>JAUMJJ010000190.1:1302675-2605350 GCA_033556795.1 Tapera naevia | reverse complement strand
GCTGGGGCGCGCGGTCACGTGGGCGGGCGCCGGCGCGCGCGGGTCTGGGCTCCGCGCGGGGAGGGAGGCGCGCGCCGTGACGTCACACCGCGGGAAGCTTTGTGCCGCCAACCGCGGGGAGCGCGGGAGGGGCGGGGCTTAAAGGGGCCGGGCCACGCCCCCCGCGGTCCCGCTCCTCCGTGTGTCCCCTCTGGCGCCGCCCGGTCCTGTTCCCGCCTGTCCTTAGCGCCCCCATCCCGGCCGCAGTTATCCCCTACCCCACCCGGTGACCCCTGGTCCCGTTCCCGGCGGCCACGGCTCACCCCGACCCCCTCCCGGTGCCGATCCCATCCGACCCGCGCGCACCCACGCCTCCCGGTGGCTGCCGGTCCCACTCCCGCCGGCCCCAGGTGCCCCCACTCCGGCCGCAGCACCCTCTGCCCTCTCTCGCCATCCCTTCCCCAGCGCCCGCTGTGCCCGTCCCTGGCACCGGGATGGGGAACGGCCCCGAGGGGAGCCCTGCCCGCGGGGACACGGCAAGGGGGAACCGGCAGCACCGCTCGCGTCTCCCGCGCGCCGGGACAAACCCCGCTGCGGGCGCTGGGGACGGGACGGGAGAGCGCCCGGTCCGCCCTCTGAGGAGGGGCTGCGAAATCACCTGTGCCTGCAGAACCTGCGGTCACAGAATCAGGGAACGGGATGGGCTGGAAGGGACCTCAGAGCCCATCCAGTTCCACCCCTGCCATGGGCAGGGACACCTCCCACTGCATCAGGGGGCTCCAAGCCCCATCCAACCTGGCCTTGAACACCTCCAGGGATGGGGCAGCCACCACTGCTCTGGGCAACCTGGGCCAGGGCCTCCCCACCCTCACAGCAAAATATTTCTCCCTAAGATCTCATCTCAATCTCCCCTCTTTCAGCTTAAAAATGTTCCCTCTTGTCCTATCCCTGCACCCCCTGATCAAGAGCCCCTCCCCACCTTTCCTGGAGCCCCTTTCAGCACTGGGAGGCTGCTCTAAGGTCTCCCTGGAGCTTTCTCTTCTCCAGCCTGAACAACCACAACTCTCTCAGCCCGTCCTCCTACGGGAGGTGCTCCAGCCCCCAGACTGTCTTTGTGGCCTCCTGTGGGCTTGCTCCAAAAGATCAGCATCTAGATCATGGCTACATCCATCACACCTGGAAAGGGACAATTCTCCATGCAACAACTCTGCAACATAACAACTTGCTGCAGTGGACAGCTCTCAGCTGAACAACTCTACGTAGCCAGCTCTCTGCAGGGACAACTCTACACAGTTAGGGCTAGGAGCACCCCACGTAGAGTTTTTCCACAGAGAGATGGTCATGTACAGTTGCCCTGTGCAGAGTTAAGCAGGCTCTTGGGAGAACCCAATTCTGCAAGTACTGCACCCACAGCTCAGGCTCAACAGCAAACCCCAAAGAGGAACCTTTACAGCAGAACAGGCAAAAATCATTTAGTTTAATGAAAAAGCCAATCCGTTTGTGAAAAAATACTGGCATGGTATAGTTGTTCTCATATGATCCAGCCCTCGGATCATCTTCATGGCCTCCTCTGGATTTGCCCCAACAGACTGTGTTCTCTCTGTGCTGAGGACTCCAAAACTGGGCACAGGACTCCAGGTGGGATCTCACCAGAGCAGAGCAGAGCGGTAGAATCCCCTCCCTCACCCTTCTGGCCACACTTTTGGTGCAGCCCAGGACACGGTTGGCTTTCTGGGCTGCAAGCACACATTTGATGGCTCACGTTGAGCTCTCCACTGGCACCACAAGCCCTTCTCTTCAGGGCTACTCCAAATCCATTCTCAAAACAGCCTGTAATTGTGTTTAGGATTGTCTCAACTCACGTGCAGGAACTTGCACTTGGCCTTGTTGAATTCGTGGTGAGGCAGGAGGTGACAGATGGCACCACCTCCTCTCCCTTGCCAAGAGCAGAGTAATTCCCAGCACCATGGGCCTCTGGTAGAGGGCAGCCGTGCAGTCAAAGCCCTGCTCATGGCACAAGATGCTCTGTGGCATCCACTGGTGAGGCCGCACCTCAAATCCTGAGTTCAGTTCTGGGGCCCCTCTCTCCAAGAAGGACATTGAGGGGCTGGAGCACACCCAGAGAAGAGAACAGAGCTGGGGAAGAGGCTGGAGAACAAGGGTTATGAGGGAACTGGGGTTGTTTAGCCTAGAGAAGAAGAGGCTGAGGGGAGACCTCATCACTGTCACAACCTCCTTTTAGGCAGTTGTAATCCAGGTGGGTGTTGGTCTGTTCTCCCAGATAACGGGCGATAGGAGGAGAGGAAATGGCCTCAAGTTGTAGCAGGACAGGCTTAGACTAGATGTCAGGAAAATTTTTTTCACTGAAGGGGTTCTCAGGCACTGGCTGCCCAGAAAGGTGGCTGAGTTCCCATCCCTTAAGGTGTTTAAAAGACAGGTAGATGAGTTTCTCAGGGATGGTTTAGTAGTAGATAGGTACGGTTGGACTTGATGATCTCAGAGGTCTTTTCCAACCAAGTGATTGTCTGCTCAGGCTGGGGGTAGAGAGAGCGAGCGGTGCAGTCCCAGTGACACAGCTCTGCTCCACTGGCCAATCCAGATGGGTTCAGAGACAGCAGAGGAGCCCCATCAGTAAGCAGTCCATACCCCTCCATGCTGCTCGTGGGCTTGGACAGGACTCAACCCCCAGGAACACCCACCAATGGCTCCCACCTCCTAGACAGTGCTGGATTCAACTGTTTCTTTCCTGCTGTGCCCACAGCCAATAACTCTTCCCTTCAGCACAGGCTGTGTGTAGGAAGCTGACCCCAGGGGGCTTTGGTACCCCACAGAGAGCTACAGCAAGATCAGTTTTCTATCCTAACCTGTTTCAAAGCTGAAACATGCAGATCCCACAGATTTGGCTTTTCGGGGATCATTTTGTCTCAGGAAAATGACAAAGCCTACTCTTAAAGTGTGTAAAGCTCTCGTGCCAGCAGAACAATTGGCTCCTTTCCCTCTTTTCTCACAAAGGTGCAGGTCTGTAGGAAGAAATCCTGGCTTTGGAGCACAAACATGGTTATGGAGAAAATGGGTTTAAAATGTGAAGTTCACAGAGGTTGGTGCTATCTTTATCAAGCCCTTTGCCTCCTTTCTAGGAAGCCTGGTTTGGAAAAAAATGAGTTCTTGGCAGGGTAGTGCCCTCCTTCCAACACTCCATGGCTCCTGCTAGAGCCTGAAGGTAACATGGGAAAGATTATGCCTCCTGGCTCTGGAGAGTTTCCCTTAAGCACAAGAAATCCTTTTTTCCAATAATTCCAGGCCCTGCCAAATGGGGGAGAACAGGCAGTGGGTGTGTGGTGGGACACGGGGCAGCTCTGGGCACCCACAAGGCTGACAGCACCCAGGACTCTTGGGGCTCACACCAAAGGGGGAGGGGGGCTTTCAACCTGGGTCAACAAAGACTTTGTACAAGCTCAAACTAAAATCGCCACTGAAAGGGGGGCTGCAGGCCCTGCCAGGCTCTCCTGCCTCAGGCAGCATGACCTGTCCTGCAGCTTTGGGGTGGAATCACTGCAGAGCTTTGGCTGCAGGAACCCAGCGTCACAGCCAGGCTGGCATCAGGCTGAGCTTTGTGTGTGTGTCCAAGAGTGGAGGCCCCACCACCCCATCACATCCCTGTGACCACTCACATCACAAATTTTTTGAACCCCTCCACGGATGGAGACTCCAGTCTGGTAAAGCCAGTGCTTTACCTTTCTTTCAGTAAAGAAATTGTTCCTAATATCCAATCTAAACCTGCCCTGGTACAACTTGAGGCCATTTCCTCTCATCCTATCACTTGTTACTTGAGAAGAGACCAGCACCCACCTCACCACAGCCTCCTTTTAGGGAGTTGTAGAGAGGGATGAGGTCTCCCCTCAACCTCCTCTCCTAAACAGTCCCAGGGCCCTCAGCTGCTCCCAGAACCCCTGGGCTCCAGCCCCTTCCTCAGCTCCATTCCCTTCACTTGACGCGCTCCAATCACTCAATGTCTGTCTTGGAGTGAGGGGCCCAAAACTGAACCCAGGATTCTCTTTTGAGGCTCCAGCTCCTTCAGCACCTGCTCCTTCTGACACCACAGCAGACAGTTTCCCACTGTAGCCAGCTTCACCTTCCTGCTGTGCCAGCTTCTCCCTGCACAGGACTCAGGCAGAGCCTGGTAAATGATCCAGACCCCACTCACTGAGTTTTAGCAGCCTGGTGAGCTGAGCCCACAGACTCTCCCACACCCTGGAAGGAGCAGCACTAGTTTCTCCTCCCCCAGTCCTTGCACTCCAGTCCTTAGCAGTGCTCCAGGCAGGATTTTTTTCTCCCAGGACTGTACCCTCTAAGGATAACTCTGTTATCTGCAGAACTGAAGAGACACTGGTAAGAAAAATGGTGATCAGGTACCACCACCACTCTGCAGGGGAGCAAACAGACCTTGCAGAACATCTTTGAGACCAAGGCTCCCACAGCTCAGCATCTCAAGAAGAATTTAATCCCCTTTCCCCTTGGAAAACGGATCTAAATTAACATTCATGACTTTTCTTTCAGGAAGCTCTTCTAGGGCTGAAGCAAACTGTAACCATAACACTGCCGGTAATTGGACTCTTAGCAATCCCTCAGAGTTAGCTGAAGCATGATTATTGCCAGGAGAATTCCACTTCACACAATTTCCACAGCTTGATAGATTTCACATCATCCCTTGTGCTGTCTAGCCTTTGCTGTAAACAAAACAAGGCTTCCCCAAGATCTCCAGATAACTTTGGCTCTACCCACACCTCAGCTGTACCGTGGTGCCAGCTTGGAGATTCCAGGTGAGAGAACCAAGTGCCAAATACCATGAGGTACAGCAACTTCAAGCACCAAACCTGAAACACACAGGAACCTCTCTGGAGGTTAAGTAGATACACAAGTTTACAAAAGGTTCCTCTCATCTGCATCGCATGATATCCCCAAGATAGTGTTCATAAGGCCTTCTTCAGGAGTTCTGCCAAAAAAACCAAACGCCTTATTTCAAACAAGGAAAGCTGAAGCTTTTGCTCTTTCCTTACCATGCTTTTCAAACAGTTGTAACTTACACCTCTGCCCCTATCCAGAGTCTTGGACCCATCCCTGTCCCAGTCTACACCATAACAGGCATGAACACTCTTACTGAAAGCTTTGCTATCCCAAGGAAGTGAGTTTCCTTCCCTTCCAGAAGGGGCTGCCAGCAGGGCAAGCCCCTTTTGCCCACAGGCAGTTGTTCACCAATAAGTACTCCTATCCAGAGTGCAGTTACAGCCAATATATTCACAGCTAAACACAAAGTTTGTGGCTCAGCTGTTTTAGGATGCATTTGACAAGCAGTAGCACTGAATTTGCAAAACACGAAAAGCAAAATGCCAATACTTGAGCAGCTTCCTTCTCTCAGAGAATACACGAAGAGCTGCAACACAATGCAGAGAGGGGCTATGGAGCTCGCTTACCCCACTCCCCTGGGATCACCGTTCAGAGTCAGAGGACTCAAGGAACAGCTTTCTGAAGCAGAGATGACCACAGGGTTTCTCCAAGTCAAGGGACTTGCTCCTCTTCAGTGAGGGGAAAAAGCACCAAAGAAATTACTCTGGAACTAGTGTGTGTACACTCATCCTGGTACCAGAAAACCCAGTATCTCTCTGCTTCAAGGCAGGACAAACCCAACAGGACAACAGAAACCCCCACAGTGCCACTGAGGCTGGAGACAACGCTGAGCTGCCCGCTGTCAGGCACAGGAAGCGCTGTTCTGCAGCTCCCACGATCCCTGGGAGCTTGGACTGAACAGCCACACCTTGGAGTTCATGTGCAACCACCCCACAAGCACACACAGCACCCTTTCACCAGGCTAGGAGGCAGCAGCTGGCAAAGCTGTTCACAAGCCTGTGGGAGATACTGGTTTCCTCATGGTGTCTGGAGGTGCCTGTGTGCAGCAACTCCACTTCTCCAGGCTCAGTGTTGCTGCAAACCAGCAATTTCAAGGCAGCAAATGGAAAATATGCACATTCCAGCTTTGAAGCTTGGTGAAGAACGACCACCTCAGTCAGTGTAGAGGGCAGGTGGTGCCCAGCCAAACCCCACCATACATGGACACAACAAGGCAACACCACCATGTGCACACAACTGGGTCTTTATTAAGTATCTAAGGTGCTACAAACACTTAAGCAGCCTTCAGACAGCAACTTCTTTTGTGCAGACTCAGCTCTGTAGAAGAAGCAAACAGAGCTTGTTAGTGGAGTCTCTCAGCACACAGCCTAGGGCAGCAGGTCCAGGGATGGATACTTACAGCCGGGCACTCGATTGCCCCGCTATTGATGTCATCGATGATGTCATGGGGGTGCCTGCCATCGATGCTGCAACCCACGGACTGGGCAGTACCAAGGATCTCCTTGATTGTCCCTGCAGGGGGAGACACCGCTTGCCAGTGAGTGCTTCACCACAGCCACAACTCACACCCCGTCCACCAAAGTGATGCTGGCTGACACAGCCAGCCCAACGCTAGTTCCAGTGGCCCAGCCACAGGAGGAGCTCCCAGGAACCAGACCAACACCCATTCCAGCACTCAGTGAGGGTGGGCTCTGCTGCCCCAGCTCCTGTACTTACCTGAGAGCTCTCTGGCCAGGGATCTGTGCCGCATCTGCCGTGCGATGTTCACGATCTCATCAAAGGTGACGCTGCCACTGTGCTTAACTGGGAAGGAAAGCAAAGCAACAGCACCAGTGAGTTCATGTGGACAGGCACTCCCACAGTCCCTGTCTGATCAGAGAAGCTCCATTCCCACCCCTCAGGCCACAATGGGGAGTTCACAGCCACAGTGGGGCTGTGATCAGCACGCCTGTTCCCAGACTCCCCACAAGGATAACTGTTTCCCAGGCGGGCAGTTCCCATCAGCTCCCCTCTGAACTGCACTGGGCACTGTTTTAATGGCACACGCACAGTGGTGGGTGGCTGTTCTACCCCATCTCCCAAACTGAACTCTCTTATACCTACCCTGACACTCATGGAATTCCCACTGCCCAAAACACAGCCCCACAGCACTCATTTGCCATTCCACATGAATAACCTCAGAGGTAAGTCCATATCCCCTCTAAGCACCATATCATATTTAGAACAGAAGCCAAGTGAAAACTTACTGTTTTTCTGCTTCTTCCTGTCCCGAGGAGGCTCCTTCAGAGCTTTGATAATCAAAGCAGAGGCAGAGGGAACAACCTCTATCTAAATGAAAAGAGATTAGTTTTCCCCCCCTCCAAGCAGAACTAGGTGCTCAAACAAAGATCCTCAAACAATGAGAGCCAGGACAGCCACTGCCCAAGCCCTCTGTTCCAGTTCCTTTCTAGGACACAGTGCTTGTTTGGGATACAGAATCTTGTTCCCAGCCTTTCGGCACAGGCCTCCCCACAACCAGAAGAGGACTGCTTCCTGGGCTGGGGCTTCCTTTCAGCTCACCACTGGAATATACCAGCCACAGAAAGCAGGACAGGTATAGTGGCGGGTGGCTCCATATCTAGGTGAGAAGGGATTCTGCAATTCCTGTGTTGCTTTAAACATTTTTTTTTCCTTTTTAGATGTTCTGTAAAAGTTCATCTTTGGCACATTAGCAGATTTCTTCCCATCACTTCTAGGCTGTGAAGCTGGCAAGCCCCGTACTCTGCACACGCACAACCCCTCCCACAGAAAGATTCAAGCCAGAGGTTCTCAGAAAACCCCCACAGGCATTTTAAGGTCTTTTCCAAAGACCCCCACACAGTTCCCTGTGTGGAACTCATTTTATCCACCTCGGAAGGATGAAGGGCTGAGTCGACCCTGCCGGGATTTAAGCTCATGGTTGTAAGCAAGCAGAGCTGCTTCGTGCCCAACGCTTGCACCACAGAGCCATCCCATCTGGCGTTTGGTACCTGTGCTTGCCTGTTCTGGATGGTGAGCTTCACCGTGATCCGCAGTCCCTTCCAGTCGCCTGTGGCCTTGGCGATGTCATCACCAACCTTCTTGGGGGACTGAGAAAACACATGAATGTCACAAAACTTGAGGACAACAAGGCCACAGGGGGACAACATCACCACTCAGCCCACACTGCACCCAAACCCACCTCCCCGTCCTGCCCCTTGCCCAAGCAACCATGCTGCCAGAGAGGAAAAACGCTGCTCCCCCCCTCTCTGGGTGCATCCCACCCCTCCCTCTGCCTTGGAAGCCCCTTTTTCCCTCGGGAGCTTCCTGCCGCCCCCCCTCCCCAAGAGTCCCCCCGCCGCCCCCCCCCTCCCCAAGAGTCCCCCCGCCGCCCCCCCCTCCCCAAGAGTCCCCCCGCCGCCCCCCCCTCCCCAAGAGTCCCCCCGCCGCCCCCCCCTCCCCAAGAGTCCCCCCGCCGCCCCCCCCCTCCCCAAGAGTCCCCCCGCCGCCCCCCCCTCCCCAAGAGTCCCCCCGCCGCCCCCCCCTCCCCAAGAGTCCCCCCGCCGCCCCCCCCTCCCCAAGAGTCCCCCCGCCGCCCCCCCCCTCCCCAAGAGTCCCCCCGCCGCCCCCCCCTCCCCAAGAGTCCCCCCGCCGCCCCCTCCTCCCCAAGAGTCTCCCCACCGCCCCCTCCCGTCGCCCCGGGAGCCCCCCGGTGCCTCCCTCCCCGAGCCATCCCCGTACGTACCAGGCCGAGGGGCCCAATCTTGGGAGCCAGAGCAGAGGTGGCGCCCACCTCCCCGCCGGTGCAGCGCAGGTACACTGTGGGCACAGCGCCGCGCGTCAACCCCGCTCCGACAAGCGCGGGACAGCCCCTTCCCCACCACCATCCCCGCCACCGGCCCGGCCGCTTCCCCCCACACCGGCCATCCCCCCGCCCCCAGCACAGCACGAACCAACTTTAATCTCGTTGGGGTCGAATTTGGGCGGCATCGCGGCGACACCGGGGAGCGGATGGGCGCGGATGGAGACGGATGTTACCACCCCGCGGCCTGCCGGGCTGACAGAAAGGCAGCAGCTCACGCGTGGGCGCCAATTATAGCCACGGAGATCTCGCGAGAACACGATGACAAAACTGGGATACAGGCGCCGCGATCTCGCGAGAACTCGCCGCCCCGCGCACGCCCCGCGGACACGGCCCGAGATCTCGCGAGAACTCGTCGCCCCGCGGACACCGCCCGCGATCTCGCGAGAGCGCCGTGCCCAGGGGGCGGGAGGCTCCTGGGGGCCTCCGCAGCGTCTCGAAAAAGCTGAAGAAATGAGCAAGGAGGGAGGATCCGGGCTCTTTTCGGTGGTGCCCGGTGAGAGCACAAGAGGCAAGGGGCAGAATCAGAAACACGGGAGTGTAATGGGTACCCTTGAAGTGTTTGTTGATCAAACCTAGACAATAATGTCTTGTTCGCTCAGGTATGTTTGGTTCCAGTGTTGTGCTGCTTTGGTGGTTTGAATCTTGGTATGGTTTTTTAAATCAAGCATAAAAACTAGGAATTGTCTGGCTTCATTGTAATAAGTAGCTGGGAATAATTTGCTGATCAGGCCAACTGAGCAAAGGGAACAGTGTAGCTGCCCAAAAGATGAGAACAACCTGCTTAGCAGAATGTGTTTAGCCATCATATTATTAAATGTATTGTTTTAAGCAAATGTTAAACTGTAAATATTATATTACTATGGCAGTCTTTGTCTTTTACAAGGAAAATCTGTCTTAGCTGACTCTGCAGCAAAGGTTTCAGCAGTTGCCTGAAGCCAGCAGCAGTGTGCGAAAAGATAAGAGAAAGGAAGGAGTCACCAGGCTGGAGTTTTATGGCCCTGCTGGTATCTGATATGAGGTTCCCAAGGGGCCATCTGCCTTTTGCAAGAGATGACATAATCTGGCACTGAGGCCCCAGAAACCCAGGCCGAAGAGGGGGCCACAGTCCCCCCTGAAAACCTTCCCAGCGATAGTACTGGGGATAAAAAGGACTGTTTGAAACATCTGAGGTTGCGAGTCGTGGTGGAGCTGCTCCTGCCCGGCCGCCCAGCGCTGCTTTTGCTTTCCTACCTAAATAAATACTTAGAAAACTTGATTGGGACTTTGATGCCTTCATTCACTTATAGCAGGAAGGTTCCATCTGAACGTGGGGAAACACTTTGTTTACAGTAAGGGTGACTGAGCAGTGGCACAGGTTGCCCAGGGAGGTTGTGGAGACTCCATCCTTGGAGACACACAAAAACCACCTGGGAGGGGACCCAGCAGGGACAGCTGACCCAAACTGACACAAAGGTGATTCCACACCGTGCTCCCACACCATGCTCAGCAATAGAGAGGGAGGGTAGAAGTTCATGGGATCTCCCCTTGCTCGGGGACTACCTGACATCGGCTGGGTTGTGAGGAGCAGTTGCTTTCTTTTGCATCACTTGTTTATCTTGCGCTTGGTTTTCCTCTCCCTTTCTTGATTCTTCAGAATTTTTCTTCTTCCCATGGGAAATCAGAACAAGAAATACTCCAGCCACGCACCATGGTATCTTCCATCAGGACCCCCGCTGCTGCAGCGTCGCAGAGCAGGAGGAGTCCATCCCCACCAGCTCTCCCAGAGCAGCGCAGCACCTGCGAGCATGGCCACGACCGAGGGACCTGATGGACCGGCAGCACCAACAGCTCCCAGTGAACCCCAACGCAGGACTCGGCATCCTGAGTTCGTGGGGGGCCTTTGCGCCTACACCTGGGGGCACCTTTTCCGCCAGCACCCACGGCTCCTTCAGCCCCTGCGACCCTGGCTGCACCGAGAGCTGAGGGACATCTTTGGGGAAGACCCTGCTCAGGTTCTTTTCATACAAGAGATGATCCTGAACGCCCTTCCCGTCCTGGGGCTGCACAAGGAGCACCTGGCTGAGGAGCTGCAGGCCGACCTGGGCAGCCACACCACAGCCTTCGTCCAAAGACTCGTGGACTTCACCGTGCGACAGTGCAGGAGCGAAGCCTTCCACCTCTTCGTTCAAAGCACATCCCCTTCGGCCAGGGGCTTGGAGGAGAGCACTGGGAGAATCATCTCTGCCACCTTTGCGAGGTGGCGAGACCGCAGCCCTGTGGCCAGGACAAGATGGACTGCATCCCAGGAGAGAGACCAGGGCACCGTGGTGACCAGAACCACCCGCACTGGCTGTCGAGAGGGAGATAGGTTCTTCCTACTGACCAGCACCAGGTGCACTGCATCCCAGGGGCAAAGGGAGCACAGGCCCATGGTCAGGACCAGCCCCACTGCTTCCCAGGGGCAAAGGGAGAGAAATCCTATGGCCAGGACCAGCCCCACTGCTCCCCGGGGGCAAAGGCAGCGCAGCCCCATGGCCAGGACCAGCTCCACTGCTTCCCAGGGGCAAAGGGAGCGCAGCCCCATGGCCAGGACCAGCCCCACTGCTCCCCAGGGGCAAAGGGAGCGCAGCCCCATGGCCAGGACCAGCCCCACTGCTCCCCAGGGGTAAAGGGAGCGCAGCCCAATGGCCAGGACCAGCCCCACTGCTTCCCAGGGGCAAAGGGAGTGCAGCCCCATGGCCAGGACCAGCCCCACTGCTCCCCAGGGGCAAAGGGAGCGCAGCCCCATGGCCAGGACCAGCCCCACTGCTCCCCAGGGGCAAAGGGAGCGCAGCCCCATGGCCAGCCCAGCCCCACTACTTAGTGAGGGCAAAGGGAGAGCAGACTCAAGGCCACCACCAGCTCCGCTGCCTCCTGAGAGGGAACTCCTTCCCCCAGAGTACTCGCTCATCCCCATTTATTCATCTTGTCTTCTTGGTCAAGGGGGTGTCCCGATTGTCCTCCTCCGGCTTCAGTCCCACCCCGGGACTGTACCAACACCTGCACCTGAAGCCGGGTCGGCTGAGGGAGGTGACTGTCCTCTCCAGGGCCCCGCTGCCATGAAGAGGAAGGCCAGCAGCTCCCAGGACTATCCCTCTCCTGCCAAGAAGCCACTCTGCGGGGGACGCTAGAAGGTGGTCCTTGCAGCTGGCAAAAGGACGGCCTGGCCAGAAGCCACAACCTGACCCCCCAAGGACCAGAAGGCTCTGCTCACTCCTCCAAACCCCAGAGCTTCCTTGACAATAAAGACGTGCAAATGGCAGGAAGAGTCTCAGCGTTCTCAGCACTGCGGCTGCCATTGTTCTCCCCACCCAGGCTGCTTTCTCTCGCTTTACTGGGTGCTCGGACCACCTTTTCCTCCCAGCTCCACTGGGCCCTCAGGCCTACGGGGTCCGTGTGCTGGGAGAGGGGCTGCGGCGCTGGGTGGGATCCGTTGCCTGTGATGTGTTTCTTGGCATCTACTCCTGTTTTTTGTACAATTATAGAATCAGAGAATCATCAGGTTGGAAGAGACCTCTTGAGATCATCAAGTGCAAAGAGCTGCTTTGAGCTAGCTTTCCCAAGCTCTCCAACCGCTCAGTCTGCCCCTCTCCCAAAGCTTCCCCCCTTTCAAAGGAAAAAAAACTATAGAAGAAACCAAAATCACACTAAATAGATGTATTTATATGTTTTTCTAAATACAAAGATCTACACAGCAAGGATATGCAAAGCAGCAAGGGAAGAGGGGAAGGGAAATGGGAAGAAGGACAAACAGGACCTATATAGCACCCGGCATACAACTATAACACCCAGTAACTAACAAAGTAAGGAATTAATGAAATCTTACCACACCACCTCCCCCGTGGAGAGCCGCACGGCCAAATCCCACCCTGTAAAAACTTTCCCGCAGGCTCGGCAGCAGAGAGGGCCAACGCAGGGACCTCCTGCTCCTCCGCATTGCCGGAAGAATAAGAGAGTGTGCTCTCTTATCTACCCCCTATTTATATGTCGGGTTACGTTAAAGGAAGATATGGAATATTTCTGTGGATCAAAAGTTAACCCATTACATTCTCTACCCCTTATTCCATATCATTTCTTTAACACAACACCTGTACATTGTGTTTGTCTGTATCCCGTGCATAGACACATATGTATATAGAGCTTGTTTTATTTCAAAGTCTGTCACAGGTTCGGTTTTGGGCTTAAGGAGTTCAAGCTTGGAAGTTCTGCTGGTGGCCGTTTCTCAGGTAGTAATGAGAGCCCCGTGTGATGCAGCGCTGGACCGACTCGACTGAGCTTGGCTCATCACTGGAGACTGGTATCCGCTCTGTTCAGGTCTTTCTCACCTGGTGACAACTGTAAAACTCGACTCAAGACACGGAATTAGTTTTTCCCCAAGGATAGATTTCCTCGAGGCACACACTGGGTCTCTCCATCCTTTCTCATTACCCTCCAGGTGTTTCCAGGTCCTTGAGCAAAACCAATCCCACGAACGGGTTTGTCTTGGCCTAAGGGAGGAGTAATCCAAACGGCCTTACCTAACATACTCCTGAGATGGATCACTGGAACTATGTCTCCATCTACAGTGTGGAGGGATTCTGCTTGGACAGGCCCAGCTCAGTTGACAGAGCCCAGGTGTTAACTACCCAGGTGGCCTTGGCTAAGTGCTTATCCCAGTTTTTAAAAGTTCCTCCGCCTAGTGCCTTTAGAGTTGCCTTTAACACTCCATTACACTGTTTGACCTTTCTAGCAGCGGGTGCATGATATGGAATGTGATATACCCATTCAATACCACGCTCCTGTGCCAAAGCAGCCACTAAATTGTTTTTAAAATGAGTCCCATTGTCTGACTCTATACGTTCTGGAGTACTGTGTCTCCACAGGATTTGCTTCTCAAGACCCAGAACAGTATTTCGGGCTGTTGCAAGTGGTACTGAATATGTCTCTAACCAACCTGTGGTTGCTTCCACCATGGTAAGCACATAGCGTTTACCTTGGTGGGTCTGTGGCCATGTAATGTAAGCAACCTGCCCGGCCTCCCCATATTTGTATTTATCCTAACGTCCACAATACCACAGGGCCTTCAACCTTTTTGCCTGTTTGATAGCGGCACAGGTTTCACAGTCATGGATAAGCTGAGAAATAGTGTCCATGGTTAAATCCACCCCTCGGCCTCGTGCCCATCTATAGGTGGCATCTCGGCCTTGATGACCTGAAGCATCATGGGCCCATCGAGCTAGCAACAATTCTCCCTTCTGCTGCCAGTCTAGGTCTACTTGTGATACCTTGACCTGTGCAGCTCGGTCTGCGTCTCTCTTGTTAGCATGTTCCTCATTAGCTCGACCCTTGGGCACATGGGCATCTATATGGTGGACTCTCACATTCAGGTTCTTCACTCTGGCAGCGATGTCTTGCCACAGATCAGCAGCCCAGATGGGTTTCCCTCTATGACTCCAATTCATTTTTTTCCACCGGTCTAGCCATCCCCACAGGGCATTGGCTATCATCCACGAATCGGTGTACAGGTAGAGCCTTGGCCATCCTTCTCTTTCTGCGATGTCTAGGGCCAATTGAACAGCTTTGAGTTCTGCAAACTGACTCGATTTGCCTTCACCTTCAGTGGCTTCCGCCACTCGTGTGGGACTCTAAGCAGCTGCTTTCCACTTCCGGCTCTTCCCTACAACACGGCAGGAACCATCGGTGAAAAGGGCATAGCGTGTCTCTTCATCTGGCAGCTCATTATATGGCAGAGCTTCTTCAGCTCGACTCACTGGCTCTTCTTCATCTGCCAGCCTAAAGTTCCCACTTTCGGGCCAATTAATTATAATTTCGAAAATTCCAGGGTGATTCCAGCTCCCGATTCGGACACGTTGTGGAATCAAAGCAATCCACTTGCTCCACGTGGCATCGGTGGCATGATGCGTAGAGGGCACCTTCCCTTTGAACATCCAGCTCATGACGGGTAATCTCTGAGGAGATGAGTCTGTAAGTTTTATGGTTTCCCTCAGCAATGTCTTCTTTTTCCTTATAGGAGCAACAATGACTTTCCTGGTTTTAATTTGAGTCCCAAGCTACGTCTACTTTTTCTTTATAGGAGCAACAACGACTTTCCTCTTTTTAAGTTGAGTCCCAGTTCTAGTAGACTTAGTAGAGACAGCTTCAACCTCAAGTTGTGCTTGGACCCCAGTTTCACAAGTGGGCCCGATAGGGACATCACTAGTTTCAGGTGGCATGGTTTGAGTGCCTGTCTCGACCTTAACCTTCTGACAGTGCTCTACCGCAGCATGATAAGCATTAGCCAAGCCCCAGTACAAAGCATAGAATTGCATCTTTGGATCTTCATATGAAAGACACGTTTCCCTCAAGCAACGCGTCATCTCATCAGGGTTGAGCACCTGCTCTGGCACAAAGTCCCAAGCAATAGGAGGTGTCACACATCCTACCAGTTTACCAAAATCCAACCACACTCCCTGCCATCCAAAGACTGGCCTGTCCAAGCTCCTTCCCAAAACTCCAGTGATTCCTCTCAAGGTTCGGCCCTTCTTATAACAAGGGAACCAATGCAGCACCACCACTCCAATTTTAAATAGTATTTCTGCTGCCTTTACCACCAATATCATTGTTGATAGACAATTCAACTATTTGTTAGAGCTGATCTTAGGAGTCCTTTCCACCAAACCTTGAATGACACCATATTAGGCCATCAATGTCAAAATTGAGGAATGGAAGCCATTCGTTCCATCCATCTGAACGGCTGGGTCTCCCAATAGGATATCCTGGGACAGGTACAAAACCAGCTAGAATAATGAAAAAAAGTTAGCAAAAGGGAGATTGTTCTTATTTTCCTTCTTATTTTATAGACAAGGTTTTCTTGGCTGCTTTCCCGGACTCTGGCGGCATTCCCGGACACTATTTTAAAACCAAACCAAGGTCAACCATCGAAACCATCCTCTGCTACCAAAATCTGAGCTGGTTTGAGTTAGCTTTCCCAAGCTCTCCAACCGCTCAGTCTGCCTCTTTCCCAAAACCTCCCCCCTTTCCAAGGAAAAAAACTATAGAAAAACCAAAATCACACTCTCTCTATATATATTTCTATAGTTTTCTAAATAGAAAGAACTACATACAGTAAGGATATCATGCAAAACACCCAAGAAAGGGAAAGGGGAAGGAAAACGGGAAAAAGGACAAACAGGATCTATATAACACCCGGCATAAAACTATAACACCCAGTAACTAACAACGTAAAGAACTAGTAAAATGTCACCACTTCCCTTGAGGAAAGCAGAGCAGCTCAATCCGACCCAGGACTCTCCCCCAGCGCGTGGGCAGACAACGGCAGCTGCTGCAGGCCTCAGCTCCAGACAGGACCAGCAGCAACAGAGCTCCTGCTCACCAGCTTGCCGGAAGAAGAAGAGAGCGTACTCTCTTATCTACACATTATTTATATGTTGTGTTATGTTAAAGGAAGATATGGATTATTTCTGTGGATCCTGACCTCTGCTGTTAAGGAAGACCTGTAAAGGCCATTTTTGTTTTTTTCAAGGAAGATCGGAAAAATCCGAAAGTCAATCCACTACACCAGCAGAGGCTCTGCCTGTCCAGGCCAAGGGCAGCCAGTTTCTCAAGAAGAATGCTGTGAGAAACGGTGGCAAAGGCTTTACCAAAGTCCAGGTACCCCACATCCACAGCCTTTCCCTCGTCCGTTAACCGCGTAACCTTGTCATAGGAGAAGACATGGCCAAGGCCTCAGTACCTGGCTAGAAGCAAAGCTGTTGAACATATAATAGACGATACAGGGGATGGAGAGGGCAGTAGCACTGCAATAAAGATTAAAGTGTGCCCCAGAGCCATAGACCTGAGGAAGGGAGCGTGATGGGATAGAACATGCCATGGTGACATCCCCCAAGCATGCCCTGTGGTATTCACCAGCCATACGATGCCATGCTCAGCAACAGAGCTGTACGGTGGAGGTTGGTGCCATCTGCTCTTGGTTGGAGACTGGCTGCCATTGGCTGCTTGGAGGGAAGCAATTGCTTTCTTTTGCATCACTTGTTTGTCTTGGGCTTGGTTTCCCTCTCTCTTTCTTGATTCTTCAGGATTTTTCTTCTTCCCATTTGAAATCAGACAAGAACGTTCCCCCAGGCACGCTGGGGGTGGTATCTCCCAACGGCGCATTGTTACATCACGGGACTCATTGTGACACCCCAGCCCTGACTGCTTATATTCGGGCACCCAGCCCTGTGCCTTCATTCCAGCCGGCTGGGACTGCGGAGCGAGCCTTTGGCTGCTGCTGGGCTTGTGCCCTGGGCACTGGTGGCTGCGGCTCTAACGTTGCGACTGCAAAGTTGCTGTAGCTTCTTCCCCAGCCCTGCTGGGTTCAGGCAGCCGGAGCAGCCAAGAGGAGCGCCGGGACAGCAGAGGTGAACTGGAGGGGAACTTTCCCCCTGGGGAGCTGCGGGCGTTTCCTGCTTGAGGGATCCAGTCTTCCCTTCCAGCCCTCCCGTGCCAGACAGCGAGCGGGGCCTCTCCTCCGCTTCCAGCAGGACCCCCGCTGCTGCAGCGTCGCAGAGCAGGAGGAGTCCATCCCCACCAGCTCTCCCAGAGCAGCGCAGCACCTGCGAGCATGGCCACGACCGAGGGACCTGATGGACCGGCAGCACCAACAGCTCCCAGTGAACCCCAACGCAGGACTCGGCATCCTGAGTTCGTGGGGGGCCTTTGCGCCTACACCTGGGGGCACCTTTTCCGCCAGCACCCTCGTCTCCTTCAGCCCCTGCGACCCTGGCTGCACCGAGAGCTGAGGGACATCTTTGGGGAAGACCCTGCTCAGGTTCTTTTCATACAAGAGATGATCCTGAACGCCCTTCCCGTCCTGGGGCTGCACAAGGAGCACCTGGCTGAGGAGCTGCAGGCCGACCTGGGCAGCCACACCACAGCCTTCGTCCAAAGACTCGTGGACTTCACCGTGCGACAGTGCAGGAGCGAAGCCTTCCACCTCTTCGTTCAAAGCACATCCCCTTCGGCCAGGGGCTTGGAGGAGAGCACTGGGAGAGTCATCTCTGCCACCTTTGCGAGGTGGCGGGACCGCAGCCCTGTGGCCAGGACAAGATGGACTGCATCCCAGGAGAGAGACCAGGGCACCGTGGTGACCAGAACCACCCGCACTGGCTGTCGAGAGGGAGATAGGTTCTTCCTACTGACCAGCACCAGGTGCACTGCATCCCAGGGGCAAAGGGAGCGCAGCCCCATGGCCAGGACCAGCCCCACTGCTTCCCAGGGGCAAAGGGAGGGCAGCCCCACGGCCAGGACCAGCCCCACTGCATCCCAGGGGCAATGCGAGGGCAGCCCCATGGCCAGGACCAGCCCCACTGCTCACCAGGGGCAAAGGGAGAGAAGTCCTATGGCCAGGACCAGCCCCACTGCTTCCCAGGGGCAAAGGGAGGGCAGCCCCATGGCCAGGACCAGCAACACTGCTCCCCAGGGGCAAAGGGAGCGCAGCCCCATGGCCAGGACCAGTCCCACTGCTCCCCAGGGGCAAAGGGAGCACAGCCCCATGGCCAGCCCAGCCCCACTACTTAGTGAGGGCAACAGGAGAGCAGACTCAAGGCCACCACCAGCTCCACTGCCTCCTGAGAGGGAACTCCTTCCCCCAGAGTACTCTCTCGTCCCCCTTTATTCATCTTGTCTTCTTGGTCAAGGGGGTGTCCCGATTGTCCTCCTCCGGCTTCAATCCCACCCCGGGACTGTACCAACACCTGCACCTGAAGCCGGGTCGGCTGAGGGAGGTGACTGTCCTCTCCAGGGCCCCGCTGCCATGAAGAGGAAGGCCAGCAGCTCCCAGGACTATCCCTCTCCTGCCAAGAAGCCACTCTGCGGGGGACGCTAGAAGGTGGTCCTGGCAGCTGGCAAAAGGACGGCCTGGCCAGAAGCCACAACCTGACCCCCCAAGGACCAGAAGGCTCTGCTCACTCCTCCAAACCCCAGAGCTTCCTTGACAATAAAGACGTGCAAATGGCAGGAAGAGTCTCAGCGTTCTCAGCACTGCGGCTGCCATTGTTCTCCCCACCCAGGCTGCTTTCTCTCGCTTTACTGGGTGCTCGGACCACCTTTTCCTCCCAGCTCCACTGGGCCCTCAGCTCTACGGGGTCCATGTGCTGGGAGAGGGGCTGCGGCGCTGGGTGGGATCCGTTGCCTGTGATGTGTTTCTTGGCATCTACTCCTGTTTTTTGTACAATTATAGAATCAGAGAATCATCAGGTTGGAAGAGACCTCTTGAGATCATCAAGTGCAAAGAGCTGCTTTGAGCTAGCTTTCCCAAGCTCTCCAACCGCTCAGTCTGCCCCTCTCCCAAAGCTTCCCCCCTTTCAAAGGAAAAAAAACTATAGAAGAAACCAAAATCACACTAAATAGATGTATTTATATGTTTTTCTAAATACAAAGATCTACACAGCAAGGATATGCAAAGCAGCAAGGGAAGAGGGGAAGGGAAATGGGAAGAAGGACAAACAGGACCTATATAGCACCCGGCATACAACTATAACACCCAGTAACTAACAAAGTAAGGAATTAATGAAATCTTACCACACCACCTCCCCCGTGGAGAGCCGCACGGCCAAATCCCACCCTGTAAAAACTTTCCCGCAGGCTCGGCAGCAGAGAGGGCCAACGCAGGGACCTCCTGCTCCTCCGCATTGCCGGAAGAATAAGAGAGTGTGCTCTCTTATCTACCCCCTATTTATATGTCGGGTTACGTTAAAGGAAGATATGGAATATTTCTGTGGATCAAAAGTTAACCCATTACATTCTCTACCCCTTATTCCATATCATTTCTGTAACGCAACACCTGTACATTGTGTTTGTCTGTATCCCGTGCATAGACACATATGTATATAGAGCTTGTTTTATTTCAAAGTCTGTCACAGGTTCGGTTTTGGGCTTAAGGAGTTCAAGCTTGGAAGTTCTGCTGGTGGCCGTTTCTCAGGTAGTAATGAGAGCCCCGTGTGATGCAGCGCTGGACCGACTCGACTGAGCTTGGCTCATCACTGGAGACTGGTATCCGCTCTGTTCAGGTCTTTCTCACCTGGTGACAACTGTAAAACTCGACTCAAGACACGGAATTAGTTTTTCCCCAAGGATAGATTTCCTCGAGGCACACACTGGGTCTCTCCATCCTTTCTCATTACCCTCCAGGTGTTTCCAGGTCCTTGAGCAAAACCAATCCCACGAACGGGTTTGTCTTGGCCTAAGGGAGGAGTAATCCAAACGGCCTTACCTAACATACTCCTGAGATGGATCACTGGAACTATGTCTCCATCTACAGTGTGGAGGGATTCTGCTTGGACAGGCCCAGCTCAGTTGACAGAGCCCAGGTGTTAACTACCCAGGTGGCCTTGGCTAAGTGCTTATCCCAGTTTTTAAAAGTTCCTCCGCCTAGTGCCTTTAGAGTTGCCTTTAACACTCCATTACACTGTTTGACCTTTCTAGCAGCGGGTGCATGATATGGAATGTGATATACCCATTCAATACCACGCTCCTGTGCCAAAGCAGCCACTAAATTGTTTTTAAAATGAGTCCCATTGTCTGACTCTATACGTTCTGGAGTACTGTGTCTCCACAGGATTTGCTTCTCAAGACCCAGAACAGTATTTCGGGCTGTTGCAAGTGGTACTGAATATGTCTCTAACCAACCTGTGGTTGCTTCCACCATGGTAAGCACATAGCGTTTACCTTGGTGGGTCTGTGGCCATGTAATGTAAGCAACCTGCCCGGCCTCCCCATATTTGTATTTATCCTAACGTCCACAATACCACAGGGCCTTCAACCTTTTTGCCTGTTTGATAGCGGCACAGGTTTCACAGTCATGGATAAGCTGAGAAATAGTGTCCATGGTTAAATCCACCCCTCGGCCTCGTGCCCATCTATAGGTGGCATCTCGGCCTTGATGACCTGAAGCATCATGGGCCCATCGAGCTAGCAACAATTCTCCCTTCTGCTGCCAGTCTAGGTCTACTTGTGATACCTTGACCTGTGCAGCTCGGTCTGCGTCTCTCTTGTTAGCATGTTCCTCATTAGCTCGACCCTTGGGCACATGGGCATCTATATGGTGGACTCTCACATTCAGGTTCTTCACTCTGGCAGCGATGTCTTGCCACAGATCAGCAGCCCAGATGGGTTTCCCTCTATGACTCCAATTCATCTTTTTCCACCGGTCTAGCCATCCCCACAGGGCATTGGCTATCATCCACGAATCGGTGTACAGGTAGAGCCTTGGCCATCCTTCTCTTTCTGCGATGTCTAGGGCCAATTGAACAGCTTTGAGTTCTGCAAACTGACTCGATTTGCCTTCACCTTCAGTGGCTTCCGCCACTCGTGTGGGACTCTAAGCAGCTGCTTTCCACTTCCGGCTCTTCCCTACAACACGGCAGGAACCATCGGTGAAAAGGGCATAGCGTGTCTCTTCATCTGGCAGCTCATTATATGGCAGAGCTTCTTCAGCTCGACTCACTGGCTCTTCTTCATCTGCCAGCCTAAAGTTCCCACTTTCGGGCCAATTAATTATAATTTCGAAAATTCCAGGGTGATTCCAGCTCCCGATTCGGACACGTTGTGGAATCAAAGCAATCCACTTGCTCCACGTGGCATCGGTGGCATGATGCGTAGAGGGCACCTTCCCTTTGAACATCCAGCTCATGACGGGTAATCTCTGAGGAGATGAGTCTGTAAGTTTTATGGTTTCCCTCAGCAATGTCTTCTTTTTCCTTATAGGAGCAACAATGACTTTCCTGGTTTTAATTTGAGTCCCAAGCTACGTCTACTTTTTCTTTATAGGAGCAACAACGACTTTCCTCTTTTTAAGTTGAGTCCCAGTTCTAGTAGACTTAGTAGAGACAGCTTCAACCTCAAGTTGTGCTTGGACCCCAGTTTCACAAGTGGGCCCGATAGGGACATCACTAGTTTCAGGTGGCATGGTTTGAGTGCCTGTCTCGACCTTAACCTTCTGACAGTGCTCTACCGCAGCATGATAAGCATTAGCCAAGCCCCAGTACAAAGCATAGAATTGCATCTTTGGATCTTCATATGAAAGACACGTTTCCCTCAAGCAACGCGTCATCTCATCAGGGTTGAGCACCTGCTCTGGCACAAAGTCCCAAGCAATAGGAGGTGTCACACATCCTACCAGTTTACCAAAATCCAACCACACTCCCTGCCATCCAAAGACTGGCCTGTCCAAGCTCCTTCCCAAAACTCCAGTGATTCCTCTCAAGGTTCGGCCCTTCTTATAACAAGGGAACCAATGCAGCACCACCACTCCAATTTTAAATAGTATTTCTGCTGCCTTTACCACCAATATCATTGTTGATAGACAATTCAACTATTTGTTAGAGCTGATCTTAGGAGTCCTTTCCACCAAACCTTGAATGACACCATATTAGGCCATCAATGTCAAAATTGAGGAATGGAAGCCATTCGTTCCATCCATCTGAACGGCTGGGTCTCCCAATAGGATATCCTGGGACAGGTACAAAACCAGCTAGAATAATGAAAAAAAGTTAGCAAAAGGGAGATTGTTCTTATTTTCCTTCTTATTTTATAGACAAGGTTTTCTTGGCTGCTTTCCCGGACTCTGGCGGCATTCCCGGACACTATTTTAAAACCAAACCAAGGTCAACCATCGAAACCATCCTCTGCTACCAAAATCTGAGCTGGTTTGAGTTAGCTTTCCCAAGCTCTCCAACCGCTCAGTCTGCCTCTTTCCCAAAACCTCCCCCCTTTCCAAGGAAAAAAACTATAGAAAAACCAAAATCACACTCTCTCTATATATATTTCTATAGTTTTCTAAATAGAAAGAACTACATACAGTAAGGATATCATGCAAAACACCCAAGAAAGGGAAAGGGGAAGGAAAACGGGAAAAAGGACAAACAGGATCTATATAACACCCGGCATAAAACTATAACACCCAGTAACTAACAACGTAAAGAACTAGTAAAATGTCACCACTTCCCTTGAGGAAAGCAGAGCAGCTCAATCCGACCCAGGACTCTCCCCCAGCGCGTGGGCAGACAACGGCAGCTGCTGCAGGCCTCAGCTCCAGACAGGACCAGCAGCAACAGAGCTCCTGCTCACCAGCTTGCCGGAAGAAGAAGAGAGCGTACTCTCTTATCTACACATTATTTATATGTTGTGTTATGTTAAAGGAAGATATGGATTATTTCTGTGGATCCTGACCTCTGCTGTTAAGGAAGACCTGTAAAGGCCATTTTTGTTTTTTTCAAGGAAGATCGGAAAAATCCGAAAGTCAATCCACTACACCAGCAGAGGCTCTGCCTGTCCAGGCCAAGGGCAGCCAGTTTCTCAAGAAGAATGCTGTGAGAAACGGTGGCAAAGGCTTTACCAAAGTCCAGGTACCCCACATCCACAGCCTTTCCCTCGTCCGTTAACCGCGTAACCTTGTCATAGGAGAAGACATGGCCAAGGCCTCAGTACCTGGCTAGAAGCAAAGCTGTTGAACATATAATAGACGATACAGGGGATGGAGAGGGCAGTAGCACTGCAATAAAGATTAAAGTGTGCCCCAGAGCCATAGACCTGAGGAAGGGAGCGTGATGGGATAGAACATGCCATGGTGACATCCCCCAAGCATGCCCTGTGGTATTCACCAGCCATACGATGCCATGCTCAGCAACAGAGCTGTACGGTGGAGGTTGGTGCCATCTGCTCTTGGTTGGAGACTGGCTGCCATTGGCTGCTTGGAGGGAAGCAATTGCTTTCTTTTGCATCACTTGTTTGTCTTGGGCTTGGTTTCCCTCTCTCTTTCTTGATTCTTCAGGATTTTTCTTCTTCCCATTGGAAATCAGACAAGAACGTTCCCCCAGGCACGCTGGGGGTGGTATCTCCCAACGGCGCATTGTTACATCACGGGACTCATTGTGACACCCCAGCCCTGACTGCTTATATTCGGGCACCCAGCCCTGTGCCTTCATTCCAGCCGGCTGGGACTGCGGAGCGAGCCTTTGGCTGCTGCTGGGCTTGTGCCCTGGGCACTGGTGGCTGCGGCTCTAACGTTGCGACTGCAAAGTTGCTGTAGCTTCTTCCCCAGCCCTGCTGGGTTCAGGCAGCCGGAGCAGCCAAGAGGAGCGCCGGGACAGCAGAGGTGAACTGGAGGGGAACTTTCCCCCTGGGGAGCTGCGGGCGTTTCCTGCTTGAGGGATCCAGTCTTCCCTTCCAGCCCTCCCGTGCCAGACAGCGAGCGGGGCCTCTCCTCCGCTTCCAGCAGGACCCCCGCTGCTGCAGCGTCGCAGAGCAGGAGGAGTCCATCCCCACCAGCTCTCCCAGAGCAGCGCAGCACCTGCGAGCATGGCCACGACCGAGGGACCTGATGGACCGGCAGCACCAACAGCTCCCAGTGAACCCCAACGCAGGACTCGGCATCCTGAGTTCGTCGGGGGCCTTTGCGCCTACACCTGGGGGCACCTTTTCCGCCAGCACCCTCGTCTCCTTCAGCCCCTGCGACCCTGGCTGCACCGAGAGCTGAGGGACATCTTTGGGGAAGACCCTGCTCAGGTTCTTTTCATACAAGAGATGATCCTGAACGCCCTTCCCGTCCTGGGGCTGCACAAGGAGCACCTGGCTGAGGAGCTGCAGGCCGACCTGGGCAGCCACACCACAGCCTTCGTCCAAAGACTCGTGGACTTCACCGTGCGACAGTGCAGGAGCGAAGCCTTCCACCTCTTCGTTCAAAGCACATCCCCTTCGGCCAGGGGCTTGGAGGAGAGCACTGGGAGAGTCATCTCTGCCACCTTTGCGAGGTGGCGGGACCGCAGCCCTGTGGCCAGGACAAGATGGACTGCATCCCAGGAGAGAGACCAGGGCACCGTGGTGACCAGAACCACCCGCACTGGCTGTCGAGAGGGAGATAGGTTCTTCCTACTGACCAGCACCAGGTGCACTGCATCCCAGGGGCAAAGGGAGCGCAGCCCCATGGCCAGGACCAGCCCCACTGCTTCCCAGGGGCAAAGGGAGGGCAGCCCCACGGCCAGGACCAGCCCCACTGCATCCCAGGGGCAATGCGAGGGCAGCCCCATGGCCAGGACCAGCCCCACTGCTCACCAGGGGCAAAGGGAGAGAAGTCCTATGGCCAGGACCAGCCCCACTGCTTCCCAGGGGCAAAGGGAGGGCAGCCCCATGGCCAGGACCAGCCCCACTGCTCCCCAGGGGCAAAGGGAGCGCAGCCCCATGGCCAGGACCAGTCCCACTGCTCCCCAGGGGCAAAGGGAGCACAGCCCCATGGCCAGCCCAGCCCCACTACTTAGTGAGGGCAACAGGAGAGCAGACTCAAGGCCACCACCAGCTCCACTGCCTCCTGAGAGGGAACTCCTTCCCCCAGAGTACTCTCTCGTCCCCCTTTATTCATCTTGTCTTCTTGGTCAAGGGGGTGTCCCGATTGTCCTCCTCCGGCTTCAATCCCACCCCGGGACTGTACCAACACCTGCACCTGAAGCCGGGTCGGCTGAGGGAGGTGACTGTCCTCTCCAGGGCCCCGCTGCCATGAAGAGGAAGGCCAGCAGCTCCCAGGACTATCCCTCTCCTGCCAAGAAGCCACTCTGCGGGGGACGCTAGAAGGTGGTCCTGGCAGCTGGCAAAAGGACGGCCTGGCCAGAAGCCACAACCTGACCCCCCAAGGACCAGAAGGCTCTGCTCACTCCTCCAAACCCCAGAGCTTCCTTGACAATAAAGACGTGCAAATGGCAGGAAGAGTCTCAGCGTTCTCAGCACTGCGGCTGCCATTGTTCTCCCCACCCAGGCTGCTTTCTCTCGCTTTACTGGGTGCTCGGACCACCTTTTCCTCCCAGCTCCACTGGGCCCTCAGGCCTACGGGGTCCGTGTGCTGGGAGAGGGGCTGCGGCGCTGGGTGGGATCCGTTGCCTGTGATGTGTTTCTTGGCATCTACTCCTGTTTTTTGTACAATTATAGAATCAGAGAATCATCAGGTTGGAAGAGACCTCTTGAGATCATCAAGTGCAAAGAGCTGCTTTGAGCTAGCTTTCCCAAGCTCTCCAACCGCTCAGTCTGCCCCTCTCCCAAAGCTTCCCCCCTTTCAAAGGAAAAAAAACTATAGAAGAAACCAAAATCACACTAAATAGATGTATTTATATGTTTTTCTAAATACAAAGATCTACACAGCAAGGATATGCAAAGCAGCAAGGGAAGAGGGGAAGGGAAATGGGAAGAAGGACAAACAGGACCTATATAGCACCCGGCATACAACTATAACACCCAGTAACTAACAAAGTAAGGAATTAATGAAATCTTACCACACCACCTCCCCCGTGGAGAGCCGCACGGCCAAATCCCACCCTGTAAAAACTTTCCCGCAGGCTCGGCAGCAGAGAGGGCCAACGCAGGGACCTCCTGCTCCTCCGCATTGCCGGAAGAATAAGAGAGTGTGCTCTCTTATCTACCCCCTATTTATATGTCGGGTTACGTTAAAGGAAGATATGGAATATTTCTGTGGATCAAAAGTTAACCCATTACATTCTCTACCCCTTATTCCATATCATTTCTGTAACGCAACACCTGTACATTGTGTTTGTCTGTATCCCGTGCATAGACACATATGTATATAGAGCTTGTTTTATTTCAAAGTCTGTCACAGGTTCGGTTTTGGGCTTAAGGAGTTCAAGCTTGGAAGTTCTGCTGGTGGCCGTTTCTCAGGTAGTAATGAGAGCCCCGTGTGATGCAGCGCTGGACCGACTCGACTGAGCTTGGCTCATCACTGGAGACTGGTATCCGCTCTGTTCAGGTCTTTCTCACCTGGTGACAACTGTAAAACTCGACTCAAGACACGGAATTAGTTTTTCCCCAAGGATAGATTTCCTCGAGGCACACACTGGGTCTCTCCATCCTTTCTCATTACCCTCCAGGTGTTTCCAGGTCCTTGAGCAAAACCAATCCCACGAACGGGTTTGTCTTGGCCTAAGGGAGGAGTAATCCAAGCGGCCTTACCTAACATACTCCTGAGATGGATCACTGGAACTATGTCTCCATCTACAGTGTGGAGGGATTCTGCTTGGACAGGCCCAGCTCAGTTGACAGAGCCCAGGTGTTAACTACCCAGGTGGCCTTGGCTAAGTGCTTATCCCAGTTTTTAAAAGTTCCTCCGCCTAGTGCCTTTAGAGTTGCCTTTAACACTCCATTACACTGTTTGACCTTTCTAGCAGCGGGTGCATGATATGGAATGTGATATACCCATTCAATACCACGCTCCTGTGCCAAAGCAGCCACTAAATTGTTTTTAAAATGAGTCCCATTGTCTGACTCTATACGTTCTGGAGTACTGTGTCTCCACAGGATTTGCTTCTCAAGACCCAGAACAGTATTTCGGGCTGTTGCAAGTGGTACTGAATATGTCTCTAACCAACCTGTGGTTGCTTCCACCATGGTAAGCACATAGCGTTTACCTTGGTGGGTCTGTGGCCATGTAATGTAAGCAACCTGCCCGGCCTCCCCATATTTGTATTTATCCTAACGTCCACAATACCACAGGGCCTTCAACCTTTTTGCCTGTTTGATAGCGGCACAGGTTTCACAGTCATGGATAAGCTGAGAAATAGTGTCCATGGTTAAATCCACCCCTCGGCCTCGTGCCCATCTATAGGTGGCATCTCGGCCTTGATGACCTGAAGCATCATGGGCCCATCGAGCTAGCAACAATTCTCCCTTCTGCTGCCAGTCTAGGTCTACTTGTGATACCTTGACCTGTGCAGCTCGGTCTGCGTCTCTCTTGTTAGCATGTTCCTCATTAGCTCGACCCTTGGGCACATGGGCATCTATATGGTGGACTCTCACATTCAGGTTCTTCACTCTGGCAGCGATGTCTTGCCACAGATCAGCAGCCCAGATGGGTTTCCCTCTATGACTCCAATTCATTTTTTTCCACCGGTCTAGCCATCCCCACAGGGCATTGGCTATCATCCACGAATCGGTGTACAGGTAGAGCCTTGGCCATCCTTCTCTTTCTGCGATGTCTAGGGCCAATTGAACAGCTTTGAGTTCTGCAAACTGACTCGATTTGCCTTCACCTTCAGTGGCTTCCGCCACTCGTGTGGGACTCTAAGCAGCTGCTTTCCACTTCCGGCTCTTCCCTACAACACGGCAGGAACCATCGGTGAAAAGGGCATAGCGTGTCTCTTCATCTGGCAGCTCATTATATGGCAGAGCTTCTTCAGCTCGACTCACTGGCTCTTCTTCATCTGCCAGCCTAAAGTTCCCACTTTCGGGCCAATTAATTATAATTTCGAAAATTCCAGGGTGATTCCAGCTCCCGATTCGGACACGTTGTGGAATCAAAGCAATCCACTTGCTCCACGTGGCATCGGTGGCATGATGCGTAGAGGGCACCTTCCCTTTGAACATCCAGCTCATGACGGGTAATCTCTGAGGAGATGAGTCTGTAAGTTTTATGGTTTCCCTCAGCAATGTCTTCTTTTTCCTTATAGGAGCAACAATGACTTTCCTGGTTTTAATTTGAGTCCCAAGCTACGTCTACTTTTTCTTTATAGGAGCAACAACGACTTTCCTCTTTTTAAGTTGAGTCCCAGTTCTAGTAGACTTAGTAGAGACAGCTTCAACCTCAAGTTGTGCTTGGACCCCAGTTTCACAAGTGGGCCCGATAGGGACATCACTAGTTTCAGGTGGCATGGTTTGAGTGCCTGTCTCGACCTTAACCTTCTGACAGTGCTCTACCGCAGCATGATAAGCATTAGCCAAGCCCCAGTACAAAGCATAGAATTGCATCTTTGGATCTTCATATGAAAGACACGTTTCCCTCAAGCAACGCGTCATCTCATCAGGGTTGAGCACCTGCTCTGGCACAAAGTCCCAAGCAATAGGAGGTGTCACACATCCTACCAGTTTACCAAAATCCAACCACACTCCCTGCCATCCAAAGACTGGCCTGTCCAAGCTCCTTCCCAAAACTCCAGTGATTCCTCTCAAGGTTCGGCCCTTCTTATAACAAGGGAACCAATGCAGCACCACCACTCCAATTTTAAATAGTATTTCTGCTGCCTTTACCACCAATATCATTGTTGATAGACAATTCAACTATTTGTTAGAGCTGATCTTAGGAGTCCTTTCCACCAAACCTTGAATGACACCATATTAGGCCATCAATGTCAAAATTGAGGAATGGAAGCCATTCGTTCCATCCATCTGAACGGCTGGGTCTCCCAATAGGATATCCTGGGACAGGTACAAAACCAGCTAGAATAATGAAAAAAAGTTAGCAAAAGGGAGATTGTTCTTATTTTCCTTCTTATTTTATAGACAAGGTTTTCTTGGCTGCTTTCCCGGACTCTGGCGGCATTCCCGGACACTATTTTAAAACCAAACCAAGGTCAACCATCGAAACCATCCTCTGCTACCAAAATCTGAGCTGGTTTGAGTTAGCTTTCCCAAGCTCTCCAACCGCTCAGTCTGCCTCTTTCCCAAAACCTCCCCCCTTTCCAAGGAAAAAAACTATAGAAAAACCAAAATCACACTCTCTCTATATATATTTCTATAGTTTTCTAAATAGAAAGAACTACATACAGTAAGGATATCATGCAAAACACCCAAGAAAGGGAAAGGGGAAGGAAAACGGGAAAAAGGACAAACAGGATCTATATAACACCCGGCATAAAACTATAACACCCAGTAACTAACAACGTAAAGAACTAGTAAAATGTCACCACTTCCCTTGAGGAAAGCAGAGCAGCTCAATCCGACCCAGGACTCTCCCCCAGCGCGTGGGCAGACAACGGCAGCTGCTGCAGGCCTCAGCTCCAGACAGGACCAGCAGCAACAGAGCTCCTGCTCACCAGCTTGCCGGAAGAAGAAGAGAGCGTACTCTCTTATCTACACATTATTTATATGTTGTGTTATGTTAAAGGAAGATATGGATTATTTCTGTGGATCCTGACCTCTGCTGTTAAGGAAGACCTGTAAAGGCCATTTTTGTTTTTTTCAAGGAAGATCGGAAAAATCCGAAAGTCAATCCACTACACCAGCAGAGGCTCTGCCTGTCCAGGCCAAGGGCAGCCAGTTTCTCAAGAAGAATGCTGTGAGAAACGGTGGCAAAGGCTTTACCAAAGTCCAGGTACCCCACATCCACAGCCTTTCCCTCGTCCGTTAACCGCGTAACCTTGTCATAGGAGAAGACATGGCCAAGGCCTCAGTACCTGGCTAGAAGCAAAGCTGTTGAACATATAATAGACGATACAGGGGATGGAGAGGGCAGTAGCACTGCAATAAAGATTAAAGTGTGCCCCAGAGCCATAGACCTGAGGAAGGGAGCGTGATGGGATAGAACATGCCATGGTGACATCCCCCAAGCATGCCCTGTGGTATTCACCAGCCATACGATGCCATGCTCAGCAACAGAGCTGTACGGTGGAGGTTGGTGCCATCTGCTCTTGGTTGGAGACTGGCTGCCATTGGCTGCTTGGAGGGAAGCAATTGCTTTCTTTTGCATCACTTGTTTGTCTTGGGCTTGGTTTCCCTCTCTCTTTCTTGATTCTTCAGGATTTTTCTTCTTCCCATTGGAAATCAGACAAGAACGTTCCCCCAGGCACGCTGGGGGTGGTATCTCCCAACGGCGCATTGTTACATCACGGGACTCATTGTGACACCCCAGCCCTGACTGCTTATATTCGGGCACCCAGCCCTGTGCCTTCATTCCAGCCGGCTGGGACTGCGGAGCGAGCCTTTGGCTGCTGCTGGGCTTGTGCCCTGGGCACTGGTGGCTGCGGCTCTAACGTTGCGACTGCAAAGTTGCTGTAGCTTCTTCCCCAGCCCTGCTGGGTTCAGGCAGCCGGAGCAGCCAAGAGGAGCGCCGGGACAGCAGAGGTGAACTGGAGGGGAACTTTCCCCCTGGGGAGCTGCGGGCGTTTCCTGCTTGAGGGATCCAGTCTTCCCTTCCAGCCCTCCCGTGCCAGACAGCGAGCGGGGCCTCTCCTCCGCTTCCAGCAGGACCCCCGCTGCTGCAGCGTCGCAGAGCAGGAGGAGTCCATCCCCACCAGCTCTCCCAGAGCAGCGCAGCACCTGCGAGCATGGCCACGACCGAGGGACCTGATGGACCGGCAGCACCAACAGCTCCCAGTGAACCCCAACGCAGGACTCGGCATCCTGAGTTCGTGGGGGGCCTTTGCGCCTACACCTGGGGGCACCTTTTCCGCCAGCACCCTCGTCTCCTTCAGCCCCTGCGACCCTGGCTGCACCGAGAGCTGAGGGACATCTTTGGGGAAGACCCTGCTCAGGTTCTTTTCATACAAGAGATGATCCTGAACGCCCTTCCCGTCCTGGGGCTGCACAAGGAGCACCTGGCTGAGGAGCTGCAGGCCGACCTGGGCAGCCACACCACAGCCTTCGTCCAAAGACTCGTGGACTTCACCGTGCGACAGTGCAGGAGCGAAGCCTTCCACCTCTTCGTTCAAAGCACATCCCCTTCGGCCAGGGGCTTGGAGGAGAGCACTGGGAGAGTCATCTCTGCCACCTTTGCGAGGTGGCGGGACCGCAGCCCTGTGGCCAGGACAAGATGGACTGCATCCCAGGAGAGAGACCAGGGCACCGTGGTGACCAGAACCACCCGCACTGGCTGTCGAGAGGGAGATAGGTTCTTCCTACTGACCAGCACCAGGTGCACTGCATCCCAGGGGCAAAGGGAGCGCAGCCCCATGGCCAGGACCAGCCCCACTGCTTCCCAGGACCAAAGGGAGGGCAGCCCCACGGCCAGGACCAGCCCCACTGCATCCCAGGGGCAATGCGAGGGCAGCCCCATGGCCAGGACCAGCCCCACTGCTCACCAGGGGCAAAGGGAGAGAAGTCCTATGGCCAGGACCAGCCCCACTGCTTCCCAGGGGCAAAGGGAGGGCAGCCCCATGGCCAGGACCAGCCCCACTGCTCCCCAGGGGCAAAGGGAGCGCAGCCCCATGGCCAGGACCAGTCCCACTGCTCCCCAGGGGCAAAGGGAGCACAGCCCCATGGCCAGCCCAGCCCCACTACTTAGTGAGGGCAACGGGAGAGCAGACTCAAGGCCACCAGCAGCTCCACTGCCTCCTGAGAGGGAACTCCTTCCCCCAGAGTACTCTCTCATCCCCCTTTATTCATCTTGTCTTCTTGGTCAAGGGGGTGTCCCGATTGTCCTCCTCCGGCTTCAATCCCACCCCGGGACTGTACCCACACCTGCACCTGAAGCCGGGTCGGCTGAGGGAGGTGACTGTCCTCTCCAGGGCCCCGCTGCCATGAAGAGGAAGGCCAGCAGCTCCCAGGACTATCCCTCTCCTGCCAAGAAGCCACTCTGCGGGGGACGCTAGAAGGTGGTCCTGGCAGCTGGCAAAAGGACGGCCTGGCCAGAAGCCACAACCTGACCCCCCAAGGACCAGAAGGCTCTGCTCACTCCTCCAAACCCCAGAGCTTCCTTGACAATAAAGACGTGCAAATGGCAGGAAGAGTCTCAGCGTTCTCAGCACTGCGGCTGCCATTGTTCTCCCCACCCAGGCTGCTTTCTCTCGCTTTACTGGGTGCTCGGACCACCTTTTCCTCCCAGCTCCACTGGGCCCTCAGCTCTACGGGGTCCGTGTGCTGGGAGAGGGGCTGCGGCGCTGGGTGGGATCCGTTGCCTGTGATGTGTTTCTTGGCATCTACTCCTGTTTTTTAGTACAATTATAGAATCAGAGAATCATCAGGTTGGAAGAGACCTCTTGAGATCATCAAGTGCAAAGAGCTGCTTTGAGCTAGCTTTCCCAAGCTCTCCAACCGCTCAGTCTGCCCCTCTCCCAAAGCTTCCCCCCTTTCAAAGGAAAAAAAAACTATAGAAGAAACCAAAATCACACTAAATAGATGTATCTATATGTTTTTCTAAATACAAAGATCTACACAGCAAGGATATGCAAAGCAGCAAGGGAAGAGGGGAAGGGAAATGGGAAGAAGGACAAACAGGACCTATATAGCACCCGGCATACAACTCTAACACCCAGTAACTAACAAAGTAAAGAACTAGTAAAATGTCACCACTTCCCTTGAGGAAAGCAGAGCAGCTCAATCCGACCCAGGACTCTCCCCCAGCGCATGGGCAGACAACGGCAGCTGCTGCAGGCCTCAGCTCCAGACAGGACCAGCAGCAACAGAGCTCCTGCTCACCAGCTTGCCGGAAGAAGAAGAGAGCGTACTCTCTTATCTACACATTATTTATATGTTGTGTTATGTTAAAGGAAGATATGGATTATTTCTGTGGATCCTGACCTCTGCTGTTAAGGAAGACCTGTAAAGGCCATTTTTGTTTTTTTCAAGGAAGATCGGAAAAATCCGATGGCTGCGGCTCTAACGTTGCGCCTGCAAAGTTGCTGTAGCTTCTTCCCCAGCCCTGCTGGGTTCAGGCAGCCGGAGCAGCCAAGAGGAGCGCCGGGACAGCAGAGGTGAACTGGAGGGGAACTTTCCCCCTGGGGAGCTGCGGGTGTTTCCTGCTTGAGGGATCCAGTCTTCCCTTCCAGCCCTCCCGTGCCAGACAGCGAGCGGGGCCTCTCCTCCGCTTCCAGCAGGACCCCCGCTGCTGCAGCGTCGCAGAGCAGGAGGAGTCCATCCCCACCAGCTCTCCCAGAGCAGCGCAGCACCTGCGAGCATGGCCACGACCGAGGGACCTGATGGACCGGCAGCACCAACAGCTCCCAGTGAACCCCAACGCAGGACTCGGCATCCTGAGTTCGTGGGGGGCCTTTGCGCCTACACCTGGGGGCACCTTTTCCGCCAGCACCCACGGCTCCTTCAGCCCCTGCGACCCTGGCTGCACCGAGAGCTGAGGGACATCTTTGGGGAAGACCCTGCTCAGGTTCTTTTCATACAAGAGATGATCCTGAACGCCCTTCCCGTCCTGGGGCTGCACAAGGAGCACCTGGCTGAGGAGCTGCAGGCCGACCTGGGCAGCCACACCACAGCCTTCGTCCAAAGACTCGTGGACTTCACCGTGCGACAGTGCAGGAGCGAAGCCTTCCACCTCTTCGTTCAAAGCACATCCCCTTCGGCCAGGGGCTTGGAGGAGAGCACTGGGAGAGTCATCTCTGCCACCTTTGCGAGGTGGCGAGACCGCAGCCCTGTGGCCAGGACAAGATGGACTGCATCCCAGGAGAGAGACCAGGGCACCGTGGTGACCAGAACCACCCGCACTGGCTGTCGAGAGGGAGATAGGTTCTTCCTACTGACCAGCACCAGGTGCACTGCATCCCAGGGGCAAAGGGAGCACAGGCCCATGGCCAGGACCAGCCCCGCTGCTTCCCAGGGGCAAAGGGAGAGAAGTCCTATGGCCAGGACCAGCCCCACTGCTTCCCAGGGGCAAAGGGAGCGCAGCCCCATGGCCAGGACCAGCCCCACTGCTTCCCAGGGGCAAAGGGAGCGCAGCCCCATGGCCAGGACCAGCCCCACTGCTCCCCGGGGGCAAAGGGAGCACAGCCCCATGGCCAGGACCAGCCCCACTGCTTCCCAGGGGCAAAGGGAGTGCAGCCCCATGGCCAGGACCAGCCCCACTGCTCCCCAGGGGCAAAGGGAGCGCAGCCCCATGGCCAGGACCAGCCCCACTGCTCCCCAGGGGCAAAGGGAGCGCAGCCCCATGGCCAGGACCAGCCCCACTGCTCCCCAGGGGCAAATGGAGCGCAGCCCCATGGCCAGAACCAGCCCCACTGCTCCCCAGGGGCAAAGGGAGCGCAGCCCCATGGCCAGGACCAGCCCCACTGCTCCCCAGGGGCAAAGGGAGCACAGCCCCATGGCCAGGACCAGCCCCACTGCTCCCCAGGGGCAAAGGGAGCACAGCCCCATGGCCAGGACCAGCCCCACTGCTCCCCAGGGGCAAAGGGAGCGCAGCCCCATGGCCAGCCCAGCCCCACTACTTAGTGAGGGCAACAGGAGAGAAGACTCAAGGCCACCACCAGCTCCACTGCCTCCTGAGAGGGAACTCCTTCCCCCAGAGTACTCTCTCATCCCCCTTTATTCATCTTGTCTTCTTGGTCAAGGGGGTGTCCCGATTGTCCTCCTCCGGCTTCAATCCCACCCCGGGACTGTACCAACACCTGCACCTGAAGCCGGGTCGGCTGAGGGAGGTGACTGTCCTCTCCAGGGCCCCGCTGCCATGAAGAGGAAGGCCAGCAGCTCCCAGGACTATCCCTCTCCTGCCAAGAAGCCACTCTGCGGGGGACGCTAGAAGGTGGTCCTGGCAGCTGGCAAAAGGACGGCCTGGCCAGAAGCCACAACCTGACCCCCCAAGGACCAGAAGGCTCTGCTCACTCCTCCAAACCCCAGAGCTTCCTTGACAATAAAGACGTGCAAATGGCAGGAAGAGTCTCAGCGTTCTCAGCACTGCGGCTGCCATTGTTCTCCCCACCCAGGCTGCTTTCTCTCGCTTTACTGGGTGCTCGGACCACCTTTTCCACCCAGCTCCACTGGGCCCTCAGCTCTACGGGGTCCATGTGCTGGGAGAGGGGCTGCGGCGCTGGGTGGAATCCATTGCCTGTGATGTGTTTCTTGGCATCTACTCCTGTTTTTTGTACAATTATAGAATCAGAGAATCATCAGGTTGGAAGAGACCTCTTGAGATCATCAAGTGCAAAGAGCTGCTTTGAGCTAGCTTTCCCAAGCTCTCCAACCGCTCAGTCTGCCCCTCTCCCAAAGCTTCCCCCCTTTCAAAGGAAAAAAAAACTATAGAAGAAACCAAAATCACACTAAATAGATGTATTTATATGTTTTTCTAAATACAAAGATCTACACAGCAAGGATATGCAAAGCAGCAAGGGAAGAGGGGAAGGGAAATGGGAAGAAGGACAAACAGGACCTATATAGCACCCGGCATACAACTATAACACCCAGTAACTAACAAAGTAAAGAACTAGTAAAATGTCACCACTTCCCTTGAGGAAAGCAGAGCAGCTCAATCCGACCCAGGACTCTCCCCCAGCGCATGGGCAGACAACGGCAGCTGCTGCAGGCCTCAGCTCCAGACAGGACCAGCAGCAACAGAGCTCCTGCTCACCAGCTTGCCGGAAGAAGAAGAGAGCGTACTCTCTTATCTACACATTATTTATATGTTGTGTTATGTTAAAGGAAGATATGGATTATTTCTGTGGATCCTGACCTCTGCTGTTAAGGAAGACCTGTAAAGGCCATTTTTGTTTTTTTCAAGGAAGATCGGAAAAATCCGATGGCTGCGGCTCTAACGTTGCGCCTGCAAAGTTGCTGTAGCTTCTTCCCCAGCCCTGCTGGGTTCAGGCAGCCGGAGCAGCCAAGAGGAGCGCCGGGACAGCAGAGGTGAACTGGAGGGGAACTTTCCCCCTGGGGAGCTGCGGGCGTTTCCTGCTTGAGGGATCCAGTCTTCCCTTCCAGCCCTCCCGTGCCAGACAGCGAGCGGGGCCTCTCCTCCGCTTCCAGCAGGACCCCCCCTGCTGCAGCGTCGCAGAGCAGGAGGAGTCCATCCCCACCAGCTCTCCCAGAGCAGCGCAGCACCTGCGAGCATGGCCACGACCGAGGGACCTGATGGACCGGCAGCACCAACAGCTCCCAGTGAACCCCAACGCAGGACTCGGCATCCTGAGTTCGTGGGGGGCCTTTGCGCCTACACCTGGGGGCACCTTTTCCGCCAGCACCCACGGCTCCTTCAGCCCCTGCGACCCTGGCTGCACCGAGAGCTGAGGGACATCTTTGGGGAAGACCCTGCTCAGGTTCTTTTCATACAAGAGATGATCCTGAACGCCCTTCCCGTCCTGGGGCTGCACAAGGAGCACCTGGCTGAGGAGCTGCAGGCCGACCTGGGCAGCCACACCACAGCCTTCGTCCAAAGACTCGTGGACTTCACCGTGCGACAGTGCAGGAGCGAAGCCTTCCACCTCTTCGTTCAAAGCACATCCCCTTCGGCCAGGGGCTTGGAGGAGAGCACTGGGAGAGTCATCTCTGCCACCTTTGCGAGGTGGCGAGACCGCAGCCCTGTGGCCAGGACAAGATGGACTGCATCCCAGGAGAGAGACCAGGGCACCGTGGTGACCAGAACCACCCGCACTGGCTGTCAAGAGGGAGATAGGTTCTTCCTACTGACCAGCACCAGGTGCACTGCATCCCAGGGGCAAAGGGAGCACAGGCCCATGGCCAGGACCAGCCCCGCTGCTTCCCAGGGGCAAAGGGAGAGAAGTCCTATGGCCAGGACCAGCCCCACTGCTTCCCAGGGGCAAAGGGAGCACAGCCCCATGGCCAGGACCAGCCCCACTGCTTCCCAGGGGCAAAGGGAGAGAAATCCTATGGCCAGGACCAGCCCCACTGCTCCCCGGGGGCAAAGGGAGCACAGCCCCATGGCCAGGACCAGCCCCACTGCTTCCCAGGGGCAAAGGGAGTGCAGCCCCATGGCCAGGACCAGCCCCACTGCTCCCCAGGGGCAAAGGGAGCGCAGCCCCATGGCCAGCCCAGCCCCACTACTTAGTGAGGGCAACGGGAGAGCAGACTCAAGGCCACCACCAGCTCCACTGCCTCCTGAGAGGGAACTCCTACCCCCAGAGTACTCTCTCATCCCCCTTTATTCATCTTGTCTTCTTGGTCAAGGGGGTGTCCCGATTGTCCTCCTCCGGCTTCAATCCCACCCCGGGACTGTACCAACACCTGCACCTGAAGCCGGGTCGGCTGAGGGAGGTGACTGTCCTCTCCAGGGCCCCGCTGCCATGAAGAGGAAGGCCAGCAGCTCCCAGGACTATCCCTCTCCTGCCAAGAAGCCACTCTGCGGGGGATGCTAGAAGGTGGTCCTGGCAGCTGGCAAAAGGACGGCCTGGCCAGAAGCCACAACCTGACCCCCCAAGGACCAGAAGGCTCTGCTCACTCCTCCAAACCCCAGAGCTTCCTTGACAATAAAGACGTGCAAATGGCAGGAAGAGTCTCAGCGTTCTCAGCACTGCGGCTGCCATTGTTCTCCCCACCCAGGCTGCTTTCTCTCGCTTTACTGGGTGCTCGGACCACCTTTTCCTCCCAGCTCCACTGGGCCCTCAGCTCTACGGGGTCCGTGTGCTGGGAGAGGGGCTGCGGCGCTGGGTGGGATCCGTTGCCTGTGATGTGTTTCTTGGCATCTACTCCTGTTTTTTAGTACAATTATAGAATCAGAGAATCATCAGGTTGGAAGAGACCTCTTGAGATCATCAAGTGCAAAGAGCTGCTTTGAGCTAGCTTTCCCAAGCTCTCCAACCGCTCAGTCTGCCCCTCTCCCAAAGCTTCCCCCCTTTCAAAGGAAAAAAAAACTATAGAAGAAACCAAAATCACACTAAATAGATGTATCTATATGTTTTTCTAAATACAAAGATCTACACAGCAAGGATATGCAAAGCAGCAAGGGAAGAGGGGAAGGGAAATGGGAAGAAGGACAAACAGGACCTATATAGCACCCGGCATACAACTATAACACCCAGTAACTAACAAAGTAAAGAACTAGTAAAATGTCACCACTTCCCTTGAGGAAAGCAGAGCAGCTCAATCCGACCCAGGACTCTCCCCCAGCGCATGGGCAGACAACGGCAGCTGCTGCAGGCCTCAGCTCCAGACAGGACCAGCAGCAACAGAGCTCCTGCTCACCAGCTTGCCGGAAGAAGAAGAGAGCGTACTCTCTTATCTACACATTATTTATATGTTGTGTTATGTTAAAGGAAGATATGGATTATTTCTGTGGATCCTGACCTCTGCTGTTAAGGAAGACCTGTAAAGGCCATTTTTGATTTTTTCAAGGAAGATCGGAAAAATCCGATGGCTGCGGCTCTAACGTTGCGCCTGCAAAGTTGCTGTAGCTTCTTCCCCAGCCCTGCTGGGTTCAGGCAGCCGGAGCAGCCAAGAGGAGCGCCGGGACAGCAGAGGTGAACTGGAAGGGAACTTTCCCCCTGGGGAGCTGCGGGCGTTTCCTGCTTGAGGGATCCAGTCTTCCCTTCCAGCCCTCCCGTGCCAGACAGCGAGCGGGGCCTCTCCTCCGCTTCCAGCAGGACCCCCGCTGCTGCAGCGTCGCAGAGCAGGAGGAGTCCATCCCACCAGCTCTCCCAGAGCAGCGCAGCACCTGCGAGCATGGCCACGACCGAGGGACCTGATGGACCGGCAGCACCAACAGCTCCCAGTGAACCCCAACGCAGGACTCGGCATCCTGAGTTCGTCGGGGGCCTTTGCGCCTACACCTGGGGGCACCTTTTCCACCAGCACCCTCGTCTCCTTCAGCCCCTGCGACCCTGGCTGCACCGAGAGCTGAGGGACATCTTTGGGGAAGACCCTGCTCAGGTTCTTTTCATACAAGAGATGATCCTGAACGCCCTTCCCGTCCTGGGGCTGCACAAGGAGCACCTGGCTGAGGAGCTGCAGGCCGACCTGGGCAGCCACACCACAGCCTTCGTCCAAAGACTCGTGGACTTCACTGTGCGACAGTGCAGGAGCGAAGCCTTCCACCTCTTCGTTCAAAGCACATCCCCTTCGGCCAGGGGCTGGGAGGAGAGCACTGGGAGAGTCATCTCTGCCACCTTTGCGAGGTGGCGAGACCGCAGCCCTGTGGCCAGGACAAGATGGACTGCATCCCAGGAGAGAGACCAGGGCACCGTGGTGACCAGAACCACCCGCACTGGCTGTCGAGAGGGAGATAGGTTCTTCCTACTGACCAGCACCAGGTGCACTGCATCCCAGGGGCAAAGGGAGCGCAGCCCCATGGCCAGGACCAGTCCCACTGCTTCCCAGGGGCAAAGGGAGCGCAGCCCCATGGCCAGGACCAGCCCCACTGCTTCCCAGGGGCAAAGGGAGCACAGGCCCATGGCCAGGACCCGCCCCACTGCTTCCCAGGGGCAAAGGGAGCACAGCCCCATGGCCAGGACCAGCCCCACTGCTTCCCAGGGGCAAAGGGAGCGCAGCCCCATGGCCAGGACCAGCCCCACTGCTTCCCAGGGGCAAAGGGAGCGCAGCCCCATGGCCAGGACCAGCCCCACTGCTCCCCAGGGGCAAAGGGAGAGAAATCCTATGGCCAGGACCAGCCCCACTGCTCCCCAGGGGCAAAGGGAGCGCAGCCCCATGGCCAGGACCAGCCCCACTGCTCCCCAGGGGCAAAGGGAGCACAGCCCCATGGCCAGGACCAGCCCCACTGCTTCCCAGGGGCAAAGGGAGCGCAGCCCCATGGCCAGCCCAGCCCCACTACTTAGTGAGGGCAACGGGAGAGCAGACTCAAGGCCACCACCAGCTCCACTGCCTCCTGAGAGGGAACTCCTACCCCCAGAGTACTCTCTCATCCCCCTTTATTCATCTTGTCTTCTTGGTCAAGGGGGTGTCCCGATTGTCCTCCTCCGGCTTCAATCCCACCCCGGGACTGTACCAACACCTGCACCTGAAGCCGGGTCGGCTGAGGGAGGTGACTGTCCTCTCCAGGGCCCCGCTGCCATGAAGAGGAAGGCCAGCAGCTCCCAGGACTATCCCTCTCCTGCCAAGAAGCCACTCTGCGGGGGACGCTAGAAGGTGGTCCTGGCAGCTGGCAAAAGGACGGCCTGGCCAGAAGCCACAACCTGACCCCCCAAGGACCAGAAGGCTCTGCTCACTCCTCCAAACCCCAGAGCTTCCTTGACAATAAAGACGTGCAAATGGCAGGAAGAGTCTCAGCGTTCTCAGCACTGCGGCTGCCATTGTTCTCCCCACCCAGGCTGCTTTCTCTCGCTTTACTGGGTGCTCGGACCACCTTTTCCTCCCAGCTCCACTGGGCCCTCAGGCCTACGGGGTCCATGTGCTGGGAGAGGGGCTGCGGCGCTGGGTGGAATCCATTGCCTGTGATGTGTTTCTTGGCATCTACTCCTGTTTTTTGTACAATTATAGAATCAGAGAATCATCAGGTTGGAAGAGACCTCTTGAGATCATCAAGTGCAAAGAGCTGCTTTGAGCTAGCTTTCCCAAGCTCTCTAAGCGCTCAGTCTGCCCCTCTCCCAAAGCTTCCCCCCTTTCAAAGGAAAAAAAAACTATAGAAGAAACCAAAATCACACTAATAGATGTATCTATATGTTTTTCTAAATACAAAGATCTACACAGCAAGGATATGCAAAGCAGCAAGGGAAGAGGGGAAGGGAAATGGGAAGAAGGACAAACAGGACCTATATAGCACCCGGCATACAACTCTAACACCCAGTAACTAACAAAGTAAAGAACTAGTAAAATGTCACCACTTCCCTTGAGGAAAGCAGAGCAGCTCAATCCGACCCAGGACTCTCCCCCAGCGCATGGGCAGACAACGGCAGCTGCTGCAGGCCTCAGCTCCAGACAGGACCAGCAGCAACAGAGCTCCTGCTCACCAGCTTGCCGGAAGAAGAAGAGAGCGTACTCTCTTATCTACACATTATTTATATGTTGTGTTATGTTAAAGGAAGATATGGATTATTTCTGTGGATCCTGACCTCTGCTGTTAAGGAAGACCTGTAAAGGCCATTTTTGATTTTTTCAAGGAAGATCGGAAAAATCCGATGGCTGCGGCTCTAACGTTGCGCCTGCAAAGTTGCTGTAGCTTCTTCCCCAGCCCTGCTGGGTTCAGGCAGCCGGAGCAGCCAAGAGGAGCGCCGGGACAGCAGAGGTGAACTGGAAGGGAACTTTCCCCCTGGGGAGCTGCGGGCGTTTCCTGCTTGAGGGATCCAGTCTTCCCTTCCAGCCCTCCCGTGCCAGACAGCGAGCGGGGCCTCTCCTCCGCTTCCAGCAGGACCCCCGCTGCTGCAGCGTCGCAGAGCAGGAGGAGTCCATCCCCACCAGCTCTCCCAGAGCAGCGCAGCACCTGCGAGCATGGCCACGACCGAGGGACCTGATGGACCGGCAGCACCAACAGCTCCCAGTGAACCCCAACGCAGGACTCGGCATCCTGAGTTCGTCGGGGGCCTTTGCGCCTACACCTGGGGGCACCTTTTCCGCCAGCACCCACGGCTCCTTCAGCCCCTGCGACCCTGGCTGCACCGAGAGCTGAGGGACATCTTTGGGGAAGACCCTGCTCAGGTTCTTTTCATACAAGAGATGATCCTGAACGCCCTTCCCGTCCTGGGGCTGCACAAGGAGCACCTGGCTGAGGAGCTGCAGGCCGACCTGGGCAGCCACACCACAGCCTTCGTCCAAAGACTCGTGGACTTCACCGTGCGACAGTGCAGGAGCGAAGCCTTCCACCTCTTCGTTCAAAGCACATCCCCTTCGGCCAGGGGCTTGGAGGAGAGCACTGGGAGAGTCATCTCTGCCACCTTTGCGAGGTGGCGAGACCGCAGCCCTGTGGCCAGGACAAGATGGACTGCATCCCAGGAGAGAGACCAGGGCACCGTGGTGACCAGAACCACCCGCACTGGCTGTCAAGAGGGAGATAGGTTCTTCCTACTGACCAGCACCAGGTGCACTGCATCCCAGGGGCAAAGGGAGCACAGGCCCATGGCCAGGACCAGCCCCGCTGCTTCCCAGGGGCAAAGGGAGAGAAGTCCTATGGCCAGGACCAGCCCCACTGCTTCCCAGGGGCAAAGGGAGCACAGCCCCATGGCCAGGACCAGCCCCACTGCTTCCCAGGGGCAAAGGGAGAGAAATCCTATGGCCAGGACCAGCCCCACTGCTCCCCGGGGGCAAAGGGAGCACAGCCCCATGGCCAGGACCAGCCCCACTGCTTCCCAGGGGCAAAGGGAGTGCAGCCCCATGGCCAGGACCAGCCCCACTGCTCCCCAGGGGCAAAGGGAGCGCAGCCCCATGGCCAGCCCAGCCCCACTACTTAGTGAGGGCAACGGGAGAGCAGACTCAAGGCCACCACCAGCTCCACTGCCTCCTGAGAGGGAACTCCTACCCCCAGAGTACTCTCTCATCCCCCTTTATTCATCTTGTCTTCTTGGTCAAGGGGGTGTCCCGATTGTCCTCCTCCGGCTTCAATCCCACCCCGGGACTGTACCAACACCTGCACCTGAAGCCGGGTCGGCTGAGGGAGGTGACTGTCCTCTCCAGGGCCCCGCTGCCATGAAGAGGAAGGCCAGCAGCTCCCAGGACTATCCCTCTCCTGCCAAGAAGCCACTCTGCGGGGGACGCTAGAAGGTGGTCCTGGCAGCTGGCAAAAGGACGGCCTGGCCAGAAGCCACAACCTGACCCCCCAAGGACCAGAAGGCTCTGCTCACTCCTCCAAACCCCAGAGCTTCCTTGACAATAAAGACGTGCAAATGGCAGGAAGAGTCTCAGCGTTCTCAGCACTGCGGCTGCCATTGTTCTCCCCACCCAGGCTGCTTTCTCTCGCTTTACTGGGTGCTCGGACCACCTTTTCCACCCAGCTCCACTGGGCCCTCAGCTCTACGGGGTCCGTGTGCTGGGAGAGGGGCTGCGGCGCTGGGTGGGATCCGTTGCCTGTGATGTGTTTCTTGGCATCTACTCCTGTTTTTTAGTACAATTATAGAATCAGAGAATCATCAGGTTGGAAGAGACCTCTTGAGATCATCAAGTGCAAAGAGCTGCTTTGAGCTAGCTTTCCCAAGCTCTCCAACCGCTCAGTCTGCCCCTCTCCCAAAGCTTCCCCCCTTTCAAAGGAAAAAAAAACTATAGAAGAAACCAAAATCACACTAAATAGATGTATCTATATGTTTTTCTAAATACAAAGATCTACACAGCAAGGATATGCAAAGCAGCAAGGGAAGAGGGGAAGGGAAATGGGAAGAAGGACAAACAGGACCTATATAGCACCCGGCATACAACTATAACACCCAGTAACTAACAAAGTAAAGAACTAGTAAAATGTCACCACTTCCCTTGAGGAAAGCAGAGCAGCTCAATCCGACCCAGGACTCTCCCCCAGCGCATGGGCAGACAACGGCAGCTGCTGCAGGCCTCAGCTCCAGACAGGACCAGCAGCAACAGAGCTCCTGCTCACCAGCTTGCCGGAAGAAGAAGAGAGCGTACTCTCTTATCTACACATTATTTATATGTTGTGTTATGTTAAAGGAAGATATGGATTATTTCTGTGGATCCTGACCTCTGCTGTTAAGGAAGACCTGTAAAGGCCATTTTTGTTTTTTTCAAGGAAGATCGGAAAAATCCGATGGCTGCGGCTCTAACGTTGCGCCTGCAAAGTTGCTGTAGCTTCTTCCCCAGCCCTGCTGGGTTCAGGCAGCCGGAGCAGCCAAGAGGAGCGCCGGGACAGCAGAGGTGAACTGGAAGGGAACTTTCCCCCTGGGGAGCTGCGGGCGTTTCCTGCTTGAGGGATCCAGTCTTCCCTTCCAGCCCTCCCATGCCAGACAGCGAGCGGGGCCTCTCCTCCGCTTCCAGCAGGACCCCCGCTGCTGCAGCGTCGCAGAGCAGGAGGAGTCCATCCCCACCAGCTCTCCCAGAGCAGCGCAGCACCTGCGAGCATGGCCACGACCGAGGGACCTGATGGACCGGCAGCACCAACAGCTCCCAGTGAACCCCAACGCAGGACTCGGCATCCTGAGTTCGTGGGGGGCCTTTGCGCCTACACCTGGGGGCACCTTTTCCACCAGCACCCTCGTCTCCTTCAGCCCCTGCGACCCTGGCTGCACCGAGAGCTGAGGGACATCTTTGGGGAAGACCCTGCTCAGGTTCTTTTCATACAAGAGATGATCCTGAACGCCCTTCCCGTCCTGGGGCTGCACAAGGAGCACCTGGCTGAGGAGCTGCAGGCCGACCTGGGCAGCCACACCACAGCCTTCGTCCAAAGACTCGTGGACTTCACTGTGCGACAGTGCAGGAGCGAAGCCTTCCACCTCTTCGTTCAAAGCACATCCCCTTCGGCCAGGGGCTGGGAGGAGAGCACTGGGAGAGTCATCTCTGCCACCTTTGCGAGGTGGCGAGACCGCAGCCCTGTGGCCAGGACAAGATGGACTGCATCCCAGGAGAGAGACCAGGGCACCGTGGTGACCAGAACCACCCGCACTGGCTGTCGAGAGGGAGATAGGTTCTTCCTACTGACCAGCACCAGGTGCACTGCATCCCAGGGGCAAAGGGAGCGCAGCCCCATGGCCAGGACCAGTCCCACTGCTTCCCAGGGGCAAAGGGAGCGCAGCCCCATGGCCAGGACCAGCCCCACTGCTTCCCAGGGGCAAAGGGAGCGCAGCCCCATGGCCAGGACCAGCCCCACTGCTCCCCAGGGGCAAAGGGAGCGCAGCCCCATGGCCAGGACCAGCCCCACTGCTCCCCAGGGGCAAAGGGAGCGCAGCCCCATGGCCAGGACCAGCCCCACTGCTCCCCAGGGGCAAAGGGAGCGCAGCCCCATGGCCAGGACCAGCCCCACTGCTCCCCAGGGGCAAAGGGAGCACAGCCCCATGGCCAGGACCAGCCCCACTGCTTCCCAGGGGCAAAGGGAGCGCAGCCCCATGGCCAGCCCAGCCCCACTACTTAGTTAGGGCAACGGGAGAGCAGACTCAAGGCCACCACCAGCTCCACTGCCTCCTGAGAGGGAACTCCTTCCCCCAGAGTACTCTCTCATCCCCCTTTATTCATCTTGTCTTCTTGGTCAAGGGGGTGTCCCGATTGTCCTCCTCCGGCTTCAGTCCCACCCCGGGACTGTACCAACACCTGCACCTGAAGCCGGGTCGGCTGAGGGAGGTGACTGTCCTCTCCAGGGCCCCGCTGCCATGAAGAGGAAGGCCAGCAGCTCCCAGGACTATCCCTCTCCTGCCAAGAAGCCACTCTGCGGGGGACGCTAGAAGGTGGTCCTGGCAGCTGGCAAAAGGACGGCCTGGCCAGAAGCCACAACCTGACCCCCCAAGGACCAGAAGGCTCTGCTCACTCCTCCAAACCCCAGAGCTTCCTTGACAATAAAGACGTGCAAATGGCAGGAAGAGTCTCAGCGTTCTCAGCACTGCGGCTGCCATTGTTCTCCCCACCCAGGCTGCTTTCTCTCGCTTTACTGGGTGCTCGGACCACCTTTTCCACCCAGCTCCACTGGGCCCTCAGCTCTACGGGGTCCATGTGCTGGGAGAGGGGCTGCGGCGCTGGGTGGAATCCATTGCCTGTGATGTGTTTCTTGGCATCTACTCCTGTTTTTTGTACAATTATAGAATCAGAGAATCATCAGGTTGGAAGAGACCTCTTGAGATCATCAAGTGCAAAGAGCTGCTTTGAGCTAGCTTTCCCAAGCTCTCTAAGCGCTCAGTCTGCCCCTCTCCCAAAGCTTCCCCCCTTTCAAAGGAAAAAAAAAACTATAGAAGAAACCAAAATCACACTAATAGATGTATCTATATGTTTTTCTAAATACAAAGATCTACACAGCAAGGATATGCAAAGCAGCAAGGGAAGAGGGGAAGGGAAATGGGAAGAAGGACAAACAGGACCTATATAGCACCCGGCATACAACTCTAACACCCAGTAACTAACAAAGTAAAGAACTAGTAAAATGTCACCACTTCCCTTGAGGAAAGCAGAGCAGCTCAATCCGACCCAGGACTCTCCCCCAGCGCATGGGCAGACAACGGCAGCTGCTGCAGGCCTCAGCTCCAGACAGGACCAGCAGCAACAGAGCTCCTGCTCACCAGCTTGCCGGAAGAAGAAGAGAGCGTACTCTCTTATCTACACATTATTTATATGTTGTGTTATGTTAAAGGAAGATATGGATTATTTCTGTGGATCCTGACCTCTGCTGTTAAGGAAGACCTGTAAAGGCCATTTTTGTTTTTTTCAAGGAAGATCGGAAAAATCCGATGGCTGCGGCTCTAACGTTGCGCCTGCAAAGTTGCTGTAGCTTCTTCCCCAGCCCTGCTGGGTTCAGGCAGCCGGAGCAGCCAAGAGGAGCGCCGGGACAGCAGAGGTGAACTGGAGGGGAACTTTCCCCCTGGGGAGCTGCGGGTGTTTCCTGCTTGAGGGATCCAGTCTTCCCTTCCAGCCCTCCCGTGCCAGACAGCGAGCGGGGCCTCTCCTCCGCTTCCAGCAGGACCCCCGCTGCTGCAGCGTCGCAGAGCAGGAGGAGTCCATCCCCACCAGCTCTCCCAGAGCAGCGCAGCACCTGCGAGCATGGCCACGACCGAGGGACCTGATGGACCGGCAGCACCAACAGCTCCCAGTGAACCCCAACGCAGGACTCGGCATCCTGAGTTCGTCGGGGGCCTTTGCGCCTACACCTGGGGGCACCTTTTCCGCCAGCACCCACGGCTCCTTCAGCCCCTGCGACCCTGGCTGCACCGAGAGCTGAGGGACATCTTTGGGGAAGACCCTGCTCAGGTTCTTTTCATACAAGAGATGATCCTGAACGCCCTTCCCGTCCTGGGGCTGCACAAGGAGCACCTGGCTGAGGAGCTGCAGGCCGACCTGGGCAGCCACACCACAGCCTTCGTCCAAAGACTCGTGGACTTCACCGTGCGACAGTGCAGGAGCGAAGCCTTCCACCTCTTCGTTCAAAGCACATCCCCTTCGGCCAGGGGCTTGGAGGAGAGCACTGGGAGAGTCATCTCTGCCACCTTTGCGAGGTGGCGAGACCGCAGCCCTGTGGCCAGGACAAGATGGACTGCATCCCAGGAGAGAGACCAGGGCACCGTGGTGACCAGAACCACCCGCACTGGCTGTCGAGAGGGAGATAGGTTCTTCCTACTGACCAGCACCAGGTGCACTGCATCCCAGGGGCAAAGGGAGCACAGGCCCATGGCCAGGACCAGCCCCGCTGCTTCCCAGGGGCAAAGGGAGAGAAGTCCTATGGCCAGGACCAGCCCCACTGCTTCCCAGGGGCAAAGGGAGCGCAGCCCCATGGCCAGGACCAGCCCCACTGCTTCCCAGGGGCAAAGGGAGCGCAGCCCCATGGCCAGGACCAGCCCCACTGCTCCCCGGGGGCAAAGGGAGCACAGCCCCATGGCCAGGACCAGCCCCACTGCTTCCCAGGGGCAAAGGGAGTGCAGCCCCATGGCCAGGACCAGCCCCACTGCTCCCCAGGGGCAAAGGGAGCGCAGCCCCATGGCCAGGACCAGCCCCACTGCTCCCCAGGGGCAAAGGGAGCGCAGCCCCATGGCCAGGACCAGCCCCACTGCTCCCCAGGGGCAAATGGAGCGCAGCCCCATGGCCAGAACCAGCCCCACTGCTCCCCAGGGGCAAAGGGAGCGCAGCCCCATGGCCAGGACCAGCCCCACTGCTCCCCAGGGGCAAAGGGAGCACAGCCCCATGGCCAGGACCAGCCCCACTGCTCCCCAGGGGCAAAGGGAGCACAGCCCCATGGCCAGGACCAGCCCCACTGCTCCCCAGGGGCAAAGGGAGCGCAGCCCCATGGCCAGCCCAGCCCCACTACTTAGTGAGGGCAACAGGAGAGAAGACTCAAGGCCACCACCAGCTCCACTGCCTCCTGAGAGGGAACTCCTTCCCCCAGAGTACTCTCTCATCCCCCTTTATTCATCTTGTCTTCTTGGTCAAGGGGGTGTCCCGATTGTCCTCCTCCGGCTTCAATCCCACCCCGGGACTGTACCAACACCTGCACCTGAAGCCGGGTCGGCTGAGGGAGGTGACTGTCCTCTCCAGGGCCCCGCTGCCATGAAGAGGAAGGCCAGCAGCTCCCAGGACTATCCCTCTCCTGCCAAGAAGCCACTCTGCGGGGGACGCTAGAAGGTGGTCCTGGCAGCTGGCAAAAGGACGGCCTGGCCAGAAGCCACAACCTGACCCCCCAAGGACCAGAAGGCTCTGCTCACTCCTCCAAACCCCAGAGCTTCCTTGACAATAAAGACGTGCAAATGGCAGGAAGAGTCTCAGCGTTCTCAGCACTGCGGCTGCCATTGTTCTCCCCACCCAGGCTGCTTTCTCTCGCTTTACTGGGTGCTCGGACCACCTTTTCCACCCAGCTCCACTGGGCCCTCAGCTCTACGGGGTCCATGTGCTGGGAGAGGGGCTGCGGCGCTGGGTGGAATCCATTGCCTGTGATGTGTTTCTTGGCATCTACTCCTGTTTTTTGTACAATTATAGAATCAGAGAATCATCAGGTTGGAAGAGACCTCTTGAGATCATCAAGTGCAAAGAGCTGCTTTGAGCTAGCTTTCCCAAGCTCTCCAACCGCTCAGTCTGCCCCTCTCCCAAAGCTTCCCCCCTTTCAAAGGAAAAAAAAACTATAGAAGAAACCAAAATCACACTAAATAGATGTATTTATATGTTTTTCTAAATACAAAGATCTACACAGCAAGGATATGCAAAGCAGCAAGGGAAGAGGGGAAGGGAAATGGGAAGAAGGACAAACAGGACCTATATAGCACCCGGCATACAACTCTAACACCCAGTAACTAACAAAGTAAAGAACTAGTAAAATGTCACCACTTCCCTTGAGGAAAGCAGAGCAGCTCAATCCGACCCAGGACTCTCCCCCAGCGCATGGGCAGACAACGGCAGCTGCTGCAGGCCTCAGCTCCAGACAGGACCAGCAGCAACAGAGCTCCTGCTCACCAGCTTGCCGGAAGAAGAAGAGAGCGTACTCTCTTATCTACACATTATTTATATGTTGTGTTATGTTAAAGGAAGATATGGATTATTTCTGTGGATCCTGACCTCTGCTGTTAAGGAAGACCTGTAAAGGCCATTTTTGTTTTTTTCAAGGAAGATCGGAAAAATCCGATGGCTGCGGCTCTAACGTTGCGCCTGCAAAGTTGCTGTAGCTTCTTCCCCAGCCCTGCTGGGTTCAGGCAGCCGGAGCAGCCAAGAGGAGCGCCGGGACAGCAGAGGTGAACTGGAGGGGAACTTTCCCCCTGGGGAGCTGCGGGCGTTTCCTGCTTGAGGGATCCAGTCTTCCCTTCCAGCCCTCCCGTGCCAGACAGCGAGCGGGGCCTCTCCTCCGCTTCCAGCAGGACCCCCCCTGCTGCAGCGTCGCAGAGCAGGAGGAGTCCATCCCCACCAGCTCTCCCAGAGCAGCGCAGCACCTGCGAGCATGGCCACGACCGAGGGACCTGATGGACCGGCAGCACCAACAGCTCCCAGTGAACCCCAACGCAGGACTCGGCATCCTGAGTTCGTGGGGGGCCTTTGCGCCTACACCTGGGGGCACCTTTTCCGCCAGCACCCACGGCTCCTTCAGCCCCTGCGACCCTGGCTGCACCGAGAGCTGAGGGACATCTTTGGGGAAGACCCTGCTCAGGTTCTTTTCATACAAGAGATGATCCTGAACGCCCTTCCCGTCCTGGGGCTGCACAAGGAGCACCTGGCTGAGGAGCTGCAGGCCGACCTGGGCAGCCACACCACAGCCTTCGTCCAAAGACTCGTGGACTTCACCGTGCGACAGTGCAGGAGCGAAGCCTTCCACCTCTTCGTTCAAAGCACATCCCCTTCGGCCAGGGGCTTGGAGGAGAGCACTGGGAGAGTCATCTCTGCCACCTTTGCGAGGTGGCGAGACCGCAGCCCTGTGGCCAGGACAAGATGGACTGCATCCCAGGAGAGAGACCAGGGCACCGTGGTGACCAGAACCACCCGCACTGGCTGTCAAGAGGGAGATAGGTTCTTCCTACTGACCAGCACCAGGTGCACTGCATCCCAGGGGCAAAGGGAGCACAGGCCCATGGCCAGGACCAGCCCCGCTGCTTCCCAGGGGCAAAGGGAGAGAAGTCCTATGGCCAGGACCAGCCCCACTGCTTCCCAGGGGCAAAGGGAGCACAGCCCCATGGCCAGGACCAGCCCCACTGCTTCCCAGGGGCAAAGGGAGAGAAATCCTATGGCCAGGACCAGCCCCACTGCTCCCCGGGGGCAAAGGGAGCACAGCCCCATGGCCAGGACCAGCCCCACTGCTTCCCAGGGGCAAAGGGAGTGCAGCCCCATGGCCAGGACCAGCCCCACTGCTCCCCAGGGGCAAAGGGAGCGCAGCCCCATGGCCAGCCCAGCCCCACTACTTAGTGAGGGCAACGGGAGAGCAGACTCAAGGCCACCACCAGCTCCACTGCCTCCTGAGAGGGAACTCCTACCCCCAGAGTACTCTCTCATCCCCCTTTATTCATCTTGTCTTCTTGGTCAAGGGGGTGTCCCGATTGTCCTCCTCCGGCTTCAATCCCACCCCGGGACTGTACCAACACCTGCACCTGAAGCCGGGTCGGCTGAGGGAGGTGACTGTCCTCTCCAGGGCCCCGCTGCCATGAAGAGGAAGGCCAGCAGCTCCCAGGACTATCCCTCTCCTGCCAAGAAGCCACTCTGCGGGGGATGCTAGAAGGTGGTCCTGGCAGCTGGCAAAAGGACGGCCTGGCCAGAAGCCACAACCTGACCCCCCAAGGACCAGAAGGCTCTGCTCACTCCTCCAAACCCCAGAGCTTCCTTGACAATAAAGACGTGCAAATGGCAGGAAGAGTCTCAGCGTTCTCAGCACTGCGGCTGCCATTGTTCTCCCCACCCAGGCTGCTTTCTCTCGCTTTACTGGGTGCTCGGACCACCTTTTCCTCCCAGCTCCACTGGGCCCTCAGCTCTACGGGGTCCGTGTGCTGGGAGAGGGGCTGCGGCGCTGGGTGGGATCCGTTGCCTGTGATGTGTTTCTTGGCATCTACTCCTGTTTTTTAGTACAATTATAGAATCAGAGAATCATCAGGTTGGAAGAGACCTCTTGAGATCATCAAGTGCAAAGAGCTGCTTTGAGCTAGCTTTCCCAAGCTCTCCAACCGCTCAGTCTGCCCCTCTCCCAAAGCTTCCCCCCTTTCAAAGGAAAAAAAAACTATAGAAGAAACCAAAATCACACTAAATAGATGTATCTATATGTTTTTCTAAATACAAAGATCTACACAGCAAGGATATGCAAAGCAGCAAGGGAAGAGGGGAAGGGAAATGGGAAGAAGGACAAACAGGACCTATATAGCACCCGGCATACAACTATAACACCCAGTAACTAACAAAGTAAAGAACTAGTAAAATGTCACCACTTCCCTTGAGGAAAGCAGAGCAGCTCAATCCGACCCAGGACTCTCCCCCAGCGCATGGGCAGACAACGGCAGCTGCTGCAGGCCTCAGCTCCAGACAGGACCAGCAGCAACAGAGCTCCTGCTCACCAGCTTGCCGGAAGAAGAAGAGAGCGTACTCTCTTATCTACACATTATTTATATGTTGTGTTATGTTAAAGGAAGATATGGATTATTTCTGTGGATCCTGACCTCTGCTGTTAAGGAAGACCTGTAAAGGCCATTTTTGATTTTTTCAAGGAAGATCGGAAAAATCCGATGGCTGCGGCTCTAACGTTGCGCCTGCAAAGTTGCTGTAGCTTCTTCCCCAGCCCTGCTGGGTTCAGGCAGCCGGAGCAGCCAAGAGGAGCGCCGGGACAGCAGAGGTGAACTGGAAGGGAACTTTCCCCCTGGGGAGCTGCGGGCGTTTCCTGCTTGAGGGATCCAGTCTTCCCTTCCAGCCCTCCCGTGCCAGACAGCGAGCGGGGCCTCTCCTCCGCTTCCAGCAGGACCCCCGCTGCTGCAGCGTCGCAGAGCAGGAGGAGTCCATCCCACCAGCTCTCCCAGAGCAGCGCAGCACCTGCGAGCATGGCCACGACCGAGGGACCTGATGGACCGGCAGCACCAACAGCTCCCAGTGAACCCCAACGCAGGACTCGGCATCCTGAGTTCGTGGGGGGCCTTTGCGCCTACACCTGGGGGCACCTTTTCCACCAGCACCCTCGTCTCCTTCAGCCCCTGCGACCCTGGCTGCACCGAGAGCTGAGGGACATCTTTGGGGAAGACCCTGCTCAGGTTCTTTTCATACAAGAGATGATCCTGAACGCCCTTCCCGTCCTGGGGCTGCACAAGGAGCACCTGGCTGAGGAGCTGCAGGCCGACCTGGGCAGCCACACCACAGCCTTCGTCCAAAGACTCGTGGACTTCACTGTGCGACAGTGCAGGAGCGAAGCCTTCCACCTCTTCGTTCAAAGCACATCCCCTTCGGCCAGGGGCTGGGAGGAGAGCACTGGGAGAGTCATCTCTGCCACCTTTGCGAGGTGGCGAGACCGCAGCCCTGTGGCCAGGACAAGATGGACTGCATCCCAGGAGAGAGACCAGGGCACCGTGGTGACCAGAACCACCCGCACTGGCTGTCGAGAGGGAGATAGGTTCTTCCTACTGACCAGCACCAGGTGCACTGCATCCCAGGGGCAAAGGGAGCGCAGCCCCATGGCCAGGACCAGTCCCACTGCTTCCCAGGGGCAAAGGGAGCGCAGCCCCATGGCCAGGACCAGCCCCACTGCTTCCCAGGGGCAAAGGGAGCACAGGCCCATGGCCAGGACCCGCCCCACTGCTTCCCAGGGGCAAAGGGAGCACAGCCCCATGGCCAGGACCAGCCCCACTGCTTCCCAGGGGCAAAGGGAGCGCAGCCCCATGGCCAGGACCAGCCCCACTGCTTCCCAGGGGCAAAGGGAGCGCAGCCCCATGGCCAGGACCAGCCCCACTGCTCCCCAGGGGCAAAGGGAGAGAAATCCTATGGCCAGGACCAGCCCCACTGCTCCCCAGGGGCAAAGGGAGCACAGCCCCATGGCCAGGACCAGCCCCACTGCTTCCCAGGGGCAAAGGGAGCGCAGCCCCATGGCCAGGACCAGCCCCACTGCTTCCCAGGGGCAAAGGGAGCGCAGCCCCATGGCCAGGACCAGCCCCACTGCTCCCCAGGGGCAAAGGGAGCACAGCCCCATGGCCAGGACCAGCCCCACTGCTCCCCAGGGGCAAAGGGAGCGCAGCCCCATGGCCAGCCCAGCCCCACTACTTAGTGAGGGCAACAGGAGAGAAGACTCAAGGCCACCACCAGCTCCACTGCCTCCTGAGAGGGAACTCCTTCCCCCAGAGTACTCTCTCATCCCCCTTTATTCATCTTGTCTTCTTGGTCAAGGGGGTGTCCCGATTGTCCTCCTCCGGCTTCAATCCCACCCCGGGACTGTACCAACACCTGCACCTGAAGCCGGGTCGGCTGAGGGAGGTGACTGTCCTCTCCAGGGCCCCGCTGCCATGAAGAGGAAGGCCAGCAGCTCCCAGGACTATCCCTCTCCTGCCAAGAAGCCACTCTGCGGGGGACGCTAGAAGGTGGTCCTGGCAGCTGGCAAAAGGACGGCCTGGCCAGAAGCCACAACCTGACCCCCCAAGGACCAGAAGGCTCTGCTCACTCCTCCAAACCCCAGAGCTTCCTTGACAATAAAGACGTGCAAATGGCAGGAAGAGTCTCAGCGTTCTCAGCACTGCGGCTGCCATTGTTCTCCCCACCCAGGCTGCTTTCTCTCGCTTTACTGGGTGCTCGGACCACCTTTTCCACCCAGCTCCACTGGGCCCTCAGCTCTACGGGGTCCATGTGCTGGGAGAGGGGCTGCGGCGCTGGGTGGAATCCATTGCCTGTGATGTGTTTCTTGGCATCTACTCCTGTTTTTTGTACAATTATAGAATCAGAGAATCATCAGGTTGGAAGAGACCTCTTGAGATCATCAAGTGCAAAGAGCTGCTTTGAGCTAGCTTTCCCAAGCTCTCTAAGCGCTCAGTCTGCCCCTCTCCCAAAGCTTCCCCCCTTTCAAAGGAAAAAAAAACTATAGAAGAAACCAAAATCACACTAATAGATGTATCTATATGTTTTTCTAAATACAAAGATCTACACAGCAAGGATATGCAAAGCAGCAAGGGAAGAGGGGAAGGGAAATGGGAAGAAGGACAAACAGGACCTATATAGCACCCGGCATACAACTCTAACACCCAGTAACTAACAAAGTAAAGAACTAGTAAAATGTCACCACTTCCCTTGAGGAAAGCAGAGCAGCTCAATCCGACCCAGGACTCTCCCCCAGCGCATGGGCAGACAACGGCAGCTGCTGCAGGCCTCAGCTCCAGACAGGACCAGCAGCAACAGAGCTCCTGCTCACCAGCTTGCCGGAAGAAGAAGAGAGCGTACTCTCTTATCTACACATTATTTATATGTTGTGTTATGTTAAAGGAAGATATGGATTATTTCTGTGGATCCTGACCTCTGCTGTTAAGGAAGACCTGTAAAGGCCATTTTTGTTTTTTTCAAGGAAGATCGGAAAAATCCGATGGCTGCGGCTCTAACGTTGCGCCTGCAAAGTTGCTGTAGCTTCTTCCCCAGCCCTGCTGGGTTCAGGCAGCCGGAGCAGCCAAGAGGAGCGCCGGGACAGCAGAGGTGAACTGGAGGGGAACTTTCCCCCTGGGGAGCTGCGGGTGTTTCCTGCTTGAGGGATCCAGTCTTCCCTTCCAGCCCTCCCGTGCCAGACAGCGAGCGGGGCCTCTCCTCCGCTTCCAGCAGGACCCCCGCTGCTGCAGCGTCGCAGAGCAGGAGGAGTCCATCCCCACCAGCTCTCCCAGAGCAGCGCAGCACCTGCGAGCATGGCCACGACCGAGGGACCTGATGGACCGGCAGCACCAACAGCTCCCAGTGAACCCCAACGCAGGACTCGGCATCCTGAGTTCGTCGGGGGCCTTTGCGCCTACACCTGGGGGCACCTTTTCCGCCAGCACCCACGGCTCCTTCAGCCCCTGCGACCCTGGCTGCACCGAGAGCTGAGGGACATCTTTGGGGAAGACCCTGCTCAGGTTCTTTTCATACAAGAGATGATCCTGAACGCCCTTCCCGTCCTGGGGCTGCACAAGGAGCACCTGGCTGAGGAGCTGCAGGCCGACCTGGGCAGCCACACCACAGCCTTCGTCCAAAGACTCGTGGACTTCACCGTGCGACAGTGCAGGAGCGAAGCCTTCCACCTCTTCGTTCAAAGCACATCCCCTTCGGCCAGGGGCTTGGAGGAGAGCACTGGGAGAGTCATCTCTGCCACCTTTGCGAGGTGGCGAGACTGCAGCCCTGTGGCCAGGACAAGATGGACTGCATCCCAGGAGAGAGACCAGGGCACCGTGGTGACCAGAACCAACCGCACTGGCTGTCGAGAGGGAGATAGGTTCTTCCTACTGACCAGCACCAGGTGCACTGCATCCCAGGGGCAAAGGGAGCACAGGCCCATGGCCAGGACCAGCCCCGCTGCTTCCCAGGGGCAAAGGGAGAGAAGTCCTATGGCCAGGACCAGCCCCACTGCTTCCCAGGGGCAAAGGGAGCGCAGCCCCATGGCCAGGACCAGCCCCACTGCTTCCCAGGGGCAAAGGGAGCGCAGCCCCATGGCCAGGACCAGCCCCACTGCTTCCCAGGGGCAAAGGGAGTGCAGCCCCATGGCCAGGACCAGCCCCACTGCTCCCCGGGGGCAAAGGGAGCACAGCCCCATGGCCAGGACCAGCCCCACTGCTTCCCAGGGGCAAAGGGAGTGCAGCCCCATGGCCAGGACCAGCCCCACTGCTCCCCAGGGGCAAAGGGAGCGCAGCCCCATGGCCAGGACCAGCCCCACTGCTCCCCAGGGGCAAAGGGAGCGCAGCCCCATGGCCAGGACCAGCCCCACTGCTCCCCAGGGGCAAAGGGAGCACAGCCCCATGGCCAGGACCAGCCCCACTGCTCCCCAGGGGCAAAGGGAGCACAGCCCCATGGCCAGGACCAGCCCCACTGCTCCCCAGGGGCAAAGGGAGCACAGCCCCATGGCCAGGACCAGCCCCACTGCTCCCCAGGGGCAAAGGGAGCGCAGCCCCATGGCCAGCCCAGCCCCACTACTTAGTGAGGGCAACAGGAGAGAAGACTCAAGGCCACCACCAGCTCCACTGCCTCCTGAGAGGGAACTCCTTCCCCCAGAGTACTCTCTCATCCCCCTTTATTCATCTTGTCTTCTTGGTCAAGGGGGTGTCCCGATTGTCCTCCTCCGGCTTCAATCCCACCCCGGGACTGTACCAACACCTGCACCTGAAGCCGGGTCGGCTGAGGGAGGTGACTGTCCTCTCCAGGGCCCCGCTGCCATGAAGAGGAAGGCCAGCAGCTCCCAGGACTATCCCTCTCCTGCCAAGAAGCCACTCTGCGGGGGACGCTAGAAGGTGGTCCTGGCAGCTGGCAAAAGGACGGCCTGGCCAGAAGCCACAACCTGACCCCCCAAGGACCAGAAGGCTCTGCTCACTCCTCCAAACCCCAGAGCTTCCTTGACAATAAAGACGTGCAAATGGCAGGAAGAGTCTCAGCGTTCTCAGCACTGCGGCTGCCATTGTTCTCCCCACCCAGGCTGCTTTCTCTCGCTTTACTGGGTGCTCGGACCACCTTTTCCACCCAGCTCCACTGGGCCCTCAGCTCTACGGGGTCCATGTGCTGGGAGAGGGGCTGCGGCGCTGGGTGGGATCCGTTGCCTGTGATGTGTTTCTTGGCATCTACTCCTGTTTTTTGTACAATTATAGAATCAGAGAATCATCAGGTTGGAAGAGACCTCTTGAGATCATCAAGTGCAAAGAGCTGCTTTGAGCTAGCTTTCCCAAGCTCTCCAACCGCTCAGTCTGCCCCTCTCCCAAAGCTTCCCCCCTTTCAAAGGAAAAAAAAACTATAGAAGAAACCAAAATCACACTAAATAGATGTATTTATATGTTTTTCTAAATACAAAGATCTACACAGCAAGGATATGCAAAGCAGCAAGGGAAGAGGGGAAGGGAAATGGGAAGAAGGACAAACAGGACCTATATAGCACCCGGCATACAACTATAACACCCAGTAACTAACAAAGTAAAGAACTAGTAAAATGTCACCACTTCCCTTGAGGAAAGCAGAGCAGCTCAATCCGACCCAGGACTCTCCCCCAGCGCATGGGCAGACAACGGCAGCTGCTGCAGGCCTCAGCTCCAGACAGGACCAGCAGCAACAGAGCTCCTGCTCACCAGCTTGCCGGAAGAAGAAGAGAGCGTACTCTCTTATCTACACATTATTTATATGTTGTGTTATGTTAAAGGAAGATATGGATTATTTCTGTGGATCCTGACCTCTGCTGTTAAGGAAGACCTGTAAAGGCCATTTTTGTTTTTTTCAAGGAAGATCGGAAAAATCCGATGGCTGCGGCTCTAACGTTGCGCCTGCAAAGTTGCTGTAGCTTCTTCCCCAGCCCTGCTGGGTTCAGGCAGCCGGAGCAGCCAAGAGGAGCGCCGGGACAGCAGAGGTGAACTGGAAGGGAACTTTCCCCCTGGGGAGCTGCGGGCGTTTCCTGCTTGAGGGATCCAGTCTTCCCTTCCAGCCCTCCCGTGCCAGACAGCGAGCGGGGCCTCTCCTCCGCTTCCAGCAGGACCCCCGCTGCTGCAGCGTCGCAGAGCAGGAGGAGTCCATCCCCACCAGCTCTCCCAGAGCAGCGCAGCACCTGCGAGCATGGCCACGACCGAGGGACCTGATGGACCGGCAGCACCAACAGCTCCCAGTGAACCCCAACGCAGGACTCGGCATCCTGAGTTCGTCGGGGGCCTTTGCGCCTACACCTGGGGGCACCTTTTCCGCCAGCACCCACGGCTCCTTCAGCCCCTGCGACCCTGGCTGCACCGAGAGCTGAGGGACATCTTTGGGGAAGACCCTGCTCAGGTTCTTTTCATACAAGAGATGATCCTGAACGCCCTTCCCGTCCTGGGGCTGCACAAGGAGCACCTGGCTGAGGAGCTGCAGGCCGACCTGGGCAGCCACACCACAGCCTTCGTCCAAAGACTCGTGGACTTCACCGTGCGACAGTGCAGGAGCGAAGCCTTCCACCTCTTCGTTCAAAGCACATCCCCTTCGGCCAGGGGCTTGGAGGAGAGCACTGGGAGAGTCATCTCTGCCACCTTTGCGAGGTGGCGAGACCGCAGCCCTGTGGCCAGGACAAGATGGACTGCATCCCAGGAGAGAGACCAGGGCACCGTGGTGACCAGAACCACCCGCACTGGCTGTCGAGAGGGAGATAGGTTCTTCCTACTGACCAGCACCAGGTGCACTGCATCCCAGGGGCAAAGGGAGCACAGGCCCATGGTCAGGACCAGCCCCGCTGCTTCCCAGGGGCAAAGGGAGCGCAGCCCCATGGCCAGGACCAGTCCCACTGCTCCCCAGGGGCAAAGGGAGCGCAGCCCCATGGCCAGGACCAGCCCCACTGCTCCCCAGGGGTAAAGGGAGCGCAGCCCAATGGCCAGGACCAGCCCCACTGCTTCCCAGGGGCAAAGGGAGCGCAGCCCCATGGCCAGGACCAGCCCCACTGCTCCCCAGGGGCAAAGGGAGCGCAGCCCCATGGCCAGGACCAGCCCCACTGCTCACCAGGGGCAAAGGGAGCGCAGCCCCATGGCCAGCCCAGCCCCACTACTTAGTGAGGGCAACAGGAGAGCAGACTCAAGGCCACCACCAGCTCCGCTGCCTCCTGAGAGGGAACTCCTTCCCCCAGAGTACTCGCTCATCCCCCTTTATTCATCTTGTCTTCTTGGTCAAGGGGGTGTCCCGATTGTCCTCCTCCGGCTTCAGTCCCACCCCGGGACTGTACCAACACCTGCACCTGAAGCCGGGTCGGCTGAGGGAGGTGACTGTCCTCTCCAGGGCCCCGCTGCCATGAAGAGGAAGGCCAGCAGCTCCCAGGACTATCCCTCTCCTGCCAAGAAGCCACTCTGCGGGGGACGCTAGAAGGTGGTCCTGGCAGCTGGCAAAAGGACGGCCTGGCCAGAAGCCACAACCTGACCCCCCAAGGACCAGAAGGCTCTGCTCACTCCTCCAAACCCCAGAGCTTCCTTGACAATAAAGACGTGCAAATGGCAGGAAGAGTCTCAGCGTTCTCAGCACTGCGGCTGCCATTGTTCTCCCCACCCAGGCTGCTTTCTCTCGCTTTACTGGGTGCTCGCACCACCTTTTCCCCCCGGCCCCCGCGGTGCTACAGCCCTGGACAGGAGCCTTTCCCTGGCCCCTTGGCCCCGCCCGCCCGTTCCCGCTCAGCCGTTCCCGCCCGCCCGTTCCCGCTCAGCCGTTCCCTGACTCTTCGCGCGCCGAAGTCTCGCGAGAGCTCTGGGCCGCGCGCCCTTGGCTCGCGGAGTCGATCTCGCGAGAGGTCCGCGGGCGGCGTAGTGGAGCATTGCGGCCGCCTCCCCGGCAGGTGGCGCTGAGCGGACTCGAGGCTTCGGCTTGGGCTTCCTGGCCTCGCCTCTCAGCGATCACGTGACCGGAAGCGGAAGTCTCGCGTTATGGCGGCGGAGAGCGGGGCAGGTGTGTAGTGGGCGCGATCGGCTCCCGGGTTATGGCAGCGTCTGGGGTGGGCCTGGTGTCACCGGGGTCGCGGCGTGTCGCCGCGGATTCGCCCCTCCCGGAGGTCCCTGAGGCTGTGCCCGGGCCCCTCAGAGAGCTTCGGGGAGCCCCGGGCACCGCGCAGTCCATTCTGCCGTCTCGGGAGTGGCGGGGGCTGCGGCCGGGGGTGTTCGCGGCGGGAGGAGGCGCTGTCCCGGCTCCCTGTCGGTGCTTTCCTCAGGTGTCGGGGCCGGCGTTCGCAGCGCTTGGGCTGGTACGGAACGGCTCCATTCGGGCTGGTGTAAAAGGGTGAAGAAGAGGAGAGCCGAGAACGGTAGCCTGCGGTGGGAAACCTGGGAGGGGGATGCTTCAGGGAGCCCCTGAGAGGAGGAGAATAGTGACAAGGAGGGAAAGGAAGGAGTGAGGCAGAGCTGGAGCTGGTGAAGAAGAGCAGAGTTTTCTTTCCGGTATTGTCAGGGGCCTTGAGAGGATCAGCAGAGCCTGATTGTTACAGGAGGGTGGTGCAGCTCTGATGACAGCTCTAGCACACAGAGCAAATGCACCGTGGGAGAGTTACAAACATGCAGTTTGTATTCTGTCTCTGTCTGACTCTTGTTCCAGTCCACATTGGGTTGCAGGGCTTGCTGCTGCTGCTGCTCGTGCAGTGACCCCCTTCAGGGTGCTGTGTTGCATCCCAGGAGGTGTTTGGGGATGGTTCTGTCCTTCCTGGCTGGGCAGCATCGCTGTGGGAGCCCCTCTTAGGTGTCCAGGTGGTGACTCGTGGCTGTGTTGCTGTGCTCCTGAAAATGTTTTCCAGAGAAAATAAAATCTCTTCCTTGCAGACCTCCATCCTGTCTGTTACAGTGGCATTGCTGTACTTGTGGTGTTTAGAGTGTTTCAAAAAGTGGGGTTTGGGTCTTTTTGTATAGCTGCATTGCTGTTTGGTTTAGATTACATCTATTTGTGAAATTAGGGTTTGGTTTGTGTTTCCCTCCCAGCATCCAAGAAGCTGCAGACTAAAACACGCAGTGTTTTGTGTTCCCCTCCCTTTTCTTGTCCTGTGTGTGCATTGCTGTTGCTTAGGCAGGTGGAGCGGTTTCCTGGCATCTGTAGGGATGTGGTATTTGCAGTTCATGGATGCTCATTTGCTGCAGGGTGGGTGCTGTCCAGGGCACTGACACATGCTTCTTTCAGTAACCCAGTAAATAAAAATTACATCATATGAAAAGTGGTCACGTGGCCAAGGCCTTTCTCGTTATTGACTGCTTGGCTTGAAATGGATGATGGCCAGCAGAGCACACAGAGGCAGCATCACAGAGCAAAGAGCAGCTCTGCTGGTGCAGATTTGATGTGTCCTTTCACCAAGACAAGGTTTGACATTTAAAGGCTGTGCAATCCATTTAACGAGTCCCTGATCCTTCATCGTTTGACCCTGGTACGATTCTTTCCCTTTTCCTTCAGCCTTCATGTCTTATGTGTTTTCTTGGGTGAACTTTCAGTGATTTCCCATTATCCCCATAGCTGGGTATCCAGCTGTGACAGGGAAGGGTATGATGTGAATAACAAGGGAGCACCAAAGCCCTAAAGAAGAGCTGTATGTGTTCAACAAGGCTACCAGTACCTTGCTGCAAACACCCTTGTTCTTCTGGTTTCTCATATAAGTACCCCTCTTTTGTTCCTGTCTGTGATGTCTGACCCTTTTATGGTTCTTGATTGCTTTCCTCCATTTATCTCCGTGCACGAGGAGCTGTGTCGTGTGTGTGCTTTTCAGTGTTCAAGACTGATTTGCAGGCACAGAGCTGGCAAAGAACCATTTTTCTATGTACAACACATGAGCTTCACTGAGCACTGAACTGACTGTGTTGTGTAGCTGTACCATTTACTGGTGAGTGCATTGGTGATCTGGTAAAGAACTGACTCTTATATTGTTCTTGAAATCACTTATTAAAACAATGTTCAAAAAAGCCATTGCAAAGTGAAATTCCTGTGCAAGTTCCATAGTGTGTGTCTTGTGTTGGACTTGCGGCAGCTCCAGCCTGGGACCCCTTCTTCACCATGCAGTGCTGACCGTGGTTCCTGGTACAGCCTGAGGCTTCTTGCCCAGCTGGTTCAAGTTTCCCCATTTTGGGCTCACTTCAGCTCTCGTCACTCTTCTCTTGTCCCAGTCTTACCACTGACCCAGATCCAGTCCCGCCTGCACCCACTTCCTTTCTGAGCCCTCACTCAGGCTCTTCCTGCATTGCTGTTTTTTGCCCCCTGTGCTCATGCAGGTTCAGATGAATCCCTTTTCCTCCTTGATGTTGTTGCTCAGCTGGTCCTTATCCCAGCATCCTAACTGGGATGGGTACCATCTAGTTACCAGCTGGTCTCCCCATTGCTTGTCCTCCCTTAGGCCTTCCCACAAAATCTGCTGACACACTCATGTTTTCTCCCCTGATAATTGAGAGTCATCTTCCAGAACTGATTCTGGCTTTTGTTGCCCCTTCACCCACCCGTAGTCCTGGTTTCATAGAATCATGGAATGATTTGGGTTGGAGGGGACCTTAAAGCCTATCCAGTTCCAGGCCCCTGCTGTGGACAAGGACACCTCCCACTGGATCAGGGGGCTCAAAACCCCATCCAACCTGGCCTTGAACATCTCCAGGGATGGGGCAGCCGCGACTTCCACAGGCAACCTGAGCCAAAGCCTCATCACTCTCACAGTGAGTAATTTCTTCATCAGATCTTATAAAAATCTCCCCTCTTTCAGCTTAAAACCATTCCCCCTCATTCTATCCCTGCAGTCCCAGGTAAAGAGCCTCTCCCCAGTTTTTCTGGGGAGCATCTGACTGTGATCCACTCTTTCCTCTCTCTGGTCCAACTTCTCTTCCCATTACACTTGCATCACCTGGTGTCTTTGCATAGGCTCCAGCTGAATTAACAACAAAACGTTCTCCTGCTGTCTGACCTGTGGTGAGGGGGAAGATCTGGCTGTGCTGTAAGCCCAGAATGGTGTTTGGTAATCACAGCTAGAGACACACAGCCTGGGGAAAGCTCCCAAGTGCCATGGGGGGCAGATTGACTCTCCCAGGACATGGCTGGGGCAGCAGCCATCGGCTCTGATTTGAAGACAGAGTTTTTCTGCAGTTCTTCTAGGTTGGCAGGTGATTATTAGACTGTTGGAAACTGCTTAGCTTTATTGTATTGGACATCTGACTTTAAGGTTTTTGGTGTTGAAGCAGAATCTTTTTATCTCACTGTGTGGCTAAAATGGGGGAGGTGTTGCTGTGTGACTCTGGGTCTGCCTGGGACACAAATGAATCAAGTGGTTTGTTAACTTGAGATAAGCCCTAAAGCTGAGAAGCAGCGTTTAACTTGGGTATCCCAATCCCGGTGCCTGGGATCCCTGTGGTGTCCTGGGAAGGGGCTGGGATGGACTGTGTGAAGTGCCAGGGAAGGCTCTGCTGTGCTCAGTGTCATCAAGTACCTTGCAAACAGTAGTATTTTGGATGGCATTGAGGTCTTCTTTATTCTCCCCTGCCATGGAAAGGGAAGGCAGTTGTGTCTGTTCAGGATTAGGAGTGTTTCACATTTCTAGCCTAACCTTATTCCAGAACAATTTGCTTGGTATTGTGCCAGAATTGACTTTGAGTTTAAATAGTTTGAGTTTTGTCCGTGGTGCTTGATCTCTTCATGGAGTTACAGTTGCTTAGTTCCTGTCCTGCAGTGGACCCTGCATTTTCCTGACTACGCCCCAGCCTCTCTCTGTATGTGTTCCAGCTGGACTTAATTTATCTTGCCCAGGGATGACCCAGACATTCAACCAGTCTCGGAGGCACAGCAGTGCTTTTGCAGCTGTCACTGACACTTCCATCGTGGAGGTGTGCTGGAATCTGGCTGGCTGGTCAAACCAGAGAAGGGCTCAGAGACCATTCCTGAGGCAGTGTTTTCTTTCTTTTCTCTTTTTTCCCTTCCACTTATTAGGGCACAGCTCTGCAGTCCAGGCTCCCCAGCAAACACAGTCTCCAGGAGCCCTCTGCCTTTGTTTGTGTTGATCATTTGTGCCACTGAGACAGAGCTGTAGTCAAAACTGAAGATGCCACTCTTCTCCCGTAAGAAGAAACCCAGTGATGATGCTCGGAAGCGCCTTGAATACCAGATGTGCCTGGTAAGCAAGAGGCCTTTTCTCTTCTGTGTGTCTAGTCCAGGATGCCAGAGGACTTGGTACATCCCTTGTGTTACCAGCAATTGTGATGATCCTCTCACCAAGACAGCAGGTTGTCTTCCCAATGTACATCAGAGAATTCCTGCCTTTCCCATCTCTTTTTGCCCTCCCATCCACAGGTGCCCTTCATGCTGCTTCCATCCCTTTGTGGTTCCACATAACATCCTGCACACCACACCACCTCCTGCTAGCCTGCATCTGGGACTGCATCACTCCTTTCTCCTCCACACTCCTTCACTCTTACAGCTCTCCCAGTTTTCTTTTCCTACCAAGGAACTGTGACATCCCAGTCTTTTCACACCTTGCTTTCCTTGTGCCCCTCTTTCACTTGTCATGGTCGTTTCTTTTCTTCCTGTCACTCAGAGGATTGACTTGTCAGATATTGCTGTTTTTCTGGACTAGGATTTAGCCAGGATCCTTTTGGGTGGATCCTCAAGAGGCTGCTCTTGTGCCAGCGAGGTCGGCAGAGCTCCTTGCTGTACAGCAGCTGCAGAATTAAAGTTGGCTTTCTGAAAGCAATCTTCTTTTGAGTTCTTTCACCTGTTCTGCCATAGGAGCTGTGAACAGTGCTGGCATAGGAGATCAGCTGTGCTCTGCCCCAGAGTCACCTGCATGTTAACAGTGACAAAATGATGCCTGTTGGATGTCTGTCAGGTATTTTGTAAAGGAAGGTTTTGTTAATGAAACCACTGTTACTGAATATATTCAGTTGGAGGGTTTGTGTTCAGCTCCCATGGGGCTGGGGAAGCACAGTTTAATCTATGTCTGTTCTAGAATTAGTTATATGTTACCTGTGCTTAATTTAGGGTCAGGATATCCAGTTGTGAAGGCTTAACAGAGGCACTGACACAAGCAATTTTTACTGCCTCATGCAGTACCTTTTATTTAAGACAATAATTCCAGAGATACAATGCTGCTGAGTGTGAGGTTTGTCTGGTTTCATTGCTGTTGGTAATGGATGCAGTTGATTTGAACATGGAAAACCACTTTACTACAGAAGCAGTGAGTCCCTGTTACACAGCAGAGTTGGCTCTGCAGGTCCCAGGGAAGCCAAAAGGCACTGGTAGCTTGTTTTGGTGTCTGTGCACAGTTCAGAAGGTTGGTCTGTGGGGTGAGATGTTCCAGTGACACAGCAGGCTCTCTGCAGGCCGGGGTGGCACTGCGGTTGTTTTTAGGAAGTGCCTCTTTGGTGCATGAGAACCCATTGCCTCCTTTCTGTATCATTGCAGTTACAGTTCTGAATTAGCACGTGCTTTGGTTCTTTGTGCAGAAATGCATTTATTACACCAAAAGCTTTTCTCTGCAGTTTGGTTTCTCCATTGCTTTTGCTGCAGTCATAGCAGCAGCATCCCCTTTGTTTTGAGCATCATCATTGCATTACGTAGTGTGGCAGAGAACTCTTAATTGTGTTTGCTAGAGAGGGTCTGGGTGAGTCATTTGGTCACTCTGCAGCAAAAGGCCACATATCTTTGCATGGTCTGATTCTCCAGGTGTGTATCATCTCTCTCCAGGCAAAAGAAGCTGGTGCTGATGACACTCTTGACATATCCAAATGTGAACTCTCAGAGGTACGTTCTCTGCAGCTTCCAGTCGGCTCACAGGCCTGATTCCTCCAACTGCTTCTCCTTATCATCTGCCTTAGGATTCCTGTGAGCCTTGAGACAGAAATGGCTTTGTTACTGGTCCACTTCTTCCTGTATCTGCTGAGCTCTGGTGGGGGTTTCTTCCCCATTTGAAGGGAATATTGCCCGTCCTACCTGATGCTTCAACAAAATTTCTGTTCTGGGAATCCTTTTTCATTTGGCAAGATGGGAGGGGCAGAGCGGTCTCACTGGTACCTTGGTAGGACTCTGGTTTGGGACCTCATGGCCTAATTTTGCTAGTCATAAGGGACTGTGCTTGCCAAAGGCTGACTGTTTCTAAACACAGAGCTACAAAGTCTGCCACCCATGGTTACAGGGTGCTGGTTAAGGATGGAAATCTCACTTCCAGCCTGGCTTCCTTTATAGAAGCCAACTAAATTGGAAACAAGCTGTCTGCTGGAGTGCAAGCTGTTAGTGACAGACTGGCAGGCGTTCAGAGGAGACAGCTTTTGGTTCTGGCAGCCAGGCAATCCTGCTAAGCAGGGGCTCATTTCTGTTTCACTGTCAGTTTCTATTCATTGTCTCATGTTTCTAAACTGTTGGGGCCTGTGTAAGCTTTTGTCACAAGATGCCTTTGCCAAGCAAACTTGTAGATGTTGCACTGCTCCTCGGGGGGAGATTTGGGACCATCCTGGAGAGGACAGCTCTGCTGTGCAGTATGGAATGGCTTTGCTGAGACTGTTTTGTTCCAAGACCAGAAGCCAACAGCATCTTGTGTGTAGGTTTGAGCTGTGTGGGACAGTCTGGGAGCCCATCTGGGTAAGAGAGTTGTGGAGGATGGACTAAGCCAGCTCTGTTCAGAGCCACAGCTGGTCCTGGATCCCCAGCAGCTCCTTTTGCGTTTGTACCATAAAGCTCCCTCTTGCTGTTTCTTTTAAGCCTTTATTGTTTCAATAAATGAAATGATAAAATTTGGTCTTAAAATTAACTCTGGCCAAGAGTTTGGCTGATGCTGGTTCCATAGTGCAGAGCAGGTCACGGTGCTCAGCTTTAGCTGACCTGGGCTGAATTTGCTGGCATATCCATTTCCTGACTGCCCCTCTCCTGCGGAGCCTGGCACACACAAGGACACCCAGTCCTGCCAGTTGTTCACCTTTCTCAATCAGCCCACCACAGCTTGTTGGTCAAGGTTGCAAAGCTGTAGGATATGTTTGTCTGATGACTAATTGAAAATATGCCTGAACTCCTGAGTCATCTGTACATTGGTAATTAAATCAGGCAAGACTTGAACTTCTGCCTAAGCCTCAGTCTGTTTGGTGCTCTGCGAGACACTGCCTTGTTGTGGGAAGCCATTGCAAGCTGTTAAAATGGAAGCCAGCTGGGAAGTAGTGGCATCCTGGGCCAAAACCAAGGGCCTATAATTTTAAGTATCACTTTTGTGTTCATTAAAGTCAGTTACTCACACTTTACAGGTGGGAGTAGAAGCGCTTACAAAGTTCTTGAGAACTCTAACACAACTGTTTTTTAATTATTTTTAGGTTCCCTATGGAGCCTTTGCAACTTGTAAAGTCTTGCAAAAAAAGGTAATGTTGCAATCAGAAATTATTACTTAATTCTGTTACTGTGCTTGAGTATTGGTGTGTTTGAAATGACTGCATGTGGTTGTTTCTGTGTTGCCTCAGAAGAAGTTTGCTTGTAAGGAGTTTGGCCATTTGTACAATTTTACCTAGTCTCTAGGTAGCACTTTCCCTAGCACTTTGGGAAGAACTAACACAGTCTGAATGCTTTAGAGCTAACATCTCTCGTGAAAGATGAGGTGGTTGTTTCAATCTTAGCCAGTTTAATGATATTTCTCATGTAAAGGAGTAGGCTTTTGTTTAGATCTCCTGTTAAATGTTTGATCTATGAAAATATTTCCACTATTTTAATATTTTCTATGATACTGAATAAGATACTGAGCTCTTATACAACCTCCACAGTTAAATCTCAACAAACGTGCCTGTTGTAGACATCAGTGTCTCTTGTGTTCATGTTTCATTGGGCTTTTTCCTCTGCAGGTGCTGATTCTTCATACGAATAATCTGACATCTTTAGTTCCAAAGTCCTGCAGCCTGCTGAGTCTCATAACTCTGAAGGTAATTGTGATTCTTAACAGTTAATCTGCAGCCTCTTTTCCTTGCATTCCAGCTGCATTAGAACACACTGGCCCAAATAAATCTCTTCTGCGTGTCTGTCTTCACCAGGAATCAGTAACAAGGTGTGGGACCTGCCTTTCCCTGGTTTGCCTCCTGGGTAGACAGATGGCAGTCACTGGGTGGTTTGTGCAAAATCATAATCAGCTCTAGGACTCATTTATTTTCCTTGTAACCCACACTCAGCCCTCAAGAGCCTCTAAAGGTGGTGGTGAGTCAGGGCTGAGTGTGTTTGGGGTAGATCCATCTCTGCACTGGTGGGTGATTTGAATGTGAATGAAACTGGTGATGGGTGACTTTGTGTGATGAGCTGTATTGCTGTATCTGTCATAAGTACTGAGAACATTCAGCTCCAGCACTCTTGGGCTGGGGTTCCACAAGAGACAGTCATTCCAGCAGCTCACTTCTCCCTGTGAAGGGGGGTCTCCAGTTATTGTTGGAGCAGTTCAGTTCACTGATCCTGCACAAAATGGCTTTTTCTGCCAGGCTGGCTCCATGAAGATGGTTTATCCAGTTTTGTGGAGCAGCCCCCTTGGTGTCTCTGCTCTCCCCAGTCTTGTGTTTGTTTATCACTCTATGGAGGCTTGAGGTTTCAAAGGACCTACAGGAATTAAGTGTCTGCATCTCCTTGAAAGCTGAAGCTGCTTTTCAGAGCTGCATTGGAAGGGGAGTAATTTTCATTGCTAGATACTTCACGACCATGATTCATTCTTGCACCACGAGTTCTTTTCCCAGCCTTGATTGATGAACTTACCTACTCTTCCAGGTTCTTGACCTGCATGACAACCAGCTGGCATCGCTTCCTGCTGATATTGGTCAGCTGACATCTCTGCAGGTAAGAGATTCGCAGCGGCGTCCCCAGTGTCTGTAAGGGGTGTGTTAGTGGACACCACAGATATGGGGTTACTAATTCTGGGGGTTTAATTAACTGCAACTTAAAGGATGGTCCTCAGAGTGTCAGATCTGTTCATTGGCTTGGCTGTTGGTGCTGAATGCTCTTGTTCAGAGAGGAAGGGCAGGAGAAGAGTGGATGTGCTGAGTTACATAGACCCAGCCTAGTGCAAGGGCTGTAAGTCCCAGTGGCTCATACTGCCAAGTGAGTGCTGGGAGCAAGAAGAGCTGGAGCTTCCAGTCCTGTTTGTTTCCCAAAATGTTCAGGTTTTTCCTTTCTCCCTGGGGTGATTACTTTAGCAACTCAGCACGGTGGGTCCTAGTGCACCCTCACAGTCCCCTCTGCAAGGGGGGCAGCTTTAGGTTCAGTCATCACTCTCCTGTGGGAGCTGGGATGGGGCAGCACTGCCCTGGAGGGGAGGACACTCTTCTTCCTGGTTCCCATATCTGGGATCAGCTCTCCTGCTGCTGGTGGTTGTGAACAGGGTTTCTCACTGCATGTGCTAGCTGGACTTACCCTGTATCCAGGGCTTACTGCAAAACAGGTTTTGTTTAACCCAGAAAGTCTTGTCTAAATCCAATTTCAAGTTGTCCTTCTGGGCCTGAAACTAGTCCCAGCAGCATAGATGTGTAGAAGACCTGAGACTTATGTAAAGAATATATTGAAAATCTTTTCTGTTAATACCTTAGGTCCTAAACCTTGAAAGGAATCTTTTAAAATGTCTTCCACAATCTATAGGAGACCTTGCCCAGCTCCAGATGCTCAATGTGAAAGGTATGGCACGTGTTTCTTGTCAGTGCTCTGGGCAAAGCACCATTTATTACCTGGGTCATGTTGAACTGCATTAATTATTCCTTTCAACCTGAGAAATTATTCCTTTCAACCAAGGCAAGCGCCACATGGTTTCACTATAAATGCTAAGGAAGAACACAAGAAAGATTTGAATTCAAGTAGTTGGCAAAGCAGGAGAAATCATCTAATCAGAAACTGGGTCAGACTTGGTCCATGTGATGTTTTCATTCAGCTCATTGCCTTTTCTCAAAGGAGAGGTTGTCGGGTCATTTTGCCAGATCTCAGCAGCTGAGGGCTCACTCGTGTGCCTGCATGGGGACAGCACTTGACAGCCCCTGCTGTCACATTCCTGTGGTGAGGAGTGCTGACAGGGCTGGAGGCACAGGTCTTCCTTCAGGAGCACAAGACCCTTGTCGTGCTGGGAGTGCTGTGTGTGTCCTGCAAGAGGAGTCCCAGGCCAGGGTACTTCCTCCTCTGGGGGAAAAAATGAATCCAAGAATCCCTAACATAAGAAGAATATGGGACTTTTGGAATGGGTCCAGAGAAGGTCACAAAGATGATCAGAGGGCTGGAGCACCTCTGCTATGAGAACAGGCTGAGAGACTTGGGGTTGTTCAGCCTGGAGAAGAGAAGACTCCAGGGAGACCTCATAGTAGCCTCCCAGTACCTGAAGGGGCTAAAGGAAAGCTGGGGAGGGACTTTTCACAAGGGTTTGTAGTGATAGGTTGAGGGGGAATGGCTTTAAATTGGAAGGGGGAAGATTTAGATTAGGCATTAGGAATAAATTCTTCACAGTGAGAGTGGTGAGACACTGGCAGAGGTTGCCCAGGGAATGTGTGAATGCCCCATCCCTGTTCAAGGCCAGGTTGGATGGAGTCTTGAAGAGCCTGATCTAGAGGGAGGTGTCCCTGCCCGTGTCAGGGGCGTTGGAACGGGATAGGCTTTAGTGTCCCTTCCAACCCAAACCATTCTGAGATTCTGTGATTCTATGAAATCTGTCTGTGCACATTCAAGCATAAGAAAAGCAGCAGGTCTTTGGCAGAAGCAGGTCAGTAAAGCAAGCAGAGCAGTCAGCCCAGATGAGTTACAGTTAAATCCCCTGACACCTCGAGCCAGGTCCTGTGAGCCTGTGTGTAACCCTGCAGGTTTGCACAGCACCAACACAAAGGTGACAACTGTACCTCATGGGCATTTTCCAGATATGCAGAGCCATAAATTTGGGAGAAAAAGGAGGCTTTGTTACAGGGAGCTGTTGCTGAAATGGGGGAGGAAATAAAGGGTGAGGAACTTGGAAGTGCAGCTCAGTTCATTGCTGGATCTGTCTGCAGCAGCTCCCCTCTGGCCCCCAGATGTGCAGCCCCACACTCAAACCCCTTCCCCCATCTCTGGTATTGACACCAGAGGGAGAAGGCTCCTCCTTGTGAATATTGGCCTGATAAAGAGCACAGGTCACCTGCAGCAGTGACCTCAGCTGAGAAGGTCATTTTGCCACGAGGAACCACTGTTGGACCTGTGCACTGGGGCAATGTGCAAGTAGATCATGATCCCTGTGGGCAGTGGCAGCCTTGGAGCCCTCGAGTGAGCCGGGACAGCCCTGTCCCTGTAGTAGAGAGCACAGAATGTGTCATAGCTGTGATTACAGTTTGGTGTTCCAGCAGGTGAGCTTGCTGGGTCCTGCTTTGGGAAAGTTTGGTGGTATTGAATGACTTTTCCCTGTCTCTAGGTAACAAGCTCAAGGAGCTGCCTGTGACTGTGAGTGGCTTGCGGAGTCTGCGCGTTCTGGACCTCAGGGAGAACCAGCTGCAGGAGCTGCCGCGGGGGCTGGCTTATGTCCGCACGCTGGAGGTACACAGCCAGCTGTGCCTGCCTCTCTCACAGGCTGCTCCCCTCCCTGCTTGCTCAATACGATAATAAATTTAGCACAGAAAGTGAATTTTTAGCTTTTGGGCTGATCTGCTGCAGGGGACAAGGCTTTTTGCAGTTGGTGGTGTCCAAAATAGCTTGTGCGTATTCTTCCCGCTTTGGTCTTTTCTGATTGCTTTTTGCCATGGTTTAATGATGACAAAAGCAATCCATAGGGAGTGAAACTCTAGGCATTATCTGCCAGGGCCATCTCTCTGAGAGCATGAACCGTGGGTTCAGGTTGACACAGCCCCTTTCCACCACAGCTGATTCCAAATGACCAGATGGGATTTTCTGATGAGGTTTTTCTCCTCCGTGGCCATGACAGATCTCTGACTCATTATCAGCCTCAGTGGGTTCCTGGCTCCCTGGAGTGAACATTCAGGATGGGACAAGCATCAAGATTTTTATGGCTGTGTTACCTTCAGTCAGTACTGCGTGGTGCAAATGTCAGACACAGGGCTGAGTCAGACACCAACATGGAGGATGTGATTAAATGCTCTCCTGTCCCAAGTACACATAATTAGGCTTCACTTCTCTTGTGGGCAGTCTCTGAGGTGAGGGATCTGTGCAGCTCTCTCCCCTGTGCTTGGTAAAGTGGATCCTTTCTAGGCCTTCCTGCCATGCCCTTCTCTAATAGAGCAGGACAAAAGAGCAAGTGGTCCTTCCCCTTGTTATTTATGGTACTCCCCTTCTCTCCATGCCTTTTGTATCACCATCCCTCCTGTGCATTGTGCTTAAGGGCTCTGGCACACTGAAATGGAATAGAAGATTTCTGTAGCTGGGAAGTGTTGTCCCCTCTTGTACTTAAATACAAGGCTGACACGTCTGCATGAGGGGGATATTCCAGTGAAGGGCCAGCTCAGAAGCTCCTGAATGAAGGACAGCAGAGTCACCTCTGAAAGGTGTCAGACACCCAGCAGAAATTAATACAACCTCATATTTGTGTCAGGATTCAAGTTAACACAAAGTTATCACTCCATTAGTGAAATTTTGGGGAGCTGGAAGGGTGGACTCTGGCTGAGCCATCAGAATAACCTGGAGCTCTGTGTGTTTTCTCTCTTGGAGACGCTGACCCTGGATGCCTCTTCCATGACCTACCCATCACCTGATATTTGCAGTGCAGGTACAGAGTCCATTCAGCAGTTCCTCTGCAAAGGTAAGCAAGAAGAGTCTGTAGTGAGAACTTAGGGGGTGCTCTGTGCTCTGACTGGGGGCTGTGGCCTCTTCACAGATTGCATTTATGAAGGACAAACATTGTGTTGGCTTTGCTTGGGGTGGTTCCTATTGCTCTGCTCACATGGCAAGCTGATCAGAGTTATGTCTTTGCTGGCAAACAGCAGAGCAGGAGTTCTTCTCTGAGACTTATTCTTACTGTCACACTGAAATCTGTAATGGTTTTGTTAAAACATCAGAATAGCTGGGTCAGAGACAGTCAGTGACTGTAAGGAGTCATTGCACCTCCCTGTGGTTTTGTTTTCTCATTTGTATTTTCTCCAGTAGGAGCATTAGGCATTGTCCAGGTCCTTGGGACAACAAGGTAGACTCAGTAGTCACTCGAGGTGCCTTCAACCCTCATTTTTCATGAGAAAGGACTCAGGGGCTGCAAACTGGTGGGTTGTTAAGAGAAAGATAAAAACAGATGGAAAACTCAGAGGGCAGAGATGTGAATTTGTAAACGCTGTTTAACACAGACAGAAAGGTTTAATAGATGTTTTTACACAGAGGAAGTGCCTTGCCAGATGTTGGGCTGATCCCTGAAATAAAATGACAGAGCTTATTTTGCTATGGGCAGGAACATTTGCAGCCCTGCAGAAGGCAATGTGCTGTAGCCATGTGAAGGAAGCATTTCTCTGTGAGCAGGTTAGATTTCACCATCTTCCTGGTGGGAACAGGGTGGCACTGTCTCCTCTCAGAGCTTCTTGTTGTTAAGCTGCCTGAGCTGAAGGAGCTCTTTTGGGTGCTGGTCTGTGTGTGGGGAGAGGGAGCGTGGTTGAAAGCAGTCTCACACACCAGCCAGCCCTTGACTGTGCTGCCAGGGAGGTCTTTAAGCACCAGATGTTCTTGTGTTGTGTCTGATACCTTGCAGAGTGTGGAATTGCATACTACCCTCCTTCACAGTATCTGCTCCCTGTGCTGGAGAGTGATGGAGGAGGAACATCAGTGGATGGGGAGGACACGGCAGTGCAAATGTACTTGGAGGACAGCAAGTGGCAGGTGAGGCACCACTGCCTGTGAAATTGTGCAGGAGGCTTTTGGACTTGTCTCTCCACTCCATCAGTGGATCTCACAGCACTTAGCACGTCACCCCTCATCACATTCCTCTGCCATGATGTGTGTCTTTTGGGACGAAGAGGGTATCAGTGCTCAGAACCAGGCGTAGCGAGGGTGTGGGTGGCTCCTCTCCTTTCTGAGCATCCAGAAAATCATGGAATGACTTGAGTCAGAAGGGACCTCAGAGCCCATCCAGTTCCACCCCCCTGCCATGGGCAGGGACACCTCCCACTGGATCAGGGGGCTCAAAGCCCCATCCAACCTGGCCTTGAACACCTCCAGGGATGGGGCAGCCACCACTGCTCTGGGCAACCTGGGCCAGGGCCTCCCCACCCTTCACAGCAAAACATTTCTCCCTAAGATCTCATCTCAATCTCCCCTCTTTCAGCTGAAAACCCTTCCCCTCACCGTATCCCTGCACTCCCTGATCAAGAGCCCCTCCCCAGCTTTCCTGGAGCCCCTTTCAGTACTGGGAGGCTGCTCTAAGGTCTCCCTGAAGAGTCCACTTGCTGACTCCTGGAAAACACATCACAAAGAACTATCCCCATCCTCAAAAGCAATGATGCAGTCAAGGGACAGGGGTGACAGTGTGACACAGTGTTTGCAGCATGACAACGCCTGCGTTTTGGGGGGGACAGCAAACTGCAGAAGAATGTTGTGATTCCCAAACAAGTGCCAGACACGTTCAGCCCTACCTGGGAGAGGGGAGGCTGGGCATGTCCTTATGATTAGTTCTGCTCGTTCCTCTGCTGCTTGGCAAGTGCAGAGTAAATTTCTTTGTCCCTGGAGAATATGAATGACTGGGCTTTGTGCCTCTGTTAATCTTCTGCCTTTGATTGATGTCCTTACTAACTTAGGGGAAGATACAATGTGGGATGATAATATCTACAAAAAATTGCTCCTAGGAGTAAATGTCTGCTGTCACTGCTTATTTTTCAGAACAAATTCTTGGATTACGAGAAGAGGAAGGTAAGGAGGAACACTTGCAAATGCCTTGTCTGCAGCACAGATCTGCTTCTGTTCCTTGTTTTCCATCCCTTTATCTCCGTGCTGAAAGCTCGCTTTGTTTTTCACATGAGGTGGGCAGATGCGTGTGAGCATTCCATGAACAGACTGCTCTGTCCTGCCCTGAACTCCAGCCCCTCTGTGACTGCTACCTCAGCCCTTTGGCTCATAGTGCTGCTGTTCCTGCTCTCTCTTAGCATTCCTTGTTTCTGTCCTCATTCCCGTCACCTGGCTGCACTTTTAGTTTGCTCTTCTGTTTATTTCAGTGGTCTCTGTCTCTTCTCCAGTGCAATGCTCACTTTGAAATAATCAGAAACTCCTGTCATGCAGTTCACCTCTCCTTTTGACTGGAGCTGCTCTTGACTGGCTGCTTCCTTCAGACAAGACAATCCCTTTTCCATATGGGGTTGAACGCAACCTGAATTTTGGGATTGCCCCTGGGTGTTTGTATTGGCTGTTGCAGGTGTTTGGGTTGATGCCCAGGGACTTCAGTTTTCTGACTATGGAATGAGTTGTGGGGAGTTTGGAGAACATCACAAAGAGAACAGCAGCTTCTGCCTCACCAGTCTTGGATTCCTAAGGGAGAACATTTCCATCCACTAGCCAAGCCTCCTGCTTGCCGTTTGGCTTGCTGTCTTGTCTTCAGGGGGTTGCTGTGCCTTGTTTTATGTTTTTGCCAGAATTTGTTCTTGCTTGGGAAAGGGCAGAGCCACTAGTTTGCTGATTACTGGCACTCATCTTTCTTTTTATTTCTCTCAGGAGAAAAAAATGCAAGAGAAGCTGGAATTTGAGCGGCGCTTGAACATGGGACAAAGAGAGCACGCTCTGCTTGTTCAGCAGATCAACAGCCAGAAGGATGAGATACTGCAGACAGTGAGAGAGGTAGGTCTGCTCTGAGCAGGCCCTGTAGGAGACACTGCCTTTGCTAAGCTGACTGCTTTCTCCTCTGGTTCTCTCCTGCTTTGGCCTAGGACCAGCTGAGGCTGGAGGAGGGTCTGACCAAGCGCCAGCGCTCCGTGCAGGAGGAGCGCCTGAAGCTGCTGCAGCAGCTGAAGCAAGCGGAGCAAGGTGTTAGCAGCCGTATCCAGAAGCTGCTAGAGGACAACCACAGGTGGGGTCCCAGGGTGTCTGGCAGTGATCTCTGTCCCTTGGGGGTTTGTGTTATTTTGTCCTATTCAGAGCAGTTAATTTTGGCCTTTCTGAGTGCTACGGAGCTGGTCAGGGTTGATGTCTGCAGGAGCTGCCTTAGTTGTTGAACTTCTGAAGTCCCGTTTAAAGAAAGTGGAATTTGACACCTTAAAAAAAGTGTCTGCTGTGGGGCTTTTGCAGAGCTGTGGAAAAACATTTGAATTCCTCATGGAAGGTGCATATTTGAAGTACTTGAAGGTGCCACTGCGTAGATCTGCTGGATGTCCTGCTGGGCAGGTGCTGGTGTGAGGTTCCCAACCTGTTTAAAGCTGCTCTTATGTGCATGAGAAGCAAAGTCATTTTCTGCCCTCTGGAGGATTAGGTTGTCCTGCTCAACTTGATGAAAACCTTTTGTTTTATCTTGTTTTTTAGGCAAAAGCAAAGTTCAGACATTCTGAAATCCTTGGAGAATGAGAGGTGAGTCTTCTTGAAATCAGCTCTTCTAGAAAAGGGGCAAGAAGCTGGGAAGAGGGCTGGGAACTTCATTGCAGAGCCACCAGTCTGAATCCACCTGAAGTCAGGGGAGGTTTATCTCACACCCACAGTTGCTTTTGGTCACTGTTGGAGGCAACACACTGGACTAGATGTGCTTAGTCTAACAAATCCAGTGGGATCGGTATTTCACCTCTTTTTCATCTATGAATTGTCTTAGCTAAGGAGTTTGGGAACAAAACCCTGTGTTCCGCTGTCAAGGACCAACAGAAATCCTGCATTTATTGGAACACAGGGCATTTGTGAAGCTGGTCCTGTGCTGTGTGCAGGTTGGGAGGGATATGTTGGAAGTAATGCTGCCATTCAGCCAACGCTCTTTGGCTTTGCCACCAAATGTGGTTGTCTCCAGCTCTCCCTGGCGTGTGTGGAGCCCACTCCCTGCAGCCAACTGTTTGTGCTGTCGCACAGGAAACTGGATGGGGACACATCTGGGCTGAAAACAATCCCTTAGTATGTCAGATAGTTTTCCAGCCACTCCAGTTCCTGATCTGTTAAGTGGCATTGTGTGAGTTTGCACTGGGACAAGGACAGGGGAGGTGGCAGTGGAGGCCAGGCTGCTGCTTTCCATAGCACTGCTGCCTTAGGTCACCTTGAGAGTGTTTGTCCAGCCTCGAGAGAAAGGAAAGCAAAAAAAGGGCTGGCATTGTGTTTGGTGAGAGTGTGTGCACGTTGCATAGATGCTCTCTTTCTCAGAAAGATTGATTTTCCAGTTTAAGAACCAATTGCACCCTGGTTTTGAGCAGCATTAGTGTTGTCTCCCATAGACTTAGAGGTTCCTTACCCAGAAATCACTGAGACATTTGTCTTTCTGATAGGCCCATGGCTTTCCTGGGCGGGTGGCAGGGTGAATCTGCCCAGCCTTTGGGCACTGAGCTGGGTGGGTGGAGGGGAAGTGAGGTAGTGCTTCTTTGGCTGAGCTGTTCTTGTTTGTTCTGCAGAATAAGAATGGAACAGCTGATGGCAATAACACAGGAGGAGACGGAGCATCTGCGCCAAAGGGAAGTGGCCTGTAAGTCCAGACAACTCTTTCAGGGTGGTAAGGTGCAAGGAAGGCTTGATTCCTCTTGGAGATGCACTGAATAGGTGACAACCACGTGGGAGATGCTCTGTCACACACACATTCTTGCTGTGTTGCTTGGTGCAGGGGGCAGAGCTGCGGGGGCTGCAGTGCACGTGTTCCATAGCTGGCCCACTGCTCCCACCTTCAGCTCCAGGTTCTCCTGGAGGTGCAAGCTGTGCTCCCTGTGTAGCACCAGGAGATGGTGAAGCTGGGTGTAAGCACACAAAGTGCTTGACATTTAGGAGGTACCAAGCACATTCTGACTGCAGGAGCCATCTGATAAGCAAGAATGGTGCTAGAGAGGCTTTTCTGCTCAGGATGATCGTGATCTAGGGTTGCAAGGTGTGTGTTTTCACCCCAAGGATGGGTTACTTGCAGTGGGATGGGCAGAGCCACAGCCCATCCCAGAAGAGGTTCAAGCACAGGCAGAGGGGAGTTTGCTCAGCTAATTTCCCAATAAATAGCTACGATTCTTGCAGCTTGAATGAGTCTGCTCTGAAAGGAATGACATGGAAAAAGCAGGACAGGTTCTAAAGGAAAGAGAGGATCCTGTTGATTGTAAGTGATTGTAGCAGCAGGAGTAGATGAGTGCTTGTGCTGGACACCTGCTTCTGGCGCAGGCTGACAGCACTTCTGTCTCCTAGCTGCCATGCAGCAAATGCTGGCTGAGAGCTACAAGAACAAGCTCATCCAAATGACCTACGAGGCTCGTCGGCAAGACCTCGTCAACCAGGCCTGCTCCAGGTACAGTGGGAGATGTCTGGGACTGGTAGTGCTGCTGTAAAGTCCCTTTCTTTCCAGCAGTCCCTGCTGTAATTCCCATACCATAGAATCATGGAATTGTGGAATGGTTTGGGTTGGAAGGGACCTCAAAGCCCATCCAGTTCCATCCCCCTGCCATGGGCAGGGACCCCGCCCACTGGATCAGGGGGCTGAAAGCCCCATCCAACCTGGCCTTGAACACCTCCAGGGATGGGGCAGCCACCACTGCTCTGGGCAACCTGGGCCAGGGCCTCCCCACCCTCACAGCAAAACATTTCTCCCTAAGATATCTCATCTCAATCTCCCCTCATATATACACCCAGGAACTCTTGCAGCTGCTGGAATGCAGCAGGACAGCTGTGTAAGAGGAGGTGACAATGGAATTTAAAGAAACTGTTGAACTTGATTAAATGAGGCACCTTCTAACCCCAAGAATATGCAAGTTAATCATACTTTGGATGAGCTGTCATTTTTTTATGCATTTTGTTTTACTTTTTATATTCTGCTAAACATCAAGAATGAAACTAGACTGTTCCATTAGCCAGTTGTGTCAAACTCTAGCACAGAACTTTCTTCACCTCCCAGGTGTGACTCAAGGATGCTGTTTGTATGCACATAGGAGTTGTTGTGTTGCTATAGGTACAGGGAGTGTTCCAGCCTGATGTATTTACAAGAAGGTGAGAAATTTTATTCTGGCAGCATCTGGCACTGAACAGAAACAACCCTGTGTTCCTGTGACCTGCCCTGCAGTGGAGAGAGGGCCAACGTGGTCCTGGCTGCACGTGCAGGCAGTGTATGGTCACATTGCCTGGGTCTGCATCAGCACAGCCTTCCCAGTGCAGAACACCAGTGTGCAAATTCATCACCTGAGCAGCTGAGGGGGCAGCTGCAGCCCCTGCCTGGACTTTGAGCTGTGCACAGGCAGGCAGCAGTGCTGCTGCTCTGGCTTGGCCTGTGGTGCAGGTTTGGTTTGGTTGTAGGGAAGGAGGTTTTAACTCCATCAGCCTTCAGTAACCCTTGTTCAATAACAGATTTCCCCCTTCCTGGGTTCCCTGTTGCCTGCTTTTTCTCTTGTTTGCATCAAGAGCCTCAGTCCCAGCAGTAACTCCATGGCAAATCCATCTTCTTGCAGCCTAGCTGAGATGGATCAGAAGTTCCAGCAAATCCTGGCTTGGCAAGAGCTGGATCAGAACAAAGCCGTTAGTCAGATCCTGCAGCAGGTAGGCAGGAGAGCAAACTGCTTGGGGGGGGTTGAAGGGAAAGCAACTGCACACGAGAGTGGGATTGAGAGGGATTCACAGGAGCAGGGGCAACTGGGCTGCAAGCAAAGGTTATTTTATTTAACACTGAATGCTAAACCTCGAGAATCTCTGAGAATCTCTGATATTCTAACAAATGGACTTGAGTGGTGGAACGAAAAATGCATTTATTTTTAAACTAGACAGCAATTTTTCAGAATAGACAGCAGCACAGACCATGGGAAGTGAAGCTGGTCTGCTGACTAATAGGATTCTGAGACAGAAGTGCTCTCTGTTTGGCAGGTTTCCTGGGAGACTTGGGGCAAGCTGCTTACAGGAAGCATTTTCAAACCTCTGCTCCTTTTGAATGCCTTTGTTTGCAGCTGAGACCTCTGAAGCTCATTTTGCAGAAGTGCTGGGCACAGACCTCGGTGCTGCTGAAAATGAGAGATGGGGTTTGTAGATAGCATTCAAAAAGTGTCTTTGAAGATGAATATAACTGTCTGTAAAGCCAGTTGTACCTTTTGGGACTGTGGTTTCTGAGTCATGGTGCAGTCACGAGACTGTTGCCCAGAGTAAGCACTGTTCAGGTGTTGTCACTGTGAGGGAACAGGGCTTCTCAGCCCAATTGCCACTGCATCAGCAACCTGACTCAGCAGGATTTTGCCTGTCCCATAGATTGAGATGCAGAAAGCTGCCTTTGAAGCTCTCCAAGTGAAGAAGGATCTCATGCACAGGCAGATCAGGAACCAGGTGAGTCAGCAACAGAGCAAAGAGCAGCCAGCTCTTCAGCTTACAGTGCCGTTCGGTGAGACACCGAGGAAGGTCGAAGTGCTGTGAGCACAGAGCAGGGTCTGGAGGGAGCAAAGAGCTCTGGTATTGCCAAGGGCTCTGTAACAGCTTTGGGCAGTGCTGGTTAAACTGTGCTCCTCCAGCTCCATAGGAGGGAGTGTCAATGCAGGTTTAGGTTCGTGGAGGCAGTGGAGTTGCCATGGCTTCAGTCATCTCAGCGCCGATGTGGATGAAGTGCTGGAGGACAGACCTGCCTTGGCTCCCTGCCCGTGAGAAACCATTGCAACTAGGATTTCCTTCAGGATGTGCACTTAGCAGGGCTGCTGTTTCCACATGAGTCCGCTGCATCTCCATCCAGCACATCAGAACTGCACCCTGAGCCATAAGTTCACCTTTTCTTTCCCATTCCCAGCCTGCCTTTCTGAGCTCCATTCTGCAGAAGGTGCAATGCGATAGGCAGGGGGAGAAAGTAGCAGTGGTTGATGCATGAAGATGGGAAAACAGTGGTGGTTGATGCACAAACATGGGTGGATGGTTTCTGACACAGGGTTCCAGAGTCTTCCCTTTCCTGATCTGACACGAGCAGAAAAGCCTCAGGTGAGGGGTTGGTGAATAACCTTAAGAGCTTGGATATATTGAGTCACTCAGTGACCAGTCTCAGCCAGAAGCCTCTGGATTGTGCATGGGCAGTCCAGGAGATGTGTCTAACAATTCTCTGTTGCTTGAGTTCAAACTGCCCTGCAGATGGATTGCACTTGCTCTGTAAACAAAGAGTGTGTGTTCCTTGATACCATGGCTGGACCTTTTGCTGTTGAACTCCAGCCCACCCCACCAGCATCCTGCAGAGGCCACAGAGCCCCGGTGTCGGCCACAATTCTGTGACTGGGGACACACATTGAGCAGTGAGGCCTGGGGCTGGGAGATGGCCTGGCAGATAGGTGAGCTGGGCTCTCATCTTGGCTTTGCTGTGGGATCTTGGGCAACTCACTTCACCTCTCTGTGTCTCAGTTGCCCCACCTGAAAGAGCACGTATTATTTACGGGATTTGCTGGAGCATCTCAAAACCAGGACCTTGCCCAAGTTAATCTGCAGTTTGAGATGTGGTGCTAGGAGGACTTTGACAATCAGTTGCTGCCTTCCAGAGTGACTGTAAAAGTTTTGGCTGAACAAACTGATTGCAAATTGCTTCTAGACTTGAACAAAATGTGTTTAGAGTAGAGAGACAATTAGAAAGCGGGGGCCACAGCTCCTCAGGGAGAAGACAAAGAGTGACCCTAAGAGCATGTGTCACAGAAGGGCATTTGCAGACTCCCCAGATTTGTGGGTGGCTCTGCAGTGCTGTCCCTCCAGGGCCCCAGTCAGACCTCATCTTGAAACAGGGTAAATTAAAGTCATTTCAAATGTCAGTAAAAAATGTTTCATCTTCTGTTTAGATTAAATTAATAGAAACAGAGTTATTGCAGTTGACACAGCTGGAGTTAAAGAGGCAAGAACTGGACACAGAGACGCTGCAGGTATGTAGGGCTCTGGGGCTGCCCCACCACCCCCTCTCTGCTCTGGCATCACAAAAGCTCCATTTGCTTCTTTTGCTCCTTGCAGTTTCCAGATGGTTTTATGCTTAGTCAGAGGGGTGCTTACCCACAGGACACCACAAAAACCTCTTTGTTGGGGTAACTTGGTAACATTGCTGCTGCTCTTAAACACCTTGGTGCATTTTCAGGGGAGAGACAAAGGAGCCCTGGTAGCACTGGGCAGTTGCAGGTTTGCTGAGTGGGGAAGGATTTTGTGATCCAGTTGTTGGCTGTCCCAGAACCGCCTGCCTGCCACGCATCACCTGTCTTCCTACATTGTTGTGTTGTGTTTTGTTTTCAAATACCTGCCAGTGGTAGCTCTTGGCTCTCCCAGTTCATTTCCCAGCCTCGTCTCCCAGGGTGCTGTGCCCACCATCCCACTGTCGATGGGCTGACTTCATCAGCAGTCACACACTGAGGAATATCAAGTTTGGCTTAAGCAGCTTGGCTTTACATTTTGTTATTATGCCTTGGCATCAGTTGTTTTCATGTGTGTGCTGTTTGCTGGATTAGGTCAGCTGTTTAGTCAGCCCAAAATCAGTAGCAAACACCATATACTTCCCAGGAGAAGTGCACCCAGCAGAGTGGTGCACGTTGGCTTAGGACAGGACTGCCTGGACACCTTGAAGTGTAAGATCTGGGTTATGCTGCTTGAATTCACACTGCTCCTCCATATAATGCTGTGGTGTTGGAGGCCTGATGGTGGGGGACTGTCCCAAGTTCATGCAGGGAGGACCAAGGAGACCCAGGTGGGTGTTGTTAAATGCCACAGGACTTGGGGGATTCCTGGTGGGTGGCCACAGGAGCTCTGCCCTCGGTCCCATCTGCAGCCCAGCAGGCAGAAGAGTACATTGGCAGCTTCAGCACTGGACACCAGGAACCATAGAATGGTTTGGGTCAGAAGGGACCCATCAGAAGGGATGGGATCTGGCCCATCCAGTTCCACCCCCCTGCCATGGGCAGGGACACCTCCCACTGGATCAGGGGGCTCAAAGCCCCATCCAGCCTGTCCTTGAACACCTCCAGAGATGGGGCAGCCACCACTTCCCTGGGAAATCTGTGCCAGGGCCTCCCCACCCTCACTGTGAAGAAGTTCTTCCTAATGTCTAAAGAGGAAACAGAGTGTAAATAGATTCGTCTCTGTTCCCCCCATCCACCTGGCAATGTACAGCCCAAAGGATCCCTGCAGCAACTGAGCCCCTGAAGTGTGGGCAGTGCCCACAAGTGCTTTGGCAGGAGCTTCTCTGCCATCCTGCGTGATCCCTCCCGTGCAGACGAGAGTTGCTTCCTCCCCTGATACACAGGTGCTTTAGTAATGAGCTTGATAAATCATTGGAAAGTGGGAAGAACCAAAAGCACCCTGAGAAAGGGAGGTGTTTTCACAGGTCTCCTGCAAGGTCAGTTTGGAGGAGAGCAATCCCGGTGGGATGTCCACAGTGTGGGGCAGGGGAGCTCACCTCAAGATTAGCTGAGGCTGCCTGGGTTCTCAGCTGGAGCAGCTCCAACATATCATTAGTTGTCCCTCTGGCACAGAAGAGCTTTCCTGCCTCTGTCAGGGCAAAGCACCTCTGATAGCTAATGGTGGGGTTTACCTGTGAGAGGAGGCATTCCTGTCTCCTGTGTAAACAAAGGACCATGTTTCTGTGTAGGGGCCAGATGGGAATCAATGAAGGATTCCCCACCATTGTTTAGGAGGTCATCCCTTTAGCAGCATGGTGTCCCTTTGCCTGTGGACATCTGAAGTCTGTGTGGCTGATGACTGCTGGCCTCTGTTACTGATCCTCCCCGTGGGTGTGAGCTGGCAGAGATGCCACAGGGTCTGGTGTTCCTGAGACAATCAACCTCTCTGCTGTGATGACTTTCCCTGCCCTGGTACCCAACAGAGATGGGAGTGAAGCCAATGAAAGGATGCAGGGGTTGCTGCCTCCCCTGTCCTGCACACCTGCAGGCTTCCAGACCTGGTTCCAGGTTGTTCTTCTCAGTTAAGGAGGGGCTCTGTGAACACTTGTGATGCCATTGACCTCTGATGGCACGAGGAAGAGCTGCTGCAGGCCAGCACGGTCTGGGGCAGCCCGGGGTGTGCTGGGGGTTGGCACCTCTGGGTAACGGTCAGTATGGGACTGGAAGAAATGGGTTCAGCCATGCCAGCTGCTAGGAGAGGATTCAGGCTCAGCAGGACAAGGGCCTGTGGAGCACAGGGCTTCCACATCTGCTGTGGCTGCTCTGGGGATGGTAAGTGCTTTGCTGGAAATCAGGGCAGGGTGGTTGCTTGCAGCTCTGTGGCATGGAGATGGGGATGCCAGAGTCCTTCTGTTGCAGGAGGTGATCACAGAGCAACGCCAAGCGCTTGGCTACCTCCTGCAGCAGCTGCTCAAAGAGAAGAAGCAAAGGGAAGAAGAACTGCGACAAATACTGGTAATGAAGGCCCCTCATTAGGTGCTGTAGATGAGGAAGCTCGTGGGCTGGCTGCAGGGAGAGAGCCCATGGGTCAGCATGGGAACAAAGGGGAGCAGAGGGGCTGTGCTCGGATTCAGAGGCTGACTTAGCTTCTGAAAGTGCTAATGTGAGCTCTGGGGGGCACAGTTAGTGCTGGTCTCTGGTGCAGCATGAGGCACCATCATCGTCGTCACTCTCCCTCATCAGGAAAGGGAGCTGTAGAGGGGATGAGCACAATCCCACAAAGGCCCTGCTCATGTTCTTGTAATCCCTGGAGACCTCCAGACTCTCCTGAGCTTTAGGAGACCAGGCTCCAATGTCTGGGGCAAAGTGAATGGAGAGGATGCACAACCCTAGATTGGCTGGGGGGCATCAAAGTGGGACCAGCCTGCAGAAGGCCAGAAATGCCCATCTTACCGTAGCTGTGCCCATCTCAGCACTCTGAACTGGCTCTGCACAGCCCAGGCTGTTGGTTTCCCCTCCCACATGTCCAGCCTAAGCTTCCCTAAATACCATTTGCAATGTTCTCTCGGGCTGTTGAATGAATCACTTTGTCTTTTCAGCTGGAAATGGAAGCGAAGAGCGAAACCAAACAGGAGAACTACTGGCTGATCCAGTACCAGCGCCTGCTGAACCAGAAGCCCCTCTCCCTGAAACTCCAGGTGGCTGCTGCTGTCAGTGCTTTCACTGTAGCTCTGCTCTGCAGAGCACGGGGTGGGAGCAAAGGCAGCTTTGCCTGGGCCCACAGGCTCAGCTAAGCCAGGAGCAGGCACAGACCCCTCGCACAGGCTGAGCTGTTGTGCTGAGCGGGGCTGCCCAGGAGCCCTCTGTCACTGCTGTTTGGAGCTCTTGGTGCTGCCCAGGTCCATAAGGAGCCAATACCTCGGCTCTCTGCCAGCCAGAGCTACCATCCCTCCACCAAACTGCTTGCCAGGAGCAGAGGACTCAGCACCTTCCAGGCAGGGCTTTTTGTTCCAGCTAAATCCCAAACAGCTCCACTTGGCTCCCGTTAAATATCCCTGCAAATCCATCTGAATGCAGCAGCTCCTTTCAGTTCCTGTCCCAGCTTTGAGCCAGGGGTTCCGGGCTGTTAAAATACCTGCGGGGTTGGCCACAAAGGGGTGGATCCAAGCTCTGCCCCTGCTGCAGATCAGCTCAAGTTTGCAAAGCAGCTCCTGTTACAGCCATCAGCTGCCAAAAGGATTATGTTTTGTTCTTCGCAAAACAGTGTTTTGAACTGTGCTTGTAAAATGCCTGAAGCCAGAGCTCCTGCTTGGGCTTCTGAGTTTTAGTGTCTTCAGGGATGCAAAACACTTCAATCAGGGCAGAGGGCAGGAATGTCCCCGTGCTTTTCTCAAGAGCGAAGTCTGGGAGCTCGCCTTGTGTTTTGCAGGAGGAGGGCTTGGAGAGGCAGCTGGTGAACCTTTTAATTGAGCTGTCTGCCGAACAGTACGTGCCAGTCTTTGCACACCATCGAATATCCCTGCAAGCACTCGGCACCATGACTGCCAGTGACCTGGAAAAGGTACGAGAGCAGGCTCAGAGCACGGGGAGAGACCGACGGCGCTGGGGCTGAGCCCGCCCTCGCTCCGGGCTGTGCTCGTGCCGGTCGTCTGGGGGAGGGAATGTTGGTCCTCCTGGAGTGTCACCTGCCAGCACGGAGAGGTGCTACTGCTGCCTTGTCTTTTGACAAGAGCTGCTGGAGAGTGTCCAGAGGAGGCCCCAAAGCTGGTGAAGGGTTTAGAGGAGGAGCTGAAGTCACTTGGTCTGTTGAGCTTGGAGAAGAGGAGACTGAGGAGGGACCTCATTGTGCTCTGCAGCTTCTTCACATGGGGAGGAGGAGGAACAGGCACTGGTTTCTTTTCTCTGAACTCAAGAAAATGTCAGGAAGATGTGCCAGGGGAGGGCTAGGTTGGATTTTAGGAAAAGATTCTTCCCCCAGAGGATGGTGGAGCTCTGGAACAGCTCCCCAGGGAAGCAGTCACAGCCTGACAATATTCCAGAAGTATTTGGCCAAGGCCCTCAGACCTGTGGTGTGAATGTTGGGGTTGTCCTGTGCAGGGTCAGGTGTTGGACTCGATGGTCTTTGTGGGTCCCTTCCAGCTCAGGTCATTGTGTGATTCTGTGACATCCCTCAGATGCTCTTTGTGCCATATTTGCACTGGGAGAGTTCCCATCTCTGGCTCTGACACCTGAGGGAGCAGCTTCCCTTGGCATGGCCAGGGCTTGCCAGCCCCTTGGGGGACATTGGTCTCCTTTCTGCTCTGAGAGCGAACGAACAGCCCTGCTCTTGCTCTGCAGGTCGGCGTGGCAGAGGCTGGCCTGCAGCGTGCCATCCTCAAGCGAGCTCAGGAGATCCTGGCTGTGGCAGAGACGATCCCAGGTACCACCAGTTCTTCCTTTGACACTCACAATGAGTACCTGAGCCTTGGCTGGGGAGATCTGTGGGGCCAGATGCCTCCCTCTGGGGAGTGGAGCTGCGCAGGGCTCTTGTATGAGGAGAGGCAGGGCAGGGAGCACTGGCAGAGCTCAGGCTTTCCTATTTATCACCTTTCCCATCACCTTATTTACTGGAGCCCCATCGCTGTGTGTGCTGGGTGGGGGGAGAGGGGTGGCTCTGCTGGTGCTCAGATCCACTGCTTGTGCTTGCAGAGCTGCTGAGGACAGTGGACACCGAGGTCCCTGCAGCCCCAGAACCCAGTGCTCCCTTTGAGGAGACTCCGAGCCCTGTGGTCCCAACGGCTCCCCTGCTGCAGTGGGAAGAGAAGAAGTCAGAATGTGTTGTGTGCATGGAGCAAGAGGTGAGACTGGCACAGGCTCCCGTGTGGGTGTCCCCAGCCTGGCCCTGGGCACTGTCTGGATGCCCTTCCCTCCAGCTCCTGAGCATGTAGGGAGGGGGGCAGGGCAGGGCAGGGCTCCTTGCAGGCTTGGGAAGGAGCTTGCTGAGCTCCTGTGCTGGTCTGTCCGTGCTGCAGCCGTGGGGAGTTTGTGGGGCTGCTCGGCTCAGCCCTGACCCTGTCCCTCCCTCAGCCCCTTTCCCTCCTGCTCTCCACTGCCCGGACCCTCGTGCACCCAGGGACGGAGCTCGGGGTGCAGGGCTGTGACACCCCCAGGGATCCCGAGCTCCTCCAGCCCCATTTCCTCTTGTGCTGGCGTTTGGTGATGCTGGGGTGGGTGTTAGGGGACAGCAGCACTCTCCGTGTCCTTTCTCTCTTCCCTCAGACCCAGATGATTTTCCTGCCCTGTGGCCACGTCTGCTGCTGCCAGACCTGCTGCGAGCGGCTCCGCACTTGTCCCCTGTGCCGCAAGGACGTCACGCAGCGCATCCGCATCTTCCACAGCTGCTAAGGAGGACGGGGGAGGGCGGAGCTGCCCGGCACCGCCTCCGTCTCCCCTTCCCGAGGCGCTGCCCCCTCCTCCTCCGTGTCGGTAGTGAACAGACGCTCGCCCAGCATGACCAGCGCTGCCCTCCCCGCGCACGGCCCCACGCTGGCTGCCGGCTGCACCCAGCACTCTCAGCATCCTCCACATTCCCTGGTGGCTTCTCAGCCTTGGGTTCCCTCTGCATCCCGTCTTCCTGCCCAGCATCCTCTCGCCTGGGACCACTGGGTGATGGAACTGGGCACGCTTCTGCCCCCTCCTCGCTGGATAACTTGTTTGCCTTCGGACACAGTTGGTGCCATCTCTGAAGCCACTGTGACCTTGCAGCTCCTCCTTGAGCATTGTTGCCCAGTGGTGGGTGAATCCCCCATGGGAGGACTCGGCCAGGGCTGTGCGATGCTCCGGGGTGCTGACAGTGCCTTGCACCTTTGTCACACCAAAGGCTTCTGCTCTGGAGACCCACGGGGGGACACGGGTGGGCTGCAGCCACGGGCAGTGGGTGCCAGCACAGAGCCAGGACCTCCCTGACCCCTAATTCATCCTCCATCCGCCTGCAGCGGGTCCCCTGGAGGGACCCTCTCTGGCCAGAGGAGCCCAGCAGCTTCCTCACCCCAGAGCCAGGGGCTGTGAGCAGAAAGCCTCGCTGCCACCGCCAGCTCCGGCAGGGGGCGGGGGGCAGCTCCACTGCCGTTAATAAGTAACGATCGCTGTCCCTCGTCTGCCTCCTGACCTTGAAGTGTGAAATGCGGCCGCCAGCCCCGTCCTGCTGTGGCTCTGCCCCCGGAGCAGCCAATTCTGCTGGCAGGGTCCTGGTTCCTTCTGGGAGGAGGATGCTCGGAATCTGGGGGCTGTGTGGCAGTGGCAGAGCTGCCACATGCCCGGTTGTCACCTCCTCCTCCTCTCCCACATCAAGCCTGGAAGAACTGGAGGATCTTGGGACTCCTCTGAGGGAGAGAGGCAGAGAATTCTAGGCAGCAGGAGACCCCGGACCCTGGCTGGGGTCACCCTCTGGGTGCTCTGCCTGTGTGTGCAGCTCTGGGGGGGGTGGTTGGTGCTGCCACCAGGGACCCACAGCAGCTGAGCTCTTGGGGACAGCCTGGGGACAGGTCCCTCTGCAGCCCCTGCCTTTGCACTGAGCTGCTGCTGCCTGTGGGAGCTGGCAGGGCCCAAACAGGGTGGGGATGTGGGAAGAGGATGCACACGGAGCAGCTGGAGATCGGGGTGCAGTGAAGGGAGCCCCAGCAGAGAGGCCTGAATGAAGGCAGGGAGGCTCTCGGAGGAGGTCACCTCCCCACACCCCTCCCTACTCCCTCTCACCTGGCTGGGGTGCAGGCCCCCCACCTTCCAACCCTGCTCCTCCGGAGCAGCCAGGGACCACGCTGGGACCCCCACATGTCCTGCTGGGGAGGAAGGAGAGACCCCTGGTTCTGCTCTTTGCCCCAAGACCTGCTCAGCTGCAGCAATGCTGCAAACTGTCCCCTCCATCCTGTCCTCTTGGGATTGCTGACTGCCTGAAGTGTCTTGGGGCATGCTTCGGGGGTGGTAATGGGTGAGAGGAGCTCAGGGCAAGGTCTGTCTGCCCGTAAATAAGTACCAACTGTTCCTAGAGCTTTTCCCTCTTGTCCCCAAGGCCACCCTGAACAGTGACACCACAACAACCAGAGACTGGGGGCTGCCAGGTTGTCTATGTGGAGCGATGTCCAGTGTCACCCCAGGATGGTTCCAGTGATTGCCCTGCTCAGCACAACCGTCCTGGGGGTCGGGTTGGTCTGGCAGGTTGGGACGTGACGACGGTTGTCGTCACGTCCCAACCTGCCAGCCCAACCTGACCCCAGAGGTGGTTGTGTTGGATGCTGGTGACCCCGTCTGCCACGTGTGTCTGAGGTCACATGTGACATGGACACACAGCGGAGCTGTTTGCTGCTTGGTGAGCTCGCCCTAAAATGAAACACCAATAGTTATAATATATACAGATTGTGTTGGGAAATGAATCATGGGATGGTTTGGGTTGGAAGGGACCTCAAAGCCCATCCAGTTCCACCCCCCTGCCATGGGCAGGGACACCTCCCACTGGATCAGGGGGCTCAAAGCCCCATCCAACCTGGCCTTGAACACCTCCAGGGATGGGGCAGCTCTGGGCAACCTGGGCCAGGGCCTCCCCACCCTCACAGCAAAACATTTCTTCCTAAGATCTCATCTCAATCTCCCCTCTGTCAGCTGAAAACCATTCCCCTTATGCTATCCCTGCACTCCCTGATCAAGAGCCCCTCCCCAGCTTCCCTGGAGCCCCTTTCAGTCCTGGGAGGCTGCTCTGAGGTCTCTCCATATCCTTCTCCAGGCTGAACATCCCCAACTCTCTCAGCTTGTCCTCGTAGCAGAGGTTCTCCAGCCCTTGGATAATCTTCATGGCCCTCCTGTGGACCCATTCCAACAGTTCCATATCCTTATTTAGGGGATTCCAAATGCTAGGGCTATAATGGATTTCTAAAGGGGAAGAAAAGCAGTTGTTTTGGGGGCAGCTGCTTTCCTCGGGCAGCAGAGGAGGAGCGTGTGCCGGTCCAGTGCCTGCCCAGCACCCAGGGCCAGACTGAAGTTCAGCGGGGGCGCAGCCGCCTCTCGGCTTCAAAAGCGGCGGTGGCCGGGGCTGCGCTGGCCCGGGGGCGCCATGGCGGTGGGGCCGGAGGCCGGCGGGGAGTGCGGGATCTGCTACGAGGCGTACCGGGGCGCCGGGGGGACGCGAGCGCCCCAGCAGCTGCCCTGCAGCCATTCCCTCTGCCTGAGCTGCCTGCGGAAGCTGGTTTGCCACGCGGCCACCATCGCCTTCGTCAGCTGCCCCTTCTGCAGGATGGTGACGCTGGTGCCCGAGCTGGCTGCGGGGACGACGCCGGCCTCGGGGATCCCACGTGGGGAGGAGGAAGAGGAGCGGGAGGAAGGCAGCGGCGCTCCCCCAGCCGCCCACCAAGCCTCGGCGCGCTCCGTGGCCGTGGCGTGCGCAGCTCATGCCCCCATCTTCGCCGTCAGTGGCACCGTGTCCCCCTGCGGCCTCCGCCCTGGCTCCGAGGCCCCGGGCGCCTTCGTGCTGGGGCTGCCGGGCCGGGGGCTCCTGCTGGACACGCAGCCGCCCCTCGCCTCCATGGAGAACCTGCGCCTCGGCTTCGCCGCCGGCATCCTCGTCCTCATCGTCTCCACCTTCTTCCTGCTCGTCTTCCTCAAGTAGGTCTGGATGCAGGAGCTGGGATGCCATCCTGCTCCTCCTGCGGTGGACCCAGCCGTGGCTCGGGGGCTTTGCAGGCCGTGGATGCTCAGCAGGCAGGGAGAGGGACACGGCCAGGGCTCAGCACCTTGCAGGATGCAGCACGGGATGCTCGGCTGCCTCGCGCACGAGCCCCAGGGCATCAGACTTTAAAAATTAACTTATTGCAGAGCTTTCCCTCCCCCCCCCTCCGGGTTTGGCTGCTCTCGTGCTGCACTCACAATGTTCCGGACCCTGGGGTGGCTCGGCAGGAGGCACACGCAGTCCTGGAGGCTGGAAAATTCCCCCCGCTGCACTTCAGTTCGGCTCATCAGGCAGCAAGGCCGGGGTGAAAGGGGATGGGAAGGGTCCCATTTTGGTTTTCCATGGATGAAACTATTCCAAAGCCATTAAAGAAGCCCTTTCTCCTCAAGAAGAGCACCTGGCACAGGATCTGCAGAGGGGCCTGGGGGCTGTGCAGGGATGTGGGGTCCAGAGATGGACGTGGCAGCAGGGCAGGGCACAGCCCTGCAGAGACACATTAAAGACAGACCTTGGCCCAGCACTGTCTCCAATGGTTTTATCGTGTTCCGAGGCAGAGTTCTGCATCGCGGCCGATGCGCAGGGCAGGGGGCAATAACCAGGGCTTGGGCACACCAGAGGGGCTCATCCTTCCCTCAGCCCCTGAAGAAGCAGGTGCTGAGCTCCATCCCCACCCAGCAACAGCTCCTTGGGTCCATCCTCTACGGTTCATCCAGCCCCAGGCAGCCCCATCCCTCCCAGAGCTCACTGACCCCAGGGAGCCCACAACTTCCCCACATTCCACCCTTGCCCCACCCACAGAGAACAAACAGTATTTTAGAGCCTGAGACCAAGCCACGAAAACCTGGGAGCTCAGGCTCAGGGAGACAGCAGCACAGGGAAGGGCTGCACCTGATTTTTAGAGGGACAGGGGTCAAATCTGAACAACTGCTCCCCAAACTACACACAGAGGCAGAGCTGAGCTGCTCCGAGCTGGGACGGCTCCTGGGGAGGCACCTCCCTGCCTCCAGCGGCGGCTTGGGTGAGGCCAGGCTGCTGCAGAGCCCGGTGTGAAGCCCCAAACCCCCCTCCTCTAAAGCACCGATAGAGAACCGAGTGTCACCCCTGTGCAGGTCACAACCACCTCTTGTACTTCAGCTTCTCGAACAGCAACACAACAGCCACCCAGGGGCTCCACCCACAGCCCCAGGGACCTTCACTCCTTTCCCAGGAGAGGCATTCAAGAGCAGGAGCACTTCTAGATCCAAGCATTCCTCATTTAATGCAGAGCTGGGTCAGTTTTCAAGTGCCTGGAAACAGATGGAGCTGGAATGAAGCAAAGCCCATGCAAGGAAAAAAAATATAGGTGTAATTGCACTTTATTATTCAAGAAGTGAAATGCAAATCCCTCAGGGGAAAGAAGAAAGGGGGTTAATATGAGCAAGTTGCTCAGCCAGGACCCTGCCCTGTGCAGAGCCCAAGGCCCAGTGCCTGCACAGGGCAGGGGAGCCCTGGAGAAGCTGGATTTCACGCCCCATCCCATTCAACCCTGACTAGGGGGCTGGTGCTTTGTTCCTGCAGCAGCTCCCCAGGAAACCCCAGCTGCACACGCTCACCCTGTGAGCCAAGTGGCTGCAGGGCAGCTCCTGCCCAGGCTTTGGTCTCATCCACAACTGTGCCTGCATTGTGCAGGACAGGGACAACCCACGCTGCCACCTTCCAGCCCAGGGATGCCCAGTGCTCTTTTTCCTCCCCAAAACATTGCATTTAAGAGGACACAGATCAAACTCAGCTCAGAGATGGTAAGAGACAGCTGCTGAAACTAAACTGCAGTGGAATTAGTTTAAGCACTTCCATTTTATTAAGCAAAGGGTGGTTAATTTGTCATAAAGACACTAAGAAACTGCTCACAGTTTTAAGTTGTGTTAGTCCTGAAGAGCACAGAAGGGTGATGAGGAACCCAACCCCTCCTGCTCCTTGCTCTTGGTCCACTTTGATGCCAAAGTCACACCCTGGCAGAGCCTGGCTGAGGTTGGGTTGCAGCCTCTGTCCCAGCATCACAAAGTCTGAACCTGAACCATCAGACATTGAACAGCAGCAAAGAAAAAGGCACCAGAGCTGAGCTGCCTGGGGTAACACTGCACCAGCAGCAGTGCTTCACACCTCGGCATCACTGCCAGAGACCGACCCAGTAACAACCACAACATCTCCCCTGGCCCCGGAGAAGAGCGGAGCTGGCAGCACCGTGAATCATTTCTGTGAGGCTCAGCCTGCCCCACAAAACACAGCTGGGGAGGTGGCTTCCTACAGCAGCAATTCCACCTGTGCTTGGAGCACAGGTCTAGCAGAGCCCTGACTTGCAGCACCACCCCCTGTGCCCCAACTCCGACCCCACAACAGCCCCACCTGAGCCCCCTCGGCCCTGGGGATTCCAGCGGAGCCCGGGGGTGGCAGGAAATGCCTGCCTGGAGGCTCTGCTGATTCCCACCATGCACTGGCTCATACCTGGTGAGGAGATGGTGTGGAGTCCCTGGGAGCCACCCTGGGACTAAGGGACATTCCAAAGAGATCGTCACTGAGGAAGGAGGAGGGATTTTTAGTCTGTTTTGAAAAGTCCTTACTGCCTGCAGGGTCCTGCCAGACTAGCTCTGAAGCACTCGACAGAGTTCATATTTGCATAAAGCTTCAGCCTAATGATTCCACAGTCAGCAGGAGGAGGACAGTGATCCAGACGTGCCCTAAGATCAGTTGGTGCCTTCAGCTCGTCCCCAGCCTCCACGCCAGGTCAGAGCCATGGGTCTGGGTGCCCATGAAGGCAGAAAGAGCCACCAGCTCAGCCCTGTTTGGCTGCAGTACAAGAGCCAGGGAAGGCCCTGGCTGGCCACAACTGTCCCACCACTGCTCATCAAGAGCTGCACACGCAGGAAGAGGCCTCACCCAGAGGAGAGGGCTCACAGGCTCACCATCAGCTCTTCATCCCAGCCAGTCCAGATCATCATCGTCATCATCACCAAAGAGCGGAGCTGGAGGGGGCCGCCCCTTCATGCTCTGGAAGTCAAACCAGAAGGAAACTCATCAGTCTTAACTTCCCAGTATTTAGTAATTGCTGCACAGTTCAGGCTCCAAAATCTCCATCAGCTTTGAGGAGATGATATCAAGACACCTCATTGCTGAAGTTTCTGTATTTCCACATGATGGCTTCATATTCCCAGCAAGATGCTCAAAGGGACAGGAGAGGGGAGAGACACTAAAACCCAAGCACATCTCACTAACTTCATGCCAGCAGGAGTTTGTCTTCACCATCACAGCCCAGGCAACCCCTCCAAGCACGGCAAGAAACAGACAGAATGTACAGGAAGCTCTGAGTTCAGTGAGAGGGAACCAGACATCCCCCACAGCCACAGGAAGGATTCACTGACAACAGACAGGGTAACCTGAACTTGTTCAGTAGGAGTGGAAAGACACAAACACGTACCACTTCCTCCTCATCCTCCTCTTCAGAGGGAACTCGAGGCTTCTGTGGTTTACAAGATGCAGTTTCAAAGAAGTTGTCATCATCAAAGAGTCTAGAGGAGATAAAGAATGAACAGTTCTCTTGGGATCTTGGTTTTATAAGTCCTATTAAAGAATGATGGAAAAGTTCTGTTGCTGAGGCAAACTCGTAAGGCACCAGTGCAGAACAGTTCCACAATGAAACCTGGCAGCCACCAGAATCACAGAATCATGAACAGTTTGGCTTGGAAGGGTCCTCAAAGCCCATCCAGTTTCAGCCCCCTGCCATGGGCAGGGACACCTCCCACTGGATCAGGGGGCTCAAAGCCCCATCCAGCCTGGCCTTGAACACCTCCAGGGATGGGGCAACCACAGCTTCCCTGGGCAACCTGGGCCAGGGCCTCCCCACCCTCACAGTAGAATCATAGAATGGTTGGAAGGCACCATGAAAGTCCAACCACCTTGCAGTGAGCAGGGGCATCTTCAACCAGATCAGGTTCCTCAGAGCCCCATCCAATCTGACCCTGAATGTTTCCAGGGATGGGGAAAAGCATTTCTCCCTACTATCTCCTCTCAACCTCCCCTCTCTCAGCTTAAAACCATCCCCCCCCATCCTATCCCTGTAGGCTCCTCTCCATGCTCAGCTGGGACTGATCACCAGGGATAAGGGCGCTGCTGCCTCCACCCAGACACGAGGGGTTCCACCGCCGCCTCCCCACGGAGCCCCCCTGGGCAGATGGGTCTCTGCGCTGCCCAGGCCGCTCCTGGTGCCCCAGCCCTGCCCGTGCTGCCCCGCAGCAGCAGCACTACTGCTCCTGTGCCAGGCTGGGCTGAGCAGCAGGGAACGGGGCCCTGGGCACCCCAGCAGCCAGGCCTTACCCAGAATCCTTTTGCTTGAGGGTGGGGCCCTCCTCCTGCGTCCCTGGGGTTTCTCTGGTGGCAGCTGAGCTGGGCTCTGCTGTGGTGGGTACTGCAGCGGGGTCCTTCTCGGTGCCCGCTCCATCCGCTGGGTCTGTGCACTTCCCTCCCTCACCCTTCAAGAGAGGGGGCTCAAAACCTCCAACAGGCTCCTCTGCCTTCTGCTCCACAGCTGGCTTTTCTGGAAGCTCTGCCACACCTGCTTCTCCCAGCTTGGTTTCTAGATCAGAAGGTTCTGCATCTTCCACCTGCAAAGATACTCTGGAAGGACTGTGTTCCACCTCTGCTTTCCCGATGGGAATGCTCTCCTGCCTTCGCTCAGCTGGCACAAAGTCCTCCTCCACCTCAGAAAGAGGCTGTCCAGCAAGTGCAGGCCCCTTATCAGGATCCAGCCAGGATTCAGCTCTGGAAGAGGGATGCTCCTCCTGGACCTTCTCATCTTCTGACACCACGCTGCTCTGTGTCACCTGCTCTTCCACAGCAGTCCCAGGTCTGGCAGACAGAGGAGCAGACTCTCCTTCCTGGTCAGATGCCACGGAGCCTGGGTTTGCCTCCCCAGGATCAGCTGGGAATGCACCACTCTCTGCTGGGCTGTGCTGCACGGGCCCCTCGTGCTCTTCCTTTGCTCCAAGCGATCCCTCCTGTCTCACTGCTCCAGGTTCCTCCTTGTTACTGTCCTGATCCAGCCTCTCCTGCTGCCTGTTGAGCAGCTGCAGCGTTACAGTCTGAAAAATAGACAGAACATGGGTTACACCCTAAACATAACCCACCACAGATCTCAGCACCATCTTCTGCTGGGCTGCCTTGGCACTCACAGCAAACGTCTGCTCCATAGGTAATTCAGACTCACAGGGGAAACCTGTGTTCCCAGCCCACGACTGGTTCTGTCACAGCCATCACCCTTTATCTTTTATCACTGTTGTACCTTAATAGTGTTCATGACAACTCCCAGAACTGTCCTGCCACTGTAGGTCTCCTCCAGCTCAAATTCACCCCGAAGGGACTGAAATACACTGTTCATTATCTTCTTAACCTGGAACAGAGCAAGCCAAGGATATGATTCATTAACGTGTGAAGCACTGGACTCAAGATCAGATAATTCCCCAGGTGAAGGAACAATAAACCCAAATACACACACTTGGTGTTCAGAGAATCCACTTTTCAGATCAGAAATTCCAGTACCAGAACAGAATACACCATACCATTTAATTTAGAAGCACCAAACCCATCCCTGTGAAACTGAGGCAAGTGGCACAAACCCAAAGCAGACAACACTTATTTCTTATTATTCTTTCAATTTATATATCTAAACTTCAAATCTTAACTTTTAACCTAAGAATCAAGCAACAAAGTGGGCAAAGGGAAGAGCACATCCTTTCCTCCTCTGCAGACCCTGCTACCACAGAGCTTCTATGGAGAAAATCATGTTTATCCTTCTCATCTCTGCTCGAAGAGAATTAATTCAAGGCAAATAGAATAGATTTGCTTATTAAGGAGAAATACTGGACTGTCAAGCTCACTTCTTCTGTGAAGTCTGCAGGTGACGAGCCGTCCCGATCCTTCTCCAGGTCTCGGATGCGTTCCTCATAGCGAGCCTTCAGCACCACAACATCAGACTGCAGGGCTGAATACTGCCAAAGGGAAACCAAAGTCAGGACAGCTCACAGAGCCCACACAGTGAACCCTGTGATGGGTGGGTTATCTGTAAAGTGGGGGGAAACTGCTGAGTGGAGTTCTAAGCAGAGCTTTGATAGGGAGCTGCAAAAGACTTGGCTGAAAGTAACAGTACCAAATACATCCAGACAAGCCAAAACCTTGGAGAACCAGAACCATTTGCTCTTCAAGTGACACCAAGAATAGGGACAGCATTGCTGAGATCCCAGTGGCTGAGACTCATCACTGGAAACAACATGAAGTTATTCCTTCTGGAACCCACGTTCTTATCACTGGACACAGGCAGCCAGAGGCCAGTGATCACTGCACTCCACATTCAGCTGCTGTGGTATCCCCTTTACCTTCTCTTTGATAGGCTCCAGTTGCTCCAAACGCTGCTGAAACTCTGACAATTTTTGCTCCTCTGCTTTTTTCGAGTGTTTTAGAGCTGCAAGCTGAAAGACAAGAACCAGAGCCCATCAGTTTACAGCCCTTTCCAGTGTCACCCACTTAAACACCTTCAGCACAAAACCAGTGCAGACAAATGGTAGCTGTTGCTTTAGACTGAGGCTGACATCACCTTGGCTCTCCCTCACCCAGAAGGACAGTAATAAATTCACTGGCCCACCAACCCAGTGAAACAGATGCAAGTACAGACACATCCCATGGACAAGACCAAATTCCATAGCAGTCAAGAAATTAAAGAGGCAAGGCATAATTCGGTGGGAGAGGCCTGTTAGTTATACTTACAGGTTATTTAGCATGACATTTCAGCAAAGAACAGCCCTTTACCTTCTCTTCCAGCTGGGACACCTGCTGCTGCAGGGAATCTCTCTGCTCACACACCTCCTGGTACTGTCTGAGATGCTGCTCCTTGGCCGAGGCCAGCGTACGTTCACACTTGGCTTCCCACTGGGATTCCAGCTCTGCCTGGATCAGTGAGATCTGCCCATCACAAAAGAGAGATCCTTAGAACACACACACAATCTGTATTTGCACAAGTGCCTGAAAGCTTGGGGTTGGACAACACCAAGGCTGGAATACCTGCAGTGACACCAGCTCCTGCCTCACTGCTGAGATCAATTCCAGTCATGATCCCTCAGGCTGGCCTGAAGATCTGGCTCACATTTCAGATCTCTAGGAATATTTCTAAGCAGTCTCCCACTTACCAGCAGCCTTCTGCTCTTCTCTGCCAAGAGCTCGATTTGGTGCCTCTCCTTTCCTCAGTCTGACACTAAGGCTGATACCACTGGTGCTGCACCAGAACTCTGCAGCCACACCAGTGGCCTGTGATTCCAGTCGGGTAACAGCCAGCACCTCGCAGCCTTCCTGCCTACTGAAACCATGCACTCCCTCAGAGAGACATCACTGTAAATCCCAAAGTCAGAAGCAGGGCCAAACACCAAAGATAGTTTAAAAAGGCAATGACAAAGTGAACCTGTGTTAAAATCTCTCCCTAAAAGCAAGCAGATAACATTTTCATTCTCTCACTGCCTGAGCAGTTTTCACAGAATCACAGAATGACCTCGGTTGGACCATCCAGTCCAACTCCTGTCCCTGCACAGGACACCCCAACATTCACACCGTGGGGCTGAGGGCATTGGCCAGATGCTTCTGGAATATTGTCAGCTGTGACTGCTTCCCTGGGGAGCTGTTCCAGTGCTCCACCACCCTCTGGGGGAAGAACCTCTTTCCAATGTCCAACCTGACCCTCCCCTGGCACATTCTGTTGCCATTCCCTCGTGTCCTGTCCTTGGTCACCAGAGAGAAGAGCTCAGCCCCTGCTCCTCCTCCTCCCCTTGTGAGGAAGCAGTGAACTGCTATGAGATCCCTCCTCAGTCTCCTCCAGGCTGAACAGACTTCAGCCTCTCCTCATACAATTTCTCCTCCAGACCCTTCACCAGCCTTGTGGCCTCCTCTGGACACTCTCCACTAGTTTGATGTCCTTTTCATAGTGTTGCACCCAAACCTGAACACAATATTCGAGGTGGGGCTGCCCCAGTACAGAGCAGAGCAGGACAATCACCCGTTTCATTACTGTTTCTTAACTGCAGGTTCTTACAAGTCCTCCAGATTCCTGCTGGAGGAGCTCCCATGACTCCTCACCTGTTCTGTGGCTGCCTGGTCAGTCGAAGTCCTGGCCTTTTTCAGCAGCTGCCGAAGCTTGTCCAGCTCCTGCTGATACGATCTGCGAATTTCTTCCATCTCTTCCTCTGCCTGAGCTCTCTCTGAGAGGGATTTCCTCTTTCTCTCTGCAAGATTCTGCGATACAGAACAGGACTGAGAATAGGCCAGACTGCACCCAAGGAGCTTCTCTTCCTTGTGCACAAAGAGCTGCTTTGAGCAGAGAATTTTATCACTCTCAAATCAAGCTGAGGTTATTTTAGAGGTAGGATGGTTAATGTATTACTGGCTAAGATATATAAATATATAAATCACAAAGCACAAAGGATCCAATAGCACAGGGATCCTTGTCTGCAGATGAGTCAAGATTCACCTAACTTGCATATTTACAAGCAAGAATGTTGGGTTAAATTTCAGCAAACAGCTGAAACCCCACATCTCTCTGGACATACCCTTTCCAGAGTCTCCTTTTCCACTCTCAGGTCCGTTAGCTCTTCTTCCAGTGCTGCAATCTTCATGTCCAGCTGTTTGCGGCTCTGCTTCTCAGCTTTGAATCGAGTCTGAGTGTCCTCAGAGGCTTCCTGGAGCTCTGCAAAAATACACTTTACCATGGGTTTCAGCACGTATTCCAGGTTAGAGCATTTGGGGGCCGATGGGAAGGAACAGGGTCTCTTTTTAATTCCATTGTGCAACACAGCTTGCACTTGCAGTGGGAACTAGAATTTATCAAGAGCTGCTTCTGTGAAATGGCAATGCTTTTATCTTAGCTTGTCAACCAGTGAACAGCTCTGATCCCTCCACAAGAGACTGCTTCTGCAAAAGGCATCCCTGTGACACAATGACCTTGTTTGTAGATTCAGTCCACTTCCCTTTTAGCAGAAATAAGGATGCAGACACCCTTCTGACATTTCAGGGCATCAATACCCTCTTCAATACCCTAGGGCAAGCAGGAATGGATACCCCAGAAAAAAGGAAACAGCTATGGCTTATAAAAAAGGAAGAGGATTGACACACAGGAGCTCTCACAGAACAGGCACACAAAGCCTGACCTGCCAACTGTGCCTGCAGCTTGTCAAGCTGCGCCTCGTGGCGCTCCGCCTCCTGCAGGGCTGCAGAGAGCTGTCTCCGCAGGTCCATCTCCTTCTTCTGGTGGGCAGTCAGCTCCAGCTGCAGCTGGGAAACCTGTGCTGTGGCAGCTGCTAACTCCTCTGCAACCTTGGCCTGGATCACAAAACAGGATGGGGAAAAGGGAGATAAAAAAAAAGGATACATGGGCATAAGAGGGCACCCAGAGCTGTTCTCACAAGAGGAGCTGATGGGTACTGGAGACCTTAGCAGGGAAATGCTGGGATCCAGCACCTCAGACATCTCCAAACTGAAGTGGTCATGATAACCTGATTGCCACGTTATGGTGAGTTGCTTGTCTGTAACCCATCCAGGCTGACTAGAAAGCTGCACAAGGTCACCCAAAACCTCACAGTTCAACTCTCAGTTTTCCTGAAAAGCTTACATGTGTTTTTAAGACCAGTACCAGCACCTGAGGGCCCTGCTCTGAGTTTTCAGGCTATGACAACATCTCTTCAAGTAAAAGCCTGGGTTCCAACATGTAATAATCTTCAATAAGCTTACAAATCACTGAAAAGCCACAAAATGTAGGCTTGTTCCAACCAGCACCTTCCCTCCAGAGCTCCCAGCATGTAGTCACCCTGTGGTTCACTGCACAGGCAAGGCAGTCAGACTGGAGCACAGTTCTCACCTTAATTTGTTGACCTGTTTAGATTTTCTATTGCTCAGTGACTCATGGACAACCAGGTATGAATCCAGCTTGCTAGACAACTTGTAAACTTGTTAGGGGAGGTTCAAGACAAAGACAAAGTTCACATTCCCAGTCTCACTGCACGTCACACAAACCTCAGAGGATGCTCTGCAAAGACAGAACTGCAGCAGTTTGAAAACCTCACTTGCTGCAGGGGATACCTGAACAGCTGCTCTGCCTTTGCCCACTTTCAGATTCCCAACAGGCTGTCACGTTTGTGTGACAGTTAAATTCCTCTGAACTCCAGTTCCTCCCAGAGCCACCTCCTTAACAGAACTAAAGACTACAACCATTGCCTCCTGGCAGAGAAGAGCTAAAAGCAAAACTGTACCAACTATGGTGAGGATGAATTTGTGCTGACCTGGAGAGCTGGGAAACTACACCATTCATTTTAAAAAGGAGCAGCATTTCAACAGGGACTGGCTAAAGCCAGATCTGATTTCCTCTTATGCTTCCATAAATGTCTCGTTGCAGTCCAGGATATGAACTCTTGGCATGCTAAAAACCAAACCAAACCCCATGGCACATCTCTAAAGGTTATTCTTACACTTGCCTTTGTATTTACAGCACATAAAGAAAAAAGGAAAGGAACTGTTATCAGACTTAAATTTCTGCAGTGAATGCTTCCTGTCTATACTCGCTTATCTCCAGCTTTTGGGTACAAAGAATGTGTGATCTGTACCTGCTCTGACAATTATCTGATCATGTCCTGTTTCTCCCACGGGGGAGGTGAAACGAGCAGCGAGGGATAAACTTCTTTGAAAGGGCTCCCCAAGAGAGAGACAGCCAATGGCTGCACCACCAGTTATCAAACCCTTTTCCAAGTTGAAAATCTGTGCTAATTCAAGCTCTGAGACAATTCTTTGAATGCCAAGCAGCTTCCAGCTAGCTCCAGAGGCAGCTGAGCTGGCACTACCTAGGGCACAATTACCCATCACCTGCACAGTCAGCAGACACTGCCTCACCTGGTCCCAGCCCCGATCCACTGGCAGCATGTGCTGGGAAGAGAAAGCAGCAACAGGAAACAGGAAGAGTTAAGAACACGACTTGAAAGGCAGAGGTATTAATCATCATCAGAAAACCAAAATGCTTCATCACAAGAGCCTAAGGCAACACCAGAGAAGCCTCTAAATTATCCCAAGAACTATAAAAGCTCAGAGAGAGAAAGGTAGTGAAGCCTGGCTTAAAAAGGAAGAATCTGAAGGTATTTGTGCAGGCACGTTACACACCATGGATGTGCTCCTACACACGAGGGATGCAGGAGTGCTCCTACACACGAGGGATGCAGGAGTGCTCCTACACATGAGAACCATTTCACTGCACTGGAGATGTGGGGCATTACTGATCCCCATGGAACAGAAGCCTGTGATGTGCTCTGCTAGGGGCAAGGGTCTGTAACACAAAATCAGCAAGGCACTAACACCTCTTCTCAGTGATCCTGGGTGCAGCTGCCTGGCCTGCAGCACAAAATAAATAGTGAATCCCCATTTTTAAGTAAAGAATAGATAAAATAGCTTAAAATTCTTTTCCCTGATCCTGTGTGTTCATAGTGATCTAAGTAATCGCAGTCACAGAGCAAGCTAGGGGAGATGAAAGGAAGAGGGAGGAATACCAGCCTTCCTATTTACAGTCACTCTCACAAAACTAGGGGAAACCTTCTCCAGTGCAAGCCATGGATTTTCTGGTCTTAGCCTGAAGTCTGTTCGTATCACTCAGCAGTGCCTGTGGAACCAAGTGGAGTCCTAGTGAAGATGAAGTCCAAAAGATTCCTGAAGATCCTATCTTACATTTCCAAAAGATGCCTCTTTCCCAGGTTATTTATCACACAAGCTGGATGTTATGGCTCTCGGACAGAAAGGAACTTATTTCTTATTTCAATCTGGCTCATTCCTGAAACTCTCACACTTCCTACAGACTATGGGTATGTGACCTGGGCTCTCTTGGAAAAAGACAGTCTTCCCCCACTGCCTGTTCACTCCAGCACACAATTACAGCCATCTATTGCTCTCTTCTCTACGGTGCTTGCCAGTGTGCTTCGGACAGCTGCGGCTTCCGTCACTTTTAGGTGCACATGGTTCTCATGCAGAGCAGGCTTTTACCTCCCATTTGAACTGGACAGAGATAGACAACTCAGCAGGGGAGCACGCTGCAAGACTGAACTTGGTGTAATTTAAGAAACCAGTGCTTGAGAAAGCACAGAAGACACCACACAACTACAGCCCTGAAAGCCAGCCCACCTGGGCTCGGCTGTTGTGGTGGAACTGCCTAAGTCCATTTAACTGCTTTGAAAGCAATTTCCTAGTAGGCCCTTTCATAAAAGCAAATTACATTATTGGTAGAAACAATCAGCTTTTGATTATTGTAAAACAAGTGCAATGAAGAAATTCTAGCAGGAAACAGTTTTTCCTTATAACTACATTCACTCAGTTAAAACTTCTGAATTGTCAGTACAATGACATAAATGAGGTACATTTTCAACCTAAAAGTCCTGTGATACACAGAATTCCTCACCACGTTTGCCATATACCTAGTAACATATACCTGGAGTTCACTTGGTTACCCAAGTTAACCAAGTTCCCAATAAATCAGACACTTTCCTGTAAGTTTAGACTGTTCAAACTATGACAGCATAAAGATCTATGTTGACATCCTCTGTGCTGCTTTCCTTACAACAGCCATGAAAACATTCAAATTATTTCTCAAAACAGCTTTCAAAACTCAAGTCAGAACTGCAGTTGTCCTGTAAGAGAACTGACTTCAGCTTTGATTAAGGCTTCAGTGTGTTTTAGTGCAACAAGCAGCCCCTTCCTGGCTGCAGCCAGGCTCTGCTCACTGCCACCATTACCTTCTCCTGTTCTGCATGCAACACTCTTGCCTGTGTGTTTTCATTTGTTGTTTGCAGTGAATGGTTCCTCTGCTCCATCAGCAAGTTACTCTGTTCAACGTATCTGCGAAAGGGGAAGGGAAATGCCTGAGCATTTACATAAACGCATGACTTGGAGCAAAAGGCTCAGATGGAAACAGTGGTATTTCAAAGCAGTTTTCCCCATGACAAGTCCCACACAGTTTTCCATGATGCCCTGCCCTAAAAGACTGATCTCAAAAGGGGGAGATGGGTGTGCCTGGCGCAGCAGAGATGCTATCAGTTTGGATAAGTGCTTTACCTCTTTGCAACAAGTTCCTACAGCACAGGCAAGAGTTCCCATAACCTGATATCCACTGGCCTTTGCCACTTCCTTAAACAAGCTATTCCTTCTTTAAACAAGCTATTCTCCTTCTTAAATTGAATGGAACTGTAGAAAGCTAAAGTAAAATAACTCTCAGCAGCCAAGCAAGCGTGTCCAAAGAAGAAGGCAGCTGGGGGGGGGGGGTTGCCCATCTTTTCCACATTCACATTTCCAGTAAACCACAGTTTTGGCCTGCAGGGGTGGGGGGAGAAACCCATACTTTTAATGACTTAAAACAAATTAAAAACATCAGAAACTGTCATTGTCCTAAAGAGCACCCCTCCTGGTTGTGCTTAACCAAGTGGAAGCTAGAAACTCTTTGCAGCTGAAAAGGCTCCCAGTCCTTACCTCTGATTCCGCTCAATCAATTCGCTGATCTTCTCATTTTGCTCCTCAATCCGACTGCTCTTCTCAAATATCTCTTGCTTCAGTCTCTCATTCTCCTAAAGCACAGCCCAGCATCAATATTCATATTCAGACTTCCCTACAGCAGCTCCTAAACCTTTGTTCTGTACAGAGGCAGTACAGTGTTGGACTTATCCCCTTCAGTGGTAACACCATGGAAGGTGCTGCGCTACATCCATGGGAATCCCAGCACAAGACAGCAGTTGCCAAACCACATTTTAAAGAATATTGCCTCTGGCTGACTTTTTCCACCTACAAAACTCAAGATTGTAAGGCTGCTGCCTAGAAAAAGTACAAAGCATCAGACTAAATAGTGGTAAATAGAAGTAGGTGGTTCTTAAAACACAGTACTTCAGCTGTGAAACTCTGTTCTGCAAGATGCTGTGGGTTAATTCTGTAATGGTTTAAGAGGCTGAATGCGTCTCATACAAACATTTTCTCAAAGCCTATTACATACCAATATATATCAACTCAGAAAGCACCCAAACCACAAACTGCTGAGAAGAGTTTTTGTGAGGGGAAGAGCGGGGAAGTCATTGTGTAGCTCATGCTCTTACCTAGACAGCTGGTTTTGGCCATGCAAAAATAGAACACATGGGTGGATGGACATTTAGGTCAAATCTGTAGAGCTGTATTCATTAAGAATAACACAGAGGAAGGCTCCAGTTCTTTGGAAATAGTTAGATAAGGCTGGCCTTGCTCACCTGGATTATGCGCTGGATATTGCTCATGATCATAGAGGCTTCCATCGTAACAGAGGAGATACCAGGCAGCAGCGAGCTGTTACCAGCATTCTGTTTCTTCAACTCCTCCACCTGCAGGAATGAGCCATTCTTAAGCCAGCTGAAATGGATTTACGGACATCAGACATCTGCAAAGATCCATTTCACTATCCCATCAGCTCAGCTGTAGGGTATCACAGTATCACAAGGTTGGAAAGGACCTCAGAGATCATCAAGTCCAACCTATAACCCAACACTAACACCAACACCAACACCAACCCATCATCTAAACCATGGCACTCAGTGCCACCTTGTTGCTACCATCATACAGAACAAACAAGTGCAGGGTGAATAACAGCCTTCAGTGGAGAAATGCTTGCAAACAGAGGTTGTTTCCATAGGGTTTGGCTGCTGCTGTTGTCAGGCCAAGAATCAATGAGTGTGTGAAGTTCTATATATTCCTAAAAAACCTTGTAAAGGAGATGAGTGGTGCGGTTACGAAAATTGCTGATGATACCAGATCACAGTATCATAAGGTTGGAAAGGACCTCTGAGATCATCAAGTCCAACCTATAACCCAACACTAACACCAACACCAACCCATCATCTAAACCATGGCACTCAGTGCCTCATCCAGTCTCCCTTTAAACACCTCCAGGGATGATGACTCCACCCCCTCCCTGGGCAGCCCATTCCAATGGCCAATCATCCTTTCAGTGAAGAATTTTTTCCTCACATCAAGTCTAAACTTTCCCTGACGAAGCTTAAGTCCATGCCCTCCAGTTCTGTCCCTGGTCACCTGAGAGAAGAGACCAACCCCTGCCCCACTACAACCTCCTTTTAGGGAGTTGTAGAGAGCAATGAGGTCTCCCCTGAGCCCCCTCTTCTCCAGACTAAACAGCCCCAACTCCCTCAGTCACTCCTCGTAGGGCTTGTGCTCCAGCCCCTTCACCATCTTCATTGCCCTCCTCTGGACACTCTCCAGCATCCTGACATCTTTCCCAAACTGGGGGGCCCAGAACTGGACACAGTATTCAAGGTGAGGCCTGACCAGTGCCGAGTACAGGGGGATGATAACTCCTCTGGTCCTGCTCCCCACACTATTCCTGATGCAGGGCAGGATGCCATTGGCCTTCTTGGCCACCTGGGCACACTGCTGGCTCATGTTGAGCTTCCTGGCCACCAGCACTCCCAGGTCCCTTTCTGCCTGACTCCTCTCCAGCCACTCTGTCCCCAGTCTGTAGCTCTGCATGGGATTGTTGTGTCCAAAATGAAATACCCAACATTTGGACTCATTAAACATCATCCCATTAGAATCAGCCCAGCTCTCCAGTCTGTCCAGGTCCCTCTGCAGGGCCAGTTCCCTCTGTATCTCCTACCATATCAGCTGTGACACCTCCTGAAGGGCAATGAATGTCTCCAAACACAAGGCATTATATGATATTTAAGACAGTAAGAACTACCACCTTCCCCCAAGCCTAGTCTTAGCTTTTTCCTAGTGGCTGAACTGCTGCCACTTCAAGGTCTGATAATATTTCACTTTTCACCAAGTTAGTACCTCACTGACAAACTTAATGCAGGTGTTTAAATAGAGCCAGCTCCTCAGGCTACACCTGGAGAGCACAGAGCATTTAACAAGCCAGTTTATGTCACACAGTACCTGGGCAGCCAGATGATCCATTTTATCCACCACTTTGCTAACAGCCATTCGGATTTCAGTGTTGTGCTGCCGAGCTTCCGTCATCAGAAAGGAAGTAACATCCCCAGGTGCTTGAACAGTAAGAGAGATCCATAGTCACAAGGGGAAAACACTGGCATACAGACACAACAAAACCACAGCCTGGCAGTTTGAAGCCTGCTGGATAGGTCAGCCACTCTCTCCTGAGAAACATTTATTTATCCAAATAACATGAACAGGCTGATTTGACTCCAGGAAATTCCTGAGCCACACGACAGCGCTTAGGTCAACAAGAGGGAAGCCTCCAGACAGACCAAGAGGTACTATTAAAGAATAGGAATGAAGGTTGGCTTCTGAAAATTTGAACTGAAAAACCATGCTGCAAGAAAGGTTCAGCTATGCTCTAGTCCTCACCAACAGGGATTACCTCTAGGGTTCTTTAAAAGCCTTTAGCTCTTCTTAGGTTGCACCTTTCTCTGTGCTACTCCTCTCACTTAATAAGGGCCCCTACAGATATGTTTAAATTCTTGCCCTGGCTGGTAGGATAGCTGTTCACCATTACAGTTATATTTATAATGGGAAGCACTAGCTATAAAATATCTTCAGTAATTCACATCCTTGGGAATACACCCAGAAATTCCATCTGCTTTCACACTGCATAAAAGATGGATATTTAATAGGAAATATTTGCCCCTAACTGGTATTAAAGAATAGACAGGATGAATATATCTGGGGATGCTACCAGTGCTCCCTGAATCACTGTAAACATTTCACTGCAGGTGAAAGCATGTCCTTTTTTACTCATACCTTGATAATGTGCAGGATACATCTGTCCTACAGGCTGGAGCTGAGAGGCTGAGGCAGCAGTTTGGGGATAAGCAAATGCCATTCCTGGATACGCCTTGGGGAACAAGTGCAATAGATCAGAACATGTTTTGATATTCCACACATGCCAACACTTCAGTGGTTTTTATGTTTTAAGCCCCAGAGCAAGAATGGTATTTGGAAAGACAAAAAAATAATTGGAAAGAAGGAAAAAAAGAACTGGGGAGCAGGAGGACAAATTACACAACAGTCAGAGTGAAGGGAACACAAAGCCACTTGTCCTTCAAGGCTCGGATGTGTTCAAGTTACCGCAGCTTAATGAGCAACCTTCGTCACTGATGTTTAAGCAAGTGTGTTACCTGTGTTTGTGAGAGGCAAAGATCAGTGTGGGAACAGCTCACAGAGGTGCAATAACCTCAAGTCACGCTAACTTGAACACAAGGCCATTCCTAGGAAAGACTCAGCACAACTCAACCTGCAGCTCTCCTGCTCAGTGCTCTCAAGCAGCCACACAGACTGAAGAACGCGTGAGGCGTTACGAGTGCCTCGCTTATCTCAATCCCCTCTCTCAGGCAAGGAAAAAAATTACAGTACAACTTGGGTCAAGTTCGTACAGGAATTCAGGACACCAGGGCCAAACATTCAAAACAACACATTCAAATCACTGCCAGATTGAAACTTCATTTTAATGACTTGTTTCTGTTTCACCAAACAGAAAAGCCTTTTTTTTTTATCTTGTTACTTGTCACAACTTCCTCATTTTCATATAAGGAAAATGCAAAGGCAAAGCAATGCACCAGAGTTGTTTTATTTAGTTTGTGCTTTTGGTTATTTTATTTTTTCCACATGAAGTGTTTGCATTCATTATCAAATATTTTCTTCCTCTGTCTGGACTCTTTAAAAACAAAGAGAGTTTCTATGCAGCACGGGCCACCAACTTCCACACCCTCCAGAAAATGAGCTAAGTGAAAACAACACAGAAACCACAGGGTAATAAGCTTAGTTTTAGTCTTCACAGAATTGTAGCTGGGTGCTCAAGTCTTCACTACCTGATCTGGCAAATACATTGTGTTAAGCCCTCAAATTTCACTTGACAGCAAGCAGGTTGCATCACTCCACAGCAGCAGGAGCACAAGACTTTTGAAAGGATTACTATTCTTCTGGATGAAAACCCCTGACCCACAAACACGTTAAGTGTGCAAATGAACTCTCTCAGAAGCATAGACCATGACCAAGAACAGTTTCAATTAAAATGCTTTTGTTTTCACCTGCTCTACGAATACTTTTATTTTATCCACTACAAAAGCAGATACTAAAAGCCTGCTTCATTCTTAGTTCAACTTCAAGAAGCCACCAGCAGGCAGAAAATTTGCCCTTTTTCATTAAATTCTAAGAGGCATGTGAGGGAAACCTGAGACTGCCAAAGAGCATCACAGGAAGCAGCCTGGGAGTCTCATCTTTATGTGCTGCTACAGAGGCCTTGCTCCCAGCAATGGAGAAGACAGCAGGACTTATCAGAAAGGACAGAAGTGCCAATATTCTCCTTGATTTCATTGGTACCTGAAAACCCTGTGCTCCTCCAGGCAGAGCTGAATGAGCCTGCATTGATGCTGGTATTAAAGCAGCAGAAGATATTGGGGGTGTGGAACCAGATGCTTGAGGTACTGAAAGAAAGGAAAAAATTCAGCACGTCATAAAGTGAAATGGCCAAAAGTGTCACTAAAGAGACAAAAATTTAACACAAGTCTGACTGCAGTCTTTTGAAAATTATGGCCAAACAAGCAATAAACAGTCAAGAAAAGCCATCTTTCACAGGAATTTCACTTCTAGCTATGCTTAGACCACCTCTTTTTACTCAAACAAAGGTGGCTTTGAAGTTCACCGAAAGCTGCTGCTTCTTCTCACCTTCCCTTGGCAGCACTTACAGGAAAGCTGGGGAGGGGCTCTTGATCAGGGAGTGCAAGCATAGGATGAGGGGGAAGGGTTTTCAGCTGAAAGAGGGGAGATTGAGATGAGATCTTAGGAAGAAATGTCTTGCTGTCAGGGTGGGGAGGCCCTGGCCCAGATTGCCCAGAGAAGCTGTGGCTGCCCTATCCCTGGAGGAGTTTCAGGTCAGGTTGGATGGGGCTTTGAGCCCCCTAATCCAGTGGGAGGTGTCCCTGCCCGTGGCAGGGGGGTGGAACTGGATGGGCTTTGAGGTCCTTTCCAATCCAAACCATTCTATGATTCTATAATGTTACTCTGACTCCAAAACCAGCTCTGCTGACCAGCAGCTGACATCACATTCCATCATGGGAAGGCAAGTCAAGCCCACTCCAGAGCTGTCCACCCTCTGATGCCCTTCACTCTTATTTCCATCATTTTCAAACAAAAAAAAAATCTCATCACTGAGAAAGGATTTGTACCAGCTCCCTTCCCAAAACACACATCCTAGAAATCTCAGTGCCACCCCAGCACACAGGATGACAGAGCAGCTCATGCACTGTGGCTGCTCCTCCTCAAGCAGTAACTTCTGCACAGGATCACAAGGACATGCTCCAAGTCTTGTGATTTAGGAATTAGTTTACCCATGGAACTTTGGATCAACAAGCCTTATCAGAAATTATCTATCAGTTCCAGAAAGAAGCCCTCTATTTGCATAGCCCTGGTATTTGAGACCTGCCTGGTGTTTCTACAGCCCCAGGCCCACCAGCACATTACCTTGTGTCGACACTGTAGGCAGCACCACGTGAGCTGGCTGCGATGGTCTCACTGAAGGAGGAGCCACTGGTTGTGCTGTCCCTCTCAGTGTATTTGGATCCTAAAAACATTTCTGCATATTAGAACGAGTGAACAGTTTGAACTCAAGATGAATTGAGAGTAGGTGTTACCCAATAAAGTAGAATCATTAAACCCTTTTGCCACAGAAAGGGCGTACGCCTTCCCTGTGCAGAGGGGGTGACGTTACAGTATCACAGTATCATAAGGTTGGAAAGGACCTCTGAGATCATCAAGTCCAACCTATAACCCTATACTAACACCAACACCAACCCATCATCTAAACCATGGCACTCAGTGCCTCATCCAGTCTCCCCTTAAACCCCTCCAGGGTCGGTGACTCCACCCCCTCCCTGGGCAGCCCATTCCAATGGCCAATCACCCTTTCAGGGAAGAACTTTTTCCTCACATCAAGTCTAAACTTTCCCTGACCAAGCTTGAGTCCCTGCCCTCCAGTTCTGTCACTGGTCACCTGAGAGAAGAGACCAACCCCTGCCCGACTACAACCTCCTTTTAGGGAGTTGTAGAGAGCAATGAGGTCTCCCCTGAGCCTCCTCTTCTTCAGACTAAACAGCCCCAACTCCCTCAGTAGCTCCTCGTAGGGCTTGTGCTCCAGCCCCTTCCCCATCTTCGTTGCCCTCCTCTGGACACTCTCCAGTATCCTGACATCCTTCCCAAACTGGGGGGCCCAGAACTGGACACAGTATTCAAGGTGAGGCCTGACCAGTGCCGAGTACGCTGCTATGGCCTCCACTTTAAGGAACTCCCACTGTAGAAAAAGCATGAAAAATGTCACATTTATGTGACTGGTGCCATACCTCTATTTCTGAGTCACTGGAGTCGAGCTGACTGCCTGCTGTCCCAGCAAGGAAAGGCAGCATGGGCTGTCCCATTTTAGCCATCCGAGAGATCAGCTTCGCCTTCGCTACATCTGGATTCTAAAAGAAATGTTTGCAGTTAGTCTTCTGTCTCTTAGCACAGGCTTTTCAGACATTACAGACACATCTATCAGGATTAGACTCTTCAAATCACTGACAATAATTACAGTTCTTCCAATTTTTTCACTGGCTGTGTGAAAAACTCATTTTCAAGCAAACAAGATAACCCAGTGGATTTGTTCATCTGTGCTGCTTTCTGTACTCTCCATCTGGTATCACACCACTGTCATTACATAGAATACCTATCCCTGCACAAAACACAGCAACAAGAAGAAAATTCACGAATTAAGGAAGCTGCTTTGCAGCTTTTTCTACCCTGAGGCAAACACACACATTCTTTTGGGTAGCTGTATAAATTTTCACTGAATATTCTGGTTACTCCTTGTTATCCATTTAAAATTTGCTCATTTATCCAAGGCAACAACTGGCCTTGTGAGTAGCCACATGGTCAAGGTAACTTTGTATTAAAGCACAGAAATTGGGGCTGAGGTTCCTCATGTTCTGGTAACCCCTTTGAAAACCAGGCCCTGCTCTGCTGTGAGGTGAACGTTTGAGAGTGTTGTGCTTGCATGGTGTTCACTTTATTAACAGCAACACTGAATGCAGAGGGGAAGCAAACCCACCTTCCCTACTTAAGGCTTCAAATTAGTTATGAAAAAGCACCACTTACTGCTAGCTGCTCACTGATGGAGTTGGACTTGGCCCGGACAGCTGGCTCTCTGAAAAGGCAAACACATGTACATTGATATTGGAGATGAACAAAGATGAAACTGAACCCCTTAAAACATAAGACACATTAATTTAAACAACAAATCACAATGTAAAACTTGCAATTAATCAATTCAGCCATTACCCAAGACCAATTTATGACGACACTGCCACCTAAGAATGCTGTTGTACCCATAAGAACTAATCATGCTATAGCTCAGTAACATTGCAGAGGAATGGACTTCTTTCACCTGTGCTCATTTAAGTTTCTTTAAATCTGAAAGTCAACACTCAGGAAGAAAGCTTCCTGCAAGTCTTGTGAGGAAGCATTCCTCTGCCACCCGGGTGGCGCTCGGCTGGCACACAAGGACCTGCATTTGCCCAGTGATGTGCTAACACAGTGTTGTGGCAGCTGTTTCTGAGCACTGCCTTCCTTTAACACAGCAAGGTGTCTGAGCTGTGCTGCTTCTTACCCAGGTTTTGGAGGTATTGTTGATGGAGGCAATAAACCAGCCTCTGCAGAGAAGCCATCTGAGTTGGGTACCGGAGAAGGTGCGGCAGAATCCCTTGAACTAACGCTCAGTCCATCCGAACCAGTGCATTCCTTCACCAACTTCACCTTAAAAAGCACACGACAAACAAGACGTTTTCTTGTGTTCACAAACATGTTTTCAGCAACTTGTTTCCTTTAGATGACTTACTCCTGTGTCCAGCTCATGCACTTCAAGTAAAAGCATACAACTGATTCAGAACTGAAAGACCCGAATCTTTAGATCCTGTCATTCCTCACTATGAGGATTTTCCCAAGTGACTCACAAGACAATGAAAAGATCCCAGGAGAGTTAGAACAGACATATCTTGGTAAACAGCCTAGAGGCATTTTTGGGGTTTAGGGGTTTGTGCTTTTTCTTTTTTTAATTAAAGATATGCAACTTCCTGAGGCATTTGGTTGATAACAGTTTGAGCTGTAGTTCTCACGCCAACAGCAGGTTTTCACCTTGTAAACAGGCGTTGCACCCATCAGCCACAAAGCAGATGTAAACTCAACACCTGGCAGGAGACACTCACCCGCCTGACTTCCACTTCAAAAACCAGAGTTGAGTCTGGAGGGACACGGCCAGGCACTCCCTGAGCCCCGTAGGCCCACGCCGGAGGAATGATGAGATACCTGCGGCCTCCTTTCTTCATCCCCATCATTCCTTCTTCCCAGCCCTTTGGTTTCCAGAGACAACAACAAAAGAGAAAGCGAACAGTTTGATTAGTGACGTTACAGTTTCTCTTGGTTACACTGATTAAAACTGCTTCAGGCACCAGTTATAGAAGATTCCAGAAGAGAGAGAGAGATTCTTGTAAAATCTTATTCATCATCAATCTGCAGCATTAAATCTTGGTCTTGCAACAAGTCATAATGGCCAATCATGAATTGCAACAAAACTTGATAATAAAAATGCAGCTCTTGATATGTTCATACTCGAATCAAACAGATACAGCAACGTCAGACATCCAGCTCTCAGTTTGGTTACAGACCTGGTTCAAGTTTTGTAACTTCTACAGCTATCATGAATCACACTGATACCCTGGAGAAAATAACTGTGTGCACAAATTCTGCAGTTGCAGGGCGCACAGTGGTGACTCTCTCAGCATTCTGGGACAGAGCAGGACTCCAGGTCACTGAGAGAACAATTCTGAACTGCTATGGTTATATTCACAGAGCACCCACAGTGAACAGCTGCAGTGAAGGAGACGCAGAAATCAGAGCAATGCAAACTGTCAAGGGGATGCCAGCATTTAACAGTGTGAGTACCACAGCCATTAATAAGATACAGGTTAAACAAAATACAGTAGAAAAATAGCACATCTTCAGTAAAGACCAACTCATAACAGGTCATGTATGAACTGTTCTGGTAACAGAAGTGACCTTAACAAAAAAGCATCTCTGATACACACCTGACTTTACGGAATAACTTAAGGGAGTACCACAGCACCTGGACTGAAAAATTACGACAGTCAAACCCCTCAGTTTGCTTTAGAGGGTCAACTCCAGGCAGTATCTTCACTGGATCACCCTAGAACTTGTCAGTTTTCTTCACTCTCCCATCCCTTCTCCTGGGTGTGGTGTCAGAGCTGTCTGATGCTCTGTTTCTAAGGCACAATGATGGGGGATGAAGCTGAACACGTTCTCAAATTGAAATCTTTTAGAGACAGGGTTCCCTGAGACCAAGGTAATGGCTTAAATGACTTCCACAAAAAAAAAAAGACAGAAAACCACCCCAAACCTCAGCTCTTCAAAACAAGGAGCTTCCCTTTTACCCAACAGAACAACTTCTAACACAGCCACTGAGAAGGAGACTTGGCTATGCTAAGCAAATTAAGAAGAAAACAAAGCTTGAGTCACTCTAACTGTGCTTTCTACCAAATGAAACACGTATCAGAAATAGTGTCTATGAATCCTGAAGATCTTCAGTAGTTCAAAGCTCTGAGACTTCAGTTACTATAATGAAGTGCCAGAAGTCCTACCTTGATGACCTTTCCAGATCCCAGCTTTAGCCGCAACAGCTTGTCTTTGTTAACATTTGAGTCAAACACCTGCAGAGATGAACAAAACCACAAAACCCATTTCTCAACTGTTTCAAGCTTCTGAACACTACTCTAGATACCCTATAAACTCTTACAGTCTCTTATGTGCTGTTTTCCACTCTGTAATTCCAAAATTAATTCTCAGACCTACGACAGAGCATGGCCAGAGCTTCCAGTCCATCACACAGTGTGATTTCTTACAGTGAATGACAGCTGGAGACTCAGACTTCAAAACTGCTTTGAGCCTGATGGCCAGGACAGGACCAGGCCCAAGTAAATCAGTACACAACAGGTTTATACCAAACAATTGTCTAGAAGCTCTGCATATTACCTAAGACAAATGCAGCTGAACAACTCTTTCAGACTAGAACCCGTGTACCACTGGTACATAGCAGACACGTGCCAGGCAAACCAAGAAAAACAAAATCCCCCAAGCTGAAAAGAAAAAATCCCTGCTCTATAGCAAAAAGATTCAGCAGCAGATGAATGTAAATGCAAACTCGTTTGCCATGAACATCACTAATAGTAAAACCAGCAGAAGTGTTTTAAAGGTCAACATCAAAGCATTCTTTTACTTATTAGCAGGCTGGATTGGACACAGATGTAGGGGATGTAAAAGCAATCTCCCTGGTAACATTTGGAGATGTGCTTTGTGTCAGACAAGGCCCTTCTGGATCACTTCTTCAAGCCATTTCCAAAGGAGTACAGCTTCCCTGCCCCTTCTCACCATTTTCACTAATATTAATATGTGAGAGTGCCTATGACAGCTTCATCACCTCCTCCTGAACAGTAATAGAATCCCTTATTATTCTACAGGTAACAGATACAACCTCACTTATGGTGCTGTAAGTGACTGAAAAAATGCCTTTAATGTGAGCACCAATGCCAGGGTGCTGATCCTTCCCAGGACTATCACACTTGCTTTGTATTAGGAGGCAGAAATGTGTTTACCTGTCCAAGTCCATTGTTCTGGAACAGCCAACCTGTATAGGCAACCTCCAGGGAGTCTCCTCCTTCCACCCCCTGCCCTTCTCCAAGAAGGAGATCCTGGAAGAGGACGGAATCGAGCCCTGGGGAGCTGTTGCATTTGGCAATGCACACCTGCAGAGGGAAAGCCTGTCAGTGTCTAACAGAGTGAGGAGTTCTCCTGTGACTTGTTACAGATCTGATCCCCTTCTTACTTCTGTGATTGAGCCCAGGTTACAGATGCACCTAAGAGGTCTTCCACATTGCCTTAGGCTGAATTTTGCTGAGCCATTGACTTAAACACCCTCTGCTCTACAGAGCTGTTGGTCTTAAAGTGCTTGAGAATCCTGATAAGAAATCCCATTGGAAGGATGAGTCTCCCTGCCTCAGAGAGGGCTGTGAACAAAACTCAGCCAAACCAGTAATGTAAAAACCCAGAGTTAAATGAAAAAGTACAACTCTTAGAGCCTTTCAGCAACAAGAAGCTCTGAGATAGATCTCAATTTGCCTGTTGTTCTAAAAGGCCAGCAACTCACCCCTTGCACAAATGGAGTAAAGCAGTTACCTGTTTACTGAAATCCATTGCTGCCTTTTCTGACTCAAACATGATGGACCAGTTTTGTCTCTGATCATCATAGAACGTGCTGTAATTGTTGGGTTGAACCTGTGGGAAAGGAAATCAGCCCTTTGTGATAGAGGAAACAACACATCCAACTACAATAAAAGAAAATCCACATCCAAAAGAGTCTTAAAGCAAGAGCTACTGAAACTAAGCAGGAGGAATCCTGCTGTATCACCACCCAAGTTCAGAATGCACAAATCAGCTCTTATGTGCACATTACTGTGGAAGAACTACTGCAGCTCAAACACTTGAGCAAATATTGAGTTCTTCATAGATGCTGCAGATTTCACAAGATGGTGAAAGCTTTCACAAGCTCCTTTGAAGCTGGGTTTTATGATATATACTGAAATCTTTAAGTGTGAGTAATCTCCTTTTCTTAAGCATTGAACATTCTTAAAGTTCCAGCATGGATTGGAGGAGTCACTCTGTCCTTGCTTCTAAAAATCCATGTAGTAGCTGAGTGTATAACCCATTAATATCCAAAAATGCATTTATAAAGCTAAAATAAACTATCATCCTGGCCAGAAATTGGGGCTGGAATTCTATTTTAGAGTAGAATTTCTATCTATCAAATCAAGAAATTCTATGTCACCAGATGACAAGCTACAAGCAGCAAATCACCACACTGATTTTCTGTAAAACTGGCAGAGAACAGAACTTGCTAAGATCCCATTTTAGGGCTTACAATGCTCCAAATTGTTCCGATGAGCAGGAAAATGCTGACTGTCACATTTCTGAGAGAAAACACTTCCCTGCTCTCATTTCCTCCTGCTGGCTCAGCTGTAGGCTCTCAGCCACTTCACTACAAATCACCAGTAAGAGGCATTTTGTTGTTTCTATCCATTGCAGGCCTGCAAAACTCAAAACATTCCTGTGATGCAGAGGTAATAACACACCTCCTGCAGTTTCACATTATGAAACCTCTGATGGAGCACCCTGCAGAAGGCAGAGTGAACAGTCCCTTGTGCAGTGCAGGTCAGGAGGAGGAGCAGAGCAGCGCCTCCGTCACCGTGACACCTCCTGCTGCATCAGCCGGATGTCTCATCTCAAAGGCCATCATTTAAGGCTGAAGAAAGCACTTCAGAGGCAACTCCTGTTTCCTGGGAACAACACAGACCCACTGGAAGCTTTCTCATCCAGAGTCTTACCGTGAGTACAAAGCCTGGATGGATCCTTGCAGATGCAATCTGTTGCTGCTGACTGATGTAAAGGAGGATCCTGTACTGGATTCCACAAGGAATTGCACAGGGAAGAAGAACAAACAGCAGAAACTCAAAACACCTTCAATTTTCACGTGTTCCATCAAATTCTGAGGCTACAGTATTTATTTGCCAAACACACTTTGCAGCAGCATTTTTCACAGCAAAAATACCTAATGCAATTTTGTAATCTATTAAAAATCTTTGACAACACACAAGCTTTATTTAGCAACAGGAAACAAGCAATTCAAACTCATAATTTTGCAATATGCAGGATGTTTTCACTAATTCCACACTTTTCAGTAAACTGATGGTGCATTAACCCTTCAATGCATAAAACTCATAATACATGGCATACAGGTACAGAACAATGTAAAATACTAACAATAAGTTGGAGGGAGCTTTCCAAGTACTAAACCACATGGATATAACATTATATTGACATATTTGGCTCTACTAGACATGACCTAGGAAGGAAAAGTGTTCTCCCCTTTGTGTGCCTGTGGCAGCAGCTCCTTCACTCAACACAGCTCAGTGGGGAATTTGGAGTTATCTGCTATTCCCAGCCATGCAGGCTGGCAAAGGCACCCTGGGAAAGGTTATGTTGGCATCATTCTGCCAGTCCTGTCTTTTCCACAAACCCCACACCTGAATATTTCTCAGATCAGTGACTCAGGAATTCATTTACAAAACTACTTTTTCTTTTTGTAACTTGCTGAGAGGACATGAATTTGGAATTGGGGGCTACAAAGCACCATAAATACCAACATTAAGGACAGATCTGAGTACTCAAAGCATATTTTACACACATCAATTTACCAGGCACACCAGTGCTGTGTTCTTAGATGATTACTTGGGAAGGGGAGATGGTTTTGATACTGAAACAACAAAACTTGAACAAAGCCTCTCTGCACTATTGGACAAAATTTTGCTTTACACTGTTTTCCACATGCAAAGGTTTGTGATGCAGTTGTCAAAGACATCCTGAATAAACATCAATAATATCACATCCAGAAACATCAGAAAACTTGCAGCACCTGAAACACTGGAAAAAAATTCTCAGGCACAAGTTGTGAGAGATCTTACAAACTCATGGATAGCAGAAAAGAAAGATGGCACCAAGAAAAATGGCTGCACTAAAAGGGAACCCAGGCAGGCAGGAAGGCATGAACAGCAGTGGAACCCAGACCTTCAACATCAACAGCAAAGACATTCTGTTGAGCTCAGGGAAACCCTGCCTCATACCAGCACACTCTCAGCATGAAGACGTTAAAGAAGGGAAGTGTTTCTCACCTCTTTAGTAGAGTGGTTCCCCACTACAGCAGCTCCGTACTTGCCTTGCTTCACATACTGCCCATTTGTGCTGGAAGACAAGTGAGATGTTCAGCTGCAGCACCCTCCCTGCCTCAGATTTCTCTCCACTGTTCACAGAATCACAGAACGATTTGGGTTGGAAGGGACACAAAATCCCAGCCAGTTCCATCCCACCTGCCATGGGCAAGGACACCTCCCACTGAATCAGGGGGCTCAAAGCCCCATCCACCCTGGCCTTGAACACCTCCAGGGATGGGGCAGCCACCACTGCTCTGGGCAACCTGGGCCAGGGCCGCCCCATTCTCACAGGAAAACATTTCTTCCTAAGACCTCACCTCAATCTCCCCTCTTTTAGCTCAAAACTGTTCCTCCTCATCCTATCCCTGCACTCCCTGATCCAGAGCCCCTCCCCAGCTTTCTTGGAGCCCCTTTCAGTATTGGGAGGCTGCTCTAAGACCTCCCCACAGCCCTCTCCTCTCCAGCCTTAACAAGTCCTACATTTCTTTAGAGTTCATGTCCCTTTCCTCATTCCTAAACTGTCAGGCAGCCTTTCTTAGCTTGAAGAAACTGCAACTTTCTTCCTTGCCCACAGGTTACAGGTGTTTACATTAGTTTGAGTGGAAGACTCATCACAGATTCAGGACAAATAAGTTTTTACGTGATGTCAAATGGATGGAGATTGTACATTCAAGGGGACAGACATTCTACTGCTGTCACTCTGTGCTCACACCTCTGTTCTCCACGAGGGAACGTGTGAACTGTAAGCACCTGACAAAGATGCCTGGAAAAAGTTCCCTGGAGCACCCAAACATGGACCTTGCTGTTTCTTTAACCATGGCAAAAGCCTCAACTGCAGCACAACTGATACTACATCAGAGCAGAAACTTGCATGGACTTGCAGCATCTGTACCATGCAGAGAAGTGTCTATAACCAATGCCACTCATCCAAAAATATCTTCCCTCTAGGATTAGGTCTCAAACTCCTGGAGACACAAACTCTAACAGGGAATGCAGGGAACTGCTGCTGCACTTACTATCGATAAGCGTGAACCGCAGTGGCCACAAACACCGATGGAGCTGATGGAGCTGCCGGTGCCACCGGAGCCTTCGGGGCTGCCTGTCCTGCTGAGTCACAAAAACCAGGAATACGTGTCAGCAACACAGAACCACCACGTCTGCTGGCCAGTGACAATGCCCTGACACATTCCTTCCCCCAAGGAAAAACAACTCGAGAAGAAGAAGAACGAAAAAAAAAGAGTGACCTTTCAAAGTCCCCCAGGGTCACTGGAGTAAGGAGGGGATCAGAGGATAATGCCAGTGAATTATTTGCAGTGCTGCCCTTCCCAGAGGCCAGCATTCCCCAGCAAGGCACATGCTCCAGCCCAGTTCCTTACCAGCTGCTGTCTGACCCTTCTTCGGTTGCTTTGGTGCCGTGTACTGGAAGAATTCATTCCCACTTGAGACTGTTTGATCCAGACCAAAGAGAGAGGCCAATCTGGCACTAGGGAGAGAAATAAATTCCTTTACCTTATATAACTCAGGCTGTACAGATAACAAACACCATTATCACAGAATCATAAGATGTCCTTAGTTGGAAGGGACCCACAAGGACCATCAAGTCCAACTCCTGTCCCTGCACAGGACAACCCCAACATTCACACTGTGGGGCTGAGGGCCTTGGCCAAATACTTCTGGAATATTGTCAGGCTGTGACTGCTTCCCTGGGGAGCTGTTCCAGTGCTCCACCACCCTCTGGGGGAAGAACATTTCCCAATGCCCAACCTGACTCTCCCCTGGCACATCTTCCTGCCATTCCCCTTGGGTCCAGAGAAAAGAGATCAGTTCCTGTTCTTCCTTCTCCTCAGCACAATGAAGCCCCTCCTCAGTATCCTCTTCTCCAGGTTGAGCAGACCAAATGACTTCAGCTGCTCCTCATATGACTTTTCTTCTAAACTCTTCACCAGCTTTGGGGCCTCCTTTGGACACTCTCCAGTACCTTTAGATCTTTTTTTATCCTGTGGTGCCCAAAGTTGCCCCCAGTGTTCAAGGTGGGACTGCCCCAGTGCAAGCAGAACAGGAAAATCCCCTCCCTCTCCCAGCTGGCAATGCTGTTGTTCTCTTGGTTGCCAGGGCATTCTGTTGGCTCATGTTTTCCACTTGCCATCGATCAGAACCCCCAGTTCTATTTTGGCAGGGCTGTTATCCAACCTCTCACTGGTCTGTCTGTCCACCCAGGATTGCCATATCCCAGGTGCAAAACCCAGCCCTTGCCCTTGTTAAAATTCATATGGTTATTGATTGCCCAGCTCTCCAGTTTGTCCAAACCTCTCTACAGTGTCTCTCTGCCCTCAAAAACATTAACAATTTCATGTTATATGCAAACTTAGTTATTAAACCTTCAGGTTCTGCATCCAGGTTGTTTATGAAGATATTGAAGAGTCCAGGCTCTGAGTTACACCAAATATGAGGCGTTTGCCATCACTTTAGAATGAGACACAAGGATGCCTGTTAAGCAGCTCTGCACTAATTAGCTGTGTAGTTGCAGAGAAGTGCAACTTTTGGACGGGTGAGTGGCTCAGCTGAGTTTCATTTCCTCAGAAGCCACCATTGGGCCCAAGCAGGGACTGAGGCCACACAAGGAGCCACGCAAACGGCACGACTGGGAACAGCAGAAGATCTTCCAGGAAGGGTTAGGATGGACATCAGAAAAAGGATCTTCCCCCAGAGGGTGGTGAAACACTGGAACAGCTCCTCAGGGAAGCAGTCACAGCCTGGCAATATTCCAGAAACATTTGGCCAATGCCCTCAGACCTACAGGGTGAATGTTGGGGTTGTCCTGTGCAGGGACAGGAGTTGGACTCGATGATCCTTGTGGGTCCTTTCCAACTTAGGGCGACTGGGGCTTGGCCCACCCTCACAGGAAAGAGCAGCCGAGAAACGAGGTGACAGCAGGGAAGCTGTCACAGGGAACCCACTCCGCACCCGGGTCTTCCTTCAGGAAGCATCCAGGCTCCGATTCTTCCCCCCGTAACAAGGGCAGGGCCCCTCCGTTACCGGCTGATGGTCCAATCGCACAGGTCGTCCCTACCGCTTCCCTGTCTGAGGTTTCCCCGCTTCATGCCCACTCCCCGCACCGGCAGCCGAGGGGCCGATCCGGACCATGGACCGTGCCGCTCCCTTCCTACGGGCACCGACCTGGCCCGGCCCCGCCGACCCGCGACAGGCCTGGCCGGGCCCCGCCTCTGCCTTGCCGCGGCTCCCCCCAGCGCCCCGCCGGCCGCTCACCCGCTGCCGGGGGACAGGAAATCCGCGTCGTCCTCCTCCGCCGCCCCGAACATGGTCACGGGCCCCCGGCACCACCGCCGCGGTGGCGTAAACGCGCTGCGGGGCGGTGGAACGCTTTACGGCCGCGGCGGGACAGCACCGGGGCAGGCGAAGGCGGAAGGGCCGGCGCGGGGGGGGCGTGGCGTGGGGAGGGCGGAGCTTAACGGAGGGGGCCTGGCGGGGCGGGGCTTGGCGGCGGGGCGGGGCTTATGGGAGCCACGGGGCGGGGTTTGTGGATGGGGCGGGGCTTAGCGGGTACGGGTTAGCAGACGCGGCGGAGGGGGCGGAGTTTAGAGGAGGACGTAGGGTACGGGGGAGGGGGGAGGGGCTTCAGGGCAGGCTGGGTCTCAGCGCACGGAGCGCTGATTGGTGGGTGGGACTGAGGGCGGGGCTTATCGGAGGGGGCGGGGCTTGGCAGCTACGGCAGGGGGGCGGGGCTTGGCGTCGGGGGCGGGGCTTAGCGTCGGGGGCGGGGCTTGGCGGCGGGGGCGGGGCTTGGCGGCGGGGGCGGGGCTTGGCGCGCGGGGCTGGCGGAGCGCTCTCGTGGCGGTCGTCGCGAGGTGAGTGACGCGCGGGGTCGGGGCGGCCGCGTGCCCCGCGTCTCCCCCCCCCCCCTCCCCCGCAATTCCCAACCCCCCCCCCGTCACCCCCTGAGGGGCGCTCGGGGCCGGGGCCGGGGCCGGGGCCGGGGCCGGGGCCGGGGGGGCAGCGCGTTTGTCCCGGGGACAGCGGGCGCTGCCCTTGCCGGACCGGACTCGGCCGCAAAAGGCCGGGGTTGCTGGTCCGGTACGAGGCAGCAGTGGCCCAGGGGGCCAAGGAGGCCACCAGCACCCTGGCTGGGATCGGCCGTGGGGTGGCAGCGGGAGCAGGGCAGGGATTGTCCCCCTGCACTGGTGAGGCCGCACCTGGAATCCTGGGCTCAGTTTTGGGCCCCTCACTCCAAGAAAGACCCTGAGGGGCTGGAGCACATCCAGAGAAGGGAACGGAGCTGGGGAAAGGTCTGGAGAACAGGGGAGCGGCTGAGGGCCCTGGGGCTGTTTAGCCTGGAGAAGAGGAGGCTGAGGGGAGACCTCATCACTCTGCAGCTCCTGGAAGGAGGTTGTGGTGAGGTGGGTGCTGGGCTCTGCTCCCAAGTGACAGTGGATGGGATGAGAGGAAGCAGCTTCAAGTTGTGCCAGAGGAGGTTTAGCTTGGATATTTGGAAGAATTTCTTTACTCAAGCTTTGTCAGGGAAAGTTTAGGCTTGATGTGAGGCTAAGTTCTTCACTGAAAGGGTGATTGGCCATTGGAATGGGCTGCCCAGGGAGGGGGTGGAGTCGCCGACCCTGGAGGTGTTTAAGGGGAGACTGGATGAGGCACTGAGTGCCATGGTTTAGATGATGGGTTGGTGTTGGCGTTAGTGTTGGGTTATAGGTTGGACTCGATGATCTCAGAGGTCCTTTCCAACCTTATGACACTGTGATACTGTGATACTAAGAGAGCAGTGAAGCCCTGGCAGAGGCTGCCCAGGGCAGTGGTGGAGTCTCCATCCCTGGAGGTCTTCAGAAACCATGTGCCCATGACACCTGGGAACAAGGTTTAGTCGGCACAGTGCTTTTACGCTGATGGTTGGACTGGATAAGCTTAGAGGTCTTTTCCAACTCAGTGATTCTGTGACTGTTCTGAGAGTCAGCGTAGTTTATTGCTTTTAAAAACACCTGAGCTGTCCCTTGTTAAGCAATTCTTCACCTTTGCCTTGTAGCTTGAGAAACATCCCACTTCTGTTGGGGTTTTTGGTGTTTCTCTGGGTGCTTTGTGTGACCAACTGCCTTGTCATACAGTTCAGTGCTTTTCAGCCAGCTGATGCTGAAATGCAGCAAAACTGAATGCAAGGGAATGCAAAATGGCAATAAGGGTTGAATAATTTCCTGGCTTTGGGTATTTTTGGGTACTGATAGGGAATCATAGAATTATGGGATGGTTTGGTCTGGAAGGCACCTTAAAGCTCATCCAGTTCCCAACCCCTGCCATGGGGCAGGGACACCTCTGTTTGGATCAGAGGGCTCCAAGCCCCATCCAGCCTGGCCTTGAACACCTCCAGGGATGGGACAGCCACCACTTCTCTGGGCAACCTGGGCCAGGGCCTCCACACTCTCATAGGGAAACATTTCTCCCTAAGATTTCGTCTCAATTTCCCCTCTGCACTAATAGCTACTTTTAGGGTGTTTGAACCTGGGCATGAAGGTGCCAAGTCTTGTAGCGCTGCATCTGCAGTAATCTGGGGTGTGATTGCAATGAGTAATTGGGACTGGGATATTGGTGATTTCACTCCTAAAGGGACAAGACTGGGGGGAGTAATGAGTAGCTTTTTCATTAAAGTGTCTGTGATTATTTTAGAATGAAACTTGCGAAGTGTGAAAAGCCTTGTTTCTATTTTAAAAAAGACAGCAGTGCACACAGAGGAGAGTTATACAATAATTTAGTGTGAATTTGTAATGGGGGTGGATTGTCCCTATTTCGATACAGATGTTGAATATAAATGTCAAATAGGAGCTATGATTCCTGCATTGATTAGACAAAGAGATAGTTTGTTGCTTTGCCTCATTCCGTATTTCTGTAGGAAACATACTTGTTAAGATATATTTTTAAATGGCGAGGACCTGTGTGGCTGAGTCCTCGAATTTAGGGGTTTTTAGGAACGGGTAATGTTATCTCAGCACCCAGCTTCAATTTTTAGCTCATGGTTTAATTTGGACTTTTGGAAGCAAAAGCTTAACAGCTCTGGTGGAATGAAGGATTCCCAACATGTGAACAACTTCTTAGCCAAGATGGGATCCAGCACTGGCAAGCTTTGGTGTTGAAGTGGGTATGGACCTGGTAGGAGCGTGTCCTGTGTCACCGCTAAGCCCTGTCTTAGTTGCCTCTCCTGTGTTTTATTATTATAGCATTTCAGTTTGCAGTGGGCTCTTGGCTCCACGTGAGTTCCAAGCCAGACCAACTTTTCTCTTTTGTGCTCAAATTCCAGGCTTCAGAATGCTTAATAGTGTGGCATTTTTGTGCAAAGGTGGATTAAACTCTCTTCACAGGTATTTATTAAATTTACCTTTAATCCGTTTGATCTGAACTTGCCTGTGCTTGAGCCTGAGATAAACACAGCTTTTGCAGTAGTTTTTGCTAGTAAACAAAGTGTGATCTCAGGGTAAGCTAGCTTCATCCTAATGGTCCCAAATCATACAGTTCATGATGTAATATTTCCTGAGGCTTTCATCAAGCTCTGGGTAATGCATTACTTTTTTCCCCATCCTTCATTAAAAGGGGGCACTGGAAATGTTGTGTAAATATTGCTTTTTAAGTGGGTGTTGGCTTCTTAACAGAGTGGAGGTCTTGGTGAGGCTGACTGTGCCTGCCCTGCTCTGTGATACAGAACTAAAGCGATGCTTTTTGCTGCGTACACAGACATTTTTGCTGTGAGCAAGGTTTTTTTCATCTATGACCTACCTCCCCCCCAAAGAAAAGGACAGAGGAATAGAAGTAGAGGAGTTTCAGCTCCCACACAACTTTGTATTGAGAACTGAGGAAGCTTAAATGGCTGCTTGTCTGCTGGGATTTTGCTGTTTGTTGGAAGCTTCAAAGAATTATTTTAATTTCATATCAGATTTCTAATCTAGAGCAGCTTTTAATGATGCTGAGAATTAGAATAATTTCTGCCAGTCGGGAGGAGGAATTAAATAAGATTCCCAGGCCACTGTTGCCTGTTTGCTTTTTGTTTTGAAGGCGTAGTTCCTGCCGTGTAGTCTTGATGGTCCAGAGACAAGGTGGGTTGTGTTCTCTTTTTTTTCCTCTTTAGAAAAGAGTATTGAGGGGAATCCTTCTCTCATTCACCCCCTTACAATGTAACTTCAGATGTTGGATTAGTGAGACACTCCATCCCTGAGTGCTTGGGAAGGGAAAGTGTTGAGAATGCCGATCCTCAGCAGTCTTCTAGTACACATGGATGGGGTTTGCAGTATTCACATGGAGCATCTTGAATCAGGGGCTGAAGGAGCTCGCTTCCAGCTCTCCTGTTTTCTAGTCATGCATCAGATCAGAGAGGAGACAGAACTTTTTGTTCTGTGGACTGAAGTGCAATATTTTCTCGCTTCGTTTTTGGTCTCTGTGTTTGCTCTTGAAATCCCTCCACCCGAGAGGATGGTTTCATGCCTCTGCATACCTGCCTTCTCCACACGTGGTTGAAGGTCACCCTGGACATTAGCAGGAGTCTGCAGCAGGATATCGTGGAGTTGAGCTGAAGCAGGATGCCAGCATGAACTTATCCAGGAGTCTGCCAGGAAAGCACAGGGAGTCTTGGCAATTCTTTCTTAGGGAAGGATGAAAAAGACTCAGTCTAATTCATGTTGCTTTTCTCTGGAAAAGCCTATCTTAAATAATCTACTCCATTGCCTTTTCTTTCAATCTGATTTTCTGGAAGTGTCCCCAGTCACATCCCAGGGGACTCAAGACCAATGATTTTTTCCATTAACCTTTTTTTTTTTTTTTCAGCTGAAAGCTGGAATCTGCTAATGCAGAGAATAATGGGACTGGTTATTATAAACAAACTAAGCCCCTGTTTTGCTGCACTACAATTTAACTTTTAAAAACCTTTCATTTGTTGGTCCTGGAGATAGACTTCTGTGGCTTAGAAGCCGATCTAGAAGTGGGAGGCTGTGGTGAAATACCTCCTTTTTGTCCTCCTTCTCCATTTCTGCAGTCTTTGCTATCATCTTCCCAAGGCAGCTTTCACAACACGTTTCTTCCCTCTGCCTGCAAGGCTTGTGTTGATTTCCAGTGGCACTTGAGCCCCTGTGGTTGCTACCTAGAATGATGGCTTGTGAGGAAGATGCTTGAAAATTGTCTTTTTGCCCTTTCTCTACATGTATCATACTAGGAAGTTCTTCAGGCATTTTGGTACCACAGAGCCAGATGTCATTTGTAATCCTTGTGAAAACATGTTGTTCACCCTAATGTTTAAATTAATGTACCAGACCGTGGTATCTCTTGGTTACAGGCCAAAAAGCTGTAAATAATTGGGCATCTTTTCTCCCTGGGTGCTTTGCACACTCTGATAACAAGAAGAGAAGCTGGGAGAAAACTAGGGAAAGAATACAGCTGTTCTGCCATGGAACTAACAGGCAGTGCACCATGTTCTCTTCTGAGAATCCCTGAGAGCAACTTCTCTTTAACACACCCTTCTGTCCCCACAGACGCTCATTAGTTATCAAGGATTCAAATCTCACTCCTCTGATGAGCTTGGAATATGAGCTTTGTGATATCTTTAGCTGATCTTTTGACTAACCTGGGTAAGAGAAATCCTGAGTCTTGGCTCTTTTTTAAACACTTAATGCGTCTCTTCTTGGGGGAAGGAGTGTGTGTGGTAAATACACTTCCAGCCTTTTTTTCACATTAGAGATAATGTAATTGGACTTGGATTTGTAGGATTAACAAGTACTTTCAGGCTGCCTCCAAGATACTGGGCTCTTACTGAGCTCAGAAGCTAATGCTTGTTGGCGAGCTGGCTGGCCTACTCCTTCAGGACCTTGAAAAAGCAGCTGTTTGATAGGCTTATGGCTTCAGCGTCCTGATGGAGGTGTTGTCCCTGCAACCCAGCCTACTCCTTGTCTGATTTCTTTCAAATGGGAGAATGGGAGCAGCTCTGTGCTATCCCAGTGCGGGCTGGGCGCTTGGCCCCTGCGCTGTGCAGCTCAGCCGCTCCCTGCAGCTCCTGGCTGGGCTCCTCCGTGCTGTGTCTGGACAGAGGCTGCACCGAGAGCCAGGGATCCAATTAATAAGGTGTTGCCTCAGATAACTTTTCCTGCTCTGAAAGGCATTGTGCTAGAGACTTGATGATGTATTGTCATGGCTTGGCTGCATTTTCAAGCATGCATCCTTTATTTAGGAAAGAAAAACACTAACAGATCTGGAGCAGACTCAAAGCCAGTGCTCCCAGCAGGCAGGTGATCTTGATTCTTTCTCCCTTGGCCCTCAGGAAGTTGTTGCAGCAGCTGCTGTCAGGGTAGCACTCCATGGGAGGGCAGTGAGATACTATGTGCATTTCCGATATGGCAAGTCAACCCTTGGACATCAAAGTGATAAGGGAAGTAGAAATGCAAGATCCTGAGGAACACGCTGAGCCTTGGAATACGATGGAAGTGAAATGCAGCCCACAGTGTTGGCCTGGTTTTCTCAGTTGCTTCTTTTATCACAGTATCACAAGGTTGGAAAAGACCTCTGAGATAGTCTAGTTTGAGTTCCTGATCTAATGGATTTGACAGGACTCTCAGTCAATGGTTGCTGGGTTCTCTGCCAGGAGTTTTGTACAAATCCAGTTACCGTTGGCTTTGGTGCCCTTCATTAACTTGGGATAAGACAAGGTCTTAAAAGGATGTACCGAACCTTCATGTTAAGGTGGTGTCAGGTGGGACTGCTGTATGCTGGAGGGATATATTAAACTGGAGATCCTGTCAAACTGAAGCCTGAACTGTTTAAAAGAAAGGCTGAGAGAGTTGGAGTTGTTCAGCCTGGAGAAGAGAAGGTTCTAGGGAGACCTTAGAGCAGCCTCCCAGTACTGAAAGGGGCTCCAGGAAAGCTGGGGAGGGGCTCTTGATCAGGGAGTGAAGGGACAGGATGAGGGGGAAGGGTTTTCTGCTGAAGGAGGGGAGATTGAGATGAGATCTTAGGAAGAAATGTTTTGCTGTGAGGGTGGGGAGGCCCTGGTCCAGGTTTCCCAGGGCAGTGGTGGCTGCCCCATCCCTGGAGGTGTTCAAGGCCAGGTTGGATGGGGCTTCCCTGATCCAGTGGGAGGTGTCCCTGCCCATGGCAGGGGTTGGAACTGGATGGGCTTTGAGGTCCCTTCCAACCCAAACCATTCTGTGATTCAGTGGTTCTGTGAAAGACAGTCAGGAGTTCTACAGCTGCCCTTGTGTTTCTGCTGCAGTTTTGATTGTATTTGTAAAGCCATTTTTGTGCTGCTTTCTTTATCCAAGGCATAAACACAGAGTCGTGTCTATGATATACCCTGCTGTATGGATAATAAAGCCTCATACCCTTTGTTCTGATTGTTTTGTGTCTTTTGTTTAAAATAGTTTAAAAAATCTTTGGCACTAGTGTGACTTTCCTGCATTTGCTAAATTCCTGAAGTAAAACCCTCCAGTACCTCATGACAGCGGGATCACGTGTGCTGCTTGCCAGCTGATCCCTTTTGGTGCAACTCCTGCTTTTGATCTTGCTTCAAACTGCCTCCCCTACAATGATGCCATTTGTATCACAGAGTGCAGTACAGTTCTACATTTTCCACTTTTCCTCCTTTGTCACATTTTTGGTTCTGCAGCAATTGCTGTGACCAGCTCACTGCTCGGAGAGGTCAGAGCACCGGCTGCCCCGCCAGGCCTTGTTCGTGCTGTTGAAGAACTACTCAATTTAAGATGTATCTCCCTGGTTGTATTTTCTCACTCTCTCAAGCTCCTAAAAACTGGCCTACAGCTTTGAAAACAGTGCAGTTCTTCATTAGGGGGTAGATACTAGAGGAAATTAAGCTGGCTTTGTTACAGTATCCCAAAGCAAGCAAACACTAATTTCTCTGACAGAGACATTAGTATTTGAAATGTTTTGCATGTCTTTGAAGGTCATCCCTGCCACGCATTTACACTGCATGAGAATGTCAGGGAGTTCTAAAATCTCTTTGCATTTTTTTGCAGAGATCTGGTGAGGAAAACTCAGGAATTCCTTTTGCTGTTCTGAGCATCCCAGTTCTTGGTCTGATCCTGACTAGTGCCTTCAGCAGGCTGCATAGTCCAAGCAGTATATATTTATCTTGGGTCATGAAATCTTTGGCTGTAACTATAAGGATTGTCAATATTTTGTGAGGGATGGTTTCACCCCATGTAGAACGTAGCAGAAATCCCTGCTGCTTGAGCTCTTGCCCACATTTTGCATAGCTGGGAGAAACTGAATAATTATATTTCCCACTGACCATATTGCAGGTAATGGGTCTGGTTTGAAATAGGCTGCGAGTCAGGCAATAAATGGGCTTAAAGCAGAGTAAAAGTGATAATAGCTAAATCCGAGCAGTAGTTAATAATTAGCCTTTGATACAGATAATGAGTGTGTTCTGCTTGTCAGCATTATCTGGAAGTTTAGAAACTTTGATCCGTCTCAGACTTGTTGCCTGTTTGGAGAAGACTGCTCTTGTGGAGGCAGTTGATGAAAAACCTGTTTCTGCAGTAGTAAGTACTCAGCTTTTTTTAGCTCTGAATCATTTCTGCTCTGGATTGACAGCTCTGTGGCACTCCGTGGGTTTGGAAGCCGGATGAAGGCGGAGGTGTTGGAAGCTCTTTCTTGGAGTGGTTTATTGTCACTAGTAACTAAAATAAAAATGCATACATTTCTGTTTGTTCAAGCTTTCCATACCCTTAAGGCAGTCCTGGCAGGAGTGTCATGAGGCCAAGCTCTTCCAGATACAAACTCCTTCCCAGAGAGTGGCTTGATTTGATTGCGCTTTCCATGCCTTTGACATCGCAGGTCTTCCACCGTGCTGAGCTGATCAGTGTGAAGGTGGGACTGTATTTCTGCATTTCCAAAGTGGGACTGGGGTTATAACTGCATTCTCTGAACCCTTACACGTATTCACATTGTTGCCTGGAAGCTATTTATATGTCACATGCTCCATCCTCTTGCTATTACCCAAGATCACACAAGAAGAGTGTGAAAGTACCTCTGGTGATGTATAGTACTTGTCTGGCAAAACAAAGCTCAACTCCCAGAGCTTAATTAAAACCTGGATTTTTCTGATATTCACCCATGTTCTACATTGCATTGTGCTCAGGCTTCTCAAAACAACGGGTGTTTGAAGAAGTGAAGCACAAATTAATTTGATCCTGGGATCCTTTTGTTTGAGGGAGAGTTGTAGACGGAAAATGAAACAAACGTGTTCATTTCCCTTCTCTAACGCAGGGAAAAAACATATTTTATAAAGGCAATCTTTCGAACAATTAAGTCTTTAGTGGAAAACCTACATTTAAAAGGTGGCCCTCACATGGCAGAACAGGAGTTGGAATCCCAGCGTATTCTCGTAAGAGCTGGCATCAACTGTGCTTGGTTATTGCGGCAATGTCTGGCACAGGCTGGAACATGATGGCTCCAGGGAAGGTGAATGGTTGAGTGGCCACCTTAAAATGCTGCGTCTGCACATGGGCAAACATCTGAGGAGTAACCATAGGCAAACAACTATTTATTTAAATATGAACAGAAAGGAGTGGAGTGTGCTCCCGGGGTTTTTATTCAAGGAAGCTTTTACATGTGGTGGAAGCTTTTACATGTGGTGGAAGCTAATGCATAATGAAGATGGTTCCCTGTGATGAGTGTGTGGCAGTGCTGGGGATGGGGAAATGTATGTGAGTTGCTCAAACTAGGATGTCTCATGTCATTTGTGTGGAATGGATTCTTAATTACCAAGGCATTTGGAAGGTGGTTTTCTTCTTGTCCAGGTTCTCAGAACATACACAAAGGCCACTTCAGAACTTGCACAAAGGTTGCCTTTTCTGGGCTAAGTTTGGCTATGATGTTGAAAAAGCACCAGAGGGGAAAAATGAGCTCATTTTCCATATGTGCAGGTTTCTATTAAGGGCTAGGTTGTTACCAGCTGATCCAGTAACTTAGAACTATCTTTGTTAGCACTGCACTGCTGTGCCTTAGGCATTGCCTGAGCAAACTGGAGGGAAGATTTGTCTCCTAAAAGGATTCACAGGATGAAATGTTCAAGAATGGGAGCTTTTTAGTTTGACTGCAGGATCTGGATCTGGGTTGATAAGCAACAGTTTTGCTCTCGAGGGAAGTCGGACCAGGTGACCTCAAAGTCTCCTAAATCTCAGTGATTCTGTGACTGAAAATCTTAACCACAAGTCCTGCAGTGACGTGTGGAACAAGGGCAAGTAAGGTGAGATCTGGGAATCTTCTGAGTCTCCTGAATCATTCGTGTTGATGGACTTTAGGCTCCCTTTTATGATGCCTGTAATAAACCAATGCCATCCATTTTATTACCCTCAGCATTAGTTTTATCTATGCAAGACAAAAATATTTATGATGTTGGTAGATAGCATCAGTAATCTTGCACCTGTATTAAATGCCAGGTAATGCATTTTTAGGGCACATTGAGTCACATTGCATTTTTGCAGCTGAGGAAACTTTTGCTTGCTTCCTTGGGAATGCACTTGCTGACTCCTGCTTTCATGTTATGTCTCCTGGGATTATTTTATAATCGTACAAGGCTTATGGCTAGGAGGCCCTGGTTTAAATAAATCTGGTCAGTGTTGTTTATACTTGGTCTGTGTCCTTCCTGCTTCGGCAAACCATGTACCAATGGTTTATCAGATATTAGCCTGCCAGTAGTACCTTGTCTTGCATCCTGACCTATTTATTCATGGTTTTCCTTATAGAGTGAATGCTTCTGCATCTGGCCATGGAATGGCTACCAACAGTCATACAGCTGTGTACCTCTGGACAGGGACACCCGTTTGTGTGGGACTCCTTTCCATATGTACCAGTGGGGTGAACCTGCAGGAATCTGGGGGCTGAATCAGTGAGCACCATAAAGAATCTTGTACACAAAAGATTTTTTTAGTTTAAGTTTTTCCTTCATTTAAAAAAAGGATAGAAGAATAGATGCTAGAAGCTGTTCTTGATTAAGGGATATGAAGTAGGAAGAGAAATTCTTCACTAGGCTTGGGTTTTCTAAGTAAGCAGGTGTCTAATCTTTCAGGATACCTATCTTACAAGAGACAGTTCTAAATATTGCTTTACTTTAAATTAAAAAGTTTTTGTAGTATCTTGCAAGGCTCAGGACCCTACCCTGCTTGTCCCTCAGCATGCAGTGAGGCAGCAGGATGTTTCCTGCTCCCTGGCTGCATGGATCACATCTCCCTGGTCACTGTTCCTGTGCTCAGTTGTGTAACATTTCTACAGAACCCGTTGCTGAGGATAAGGAAGTATCTGTTTATTCAAGAAGTTGCATAAGCTTGGAAAATACGGGCCACATGGCCCTTCTTTTCTGTCTCCTCTTCCCGAACTCTGCTGTCCTGTTTCTCTCCACCAGGAAGGAGAAAGGTTAGGCAGCTTCTTTCATGATGAGTGAATGCTATAGAGGGCTGGTCCTTGGGTGATTTCTGACCAAACGAGCATCGTGCCTGGTAAGCAGAGTGCGCTCGGCTCTCGGGCAGCCCGACAAGGCTTGTGGGATTTAAGCCATTCTACCATATCTCTGCTTAAACAAAGCCTGGTCCCTGGGGAGAAGGGGGAGGCCTTCAGGTTTGTGCTTCCTATTTGCTGAACAGTGGGTGTTGTGACATGAGAGTAGATTATTGTGTTACCCTTTGTGAAGGAAGAGAGATGAAGCTAAGATAAAGTGGCCTGCTAGGCTGCCATCCTGGGATAATTGTTGCAGGAGTCTTTGAGTGCTGATGAGCTTCTGTAGATGCCTCCTGGGAGTTGCCTTTGATGGAAACTTGTTGGTACTAGCTCTGAATTCACACTGGCATTGGCAAGGAATTTTGGTGTCTGACAAGCTTTCATAGGAGTCCTTTAGCCTATATAGTTTATAAAGAAGTTGTAGCATCCTCTGTCAGTTTTGGCATCTCTAATGCCACGCTTTTCTCTCCAGATGAGTGTTTGAGTCAACTTTTGTACAGCATCTTCTCTGATTTGGATGCTATGGGACTGGTGTTCACTCCTCAGATTTTGTGTATTCTGAGGTGCCTCAATAGTGTTGCTCTCCTTTGGGTGTCAGAAAAGGGGAGTGACTGTCTCATCTGGTTAGGCAGGGAGAAGAATGTGCAGAGCAAATCAAGATCCGAAAGGCTTGTGGTGGAAGAAATAGAGAAATGAAAACAGGGTGGGAGGAAATACTGCACATCACACACAGAATGGAAGAAATGGTGCTCGTGATGGGCTTGAGCACAGCAAGTCACTCCTGCTGAGTGCAGCAGTCACAGCCTGCTGCAGAACTGATTGGCTCTGGCTTTGACACTCATACACTTGCGTGTCCTTGGCTGTGCCCAGCGAGCAGAGCTGGCTGGAGGTGGGGGCTGTTCCCTTGGAGCTGGAGCAGAAATGTGGAAAAGGGGCAAGTTTTGTTTTGTTGGCCTGGTCACTCAAAGGTGACCAGGCCAACTTCAAACTACTGAAGTGATCCTAATCACTTTTTAATTGGTGCCAGCTTTGTCTCTGTTCCAGTTCACTGTCTGCTGACCCAACATCTCACCTTTCTGAGTACTGACCATATTTATTGGCTTTTGTTAGCAGTGGAAAAAACACTTGCAGTTCACATGTCTGTTCCTGGCCTTCTGCTTCTGCTCAGTGGGTGGGCAGCTGTGGGCCGGGCGAGCTGTGCTTTGTCCTTGAACTGCACTTGTGATTTTCTCAGCTTACAATGCTCTCCTCAGCTGGGGCTGTCAAAGATGGCCAAGGGTGGAGCGTGCTCTTAGAATCGCTTGGTTGGAAAAGACCTTTGAGATCGTAGTCCAATCATACCTGTCCACTACTAAACCTCAGATTGTTTCAGAGTCCCACTAGGGGACTTGGGGTTAGTTTGGGCTTACCTGGGTTGAAAGTACTCATGTTTTATCAGGATGGTAGCAGGTTATTGCTGGTGTAGTTTGCTTCACTTCACGTTGTTTCTGACACCTCTTTCTCGAAAACCTGTTTGCTCTGTCCTGCCTGACCGACCTTTGAGTGGATAAGGGCCACGCACACACAGTTCACCAACCATCCTCAGCCTCGTCACAGCTTTCAGCATCTGTCCATCACCCAAAAAACAACTCCCTTCGGCCACTCTTCTGGGACAGATGTGTGCTCAGCAACATCTGCAAAACAGCCAAGCCCTTGGCTCCATTCTGCAAGCCTGGACCCTGCGGTGTTGACAGGAGCTGCCAAGTCCAACACCAGTGTTGTTCTGACTACCAAGCCCTTCCTACTGTACTGCATTTGTCAGGGCAAGGACTGTGTTGTCTTTGCAACAGCATGAAAATGGTCTGCTCAGATGTACCCACTGCTGTATTCTGAGCCCAAAGCCATCAGAAATGTTTTCACTTGTCGCCCGGCACAGGGGACAGCAAGAAGGCTGCTGTGCTGAGAGATGGTGTCAGTGGCTCGTGCCCTGCCTCAAGGACATGTGCCTGGAGAGCACATGTAGCTGGTGACCCCAAGATTTAACCTGACGCTGGAGGCATGGATCAGTCTCTAAGATTGCAGTTCTCCTTCAAAGGCAAACTTAGTGTTCACTGCTCTATGTGGGAATATGTCCAGGATTCTCTTGTAGACGGGGGAGTTCCTGTGGATTCCCATGCTGATGTACCCTGCCTGACATTGCTGACCTAGAACTTGTGAGAAAATGGACAAAACCAAGGAGTGATGGTGGTGACTCTGTCACCTATTCCTGATGGTTGATGTCGAAGTAATCATACTTGCTGCAGTGAGACAAGGGTTGAGAGGCGCCAGCACAAGTGGAGGAGACGTTAGGGAACATGATAGGATAGATGAGTTAGAAGGCATTTACAGTGATCATCTGGTTTAATGGCCAGGTTGTAGCTTGATGGAGTTTGGAACCTTTTGTCAGACAGTAGAGCATCGCTCTGGACCTCCATGTGCAGCTTTGTGTGCGTTCCAGGTGCTTGAACTTGGGCTGTCAGTGCCAGACTTCCCTAGCAGAAGGGAAGTTACAGCTAGGGAAAGACTCCTCATGGATCTCTGGAGTATCCTTCACATTGCTTTTCCATCCCCTGTAGTTTCAGTATGGCAGAAAGCTTCTCTGGAGAGGAATCTGTCCTGCTCAGCTGACCTCACTCACCATTATTTCCTCTGTCTTACACATCTCTTACCAACATTTCTCAGCCTTTTCTCCATTGCCACCAGTCTTACAGTCCCAGGTTTTCTGTTCTGCAGGATTGCTCTCTGCTGCCTTTCACTGTGTTGGCCCTTTTAGTAATGATGTGGGCTGACCTGATGCTCCACTTCATGAAGTTCAGTGCATTGTCCTGTAAGGAACAGTCTGTCCTTGGTTATTTTTTTCTTTTTCAAAGATTTAGAGATTTCCTGAGGAGTCTGCAGAAGCTGGAAGATTAGGCATAACCTTCCCCTTCTAGGGAAGCAGATCAAGCAAGGTCTCCAACAGAAGGTGACCAGACAAGTCTGCTATGAAAATAAACTCCATCAAAGGGATGTGATTGTGACCAGGCTGAGAGGAAGAGCACTGGCCCCTCCTCTCCGTGTGGGGACTGTGCTTACTTTATCAGCTTCTTTTAATCTTCATTTTAATTAAAAGTTGCTTAATGTGTATAGCTGCACCAAGCTGCCAAGTAATGTGCAGCTCCAGGAAGCCTGGTTGAGCCAGCATCTCGACTGGAATCCATCATCTGAAATTGGACCACTGTGGGGTTTTTTTGGTGTGTCCATGAGTGCGATGCGATGATTGCATGAGGAAGGTGAAGCCTTGTCTCTTGGGGACAGAGCAGCCCTGTAATGCACAAACATGTATTGGCACAAGTGTGGAATGTGGGGAAGAAACACAAGGATCTGGTAAGAAAATAAGCAAATGGTGGCAGCCAGGAGCCCTGGAGGATGGAGATTTGCAGCTCGGACAAGTGAGAGAAAACAGCAAAATGACTCCATTTGGCAGTGAACTTTGCAAAGCCCTGCAGACCCACAGTGAGTTCCTCCAGGCACCAAGGGAGGGGTCTGACTGTTGCCCCAGCTGTGTGATCTGGCTGGGCTGCAGAGAACCTGGGCTGCAGCTCTGGCTCAGTTGTTTACCCCAGGAGGCTTTCCCCATGTCCTGCCTCCAAGGTTTGTTAGAGTGGCCCTACGAGAGGGTCTGTCTCAGCCCGGTCAGGCATGGGCATGGTTCATGGACAGTGGAGCATTTTTGAGATGCTGTGTTCTCTGCCATCACCTTCAGCATCTGTGGCTGTGCTGGAATGGTTCCAGCCTGGGACCCTTGATGACAGAGGCGATGGAGGTGTTCTCCTGCATGGCTCTTTCCCCTCACTAACGCCTAACAGCTCCATTGGTTATTTTTAAAAGCCCCTTCTTCTGCTTGTATGGTGCGAGATAGCTGGGGAAGAGCTGATCTCTATGTGTTATCAGCTTGGCAGTCTCTCTTCCAATGTCTCTGCTGACTGCTTCCATCTCTGCATGCCATGATCTGCCCAGTCATCATCCCTTTTCAAAGCTGAACTGGAGATGTTGGCTGTAACCCTGCTCAGCTCTTTTTTTGCCCAGCCTTCTCCACTCCCTGCGTTCCACCCTCTGGCATCTTCTGGAGTACCTGTCTTTTTCCTTCCAAAGCTTCTGAAAAACCCATCTGTGTCGACAGCTCGGCTGTGTCCCTTTTGCTTACAGGTGGCAAGGGAGAATGCACTCTCTGTCCCACGGCGTGTGATTTCCTGCTTGGCTCCGCTGGTCTGGCTTGAGATGATTTGTGAACTTCTCTGGTCATGGACAGAAGCCAGGAAATACGAACTCATGCAGCCTAACAACCTGAAACTCAAAAAAGTATTGGAGCTCCTCTCCTGAGCTGTTCCCTCCTCTTTCTTTCTCTTTGGTTGACCCCCATGTGGAGTGTTGAGCTTTTAGGAAGCCTGTAGTTGCTAGTAAAGGCTTTTGTTTGGGACTGTGAGGTGGTGACACAGTTACAGGCCAAGCCACATGGTTCTGCTGTGTCCTTGCAAACATCCCTTAAATTCCTAATATAGCACTAAGAGCTGCTTCTTCAGGAGTTGCGCAAGGGAAAAGCAGAGGTGTGCAATTAAGAGGTGTGCTGGGCACAGCAGAATCCCTCCTTGTGTGTCTGAGTTCCAGCCTGGCATTGCTGAAGCTGCTTGAAGGATGCTCCAAGGGAGATTTTGGCATTGGAGAACAAGAATGTGTATCTGTAAAACATGTTATTTTACATTAGTGAGGACTTAACTGTTTGTTCCTCCTATCTGTCTGTCCATTACAGTGTGACCCAGGTGGGCTCTGGCTGCTGTTGCTGGATGCCCCTACAACACCAACAGGATTGAGCTGTCCCTCAGCGGTGCCTTTAAGCAGCGCTGGAGCTAAGCCTGGGATCCTGGAGGAGTCATAGCAAGTCCTCCCATTTGGAAAGGAAGCAGTTAAAGTTGTGAAGTTTGCCAGGAAACTGAATAAACTAGCAGCAGTGCTTGGGTCTGGTGATGACCAGCTGGACCATTCAGTGTGGAGACCGCAGTCAGTCGGAGGCAGGGAACAGTGCTGTAGTGCTCCCTGCTTCCCCTCCCACCTCCATTTACAGCACGGGAAAAAAAGAGAAGGATTGGGCTTGAGACCACAAGCTGGGAGCCAGCAGAGCTCCGATAGTCTGCCGGCTGCGCTGCTGTAAGTAGAGCACAGATCACTTCTGACTGAGTTTTCCTTTCCTGATATGTTTTATATTACACGTAGCATTCCTTTGTGTCCTGCAGGCTGAGATGTAGGCGGTGCAAGAGATTTTTGCCTTTCCAACTTGCTTTTTAAAATCTTTTTCTCTTGGATTTCTCTCAGGAGCTTTCACGTGAATTCTCAGTAAATCTTTCCAGTTGTTTGTCACTCCTTGTCCAGCCACCCCTTGACCCCATTCTTACTGCCACAAGTGCTGCTGGAGGGCTCTGAGGTAAGAATCCCTCCAGCTGTGCCGAGACAGAAGTCTGGAGGCTCCTGGGCAGGAGCCAGCCCTGTGGACACAGCCTGTGTGCCGCCTGCTGCTGGGCCACTGCTGCCAGCACCATCTCTCTTGAACGAGCAACCAGAGTAAAGGAGAATGAAGAGGTGTTCTGTAAGGCTCTGATCCTTTTGGGCAGAGCCAGGGGCATTAGTTCTGTTTCTTTCGCAGAACTGGCATGGGAAAGGTGAGGTGCTCTTTCGAAGGGAGGAGTTTGCTGCTCTAATGAGCGTTGATTTAGGGCCCCGTGGTTAATCCTGTTAGACCTCTGATTTGGAAAGTGGCTTCATTCCTTCTAAATATGAATTTAAGGAAGCTTTCTTTGCACACTGTGTTTCACACTGAGCTGATGTATAAAGTACCTTCTGGGGGCCTGGCAGATCATTCCCATATCCTGTCCTGTTTCTGCATGTTTTGTGTTTCTGCACTGAAAGGTGCATCTGGGTGTCTGGAGGGCTATTTGCCACTGGAAAAACTCCATCATTTACTGTGGAGTGGCAGGGCCCTGGATTAACTGTTTCCAGGACAGAATCAGTACGCTGGGAAGCTGTTGTGGAGATTCTATACAATGGCAGTTGTCTCATGGCTGAGACCTGCTTGAGAAGAGCACCTGGTGTTTGGTATCTCACCAGGTTCACCTTACTTACTGGTTGTTACTGTTGGTGTCAGATACCTGTCTTTCCTCCCATTCTCGATGCCCTGGAGTTGTGAACGTGGCTTACTTCTGTGTGTGAGGGTTAAATGTTGGTGGAGGGTGAAAGGAAGTCCCAATGCTGAGCTTGAGCTAACAGTTGTTGTTGCCAGATCCGGCTCCTGGCTGCACGTCTCCTGCCAAGGTGGAATTGCAGCAGAGAGGTAGAACCCTCTGTCTAAACAGAGCCTGTCTGTGTGCTGGGGTGAGTCCTGCTCCAAGATGATGGCTTAAAGAAAAGCCTTGTGTGTAACCCTGAGTCATGCCGTTTTCCTTAAGAACTTGAGGGATCATGAAATGGAGGCAGTGGTTCCTCTGACCTGTGACAATGGCACTGAGAGTTTCCTCATTCCTCTCTCCTGTCCCACCCTGTTTGTTTTCTTGTGCAGCAGGCTGCTGCAGAGTACCAAAAATGCCCTGTGTGTGTGCGACCCTGGTGACAGCGCAGCGTGGAGGCAGGCGCGCCCTGAGGTCTGGGCCCTTCAGGTGTGCAATACCTGCGCCTGCCGCAGCCGCCGTCTGTCCCAGCTCCCCTCTCCAGGGCGTGCCCAGGAATCCACCCCTGTGCCTCTCTCTGTGCAAACATGTGGAGCAGGCAGGAGGTGAGAGATCAAGTCACCCATTCAGACAAAAATACCTGCTGCTGAAGGGCTGAGTTTGTACAGGGCTAAACCTATTTAAAGAATTTGCGATAATAGAAATGTGTGCGTGTGGATTTCTCCCTCCAGGTATGGAGTCAGGCTTGTTAAAAACAGTGCCCTTCTCATGATATGCACAGCTCCGTGTCAATCCCTTCAGAGTCTGCAGAAGCAAACCAGAGGTTTGCAGATTGAAATACTACAGAGCCATTAACCTGCTGCTGCCCCAGGCAGTGTTTCTTGCCCGCAGGCACAGGTAAAGACCTCCTAAGTTGTAACTCAGAGACTGGTTGTACTGGAGTGTTCCACTGGAAGTGATTTATTTTCAAACAGGAATTCCCCCACATGCTGGTTGCCTTTAGTAACACAAAAGAGAGCTGCAGTGGCTCCGCCTGGGTATTTCCTCTTCCGATATTTAATATCTCATCCTTTTCAGGATTATAGAATCATGGAATGGTTTGGGTCAGAAGCCCATCCAGTTCCACCACCCTGCCATAGGCAGGAACACCACCCTCTGGATCAGGTGTTCAAAGCCCCATTCAACCTGGCCTTGAACACCTCTAGGGATGGGGCAGCCACCACTTCTCTGGCAAACCTGTGCTGCTGCCTTATCACCCAAGGATCTCACAAAAGGTCTTGCAGTGTTGGTTAGCTGCAACAGGGGGCTGAATTTGGCATTAGAGTGCTTGTGTAGCAGGGTGGGAAGCAGTGTCCCAGGTTAACATCAAGCATGCTCTCTGCAACCTGTCCCAAGACCCTGCCTATCCGCGTGCAGCTCCTTGTGAACCTGACCTCAGTGTTTGCTAACGCTCTGTGAGAACACATCCCCCTTTTCTTCCTTTCTGAAGACCACTGATGGCAAATGGGTGATAAGTTGGACACAACCCCACCACGAAGAGAATTTTCAGTCTGATAAACAGCCGGGGCTTCCGTAAGGTGTATCAGAACCTGCAGAGCTTGGCAGGAGCATGAGATCCTACAATGAGTAAATAATCAAACTGGGCAGTAGTGACAAGAGAGAGTGTTGCATCCAAAGCAAAAGCAATGCATCATCCACAGAAAAATGAAGAGGGAAGAGCTGAGATTTTGGCTGGGAGGGAGGGGAAGTTCTTACGCTACTTCTTTCCTCTTGCAGCTCACTTCCCTTTGATTCCATGGTGTAAAGCACTTTGGCTGTCCTTCTTCCTTCCCTGCTTTGAAAGACGATTTGAAGTTTGCGTGTTTTGGCAGAGGATTTCTTTCCCAAGTGTTTTCCTTTTGGGACTTCATTTCTTGAACATTTAATCTCTGAAATGGTACAATCTTAAAAGCCGTGCTATATAAAAATGGTACCGTTAGTGTCTCTCTTTTTTCTTCCCCCTGAACACTTTTCTGAGCTGTTTTTCTGGTCTTAGTATTTAAGCACAAATCAGGGGTGGAGTGAGCAGAATTAGCAGAAATATGGACAGGGAGTACATTCTGCTCTTAGCCAGCACCATTAGGTTACATGACAAGATAACTTCCCAGGGGAGATCCTATGAAGTCTTCTGATGCAATAAGAGATGGACTATGAACTCCACCTGCACAGGGATGCAGGGAAATGCCCTTGCTGGGTATTGATGGTGTAGCTCCTTGGGTGCATACATACAGCTGCTTCCTTGCATTAATTAATTTCAGAGGTTGCAAAGAGTTTTAATTCTTTCTTTCGAGTTCTTCCCCAGCACCGCTGACTTAGTTTCCTTCTTACTGTCCCCAAGTGTTTAAATTCTCTCATTGCTCTTTAAAAGGAGCCTTTTGTGATCCCCCCGTTGCTGATGCTCCTCAAGGCTGCACTGGCAGTTGCATCCCAGGCCAGTGCTAATTCCAGCTCAGGCTGTCACCAGCTCTGTGTCACAAACTGAACCAGCTCCACCATCAGCTGGTTTGCATTTGGGGTTTCATTTGCTGATGTTTCTTTCAGTTTGGAAGGCTCTTCTAGAGTTTTGTTTCCCTCTGCAATCTAAATATATTCATACCCATCTCCTCAAACACTGGATTGTCCTTTAGCTTAAAGCCTCCTTTGTCCAAGGTGTATACACTCCTGAAGATTTATCTGGAAGGAAGTACATCTCCTCTCATTTTTTAAAATTTGAATTGGATAAAGTGTCTGTACTTTGTTTTTTATTTCACCTGAGTGTTGGACTAGATTGGAAGGGAGCTTGGTATTCCAGACAGGGTGTAGGACAGCAGTGCCAGTGCTTACTTACCTTCAGTGCTGCCTCACCTGGACAGTGCTGGGGTTACCTTTCCCTGGCTCTGCTATGCTGATGGATGCTGTCGTTTCAGGACTGTCTGATATTCCCAAGTTGTTTTCTCTCCTGTTGCTCTTTCTACCTGGGGACCTTCCATTTCCCACCAGAAATAGCCCAGGTTCCACCCCAGGCCGTGCTGGGGTGCAGAAGTCACATCCACAGCCACGAGGTGTACTTCTGTTTTTAATGGAGCCTGTCCAGATGTACCTGATTTGCAGTAACCAGATTAGGGTTTGCAGCTGGCAGCCTTTTGAGTGTTCCTCTCCTTGTAGGTAATGTGATTAGAGGGGAAGATGTGACAATGTAAAGCTCCTGGAAATGAAATTGGATTGCCCGTGGCTAGTGCAGACCTTTGCCTGGTAATCGGCCTTGTACACCTAACGTAATTTCTTTGTTAACTGTGTTCCCAATAAAATGCATGACTGTCAATTAGGAGCAATATGGTAATCAGATCCTTCAGTATATGAAATTTAAAATGAAGCTTGAGGTATTTTCGCCTCTTCCATCACTGCAATTGAGAAGAGACTTGTGTTTTTTCACAGATAAGAAATGTTCCTTTGTGCTGAGCTTGTCCCCATCTCAATCAGATTAGGCTGCCTTTCTGGCAGGAGCATTTGGGATGGTGCAGCAGCACGATGATGTAAAGCTCAGAGGGACACACCTCCTCTGGACTGTGCTGCTCCCTTCACTCTGTGCTCTCTGTACTCAGTGCAGGACCACGAGGATGCTCCAGAAGTTCATGCAGAGGCAGTAGTTTGCACTGGCTTAGAGCATTTTCTCTTGCAGCAGCAGTACAGAAACTTATTCTGTTTAGAAAAGTGCTGCTGCTTATTTTTTTCCTTTGTTTTTCAGGGTCCCACTTTTCCACGTGCCTTTTTGAATATCTCAGTTGGAAAGATGTCTCATGCTCACCCCATGAACAGCTCCATGTTGCCAGCCACGCATCCTCCTGAACATCACCACTCAACGGCAGCCCCAGGGCACAGTCATGGATCTGACATGATGATGATGGTAAGTGGAAAAGTCACAATTAACCAGAGAGTGGTTCCTTGTCTGTGCTTCCAAGTAACCTGTTATCATAAAGATGATGAGGTGCTCTTGAGAATCAGAAATTAAACGTAGCTTTGGAAGGTGTGCATCAATCCAGTTAAAGCACAGAGCCCATTGTGGCTCTTCTGGGGTGAACGAGGTGATCTGCAACACAAAATGAATTTCAGAGATGGAGATCCTTTGGCAAAAACTCTTGTCTTGCAGAAACCTCTCCAGCAGCCAGCCTGGTGTCTGCTCTCTGGCCAGGTGAAGGCAGAGATGCAAAATGAGCATTTTCCTGCAAGGGACTGAGATGGTTGGAGCTCTGCAGGGCTGTTAGTGTTGGGAAAAGCCTTAACCAGCACTGAGAGGATTGAGCTGACCCGCAGGTGACCAACCTCTGTTTGTTGTTGTTCTTCTCCTCCTGAACTCTTTGATTTGGGAGGCAAAGTGCTACCAGGACTCTTTGCCATGCTGGCATTTAGGCTGTGTTGGCCCTGAATCCTTTTGGCTCTAACAAACTGATTTAAACGAGTTCAGACTTGTTCTTGCTGGCATCACTGAAGTTGTGCAGAGGTCCTGGCCAGAGTTTCCAGGGAAATGACCATAGGGTCCGTGTCCCTGTGTGTAGCCAGTTCTGGGAGCTTATTCAGCTTTCTCTCCCTTTTCTAAACACTTTTGGAGTGAGTTTCAGATCATTAAACCATGACTCTCTCTGGCTAAACTTTGCAATGAGGGGAGAGAGGATGCATTTCCATTTCAAATGAGAATATATTTTGCAAGCCTTTGGTTGAAATGTGCCTGCCAGCCATGTACTTTGAAGGGAGAATCCAGAATCACTGCTTCTGCTTAATGCTGCAAACAATATCAGAGCGGAAGGGAGGACTGAAACAGCCTTCCTCTTTGTGCACATGGTGCAGTACAGAGCCCCTGAGTGCTGGTGGAATGTGCAGTTTGGCATTGTCACTGGTGTCCTTGTGAAGCTCTTCATATATTCCAGCAGCTGAGCATTGGCATTTGTTTCTTTCCAGTGAGGCTCTGGCCCAGGTTTCCCAGAGCAGTGGTGGCTGCACCCTCCCTGGAGGTGTTCAAGGCCAGGCTGGATGGGGCTTTGAGCCCCCTGATCCAGTGGGAGGTGTCTCTGCCCATGGCAAGGTGATTGGAACTGGATGGGCTTTGAGGTCCCTTCCAACCCAAACCATTCCATGATTCTATGGTTTGATATAAATGCTGTTTCTTTACAAGTGTCAGGTGCTCTTACCTGCAGTGGATCATTAGAGGAGCCTGCTTCACCCCACAACTAAACACCGTGATTAATTGCACAAGATTTGGAGTTACCATTGGACATTAACTGCCAGGGAAGGAAGCAGATGGGTAAAGCATCCCAGAGAAAAGACTGGATACATCTTAGTGGATGTGTATTCCCATTCTTCACTTGCAACCAGGAACAGGCTCTGTTTTCAGGCTGTAACACTCTGAGTTGAAGCAGTTTTGTTTGAAATGTAAAGATATTAAATTAATTTAAAAATTGGATGTACTCTCTAAAAGCTGCTTTATAGTCCATTCTGCTTGGGGGGTAGTGAATGTCTGCTCCTTCTTGTGGATGCTGAATTGAATCGTAATTCCAATTTTCAGCAAATTACCTCAGTTTAGCAATGAAGGGAGTGTAAAGAGAAATTCCACAGGCTTAGTGACTACTTCATCTGTGAAAATGCTGTATGTAGCTGGGGTCAAAGCATGCTAAATTGTGATGTATTCACCTGGATGGGAAGATAATATAAACTCCAGCTAATGGGATTGTTGATGTCTCTCCTCCCCACAAGATTCACCATGCAGGTTCAAGCCCTTATTTCCACCTAGGGGAAGCTGTGGTCCTGCTTTATATATAATATTCCTTGCTGTACCTGTATTTAGGCCTCTGTTTCCCATGAGATGTTAGGAGGTTCTTCAGGGAGACAGCAGCCTGCTGGCATGGTGTGGAGTGGGACCAGAGGGTTCAGCTGCTCAAGCCCCTGTCCGTATGAGCACGTATGTCCCTGTGGAGCAGAAGGTGCCCTGTACCCCAGCCCAGGAGCAGGGATGGGGAGGTGAGGGAGGGATCCACAGAGACACTCCCAGTCCCTGGACTGCTTCTGGTGCCGAGGAGAAAAGAAGGCACTTTTCTGTGGCACGAACTGGGAAGCTTCTGCCCAGAAGCACTGCCTAAAAGAGCTGCCCACTGAAATGGGAACTTGGGGCATCCTTAGCCATGCCCAGCATGTGTGTTTTATGCTGGATTTACTGAAGGGTTTCTTCAAGTCATATCTGGTGACCAACTGATATGATCCAGGTTCTTGTTGTATTACAGAAACTTTGCTAATCTTGTTGCAAGCTCCATCTCAGGGTGAGCTATTTGGGCTCATCCTGATGTTCTTTATGTTTTGGGCAGGCGATGACTTTCCACTTCAGCTATGAGAATGTGCCATTGCTGTTTTCTGGACTTATAATCAATTCTCCTGGAGGTTAGTAAAACCGTCTTGTCCAGTCCAAACAAAATATTTGCAAGCAATGAATGTTTCTGAAATTACCTTGAGCCCCCTGATCCAGTGGAAGGTGGAACTGGGGGGGGTGTTGGAACTGGATGGGCTTTAAGGTCCCTTCCAACAGAAACCATTCTATGATTCTGTGATTTATGCAAAAAAAACCGCAGGCCCACTGCGTTGAGTCTGGTTAAAATGGCATCTGTGGGGTGAAAGACAAAGGGAGGTGTTTGTGTAGTTTGAGGATTTGACTGGTCTTACCAGCAAAGGCCATTGCTGGTTTTGCTTTGTGGGTGCAATTCCGCTTAGCGTAGGGATGGAATTCACGTTCACCCAGCGCAGGGCGGCGCCGCTGTGGGGTCACATGGCACCTCTCTGACATGCTTTGAAGCAAAGGTCTTGTCGCACAGGTGCAGTAATGTTTCCTTTTTGTCAGAAATGGCAGGTGCTTTTGTGGCTGTCTTCTTCCTGGCCATGTTTTACGAAGGCCTTAAGATCGCCCGAGAGTGTCTGCTCCGTAAATCCCAAGTCAGCATTCGCTACAACTCCATGCCAGTGCCAGGTCCCAACGGCACCATCTTGATGGAGACACACAAAACTGTTGGGTAAGAACTTCACTTCTTCCTAAAACAAATTTCTTCAGCAGCCGACAGAGATGAACACTGAGACAGATGAAACTTTACACAGCCAGTATTACTCTCTGCAAAGTACCCTGGCTCCAGACTGGGCCCCTGCTTGGCACTGGAGGACACTGGGCTTGAGTGCCTTTAGCCATCCTTTAGGATGGGGACAAAAAGAGGAAAGCAGCAAGGAGTCAGATAAGCTGTTTTGTTTTTTTTTCCAGAGCAGTAAGGAACACATTTGGGGAGTTGCCAGGAGCAGAATTTGGGTGTTACAGCCAGCGACCCTGACAGAAAATACTCAGGATCCTTCTGTTGACAGGTAGTCAGATCCTCTATTCAGAAAAGAAGCCATTCTGCTTATTCAATGCGGGGACGAAATGAGTTTGTAGAAGACAAAAGCTAAAAGTTTTGTCCTCCCAGCAAGTTCTGTGCCTTGTCTGTTATCAGTCAGTTCTGTGGGGAAAGATACAGTGCCAAGTGACAGATGTGTGCAGAATTCTGTGCCCAGCCTGCGTTATTCCCCTCTCCACCATTCCAGGCCCACCTTGGTGCCCTGTCAGCCTACGAGCCGAGTTTTCCCTTTGGAGATGTGCATTTTCCCACCTGTGTCTTGCAGGTGCTGACCATTCCTTTGGGTTTTGTGTTCTCAGACAGCAGATGCTGAGCTTCCCTCACCTCCTGCAGACGGTGCTGCACATCATCCAAGTCGTGGTCAGTTATTTCCTGATGCTGATCTTCATGACGTACAACGGATACCTCTGCATCGCCGTGGCGGCGGGCGCAGGGACGGGATATTTCTTCTTCAGCTGGAAAAAGGCAGTTGTTGTGGATATCACAGAGCACTGCCATTAATGCTGGGCGCTGCCCGGAAGCCTCTCCACCCCGCCGCTCCCTCGAAGCGCGGCCGTCACGAGGACTGGACCATTCCTAAGCTGAATGAGAAACAATATCAAGAAAATCAACTGGAATTCACCACAAGTTCTGAGCTGGGGTGCAGGGATGTGAGGAGCTGGGGGTTGCTGCTCGCCCCTGCTGCAGGCTGGCAGCGGGGCTGACTCTTGAGGGTCCCGTGGTAGCCATTCTTGGCTAGGATTTGCTTTATTTTTAGATTATGCCATGATTGAAATTAGTTGGCTGACAGAAATGTAGAAATTATTCTTTAAAAAAAAAAACAAAACATTTTATTTTTAAATTTAAATGCTCATCTGTGAGGGTTTTATGAACCATAGGTAACAATCAGAGCTGCCAATGGAGCCTACGTGTGCGAGTGGCTATTTTAGTTTTCCTTTTCTCAATGTGTACATGGTGCTGGGGGGGGAAGATCTCCCTGGCATTGTGGCTTTCAGGGCCAATGATGCCTTCTGATCAGAGGGACTCAGCCTCTGAAGAAGACTCGGTGCTGCATGTCAGACATGCTCAGGTGTGTCCTGGTAAGGGGTCCTTCGAGATAAGTGTGAGCCGTGTGCTTCGGGGCTCTGGATGAGTCTGTCCCCCACGCCCATGCTGTTAATCTGATGTACCCAGCAGCTCTCCTCAGCTTCCAGTGACTACATTTGGACTTGGCTGCTTCCACTTCCCAATCATGGACATACATGAAGCAGACGCAGGATGACAATTGTGTGTTCACAGGGCAAGAAGACTTTAAATAAACCATTGAACCCGTTGATTTGCACCTGGACGGACCCAGAGCTCAACATTTGGTTTACTGCAATGAGTTCTGTAAATGAGGCAGGAGCTCAGTAGCGATTTCACAGCATTAAAGGTTAAAATGTCTGCAGAGGGCATTCTGTGGTGGAGATGAAGGAAATAAAACAAGTGTGTTCTGTGAAGGAAAGATCTGTGGAAGAGAAGAAAGAAAAGATAGGACTGCAGCAGCCTTTGGTCTCATCTCAGGTGAAATGTGGAGCAGCTTGGGCTGATTAAAAAGTATTCCTGACCCAAAATACTCCTTTGTATTAATAATCATGCAGTGATCTTGTAAGCTTGGAAGTGCAGGAGTTCTCAGTGCCAGTGGTGGAGGAGTGTTGGAGCACAGTGAAGAACTTCCTGCCCAGCACTGTGAGCTCTATGCATTTCACAGGTAAATCCAGCTTCCCACGCACCTGATGCCCAGAACAAACTTTGGATTTTCTAGGGAGCACTTCTGGTTTAGCACTTCGTTAATTAACTGTAGGGAATGTTGTGCAGAGCGTGGTGGAAAGCTGGAGTCTTCCTTTTTCCCAGGCCACCCAGTTCATGCTTGTAACTGGCTGAAAATTGCAATTTTAGGGCAGTGAAAAACAGGCACCACGTTCAGACTGAGACTGATGTCTGGGATGTGCTGTGAGAACAGGGAAGGCTTTCCAGGTGGGAGTATCTGGGTACGTGCAGGAGCGCTTTTTTCCTCTGAAGGTGTTACTTGTCACCCTGTTTGCACTCACTGTGAGGAAAGCTGATCTGGGGGAAGAGGAACTGCATTTCTTTAGCCTGTAATCCTTCTAGAGGCCCTTCCCTAGCCACATAGGTTCCTCGTCCACCCTTGCCCCACCACCCTCCTGGAAAGGCAGCAGGAGAAGTGTCACTGCCAGGATCCTGAATTGCACCACCTGGAGTCAACCAGCCTGCGTTGGTGCCAGGACACGTTGTTTTGTCTGGGCAGTGCAAATCCAGCATAAAAGGAGGGGAGCTAAAAGCAGGTGTAGGTTTCTAAAGAGCTGCTTTCTGTGGCAAATCTGCATCTGGGTGAGAAAGGCAAATTTATTTTGGTGGAAAACTTTTAGCCAGCTGCTGGTGAGAGGCACAAAAAGCTCTTCCCCAGTCTGATCTTTAATGGGAGTTGGATCTGTAACAGTTTGCAGAGGGACATGCTGATGGCTTCTCTGTGTGTCACGAAGGTAAAAATCTGCCGTGCCCTGTGAGATGGTGCTGCCTCTCTGTGAGAGCAGAACCCAGTCCTTCCCATCCCTGTGGGAGAGCTGTAAGGAGATTGGAGTGCCTGGCAGAGAGACCTCAAGTGGTTAAGTGCTGGAGATGGCTGGTTATGTTTTGAGAGATTTACACTGCAGGGGTGGGATCCCTGCAGGAGCTCAGAGCCCGGTCACCACCACTCTGAGCAGTTTCTCCTGGCTGAGCTGGCATTGTTGCCGTTCCAGGGATGTTTGATTATAAGATAGAGTCAGGAGTGGCTTTGTGTGATGCCACTGGTTACTTCATATACCTCTTGCTGTGTGGTTGGCTAAAACAGAACCTGTGCTTGGCCTGAGCTTCCCGCTGTCCCCTTTTAGCTGCCTGTCCTTGTATCCAAGTGAACAGAGTGATTCAGTTGATCAGAGATGGATAGCTTGGAGACTGGGCAATAGCTGTGTCTTTTGCAACATAAATTCAGTTCTCATTAGCTTTTCTGCCTCATTGTACGTGTAGCATCTCTGCCCTTGATATTGTTTGCACCCCAAGGATGAGAACCTCTGTTTTCAAAGGGTCACCTCCTGCTCACCCACATGAGAGGACACATGGAGAGGGCAGTGACGCAGACCTGGGACAATCCCTGTTCCTGGGTTGCAGCAACCTGGACAGAAGCTTCCCAAGCGTCTGCCAGGTGCCCCAGCTGCCCTCCCACAGCCTGCAGGAACGAGGAGGAGCTTTGGGCAGCACCAAGGGAGCAGTGGGAGCCCAGGCTCGGCTCTGGGAGAGGTATGTGAGGGCAGGTGGTTGAGGAGGGAGGATGGAGGGCTGTGTCTATACAGCAAGGCACAAGTGAGAAAGGGCTGTCTCTAGGCAGGGTCTCCTTGCCAGCTTTGGCCCTGCTCTCTCCTGCTTCAGTGTTGACAATCTATGGAAGCCACAGCCTCCCTGTGTCCCAGCCTCCCCGCTCCACCAGACACCCTGGCTGCCCTGTTCTTAGCCCAGGCTGCTGTTGGCTTTGCCAGAGCCTGCGCAAATCCTGCCCTCCCTACTGATGACTCCAGCTGCTGCTGGTGCCACCCCAGCCTCTGCTGCTCCACTTGGAGTTGTCCAGGTAACACTAAACTTGCATTAGGCAGCGCTTGCAGGGAGGTGACTCCAATGGTTATGAAACTGAAGTAAATGAAATCCATATCCCAGTACACGTGCAGCATGCTTGGAATGTGATGTCCTGTGTGTGTCTGTACCCTGGTGCTTCGTCTCCACACGCTGTGCCTCTGGATTATCCCCTTGGAAGTGCACCGAGTGTCTGGGGTGTATTCATCAGCTTGTGTTTCCCTCAGTGCCTTTTCAGTTTGTCTGGAGCCAGTCCCACTGCATCCAGCGGGATTCCTAGCTCTGTTTACAGCAGACTGTCACTTTTGGTTTTACTCTTGCTCTTTGTGGAGGTAACGTGTCTAATGTTACTGTGAATGTCAACAATTTCCTGTATATAATTAATCAATAAAATAGATTGCATTTTACTGTGCTGGATGGAGGTGTTTTGGGAACAATCCTCAATGTGGAGGCTGTTGGCTCTCACTGCAAACCCTCCCCCAAGCTGGTACAGCGGCTTCTGTTTCTGTGGGGCTCCCCTTCAGTTACCACAGCCACGAGTGCCCCTGGGCCCAGTGTTTTATTTTAAATAAATACCTCTTTTTTAATAAAAATCACACTCCCAGAAGCTGCTTTAAGTGGTGATGGAGACCTTGAGCACGGAGGGGAACACCCACCCCAAGTGGGAGGTGAAACACGGCCCCTGCAGACAGATCCTGCGGGATCCTGCTCACAGCCAGATCCCCCAGGGGGAATGATGTGTGCCTGTGAATGTGTTTGTTTGGCCATGTTCATTTACACCTGTGGGTTGGTGGTGCTGCTAAGGAGCAGAGGCTGGAGCACATCTGTTGGTGTTTGCTGTGGCAGCTGGCAGTACCCCCAGATGCTGCTCTGGCCTCTCCTGGAAGACCGGGAATGCCCCCCACATCTATTTCCATTCCCTGCTTTCACACATTCCACTGCTCAGCGTCACAGCTGGGATGTGGCTGGGCCCTCGGGCAGGGAACAGCTGCAAACTTGGGTGCAGCAGCACATCACAGGTGCACAGATGTGGAATGATATCCCCTGTTCTCAGGGCGCAGTGTTCCTTCTCCCCGTTTCTCTTCATTCACTCTGGGAGCGGTCGCCCCAGCTGCACTGGTTTGTTCCCCAGGATGGGGTTCCAGGTGGCTCCCTGTGGTGTTTGCTGCTTGGATCAGAGGTCACTGACTGTTTCCTTACAGGTGGTGTCACATGGAAAGCAGGAAGGCGGAGTGGTTTCCAACACTGACCAGGATGTACCCAGATTTCTAGCTCCTGCCAGCTGGCTGGGCACACACTGACACAGAGCCCCGGGAGGAGCCTGGCACACAGACGGGTGACCTGAAGGAAGCCAGGCATCAAAACAAGCATCTTGGTGGTGGCTAAGGAACTCCATTCCCTCCAGCACAGGAAGAAGGCAGGTTTGGGTACCGCAGGATAAAAAGGACATCAAACTACTGGAGAGTGTCCAGAGGAGGGCACAAAGCTGGTGAAGGGTCTGGAGGGGCAATCGTATGAGGAGTGGCTGAAGTCACTTGGGTCTCCTGGAGGGGACTGTGGGGGAACCTCATCACAGTCTGTTGTTTCCTCACAAGGAGGGGAGGAGGAACTGAGTTCTCTCTGGTGATGGATGACAGGACCCAAGGGAATGGCAGGAAGATGGGCCAAGTGTGGGTCAGGTTGGCCATTAGGAAGAGTTTCTTCCCCTAGAGAGTGTTGGAGCACTGGAACAGCTCCCCGAGGGAAGGAGTCACAGCATCAAGTCTGACAATATTCCAGAAGCATTTGGCCAAGGCCCTCAGACCCACGGTGTGAACGTTGGGAGTGTCCTGTGCAGGGACAGGGGTTGGACTCGATGGTCATTGTGGGTCCCTTCCAGCTCAGGTCATTCTGTGATTCGAAGAGGATGCAGGGTGCCAGCAGCCCAGAGGCGGCACTGAGACACCCGCGGGGAATTCAGCGAGGGGACGGGAGGCTCTCAAGGCTCCTGGCTGCGATTTTCCACCACTTCCCAGCACAGTGACACGTTAAACTTCTTCAGGCTCTTCAACGCTCCAAACTGGATTTGTTAAATTCACGCTTGACGTCTTGCAGGTGCCTCCCATTTCAGGAGGGGGCACGGGGCACACCGGGACGTGCGGCGGGAGGTGCCATTCCCGTTAGCAGCCGGTGCACGCCGAGAGGTGTGGTGGGATGAGTTCCCGTTAGCGGCCGGTGCACGGTGCATGCCGAGAGGTGCAGAGGGAGGGGTTGCTCCCGTTAGCGGCCGGTGCACGGGGCACGCGGGGAGGTGCGGCGGGATGAGCTCCCGTTAGCGGCCGGTGCACGGGGCACGCCGGGAGGTGCGGCGGGATGAGCTCCCGTTAGCGGCCGGTGCACGGGGGAAGGTGCGGCGGGATGAGCTCCCGTTAGCGGCCGGTGCACGGGGCACGCCGGGAGGTGCGGCGGGATGAGCTCCCGTTAGCGGCCGGTGCACGGGGGAAGGTGCGGCGGGATGAGTTCCCGTTAGCGGCCGGGATGAGTTCCCGTTAGCGGCGGGATGAGTTCCCGTTAGCGGCCGGTGCACGGGGGAAGGTGCGGCGGGATGAGTTCCCGTTAGCGGCCGGTGCACGCCGGGAGGTGCGGCGGGATGAGCTCCCGTTAGCGGCCGGTGCACGGGGCACGCCGGGAGGTGCGGCGGGATGAGCTCCCGTTAGCGGCCGGTGCACGGGGCACGCCGGGAGGTGCGGCGGGATGAGCTCCCGTTAGCGGCCGGTGCACGGGGCACGCCGGGAGGTGCGGCGGGATGAGCTCCCGTTAGCGGCCGGTGCACGGGGCACGCCGGGAGGTGCGGCGGGATGAGCTCCCGTTAGCGGCCGGTGCACGGGGCACGCCGGGAGGTGCGGCGGAAGGGGTTGTTCCCGGTAGCGGCCGGGGCGCGGGGCACGCCGGGAGGTGCGGCGGCGGGCACGCGGGTTCCGCGCCAGCGGCGGTAGGTGACGCGGTGGCAGCGGCGGTTGGCGATGCTGCGGCGGAAGCCGACGCGGCTGGAGCTGAAGCTGGACGACATCGAGGAGTTCGAGGGGGCGCGGAAGGAGCTGGAGGTGCGGGCAGGGCGCGGCGGGGCCGCCCCCCGCTCCCCCGGGGCCGCGCTGACCGGGCGCTCTGTCCCGCAGGGCCGGCGGAGGCCGCGCGAGGAGGCGGCGGGCGGCGAGGAGGCGGCGGGTACCGAGCAGCGGAGCCGCGAGCAGACGGTCAGCGAGCGCATCGGCTACAAACCGCAGCCCAAGGCCGGCGGCCGCGCCGCGCACTTCGGATCCTTCGAGTTCTGACGGTGGGGGCGGCCCCCGCGCCCCTCACGCGCCTTTGTCACCCCCTCCTGTCACTCGTGCATCCCCCGGTGCGGCGGCTGCTGTTCCCGGGGGCTCCCCCTACGTTATCGCGGCCACGAACGCCTCTGGGACCAGTGTTCTGTTTTAAATAAATACCTCATTTTTAATGAAAGCCGCGCTCCCCCAACTGCTTTAGCGGAGAACGCGACAGGGATGGAAACACCGACCGCACGGCGAACCCTCCCGCTACGCCCGAGCGTGCACCGCGCCCCCCGCAGCTAACGGGCTCCACCGCTCCGTGGAGCGGCCCTTCCCGGCGTGCACCGCCCATCTCGGGCTCCGGGACCCGCTGTCCACGGCGTCCACCGCCCCTAAAAGGGACCGGCTTCTCCCCGCCCCTTCCCAGGTGCACTGCCCCTTCCCCGCCACACCTCCCGCCGTGCCACGCGCCTGCTGCCGCCAGCGGCACCGCCCCAACCCGCCAGGCCACGCCCCCTCCCGCCGCGACCACGCCCCCTCCCGCCGAGACCACGCCCCCTCCCGCCGCGACCACGCCTCCTCCCGCGGTGACCACGCCCCCTCACACGGTGACCACGCCTCCTCCTTGCGTGTCACGCCCCCACCGCCGTGACCACGCCCCCTCCCGCGGTGACCACGCCCCTTCCCACAACGACCACGCCTCCTCCTTGCGTGCCACGCCCCCTCCCGTCGTGGCCACGCCCCTTCCCGCAATGACCACGCCCTCTTCCGTTGTGACCACGCCCCTTCCGCGGTGACCACGCCTCCTCCCTGGTGCCCCGCCCCCTCCCGGCGTGCCCCGCGCCCCGGAAGTGGCGGTGAGGCGCGGGGTCTGTCCCCGCCCCGTGGTGCCGCGGCCCCGCTCCTCCCGGCCCGCAGCTGCCATGGCCTCCGTGCGAGCCCCGGCGGCCCGCGGCGGCGCCCGGCCCCCCGTGCGGGCTCCCGCGCCTGCGGAGGTGGGCGGGGAGGGGGCGGGGGCGCTCCGGTACCTGCCCGGGGTGGCGGGGGGGGGTGTGGGCCCGGGCTCTGTACAGGCCGCGACCGGGTGGGAATCGTGGAATGGGTTGGGTTGGAAGGGACTTCCGAGCCCGCCACGGGGGTTCTGTGGAACCCTTTGTTCTTTCCTGGCCGCTTTGCTCTAAGGGAGCAAGAAACGGAGCTTTTCACCTTCCCTCTCCCTCTGCTTTCCAGTGAGGGCACGGAGCCGTTGGCTCCTGCTCTCCTGAGGCTGCTCAGGAAAAGGTTCGTGTTCTAGCACTTATTTAAAAAACTCAGGAGCCAAGAGCCTTAAGAAATGAATCATAAAATAATAGAATCTTCTGGTTGGAAAAGATATTTGAGACCATCAAGTCCACCTCTCCAGTATCTGAGACATGAGTCAATCATAAGCACAAACCAACACAGCAAATTGTTTAATTTCAGCGAATAATTACTTGATGTGGCGTTTTCCTTTCTCTTTGCACTTGAGGTGCAGAATTGTTGTTCCCAGTTAACCCCTCACAGACAGTTTAAGGGTCTCCTCGTGGTGTGTGAACTGGTTTCTCTAACAGAGCAGCACTTTCTTGCACAAACAAGCTTATTGTTGTCTCCTTTTTAGCCAAACACACTTAAAGTTCTACCTTTAACTTCCAGGCCACGAAGACCAAGGCCACAGAAGACAGCGATGCTCCTCCAGCCAAGAGAGCCCCAATCTTCTATGGCAGCTTGGAAGAAAAGGAAAAGGAACGTCTAGCGAAAGGAGAGTCGGGAATGCTGGGAAAAGAGGGGATGAAAGCTGCGATCGAGGCTGGCAACATCAACATAAGCAGTGGTGAGAATGTTTAACCACCTTAGTTTTCCATCTCGCTCTGGAATGTGCTGCTTCCCAAAGTCTCTGGTCAGCTTTGAGAGTAATTTAACATAAAACCCTTAAGAATTTTCCTGGGACTATTTTGTTTGCGTATTCCTGTTTCATAGAATGACCTGATTTGGAAGGGACCCACAAGGGTCATTGTGTCCAGCTCCTCTCCCTGCACAGGACAACCCCATCATTCACACCGTGTGTCTGAGAGCCTTGTCCAAATGCTTCTGGAATATTGTTAGACTGCGACTGCTTCCCCGGGGAGCTGTTCCAGTGCTCCACCACTTTGAGGGGGATCTCTCGAGCCGTTGTTTTCAATCTGACATTTCTGTTTCTTGTCCAGGTGAGGTGTTTGATCTCGAAGACCACATGAGCGAGCGGCAGGCGGAGGTGCTGGCTGAGTTTGAGCGCAGGAAGAGAGCGCGGCAGATCAACGTGTCCACTGACGACTCTGAAGTGAAAGCCTGTCTGCGAGCGCTCGGCGAGCCCATCACGCTCTTCGGAGAAGGCCCTGCAGAGAGGAGGGAGAGGTGCTGTGTCTGCCCTGAGGGTAGCAAAAAGGGAGCTCTCAGCTTTACCCAGTTTGTCACGTTCCTGATGTTCTCCGTGTAGTTGGGGTGCAGCGAGAGCTGCCAGTCCGTAATGCTGTGTTACAGTGCAGCAGGAACGCTGAGGAGGAAAGAACCACAGTGATTGTTTGTCAGGTTCAATGAGAATTCACTGAGTGAACACGACTTAATGTGTTTCTTTGCAGATTAAGAAATATCCTGTCGGTGGTTGGCACAGACGCGTTAAAAAAGACCAGAAAAGATGACGACAGGTCTAAAAAATCCAAAGAGGAGGTAAAAAATCTCTCTTGTTCTCTCAGTGCTGAGGGAGAGGTGTGTGATACCCTCTGAGGTATCGTACTCTGACAGTCTCTGCCGTGTCCAAGACTCCTGGCTTTGGTCAGTCTGGATGCCCATCTCACCCTGTCCCCTCTCACCCCTTCGTGCTTCTCGTTTTGGCAGAACGATAGCAATGTTTTATCTAAATTGGTAGCATTGCATTTGGCTTGAGCCTGCAGGCCCAATTCCACACTGTGTACAGCATCAAACACAGGAGATCAATCATTTAGACTGTTAATCGGTGTTAGTAAGTCCTTTGTTATTGTTTGTCTTCATACTTGGGAAGAAAAAAAACACGTGTATGCTCCTGATGTTGATTCTTCTTTCTTCCTGCTTCTTCTGTCTCTTTCCTGAGTCCATTTTTTGTTGTTATTTTTGGGGGTTGCTGTGAGAAACAAGGACAATTTCTGCAGCTCTGGGCTTCCCTGGTGATGTGCAGGGAAGGAGGGAGCTGGATGTCTTTAGGTAAAAACCAGTGTTTACTTGGAATATTCTTGAGTGGAGTGGCAGCACGTCAGGATCTGATCTGTGAGGCAGAGTTTAACTTGTCTCTCTTCATCTGTTTGTCTAGGGCTTATAGTTACTGCAAATGCCCTTAAAAAGAGACCTTAACACAGCGAGGTTTAAGAGCAGATGCTGTGGTGGCACTTGGGTGCTAAGTGGAGCCATCTAAGCTGGCTGAAGGGAAGAGTTGGTATCACATCAGCTTTGTTCTTCTTCTTCCAGTATCAGCAGACCTGGTACCACGAAGGACCCCGCAGCCTGAAAACAGCGAGGCTGTGGCTTGCGAACTACTCGCTCCCCAGGTGAGAAACAACAGCACCAGCGAAGGAGGGAGGTGTGACCTCTTGTAAAATCTGGCTGCTAATCCTGCTGGAGATAGTGCTGGAAATTTGAGATCAAAGGAGTGGGGAACATCGTCTGTGTTAGCCCAGTTAGCTTGGAGCCCGAGTTCTCACTCACTGATTGTAACATCAGCCTGGTTTGGGGCAAAAAGAGGGAAAGCCCTGTCTCCAGCAGCAGGGCAGGGAAAACACAGGGGTTTGTTACTCCAGCTTTCCTCTTCACAGGGCAGCGAAGCGGCTGGAAGAAGCTCGGCTGTTCAAAGAGATTCCAGAGGCAACCAGGACATCGCAGAGACAGGAGCTGCACAAATCCCTGCGAGTAGGTTTGGCATTCGCTCAGCTGCTGTTTTTACAAGGTTTTGCTGATCCTCCAAAGGGATCAGAAAGGGATCAGCTGCCTGGAGCTGCTCTCCAGACGCAGGTTGTGTTCTGCACTGTTGCCTGTTGGAAAGCTCTTCCCTGTGGAATGCACAAAGCCTGGTCTGTGTCTTTCTTCAGTGATGCAGAGGTGTACTTTAGTTGTCCCCTTGTGCTGCAGAGGGATGAGGGGCCATCCCTGCCTCGCCTTGCTGCTCACCTGTGAAGCCAAAGGGGTTTATTCCCAGCTTTGTCACAGGTTTGGCTGGCTTTGGAGGGATTGCTGGGGACTGCTCACATTCCTTTTTGTGTACAGTGGTCCCTGGTGCATAAACCCAAGCAAAATAATAACCCATACAGTAATGCAGAACATGTTTTAGATGACACCGAGATGCTCTTTCCCAGCACATTGTCAGATTCCCAGTGTAACCAAACCGAATGGCTCAAGCATGCGATGTGCTCCCACTCTAATCCTGTTTCCACCCAGAAGCATTAGAATCATAGAATCATGGAATGGTTTGAGTTGGAAGGGATCTTAAAGCCCATCCAGTTCCAACTCCTTGCCCTGGGCAGGGACACCTCCCACTTAGTTGCCTGAGGTTTTGCTTCTCCCCAAAGCGCACAACACTGCCTGTCCTGGTGTGTCTGTTTGCATTCATTGGGTGAGTTGTAGAAAGAGTTCAAAATTACATTAAGTTCTCTCTCAAAAGCACCATTGCAAAGCTGCCCTGTGGTCTTATTGGTGCAGATACCCATGGGTGGCACGTTGAGAGTGAAGTTGTGCACGAGGGCCATGCTGGCTTCCATCAGTCAGGCTGGCCTGGTGGCCCTCCTGCCTGGCGCTGGTGTGGTTCTGAGGCAGCTCCTCCCTTTGAAAATGACTTTCCAAAGGCCTCTGCCTCCTCCTGCACACCTCTGCCTCCTTCACCTCAGTCTTTGACCAGGGCTTTCTGTAGGCTCTTTGTGCTTTACTCATTTATTGTTTTCCTTGTCTGTGGTCACAGTCCTTGAATAACTTCTGCAGTCAGATTGGAGATGACCGCCCACTGTCCTACTGCCACTTCAGCCCCAACTCCAAACTCCTCGCCACTGCCTGCTGGTAAGTTTGCTTTCACAGGACTTGCTTTAAGGCTGGGAGAGCACAGTGGGAGTGAAGGAGAGGGATGTTACTGAAAGCCTGTGAATCATGAGAGTTCAGAAATACTTTTTCTTCCTGCTCTGAACTCTTTGCTTTGTTTTAGAGCTTAGCAGGGATTTCAGTCTGAGTCCATTCTTTCCTATGGCTGGTTTGCCCAAAATGTGTTGAATTTTAGCCATTGCAGAACCCCCCTGCGTGCTGTTGCAGCTCTGTGTTTGATCTGTTCATTGATGTTCCTGTCTACACTGACATCTCTTTCTTGTCTTCACCAGGAGTGGATTGTGCAAGCTCTGGTCCGTGCCTGACTGCAACCTTGTTCACACCTTGCGAGGTAAGGAGTGACTTTCACTGCTTGGTTCTTTTGTTCCTCTCTGGGTTGAGCTCCCACATCTTGAATTACTTTGTGACCAAAATGTGGTGTTTTCTGGGCAGGTTTTATTCTACTGAGAGCATCACTTGGGCTTGTGGAGCATGGCCATGTGTCAGATAATCAAGAGGCAGTCCTGGCCTTTCTCTTAGAGCCAAGACCTGAGTCTGCTGTTTCTGAATGCTGTTCTGTTCTGTTTCGAAACCTGGCTTTGAGTTATCTTGAGCCAAACATCAGCATTTTTGGCCAGGTCACTTAACACCAGTAAGAGTCATTCAACCATGGTCACAACTGACTAAATACAAACGTTAGACCAAATCTCTTGATTCATATATTGAATTTTCACTACATTTTGGGGGTTACCAGCCTTGTTTGATATTCCTGAGTGGGCACTACTGAAAGTGCTGTTCAGCTGTTTGCGGGACGGTTACAATGCGACTTCACCCAGTGTAAATGGACACTGTGGTAACATTGAGGGATACCTGGCTACCACTCTTGTGAGATCCCACCTGGAGTATTGTGTCCAGTTCTGGAATCCCCAACATAAGCAGGATATGGAACTGTTGGAATGGCTCCAGAGGAGGCTGTGAAGATGAGAGAGTTGGGGTTGTTCAGAGAAGGCTCCGAGGGGACCTCATAGTGGCCTTCCAGGACTTGAAGGGGCTCCAGGAAAGCTGGGGAGGGACTTTTTCCAAGGGCCTGTAGTGATAGGTTGAGGGGGAATGGCTTTAAACTGGAAGGGGGAAGATTTAGATTAGACCCTCGCAATAAGGGGGGGAAGGCCCTGGCACAGGTTGCCCAGGGAATTGGTGGCTGCTCCATCCCTGGAGGTGTTCAGGGCCTGGTTGGATGGGGTCTTGAGCAGCCTGGTCTGGTGGGAGATGTTCCTACCCATGAGAAGGGGTGGGAACTGGATGGGTCCCTTCCAACCCAAACCATTCTATCATTAGTAACAAAGAAATGCTGCTTTTCTTAAGAACTGACCAAATCACATGGCAGATTATGAATGTGTGTTTCCCTTTCTCTTAAGGACATAACACCAACGTAGGAGCAATAGTCTTTCATCCCAAAGCCACCGTCTCCCTGGACAAGAAGGACGTTAACCTGGCCTCGTGCGCGGCTGATGGGTCTGTCAAACTCTGGAGCCTTGAAAGGTCAGAACAGTACCAGACACACAGAGCTGCAGCATTGTTGGTTTGGGGTTTGTGTGGTTAAACATTGGACATTTACCATCCTCCTGCAAATAAAACCTTTTCTTGTAGCTCTCCCAGTGCAATTCCTGGCCTCAGTATGTGCCACGTTCTTCAGCAGGAAAAGAGATCACCCTGATTAGGGAAATCAAGGTGAGGGGAATAGTCTGAAAAGAATCAAGTCAAACTGCTTTAGGTGATGGATGAAGGATTTGGAGATTGTTGCCTTCTAACCTTTTATTTAGGAGAAAATTTGCCCTCTTAGATATTAAGAGCTAAACTTTTGAGTTGTTGGGAAGCACCAGGATTCAGAGAGGGTCAAACATGACCATGTGCCACAGCTTCATCCAGTAATAAAAACAAGTGGCTCTGGCATCACAGTGTAGTTTTGGAGGATGCACAGCAGCTGTCTCAAGCCTGTGAAGAAGAGAACAGTGCAGATAGTGAGGCTTGGCATCTGCTGTGTTTGAAAGGTGGAGCCCTGCAGTGCAGCTGAGGAAGGGGCAGGCAGCTCTGAGATCTTTAGTTTTTTATCCTTAGCTGCAAGCTGCTGTTTCCACCTGGAGGAGCACACCTGTGCAAAGGGACAGGTTGTTCCTTAGTCCCAGGTGACCACATCTCCTTAGTGACTCTGTTGGAAAGAAGCCTTAAGTGCTGTTCAGGTCTTGGGCTGAAGGCTCTGACCTGCCTGTAATTAGAATAAATATTCCTACCTGCCCTGTGATTCCCCAGAACAGCTGGATTTGCTGTAATTTGGGATATGTTCTGGATAGTCACAGTAAAACTCCCTGCTGACCAGGGAGCACATGTTCTGTCTCTGCTGTTACTGCTTTCAAAGTGTTATAACAAGGGCCTTGTTAATTTTCAGGAAATAATTATCCCAGGAGAGCTTTATAACCAGCCTGAGTGTGGTTAAAGGGGGTTCACTTAGAGCTTTAGCTGTGTGAACAAAAGGCAGAACTCAGAGTTAATCACAGAATCATGGAATGGTTTGGGTTAGAAGGGACCTTAAAGCTCGTCCAGTTCCACCCCCTGCAGTGGGCAAGGACACCTCCCACCGGACCAGACTGCTGAAGACCCCATCCAACCTGGCCCTGAACACCTCCAGGGATGGGGCAGCCACAGCTTCCCTGGGCAACCTGTGCCAGTGTCTCCCCACCCTCATCATGAAGAATTTCTTCCTAATGTCTAATCTAAATCTTCCCCCTTCCAGTTTAGAGCCATTAAAAGTTTGTTGTTAGGTAAAACTCTGATTCCTGTCTGGCTTGCATGTAATTAGCAGCTCTCTTGCAGTGATCATCATGTTTGCAGAGGCCTGGCCAGCACCAGCCACCTCTGACCACTGTCCAACGGCTTCCCTTCCTGTTTTTCAGCGATGAACCGGTGGCAGATATTGAAGGACACAGCATGAGAGTGGCACGTGTGATGTGGCACCCGTCTGGAAGGTTCCTGGGCACTACCTGGTATGGAGATTCAGTTGTTTGCTGTACAACATCACCATTAGTTCACCACTGGTAGCCCAGTGGGTACCACAGCTCGTACACAGAGGAGCCCCGCGTGGGCGAGGAGTGGCCCTTCTTGGCAATGGCTGGACCATTGTGGTGTAATTAACAGCAAGCCATTGGGATTCCTTTTTATGCCCCTATATGAGAGCCTGTTGCTCTCCAGCTGGAAATAAAATGCCCACAGAGTCAGTGAAATATTTTGTTATTCTCCTTGGAGGTAGATTTAGTTGGACAGATGCTTTGTTTCTACAGCTATGATCACTCGTGGCGCTTGTGGGACTTGGAAGCTCAGGAAGAGATTCTCCATCAGGAAGGGCACAGCAAAGGTGTCTATGACATTGCCTTTCACACGGATGGCTCCCTGGCTGGGACGGGGTGAGTTGGCTTTGCATTGGAACTGGGAATGAAATATAACCAAGGTTTTGTTGCTGCCTGATGCCTTCTGCTGGTGAGGCCGGGCCAGTTGCTGCCATCTCCCATCTGTGATCCTCGGCTTCTCTCTTCCTAGGGGACTGGATGCTTTTGGCCGGGTGTGGGACTTGCGCACGGGACGTTGCATCATGTTCCTGGAAGGCCACCTGAAGGAGATCTATGGGCTTAACTTCTCCCCAAATGGGTAAGAAAGGAGTTTGTGTGGTTTAGATGGGAGCTCCAAAGACAAACCCCAGCTTCAATAACGAGTTCTTCCTCCACCCCTTGGCAGATACCACGTCGCGACTGGCAGTGGTGACAATACCTGCAAAGTGTGGGACCTCCGCCAGAGGAAATGCATCTACACCATTCCTGCCCACCAGAACCTGGTGACTGGTGTGAAATTTGAACGTGAGTGCTCCCATCTGGTGTTCCTCCCATACGAGGACAGGCTGAGAGAGTTGGGCTTGGAGAAGAGAAGGCACCAGAGGGACCTTAGAGCAGCCTCCCAGTACTGAAAGGGGCTCCAGGAAAGCTGGGGAGGGGCTCTTGATCAGGGAGTGTAGGGATAGGATGAGGGAGAAGGGTTTTGAGTTGAAAGTGAGGACATTGAGAGGAGATCTTGGAGAGAAATGTTTTGCTGTGAGGGTGGGGAGGCCCTGGCCCAGGTTGCCCAGAGCAGAGGTGGCTGTCCCATCCCTGGAGGTGTTCAAGGCCAGGTTGGATGGGGCTTTGAGCCCCTTGATCCAGTGGGAGATGTCCCTGCCCATGTCAGGGGAGGTGGAACTGGGTGGGCTTTGAGGTCCTTCCAACCCAAACCATTCTGTCTTTCTGTGATTCCTTACCCCTGCCTCTCCTCAGCTGAGGTGGCAAGAGACAGGGCAACTCTAACTCATCTTCAGGCAGGTGAAGGTCCATGCTGGTGAGCAGAGAAGATTTGTCCTGGTTTCATTTGCAAATCTCACTTCTGCCTTTTTCTCATCCCCTGCTGCAGCCAATCACGGTAACTTCCTGCTGACGGGCGCGTACGACAACACCGCAAAGATCTGGACTCACCCTGGCTGGTCCCCTCTGAAGACATTGGCCGGCCACGAGGGAAAGGTGATGGGACTGGACATCTCCCTCGATGGCCAGCTGATAGCAACCTGCTCCTATGACAGGACCTTCAAGCTGTGGACAGCAGAGTAGCTCAGAGGTGCTGCTGATGAACTGGAAGGGAGATGTCAGTGGCTTTCAACCAAGACTTGCCTTTATATACAGGAAAAGGAAGGCATCGCCTATAGCGATGCGCGTTACGGCAGCTGCAGTCGTGGGCTGCTCTGGGGTTGAGGTGGTTTTGAAGCCAGGGCTTGGTTGGAGTCAAATCTTAGGTTATGTTTTTCCATTTTTTAGGACTTTTCACACTGCTGGAATGTGGAGATGATCACTCTGCTTCCACCCTCCCTTCCATGTTAGGCTTGCAAGTTTTCTCCAGTCTGTTTTAAAGGCATAGGGAGCCTCTCGCCACGTCACGTACGCTGTGGTGTTCCACTTCTGCCAGTACCCTTCTTACCTTCCCTTTCCCAGGAGCCTTTTGCAGGAGTCTGTGGCTTCAAACGTGATTTGTACTCAAAAATCATGGTCAGAGTTACAGGGAGATCACACCCTGCCTCAGAAGGACAGTGTCTGAACGTGGAGGTCTCTGCCCTCTTTGGATTCACCCACCAAAGGTGGGTCAAGGCCAAGGGAACTTCTGTTTTCCCTGTACTATCTCTTGGGTTCCAAGTGGCCTCTGCACTGGGTACTCCAAACCCACAGAGGCATCTCCTGTTTAAGCTTTTGCTGTGTCTCACCTGGGATGACAGGAACGTAGCTGTTTCGTGTAGGATTGTCCTGTTCAAACTGATGCTGTGAGGAGCTTCCTCAGTTGTTGTTTATTCTTTAAACTGAGGTTTTGCAAGTGTTGTGTTCTGGGAAATCAAAACATGTTCTGGATGTGTGCCCTGGCCTCTGGGTCTGACTAAGGAATGGAGGAATTACAGGGACTCCACAATGTGGCTGGATTTCTGTCTGTGGTTGTACAAAGCCTTCAGGGGAGAAAAGCAGATGGATTCATCTCCCAGCCGTCATCTGGAGCTGTGTTCTTTGGGAGAGAGCACAGGTCTGTTCCCAACCCTTGCAGAACAGTTGGAGATGGTGTTTTAAGGAAATAAACCCACCCACAGGGTACTTTTTTTCTGGCAGAACTGTGTGGGCTGTCTCCTCCTTTCCAAGCTGTCCGGTGGCGTCTGCAAACGTACTGTGTGCTGTCTCTTACTCGCTCCCAGGGAAAATACCATGGGATGAGAGGCCAGCAGTGAACACGGGAAACCTTTCCTGGCAGCCACCCTGCACAGGAGCTTGGGTTCCCGAGGGTCTCAGGAAGGGGGGCTCCTTCCAGCCACGTGGCCAGGACCTCGTGGTGTTCCTCAGCAGGTTGCCATTCACCAGCCAGTCGGAGCCCAGCACGCTCCCGTGGTTCCAGCTGGCTTAGGGTGGAATTCTGAACACCAAGGAGTGTTCTGTGTTCACTCACATCGTTCCTGGGGTGTAAAACCCAGGGCAGGTTCCTCACACTGTGTTTAGCTCCACTCAACTGGAACAAAGGGAAGGAGACTGAGTGTTCCAGGTCCCTCACCCTGGCACCCTCAGCACTGCCCCTTGGCTTCACAGCTCCTTTCCTCCTCCCAGAGCCTGCAAGGAGCTGCTGTAAGTACAGCACACGAGGCTCACTCGGGAGTGAGATTTTGACCTGGCTACATCCCTGATTTGGCATTTCTTTAGCCACCTCCAGTGTCTTCCTGCCACCTGCGAACTGAAGCCGACTGATGCGGTCGCACATCGCTGCCCGCCAGCAGCAGGAAGTTCTCCGCAGTGGCATCCCCTGGCAGGGCAGGCTCTGGACTGGTAACTACAGTCAAAACACCGCCGCCTCCTCCAGTGCCAGCTCTGCTCCGTCGCTCACCCGGAGCACGTGGATTCCCGAGTTAGAACTGGCACAGAGCAGTGTGGTGGTGTCACAGACGGCCAGCGAGGCCAGCGGTCCCGCTCCCTCGAGGCTCAAGGAGGCCAGGCAGGCTGGGGAGGGAAGAGAGGAGGGGGTTTGTTGAGATGAGACCTGAGCACCCCAACCTCTGGCTCTGCCCGTGCCTGCTCGCCTGAGGCGGCTGAGCTGACCCCCTCGGTGTCCCAGTTCCCTGTGTCCAAAGGCATTGGGATGTGCCCTCTGGAAGAGGGACCCTCCACCCCCTTAAGCCCAACAGGGTGTCTGTGCATTGTCCAGCTAACAGGGATCCAGGCTGAGGTCAGGTTCTGCCCCTTCCCTGGAGAAGGCAGAAGGACAGGCAGACCCCACTGGGCACAGCCGCAGGGCTACAGGGAGGCATCCCCAAAATGTTTTTTTCTCCCAAATCATAGAATCATTAAGGTTGGAGAAGACCTCTAACCTCATCCAGTCCAACCGTCAGCCCAACCCCGCTGTGCCTACTAAACCATGTCCCAGAGTGCCACAGCCACGTGTTTTTGATCATCTCCAGGGATGGAGACTCCACCACCTACCTCAGCAGCCTCTGCCAGGGCTTCACCACTTTTTTGGTAAAGAACTTGTTCCCAATATCCAGTCTAAACCTCCCCTGATACAACTTGAGGCCAATTTCCTCTTGTCTTGTTACTTGAGAGAAGAGCCCAGCACCCACCTCACCACAACCTCCTTTCCAGGAGCTTCAGAGAACGATGAGGTCTCCCCCTCAGCCTCCTCTTCTCCAGGCTAAACAGCCCCAGCTCCCTGAGCTGCTCCGAGAACTCCTGTTCTCCAGACATTTCCCCAGCTCTGCTCCCTTCTCTGGACGTTCTCCAGCCCCTCAGGGCCTTTCTTGTAGTGAGAGGCCCAAAACCGAACCCAGGATTCAAGGTGTGGCCTCAACCAGTGCAGGGGGACGATCCCTTCCCTGCTCCTGCTGCCACCCCATGGCTGATCCCAGCCAGGATGTCATTTGCCTTCTTGGCCACCGGGGCCAGTGCTGGCTCGTGTTCAGCTGCTGCCAACCAGCACCCTCAGGGCCTTTTCCACTGGGCAGCTTTCCAGTTGCTCTTCCCCAAGCCTGGAGTGTTGCACGGGGTTGGTGTGAGGCAAGTGCAGGACCTGGCCCTTGTTAAACCTCACATGATTTACCTGTGCCCGTGGGTCCAGCTGGTCCGAATTACTTATGGTCCAGAAGATTTTCTCCAAAGGGCTGTACTGTGCTCAACACATCATTGTGATGAGCTCCCAAAGGGGAAAGAGAAATGAGATTTACAATACCCAGCACCACGGATCCCTCCTGTTTGTGTCTGTTACTGAAATGGCCCTGTGCAGGAACACGAGTCCCACGCTGAGCTGCTCAGAGCCACGTTTGACACAGACACCCAGGCACCTTGTGGTGACTTACACCCTTCCACAAGCACCTCAGTTAAGGGTGATGGCTGCGGAGAACACCCAGCTGTGAGGGCAACAGGATCAAACCAAAGCTGCTGCCAACCCCGTGGCCGTTCCAGCCTGCACCGGGGTGAAAGGAGAGGGGAGGGAAACAGAGGGTGAGAGCTTTGCTGTGGGAGGTCACCAGGTCACTCTTTTCACTCTACATTAAATAAGTGCATTTAGAGAGGTGCTCAGCCAGGGGAGTGCCTAATGCTGATGACTTCTACTGCATTCCATGCCCTGTGGACCTGAACGGCTTCCCAAGAGGTCTCTCCACACAAGGTGTTGCTAACAAGCCTGCTCCATGGCAGGGCTTGGCAGGTAAACATTGACAGAGCCCTCACCAGTCCTCCAGCAAGCAGGGTTAACCCTGAAACAGCCACCATCCCCCTTCAAGAAGGTGACTGGAGTGAGGGCAGCTGCTGACCAGCCCTCTGTCCTTCAGCATGACGCCTGTCCTCTACAACTCCCCACTTGCATCTGCAGAAAGCCCTGGAGTTCCCCTGTTCTTTATTTTAATCCTAGGAAGCTGAACTCTGATATATCTTTAAAAAACATCTCGCCGTAGCTTCCTCTTAGTTTAGGAAGGACTTCTGTCATCTCCAGGATTATGCACCCCAAAAACCTCATTCCAGAGGGCAAGCAAAGCCCCAAGGTTTGCTCTGGGGCGCATCTGCCCCATGGATTAGAGTAAAACCCAGAGTGTAGAGTAAAACCCAGGTTGCCAAGGGAAGTTGTGGCTGTGCCATCCCTGGAAGTGTTCAAGGCCAGGTTGGATGGGGCTTTCAGCCCTCTGACCCAGTGGGAGGTGTCCCTGCCCATGGCAGGGGGGGTGGAGCTGGATGGGCTTTGAGGTCCCTTCCAACCCAAAGCATTCCAGGATTCTATGATTTCAGGCTTCACCGTGCCCATCACCACCAGGAGACAGAAAGAAAGGAAGCAGTTTTGTTATCCCAGGGTAAAGCACACTCAGTGGGCAGGACCCTCCCCTACCTCCAGTGCCTTGGTCCCAGACCTTCACCGTGCTGTCGTACGAGGATGTGGCGACGCTGGGAGCGAGAGCCGGGCTCCGGGGAAGGAAGACACATGAGGTTGTGGTCTGGAAATGCCCTTTGTACTCGCACACTCGGTTCCGTGTCTGCCGCAGGTCCCACAGCTGCAAGGCAACAGGCAGCGTTCAGAGACTCAGTCACTCATGAGCACAGAGCTGTTTTCCAAGAGGAGGAAGATGGTTTGGGATAAAGAGCTGCTTGCCAATCCTCACAGTGCAGTGCCTACCACCTCTGCCCCCTGCTCGGACTCGCAGGCCTGGAGAACTTCAAACCCCAAAGGATTTTCACCATCAGTGACTGAGTGTGTGCCTGCACCCGTGAGAGCTGCTGGGCTAAGCCTGGGTGGGCAGATAACCCCATCTCCAGCCTGCTCCTGTCCCCAGCTCCGCTCTCCCAGGGATGGGGAGGTCTCACCCTCTTGCTGCTCACACACAGGGCTTGGAAAGACCATGAGCAAAGGGGCCCTTACAGGCTTTCTGCAAGGACCTCGTGCTCCTCGATGCTGCTACTGAAACACAGTCGGAGTGGTTAATAAGGAAGAACATCTGCTCAGGTGCTCTCTGAGCAGAAGATGCACCAAAGGGACAGGCAGGAAGGCAGTTGGTTCTGGATGTAGAAAATATTTTAGAAGAATCAGGGTATTCTGTGATCCTCGAGGCCTGTATGCACAACCCTACCTACTTGCTGAATGACAAAGATACAGTGACCTTGGCATGTTATGAGAAAATGGAATGCTAGCTGATAGATAAGAAAGAGAATGTGAAACAGGAGGTTTTAGCTGCAAAAGAAGGGGGGCTGCAGGGTATCAGGTAACAGTGCTTGGACAGAAACTTATAACCAATTAAGACAGAGAATATACCAAATGGACAGCATGCAGTAGCCAATTACATGTACACTTGTGGAGTGTGAACACAGATTGTGAGTATAAAGTAACGTGTGGAAGCACAATAAAGTGAGCACTCTGTGAGGATAGGTCTGTGACTCGAGGGGCTCTCCGATATCTGGACGCAGCTGGTGACACCAGCACAAGGCCAACACCCTGAGAGCCTGCACTCCACTGCAAGCAGATCCTTGGGGTGCTGATCTGCTGCACATCAAGGCCATGTGAGAGAACCCAGCAGACGCAGGACTCGCTGCCCAGCAAACTCACGGTCGCCTCGCCGCCCTCGCCCGCGGAGCCGCTGCTGCTGCTGAGGCAGAACCGCCCGTCAGGGCTCACGTCACAGCACGTCTGAATGTGCTGCTTGGCTGGGAACGTGTGAGCCACCTGCAGCTCCCGAGTGTCCCAGACCCTGGAACAACACAAGCAGGGAATGGGGACTCTGGTGAATCACTGCCAGGATGGGCTTCCCTGTGCTCTCCCGCATGCCCTCGCTGTGCCCTCACACTCTGCCCTTGCTGCCATCCTGCAGGGATAGGATGAGAGGGAAGGGTTTTCAGCCGAAAGAGGGGAGATTGAGATGAGATCTTAGGGAGAAATGTTTTGCTGTGAGGGTGGGGAGGCCCTGGCCCAGATTGCCCAGAGCAGTGGCGACTGCCCCATCCTTGGAGGTGTTCAAGGCCAGGCTTTGAGCCCCCAGTCCAGTGGGAGGTGCCCCTGGCCATGGCAGGGGGTTGGAACTGGATGAGTTTTGAAGTCCCTTCCAACCCAAACCATTCTGTGTTTCTATGATTACTTCCAGCAAGCTGAGCTCCCAAAGCTCTCACTGCATCCTTGCACTTATCTGCCCTGGATCAATCTTTTAGCCAGAGCAGCTTTCTTCTTTCTAAACTCTCGTGTTTACCCACAGTCAATGCCCAGTGCTGCTCAAGCCACACGTATTCCCATATGTCCTTCCCTGGTAGGAATCCCTGTGCCAAGACCCAGGGGAGCTGGAAGGCAGCTCTGTCCACCCCAGCAGGGTAAGGCAGACCAGGCAGTTGTGACAACCAAACAAACAGCCCCTTGTGCCCTGGCATCTTCCCTAATGCCCACATGCCCCAGGCTGTAACTCCCTTCTGTCTGGTCACACATATAATTTACCTGATGGTTTTATCTTCCGAGGCCTGGATGATGTAGGGCTCCCCAGGAACCCAGCACAGATGTGTGACCTACAGAGAGGAAAGGATGAGCAGGAGCCCCCAACTCTGCAGCCCAGAGATACACAGCCACAGAGCTGCCATCCGCTCCCTCCTCGTGCTGGGTGGTGAGCAGGAAATACTAGAACCCTCCCTAGTTCAATCCCCTCCTGGATACCGGGGGTTGTTTGCAGGCAGGGAGGTGCCAACAGCTCAACTGGACAAAGAGCCATGGGAACAGGGGCACCACAGGCACCAGAAGAGGGTTCCTGTACCAGCTCCACTGCTGGGCTGGTACAGAAGGGAGTGCAGCCCCGCTGCTTCCGAAAGGCTCCGAGTGAGGCATTCATAAACTGCTGTGAGTCTCTGTGCTCCTGGGTTTGTTGTTACCTGGAGGATGGAGCAACCACCCGTTTGGTCTCCCTGGTTGCCTCAAGGGCCTCTCATAGTGCCAAGCTCAGGGCAAATTCATTTTGTGTGCGAAACAAGCGAGCAGGCAGTGAGGTGCCGTGATGGGATGCAAGGAACCAGCAGCTCCTACCAGATTCCTGGAGATGGCGACTCTGCCCAGGCACTCTCCGGTCTCTATGTCCCACTTGCACACAGTGTTGTCTCGTGACCCCGTGCACAGCTGGGAGGCATCTGCAACCACACCTTAACATCAAAAAACGGGCAAGAAAAGTTGCCAAGAAATCCCTGGGGAAATTGGAGTGCGTTGTTCCTCACCTGGGCTCACAGCCAGTCCAGTAACAACCAGATCATGTCCTGCGAAGGTCTGGCTTGGCCCTGAAGTCCCGTGGAGCTCCCACATCATCACCATCTTGTCCCGGGATGCGCTGAAGATTCTGTTTGAGTTGAGGGCACAGGTGACCTGTCAAGGAAAGATGGAGAAGGTGGATATCCTCCCCTCCCAGCCGTGCGTGGGAAAGCGCAACGCTCCTGCTGGCCTGTCAAAGCCCAGGACATGCAAAAACAGGACTGGGGAGAGCCTGACCTTCACACTCTGGTGTGGCCACGCTGGATGCACACGTGCAGGATTGCCCAGCAAGCTGTGACTGTGCCCCTGCTCTGTGGAATCCCGGCCACAGGCAAACCCCACGGCTGGGGGAAACCACTCAGCGCCAGCGTGATCGCTGCAGCCCATGGGGAACGTTGGGCAGCGAGGTGAGTGACCAGCAGGAAGAACCCCTCCTCACAGAACCAGGCAGCGGGGTGGTGGAGGGGTGTTCTGGGATCTTGTTCTCAGAAACCATTAATAGTATGGGAAAAACTTCCTTAGAAAGCCCAAGGAGCCCAGTGTGTGGTTGCTTTGAGCACCGGGGTGAAGGAAGCCCGATTTGTTGCCCCAGTGCCCACAGCACAGGGGACCTGCTGGGGCTGTCCTCAGCCAGAGGGGCACTGGCCACACCATGCACACATCTGTACACCCTGCATGTTTGCTCTCCGAGCAGTGTGTTTGGCTGTGTAATCACAATGCCAGGAGGAAAATGAAAGCCCTGCTGTCCCCAGGCATGGCTGGGAAGAATAACGTAGGATAATGTAGGATAAAAACAAGTCTAATGGAATGAGACCTGAAGGAAAGTGAATGGCACCCTCTGAATCAAAACCTTGCCCTCCCAATCCATCCCAAGCGTTTGCTCCATAGCCTCTTGGAGGGGAAGGTAAGCATCTGTCCAAACCTCCTGGAGCCCTGTTTGGTCTGGATGCAACCACTCCACGCTGCTCACTTGGAGAGTGAAATATCAGCTGGGACCTTGGGAAAACCTAGCGCATTCTGACACCCTGGTGTCTCTTTCTGGTTCCCCAGTTTCTGACAGGTAATGGCACAGGAGACCCCCTGTGCTCGCTCCGTGGTCGCTCACCTTGGTGACCTCGCGCTCGTGGCCGATGAAGCGGCGCAGCAGGGCCCCGGATCTCCAGCTGCAAAGAGCCACGCTCTGCGGAGGGGCAGGGAGAGGCGGTCAGTGCCAGCAGGGACTGCACAGGGGACGGCACAGCGAGAGCAGCGCACGGCCAGGCTCAAAGAAGAAACAGATCCTTCTGCTTTTGAGCTCCTACAGCAAACACAACTGTCTTTAAAGCCTGACCATCGCCATGTACCAGAGAGAAGGGCCAGTCCAGTGATTCCAAGCCTGGGTGAAAGCGTTTGACGTGATCTGAGCTCAAGAGAGGTTATAAAAATTGATTTCATGCACTTCAGCAAGTGCCCTCTCTCTAAGCTCATTATTTCTTTCTAAATTCACAAACTGGCAAAGTTGTTACAAGGTTGGATGGGGCCTTGAGCAGCCTGGTGTGGCGGGAGGTGTCCCTGCCCAAGGCAGGGGGTGGAACTGGATGGGCTTTAAGGTCCCTTCCAACCCAACCCATCCCATGATTCTATGATCCACGGTAACGTTTACAGCTCACATTTAAATCACATCACCTTATTTTCTCTCTGTCAATACATTTTCCCAGCTATGACTACTTCGTGCCCCATGGTGGGTGTTACCTCACCTTATCCCTTCCTCCAGACACACACAGGTCAGGCTGGAGCGCAGCCACAGCAGTGACAGCGTCAGCGTGCGCGGGGCTGTGCTGCCGAGCGGCTCCAACAGGCCCTCCCTCTTCCATGAAGCCATCGGCCCTGCAGCAGAGAGACAGCGGTGGGAGCTGCAGGGTGTTTCAAGGCAAAGTCAGGGTGACATTCCCAAGTGAGACCAAGGGTCGGGAGGTGGCACCACTGGCTGGACTGGAGAGTGACCATATAGAGTCATTAAGGTTGGAGAAGACCTCTAAGCTCCTCCCGTCCAACTGTCAGGCAAACCCCACCGTGCCAACTACACCATGCCCCAAAGTGCCACAGCCACATGTTTTTTGAACCCCTCCAGGGATGGAGACTCCACCACTGCCCTGGGCAGACTCTGCCGGGGTTTTGCCACTCTCTTAGTAAAGAAATTCTTCCTAATATACAATCTAAACTTCCTGTGCACCAACTTGAGGCTTTTCATCCTATCACTTTTTACTTGGGAGAAGAGCCCAGCACCCACCTCAACACAACCTCCTTTCTGGGAGCTGCAGAAAGCAATGAGGTCTCCCCTCGGCCTCCTCTTCTCCAGGCTAAACAGCCTGAAGTCCCTCAGCCACTCCCACAGCCCCTGTTCTCCAGCCCCTTCCCCAGCTCCATTCCCTTCTCTGGACATGCTCCAGCCTCTCAAGATCTTTCTTGTAATGAGAGGCCCAAAACTGAACCCAGGATTCAAGTATTCACCTGCCTTTGGAAAGCTGAGAGAGGCTGTGCATGGACAAACGGGTCTCCTGGACTAGGTGGGATGGAGCAGACTTGATCCACCTCTACAGCCACCAAATACTTCCATCTTTACTCAGCCCACGCTGGCACAACGAACAGAGGGAAGCTGCATTTCCACCTTAGCAGCCTCCAGTTCCACTCACACCTTCCAGGCTCTGCTGCTCTCCTGTGCTCTGACACCAGCCTGGCCAAGGACATTGAGTCCTGCTGCCACCTTCTCAGCTGATCTCCAGGCAGAGATCATCTGCCTTCCTGCCTGATGCTGAGCTATTTCATCTTGCAGATGAAAGCAGATGAAGAGATAGTGAAGCAGTTTGGATATTTGGGCCCAACAGCCACCCCTGGAGCCGTCAGCCTTCAGAGCCTTCAGAGCCCTCACAGGGCACAACCACCAGTCACATTTACACACCCTGCTACAATTTATTTCAGTCCCCCAAAGCGCTGAGCAGACTTTAGAAGCGAGGGTCGAAAAGGAAAATCTGATTCATACATTCAATAAACCAAAACCACGTGCTTGCTGTGTTCTCTTTACATTTGATGCTCTCTCTTCACTCTCATATCTGGTTTATTAACTTAAAAGGTGATCACCTGGGGCTGTTTTACCTGTATTTGGAGGTGTGGAAGCCGATTTTACTCTGCAGTTTCCCCATAGCCAACAAGCACGGTCTCTCTACGGCCAGCAGCGCTGAGCATCACATCAGCATCTTGGGCACCCACTGCAGGGACATGGGCTGTGGGTGAGGAGACACAGCATTACTGGGAATCCAGAGAGGTGTCTGTTTGTCATGTACAGGGGACAGGGTGCTAATAACACATAATCTACACCTTAACTTCCTTTACAATAAGGGGAAACCCCTCAGAGGAAGGGACATCTGGAGTTCCCTCATCAAACCGTTTCCTTAGAACAGAGCCAGTGTCAGAGGTGAGGTTACAGAGACCCTACATGGAATCATAGAGGTTGGAAAAGACCTCTAAGCTCAGCCAGTCCAACTGTCAGCCCAATCCCACCTTGCCTACTAAGCCACGTCCCAGAGTGCCACAGCCACACGTTGTTTGAACCCCTACAGAGATGGAGACTCCACCACTGCCCTGGGCAGCCTCTGCCAGGGATTCACCTCTCTTTCAGTAAAGAAATTTTTCCTAATATCCAATCTAAACCTCCCCTGGCAAAACTTGAGGCCATTGCCTCTCATCCTATCACTTGGGAGCAGAGCCCAGCACCCACCTCACCACAACCTCCTTTCCAGGAGCTGCAGAGAGTGATGAGGTCTCCCCTCAGCCTCTTCTCCAGACTAAACAGCCCCAGGTCCCTCAGCTGCTCCTCCAGAGTCCCCAGACTCTGGAGATTTCACAGCTGAGCTTTAAAAAAATCCAAGCTTGGTGAGGCCGCGATACAGATGGACCTGCTGCCTGGAATTGTTCTAGCACATTACTCCTCCTCTTACTCCAGCATCTGCTCCTGGCTTCTGAATTTCCCAGGGATCCCAGTCCGTAGATGGGTGGATGTGAACACCTCCAGACTGGTGTTCGTACAGCCGGCTGCTGGGACCACAGCTTTAAACCAAGGCAACTACAGGCACAGTCAGCCTGAACTTCATGTAAAGCTTGCAATGGTCTTTCCACAGGCTGAGGAACTCTTTGGGAACAGCAGCTTCGACGTCCAAACTTCAGCCCCAGGTCCAGGCTAGATGGGATCATCTTGTTAACCCAGTTGTGTTCAGCAGTACAGTTCCTGCTGCCCAGGCTGAACCCAGCCTGCCCCGTCCCAGGTGTCCCTCACAGTCCGTGCAGGAGCATCCATCCAGCTGGAGGAGCCTGTGGTGGAGCAGGGCACAGGCTGTGGCAGCATCTCTCCCTCTGATCCTCGCAAGCCACAGACCAAGCAGAAACCCGTTTCAATGGCAGTGAATGCCATGTCCAGTAATTGGCTTCTTCTTAGCTCTGACACAGTAATTGGATTTACCCCGTCCTCGGTGCTCGTCAGCGTCCCCGCTTCTGGGTCAGTGCTGTTCTGCTAATAACAATCAGAACCCCCCACCTGCTCACTCCAGCAAATACAAAACCTGCTTCAGCTCTGCCCACACAAACCCGAATCCCAAATCCTGGAAACACTAAGCAGGAGGGGCTAGGTTTCCACAAACATTCCCTTTCTAATTTTACCCTGACAGCCTTCGTGATTAGCAATTAGTAACACCCAATTAATCTCCTGTTGTTTTGTCTACACCTTCAAAAGCTGTGAGGAACGATAAATCTCATAGCAATAATTCAGCAATTTACTCCTTTCAAGTGTGCCAAGCGTCCAAATTGTTTCAGTGCAAACAAACATGATTTCTTTTTGACACCAGGAGAACTCTGGGAGCTGTTCCCCCTGCGAAACAAGATTCTAGGAAAAAGATAAGATGTCAGTTCTGATTTTTTCAATAGCAATGATTCCTCTGTTGAGGAACTCTTGATTCATGCACACGTGCCATCATCCCCACCTGCACAAACGGAGCTGGATGGAGGCAGAGCTGCCAGCGACCGCAGGAGGCTGCAGGGAAAGCAGGAGATCTGTCCCGTGTCTGACTGCCTTCTCCTGTCTCTTGCCCACTGCAAAACAGAGTATGGATGTTCCTGGATCCTGACCAGAACAGCAGTTCCATGGGCAGGATGTCCAGCTGAGGTTTTATGCTTCCTACACATGGTTATCCTGAGCCTGGTCCATCCCAAAGCTCTCTTAGAACACTGAGATCCTGTAGCAAGAGATCTGTAGAAGCTACACCTCAAGCAGACTCAACCTCACACGGGAGACCCTCTATCCCCTCTCCCCCCCAGGCACACTGCTGAGCAGGAATCAAACCTGTTTTTTAGTAAATGTTTTTTGATAAATAACCCGTGGTGCTGGCTCAGCCTGTGCAGGTGCTGCAGTGAAATCAGATGGTGGCACAAGGAAATGCTGATACCCACAGCAGCGGGCACAGGGATCGGAGCAGAGCCCTCTCCCCATGTTCAGGGGGTGTCAAACATCCCTGAGGAGAGGGGTGGTCAACCATCTCTGGGGAGGACACGGGGGCAGCCCTGAGTCCCTATAGCTGGGGTGACCCCACAGCAATGATGTGGGTCCCTATAGCCCTATTCACACACACCAGTGGTGTGAATGTTGGGAATGTCCTGTATAGGGACAGGAGTCGATGATCCTTTTGGGTTCCATCCAACTCGTGTAATTCTATGATTCAATGATGCAGGTCCCTACAGCCAGGGTGACCCCACGGCAGTGATGTGGGTCCCTACACCTGCGGTGACCCCATAGCAACAATGTGGGTCCCTATAGTCTGGGTGACCCCAAGGCAGTGATGTGGGTTCCTATATCTGCAGTGACCCCCATGGGTGGTAAATGGGGTCATCCTGAATCCCTGCAGACGGGGGGACCCTAGAAGCACGATCTGAGCTGCCTGATGGGTGCAATATGTGTGCAGTCCAGATCCCGGCAGCCAGGCCAGCGCCTGGGAAGGGTAAGGGGATGATGTGGGTCCCTAGAGCTGGGTGACCCCATAGGAAGGCTGAGAGGCAGCCTCTCGGGAGGATATGGGACAATGTGGATCCCTTTAGCTGGGGCAGCCCCCTGCCGTGGTTATGGGGCAGCTCCTGGGCAGGGTATGGGGACAGCGTGGGTTCCTATAGCTGTGGAACGCCACGGGAAGGCTGTGGGGCAGCTCCTCAGGGACGCTGTGGGGCAGCCCATGGCGAGGCTGTGGGGACAATGTGGGTCCCTATAGCTGGGGCAGCTCCTTGGCGAGGCTGTGGGGACAATGTGGGTCCCTATAGCTGGGGCAGCTCCTTGGCGAGGCTGTGGGGCAGCCAGCCCCTGCCCATTCCCATTCCCATTCCCATTCCCATTCCCGTCGCCCGCCACGGGGGTCCGTGCGGTGCCTCCCCCACCCCGCACTCACCGGGTCCCGCTGTCCCGTCCCGTGGGTCGTGTCCCGCGCGGCTGCTCGCGGTGCGGTGCCGGTGCCGCCCCCCACGGCAGGTGCCGGGGCGGTGCGGGCTGTACCGGGGCGGTGCCGCTGCGGAGCGGGGGCGGTACCGGGCGGTATTGGGGCTGTGCTTTGTCCGGGCGGTGCCGGTGCGGGCGGTACCGGGCTGTACCGAGGGTGGTGCGGTGCCCGGGCGGTGCCGGTGCCGTGTCGGGGCAGGTGTCGGGGCAGTACCGCAAAGTACCGGGGCGGTGCTGCTGCGGGGTGGGGGCGGTACCGGGGCGGGGTGGGGGCGGTACCGGTGCGGGGCGGTGCCTGGGCGGTGCCGGTGCCATCCCGCGGCAGGTGTCGGGGCAGTACCGGGGCGGTGCCGCTGCGGGGCGGGGGCGGTGCCGGTGCGGGGCGGTGCCGGTACCGGGGCTCTGCGGGGCGGTACCGGTGCCGCCCCCCGCGCAGGTGCTGGGACACAGCATGGCCCAGCGGGGCGGGGGGTCAGGGGGGCTGCCCGAGCGGGCGGCGGCGCTGCGGGTGAGCGGGGTGCGGGACCGGGACCGGGACCGGGCGTGGGAACGGGCGGTGAGGGCTTAGGGGGGGTGTGGGGTGCCCCGTGGGAGGGGGCTGTGTGTGGGGATACTGGTGGGGTGTGGAGGGGCTCTGGTGGGTTGTGGGGCTGGGAAGGGGGCACTGGCAGGGCGTGGGACCATGTGAGGGGGTCCCACGTGCAAAGGTCCCACGTGGGGGGCTCCTGGTGTGGTGGGGGGCTGGGAGGGGTCCGGGGCCATGGGAGGGGTCCCACGTGGGGAAGGGGCTCTCTCTGGATCTCCTGGTGGGGTGTGTGGGGTCCCTGGTGGAGTGTGGGGCTGTGTGAGGGTTCCCCCGTGGGGAGGGAACTCTCTTTGGGGTCCCTGGTGGCGTGTGTGGGTCGCTGGTGGGTCTTGGGGATGTTGTAAGTGGTCCCTCGTAGGGAGAGGCTGTCTGTGAGGCTGGGTGTGAGATGGGTGGGGTGTGAGATGTCCCCCATGGGCAGGGGCTCTGTGGGGCAGCCGTCAGGGTGTCTGAGTCCCTGTTGGAACATGGGGCTGTGTGAGGGCTCCTCGCGGGGACGGGGGTGTCTGTGCAGCTTCTGGTGGGCTATGGGGGGGGCTCTGTTGGAGTGTGGGGCTGGGAAGGGGGCACTGGCAGGGTGTGGGGTCATGTGAGGGATCCCACGTGGGGAAGGGTCTGTGTGTGGGGCTCCTGGTGTTGTGGGGGGCTGGGAGGGGTCCAGGGCCATGTGAGGGGCTCCTGGTGGGGAGGGGGCTCTCTGTGGGGCTGCTGCTGGAATGTGGGGCTGCGAAGGGCCGTGATGGGGTGTGGGTGCAGTGTGAGGAGGGGCTCTCTATGGGGCTCCTGGGAGACTGATGGAGGGGGGGCGATGGGCCATGTGAGAGGTCCCCTGTGGGGAGGGGGCTCTCTGTGGGGTTTCTGGCAGGGTGTGCCGGTCCCTGGTGGGGTGTGGGGCCCTGTGAGGAGTCCCACTTGGGGAGGGGGTCCTCTATGGGGCTCCTGGTGGGGCGTGGGGCTATGTGAAGGTTCCCCCATGGGCAGGGGCTCTCTGTGGGGCTGCTGGCAGTGTGTCTGGGCTCCTGGTGGGGTTTGGGCCTGTGGGGAGGGGGGGCTCTCTGTAGGTCTCTTAGCAGAGATGTGGGGCTGTGTGATGGGTCGCCCGTGGGAGGGGGCTCTCTCTGGGGTACTGTGTGTGAACCCCTGGAGTCTGAGGGTTGTGAGGGCTGTCTGGGTGGGCAGAGGAGGCTCTGCTGAGGCCTGTGTGCTGCCCACGCCTCTGCCTTCCAGAATAGGATCGTGGACCGGTGTGAGCGGCTCCAGCTGCAGAGCGCGGCCATCGCCCGGCACGTGGATGAGGTGCTGCCTGCCAAGGACCAGGGCCTCCTGGTAAGTCTCTGCCCCTTCTCCTGGTGCAGCCTGGAGCTGGTCCTACACGTTTCCAAGCTCGCCATTCCTGGTGGAGATGCTGAGCTCCTGGTGGGCTCATCAGTGTGCAGGGCTGTCCCCCTCCCACCCGCCTGCTTGCATAAGGGGAGTGCCAGGGCTTCATCTGCCTAAACCCCCTCTCCCCAACAGGTTTCTTGATGTTAATGTACAACAACCAACCATCCCACTAGGACCAGTCTTAATGATTCTTGAAGTTTTGTGGTTGTCAGCAAGGATGAAGGCAGTTCTTGTGGCGGTTCTGTTTCTCCCTAACAGCAAACCAGGAAGATCTGCTGAGGGATGTGACTCTGATGTTTCACAGGTTGCCGCTTAGGGTCAGGCCAGGAGGAATTAGGCAGTTTTGGACTGGTTGTCCTGTTTATCTCTGCTTGCCTTGTGCTGATTACTGTGGCTTGGGCTCAATTAACAGAATAATTATCATTGCTGAGCACCCAGAAAACCAGCTGAAGCGGTTGGTGCCCTTGCTGGGCTGGAAGCGGGGCTGATGTTTCTCCTCTCTGCTCGGCCTGGCAGACTGCAGCCAGCGCGGCGCGGGAGCTGGTGATCCAGAGGCTGATGTTCGTGGGGAACGCGTGTGAAAATGAAGAGCAGCGGCTGCTGGAGAAGGTGCACACGGAGGAGGAGCGGGCGCACCAGAGCATCCTGACACAGAAGGTGCACTGGACGGAGGCTTTGGAGAAGCTGGCTGCCCTCCGGGCCTACCTGGTGGACATGATCACCAACCTGGATGACCAGGGCCTGGTGGTGAGTGCTGCGCCTTGTATTGGGGCACGAGTCAGTCAGACCAGGAGTCACCTGGACTTTTTATCAGGGGTATTATGGGATTTAAGTACAGTGTGCAGCAGCTTGCCATAGAGTGATAGAATCAGAGTTTGGAGAAGACCTCTGAGCTCACCCAGTCCAACCCTCGGTCCAACTCCACCGTGCCCATGTTCTGAAGAGCCACCTCTATATATATTTTGAACCCCTCCAGGGATGGAGACTCCATCACTGCCCTGGGCAGCCTCTGTCAGGGATTCACGTCTCTTTCAATAAGGAAATGTTCCTAATATCCAGTTTGACCCTTCCCTGACACAGCCTGAGGCCATTTCCTCTCAACCTGTCACTTGTTACTTGGGAGAAGAGACCAGCACTCACCTCACCACAACCTCCTTTCAGCAGCTTGCTGCACTGACAGCAAGGAGGCAGAGTTGGACAGCACCTACATTTGCAGGTCTAGCTCAAGGAACCTCCTTCACTTGGTCCTTACAAGCTCCTCTGCTTTCTCTATGGTTCTTAGTGCATCTGCTCTGCCCAATCCTGCTTTTGTTTGCAGTGAGATTCAGAACTGCCCCAGCTCAGCTCTCTGAGCTTTTGGCTTGAAGCTGCCAGCTCTCAGATGCCTTGTTCCAAGAGACCAGTCAGCCAGCCCAGGAGTCACCTGGACTTCTTATTGTGGATGTTCTGGGACTTAAGTAAATGGACAGCCAGGACAGCTGTAGTGCTCTTACAGCACTCAGTTGGGCCACAAGTTTTCTAGTATTCTGTCTAGTTTTAGTCAAAATGTGACCCTTGGAAACACCAGCAGCTCTTCTCAAAGGTCTGCCCTGTTGGCTGGTGTACCTCTGTTTGGGATATTTACTGTGCAGAGCAGTCCCTGCTTCCCTTCACTCCACTCCTTTTCTGGCTATTAAATTGTCTTGGTTTACCCAGCAATTCCTCTCGTTGTAGATGCAAGCAGGTGGGTGTTGCACCTCCTCATCTTGCTCCTAGCCATGTGTAACTTTGTGAAGAGAAGGGTGGCAGCTCTGCTTGGGAAAAAGAACTGATTCCCCAGGCAGAAGTAGATGGCTGTTCCTTTGGTGGGAAATGCAGCATCTGTCCTGTCCCAGCATCTTGGCTGGCCGAGCTGTAGAGAGCAGAGGTTGGAATGCAAGGTCCCCCAGCTGCCTGCGGCAGAAAACAGCGAGACCCTCGGTGTCTCCTTTTACCACATAGTGGAGAGGAAATAGGGATCATACCTTCTCCACCTTGGATCATTGGTATTTGTGTCTGTCAGGAGCTGATCCACATCATGTCACAGGAGAGTGAAGAAGGCAGGCAGAGCACACTGCAGCTCAAATTTGAGCCCTGCTCAAATACTTTTCTACCACTTTGGTACCTGGGCTGTGCCTTCAGAACCATTGCCAATGAGTACAGACTCAAATGGGACTTATCCTGAGGTTACCTGACTCTTGGCTTTGGCTCTCTAACCTGTGCTGCAGCATCACCCTGATAGAAAGCTTTGGGGGTTGTTTGCTGCAAGTACAGGACGTCCTTGCTGCATGTCCCAGTGGCCTGGGAAGGAGGGAGGAACCTCAGGGATGGGTTTTTCAAGACACTGGGCAAGGCAGAATGCAGCCATAGGAACTCCCAGATGCAGCCAGCCCAGTGTCTGCCATAAGGTGTGGAATCAGAGCAGGTTCTTTGTGGGTCCAGAGAATTTGCACCTGTCTTAGCTCTTCCACGTGCTTTCCATGCACCAGATGATCCAGCTGCACTTGTGCTCTTCTGCTCTCACACCACTTGCATGTGCAGCAGAGCACTGGCAGGCTCTGTCCAGATGCTCCCAAGCCCTTCACTGTCACCCAGCTGCCCGGTCCCACAGGCACAGCAGTCACTGCCCCTACCTCGATGGAGAAGATATCGCCCACAGCCATTCTCACTCATTTTCTTAAGGAGTGGGAAGTGCTGCAGCTGATGAAAATGGGTGTTGGATGCTCCCCAAGGGCAGTGTTGGCGTGAGCATTGGTTTCTCTGGGTCAGGAAGGAGAACAGTGGTCCCTGGGTCCCAGGTTTGCTGTGCCCCAGCTTGTGTTTGTGATGCTATCTGTGGGAATTTCAGCTGTGATGACTCTTTCTCTCCTTGTCCCCAGCGTGCAGAACAGGAGATCTTTGAGAGGTCAGTACCCAGCTGCTCCCGGGCCTTTCCTTGCCTCTGCTCCCAGCTTGCCTGCACCCTCCACGACCTCGCTGCAAGCACCCTGCCATCGCTGGGGCAGCGGGACCCCCCCTCTGGCCTGCCCTCTGCTGCTTTTGTTGAGGACAAAGGCAGAGCACAGAGATGCCAGCCTGGCCTCTTGTCTCTGCTTCCTGTGCTGCAACTCAAGGCAGAGCTGTGGCACCTCGAAATGCTCCATGTGCAATGTCCCCTCTTGCTCATGGGAGACCTTCTCCAGCTCCTTAGCAAATTCCATGGGTTCCCTGGGATCTGGAGCAAGCCTGTCCCTGGCCTGTGGGCAGGAGGTAGGATCATCAACCTGGAAAGCTGGCCTGCTCCGTGCCTGGGGGCTGCTGGCACAGCATTGCCTGGGGCAGCAGCACCCCCGAGCTCCACGCTTGTGCTGCTTCCTTCCCGGACAGACAGGTAGCACAGGGGGAAGAACCAAGTGTGGGTGTCAGCATTTCTGACAGTCAGCATTAACAATGCTGAGCTGCCCTTCCTTGAAAAGGCAATGTGGTTCTGCTTATTTCCAGGGCTGCTGCAGGGGTGCAGTAGCCAGCACTGCTTGGACACTGCTGCCCAAAGGGCTTTCGGGAGTGTTTTTTGCTTGTAGAGAGTAGAAAATTGACCAAAACACCTTACCAGCAGCCAGTGTCAGAGCCCTCACTTACAACCATGAGTTTCTGTGTGTGCTGGAGGCCACAGGAACCCAGCAAATCCTCAGTCTCCTTGCTGTGCTCTACAAAACCTGCAGTCCTGGCTTGCTCTCCTGTTGCTGCCCCCTTTGCTCCAAGAGCAAAGCTTTGTCCTTAAAGAGGGAAATCCGATTCTCTCCCTGCAGACTGTTCATTGTGCTCCCCTTGTACCATGCTGGCTGCTCTGAGGTGTTTAATCCTTGTCTGCTAGGGGAGGAGGCTGTTGACTCATGTTGCTGGGATTGTGTTTTGAAACACTGAGTTCATTCAGAAGGGGCTGTAATCAAAGTCAGCCGAAAGTATCACTTGGGAGGGGAGTTTGCCCAGAAAGCCCTGGTTTCTCTGCAGCAAGTGCTCCTCTTGCAACTGCTCCAGCTCACATTTCTGTCATACTTCCTAGTGATCTTAAACACCTCCCAGCACTGGTCAATGAATCATTGTGTTTCAAAATAACCCTTGTGTTCCTTTGCTAGGACAGAGGTGGCGGAGGGAATCTTGGAGCCACAGGAGTCCCCAAAGTTAAACTTTAACCAGACCTGTGTTCAGAGTCCATTGCTGCATCGACTGTGGGCCTCGGCTGTTCTCTGCTGTGTCACAGGTCAGTGTCCCACTCAGGTCTCACACTCTCTGGGGATCCCTGCACCCCGTTTGTGTTGTGCCCAAAGAAATGTCCTGATGTGTGCCAAAACATCCTGATGCTGTGTCCTGCCCAGGACCTGGCATGTCCTGCCCCTCTGCTGTCCCAGTCCCTGCCAGTTCTTGGAGCTCCTCAGCAACTGTAGGCGGTTTGGAGGGGAAGACAGGGTCTCCAAGCAGCTGGTTCTAAGAGCATAACAGAGTTTTGAAAAGACTCTGTCTTTTAGCAGCTCTGTTGTTTAACCTCGCTTGGTCTCTTTTGCTGTTTCCTGAGTCACTTGTTGTCAGCAGTGGAGCTGGTGCTACTGTAGGAGTCTCTGTCACACAAATTCCACTTTGCTGTGTTTGGCACTGGCCTGCTGAGGATTTTAAAAGAGGGAGAACTCTGTATGATGTTGTGATGTGCTGGAATGAGCAAGGAGTAAATGCAGGAGCTTTCTGATCACAAGCTGAGGTTGTGGCTGTGCACAAGCTGGTGGTTTGTTAGAGATGTTTGTGATCCAGCTCAGCTCTTGCTGTACAGCTGGGGTTGCACTGGAGGCATTGCCAGGCCAGTAATGTGCTCCAGGTGTGGTTTTACCAGGTTGGTGTCAGCTGTGTGGAGCAAGGAGACCGTAGAATGGTTTGGGTTGGAAAGGACCTTAAAGCCCATCCCCTGCCACTTCTCTGGGCAACTTGTGCCAGGGCCTCCCCACCCTCATACATTTCTCCCTAAGATCTCATCTCAATCTCCCCTCTTTCAGCCCAAAACCATCCCCCCCATCCTATCCCTGCACTCCCTGATCAAAGCCCCTCCCCAGCTTTCCTGTAGGTTCCCTGTGCATTAACACCAGAATGCAGTCCCATACCCGGGTTAGATATGTGTTGCACAATATGAGGTTCAGTGCCTTCTTCTGTCAGAGGAAGATAAAGTCTCGTACTGCTCTGTTTTCTCTGAATTTATAGCAGCATTTGGCTTCCTGGAAAGTCAAACTACAAATAAGCAGTGTGGGCAAGTGCTACTGCAGAGCCATCCGGAGGGCACAGTGGTACAGGCTGCAAGGAGTTTGCTGCTCAGTGGAAGAAATCATCAAACAGATGAAGCTGATTGCTTTAGCTGGAAGGGCATGGTGTCCAGGTCCTCTTTCTGCTTGCCATTAGCAGCAGTAGCTTCCACCTAATGGGTGCTTCCACTTTCAGCCTCAATTTGTCTCCTGGCAGGGAGCACCAGGGCAGGCTCTTGATCAGGGAGTGCAGGGACAGGATGAGGTGGGGAATGGTTTTAAGCTGAAAGAGGGGAGATTGAGATGAGATATTGGGAAGAAATGTTTTGCTGTGAGGGTGGGGAGGCCCTGGCCCAGGTTTCCCAGAGCAGTGGTGGCTGCCCCATCCCTGGAGGTGTTCAAGGCCAGGTTGGATGGGGCTTTGAGTCCCCTGATCCAGTGGGAGGTGTCCCTTCCAATCTGAGCCATTCCATGATTCTACAGTTCTAGGTACTGGAGCAGGTCAGGGATGCAGCATAATGGTTTGATTCTTTAAGTGCCTCATCCTGCCATGTGCTGGAGGCCAAGCAGAGGGTGATGGGGGAATGGCTGGAGCAGGTGTGAATATGTTAGAGCTCTTTTTGTCATCAGGGCTAGGAGAGCAAATGACTCACCTGCTCCAGCCTTGATTCCATGGTGGTTTAAGAGCTAAAATGGATGAAGTGAGGGTGGGAGGCAGGGCAGGAGGGGCACCTGCAGGTAGAAACTCAGTTGGAGCAGGTGACTCAGCTGGGCTTCAACCTCCTCTCTTTTCTCAGCGAATTCCCAGAGTGAGGGAAATCTTATGCAGTTATTCAGCACTTGCAGGGGCTGCAGCCCCACTGAGGGGTCTCATGGTGATGGGCAGGGCGAGCAGTGCTGGGTGCTGTCAGCCCCTGGGTTCAAAGTGGTGCAGAGTGCAGTGGGTGCAGGTGTCCTCTGGCCAGTCCAGGTCTCACCTCAGATTTGGGTTGTGGCCCCTTAATTCACAGCAAACCCAAATTGAGTCATGGATGTGCCCATCTCTGATACCTGGTGCCACCTCCCTCCCTGCTCCAAACCCACTCAGGCTGGGTTGATTAATGATTTGAGTTTCACAGGAGGAAAGAGATTGTCCCTGCCCAGCCCTCTCATTCCTGTATTCCCCCTCATTCCAGCCTTACCGGCTTTTCAGGTTTTCTGCCAACAGCCTGTGTCCTTGTGCAGGCTCTTGACTTGCCTGCCAGGGGAGGAGAGCTTACCAGGCAAGGAGAGGTCAGGTCCTACTTGCCCACAGGGGGGGTTGAAAGGGACAGGACTCAGGTTTGTGTCTCTCCCAGAAATGGGATGGACCAAACCTGCTGAGTTCTATTTTGGGCTGACTGGGGCCGAGGTCAGAAGAGGAAGAGCAACATTATCTCTGACTCTGCAGGACTTCTAGTGCAAGAGTGGCGAGGTGCCTGGGGGGGTCTGGGCTTTGATGGGTCTCTGGCTTGAGAGGAGAGGCTGTGGGGAGCTGCTGTGCTGGCACCCAGCCCGAGCATCCAGCCTCATGTCACCTGGGGAGCAGATGGGTCTGCAGGAGTGATGTGTGAGGAGAGGGCAATGGACATTTTGTTTCTAATGGCTGTGAGTTCTTCGGTGATTCAGGTCATAGAATCATGGAATGGTTTGGGTTGGAAGAGACCTCAAAGCCCATCCAGTTCCACCCCCCTGCCATGGGCAGGGACACCTCCCACTGGATCAGGGGGCTCAAAGCCCCATCCAACCTGGCCTTGGACACTTCCAGGGATGGGGCAGCCACCACTGCTCTGGGCAACCTGGGCCAGGGCCTCCCCACCCTCACAGAAAAGCATTTCTTCTTAAGGTCTCATCTCAGTCTCCCCTCTTTCAGCTGAAAACAATTCTCCCTCATCCTGTCCCTGCACTCCCTGATCAAGAGCCCCTCCCCAGCTTTCCTGGAGCCCCTTTCAGCCCTGGGAGGCTGCTCTAAGGTCTCCCCTGAGCCCTCACTTCTCCAGGCTGAACAAGCCCAGCTGTCACAACCTGTCCTATATGGGAGGTGCTCCAGGCCATAGATCATCTTTGTGGCCTCCTCTGGACTTGCTCTGACAGGTCAGGGCCACTAAGTTGGTGCTCACCGTGTGGCTTCTCTTGCAGGTTCACAGGAGATTCACATCGATGAGAAAACTGTCAGCCCCCACCTCAGCCTGTCGGAAGACAAGAAAACCCTGACCTTCAGCCCCAAGAAAGCAAAGGTGGACTTGGACTGCCCTGAGCGGTTTGACCACTGGCCCAATGCTTTGGCTACTGCAGCGTTCAGCTCCGGAGTCTGTGCGTGGAAGATCCGTGTGGACAGGAGCTGTGCCTACAAGCTGGGGGTGTGCTACAGCTCCCTGCCACGCAAGGGCTCCAGCAACGAAGCCCGCCTGGGCTTCAACACCACCTCCTGGGTCTTCTCACGCTACGACCAGGAGTTCAAATTCCTGCACGCGGGGCGCCCGCAGCTGGTGGAGCTGATCAAGTCCCCGGCCGAGATCGGGGTGCTGGTGGACTATGCGGGAGGGGAGGTGCTCTTTTATGACCCCGATTCCTGCGCCATCCTCTTCTCCCACAGGGAGGCCTTCACGGAGCCCCTCTACCCCGTCTTTGCCGTGGCGCACCGGAGCATCTCGCTTGTCCGGTGAGCGGGGGGTGAGCATGGAGCTGTGAGTACAGCAACTGTACACGACACGGTACCATCGCGGGGGGAAGGGGCCTGGGCAGGGCTACCGGCTTGTGTACGGCGGTGGTCAGACAAGAGCTGCCTCCAAACTGCGTCTGTGCTTCCCATGTTCTATGGCAGCTCTGTTCTTCTTGCATTTTAGGGCAGCTTTCTTCTCCTGGAGGCTGCATGGGCTCTGTGTCTGCCCTGAGGGGTCAGGGAATGGCCTGGCTCTGCCAGCTGCTTTTGGTGAATCATTGAATTCCTCTCCTAAAAACGGCAGCATCCAGCCTGATGTCTGGCTTAGGAAAGCAGGAGGAATATTAAGATGTGTTTGGAGGAATGGCAGGGACAAGGCACATGGAAAGGGATGTCGGTGGGGACAGCTGGAGCTGGGAGGATCCACCAGTGTCAGAGCAGGGACTGTGGGGGGGGCTGTCCTGGTGGGACCCACACTAGGGCAGGGGCACCCCTGAGGGGCTGTGACCCACAGAATTATAGAATCTCCTGGTTGGAAAAGACCTTTGAGATAATCAAGTCCAACCATACCTGTCCACTACTAAACCACATCCCTGAGCACTTCATCTCCCCACCTTTTGCACACCTCCAGGGGTGGGGACTCCGTCATCTCCCTGGGCAGCCTCTGCCAGTACCTGAGAACCCTTTCAGTGAAGAAACTTTTCCTGGTGTCTAATCTGCCCCTCCCCTGGTGCAACTTGAGGCCATTTCCTCTCATCCTATTGCCTGTCACTTGGGAGAAGAGCCCAGCACCCACCTGGATAGAACCTCCTTTCAGGCAGTTGTAGACAGTGATGAGGTCTCCCCTCAGCCTCCTCATCTCAAGGCTGTGAACAATCTTAGTCCCTCAGCTGCTCTTCACAGGACCTGGTCTCCATCCCCTTCCCCAGCTTCATTGCCCTTCTCCATGTTGGAGAGCCCATGCTGGAGCAGAGGAGTAAGAAGCAAGGAGCAGCAGAAGGAAACCCATCCTGAACTCCTCCACAACTCACCAAAGGGTGCTGGGGGCTGAGTGTAACCTGGTGAAAACATGGGACGCTTGTTGTCAGGCAGTGAAGAAAGTGAGGAGAGCCAGGAAAGGTGATTCACTGTTTAAAAATTATCATCTCTATTTCTCAATACCCAAATGAATGTTTGTTAATTACCAATATATCAAATTAACAAATTAATTGTCCAACCCCAGGCTTTTTTGCCTGCAGCATGAAGCTTTCAGCTGCCTCCTGACCAGCGCTCCCAGAAAGAGCGGGGCTCTGGCAAGGTGGCAAACCTGTGGTGCAGGGCCTGTGCATGGCTTTTCCTGGGTGCTCTGTGCAGGTGGACCTTCCCTGGGCTGAGCCCAGCTCCACTGATGCACTGGCACAGGAGATGTGTGAGCCTCTCCTCAGGGAGACAGTGAAGGGATAAACCTCAGTGTCTGCTCCATCCCTCCCCCCAGAAAGAGCCTTCTGGATCCCCAGCTCAGTCAGGGGCAGATGCCACTGCTGAGCCTCCCCCGTGGTGTTTTTAGAGCTCTGAATGCCATCAGCAGTCACGCTGAACGTGTCAAATACACTTTATTGCGTTAACACCCCCTGCTCCACGGGCAGTGATGCTCCCTGTGCTCAGAAGCGCTCCCTTCTTTTCCGTATCCAGCTGGCAGCAAGAAACCCCATGCCAGGACCAGGCTGTGGCTCCGCAGCAGCGCTGCTCCTCCTCCAAAACGCAGCTACCCCTTCTCAATAAGGGCCAGGAGGTGGCTGAGAGTGGGCAGGACGTGCTCGGGGGGCACCTCGGGCTCCTGGCCCTTCCCAGCAGCCTGGAGCAGGAATCCGTGCATGCCCACGGCGCGGGCTGCTCGGTAATCCCGCGTGTAGTCATCGCCGACGTGAGCCGTGTGCTCCGCGGGGACCCCGGCCAGGCGCAGCGCCTGCTCGAAGATCCTCCTGTCCGGCTTGGCGAAACCAGCGTCCTCGGAGGTGAGGACGAATTCAAAGTGGTGCCGCAGGGCGCACTGGGAGAGGATATTTTCCAGCCGGTTATCAAAGTTGGAGACCACCCCCATGCGGAAGCCGCGCTGGCAGCACTGGGTCAGGGTCTCACTGGCTCCCGGCAGCACCTCCCAGTTGCGGGCGCTGCAGAAGTCACGGTAGAGGTTTTCTGCCACCAGTGTCAGGACTTGGTTGTCGTGCACACCTGAGAACCTGAAGGTCTGCTTCACCACGTCAATCCACCACTGCTGGGAGCTCAGCCCCTGGCCCTGGCCGTAGTTGGGGAAGCGCTGGCTCTGGGCTCTGTACACCTCCTGGAATGCCCGAGTGAGCGCCTCTGGCTGCACCCGGAGCCCGTGTGCCCGCGCCTCGGCTGCGTAGCTCTCCCCGAGCGGCTGCCGCAGCCGCAGCAGCGTGTCCTTCACGTCCCACGTCAGTAAGCGGAGCCGGAGCATGGCTTCGGGGAGGCACAGGGCTAGGGGGAAGTGGTGCTCTGCCGAGAGCGGTGCTGAGCGCGGCTCCCAGTGGGATCACAGGGGTGGGTGCACCAGCCCTTCGCCCACTGCACCCCCACTGGTGTCGTTGCCCCGCGTGGGGCGCTCAGGGCCCCACCCCGCAATGTCGCAAGGGAAGGACAGCTCTGCTCCTGGTGCCAGGGGCAAAGCCTCCTCCCAGGCCAGTGGGGGGTGATGCAGGGCCCGATGTGGGGCTGCTGGACAGATGGGGTGAGGTCTGAGGGAATGCTGGGGCACCCGGTGGGTGCAGGGTCACCTAGGATATGGGCTGCCAGGAGTGAGGGTGAAGGGGCACCCAGGGCATGAGGGGGTGTACCCAGGGTGTCTGGGGTGGAGGTATGGGGGCACTTGGGGTAACTGCAATGGGTGTAGGGGGCACGTAGGGGTTGTACTTGGGTATCTGAGGTGGGGGTTCACGGGCACCTAGGGAGGCTGGGTGGTTGCAGGGGCACTAGGCGCTGTACCTGGGGGGTCTGGGGTGGGGGTATGGGTGCCCAGGGATATCAGGGTGAGTGTAGGGGGCACCTGGGGGCTATATTCTGGGTGTCTGGGGTGGGGGCACAGAGGCACCTGTGGTGGGTGCAGAGTGCACCCCGGGGGCTATACCTGGCGTCTCGAGGGGTGGGTATGGATGTTACCCCGGGTGTCAGAGTGGGTACAGGGGCACCCAAGGTGTGCCGGGTGGGGATTATGGGAGCACCTGGGGCTGTACCCGGGGTGTTGGGGTGGGTATGGGGGCACCTGGGGCTGCACGTGGGGTGTCTGGGGGGGGGGTATGTGGGATCACCTGGGTCCGGGCAGAACGGTACCCGGGGTATCTGGGTGGCTGCAGGGGCACCCGCGGTCGCCGGGGGACGGGGTGGGGGGGGTGCAGCGGATGGGGGGGGCTGGCACGCGGGACCTTCACCCACCTCCGCCACGGGCTGGAACCCCGCCCCTACCGGAACTCAGCACCGCCCCCTCTCGGGGCAGCCCCGCATCGCCTCCCGGGAAGCCCCGCCCCCTCAGGGGCAGCCCCCCAGAAGCAGCCCCGCCCCCCTCAGGGGCAGCCCCGCACCGCCTCCTCCCGGCGCCAGCGCAGCAGCTGCGGAGCGAAATAGGTGATGATGACATCGGCCCCTGCGGAGAGAGGAGCCGCTGCAGCCCACCGGGGGCGGGGCACGGGGGCGGGGGCAGCCCCGGGGGGATGGAGGCAGGACCGGGGAGGGGGCGGGGGCAGAACACATCGGGATGGGGAGCAGGGGCAGCCCCGGGGTGGGGAGGGCAGCCCCGGGGGGCACAGCCGGTCAGAAAGGGGAGGGGAGCAGCCCCGGGGTCGGGGGGACACACCGGGATGGGGAGCAGGGGCAGCCCCGAGGGGATGGAGGCAGGACCTGGGGAGGGGGGCAGGACACACCGGGATGGGGAGCAGGGGCAGCCCCGGGGTGGGGAGGGGAGGCAGGACCGGGGTGGGGAGCAGAACACACCGGGATGGGGAGCAGGGGCAGCCCCGGGGGGCACAGCCGGTCAGAGAGGGGAGGGGAGCAGCCCCGGGGTTGGGGACACACACCGGGATGGGGAGCAGGGGCAGCCCCGAGGGGATGGAGGCAGGACCGGGGGAGGGGGGGCAGGACACACCGGGATGGGGAGCAGGGGCAGCCCCGGGGTGGGGAGGGGAGGCAGGACCGGGGTGGGGAGCAGAACACACCGGGATGGGGACCAGTGGCAGCCCCGGGGGCATGGAGGCAGGACCGGGGGAGGGGGGGCAGCCCCGGGGGATGGAGGCAGGACCTGGGAAGGGGGGGCAGGACACACCGGGATGGGGAGCAGGGGCAGCCCCGGGGTGGGGGACAGCCCTGCAGCAGGACAGACGGGGCCAGGATGAGGACGTGGGCCGGAGGCGGGGAAGGAAAAGCTCCGGCGGGGCGGGACGGGGACGGGCGGACACCACACGTGGCCGGGGAGGAGCAGGACGAGCGCCCGGGACGGGGCGGGGGGGGGAACGCCCGGGGTCGGGAGCAACCCCGGGGAACACGGGGAGCCGGGGCGAGGGCAGGAGCGGCCCCGGGAGGGGCACACACAGGGCTGGGCTGGGGGAAGGAGCAGTCCCGGGAGCGAAGGGACTCGTAGGGGGGCAGAAGCAGCGCGGGGGGGGATGCAGAACAGACCCCGGGGCGGAGGACGGAACACACGGGGACAGGTGGAGGAGCCCCTGGGACACACACGGGGATGGGGGATCAGGAGCAGCCGTGGGGTGTCCCCCCCCCAGCCTCACCTGCCCGCCGGAACGCCGTCACGGCCTCGGTGACGGCCGCCTGCAGGCTGAAGGCGCCCGCCTGCGCCCCGTGCCACAGCATGGCATACTCCCCCGAGACGTGGTACACGGCCAGCGGGTGCGTGGGGTGCTGGGGCGGGGGTCAGCGGCGGGGACACAGACCCCACGGCCCCTCGTGCACAGCCAGTGCCCCCACTACCACCCCGGTGCCCCGAGAAGGGCCACAGCGCCCACCCCAGTGACCCCAGAAGGGCTCTAGCACCCACTCACTGCTCCCAGAGCGATGCAATGCCCGCCCCAGTGCCCTCAGAGTGGCTCCAGTATCACCCCAATGCTCCTAGAGTGGCTCCAGTGCCCACCCCATTGTTTCTGGATGAGCTTCAGTGCCACCCCAGTGCTCCCAGAGGGGCACCTGTGCCCACCCCACTGCCCTTACAGGGCCCTCAGTGTCCCCAAAAGGGCTCCACTACCTAGCCCAGTCCTCTCAAAGTGGCCCCAGTGCTCCCAGAGGGCCTCCAGTGCCCACCCCAGTGCTCCCAGAGGGCCTCCAGTGCCCACCCAACCCTGTAACCACAGCCCCAGTTTGGGTCCCGGCCATGGCAAGTGCCCACCTTGCATCCCTCCCCGTCCCAGGACTCCCACTGGCACACGGTGAGCTTACCTGGGCCTTGACGTCCCTCACGAGGTCCAGGTAGGGCATCCCTGGCTTAACCATCAGCATGTCTGCTCCCTCACGCACGTCCCGGTCCTGGCAGGGAACACGCGCATGGCCCCAGCAGCTCGGGGTAGGAGAAGGTTTTCCAGCGAGCCCCCAGCTGGGTCTCCTCAGTGGTTTTGAGCTGGGGGTTGGTTTTTCCCCAGAGGCATCACAGAAGGTTTGGTGAGCCTCTAATTGGCCACAGGAGCCCACAGATGGGCTGCGACGGGGTAGAGCTGACGCTCCTCTCACCAGGCACTGTGCCTGGGGGATGCCAGTGGCTCTGAGCCTCTGATCCCAAACCCTGCAGCCAAGTATGGGGTCACCACCTCCACAGCTGCCAGCGCAGGGTCCCACTGGGGACCAGCTCTCCAGCAGGATGATGGGCATCACATTTCTCTCGAGAGCCTTGGCCACGCTGGCTGGCATTCCTGCCACCCCTGACCCAACCCTGCGACCCTCAGTACTGCCCTGGGCAGCCCAATGCCATCTCACTCACCACGGCGCGCATCGCCAGGCCCCTGGCACCCGGGGGCAGCTGGTAGCACCGTCTGTCTCCAAAGGCGGGTTTGGATAGCGCAGCGTCCCTGGAGATGGAGCAGAGGATGGGATGAGCAGCCAGACAGCTCCCCGTGCCCCACAAAGCTTCAGAAAGGTGAGGACAGACCAAGGCAAGTGCCTGAGTTATGACAACTGGGGAATGAGGGGCTCTCTGACACAGCTCAGTGCCTCGGGATCGCTCTGGGAGGTCCAGCAGGCCCTGGGAGCTGTGCTTCAACAACCACTGGCCTCCCCGTGCCCACAGACTGGGGTGAAATCACATCAGACACTTTCCTTTTGCTCTTTTCCCAGCAGGTCATGGATTCATAAAAAGGTTTGGGTTGGAAAGGACCTTAAAGCTCACCCAGTGCCACCCCCTGCCATGGGCAGGGACACCTCCCACTGGATCAGGGGGCTCAAAGCCCCATCCAACCTGGCCTTGAACACCTCCAGGCATGGGGCAGCCACCACTGCTCTGGGCAACCTGGGCCAGGGCCTCCCCACCCTCATTGTGAAGAATCTCTTCCTAATGTCTAATCTGAATCTTCCCCTTCCAGTTTAAAGCTGTCTCCCCTCATCCTATCACTATAGGCCCTTGTAAAAAGTCCCTCCCCAGCTTTCTTGTAGCCCCCTTCAGGTACTGGAAAACTGCTATGAGGCTTCTCCGGAGCTTTCTCTTCTCCAGGCTGAACAACCCCAACTCTCTCAGCCCGTCTGAGGTCCCTCAAGGACAGCCCATCAGGGCCGAGCCTTTCCTAGCATGCGGTCTACCACTTGACCAAGCTGAGGCGTGTCCCTAAAGTCACCCTTTGGGTCAACACTGGCTCCTGGGACTCCTGGCAGCTGCAGGCAGCTGCCTCCCTGCCACCAGCACCCAGGACAAGCAGGGGACTGTAAGATCACCCAAGGTTCTCTTCCCACCAGCCAGCCTTTCCTGGGCACAGTACGTTTGTCTTCCTTTCGCACTGGGAAGTAAGAGGAGAGTGCTCCAAAACGACCAGTGTGGCCCCAGGTGTGTCCCAGGCTCTGGCTGAGCTCCATTTCCAAATCACCATCTGGGGATGCAGCTCCCAGCCAGCCTGGTGCTGCTGGAGCAATCCTGCTGAGGGACAGTCCTGGGGGCAGGACAGACCCACCTGAAGGGACCGTAGAAGCACGAAGCAAACTTGGCGCTGTAGCTCATCACCGAGACCTGCCAAAGAGAGCAGAACCATCAGGGCCAGAAGCTCCGTGCTGCATCCCCACATTGGGGCAGCAGCAATTCCCTCCCACAGGTGTTTTATACAGTGCCCCACACCCTCCTTCCCCTGCCAGAGGCCTGGCACCTCGCTGTCCCCATGGAATGCCAAGGACAATCCCTTCCTGTGCGCACGGGGGCAGCGAAACGCCTGCTGTGTGTCTTGGGCAAGGTGAGGATTTGCTTCTCCCACCGCTTGCCGGGTCCTGGCGTGGCACAGATCTCCACGGGCATCGCAGATCCCACGCCCCACGCTCACCTTGTTGCCCAGGTCATTGGAGATGAGCGCGTTCTTCATGGCCGCGATGCGCCCATCCATCATATCCGAGGGGGCAACGATGTGGCAGCCTGCAGGGAAAGACCAGAGACACCGAGGAGTGCCCGAGGCTGGGGCTCTGCTCGCAGGAGGAGGTGACCCCAGAGCCAAAGAGGCCTAAGCTCCACCAGGTTCAGCATGTGGAGGACAGCGGGAGCCTCCCCTGGCTTGGAGCAAGAGTGCTCCCAGCTGGAGCTGGGCCCAGTTTGCTTTTGGGCCTGCTCAGAGGGGGCGAGTCTGTGAGAATCAGACTTGGGTACTGCTGCCAGCAGAGTCCCCACCTGCTTTGGCGTAGGCCAGTGCCACTTCTGCCAGCCTTTGGCAGCTGAGCTCGTTCTGGATGGTGCCATCTTCACGCAGGATGCCTAGGAGACAAACCCAGGGTGAGATGAGGAGCTGGATCCCTGACTGCCTTGATCCTGAAGGTTGAGCGCACGGCTCTCGCTACAGACATCACAGATTCATGGAATCTTAAAGCCCATCCAGTTCCAACCCCCCTGCCATGGGCAGGGACACCTCCCACTGGACCAGGGGGCTCGAAGCCCCATCCAACGTGGCCTTGAACACCTCCAGGGATGGGGCAGCCACCACTTCTTTGGGCAACCTGTGCCTGTGAGAGATGCTCAGAACAGTGGGGAATACATTCAGAGAGTTGAATAAAGAGGGGAGGACCAGGAGATGAATGACATAGCCCTCCGGCAATGAGACACAACACATGGGTGCCCCAGGGAAGGGAAGACTGAGATGGGGTACAGAGATGGGTGTTCAGACAGATTCAGATGGCCAGGGAGTGGGTCACAACCACCTGTATCTCGAAACCCAGGAGGGTCTCCCAGGCCCAACTGTACCAGTACTGGGGAGCCAAGTCTTGGGGCAGGAGCTGGCCAGGCCCCCCCAGCAGCCAGGGCTCCTCAGCAGAAAAACACAAACCCTGTGCACTCCCAGTCCTGGGAAGGTGCCCAAAGTGCAGCCCCGTGCACTCACCACAGTGCCCGTGGGAGGTGTAAGGGCACAAGCAGACATCACAGGCAATGAGCAGCTCTGGGAAGGTGGAGCGGATCTTCTTGATTGCCTGGATGGCCGGCGTGTCCTCTGCATCAGCAGCAGAGCCTCTCTCATCCTGTGAGAAGAGAAATATTTCAGTAGGCAGAGCTGAGGGCTTCCCTCCAGCTTCTCCATAGCAACAGTTCTGCCCAGGAAACATTTACTGACTGGTGAGACGCTGCAAAGCAGAGTGGTGACCACCGATGATGGAAAAGGGTGACAGGGCAGGGTCCCTAGTGGTGAGTGCAGGTCTCAGGGCCACCTGCAAGATCTCTGGGAGCTTTCACAGAATCATGGAACGGTTTGGGTTGGAAGGGACCTCAAAGCCCAATCCAGTCCCACCGCCTGCTGCCCTGGGCAGGGACACCTCCCACTGGATCAGGGGGCTCAAAGCCCCATCCAACCTGGCCTTGAACACCTCCAGGGATGGGGCAGCCACCACTGCTCTGGGCAACCTGGGCCAGGGCCTTACAGGGAAATATTTCTCCCTAAGATCTCATCACAATCTTCCCTCTTTCAGCTCAAACCCACTCCTCCTTGCCCTATCCCTGCAATCCCTGATCAAGAGCCCCTCCCCAGCTTTCCTGGAGCCCCTTTCAGCACTGGAAGGCTGCTCTAAGGTCTCCTTGGAGCCTTCTCTTCTCCAGGCTGAACAAACCCCAACTCTCTCAGCCTGTCCTCCTACAGGAGTTATGGGTATTGCTGCAGAACCCCAACTTTTTGGGTGTTGCTACAGTCTCCCATCCCCATCCTGCTCTGCTGAGCTTGGTGCAAGCACACCTAGAGACCCTTAACCAGCCTGGTTTGATCAGGACCCCAGCTGTGCCTGCTCTCCCCACACTTGGCTACTTCAAGCCCCTGTGACCACCTCACATGCTGACCTTGTGGACCTTGCTGGGCACGCCAAAGATGAGCACGCACTTCAGACCGTCTTCGACGAGGGGACGCAGCATCCCCTCCAGCTTGTTGACTCCATACCTGAGAAGAGCAAAGTGCAGGGGGCTGCCAGGCACCCAGAGCTGCTCCATGGGGACAGCTGGTGTGGGACTTGGATGCTGGTCTGTGAGTGATCCAGCATCCACAAGCATCCACACCAAGCAGCAGCTGGAGCTACAGGGGAGGTGTTGCCTGAACACTGGGGAGGAACAATCCAGAACCTTATCTGGGCCTACAGGAGCGTTATCTACCCAGCATGGACACTCTCTGCCGTGAAAGGACGAGCATGCCCTGCCCTTGGATCCCTTATCTGGGCTTCCCGTTTGTGGATCCAGCCCACCTCCCCACAGGACCATTCCTCGGGGCCTCTCTGACCTCAGCCCTGCTAACGCAGCAGATGAAGACAGGAGCTGCCAGTCCAGCAAGAACACAGGATCACAGCCCATGGCCTTGCACAGATTTTCTTGCTGCTGCTGGAAACCCCATTGGCTTCCAACCTCCCTGTGTGCCCAGCCCACAAGTGTTCTGGGACACCGCAGGCTCTTGGTATTACTGCTGCCACTACTGGCACTTTCCCAGTATCCCCAGTACGACTGGTTCCACCTCCTTGGCAGACAACTGCTCCTACACTTCCTGATGCCGGGGAATCTCCAAGGCAGGGACCACAGAGGGTTGGAAGCATCACCCCTGGCCCACTTTCATCTCAGTCCACACCTCAGCCCAGCTCGGAGGGGCTGGGATCTTACCTGGCTTGTCCAGGGAGGCTGGGGATCGGCTCCACTGCATCAGGGCTGTCACTGCAGGAGGTGGGGGGGACAGAGAGGTGAGGACTGGGCATGAGAAGTGAGCCCCTGCCCCAGGCTTGTCAACAGCAACTAGCAATCTTTGAGACAGAAATGTCCCAGTTCAGCTCCTCTCATCCACGAAGAATGTTTTGGGAAGTCCAAACCCATCTAAGAGCTCAGGGAGTGCCTAAGCCAGTCAGCCTGAGCTTGGTCCACCCCTAACCCAGAGAGCCAGGGCTCACTCACGTGACAAAGATGGGGTAGATGAGGTTGGAGGCATCAAAGGTGGTTGCTGTGCACTGCCAGGAGCGCAGCACCGGGTGGAAGTAGCCGCTGTGAAGCACGGAGTCTGCCTGCATCTTGGCCCTTCACTAGGAGACTCTGAAACACCAACAGACACCAGCAGGTTGGTCAGTGGCCGTGTCCTGGTAAGGTACTGCTGTTGGCACACGTGAGTGGGCTGAGATCCAAGCAGCCACTGCAGAACCTCCCTGTCCTGCCCCAGGCACAGGCAGGGAGCACGAGCTGCAGCCCAGCAGCTTCATCCCGGCTCTCCTGGGGCCCCGAACCAGCAGCCACGGCACAGCACTTCCCATCAACAGCAAAGACACCGATGCCTCCCCACAAAACTTCTCAGTCCTGTGTGGGAAACCACTAATTTACAGCTACCAGTGCCTGCCTGCAGCAGGATCACGTTCACATGGCTCACTGCTACCACGCTCCTCAGGCTCCGTCTGCTCTGGCTTCTGTAATGCGCCAGCAGCTTTCGAACAATGAGACAGGCATTGCTTAATGTGTTGTACAATACTTTTGTTTAATGCTGTGTAATTACATGGTACAGCTTTTGTACAAAGAGCACTCAAGAGCTGCTCTCTGCCACACAACGTGTTGCTGGGCTCAGGGTACAGGTGCTGTCACGGGCACAGGCGAGGGATCACCGAATCACAGATGGTTTGGGAAAGGGACCTCAGAGCCCACCCAGTTCCAACCCCTCTGCCATGGGCAGGGACACCTCCCACTGGATCAGGGGCTCAAAGCCCCATCCAACCTGGTCTTGAACACCTCCAGGGATATGGAATCCACCACTTCCCTGGGCAACCTGGGCCAGGGCCTCCCCACCCTCGCAGTAAAACATTTCTCCCTAAAATCTCTTCTCAATCTCCCCTCTTGCAGCTGAAAACCTTTTCTCCTCATCCTATCCCAGTACTCCCTGGTCAAGGGCCCCTCCTCAGCTTTCCTGGAGCCCTTTTCAGTATTGGAAGGCTGCTCTAAGGTCTCCCCTGAGCCTTCTCTTCTCCAGGCCGAACAACTCCAGCTCTATTTTTGATGTAGAGATTACACTGAAGGTACCAGGGCTGTGAACCCCATGGTCACACAACACTGCCAGATAAAGAAAACGTGAGAGTTAGGCAAAACTGATTTCAGGGGTAACAAAGAGCAATTACTCAACATCCAAAAATTGAGTGTTGGATATATTACTGTTGAAACTTTTTCTGTAGCAATATTTGCTTCTCCTGTGACAGATCTAGTAGTAATCCTGCAACTTGGCCATTAAGATTTAAATTTCCACAAGCACCAAATTGTCACCAACATGTGACTGGTGAGAGCAATGGAATGGGCTGGGGGGGAGGCAGCTGTCCTGGGATGAAGCTTTTGGCTGCAGCAGAGCAGCTGTTGTGGCCCTGGGAATGCAACCCGGAGAGCAGAGTGTTTGTACAGAGCAGCTCCAAGGACTTCTGCTGGCTGCACACCCCCTCCAGACACCCTGCGCAGAGGAGCCGGGGTGCCCTTGGAAACAAACAGCAAAGTCCTCACTGGAGACCACAGATTTTGTTCTGAGAGCTGAAACCAGAGGGTGGGTGGAAGGAGAGCTGGGAACGGGCTTCTGAAAGAGCCAGCAGGATTCCTCCACTGACACCTCCAGGCAGGGCTTCCCATGGGAGACAGAGTGGATACAAGGATGGGACTCATCTCCAGGAGCAGTCCCGCGGTCCTCAGTCCCATCCAAGGAGCATTCCCAGCAATAAATCCTGCTGCCCTCAGCTCCCTCCGGGGAGCAGACAGGCTCACTGCATCCCAGGACACACTCCAGGGGAGAAAGTTTTACACCAGCAGTGACAACAGCAGTCAGCAACGGCGCAGGGCAGCAGCCAGCCCCACTGATGTGAGGCGTTCACCTACTTCACATGCTCGAGACCCTGTGGATATCCTAGTGCTGAGCCAATTTCTCAGTCTGTATCCGGCTACCCCTGTGCACAGGGCACTTGGAATACTGGGGCAACATGTTCAGTCCCCGAGTCTGGCATCCCCAGCAATCACCACTCCTTGGGGATGGGGGAAAAGGCCCCTCACAGTCACTCACAGGCTTACACGTATAAAAAGACTGTATTCAAAAATCAGGGGATGCAGACCAGCTGACGGGGACACTAGCAGTGTCACAGCACCATGGACCTGTTGGAGCAGGTCCAGAGGAGGCCACTTAAATGATCAAAGGTCTGGAGCACCTCCCCTCTGAAGACAAGCTGAGAGTTGGGGTTGTTCAGCCCGGAGAAGAGAAGGTTCCTTATTGCAGCCTGCCCTTGCTTAAAGAAGGCTGATAAGAAAGATGGGAGAAACTTCTTAGCAGGGTCTGTAGCAATAGGAAAAGGGGCAATGATTTAAAACCAAAAGAGGAGAGGTTTAGGCTTCATATTAGGAAGAATTTTTTTATGCTGAGGGTGACGAGGCACTGGCACAGGTTGCCCAGAGAGGAGGTGGTGGACCCATCCCTGGAAACATTCAAGGTCAGGTTGGATGGGGCTCTGAGCAACCTGATCTGGCTGAAAATGTCCCTGCTCTCTCTAGGGGAGTTGGACTGGATGACTTTCATGGTCCCTTCCAATCCAAACCATTCCATGATTCTATGCTCACTTGGCAAGGAATTTTCAGCCCTGGAAAGGTGCTGCTCAGTTCTTGCTCACAGGGAAGGCGACAGCCCGTGGGTGAACTGGAGTTGGCAGCCCCAGAGCAGCCCCTGGGCTCCAGCGACCACGAACAAAGGGCTCAGTGAACAAACCCCACCTCGAGAATCCCAAAAATGCTTTAAACAACTAATCCCACGGGGTGGGACTGGAGGCACCTGACTCTGTATGGGACAGATAGAGGCTGCAGCTCCAGAAACTGCCTTCTCTGGGGAAGGAGGAGCTGGGCACCCGGTGGAATTGCAGAGCAGAGATAACTCCTGGGATGGGTGGGCCCTGGCTCCCCTGGCCCCACAGCAGAAATGGGGCCCTCCCTATGAGCCCCACGTGCAGGAGAAGGTCCCACCAACTGAAGGCTCCCTTTCTCCATGCAGGACACCTGATGGGACCAGGGTATGGAATCTTATGGTCAGCATGTACCCCACAGCTGGGGAAGGATGACAGGGATGCAGAGCAAGGACAGCAAGAGTGCACACAAGGGGATGATGCACTCCATGAGTTACACCCTGGAACAGGGCTGCTTCCCCCAAGATCTCCTCAGGGCTCCCTGCAGAGCGCTCACGCTTCTTTCCCCAACATTAATGGCCCAAATCCGTATTTCTAAAGCAATTTGCTTTCATGCACATCAGAATGCTGATAAGGAAGAGTTTGAAACAGCACTGCAGCCCCTCCTGAGCAAAGTGGTTTCACCTTTGCTCCTTCGTGCTGGCTCTGCTCAAGGACCAGCCCAAACCCACAGCACCCAAATCCAGGTGCCTCACTGTGTTCCAGGGAAGAGAAGCAACTGCAAAGCGAGAGACCTGTGCCAGCAGTGAGCTCCAAAGGTCTCTTCCAGCTGCTGACAGCACCACTGAGCCTGCAGATCCCAAGACATGAGGAAGCTGCTTTCCAGCATTTTAGGATACAGAAAGAGATGCAGCCTCATCCCTCAGTGCAAAACTACTGATGTGAAGTCCTGGAGACGCGTGATCTCCTGAACTCCCAGTGGGAGAAGGGATGGATAGAGCAGATTAGGAAAGCAGAGCTCTCCAGGGAGACAACGGAGCTGTGGTTAGTTAACAGGATGTTACTGAAAATAATTCTGAAGATACTACTGAAGATATGGAACTGTTGCAACAGGTCCAGAGGGGAGTACGAAGATGACCTGATGGCTGAAGCACCTCTGCTACAGCGACAGGCTGAGAGTTGGGGTTGTCCAGCCTGGAGAAGAGAAGGCTCTGGGGAGACCTTAGAGCAACCTCCCAGGACTGAAAGGGGCTCCAGGAAAGCTGGGGAGGGGCTCTTGATCAGGGGCTGCAGGGACAGGATGAGGGGGAAGGGTTTTGAGCTGAAAGAGATTTAGATGAGATCTTAGGGAGAAATGTTTTGCTGTGAGGGTGGGGAGGCCCTGGCCCAGTTTGCCCAGAGCAGTGGTGGCTGCTCCATCCCTGGAGGTGTTCAAGGCCAGGTTGGATGGGGTTTTGAGCCCCCTGATCCAGTGGGAGGTGGAACTGGCTGGACTTTGAGGTCCCCTTCTACGCAAATCATTGCATGATTCCAAGCACCCCTCCTCCCCGCAGCACCATTCCCACCTCCTGGATACCCCCCTAAGGGGACGGGGTTGGGGACCGGGGGCTGCAGCCGGGGCGTTCGCCCCGGCTGCAGCCCCCGGTCCCCAACCCCATCCCCACCAGCCCCGCACTCACCCTCCGCGCCCGCTGGTCTGCGCCAATTGCATTGCCACGCCCCCTCATTAGCATAACCACACCCCCTTCCCCAGCGCGGGGAGGTGGCGGGAAATCTCGCGCGGCGCAGCGCGGGAAGGGGGCGGGGTGGAGAAAGGGGCGGGGCTAGGGGAAAGGGGCGGGGCTAGGGGGTGGAGAAGGACTGCTGGGTCCTAAAGGGGCCTGGAGCAAGGCTGGGGGGATGTGGAGCGGGTTTGGGGTTGCTGAGGGGGCTGGAGCAGAGGTGGGGGTCCTTTTTGGGGGGGCTGGAGCAGACGTGAGAGTCCTTTTAGGGGTCTGGAGCAGAACTGAGGGTCCTTTTGGGGGTCTGAAGCAGAGGTGGGGGTCTTTTTGGGGGGCTGGAGCAGAGCTGTGGGTTTTTTGGGGGGAGTGGGAGCAGAGCTGGGAATCGTTTTGGGGGGTCTGGAGCAGAGGTGGGGGTCCTTTTGGAGTAGTGGAGCAGAGTTGGGGGTCCTTTTTGGGGGTCTGAAGCGGAGGTGGGGGTCCTTTTGGGGGTGCTGGAGCAGAGGTAAGGGTCCTTTTGGAGTAGTGGAGCAGAGTTGGGGGTCCTTTTTGGGGGTCTGGAGCAGAGTTGGGGGTCCTTTTCAGGGAGTGGAGCAGAGGTGGGGGTCCTTTTTGGGGGGGCTGGAGCAGAGGTGGGTGTCCTTTTCGGGGAGTGGAGCAGAGCTGGGGGTCTTTTGGGGGGGCTGGAGCAGAGGTGGGGGGCCTTTTGGGGGGCTGAAGCGGAGATGGGGGGCCTTTTGGGGGTGCTGGAGCAGAGGTAAGGGTCCTTTTGGAGTAGTGGAGCAGAGGTGGGGGTCCTTTTTGGGGAGTGGAGCAGAGGTGGGGGTCCTTTTTGGGGGGCTGGAGCAGAGTTGGGGGTCCTTTTTGGGGGGCTGGAGCAGAGGTGGGTGTCCTTCTCGGGGAGTGGAGCAGAGCTGGGGGTCTTTTGGGGGGGCTGGAGCAGAGGTGAGGGTCCTTTTTTGGGGGTCTGGAGCAGAGCTGAGGGTCTTTTGGGGTGGCTGGAGCAGAGGTGGGGGGCCTTTTGGGGGGCTGAAGCGGAGATGGGGGGCCTTTTGGGGGTGCTGGAGCAGAGGTAAGGGTCCTTTTGGAGTAGTGGAGCAGAGTTGGGGTCCTTTTTGGGGGGCTGGAGCAGAGGTGGGGGTCCTTTTGGGGGTCTGGAGCAGAGTTGGGGGTCTTTTGGGGGGTCTGGAGCAGAGGTGGGGGTCCTTTTGGGGGGCTGAAGCAGAGGTGGGGGTCTTTTTGGCGGTCTGGAGCAGAGCTGTGGGTCTTTTGGGGGGTCTGGAGCAGTGTTGGGGGTCCTTATGGGGGTCTGGAGCAGTGTTGGGGGTCCTTTTGGGGGAGTGGAGCAGAGCTGGGGGTCTTTTGGGGGGTCTGGAGCAGAGGTGGGGGTCCTTTTGGGGGGCTGAAGCGGAGATGGGGGTCCTTTTGGGGGGCTGAAGCGGAGATGGGGGGCCTTTTGGGGGTGCTGGAGCAGAGGTAAGGGTCCTTTTGGAGTAGTGGAGCAGAGGTGGGGGTCCTTTTTGGGGGACTGGAGCAGAGTTGAAGGTCCTTCTGGAGGAGCTGGAGCAGGGCTTTGGGGTGCTGTGGAGGCATGGAGCAGAGTTTTTGGGGTGCTGTGTGGGCACGAAGCAGGGCTGGGGTGTTCTGGAGCGCAGCTTTGGGGTATGTGGAGCAGGACTAGGGACCCTGTTGAGGGGCTGGAGCACGGCTGGAGGAAGCTGGAGCGCGGCTTTGGGGTGCTGGGGGAGCTGTGGAGAGGGACTGGAGCAGGGCTTTGGGGAGCTGGGCGGGCGTGGAGCAGACCTAGAGGTCATCTGGGGGGCTGGCACATCGCTTTGGAGTGCTGGGAGGTGAGGCAAGTCTTTGGGATGCTGGTGGGGTGTGGAGCAGGACTAGAGGTGCTGTGAGGGCCAAGATGGACTTTGGGGTGCTGCGGAGGGACCCGGAGCCAGGTTTTGGGGTTCACGGGGCGATTGGAGCAGGGCTTAGGGTGCTGTGGTGGCATGGAGCTAGGCTTTGGGGTACTGTGGGCATCTGGATCATGGCTGGGGGTGCTGTGGTGTCACAGAGCGGGCTTTGGGGTGCTGGTGTTGCGTGGAGCAGGACTAGAGGTCCTGTGGGGCAGTTGGAACAGAGCTTGAACAGGGTTTTGGGATGCTTGGAGGTATGGAGTAGGATTTTGGGGTGCTGGGGTGGCACAGAGCAGGCTGGGAGTCCTGGGTGGGAGTGCTGAGGGGGCTGGGGAGCATGAAGCAGGGCTGGAAGGCGCTGGAGCAGGGTTTGGGGTGCTGGGGGGTGGTGGTGTGGAGCAGGGCTGGAGGTGCTGGGAAGCACGGAGCAGGGCTGGGGGTCCTGTGGGGCAACTGGAACAGGGCTGGAGTAGGGCTTTGGGTGCTGGGGGAGGTGTGGAGCAGGAGCAGGGCTGGGGGGGCTGGAGCAGGTTATTTTGCACCTCGTTGCTCATGCAGGAAGGCTGGGTTGCAGCAGCCTTCTCTCTCCCTTCGCTGTTGGCTGCTCCTTAAACAATTTCCATAGGGAGTCTGCCTGTGTGGGACGCTCAGATGGGTGGTTACAAACAGCCACCACCTCATTTTGTTACCAACAGAAATAAGGGACTCAATTTCTGTAAAAAAAAATCCAGCTTTTATTTAGATATTGTTCCCTTCCGGAATATGCACCCAGATATGTACTAGAAGAGGGGAAAAGAGGGGAAAATAGAAGAAAACAAGAGAAGAAAAAGGGCTGGAAGGCAGGACTTTTTTGTACTGGAGATCTTGGGCAGACATCTGTTCCTGACTGCTCACCAGCAGAAAATCCCTGTGGATTCAGCTCTTCCCAGGAGCTGGGATCTGTGTGAGGAAAGTCATCGTGCCATAAGGCATAAAGGCAGGGGAGCTCTTACAGGGAGCTCTGCATCCCTGTTTTGGTGAGAAGGATGTGCTGTTCCTCACAGGTGCTGGTTTAGAACCACACAGAAACCCAGCTGGTGGGTTTTATTTCATTCTACCTCAAACTTCCCTCAGGTTTCCTTCACCAGAGCTCGGTTCAGTTCAAATATTGGGTTTATGTCTTCAAAAAGATCAAATAATACAGCTTTTTTTCCCAAAAAGGAGCTTATTCCAGTAGTTACTTTCTCAGAGAAGGCATCAAAACTAATGATTTGAGTATAAAAGAATAAACCTCCACGAGTACTAGGAACACCCACAGCTTGTTCCAACCTATCATCCTTGAAAAAGCTGCCTCAGCCCCACAGGCCCGAGGCTGGCCTTCCCAGGAAGGAATGCCCCATCGTACTGGGAGGCAGTCTGCACCTCTGGAATGACCATCGGAGGCCAAAGAGGGATCTCTGATGTACCTGGTCCATTCCAGTTGGAAAAGAAAGCCCAAAAGATCACCCTGTTCTACCACACTTGAACTCACTGCCATTGCCAACCTGCCTGGAGGGGCTGCAGCTCCACAAAGGAGGGGCAGGAGGTGAGAGCATCCAACCCACTGCCACCCCACAATGTATGCACCACGTGATACAGCTGCTTTTTATAATCCTGATAACATTTCAGCCACTAATTTTGCTTCAGATTCTTAATAAAATTCCTCTTGGTCTTCCCAGGCTTTTAAGGAAAGAAACCAAGCACGTTCAGTACGTAGTTTACATCACAAGTGCTGTGGAATTTTGGATGGAGGTTGATGTAGGGGGGAAGGAATCAGCCAAGAGGACCACTGGTCCTTGCCCAGTTGTGTCTGTGTTGCTGCACATGACTGGGAAGGCTGAAAGACACAGTGCTGCTGTCACAGCCCCAGCAGGAAGAGAAGGCACAGCCAGAATGCAGGAAAATGAAGGAAAAAAAACAAGTCACTTGGATAAAAAGCTTGAATGTTCAGCTTTCGAGCCTCCTGGTGTCATCTAAACCCCAAAAGGTTAATTTGATTCAGCCCCTGACTTGATTTAATGAACTTCTTCAAGTCTCTCAAGTTCTCCTGGCTTCTGTGCTGAACATCTGACGTTGCTTTTTCCCTCTATTTCAGAGCCAACCCAGCATGAAGAGCTCGTTCTGGCTGCTGCCCGGCCAGAAGCCGGGGAGGGAGACAAGGCCCTGTGCATGGAGGAGCTGTCCTTCCATGGGAAAAGCTTTAGCCAAAGTCCTTTGTGTCCAAGTGAAAGCCAAAAGGGACCAGAGCCCCAGGGAACAGTACAAAGCTCTACTGGAAACGAGAGGGGACACAGGGAGGTTGATCTACAGCGTTTCTGTTCCTCTGAACAACCCCCTGCACGCGTCTCGGCAGCAAGCTCAGTTGTCCACCTCCTCGTCCTCATTTTGCTCTTCTTCCTCCATCCTTTCATCATCATCATCATTCTCCTCCTCTCGGCTCTTATCTTGCTCCTCTGAGTCTGCCTTCTTGTCTTTATCTTTCCGTGCTTCTTTCTTTCCTTTCTGCTCGCGCCTGTAAACTGAAAAAGAGAGAGCAATGAAAAACCTCAGGCGAGGGTTTCCACGGCGTGAGCGGCGCAGCAGCTGCAGGGCAACGTCCACTCGCTCTCCAGGCTCACGAGGGGAGCAGTGAACTCAGGGCAGTGACTCACCCTGTTCTTGGAGCTGGGCTGAGCAGCTCCATGGGAAATAAATCAGGTCAAGTTTCAGCAGAAAAAGGCTAAAAAGGACACGGAAGCTGATATTTACCAGCAGCACCAGGACCTCCCTCAGCTAAAAGAACAGGGGTGTGACAGAGGATGAATCACAGAATCACCTGCTTGGAAAAGATCTTTGAGATCATCAAGTCCAACCGTACCTGTCCAATACTAAACCATATCCTTCAGCACCTCATCTACCCATCTTTTAAACACTTCCAAAGGTGGGGACTCCACCACCTCCCTGGGCAGCCTCTGCCAGTGCCTGAGAACCCTTTCAGTGAAGAAACTTTTCCTGATGGTCTGACCCTCCCCTGGCCCAACTTGAGGCCATTTCCCCTTGTCCTATCACCTGTCACTTGGGAGAAGAGCCCAGCACCCACCTGGATACAACCTCCTTTCAGGCAGTTGTAGACAGGGATGAGGTCTCCCCTCAGCCTCCTCCAGGCTAAACAACCCCAGTTCCCTCAGCTGCTGCCCATAACCCTTGTTCTCCAGCCCCTTCCCCAGCTCCGTTCCCTTCTCTGGATGCTCTCCAATCCCCTCAATGTCCTTCTTGTACTGAGGAGCCCAGAACTGACCCCAGCACTCGAGGTGTGGCCTCACCAGTGCTGAGTACAGGGGCACAGTCACTGCCCTGGTCCTGCTGCCCACGCTGTGTCTGACACAGCCCAAGATGCCACTGGCCTTCGTGGCCACCTGGGCCACTGCTGGCTCATGTTCAGGTGCTGCCAACCAACACCCCCAGGTCCTTCTCCTCCAGGCAGCTCTCCAGCCACTCTTCCCCAAGCCTGTAACGCTGCATGGAGTTGTTGTGTCCCAGGAGCAGGACCTGGCACTTGGTCTTGTTGAACCTCATCCCGTGGGTTGCATCCCATGGATCCAGCCTGTCCAGATCCCTCTGCAGAGCCTCCCTTCCTTCAAGCAGATCAACACTTCCTCCCAGCTTAGTGTCACCCATGAACTTACTAAGGGTGCACTCAATCCCCTCACCCAGATCATCGATAAAGAAGATATGGAACAGGACTGGACCCAGCACTGAGCCCTGGGCACACCACTTGTGACCCAAGACATTCTGAACCCTCATCAGTTTTTAAATAATATTATCCCAGTCCTGCACATTATTGATTCCCCAGACAAACTGCAGAACAGGATGCTGGGCAAAGAGAACAGAAACAAGACAGGTGTTGCTTGTCCCATGTTGGAGGAAAACAGGACTTGGTGCTGCTCAGAGTCCCCCAACATGAACCGAGGACGATACCTTCCAGGGATTCTTTCAAAGGGACTACAAAACGCAGAAACTCCATCTCCTCCATGGCAGAGAGAACATCGCTGGCATTCAGTGTTTTCCTCTTTCCTTTCATAGCAAAGTTATTTGCACTGTCAAAACCAAGAAGGAAAAGACTTAATCAGTCCTGTCATCAATTTAGTCTTGTTTATTAAAGTCACAAGCAACTTAACAAAGCCATCTCCTCCACTCTCAGGGTTTTTTAATTGCTCCCTAACAGCAGTTTAAGATCCCTCTTCATTTGGTGCCTGGCTGTGCTCACCGAGAGGTACTGCTCTCCCACATTGGTTTTCTACAAAGAGGTGGAAGGAGAATGTCTGAACACTGGCTGTAAGGTGACAATTCCACAAAGCCCTGTGAGTACACAACCCCTAAGAAGTGACGGCCAGCACGGCACATTCAGAGCCACCCCAAAGCCATTACTGTGCCCTCTGTGACCTCTAAGGCTGACCGGGCTGGCTCACGCTTGCCCTATGGCAGCTGTGGTGAGTGGCCTGGAGAGGAGCCCAGGGCTCTTGCCTTTCCCAGGAAAGGCCATCCACTCATATTCCAAAGCTCACGGCATTTTGGGACCCCTCTTGTCCCTGGCAGGGTTGGGGCATCTCTGCAAACAGAGCCCACCATGGCTTGTTAAGGGCAGTGCAAACACAGCTGCTGCAGCCCAGCAGACTGGGCTACGTTAAGGATTCTTATATTTACATAAACAAAATTCTGGAACAAACACTGGAGAAAAGTCTCCAGGAGACCAAACAGAAAGATGAATTATAAATGAACTGGTTATGTGATGCCATAAATTCTTACCATGATGTTGCGTAAAGCACGAACACACTTGCTGCCCGAGATATTGCGCTCCGAGCTTCTTTGGAAATATTGACTCCATCAGGGAGCTAAAAAATAAACCCAATTTTTATCAGCAGCTGCTACAAATGACTTAACTTCCATAACTCATGTGTCGGATCCATGAATGCATTCAGAGGGCTTGGCACAGCTGGAAACTAAATACTGACCTTGGATGCTACTGCAGAAACTTCAATACCAGCTGAAAGCTGGCTGCAATTTGGGGGTTGGAACTGGATGATCTTTAAGGTCCCTTCAAACCCAAACCACTCCATCATTCTATGATTTGACTGAATTGCCTCAAACACATAAAGGCTACACAGAAGCAACGGAACTTCGTGATCGCCGGTGGCTCTGCCACTGCCTCCAGGGCAATCCATCCGACAACTAGAATCACAGAATCATTAAGGTTGGAAAAGACCTCTAGGCTCAACTTGTCCAACCATCAGACCAACAACATTGTGCCTGTTAAACCCCATCCCCAAGTGCCATGGCCACACGGATTTGAACCCCTCCAGGAATGGAGACCCCACCACTGCCCTGGACAGCCTCTGCCAGAGCTTCAAGGCTCTTTATGTAAATACATTTTTCCTGACATCCAATCTAAATCCTCCCCAGCACAACTTGAGGCCATTTACTGTAATCCCATCACTTATTGCTTGGGAGACCATATTCCTGACACGGAACAACCGCCCTGACACATCCAGCCCCACCATCCTATTCCTCAAACCCATTAATGACAAGGAATTATCCCAGAATTTCACACAACCAGAGAGATGGCTTCTGCTCTGGTCTGGATTGGGGAGCACATCAGGAAGCTACAGTCCTGCTACCAGAACTCCAAGGCCTTTAATCTGCAACTTGGGTTCTCATACTTGGGCCTTGCAGGACCATCTGGAGGATCACAGAATAGTTTGAGTTGGAAGGGACCTCAAAGCCCATCCAGTTCCACCCCCTGCCATGGGCAGGGACACCTCCCACTGGATCAGGGGGCCCAAAGCCCCATCCAACCTGGCCTTGGACACCTCCAGGGATGGGGCAGCCACCACTGCTCTGGGAAACCTGGGCCAGAGCCTCCCCACCCTCACAGCAAAACATTTCTCCCTAAGATCTCATCTCAATCTTCCCTCTTTCAGCTGAAAACCCTTCCCCCTCATCCTGTCCCTGCAGCCCCTGATCAAGAGCCCCTCCCCAGCTTTCCTGGAGCCCCTTTCAGTCCTGGGAGGCTGCTCTAAGGTCTCCCCACAGCCTTCTCCTCTCCAGGCTGAACAACCCCAACTCTCAGCCTGTCCTGTACAGGAGGTTCTCCAGCCCTCGGATCATCCCCGTGGCCTCCTCTGGACCCGCTCCACCAGCTCCCGGTCTTCACGCCGGGGATCCCAGCCCCGCACCCACCGCCTCCTTGATGATGCGGGTGATGACGGCGTTGGGCAGGTTCAGGTCCTCCGGCCTCTCCGCCATCCCGAGGGTCCCTCCCGCCCCGAGCAGGCTCTCGGCCCGGCTGCTCCCGGCTGCTCCCGGCTGCTCCCGGCTGCTCCCGGCGTGCAGTGCGGAGCGCGCCCCGCCCGCCCGTCCCGGCGCGGGGGAGCCTGGGGGAACGCGGGAGGCGGCGGTGGGGACCCGACAGCTGGGTCAAGGGATGGGGTGGAGGGAGCAGGGGATGAGAGCCCCGGGGGCAGGAGGTGGGATGGGATGGGAGGAGAAGGGAAGGGGATGGGATGGGAGGAGAAGGGAAGGGGATGGCATGGCATGGGATGGGATGGGATGGCATGGGATGGCATGGGACGGGATGGCATGGCATGGGATGGCATGGCATGGGATGGGATGGCATGGGATGGGTTGGCATGGGATGGCATGGGATGGCATGGCATGGGATGGCATGGCATGGGATGGCATGGGATGGGATGGCATGGCATGGCATGGGATGGCATGGCACGGGATGGCATGGGATGGCATGGCACGGGATGGCATGGGATGGCATGGCATGGGATGGCATGGCATGGCATGGCATGGCATGAGAAGGGGATGAGATCCCCCAGGACAGAGGGTAGGATGGGAGCCCCCGGAGCAGGGAGTGGGATGGGAGAAAAAGGGAATGGGAGCCCCCAGGATAGGGGGCAGGATGGGGGCGGTTTGGGTGCCTCCCGCAAGATGGGAAGGGGAGGAGCAGCAGGGGATGGGATGCTCTAGGACAGGAGGTGGAAGGGGTTGGAGGGAAGAGGGGCTGGGAGGCCTAAGGGCAGGAGGGGAGATGGGGTGGGATGCGGGGAGCAGCGAATGGGAGCTCCCAAGGCAGGAGGTGGGATGGGATGGGATGTGGGGAGCAGGGGCTGGGAGCCCCTAGGGCAGGAGGTTGGATGGGGTGGGGTGGGATGGGGGAGCAGGGGATGGGACCCCCCCCCCCGAGGTAGGGAGCAGGATCGGATGCAGGGAGCAGGGGCTGTGAGTCCCTAGGGCAGGAGGTTGGATGGGGTGGGATGGGGGAGCAGTGGATGGGAGTCCCCAAGGCAGGGGGGATGGGATGGGGGAAGCAGGGGATGGGAACCTCCAAGGCAGGGGGCAGGATGGGATGGAATGGAATGGGATGGGATGAGCAGGGGATGTGAGCTCCCAAGGCAGGAGGTGATATGGGGTAGGATGGAACAGGGAAGCAGCAAATGGGGTGGGATGCGGGGAGCAGGGGCTGAGTGTCCCCAGGGCAGGAGGTTGGATGGGGTGGTATGGGTGAGCAGGGAATGGGATGGGAGAGCAGGGGATGGGAGTCCCCAATGCTGGAGGCAAGATGGGGTGGGATGGAACAGGGAAGCAGGGGATTTGAGCCTTCAAGGCAGGGGGTGGGATGGAATGGGATGTGGGGAGCAGGGGCTGGGAGCCCCTAGGTCAGGAGGTTGGATGGGGTGGGATGGGGGAGCAGGGGATGGAAGCTCCCAAGGCAGGAGGTGAGATGAGGTGGGATGGAATGTGGGGAGCAGGGGCTGAAAGCCCCTAGGGCAGGAGGTTGGATGGGGTGGGATGGGGGAGTAGGGGCTGGGTTGCCTGACCCTGCTGTGTTCAGATGTCCGAGGCACAGGTGTGTGGTGGCCTCTCGCTACCACATTGATGACCTGACCAGGTAATTACAGCAAGGTCAGGGTGCAGGGAGGGAGTGGGTGAATTCAGCGTTGGGGAGATGTTTGAAATGGAGACTAGCAATTGGCAGTGCAGCCTTTTTCCATAGGAAATGTGCATTTTCCAGCAGCAAGGGCAGCGTTCCTGTAACGGGGGTAGCTTACAGACACGAACGAGAGAAGTTTGTAGGCAAAGCTCACAGCTCAGTGTGCTGGGGTTCAGAGCACACAGAGCTCAGAGAAAGGCTTGTGTGCTGGAGGGCTTGGTGCCTTCTCCAGTTGTAGTGATTGGATTAATAAAAACGATCACTGCGTGTACAAATGATGTCTGAAGTCTCATTTTTTGCTCCTTTGCTGTTAGCTCTGTGGGTGCTTCATGGCTCTCGGGGGTGAGGGGCTGCAGCATAAGTGCCAAAAATGCAGCTCCCAGACCAGTGTTTGCCAAGCCCCAACCCTTCTTTCTAAGAGTAACGAAGGTTACTCCAGCCACAGTGGGCACTGTGCTGCTCAGAATTGCCCTTGCAGGGCTCTCTGCAGTAAGAGAAGAGGAGGGCAAATGGTCAAACTCCTGTGCGTCTTGAGAAATCCTAGTAAGGAAAGTATAACCATTTTTCTTCTTAATTAAATGTCCATAGCAATCCAGTTCTTGTTGGCAGCCACAAGAAAACCGCTTAAGGACAGGTCTGCAGGATTTATCTATTAGTGATGAATCACTTGGTTAAACAGGAGATCACACCTACCTGCCCTAGAAAGACAAGATGGGTGAGTACATAGAGCAGCCTGCAGGCAGCTGATACAAAGACCTCACTTGAGAGAATTATGGAATGGGTTGGGTTGGAAGGGACCTCAAAGCCCATCCAGTTCCACCTCCCTGCCATGGGCAGGGACACCTCCCACTGGATCAGGGGCCTCAAAGCCCCATCCAACCCAGCCTTGAACACCTCCAGGGATGGGGCAGCCACCACTGCTCTGGCCAATCTGTGCCAAGGCCTTTCCACCCTCACAGCAAAACACTTCCCCCTAAGATCTCATCTCAATCTCCCCTCTTTCAGCTTAAATATGATGGGTGCTGTACAAATCCTGTAATAAAGAGGCTGTTCCTGCCATAGGTTAACCTAGTCCTCTTCTAAAAATGGGGGAGGAAGCGTGCCAGGAGTCAGAACACATGCAAGTTGATGTTCTGATCTGCAAAACCTTCACTCTGGGCAAAGAGAACAACCCTGTTGGGTGTGATGGGAGTGGTCTTGGCTTGCAGGTGTTCAGCTCTGCAAGCCCTGGAGTGTATTACTCACACCTGCAGGCTGTGAGTGACTTTGCACCTCTTCCCCCTCATTAGAGCCCACTGGATCCACCCTGCACTGCTGTTGAGGGCAAGTTACTGCTGGAGATGAGTTAGTGGGGGCAGGTGAGTGCTTGGGGCCAGAGCAAAGTGTGTGTTTGCCCGTTAGCTTTCAGTGTTTGTAACCAAACAGGCAGAGACCGGCTGCTGGCAGGGCTGAGGGCAGCGACAGAGCAGCACATCCTGTCCTGGAGTGGCTTCAGCAGCGTGGGGTGCTGTTACAGGTATTTGCACTTATGATTTTAAATTTATCTGGGGGGCTGTCCCTGGCTGCTCTGTCTGGCTTTCCTTTCTTTTTTTTGGTTATAGAAGAAGAATGAATTTTAAACACTTGATGGTTTCCTTTTGAGAAGGAAATAAGCTTTTACTTTTTCATTACATTTTCTAAATTTTTAACTGCATCTGCCCTGAAACTTCACTCTAACATCTGGAATAATTCCCTCTTCCCTAAGACAAGATGGGCACTACAAAGAGCAGCCCAGTTCGCAATGGATTGTGCTACTGCATAGATGTCACTCACTTCTCTTCCTACCTCAGCTTTTCTAAGGTTAGAGCATTGCTGGCTGAGGCCTCCAAATACCCTAAAAAATATCTTCCTGGGATCTTTTCTTTTTTACTATAAACGAATTAATCAGTTTTGACTGTCAAAGGATTGCCAGCCTAAAATTTTACTTGATAGAGTGGACTTGCCTGGCTGGCCTGAGAGAGAGAGATGAGGACAAATTACTTGTACCAGTTGGAGCTATTTTCAGCTGCCTGGCCCCACTATTACATTAGTGCTAACTCTGTTAATTCACTTTGGATAGTGCTTTGGAAAGGAAACCTGTAGTGCAACCTCTGATTTGCCTTTCATACTGTTCATTTGTGTTTGTTTAGCCATGAATCTTGCTTTCATTTGTGCTGTGGTTCAGAAGGACCTGTTTGTGTTGGCCTGAACTCTGCAGCAGGGTCAATTGTCTCACCTGGACAGATGAACCTCATGCTCTTTAATGACATTGTACAAGCGAGTCCTTTCAGCTTGGAGGTAGGGGGGGGTCTTTCTGAGTACAGAGAACATAAGCATTGTCGAATCATAGAGACAGTAATCAGGTTATGCTCTGCTAATTGATTCAGGATGCAAATTAATCCACAGAGGTGGCTTAAAGTGGCCACATTAAGGCTGAGCTAATGATGTGCCACCACTCAAATGGGATTCGGCTCCTATGTACTGTCCAGTACTCCTCGCCTGGAGCCCTGTGTTTAGTTCTGGATTCCTCAGCACAGGAAGGACCTGGAATGGTTGGAGCAAGTCCAGAGAAGGTCATTAAGATGATTTGAGGGCTCTCATAATGAGGACAGGCTGAGAGAGTTGGGGTTGTTCAGCCTGGAGAAGAGAAAGCTACAGGGAGACCTTAGAGCAGCCTCCCAGGACTGAAAGGGGCTCCAGGAAAGCTGGGGAGGGGCTCTTGATCAGGGGGTGCAGGGACAGGATGAGGGGGAAGGGTTTTGAGCTGAAAGAGATTTAGATGAGTTTTGCGGTCCCTTCCAGCCCAAACCATTCCATGATTCTATGGCTGTAAAATGTGCAGTGGAGTCGAGTTGACCCTATTGTAGTGGAAAGTCCTTGAACAGAAAATTGTTTGGGGATGGGCAGCTGTTTTGCGAAAATGACTCATGTGCCTGCTCTATTCTTGTGCTCTTGCCTAGGCAACACCTCCTGACTGCTGTCAGGGACAGGATACTGAGCCCCACAGGCCTTTGTCTGACCCTGCAGGGCTGCTTTTATTTTCTTAAATATTCTTGAATCCTATTAGGAGAATGCTGTTCACTGAGAGGGTGGTTGGTCCCTGGAACAGGCTCCCCAGGGAAGCTTTAGGCAGTCCTGCCAGGAGCAGGGAGTTGGATGCAATGAGCCTTGTGGGTTCCTTTCGACTTAATGTGTGCCCAGTCCCATGCTTGGGCAAAATGAGAGAGTCCAGAAGATGTAGTTATGGGGAAAGAAAGAGGGCAGCTGCCCTTTCAGCTGCAGCCTTCAATAAAATTAGTGGTATCAGAGCATAGAAGTGCAGGAGAACCTTGGTACAGACTAGAAGTGGGGCTACACTGGATGACAAAGGAAATCTCTGCCATTAAAAGGGCAGCTTGCCCTTTTTATCACATTTTTTGTCACATTTCTTGCATTTGGTCTCTGTCTCCCCCCATCACATGCCCTGGTTAATTCAGTTTGCCATGCCAATGCCAGCTAAATAAGTGAGCCAAACTGGTTCACTGAGAGGCTGAACAGTGCCAGACTCTGGGTGAAGCCCTGAAAAGCAGTGTCCAGGTGCACAGTGCTGATAGAGCAGCTCAGCAACTGCACACACAGTTCAGCTCAGGTGACAGGCAATAACTTTTTAAGCCATTTTAACTTAATTACTTTGATCCATGTGACTATACTAACGCAAATCCCATAATTCCCAAGAGATCTTTTGCTATATTGAAACCTAACTTTTATTAGAAGCGTCATTAGAATTTTTAAAGATTAAGCTTGCTTATTATATTATTTTTATTGCGTTAAAATAAATCAGCAATGGCTTAAAACTTAGTATTTGTCAAGATGCAGCCATCCACAGCAGCACTGCTGGCTCAGAAAAGCTGCCTCTTGAGGGGCCTTGAGGATGATCCAAGGGCTGGGGCATCTCCCTTATAGGACAGGCTGAGAGAGATGGGATTGTTCAGCCTGGAGAAGGGAAGGCTCCAGGGAGACCTTAGAGCTGAAAGGGGCTCCAGGAAAGCTGGGGAGGGGCTCTTGATCAGGGAGTGCAGGGATAGGATGAGGGGGAGTGGTTTTCAGCTGAAAGAGGGGAAATTGAGGTGAGATCTTAGGGAAAAATGTTTTGCTGTGAGGGTGGGGAGGCCCTGGCCCAGGTTGCCCAGAGCAGTGGTGGCTGCCCCATCCCTGGAGGTGTTCAAGGCCAGGTTGGATGGGGCTTTGAGCCCCCTGATCCAGTGGAAGGTGTCCCTGCCCATGGCAGGGGGGTTGGAACTGGCTAGACTTTGAGGTCCTTTCCAACTCAAACCATTCTGTGATTCTATGAAAAGTTATGGTGGGGCACAGATTGGGGCTTCAGCCCCAGGCTGTGCAGGCTCTGGGATGTGAGCAGAGTAAGTGCAGTCCTTCCCCCCCCTTGCAGCAGGGGAAATATTTTTTGGTCCCAGACTGGAAAAGGATTTAGTATTTAGTTGATCCCCATCTCTGTTGGGTTCCTCACTGGCATTTTTCAGGAACTGCTTCAGCTGGGATTGCTGCAGGGGTGGTGTTGGGGTCTCCCAGCTGTGCCCTTTACTTGTGGGCCCTGGAGGAAAAGGGTCTGAAGCAATCCCACTGCTGGGAAAGTGCTGAGGTTTTGTTAATCCCAGAAATCTGCCCTCGGGGTCGCCCAGAAACAGCCCAAACCCTTTATTTTCCAATCCTCTTACCATCTGGGAAGCTAGGTGATTTTTTTTTTCCCCAGTCTGATTTAGTTTCCTTGGTTTCAAAGCCAGCTTCAGCCTTGTGTTTTTTCTCTGTGCACGTTACCCTTTTGCCTGGAATAACTGCCCTGAGCACGTGTTTGGGTTTGAATATCCAGGCACAGGCAGACCCCAGCGCTGGGCAATGGAATTTAGTGATGGAGGATTGTGTTAAATTTTAAAAGAAAGTCATTAACTCCCAGGCCAACCGGCTGAGTGGGCATTTCCTGGAGGCTGTGATAGAAATGCAGATTAAGGTCAGTCCCCAGGGATTTGGATGTTAAGAGGGAAGAGTTTGGTACCTTGGTGTGGGGAGAGAAAGGGCTGGTTGATCTGCCACTGTCTCTTCTCAGAGTGAGGTTTAGAATCACAGAATATTTGGGGTTGAAAGGAACCATCCAGTTCCAAACCCCTGCCATGGGCAGGGACACCTCCCACTGGATCAAGGGGCTCAAAGCCCCATCCAACCTGGCCTTGAACACCTCCAGGGATGGGGCAGCCACCACTGCTCTGGACAACCTGGGCCAGGGCCTCCCCACCCTCACAGCAAAACATTTCTTCCTAAGGTCTCATCTCAATCTCCCCTCTTTCAGCTGAAAACCATTCCCCCTCATCCTATCCCTGCACTCCTTGATCAAGAGCCCCTCCTCAGCTTTCCTGGAGCCCCTTTTCAGTCCTGGGAGGCTGCTCTAAGGTCTCCCCAGAGCCTTCTCCAGGCTGAACAACCCCAACTCTCCCAGCCTGTCCTTGTGCGAGAGGTTCTCCAGCCCTCCGATCATCTTCATGACCTTCTCTGGACTTGCTCCAACAGCTCCATGTCCTCCCTGTGCTGAGGACTCCAGAACTGATCCCAGGGCTCCGGGTGGGGTCTCACCTCAGTGGAACCAAGGGGCCAGCCTGGGCTGATTAATTTGTAACTTCTAGCACTGCAGCTCTGCTCCCTTGGAACTTCTGTATACTGTTTTTTCCCTCCTTCTTTACAGTGGTGCCGAAGTGAAAGACTCGTGGCAGCAAATCACAGCTTGAGTGCAGGACAGTGGTGCTTGGACACTGCTAGAGTGAGTGACCATCCCGTGTGGAAGCCATGGAACAGCTTGGAGAGCCAGGGTTTATATGTGAGTCCTTGGGTCCTTTCTTTGTGTAGTTTGGAGTGGTGCTCTGCCTCCTGGGTGAAGGGTGGGTTGTGTCTGAGCAGGTGCCTGGTTGTCACCACTGAACCAGGTCCTGTTGCTTGGAGGAGATGAGGGACTGTATCTCCCTTGCAGGATTGTGTTTACTGGTGGCAGACTGGGGCTCTCCGGATGGCACAGGCTTAAATCTGCTGGGTTTGAATTTAGGAGTGTTTTTTGCAGCTGGTCAGCCTCAAGCTCTTGGAGGAGAGTGTTCAGGACTCCTGTGGCCTTTCGAGTCCAACAGAGACTCTTCTTTACCTTTCCTATTTGTTTTGTTATTTTGAACACCCTTATCTAATGGGATTTTTTTTACCCAAATTTGGCTGCTTTAGAGACTGAGTTTTGTTACGGTCTTGTTTGTCTTTCCTTTTGCCTCTTAAAAGCATTTTGCAGTGATTACACTGAGAAGGGGAGGCTTTGTGTGAGCCTGGGGAGCTCCTAGGAGACAGAGCAGCCGTGGAGGGGGGCGGCAGGCTGGGCAGTGCTGGAGAGGATCAGCACGAGCCATGGTCCTGATGCTGTCTGGACGGATGGAGGAGGGAAGGCCAAGGGGCTGGTACACTCTCTGCTTGTGTTGTTCAGGATACCTGGGACCACAGAGTGGATTGTTTGCTTGTTCCCTCAGTAGAACTGCTTGGTGTTGTGTCTCCTGTGGGTCGAGATGTGATGTGCTGGTCAGTGATGGCGCAGTGGAGGGGTTGGAATTGGGTGGGCTTTAAGGACCCTTGCAACCCAAACCATTCTGTGATAGGTGGGGATGCTGGCCAATGAAATGTGCAATCCCAGACTCTTTATTTTCAGGGGCAGGTAAATTTTCTGGAATTAAGCTTTAATTTTTATATATGACAGATGGGGATCACTGGGAATGTTCAGCAAATTCAGCTGAACAAATGAGGGAAAGAGTTTTTGATAAACCTGAAGGGAGGAGCTTTTTGAAGTGCTCTACAAATTACCTTGTATCCCTGAGCAGTGCCCATCCCACCTGTGTGCTGGTTCCCAATTGTCCAGGACAATGCTTTGACACAATTTACCTGTGTCTGTGTTGCTGAGGCACCCACGGGGCTTCTGGGGGATGTGACAAGGGATGGATGATCCAGTGGGAGGTGTCCCTGCTCATGGCTGGGGAGTTGGAACTGGATGACCTTTAAGGTGCTTTACAACCCAAACCATTCTGTGATTCTGCTCCATTCCCACACCTCTGATGATGCCAGCCTTTCTGGGAATGGGGATCCATATTTCTCCTCTGTACTCAAATCCATCAGTGTTGTGTGGAAATTCAGATGTGTTGGAGCTGCTGAGGAACCAGAGGCTGAGGGAGCTGTTTGTGCTCTGGCTCTGCCTGTCCCACAGGTGTTTCTCCTTGTCAAAATGCCCTGCACTGCTTGTGCATCCTCTGTATTTTAATCAGGGCAGCAAAGGCCACTATGGGTCTAAACAAACAAGCAGCAATTAAAGAATAAATCACATCTTTGTTAGGGGTCTCCTGTTCCCCTTCCCCACCCTGAATTCCGAATCCCTGTGGCTGGAGAGAGTGGGAGGTGACAGGGGACAGAGCTGGAGCCCACTGGGCTCCCAGGCATTGCTGCAGGAGAGCAGCTCTTGCCCATGGCTGTGCCTGATGCCTCTTCCCAGGGTTCGGGAGGCTCCAGTGTCCATGGGGATGGCTCTCCCTGGGCAGGAAGGTGACTCTTGCAACCCGAGTGGACTCTGCTCCAGGCCTTTTTGCTCCACTGATCGCTGCTGTGCCCTATCCCACAGTCACCTCCCGTCCTGTGCCTCGCTGGGGAGAAGGGACGAGGAGACACCTGGCCTCTTTCCACCACGGGCCAGGAGCTTAGCGTGGGAGCAGCCAGAAGAAAGCCCTGCTGGGCCTTCACAGGCTCTGAGTGTCTCAGGGGGCAAATCAAAGAGCGAGCGGCGTTAGGTGTCTCTTGGCTGGGCACTGCTCGGGGCCCCTGGGGGTTGCCAAGGTTAGGGCCGAGCGGGCAGGCAGCCCAAACAGAGCCAGACTCTCTGTCTGGAGGCCTTTGGAGGCTGCTGGGTCGTTATCTGCCTCTCCTTGGATGCCTAAAGGGGCTGTGATTTATGGCAGTGGTACAATAGGTTTGTTGGCAGTGATGGTTGGGGTTGTCCTGAGAGCATCCCTCCTTCCTTCCCTCCCTCTGTGTCCCCTCTGTTGCTTTTCCTGCAGTCCCAGGGAGTTTTGCTGGTGTAAATTCAGCTGAACCAAGCCAGAGGATAAGCCAAACTTTGAGGGAAAAGGCAGCTTTGCTAGGAAGCAAACAGCCTTTCCAAGCTTTCTGCCTCTCTGCACCAGCACCCTTTGGCCAGGGGCTGTGAAGATGAAGCTGAGGGGATGTGTTGGGGTATCTGAAGGCATCGGGCAGTGTGTGGTGGGTGCTGAGTGTCCTGGTGCACCCTGCCACATTCTGGGGCTGAGCAGCACATCCTGGCTCTGGAGGGCTCAGTCTTGCATCAAAATCACAGGTCAGGCTCTTTTGCTTTTATGGTTGATGTGCTTGGGGTGGCTGCATCACGGGATGAGGGGCATTGCTGCACTCCACAGCCCTCAGGGGGATTCAGCCTGTGTCTCCGTGGCCCAGGCTGTCCCATGGGATGTTTACATGGGATCTGCATAAGGGCAACATAAGAAACTTGTGCTGCTCATCCCTGTGGAAGAAGTGTGGGCAGATGTTTCCAGTCCTGAGGAGTTACTGGGTCGTGCTGGCCCCTCTGTGCTGTGCCTGGGAGGTATCTCTCCCTCCATCAAGGCTCCCATTTCTGCGTCTGTGCACTTTCATCTCTCCCAGCAAGGGATCCCGTGGCAGGTTCCAGGGTGGTGGTGCCATGGCTGTGAGTGAGGAGGGGCAGAGCAGGGCTGCTGTGCCACCTGTAGGGTGCTGGCCACAAGGAAACCATCTTATTACCCTGTACACAACCTCCCTGCTGCTCTGAGCCCAAGCACTTCAGCAGGTAGTGGGCTGGGACCTGGATCTGAACCAGAGCCTTGGTGAGACTGTCCTGAACACTTGGTGGTGGCAGCAGCTCCGGTGTCCTAGAGAGCTGCTTATGGGCTGATAAAGCCCTGATGAGGCTGTTCATCTATTTTAAGTGTAATAAAGTATAACAGTGCCAAGCAGAGCCTTTGGGAGGCACTTGGTGCGTGGCATGGAAATGGCCATGGCAAGGCTGCAGCTGAGACGTGTGCCAGGGCTGACACAGTCTGTGTTCTGCTGTGACAATGGCTCTGCCACCCCTCCTGTCCTTTCTGCACCCCAGCAGGGCTGGGCAGTGGGATGATGGGGTGGGATGGGACCTCAAAGTCCTCCAGTTCCACCCCCCTGCCATGGGCAGGGACACCTCCCTCTGGATCAGGGGGCTCAAAGCCCCATCCAACCTGGCCTTGAACACCTCCAGGGATGGGGCAGCCACCACTGCTCTGGGCAACCTGGGCCAGGGCCTCCCCACCCTCACAGCAAAACATTTCTCCCTAAGATCTTATCTCACTTTCCCCTCTTTCTGCTGAAAACTGTTCCCTCTCATCCTCTCCCTGCCCTCCCTGATCAAGAGCCCCTCCCCAGCTTTCCTGGAGCCCCTTTTCAGTCCTGGGAGGCTGCTCTAAGGTCTCCCCAGAGCCTTCTCTTCTCCAGGCTGAGCAACCCCAACTCTCAGCCATGCCACGTTTGTGCAGAGCTGGCCAAGGAAACCTGGTGCAGGAAACCTGGCAGCGTGGTGTTCTGGGGAAGACTGAGGCAAGGAGGAGACATCACCTTGTGGGAGTTAAAACCAAGGGTGCTGCACAGCCCGGGATGTCCCCTGTGTCCCATCCTGCTGTGTCCTGTTCTCATCTCCTCTTTTCCCTGGCAGGCACAGGGCAGAATCAGGGGTTGCTGGAGCATCTGCCAGATGTGATGAAGGGGCAGAGCAGGGCCGTGCGATCCTCCCGGTGGAAGCAGAGGGGACCATCAAGGAGCAGGAGGAAGATCAGCCACGCACAGGTGAAGGGGAGAGGTAAGTGGCTGGCCCACAGCTCCTCTGACACCCCCACAGAGGCCTGGCCTGGCCAGGAGAGAGTGGAGTGACCACAGGGAGGAGAGGCAGGGCTGCACAGGTCTTGTCATTTTTTGTCTCTCAATGTATTTGTTATTGCTTCAGCTGGCCACGTGTTGGCAAATGGAGGTGCCTGCTCAGCAGCCATCGCCCAGGCAGCTGTGCTGGGTGCTCCCTTGTCTCTCCCAACCTTCACTTGTCAGACCTGAGCGCTCCCGTTGCCCACCCCTGCCTGGGCCCAGGGCAGCAGGACCTGTGCATCGGCCTTGCACACCCACAGAGCCTCTCTGGCTCTGATTTGGGCTCACCATGTGTCCCCCATAGTGCTGTGGACCCCAGAGCCTCACAGCAGTGCCCTGAGGAGCCAAAACTCATTGAGCCTGGTGTTTCCTGCCGTGTGGAGGGGTGGGGGCAGGTCCACTCTGCTGGAGATCCATCTCCCATGGGGTCCTGCACTGTAGGGAGTGGGAATGCATGGATTTTCATGCTGAGGACTGGAGCCCTGTGATCAGTTCTGGAGTCCTCAGCAGAGGAAGGGTATGGATCTGTTGGAGCAAGTCCGGAGAAGGTCATGAAGATGATTGGAGGGCTGGAGAACCTCTCGCACAAGGACAGGCTGAGAGAGTTGGGGTTGCTCAGCCTGGAGAAGAGAAGGCTCCAGGGAGACCTTAGAGCAGCCTCCCAGGACTGAAAGGGGCTCCAGGAAAGCTGGGGAGGGGCTCCAGGAAAGCTGGGAAGGGGCTCTTGATCAGGGAGTGCAGGGATAGAATGAGAGGGAATGGTTTTGAGCTGAAAGAGGGGAGATTGAGATGAGATCTTGGGGAGAAATGTTTTGCTGTGAGGGTGGGGAGGCCCTGGTCCAGGTTGCCCAGAGAAGCTGTGGCTGCCTCATCCCTGGAGGTGTTCAAGGCCAGGCTGGATGGGGCTTTGAGCCCTCTGATCCAGTGGGAGGTGTCTCTGCCCATGGCAGGGAGGTGGAACTGGATGGGCTTTGAGGTCCTTTCTGATGCAAACCATTCTGTGTTTCTATGATCCCTGGGTGGGAAGTGGAGAGTCTGGGACAGCCCAGCCTTTGCGAAGGAGGGTTTCTCGGAGAAACCATCTCCATTGTTGCTCCCCACTCTCGAGACCTCTCTGGGTGCCTCCCAGTGAGCTGTGGTGCTCTTTCCAAAGCTGATGGGTGCTTTGCCACCTGCTGGGGGATGGGATGGGCTGCTCGGGGGTCTTGCAGAGTGGCTCCTGTGAGCCTGGGGGGCTTCTGCCTCTTTCCTTGTCATGTGAGAGCCAAGCAGTTACCCCATACCCTGCCACCCCTCCCTTTTCTGGCTTATCCCCCCAGACCAATTCTCCTGCACCCTTTCTATGCTTGCAATAATTGTGCTAAAGACGTGCTGCTGTCCTGTGTTGCTCCAGTGGGACCATTCCCTGACTAGCTGAGGGTGTCCCAGCAATCCCAGTGGCACTAACAGCCGTGGGAATCACTTTACAGCCTGGTGCTCTGCAGACAAGAGGAGGCATTGCAAAGTTTTCCGCTTTTCCCAGGAGCTGATTCCCGGTGCCTCAGCAGGGAGGGCACTGGATGGTGCTGGTGTGGGTCTCTGCTCCCCAGGGGAGGGTGCTGCCCTGGCCCTGTTTGCTCAGGCAGGTGCGGTTCCCGTTCAAATCCGCGGGGCCAATGGGAGCAGCGCTGTTCCAACGGGCGGCGGTTGGACGCGCGTCCCATGGAAACCCAGCTGCCGGTCACTGCCGGGGTAAACAGCTGCTCTGCTCTGCTCTCCCCTCCCGGGCTGGGCTGGGAGGGCCCCGATTGCTGGGTGACCAGAGGTGCCCTGCCATGGAGACCAGCAACGTGCGCAGGGTCTCGCTCTGCACCCGCCGCGCTGACCCGCTGGGAGCCTCTTTCTGCCTCACCACGTTTGGTAAGCGCTGAGCCCGGGAGCAGGGGGTGATGTGCCCGTGGTCCTGGGCACGGGGAGCCCTGGTGTGATGTGGCCAAAGCTGTGGTGTGATGTGACCAAAGCCATGGTGTGTCGTGGTCAAAGCCTGGTGTGGTAGGAAGGGGCTGGAGAGCTGCTCCGCGAAGGCGTTCGCGCCCCGCGGCTGCCTCCTCGCTTCTGCTTCGCTGAGCTGGAATAATACCCAGCTCCACTGAGCTGGAGAGTGCCCCGAAACCAAGCTCAGCTGCTGAGCAGCAGCCAGCCTGAGCTCAGTACCTGGGTAGTTTTGCCCCTGGATGTACACAGGCTGGGATTGCTCTGCAGGGCCAGCCAGAGCCCTGCCCCCCTAAGCAGAGCCCCAGTTTCATGGAGTCACAAAATGGTTTGGGTTGGAAGGGACCTCATAGCCCATCCAGTTCCACCCCCCCTACCATGGGCAGGGACATCTGTTGGATCAGGGGTCTCAAAGCCCCATCCAGCCTGGCCTTGAACACCTTGTGTGATTGGACTCAATGGTCTCAAAGGTCTTTTCCAACCTATGGTATCCCTCTCCAGGAATGGGGCAGCCACGACTTCCCTGGGCAACCTGTGCCAGGGCCTCCCCACCCTCATCATGTAGAATTTCTTCCTCATGTCTTATCTAAATCTTCCCCCTTGCAGTTTAAAGCCATTTCCTCTTGTCCTGTCACTACAGGCCCTTGTAAAAAGTCCCTCCCCAGCTTTCTTGTAGCCCCCTTCAGGTACTGGAAGGCCACTCATGGATCCTTCTTTGCTCCTTGTGGATCTCTCTCTGGCTGCCTTAGTTGTGCTGCGTGGGCTCGAAGAAGCCCCTGGGCAGTGGTGGCTGAGCTCTGGGGGCTGGAGCTGGTGCTGAGCTACTTGCCCTGCACACCCACCCTGTGACCAGGACCACCTGGCAGCAGCTGTGGCCATCGCTTGTGGTGTGTGATGGCTCCTCAGCAGCAGTGGGGAAGCTGAGTGCCCTTCCCAGGTGCCACTTTTTAAGCAGTAGGTTTCTTCAAAGCTTCTGCTTGTTGTGGTGAGCAGGGCAGGCAGTGGTGCAATGTGCTGTTAAAGAGGCTGCAGGGAAGCAGAGAGGGTTATGAGTGGAACAGGGTATCCCTTCCCTGGGCAGCCAGAATCATAGGATCTTCCTGTTGGAAAAGAACTTTGAGATCATGGAGTCCAACTGCACCCATCATCCCCTAAACAATGTCCCTCAAAAACTTATCTACAGGGATGCTGCTCCTTCCCCCCCTTCAGCTTGTAAGCATCAAGCTGCTGAGTCTACTGAAATCTGACTTTGTCTGCAAGACTTCTGCGTGCCAAATAACCATTGCAGGGACATTGGGAGTGGATGATCTTTAAAGGTCCCTTTCAACCCAAGCCATTCTATGATAACATGATTTTTATGGAGCCTCTTGGATCTGTAACCGTGCATCATCTCCTCAGGCATAGTTCCCTCCAGGAGCTGACCATCCCTGGCAAGATGTGGCTTTGCATGCTCTGAACAGGAGAGTGATGGCAGGGCAGGGCCAGCACAGCCCTCTCCCTGTGGGTGAATGAAGAGAGGGCCTTCAAGAAGGCTGGTGTCAGGGCCTGAGGCTGTAGGTGGTGATTTTGGGGTGCTCTGCCTTGTGCCCACCCAGGTGGTTATCTGACACTGCTTTCCTCTGGTCAGAATTACCCCTGCCACGTGCACTGAGGGTTCTTGGCTGTCCCAGCCAGGGCAAAACCTGCATTTTCACAAAATAAAACAGAAGAGCATTTAAGGAGCAGAAACCTAAGTTTTCCATTTACCAGAAATCAGCAGAGGGAACAGATTCTCCTGCCTGCTGAGGCTGCTCCCAAAGGACACCATTCACGTGTCCCCTCTCTTAACCTGGCAAACTTCTTTCTTGGGTAGGAGCCTGTTTAATTACCAGCTTGTGCCTGTTCATACCCGCTTTCCCCCCTCTTCTCCTTGTGCCAGCTTTGTTCCTCAGCTTGAATTACCTCTCTGCCCCTGTGGGATCCAGATGGATGGGGCCTGAGCTCCCTCTCTGCTGCAGCCCTGCTCTCTGTGGTGGGGTGTGCACCCAGGAGCTGGATGTGCATCCTGTTGTGAGACGAGCTGTCTGCTCTTCTGTCTCCCTCTGAACTTTCTCTGCACCTATTTTTATTTGTTAACTGTTATTGAGTGCAGGTGACCTGGACAAGCTGTGGCAGAGCCTCTTGAATGAAACTGTTTCTCTTAGTTTGTATTTATGGAGCACAGAATCGTAGAGGTTGGAAAAGAGCTTTAAGCTCATCCAATCCAACCGACAGCCCAACCCCACTGTGCCTGCTAAACCCTGTCCCAGAGTGCCACAGCTACACATTTTTTTTGAACCCCTCCAGGGATGGAGACTCCACCACTGCCCTGGGCAGCCTCTGCCAGGGCTTCACCACTCTTTCAGTAAAGAAAACTTTCCTGATATCCAATCTAAACCTCCCCTGGTGCAACTCCCCAGGCTGTTTCCTCTCATCGTGTCCTTTGTTACTTGGGAGCAGAGCACAGCACCCACCTCACCACAACCTCCTTTCAGGGGGCTGCAGAGAGGGATGAGGTCTCGCCTCAGCCTCCTCCAGACTCAACAGCCCCAGGGCCCTCAGCTGCTCCTCCTAAGACTTGTATCAAAAGAGGTCAGCCCAGGGGGTAATATTTCTCTGACCCTCTGCTCTTGGAGCAAGGTGGAAATGCAGCTCAAGGGCTTGTATTTCTGCCCACCCAGATTCTGGGGGAAGGTTACTGCTCCATTCATCTGAGAACATGAGGCTGCTTACACTGTGGCCTATCCAGGTGCAGATGATGGTCCACCAATCTCTTCCACCAGCTCAGGCCCAATTGGCTCTTGACAGCAGCTTCCCTCTCTAATCCCATCTCCATAGAAGCACTGAAATGGATACAAAGCCAGTGAGTCCTTCCCTGGGAGGCTGGGAACGCTTTGGTGTCAGACAGGCTGGCTGCAGCGTGCTGGGGGGTGTGATTTGTCCCTCCATGTGCTTTGGACATGCTTGGGAGCAAATGTATAGAGAGAGGTGTCACCTGTTCCTCACAGGAAAGAGAGGACTTCTCCCACTCATCCTCCCAAATCCCTCTCTACTCTGCTGTCGTGAGACCCCACCTAGAGTACTGTGTCCAGTTCTGGAATTACCAGCTTAAGAAGGGTATGGATCTGTTGTGATGGGTCCAGGGGAGGGCATGAAGATGATCTGAGGGCTGGAGCACCTCTGCTGTGAGGACAGGCTGAGAGAGTTGGGGAAGCCTGGAGAAGAGGAGGCTCCAGGGAGGACTTTATAGTGGCCTTCCAGTACTGAAAGGACCTACAAGAAAGCTGGGGAGGGGTTTCTTATAAGGGCCTGTAGTGATAGGATGAGAGGGAAGATTTAGATTAGACATTAGGAAGACATTCTTCACAATGAGGGTAGGGAGCCCCTTGCCCAGGTTGCCCAGAGAAGTGGTGGCTGTCCCATCCCTGGAGGTGTTGAAGGTCAGGTTGGATGGGGCTTGGATCCAGTGGGAGGTGTCCCTGCCCATGGTGGGGAGTTGGAGCTGGGCGAGCTTTAAGGTCCCTTCCAACCCAAGCCATTCCATGATCCCTTCTACTAGGGGCCAAGTTGCCTGAAAAGGCTGAAACTGCTCATTTGCTCTCTGCTCACCTCTCTTTGGTGCTGGTGTCGCCTGCGACACAGGGGCCATGGGCATTGTTCCTGCACCTCTAGAAGCAGCAGTGATGCAGGTGATGTAGAGCCATGGTCCCATCTGACACAATTGGACTCAATGATCCTGGAATCATCTGGCTGGAAAAGACCTCTGAGATCATCAAGTTCAACCATCTCTGTCCCATTACTAAACCAGGTCCCTAAGAAACTCATCTACCTGCCTTTTAAGCACCTCCAGGGCTGGGGACTCCACCACCTCCCTGGGCTGCCAGTGCCTGATCTCAAAGGTCTTTTCCAACCAGATTGTTCTGTGGTCCCTTGACCCCATGTACTGCCCTGGGAGCTGAGCTGCCCCAGCCATCCCCAGGCCAGGACTGGACATAGATCTTCCTCCCCCCAAATTACTCCCACAAAAGCTGCCTTTCTCCTTCCCAGGGCCCATTCATTACTGGGCTGACTCCTCGTCACGCTTGGTTAGGGGAGAGCGCTTTTCTTTCCTCTCGTAACAGTTGTTGCACTCTTAACAGTGCAACAGTCAGAGGGTTCCCACAGTGACAGAGATCTGGAGATAGCGGAGGGTTAAAGTCTCGGTCCAAAAGCTTGGAGATGAGGAGGCTGAGGGGAGACCTCATTGTGATCTGCAGCTCCCTGGAAGAAGGATGTAGTGGAGTGGATGTTGGTCCCTTCTCTCAAGAAACAAGGGATGAGACATAAGAAAATGCCCCCAGGTTTCACTAGGGGAGAGTTAGATTGGATATTAGGAAAGATTTCTTCACGAGAGGAGTGTTGAAGAGGTGCCCAGGACAGAGGTGGAGTCTGCATCCCTGGAGGGGTTTGAAAAGCTTGGGTACATGGTTTAGTAGGCACATTGGGTTGGGCTGGCAGTTGGCCTGGATTATCTTGGAGGTCTTCCTCAACCTTGACGAAAATTTGAAAAATTTCTGTCAATTTTTTTTTTTGAGTGAAAAATGGGATATGAGTACTCTGAGTTATTTCAGGTTAAACAATCCTGTAAGACCTCTCCACCCCAGCAAAGCTAAGCTTTTGTCTTTTGCAAAATGAAATGTTGAATTTAAATGTGAAGCTGTTTGGATGTCTGTAAATGATGTTTGCATATTTTTTTTTTGTTTGATGTGTTTTGTAAACTGGAAAACAAATGAAAATGGGATATTTTGCTTTGGGCTTTGCTTTTTGACAGGCTGAGAGAGTTGGGGTTGTTCAGCCTGGAGAAGAGAAAGGTCCAGGGAGACCTTAGAGCAGCCTCCCAATACTGAAAGGGGCTCCAGGAAAGCTGGGGAGGGGCTCTTGATCAGGGGGTGCAGGGAGAGGATGAGGGGGAAGGGTTTTGAGCTGAAAGAGGGGAGATTGAGATGAGATCTCAGGGAGAAATGTTTTGCTGTCTGGCCCAGGTTGCCCAGAGAAGCTGTGGCTGCCCCATCCGTGGAGGTGTTCAAGGCCACGTTGGATGGGGCTTTGAGCCCCCTGATCCAGTGGGAGGTGTCCCTGCCCATGGCAGGGGGTTGGAACTGGTTGGGCTTTGAGGTCTCTTCCAACTCAAACCATTCCATGGTTCTGTGACTGAAAGAAACATTGTGCTAATGATGCTTTCAGTCTTTTGGTTCTACAGGAGCACTGGGAAATGTTTAGCTTTGCGTTGGTCTGAAACAACTGGACAGGTTTCAGACCTTCCCTGTCCTGTCCAGGCTGGCAGGTGGTAGCTCCCTGGGAAGATGTTCAGAAGTGCAGAGCCTTCCATACCCAAGCAAGACCAGAAAGCCAGGGGCTGGCAGCCCACTCTGTGCCCCAGCATCATTTCACCCACACCCTGGCAAATGCTGTCAGCTGAGTCCTTGGCCAGTCTCGATATCGTGTCCTGCTCTGCCCTGCACTGGTGTGACCACACCTTGAGCACTGGGGGCAGTTTTAGGTACCACAGGATAAAAAAGATCTAAAACTCCTGGAGGGTGTCCAGAGGAGGGCACAGAGTTTGGGAAGGGTTTAGAGGGAAAGCTGTGTGAGGAGTGGCTGAAGTCTTGGTCTGTTCAATCTGGAGAAGAGCAGACTGAGAAGGGAACCCCATCGAGCTCTGCAGCTTCTTCACATGGGAAGGAGGAGGCGCAGCTGCTGAGGTCTTCTCTGTGGTGACCAGTGATGGGACCCCAGCGAATGGCAAGAAGATGGGCCAGGGAGAATTAGATTGGATATTAGGAAAAGGTTCTTCCCCCAGAGGGTGGTGGAGCCCTGGAACAGCTCCCCAGGGAAGCAGTCACAGCCTGACAATATTCCAGAAGCATTTGGCCAAGGCCCTCAGCCACACAGGGTGAATGTTGGGAGTGTCCTGTGCAGAGACAGGAGTTGGACTCCATGGTCCTTGTGGGTCTCTTCCAACTCAGGACACGCTGTGATTCTGTGACTTCAGGGCTGGTGCAGAGTCAGCCGTGCCTGGGAAAGCGAGGGTGTGACCCTGACTCAGCTGGCAGAGCGGAGCTGCTGCCCTGGACCCCAGTGTGGCTCAGCAGGGTTTCCACGTGAGGCTCTGCCCGGCGCTGGCCTCCTGCGCGGGGTCAGTGACTGCTCGGGTTCTCAGTGCTGGGAATTGGTTGCTGGCAGACAGGGCCAGGCTGCAAATTGCAAACTGCAGCTGCAGATAAGAGGTGGGAGCTCAGGGATCTGGCACAGGCATTTCAAAAGGCAGTGGGAACTGGAGGTCGGATTTGGAGCTCTGTAAGGGCTGGATTTTGTTCTCAGCTCTGTTTCAGAGCAGGCTGTTAGCAGCGCGTTCCATGTGGGCAGAAGCTTTCTCCTTAAGGCTGCTTGTGGTGTGGGTTGGGGCCTGGATCCTCCTTTAATGAGTCCAGAGCTCCAGGAAAGTTCCTGTCATTCACTCCAGGCACCAAATCTTTGAGCTCTATTTCCCTTCTGTGTTATTCTCTGCCCCATAAAGGGGCAGATGTGGGTGCTCCTGTGCTCTTTATTAAGATCTGCTCTTTTGGCTTGTTAATGACTGTTGGAACCATCCTGCCCTGGTCATAGAATCTTGGAATGGTTTGGGTTGATAGAGACCTCAAAACCTATCCAGTTCCATCCCCCTGCCGTGAGGGGATGGGTGCTGAGGGACACCTCCCACTGGATCAGGGAGCTCAGAGCCCCATCCAACCTGGTCTTGAACACCTCCAGGATGGGGAACCCACAGCTTCTATGGGCAGCCTGTGCCAGGGCCTCCTCACTTCCCTGGAGGTGCTGCAGTCTGGAGTCCTGCCTTGTCTGAGCCCCTCAGGTTGCTGCAGCAGAGGGACTGCAGGCTGGTGGAGCACTGCTCTTCCCTGGGGTCGGCTGCTGCTGCCCTCATTGGCCACCTGACAGTTCGTATCAAGTATTGACTCCTAGTTTTAGGAGTTTTTCCATCTGGGAAATGTAGGAGGCTGCAGTGTGGGTGCTCTTGCTGTGCTGTGGTCCCTGGGGAGCAGCTTTGTGCTGTGAGCAGCGCTCTCTTAGTCCTGTCACTGCATCATCTCTGCTCGGTAGTGCCGGTGATAACGAAGTGTTGCTGGATGTGGCGGGCAGTGAAGGTGTTTCTAAGGCTTTCCCATTTCCCCAAACAACTCGGGACAGATGGTGCAGGCAGGGAGGAGGTGTGTGTGGAGCCAGGTCGTGCAGCAGCAGAGTTAGTGCCGTGGCTGACCCTGTGCTCCTGCCACTGAAGGCACTGGGTGTCCTTGGTGTTCGGCCAGACCATTTGCAGCTTGGCCCACTGTCACCTTCTGCAGGGGGGGACAGACTCTTGTCTGTGCAGAACCTCAGGGGAGAGGCAAAGGGGCAGTTGGATCTGGGCTGGAGGAGGATTTGAGTGCACCACATCCCTCTGTTAAACAAGGGCTACTTCATCCCACAGCCACTGCTTCACTTTTGGAGTTCCCACTTCCTCCCTGCCTTCTGCCACCAGTTTTCTGGGTGCTAAGAAAAATCTGTTCAGGTTTTCCTGGAACATTTGTGCATCTGGACATGAAAGACTTTCTTGGTAGCAGATGTTTCCTCCCCCCTCTTTCCCCTTAGCTCCTGGAGCTATTGCCCCTGTGCCTGGGGTGGGAAGGTGGGATGGGTTTGGCTCTGTGCAAGCCTTGGAGCTGTGGGGTACCAGGGGTGGCCTGTGGGCTCTGCCTTCTTCATCATTTCTCCTTTCTCCTTCATGGTCTCTCCTGTCCTTTCCTCCAGGCCAGCTGAAGCTGTCCATCGAGGTGCAGGGCCGGATCCTGGTGCTGCATGGTGAGTATCTCCCTGGGGAGCTGGGTGAGGTGTCCCCCGAGCCATGGTGGGCTGGGGCTGGGGACAGCACTTCCATTCTTCTGGGGAGGGGCTTTTTACAAGGACAGGCAGTGATAGCAGGAGGGGGAATGGCTTTAAATTGGAAAGGAGAAGATTTTGCTTGGATGTTAGGAAGAAATTCTTCACATTGAGGATGGGGAGGCCCTGGCCCAGGTTGCCCAGAGCAGTGGTGGCTGCCCCATCCCTGGAGGTGTTCAAGGCCAGGTTGGATGGGGCTTGGAGCCCCCTGATCCAGTGGGAGGTGTCCCTGCCTGTGGAAGGAGAGTGGAACTGGATGGGCTTTGAGGTCCCTTCCAACCCAAACCATTCTGTGATTCTATGATTCATCAGCCTCTTTGGAGCTTCATGGTAGCTGTTGGGAACAGCTCTGTGGTAGAGTGGTAAAACTGGCGACTGTTTGATGGAGGGAGATGCCAAACTGAAATTTCTGGAGAGTTTAACTTCCTGGTGACCACAGTGCATTTTGTGTCCACTTCTGTAATTTTTTTACTTTAACTCCATGTGAAGAGAAAAAAGACAAATGCAATGGAAAAGAAAATCTGAAATATTTCTTCTGTAAAACATCTTTTATATTGGCCAAAAGTATTTGCCAGATTTGTCAGGATTTCCAAATATTTCAGTTACCTCAATGTGAGTGTCAAAATGAGCTCTTTTCTTTAAGCAAAACCTGTCTGGAGTTGGGGCTCTTTCTACTGGAGTCTCATCAGGGCTTTGTGATAAGTAAATAGATAAAAAAGCCAAGGGTTTGAAGTGGTCAGAGTTAAAATTCCCTTCCTGTGAGCAGGGCAGTCCTCCTTCCCCAGCTCTGTTCCCTTCTCTGGACGCTCTCCAGCCCCTCAATGTCCTTCTTGTACTGAGGGGCCCAGAACTGACCCCAGTACTCGAGGTGTGGCCTCACCAGTGCTGAGTACAGGGGCACAGTCACTGCCCTGCTCCTGCTGCTCACGCTGTGTCTGACACAGGCCAAGATGCCACTGGCCTTTGTGGCCACCTGGGCCACTGCTGGCTCAGGTTCAGCTGCTGCCAACCAACACCCCCAGGTCCTTCTCCTCCAGGCAGCTCTCCAGCCACTCTTCCCCAAGCCTGTAATGCTGCTGGGGTTGTTGTGTCCCATGTGCAGGACTTGGCACTTGGTCTTGTTGAACCTCAGATGCTTGTGTTTATAGTGTGGTTGTATTAAATAAAAAATACCACACACCTCTTCAGCTGGTTGCATTGCAGGGTAGGAAGATGCCTTCCCTGTCACCATGGGGTTTGACTGTTTTGTTTCCTTTCCAGTTATGGAAGCAAAAGGTCTGATAGGAAAGGAGTACCGGCCGTGCGACTCCTACGTGAAGGTGGGTTCTACTGGGGCTTTGCTCAGGGAGCTTCAGCTTCCTTGGGGTTTGGGATTTGCTCTTCCAAGCATGTTCCTTCCCTTTCTTCTTCTGTTCTGCTCTGGTTGAGCACCCACAGTGTGCAGGGAGGTGGCTGTTTTCTGGCCCAGGGCTGGAGGGCTCATGGGTCTTGTTGGCACAGTGTCTGCGTGGAGCCAGAAGAGCAGAGGACAGGACCCTGCGAAGGGCTGTGTCAACTGTTCATTGCAAGAGCAACCCACTGGGTGCCCAAAGGCCAGTGGGGAGAAGTGTATGACCAGCACAGTGTGGCTCTGGGCTCTCCTGGAGGTCACTTTTACAGGATGCTCCCACTGCAGTGTTCACAGAACAGGGAGCCTCTCCCCTACAAGAGGGGTGCAAGTCAGAGACCACCCAGCAACCCTTGTGTACACGTCAGTGCTCGGTAAAGTATGTGGAGTCCTGCATTCAGTTCTGGAGTCCACAGTACAGGAAGGACATGGAGCTGTTAGAATGAGTCCAGAGAGGGACATGAAGGTGATCTGAGGGCTGGAGCACCTCCCATCCAAGGACAGGCTGAGAAAGTTGGGGTTGTTCAGGCTGGAGGAGAGAAGGCTCCAGGGAGATCTTAGAGCAGCCTCCCAGTACTGAAAGGGGCTCCAGGAAAGCTGGGGAGGGGCTCTTGATCAGGGAGTGCAGGGATAGGATGAGGGGGAATGGTTTTCAGCTGAAAGAGGGGAGATTGAGATGAGATCTTAGGGAGAAATGTTTTGCTGTGAGAGTGGGGAGGCCCTGGCCCAGGTTGCTCAGGGGAGCTGTCGCTGCCCCATCCCTGGAGGTGTTCAAGGCCAGGCTGGATGGGGCTTGGAGCCCCCTGATCCAGTGGGAAGTGTTCCTGCTCATGGCAGGGTTGGAACTGGCTGGGCTTTGAAGTCTCTTCCAACCCAAACCATTCTGTGATTCTCTAAAGTGATCTAAAGGACTTGTTAGCCCAGGTTTAGCTGGATCGGCGAGGCTCAGCCCCCCGTAAGAATGGCCGTGCCCATCTTTGGCCCAGCTGGCAGTTGTGAGCCAGTGCTGCCTTTGGGAATGCTAACACACTGCTTGTTTTCCTCCATAAAGATGTCCATTGTGCCAGACACTGACTGGAAATGCAGGCAAAAGACAAAGACGGTGCCAGACAGCAAAAATCCAATCTTCCACGAGCACTTTCTTTTGTGAGTACGAGGGGGTGGCGGTGGCTCTGACCCATCCGTTTGCTCCGTGTTCACACTGAGCACTGGGGGACCTTCTTGAAGCCAAGAACCCGTGGTTGCTCTTGCATTAGGATCTATAATAAACACATACCATGCATGAGCAGCTCTGCTGCTGAGATGAGGAGTGACAGACATTATTCTGCTGTTTTTTAATAGCTGAAATGCCTTGAACTTTTGGGCAGAGCTCTGTAAAGGCTCACAGAGCTCTCAGCACGGCAGCGATGCTCCTGCACGGTTGGACTTTCTTGCTGGGCAGGAGTTGGGCAAACACACTCCCTTTCCAAGCCCTTGCACTTGCAGGAGTGTGGGCATCAGTGTGAGTGAGGAAGGTAAAAGGATTCCCTGTGGCTACAGCACATCTCTGCGCGGGAAAGGAGCTCGTTGCGTTTGATAGAGCTTGTCATTGCTCCCTAAGCAGTCTGTGTCAGACCTCTGTCCCCTTGCATTTAATCTGGCATGGGAAGGTTCTTCCAGAACATGAAATGTGACTTGTTCCTTGTGTTTACCATTTGATGTTGGTTGTGTGTCTTTCTGCAAGATTATTTTTCCCCTTAAACCACCTGAGTGGAGTCCCCAGCCCGGGAAGGGTCCCGTCCCTTTGCGGTTGTCTGCCAGAAATGAATGAATTAGTGCAGCAGGGCTCGTTTGAGGGGATTGCTGTTTGGGGTGATGTTGCAATGCTCTGTGTGGAGGAGAAGACCTGACTCTGAGGAGGATGAGGAGCCTCTGCCTGCAAGGGCAGCCCTTGCTGTGTGCTCCTGGGAAGATTGGTGCTCATGATCTGTCCTCTCTGCCTCTTGCAGCCCAGTGCAAGAGGAGGATGAGCAGAAACGTCTCCTGGTCACAGTCTGGAACCGAGAGAGAAATTCCAGGTAAGGGGCTGCCAGGCTGCCAAACAATCTCCAAAGGGGCTTGTGCTGCAGCAAATGTGTCATCTGCTCTGGCCACCCCACGTGAGGTCCTCCAGTGCCCTGGGCCTCGAGGGCTGCCCTGCATGAAGGCTGCGGGCCAGAGCAGCAGCGGGGCTGGGATGGGGATCTGCTGGTGGGACACCCTGGCCAGGGCCATCATGGGCAGCCCGTGCTGGTGGGCACCACGCCGTGTGCAGGCTGGTGGAGAGGAACCCCTGTCAGCATTTCTGCTGCTTGGTAGCCACCAGGGTTTAAAAAATCCCACAGGTGCTCACACCTGTGCTGCTGGCTAAATCCAAGGGAGGCTGGAGCCTGGGGCTGGTCTGGGGACCTCCTCTGTCTCTGGGGGCAATGCAGGGAAAGCCCAGCAGCAAGGGGCTGGCACCTTCTGTTCTACCTGCTCAGGCAAGTGGCACCTGCCCCTTCAGCCAGGCTCCTGCCAGCATCAGGCAAGCTGGAGGTGACCAAGAGGTGCTTCAGTCCAGCTTGTCCTCATCCTCACCACAGCCCAGCTGTGTGGCTACACCATGCTTGCTCAAAGCATGGAGAGGGAGGCACTTTCTGGGCGCTGCCCAGGTCCTGGCACGTGCAGGGATCTTTATGGGGTCCCTGCAAAGGGATGCATGTGGGGGAGTGTTCAACAAGCACGTGCTGATGGTCTCTGGCTCTCCTGCAGGCAGAGCGAACTGATCGGCTGCATGAGCTTTGGTGTCAAGTCCCTCCTGACCCTGGACAAGGTAACTCCGTGCCAGAGTGAGGCCTGTGGGACTGGAGCCTGAGTCTCTCAGGTCGGTGGGTGGATGCAGCACACCCTCGGGCAGGAGCAGCCTTCTCCCACCATGGGACAAAGATGCTCTGAGGGTGCCCAGGGTGTTCGCCGCTCCCATTCCTGGTATGGATGGCCACTGTGAGACTGAGTGGAGGAGGGATCCGGGGACCAGGGGACCATCACTCCCTTCTGCAAGGACACCAAGAGAGTAGCAGCAGCAATTAGGGGTGCAGGGAGGTGGCTCCAGCAAGTGCTGCCTGCTCTGCTTGCTGCCTGGGGACAAGGGATGGGGCCAGCCTTGCTCAGCCTGCTGGCATGTGTCCCATCTGATGGTGGGGCCACGCTCCTCCAAGGAGTCTGCCTGATTCCCTCCACTCAGCAGCCAGGGCTTCAGCAGCCGAGGTGGTGGTGGGGAGAGGGCAATCACAGAGGTCCCGGGCAGTTCCTGGGGGCAGTGGTGCTGCCAGGCCCTCTCTGAGCCAGAACCCACGTCCCCTCTGCAGTGGCTTTGGTCACAGTGCTGCTGCCCCAGCCTGGCTGCTGCTTGGTAATACAGCTTCCACATCAGCTGGGTTCACCTTCCTAAAGAACCTTGCAAGGCTCCTGCTGCAAATGACTCCTGCTGATCCCCTAAAGTGAGGAAACGTTTCATCCAAGCTGCCAGTGGTGAGGGATTTCACCCCTGGACAGCCCTGCTCTGGTGTTGGCACATCAGAGCATCACAGCAAGCTGGAAGGGCTTCATGAAAGTGTTAATGCATCAGCTGAGGTGTGGAAAGTTACTCCCTAACAAGAGGATAAAAAAAGTTGTTCATGGTGAGGACCTGAGAAGAGGTTAAGTGGCAGCTTAAGCTGAAATTTGGACAGGTGAGATGTGGTCTTTTTATAACAGTGAAGATAACGAGGCAGAGCAGCTCCAAACCACAGCTCTCCCTGGGGGGAGGCTCTGCTCTGGTTGTATTTCACCTCCCCAGAGGTGTCCCTTCCTTCTCAGGCTTTGACAGGGAGTTTCACAAAGCGTAATCACATGCAGAGAGGTCAGAGTGTTCATGTCTGCAGCACCCATGCACAGCACCCTGCTCTCACAGGGGTGGGAGGAGGATGCTGGGGGCACGTGGTCCTCCTGGGACCTCAGCTGTGGCTGAGATTAGCTGGCCCTGTCTCCTGGGTGTTTTGTGATGCTGCTGGATATTCTCCCTTCCCCATCCACAGTTCCCTCATTGTGGATTTCAAACACTCATTTTAAAATGGGCCCCTTCCTCTGGTATCTGGGAATGTGGTTCCTGCAACCCCAGCTGACTCCTGGGTTTGGCCTGGGATGGTTGGTCCTCTGGCTGCCCAAGAAGAAATGGGAGACAGTGATGGCTCCCTGGAAGGAGAGTCAAGGGATTGCAAAGGTTGGCTCTGTCCTCTTGGCTGCCCTGGCCACTGGGTATAGGGCAGGGGGAAAGGGAGCCCCACTGAGGAGCACCAGCACAGCTGAAGGCTGGTTTGGGCATCCTCAACTGGTGATAATGTTGGAATGTGTCCTCCCCGTGAGACTGGTGGCTCCTGCCAACATCATGTGGACAGTTTTGCTGGAGCCTGGCTGTTTCTCTCCACCTTATCTCCCTCTAAAAACCTAGAAGCTTGTTACCTCAGTGATGCTTAGGATTCAGGAATAGCTCCAAAGGACTCCAGGCTGTGCCTCTGGGTGTGAGCAAGTCTGGGCAGCCCCTGTGTCCTGCCTGGGGACAGCTCCTGCTGTGGGGCCCCTCTGGGGCTCTGGGCAACCAGACTGGGTTGAATGGGGGTGAGTCCATGCCCCTGCATCAACAGCTTCTCTCCTCACACCCAGGAGGTCAGTGGCTGGTACTATCTCCTCGGGGAGGACCTGGGCAGGACCAAGCACCTGAAGGTGGCCACGCGGCGGCTGAGGCAGAGCAGAGGTGCGTCTTCCCTCTGGGATGTCCAAAACAATGCTGGCAAGGTTTGGAAGAGGAGTCAACCTTGTGTCCACCCTGGAGCTGGCACGGAGCAGCCCCCAGCCCCACGGCACCTGTGCCCCATTAGCACTGCTGCTCTGATGCTCAGTGGGCACCAGGACCTCAGAAGATTGGGGAGGGGGTAGGACAACTTTCTGCAGGACAACTCCATGTGGGGAGCCTCACACCCTAACCCTCCCATGGAGAGTTGTCCCTTTCCATGCAGGAGAGATCCCAGCTGGTTAACAGGCTCTGCACAGGCACCAGTCTCTCCCCTTTGATCCTTGTTCTTACCTGTGGCTCTCTGGGGCTCTGTGGGCACCCCAACATTGCAGCCCTGTCTCTCCCTCTTCCTTGGGCTTTCATCATGCCAATTCCTGCTTCTCAGAGTTGGGGCTGATCCCATGGCTGGACCCTGGCTCCTGGAGCCTGTGAAGGACAGCAAAGGCTGGCACAGGGCAGGGTTTGCTGCCTACCCAGATGTGCCACCACCCCACAGCTGCTGCCACCCAGGGCTGCCCCAGCCTGGAGATGTGCCCGTAACACGTAAAGATCTTGCATATGGGTCATAGAATCGCCTGCTTGGAAAAGATCTTTGAGATCGAGTCCAAGTGTACCTGTCCAGTACTGAACCAGATCCCTGAGAAACTCATCTCCCCGCCTTTTAAACACCTCCAGGGGTGGAGACTCAACCCCCTCCCTGGGCAGCCTCTGCCAGGGCCTGAGAACTCTTTCAGTGAAGAAATTGTTCCTGATGTCCAATCCGACCCTCCCCTGGCCCAACTTGAGGCCATTTCCGCTCATCCCATTGCCTGTCACTTGGGAGAAGAGCCCAGCATCCACCTGGATACAACCTCCTTTCAGGCAGTTGTAGACAGTGATGAGGTCTCCCCTCAGCCTCCTCCAGGCTAAACAACCCCAGGTCCCTCAGCTGCTGCCCATAAGGCTTGTTCTCCAGCCCCTCAATGAATGTGGATGCAGCATGGAGGCAGATGGATTTTCTGGAGATTTCTGCTGCCAGGCTGATATGGCCTTTGCCTTTTTCTTCTTTTTTTTTTAGAGCTGATGCTGGGAATTCAGGGCACAGCGCAGGAAAGCCGGGATGCTGTGACCATGGAGCATCTGAAGGTTCGTATGACAGGTCTGTGACCCACCAGGGGTGTGAAGATGTGGTGTCAGGAGCTGGTGGACTTTGGAGCCTGCATGGAGGGGTTACAGATGAGCCAATGGACAGAGTATTAGTGAGGGTGATGCTGAGGTGGGAGCTGTGTCACTCTTCCTGCTGACACCGTGGCTTTTGTAGGCAATTAATTGTCCCAGTTGAGCACCAGCTGGTAGAGGTGAGTGATGTGGAGGTGGGTGATGTGGGTTTTAAACCCACACTCACTCCTCACTGCCACTCAGAAACATCCTGTTTTTCCACTGTATTGGTGCAGAGACAAAACACCAGCTGCTGGCCAGGGGGAACAGGGACTGGGAGGGCTGGGAGGGCTGCTTTGCTGCTCAGCACCAGTCCCTGGCCGTCTCCGTGTCTCCATGAACGGGTGCGTCTGCTCCTCTCCTCCTTTCAGGGCTCTTTGCTCTGGGAAGGGAAAGGCCCATGGTGGAGCCTGAGTGATTTATGGGAAAGACAAGGATGGGAAATTGGAACACAAACACATGGCCCGCGTCGGAAATTTGGCTTAGCTGACCCCGTGATTTATCTGTGCTGAATTCCGCTTTGCTGCTTTCCTCAGCTGCATTTTCAGTTATTTGTTTGAAAGCGTAGGATTGAGCAAGACAAACAAAGCCAGCGCCCCTCTCCTCCCTTCCTCTCCGGCAGTCGCCACCGACTTGAAAGATGGTGGCTGGGAAGGAAGAGGGATCCTCCTTCCAGCTCAGCCCGGCGGTGCGGCCGGCTGGGACAATGCACACGGAGGCAGCGTCTGCCCGGCTCCCCTGGGAGCGTTGGGGCTCCTCATGCTCCCTGCCCAGCTCCCCTGGCCCCACCGCCCGAGCTCCTGTGCCAGGGAGCCCAGGGTTTGGGTTCCCATGAGTCTCTCCCCTCTTTTCCATCCCAATGTAGGAGTCATAGAATCATAGAATCTTCTGGATGGAAAAGACCTCTGAGATCATCGAGTCCAACTGCAGTCCTCATCTGCTAAACCCTGTCCCTCAAAAACTCATCTATCCTTTTTTATAAACCCATCCAGGGATGGTGACTCAAACACCTCCCTGGGCAGCCTCAGCCAATGCCTGACCACCCTTTTGGTAAAGGAATTCTTCCTCATATCCAGTCTGAACCTCTCCTGGCACAACTCATGGCCATTTCCCCTTGTCCTATCACCTGTCACTTGGGAGAAGAGATCAACACTCACTCTGCCACAGCCTCCTTTCAGGCAGTTGTAGACAGTGATGAGGTCTCCCCTCAGCCTCCTCTTCTCCAAACTAAACAACCCCATTTCCCTCAGCTGCTCCTCATAGGTCTTGTTCTCCAGCCCTTTCCCCAGCCTTGTCGCCCTTCTCTGGACGCTCTCCAGCCCCTCAACGTCCTTGTACTGAGGGGGCCAGAACTGAACCCAATACTCGAGGTGTGGCCTCACCAGTGCTGAGTGCAGGGGTACAATCACCTCCCTTGTCCTGCTGGCCACACTGTTCTTGATACAGGCCAAGATGCCTTTGGGACACAGTTGGCTCATGTTCAGCCGGTTGTCAACCAAAAAGTCGTGGAAGATGCTTTCTTCTCCATTGCAACCAAGGGGTTGGTGCCATGGGGGTGCACCAACTCACCACGCTTTGTGCTGCCTGGCTTAAGGGTTTGTCTTTAATTGCAAAATTACACCTTGGGTGCAATTCATTTGCCCTCTCTCCTTCCCCGTCTGTGACTCTGTGAGCACAAAGCATGGGGACGTGCATATCCCCTGGATCTGGGCTTTCAAAACCAAACTCTTTCTCTTTTTTTTCCCTCTTTTTCCCCCCAAATCTCCCTACTCTTTCCATGGGACAAGTTGTCTCTTCTAACGAAGCGCAGCTCGCGCAGCCGGTGCCTGTGAAACGCCGCTCCAACATCCTCCAAGTGTTTGTGAGAACACAGCAATAACAAAGTGCTCCGTGTGGCTGGGGAACAAAAGCCACATCAACAGAGCAGGGGGCTGGGGAATACTAAAGAGTTGACAGGAATTTTAATATAAAACTCTCTCCCTTCCTTGTCAGTCAGGGTTTTCAGGAAGCCCTCTGGCTTATCGTGGAGCGGCACACAGCGCAGACGGGGGCCGGGGAGGTGAAAGGTGGCTTCCTGCCATTCTTCTCCGGCGCTGGGTTCCCATGGGCGGTCATGCCAGTTTGACTGGGGTTTGTTCCACACTCGGGTGAAACGAGGCGATCGGGGCTTACGGCTGCTTTGTGGCACTGGATTTCCATGGGCTAACGGCGAGCGCGGGCTTTGCAGCCATGAACCGCTTCAGTGGGCTCTGCAAGGTGTGCTCGGAGCGGAGGTACAGGCAGGTCTGTATCTCCCAGGGGAGGGTCTCCGTGCCAGCACGTGGTGCTGCAAGACTTGGTTGAGTTTTTGAGGGGTTTGTGGGCTCTTTTACCATTTCTGGGCTGTGTGTGAGCTGCTTCTGGGGTGTGATTTGCTTGGCATTAGCAAATGTGCTGGGAATATAAAGAGAGCACCTTTGGAGAGGTGATTGCTGTTTGCCTGTTGCTGTGTGGGTAAACGAGATGGAGGGGGAGCGTTTGCTTTGTGAGGGGAGCACACGGATGATGAAGCTCTGAGGGGGTATCTCTGTTAGAGGAGATGCAGGCACAGCAGGCAGCTCAGCCTCTGCCAGGCTGCTGCTATCTCATTCCAAATCTGATTTATTGTGAAGACATTTGGGAATCAAGCCTTGCATGAAGCTGGTTACAGCCAACGGCAACTTGGTTTAGGAGAAGTAAATTGCTGTGCTCTGTAAAAGCCAGTGTGAGCTCTCTTGGACCCACGGGGTGTGCGACACGGGGTGCTGGTTTTCCTTGCACAGGTCCCAGTCTCCTGCACTTTTGAACACAGTTTTCCTCCTGTAGTCTGGTCTGGGGCTCCCAGCTCTCAGTCAGCTTTTCTCTGTGCTCCTGTGCTTTCATGGCTGAAGCTGTGGTGGGCACGGAAAGAAAGATAAACTAAAACTGCCCAATTCTGTAGTGATTGTCTCGTGCAGGAGTGCTGCTCTGCCTTGTCTTACTGACACTGATTGTGATTGGTGTCTTAGACTTCCGCAGTTCTTTATTTTGACAATTCCTTCTGCATTTTCTGATGAATTTATGAGTACCATGAGCATCCCTGGTGCTGGGGTCCCTCACCACCTTGCCCCCCACCTTCCAGCTTGTCTGCAATGCTCAGTTCTTAGCTCTGTGCACAGTGGCAAAGTGGATGTGACATCCCTGGGATGGCCACGGTGGTGGGAGCTGAGGAAAGCAAACCATCAGCAGTGAGAAGCTGCTGTTAGTGGCACGGGGGAGGAGTCTCCGTTGGTGGTGGACAAGAGCCAGGCAGCTTGGGGAGAAGGACTGGGAGACCTCTCAGCTTGGGGGATGCTTTGGGCTGGGAAGTGGCCATGGAGGCTCCAAGGTGAGGTTCTGGGTTGGCTCTCAAGATGCCAGTGATAACATGTCTGTGGGACTCCCATCTCTCGTGCTGTGTGTTTGAGATGTGTGGTTGGTTCAAAAGTGCAGAGCCACAAGCTGCCTCCTCCCCTCTTCAAGGATCTAACAAATTCCAGAGAGAAAATTACTCAGTGTAGTTGGACTGGACCTGCTTTTTCATCCCGCCAGGGAAGGACAGTTTCTCTTTTGAAGCCTGATTTTATGCTGAGCAATCAAGCAGGGCCAAGGTGTAGAGAAATGAAAACTTCCTGCATTTACCCTCCCTTGACAAAGGAGCAAGGATTCAGTTCTCCTCCTTGGCAGCTTCTATTGAACTTTCCTGCTCTTCCCTCTGACTGTTCTCAAAATAATACAGGTCAAATGTTGGGTTTTTAGTTTTCTTTCCTCTGTCAGTTAAACAAGGATCTTGACAAATGTCTTGGGGGATAATCAGGTATTTACAGGAACTGTCATGCTGAGCTGCTGCTGGGAGCCACCATCCAAAAATAAATATCATTTAATTAATAAAGCTCAGTGCTTCTTGAATCAGGAGGAGAAATGAGCCTAAATCAACACAGCATCCATCCTCTCCAAACTCAGCAGGAGAAAACACACTCTGCTCAGCTAATGGGGTGATGCCTACAGAGCCTGCTCTGGCACAGATGCCTCGCGGCTTCCTCTGCAGCAGAGCAGTGCTGCTATTTCTGAATTACCCCACTGGAAAGGAAATGTTTCAGTGATTTGTGTAGAGAAACAGTGTCAGAAATCAGGGGCAGGGGCAGAGCCAGGCTGCCAGGGTTTCCATTTTAATGACTTATCAGACGTTCCTTGCACTGCAAGAGTCTCGAGGGGAGACTTGTATATAGAATCCTACAATCATAGAGTAGCTTGGGTTGGAAGGGACCTCAAAGCCCATCAAGTTCCACCCCCTGCCATGGGCAGGGACACCTCTCACTGGATCAGGGGGTTCAAAGCCCCATCCAAACTGGCCTTGAACACCTCCAGGGATGGGGCAGCCACCACTGCTCTGGGCAATCTGGGCCAGGGCCTCCCCACCCTCATTGTGAAGAATTTCTTCCTAATGTCTAACCTAAATCTTCCACCTTCCAGTTTAAAGCCATTCACCCTCCTCCTATCACTGCAAGCCCTTGCGATAAGTCCTTCCCCAGCTTTCCTGTAGCCCCTTCAAGGTACTGGAAGGCCACTGTGAGGTCTCCTTGGATCCTTCTCTTCTCCAGACTGAACAACCCCAACTCAATAAACCCTCATTTTGTGCTGCTCCTCTCTGTTCATCCTCGGCTCAATCTTGCATTGCTTTTTAGCACCCTTCCCACCCATCTTTGGCTGCAGCAGGGGAGACACTCCTTGTCCATGGGGTTCACAGGGTGATTCGCTGTGATGGTTCCTTTGGGATGGTTCCTTTGCTTTTCCAAAGGCGTGGGCAGCGCGTGGGTAAAGGGGGGGATGCTCGCTGATCATAGGCTCTCCCACTTATCAGGGTGACTCCGGTGTCTCTCTTCAGATCACCATCCCTCGAGGAAGCGACGGGTTTGGCTTCACGATCTGCTGTGACTCCCCAGTCCGTGTGCAGGCAGTGGACTCTGGTAAGAGACCAGATCACTTGTATCTCTCTTGATTCGAATGAGTAACTCTGCTCCTTTTTGCTTCCCGGAACATGTTGTGATTCAGAAGCTCCCACATCTTGCAGGACTCTTGGTTACCTCCAAGAATTTTCTCTTAATGAATTCTCTGCTGCCTCTAATGAGGTCAGAGGCCACCAGATTAGTGTGGTGTCACTGTTTTGGCAGGGTGTTGCAGTCATTTGTACAGACTTTGTTCCCTTCCCTCTCCAACGTGGGAACTGTCAGGTGTGTTGGGAGACGTATAGGAAGCATCTGATAGGGGGTGTCAGTCAGGGAGACAGGGGAACAGGATCATGAGAGCCCTCGGTTGCCTGAGTATAGAATTGTTAATGTTGGAAAAGACCTCTAAGATCATCAAATCCAACCATCAACACAACACCAAGGTGCCCACTAAACCATGTCCTGAAGCACAACATCTATGTGTTTTTTGAACCTCTGCAGGGATGGAGACTCCACCACTGCCCTGGGCAGCCTCTGCCAGGGCTCCACCACTCTTTCAGTAAAGAAATCTTTCCTAATATCCAGTCTGAACCTCCCCTGGTGCTGTTTCCTCTCATCCTATCACTTGTTATTTGGAAGAAGAGCCCAGCACCCACCTCACCACAACCTCCTTTCCAGGAGCTGCAGAGAGCAATGAGGTCTCCCCTTGGCCTTCTTTACTCGCTAACCAATCCCAGTCCCCTCAGCTGCTCCTTGTAAGACTTGTGCTCCAGAAGTAGATCCTCTTGTTGTGCAGCTGTGGGATGGGCTGGGTGTCTCTGTTGTACCCTGGTGCTCCCTGCTGCTCACCAGGAAACACGGGAAGTTTGTGCAATAGGTCTGAGAGAACATTTATTGCTTTGTCCCACGAGCTACGTGTGTGCACTTGTGCATCTTGGAAGGTGAAGCTTCAGGCTCAGCCAGCCCCACTTCATCTTCAGGTGGGGATGTTAGAGGAAACAAACACATGGTGTGAATGTTGGGGTTATCTTATGCAGGGATAGAAGTGGGACTTGATTATCCTTGTGGATCCCTTCCAACTCAGGACATTCTATTCTAGGTTGGGTTTGGAGGAGGAAGGGTGCAGGCTGTGAAGCTGTGCTGTTTGGGTCTCCACTAGCCCCACGGCTTCTCGTCCCCCTTAGCACTGTCAGCTCTCTGTCCATCATTTGTTTCCTCTCTCTGTAGGTGGCCCAGCAGAAAAGGCAGGTCTGCAGCAGCTCGACACGGTGCTGCAGCTGAATGAGCAGCCCGTGGAGCACTGGAAGTGTGTGGACCTGGCACATGAAATCCGGTGAGTGTCCATCATCGGTGCAGGGCTGTGAGAGAGACAGTCTGGGGGAGCCTGGGGCAGGGGAGCAGGAGCTTGGAGTGGCTACAGGAAGGGGAAAGCTTTGGGGGATACAGGAGCTTGGGAAAGGACTCTCTGGAGTGGGAGAAGAAGGGCTGCAGGGGCTGGGGAGGGCAGGCCTGCAGGGCTCATGGCTGTCTGAGCGGTGCAGGGGGCCTGGCTCCCTGCTGCTCCCCCTCTGAGCTGCCCCGTGCCATCCATCCCTCTCAGGAACTGTCCCACGGAGATCATACTCCTGGTCTGGAGGCTCGTCCCGCAGGTCAAGCCCGGCCAGGAGGGCATGATCCGCCGGTCCTCCTGCAAGTCTGCCTCTGACCTCCAGTGTCCACCCAACAAGAGGGAGAAGAACAGCACGGTGCCTCCGCGGCCCGAGCAGCGCCGCAGCTGCCACGTCCTGTACGACGGGAGCGACGGGCTGGTGCTCAACGGCTGGGAGAGGTACACGGAGCTCGGCAAGCTGAGCCAGAGCACCTTGCCTCCCCTGTCCCGGGGCCCCTCCACTGCGGACCAGAACTACATCATCTTGGCACCTTTGAACCCGGGGAGCCAGGTAGGGCTGCTTCCCAGCCCCTCGCCCACCTTCCTGCTTGTGGCTGTGCCTGCTGGATCCTCTCTTGGCCTGTCCTTCCTTCAGCATCATCTCTGAACGTTTGCTAGAGCACATGTTGTGTTTACAAGCCAGACCTGTGTCCCTTGGTGGAGGATTTCACTGATTGCCTACAACCTTTGCCACTCAAACTGTAGAGCTGGGGTGAACGACCTGCTGCCTCCTCTCAGGGCTGGCTCGCGGCGTGTGGATATGGGAAGAGTTGCGTAGACCACGCATTGCTCTCATTTTCTGCTGGCAGTGGGGCAAAAAGGATTTTCCCTTTGCTGGAGGACTTTGGCTTTGCTGGCTTTGGCACGCTGAGATTTGCAGTTGGTTGTTGTGAGGTCTATCTTAACCCTGCTTCAGGTGACTCTGTCCTTTCTGTGTTGTGTCTTACAGCTGCTGAGGCCTCTCTATCAAGAGAACAGCACTACCGTGGGTAAGTTGCCAGTGTGCAGAGGTGGACATGGTCCTTCAGGCACTACTGAATCCTTGCCCTTAGCTTGGAATGCTGCTGTGGAATCTCTCACTTTTTGAGGGTGCTGACAGAAGCCTGGGCCTTTTGAGATAGTTTAATTTTCTCATTCTCTACATCATATATAAAAGCAAGAACCTACCACCAAGCCCCGAGTAGCAGTGGATGAGCCCCATGGATGGTAAGAAGGTCTCTCTGGAGAGCCCACTGATCAGCTAAAGGGACACTGAGGGCAGGGACTTCCCATCAGGGGAGTGATGAGAGCATGAAGTGTGAAAGTGCTAAGTTATTTTTGTTGTTGTGGTTCCCCAGATGTGTCCGTGGGGCTGTCCATGACGTGTTTCCCTTGCACACGATGCCTTGCTGGGGGGGTGCTGACACCGTGGCCCCCACTTTGAGGTTCAGTTTATAACTAAGGCATTGGGGATGGCTGTGACTCAGGTTTGTACAACAGCACTGAAGTGCCAGGTTTGGGAAAATCCATTTCCTGGGCTGCTACAAGGTCTCTGGCAATTTTTGGACCAGCTTTCCTCAAAACCCCTTTGAAGCATAAACGTTTTGCACCAGGTATTCATGGATTTCCTGGAGCACTGGATAGGGATGAGCTTGCAGGAACAGTGGGGTGAGGTGTGTGACAGGACACTGTGTGAATACTGGGCTGGGAGAGGGGGAGAAGAAACCAACACAAGGTCTCCCTGAGCTGGATATCAACTGTCATTTCAAGTGGGAACCTGGGGACAGGAACAACCCAAGGCCTGGAGATACTGCCTGGGGTGTTCACTGGGGGCTGTTTCAGCAGGCCCAGCTGCCTGCAGAACCCACTCTGGGCAGTTCATTGATTCAGGAGCTTTGGGAGGTCACACTTGCACCCTGGGCTGTTTGGATGCCCTAAGGATTAGCTGCTTGGTCCATAGCAGAGCTGACCTTCTAGGTGTGATTTCCCACAGGGGTCTCTATGTCAACAGTGCCTCTCTCTCATGTGGGCTCAGCTGTCAGCATAATTTCCAGCTGGAAAATTTTATACTGTTGGTAATGGTGGAGCAGTTTCCATTGAAGGCAAAGTGTGGGGTTGGCAAAGCTGTGGTGGAGATGCCAGGGAGAAATGTGGGTCTGAGGTCCTTGTGTCTTGGATGATCCCAGCCCTGGAGCTCTGTGGCCAGAAGAGCTTTCTGCAGCTCAGCTGCAGGGGAGGATTTGTACCGTGGGTGGTTGCAGTTCTTCCCTGCTTTGGTGGATCCTATGGAGGACCACAGGAAGATGGTTTGTTCAGCTTGGGGAAGACTCTGAGGAAACCTTATTGTGTCCTTCCAATACTTAAAGGGAGCTTATAAGAAAGATGGGGGAAAACATTTTAACAGAGCCTGTAGCAATAGGACAAGGGGGAAGAGTTTTCAGCTGAAAGAGGGGAGATTGAGGTGAGATCTTAGGAAGAAATATTCTGCTGTGAGGGTGGGGAGGCCCTGGCCCAGGTTGCCCAGAGCAGTGGTGGCTGCCCCATCCCTGGAGGTGTTCAAAGCCAGGTTGGATGGGGCTTGGAGCCCCCTGATCCAGTGGGAGGTGTCCCTGCCCAGGGCAGGGGAGGTGGAACTGGCTGGGCTTTGAGGTCCTTTCCAGCCCAAAACATTCTGTGATTCTATGAGTTATTCTAACAGCAGGAATTTTAAAGACTCGGGCTCCTTCCCATTATAATTTTTAGTGATTCAGTTTATTTAATGTTAAGTTTTCAGAGGGAAGGATGCAGTAGTTAACCTGAGCAGGGATTAAGTGTGGTGGTGTGGAGCTGCCTCCAGTGCCAGTGACAGGAGCTCATGCTGGATGCTGTGCCAGCTTCAGGTGATGAATTCCTCTGATACAATGAGGTGATTTAGGGATAAGAGGAAAAGCAGCTCCTGAACAGCCCAGACAGATTGTATCTGTCCTGTGTTGGGCTGTCCTTGTGCTTTGATTTTATCTGGCAGTGCAACCATGAAAAAGGGAAAAGAGAAAATGTCAGGGTTGTTGCACTTAGAGGTCATGACCCCCACCCCCCCACCCCTAAGCAGGTTGTTAAAGCAAGCAATATACAGCAGGTCTGGATTGCAAACGGAGCACAGCCTGGCTCTGCCGGCGTTTATCTGAAAGTAAATGTGCTGTTTCCTCATGCTTAATGGAATATGTAATGTTGGGTAGGTTCCTCTGTTTGCTTTGGACAAGACCTTATCTACTCTGAGCCAGATTCGGAAGTATTTTGGCTCATTTCTGCTTGGGAAGGTTCTGGGTATCCGTTACAGTGCAAAGGCTGAAGCCACTGTGCAGAAAGCAGCTGTGGTGGCCTGGGCTGGGTGGCTGGATGGGGTAGGGGATGCTCTGGATGGAGGGGGGATGCTGGGGTCTCTCTGCTGGGTCCCCCCTCTAGCAGGGCTCTGCAGGAGAGTTTGCTCCCTGCATGCTTCCAAGATGTCTGTGTATGGGAGGATCCTGGGATAATGCTCTGCTTTCTCACCTGGACATGTTAAAATCCAAGTGGTGAGTTCTGCCTGCTGGACCTGAACTGGTTTGGATCCTCAGCTTCCAATGGGAGGGAGAAAATCCTTCAGTTTTGCAGTGGGGCTTCTTACGAAGGAGGCATGAATTTTTGGTTAGAGACACCTTCGGTTCCTGTTGGAGCTGTTGCCCACGAGTTTTAGGACAGGGTGAAGGTTGCTGGTGCCCAGCAGGACATGGCCTGGGGTTAAGGGCTCCTGGAGAACACAGACCTGTCCCACCTTCTGGCCCCAGCATGGCAGAACAAGAAGCATTTGGACAGCACCCTCAGACAGATGGTGTGAATTTTGGGGTTGCAGGGGCAGGAGTTGGACTCTGTGACCCCTGAGAGTTCCTTCCAGCTCAGGGCATTCTATGAGGTCCTGCTGCTGCTGTGCTGGAGAGGTGTGCACTGTGGGGACATCAGGGATGGCCAAAACTGAGTGCTGGGGTCACCAGAGAATGTCAAGGCCCTTGGGTCTGATTGGTTAATGTCATTTCCCAGCTGCTCCCTGCTTGGCATGGTGCTGTCCCAGCACACCTGAGAGAAGAGCAGCCCAGCAGGCAGCACCTCAGCAGCTCCTTTCTGGTTCTGTTCCTGTGTGTTGGTCTCATCCTGGCTCCATGTGATGGATTTGGAGAGGAGGATGCCTAAAGCCATCCTGAGCACTGCTGCCTCCACCAGATCTCCCCCAAACCCTCTGGCTGCTCACAGCCTGGTGTGCTGCCAACACCAGCTCCCGGGAGGCTGGGATGCTCTCGCCTCAGCGCGCTGCTGCTGAGAACATGGTAGTTTATACCCAGAGGAAACATCCTCAGAGCACCCCACATCCTGTGCCTGTGCTCCTGAGACAAAATGCTGGTGGGAGCTTGCTGGATGTATTTATTCATCCTCTGGGCTGGGAGGAAAGGGCTTGGAAATCCCATATAGCAGTGATTGTCCAGCAGTAGGGGTAGGGAGGACTCGTTCACACAGCAGCTGGCAGGGATCAATGATAATTGATCAAGTACTGTGTGCAGTTCTGGGCCCCTCAGTGTAAGAAGGACTTTGAGGTGTTTGAGCATGTTCAGAGAAGGGCAACGAGGCTGGGGAAGGGGCTGGAAAACAAGTCCTGTGAGGAGCGGCTGAGGGACCTGGGGTTGTTTAGTTTGGAGAAGAGGGGGCTGAGAGGAGACCTCATCACTGTCTACAACTGCCTGAAAGGAGGCTGTGGCAGAGCGAGTGTTGGTCTCTTCTCCCAAGTGAGAGGTGATAGGACAAGGGGAAATGGCCATGAGTTGTGTCAGGGGAGGGTGAGACTGGATATGAGGAAGATTTTCTTTACCAAAAGGGTGGTCAGGCCCTGGCAGAGGCTGCCCAGGGAGGGGGTTGAGTCACCATCCCTGGAGGGGTTTAAAAAATGATAGATGAGTTTTTGAGGGACAGGGTTTAGCGGATGATGGCTGTGGTTGGACTCGATCTCAGATGTCTTTTCCAACTGGAGGATTCTATGATTCTGTGATACTCATTGATAATTATCAATAATGCTTTTAATCACAGGGTTATCAGCTGCATGAGTGCTTTAGGACTGGTTTGATGTGGAACCTAACGTCTCCTGGCCTCTAGTGATGCAGACTGGAAGGTGTGGAGTGGCTGCAGTAGCTGGTGTTGGCTTGTTGATAAAAGTCTTAGCTCTGCTGGACCAGTGGAGGTGGGAGGCTGGAACAGAAAGCTCTGGAACCCCTCCACTGAATGGGGATAACGGCTTTCTGCGATGGAGAGGGGCAGAGTGGAAAGTCAGTCAGGCTGATCAAATTTTTTCTAGCCCTGAAATACAATGCTGCAAAACAGTGGATGATGTTGTGGCAGCCTCATGCAAAATGAGGTTGTGCTTATAAATACACCCCCACACCTGAATAACCATCACATCCCTGGGAGTGATTTGGAAAGGCATGGATTGATCCCATCCACGTGAATGTGTTGATCGCTTCTTTCCCTTTCTCTGACACCTCCAATCTTAGTATGTTCTAAAAACTGTGATTAACCCAGCACCCAGCACCCCATGAGATGAAATCCCTGCACTTTGCTGACTCTCATGCCCATAATCCAGAGCAGGCAGGATTTACACAGATAAAAATGTTCCAAGATCTGAATTTCCAGTGTTTTTTTTTTTTTCCCCTGCCCTGAGTTAATCACAGATGGTTTTCCCCTCCCTGGAAAGGGAAGTGCCATACTTCAGTGGTGTGGGCAGGTATTCCCCCATGCTGAGAACCTCCTTGGTGCTCCTGGGATTTTACAATGATCATTTAATGTCATATTTGGGGTTCTGTGATTCTCATTTTGTACTTTCAGTGCTGCACAGGGAGCTGTGTGTAGCAGTACCACGTCTCCTCCTCCAAAGTACCTCCAAAGTACCCTGTGCAGTTCATACACTGCACAGAGGGCAGTGAACACCCACCCAGAGGCAGAGCTTGCTGTGACTGCCCGTAGATGTGTTTGTGCTGCTGGTGTGAGCCAGTTAAATCCTTGGTCCAGCAAGCGAACAGCTCTTGGTTGAGCAGAAATGCCAAGGGACATCTCACTTTGCGTTAGAAAAATGAAGTTGGTGCTGTTATTTCATGAATCCCTGGGAAACTCTGATAGCAGAGTGATGAGTGTCCCTGCAGCTCTCAGCTCCAGCTCTTCCCCTTAGGCTTTCCGTGCCCTCCTCCAGCCTGGCAGAGCAGGAACCGAGGCGGCAGCGTGCGGTGCCCATGCGGGAGTGCTCTTCTGAGTCTCTCCTACTTTCTCCTCCCTCTGTTGGTCCAGGAAATGTGTGCAAAGGGAAATCACACACAGGCTCTGGGAGGAAATCCAGGCTGATGAAGACCGTGCAGACGATGAAGAGTTATGGGAACTACCAGAACTGTACCATAGTGCGGCCACACATCCCGCACTCCAGCTACGGCACCTACGTGACACTGGCCCCCAAGGTGCTGGTGTTCCCTGTCTTCGTGCAGGTAAGCACACCTGGAGGTGTCGTGGTGTCATTGATCAGAACTCACTGCTGTTGGTGGGGTCGAGGCTGTCGTGAAAGGTGGATGAGTTTCCCAGCAGCCTACACCATGGGTGTGTGGATCCCCTGGCATCCTCAGCGCTCTCCTCTGGAGCTGGCTGTGCTCAGCACAGTGCTGGGCACTTTCTCAGTGGGAATTGTGTCCTGCCCAGGAGATTATCTGTTGGAGATTTTCCCTTTTTCAGCTTTTAGATCTGATCCTTGGGTGCTTACTTGAGTCAGGAGAAAGTATCACAGCTTCTGGGCTTCAGTAACCAGCTTTGTGTGGTTGAAGATCAATATGGTTTCTTCCCATGGGTTCTTTGTGCTGTTAATCACAATGTGCAACCAAAGGTTTATTTTTAGTTTAGCTTGTGGCCAGCACTAAAATCATGGACAAGTGATAATGGCTTGACAGAGGATGCTCTCACTCCTGAGCTGCATAAATGATTTTCCTAAAATTTAGCCCTGCATTTGGTGGTTGTAGCTCTGACTCTACCTCTGGGTTTTCTGTTTTGTCCTTCAGAGCCCCAGCAAACCTCACCTAATCCTGTGTATTTAAGTACCTGACCAATGAATGCCTTCATCTCTGAGGCTGCAGGGAACCATCTGTCCTTCCCTGCTCTCAGCAATGACGCTGTCCTGATCACGAATCATCAAATGGTTTGGGTTGGAAGGGACCTTAAAGATGATCCAGTTCCAACCCCCACCAGCCTGATAGCTCTGACAGGTCATTTCCTGTGGGCTTAAACCCACGTTGTCAATCCACCTGGAGCCAGTGGACTGCTGGCTGGACTGGTGCTGGGGTGCAGGCTTATCCTCACCTCCATCCTCCCGGATGGTGCCTGGCTGTTGCTCTTCTCCAGTGTTAAACAGAGAAGGCACTGCCTGGGGAGGAGCTGAGGATGCAGCGTGCCATGAAAAGGCCTTCTTGAAATTGCTTTGACTTCCTGCGAGAGCAATCCTGAGAAATAAAGCATTGAGAGAGCTGGGTTTGTTCAGGCTGGAGAAGAGAAAGCTCTGGGGAGACCTTGGAGCCTCCTTCCGGTATTGAAAGGGGCTCCAGGAAAACTGGGGAGGGGCTCTTGATTTTGTACAAGGGGGAAGAGTTTTGAGCTGAAAGAGGGGAGATTTAGATGAGACATTGGGAAGAAATATTTTGCTGTGAGGGTGGGGAGGCCCTGGCCCATGTTGCCCAGAGAAGTTATGGGATCCATAATCTCATGTAGCAAATATTCTTGTCTGAGGGACATGAGAACCAAACGTGTCATCGTTGTGGTTTGTACTTCCTGCTAAAGAGCACCCTTAACCAAGCCTGCACCGACAAGTGGGTGATTGTCTTTTTATAGATGGCTCTGACATAGGTGTGAGGTGTAAAGCTGTCTTTCATCGTGCAGCTGGACTGCAGCCTCTGTGTCCCTCAGCGTGGGGTGGCTTCTCCCCCAGTGAGTTACAGCTTGAAGTGAAGACAAAGGGGGTCTGGTGGGTGGAAAGTGTTTCTGGCAAACCACGCTGCCAGCGGAAGGTTTGACTGGTTCTGTCTTGTTCTTTTTTTCCCCTTTCACACGTAGCCCCTGGATCTCTGCAACCCAGCCCGGACTCTGCTTCTGTCAGAGGAGCTGCTGCTTCACGAGAGCAGAAGCAGGACTATTCAGGTAAGGCTCTCCCTGCTCTCTGGGCTGTCTAAACATGCTCTTCTGCAATCTTTTGTAGTCGATTGAGAAGGAAAATATTGCCTTGCACTGTGCTTACAGCAATATGGTATTTGGAAAAATCTATAGTCAGTTTATCATGGGATTAACTAAATATCAAAACTCCTCTGCTAGAAATCAACCTTTTTTTTTGTCTTCCTTCATGGTCACAAAGAAGAAACTGAACATGGCAAATGCATGACAGTCACAGCCGGGCAGCTGAGGCCACCAGGAGGCTCAGAAAGAGGCAGTTTAAGAATATTTTGGGACAAATTCGAGAATTAGACAGAGAACTTGGTAAGGGGGGGGTCAGAAATGCAGTTCCTGAAACAGGGGCACATCTATTCCACATTCCTCTCCTTTTTCTTACTTTAGCTTCTTGGTGATGTTATCTGTGTGCTGTTAAAAAAAAAACACTGAGCTTCTTCTCCGTGTGACTCCTTGTATGTGACAGAGTTCAACATCCAAAGTGGCAGAGTTGGGATGTGTCGGTCACATTTGCCACTGACTTTGTTTGTGTCCAACTGCAAAGCCCTGGAATTTGGCACAGAGGAAGCAGAAGCCACTGTTTCTTTTGGGGCATTATCATAGAATCTCACCACTGTGCGGAGTAAATCTGGTTTGAATTTGGTTGGAGTGAACAATGTGTCATCTGCACAGAGCCATCAAGGAATAGTTACTTGACTAATCTTAGTTTCTGGGTAACACCTTCTGAGTGCTTCTGGCTGGCAGCAGAACCCCAGAGATGTGTTGTGTCACTGGCCTGTACAAAACACTACAGAATTGGGTTAAGTGACTCCTCTCTCTGGTTTTCAATATATAACTCATCCATTGCTGTGACTTAACATAGAATGGTTTGGTTTGGAAGGGACCTCAAAGCCCATCCAGTTCCACCCCCTGCCATGGGCAGGGACACCTCTCACTGGATCAGGGGACTCAAAGCCCCATCCAGCCTGGCCTTGAACACCTCCAAGGAGGAGACATCCATGACTTCTCTGGGTACTTGGATCACCACTTGAATCACTTCTTTTTTCCCTCTGCCAATGTGTATGAAAAATTGCTCAATCAGTTAGGAAACTTGGCACTGATTTGTAAGTAAAACTCTTCCCCTGTCTGTCCTGCTGCTCTTTGCTGCTGAGGGCCCTCTGGACACCTGCTTGAATGGAGATCAGGGAAACGCGTGGCTATGTAGCACAGCTGGGCTGCAGTGGTTTGGAAATGTGGTGGCCAGCCTGAAGCTGGGAAGATGATTTGGAGTTGTTTGCTTTCAGGTCGGGCTGAGAGGTCTGTAATATCAGCCAAATGTGGAATAATGATGAATAAGTGATGCTGTTTGCAGCCTGGGCGGAGCATGTGTGTGTGGAGGTGTTCACAGTTAGATGGTGAAGAGCCTCCAGACAAGCATGTTTGGAAGAGATGTGCTGCTTTGTCTTCAAAAGGCCACGTTCAGAGACCCAGCTGTGGGCAGGATGATGATGAGGACATCTCAGGGAAAGGATTCTGTTTGCTTATGATGCCTTTAGGCATCGTAAGGATGCTTAAGGATGAGTTTGAGGCTGGAAGAGGTTTCCCAGTTGGAGCTGCTGCCAGGGAAGGTCATGATGCTGTGTGCTGGCCAGAAATGTGAGACAGAGAGTGATGGTGCCTTGAGGCTGTGGTGCCTGTGTGAGCCTGGTGGAGGGGCAAGGCCTGAGGCTGTGACTGAGAACAGTGAAGGAACAGCAGCATCTGCTTTGGGAGGCAGGACTCTGCCTCGGTGTGAGCTGGGGTCGCTGGGAGCTGACAGCTGTGGGCAGCAACAACAGCTGGGACATCAGCTGTGCCCTCGGGGAAGGGCTTTCTCCCCTCTGCAGCTTGTCCCAGGGATGTGGCAGGCTTTGCAGAGCTGCAAGGAGTGAGTGCAGGTCTCTGGAAAGCAGAGTGGTGGTGTCTGCTTTGGGCTTGATGGGCTGGAGAGAGAGAACCTGGACTTGTGAAGCAGCAAGACCTGAAGTGGCCTGGACACAACGGAACATCCCCTGGTACAGAAGGGATCTGACTTCTCCTTTGCTGTACTTCTGCTCCCTCTCTCTCCAGCCTTCACTGCTGCCCAAAAAGAGGCTGACCTGTTTCATAGAATCATGGAATTCTGTTGCAGGGGACCATAAAACCCATCCAGTTCCACCCCCCTGTCATGGGCAGGGACACCTCCCACTGGATCAGGGGGCTCAAACCCCCATCCACCCTGGCCTTCAACACTTCCAGAGAGGGGGCATCCACAACTTCCCTGGGCAACCTGTTCCAGGGCCTCCCCACCCTCATTGTGAAGAATTTCTTCCTAATGTTTCCAATCAGTTCCTTGCTTCGTGTGGTTTTCCATTTTCCCAGTGCTCTTCCCACCCAGCCTCTCTCAAACTGGACTGCTGCTCCTGTGGTTTGCAGGAGTGTTTTTGATAGTTTGTTCTGCTTTGGCTCAGTGCCTCGAGAGAAGAGGGCCCAGGTGCAGGGGCAGGAGGTAGAGATCCTGGTTCATTTATTTTTTTCCCCCCAAATCCATGGTCTTTTCCCCTTGGCAGTTTCCACTTCAATCACTGCATCCTCATCACTGAGCAAATGCAAGTGCCTTAAGCACTCTCTCCCACCTCCTGAAGGAGCCAACGTATCTCTCTGGAGGCTGGCCAGGACCTGTCCTTTCCCTGACCGTACCTCTGGAGCAATCCTTATTCAGGCCTTAATCACATCCTGTCTAGACTTTGTTGCAATTCCCACATTCATGGTCTTCTGAAATCCCTCCAGCCCACGGAGTGCCAGAGGAGCCAGCGTGGTGCAGGCGATTGCGCTCACGGTGTCAAATGTGGACTTTGTCCTTGTTGGTCCATCTCTGACGTACCTGAGCACAACTTCCTAAAGCCCTGATGCACATCACAGCGTGACCACGCTCACCCCATTCTCAGCTCTCTCTTCTGCCATCCTGGCAGGGTCTGCACATCAGGATGGTCCTCCCTGGAACTCCTTAAGCCCCCATCTCTGTCAGGAGCCTGGAGGACATGGACCAGCATGCCCAGGTTTTGTGGTCTTCTCTGTAGAGCAGGAGACCTTTCCCTCTCATCCCAAGTTCCCCACACTCCTGGCCTGGGACAGGGTTCCCAGCTCCCTGTTTCAGTGGGTGGCTGAGTTTGGCCAACATAGTGATTTGACCAAAGCCCTAGTCCATGGCACAGAGCTTTCAAGAACTTGTTTTCAGCCTTTTTTTAGATACTTTCACTTGAGTGAGAATACCAGAAACGTGCACTTACTTCCTCCCTCCACCACAGTATTCCCACCTGCTCTGTCCCTTCTTCACTGCCTTGTAATATCCTGCTCTTACAGGATAGTTTACACTATTTCCCCATCTGCACAGCCACTGAGTTTGAGCGTAGGTGTGTGGCCCCTTGAGGTTTTCAGTGCCTGCTCTCCCTTGGTGCTCATGGTAGAAGAATATTTGATTCAGGTAAGTCAGGGTGAGGTTGAGCTGAAGCCTTCACCAGTGATCTCCTTTTAACAAGTGCACTAGTGTATCTTCATCAAAGTCTTAACTGAGTGAATGAACTCCTCCCTAAGTGTGCATATTCCTTGCCAATCTTGGCAGAAAACAGAGAGTGAGGTGTTGAAAGATGGTAAATGTACTGTGGGCTAAAATACTGCTGAGGAGTCTTGGAGAACGTGCATTGGATATGGGTACATGGAGAAGCGAAAGTCATAGAAATGTAGAATTGTGAAATAGTTTGGGGACCTCAAAGCCCATCCAGTTCCACCTCCCCTGCCATGGGCAGGGACACCTCCCACTGCATCAGGGGGCTCAAAGGCCCATCCAACCTGGCCTTGAACACCTCCAGGGATGGGGCAGCCACCACTGCTCTGGGCAACCTGGGCCAGGGCCTCCCCACCCTCACAGCAAAATATTTCTTCCCAAGATCTCATCTCAATCTCTCTTCAGCTCAAAACCATTCCCTCTCTCCTATCCCTGCACTCCCTGATCAAGAGCCCCTCCCCAGCTTTCCTGGAGCCCCTTTCAGTACTGGGAGACTGCTCTAAGGTCTCCCCAGAGCCTTCTCTTCTCCAGGCTGAACCCCAACTTTCTCAATGCTTCAAAGCCCACGAGCAAAAGACCAGGTGGTGCTCAGGGTTAGGGCTGTGGCATGGAAAACAATGTCTCAATGTCTCAAAGGCTTTAGTTGTGTCCCTGAAGGGTGCTAAAGTTTCCCTGAAGCACCATGCCTGGGCATGTACTCCTCCCCTCCCTGCAAAGCCTGGGCTGCTTCTGTTTTTCAACCACGGCCCAGCTGACTGCGATGCCGATGGACGACGCTGCGGTAACTCAATTATTTTTATTCCTGTTCTCCTATTGCTCCGTTCTCTGTGAAAGCTCAATGAGTAATTGCCAGTGCAAAGCTGTAGCCAAGAGAGCTGCACCCGTAAATCATATGACCAGGGAGCACTGAATAGAAGTGACTGGGTGATATCATCCTGAACATGTGGAGCTGTGTCATTCTGGGTCTGATGGGTCCCACGGTGATGTCTGCTTTGTAGAGGGTGCTGAAGATTTTGATGCCCTCACAAGAGAGCTACAAGAACAGGTCAAGATCTGAAAATCTTGAGGAAGATTAAAAAGGTTTGTTCATTTAGCTCAACAGAATGAATGGGGACAGGAATTTTGCAGATGCAGCCCTCATACTGGCATCACTTGAGTTTCTCTTTAGGTTTGCACCCAGCTCTTCTGGAGAAGAATCCAGTCCTGGTAAATAGAAAATGTGTGTGGCTCAGTCCTGGGGGTGGATACCTGTCTTAAGACCTCCCCACCAAGGATTGCAGGATTTCTCTGGCCATCAATGCAGGGGACCATCAATCACCATGATCTCCTTTGGCATCTGAAAGCTTTGTCACAGAAGACCTGCTTCTACTTCACTGTTCTTCCCTCTGTTTTGCTGGGCCCAACGATGAGCCTGATGCTACAGGGAGAGGACAATGTCCCTGAAAGCATCCACTGGCTGGGGTTTTTCCTGCTGAGCAGTGGCACAAGTGGGCACTGATCCCTTGTACCGGTGTCTCTGCTGATGCAAGGTGCAAACTCCTCCCTGTGCAACTCCTCTCTGTGCATGGGTGAGCAGATGAGGATGGGTGTCGGAGGAGAGTTAACTCTTGTAGAGCTTGAATGTGCTTTGGCTGCAAGGCTGAATTTCTGGGCACCTTTCTATGATGTTTTTGTGTCCATATTTTGCTTTACAAGGCGTGGTTTTCGCTTCCTCCTTCCCGGGTGGGGCTCTGGGGCAGTCCCAGCGTTATCTCCTGCTCTCATCTTGGGGAAGCACACTAACCCACTGCTGTCCACCTTCCCTCCTGGCTTTCATTTTTCTCTTGTTTTCTTCTAGGAAACCCTTTAAATCTGCCCCTTCCTTCTGTAACAATGCTTTTCCAGTTACTGTAGTTGGTTAAATCCACCAGCTTTGCTGTTTGCTGGAGTGTGGAGCCTGCCCAGATGAACAAGGTCCAAGACATCAGTGTCAGCTTCTAACAACACCGTTTACCCCTCATGTAAAATCCATTCAGCCCAAAAGGTCTGTGTGACCACTGCCATGTGGCCTTGAGTGCTCTCCTAAGAACACCCATGCACCTGTCTATGTCTTCAGAGGAGTCTTTCCATCATGCCAGTGTTTTATTTCTCATTTTAGGGTAGGAGATGAGTTTGGGGATGTATACAAAGATACCCTGACTCTGCAAGGAGCAGCTCTGGTGAATTCTGTGTCTTGCCTGGCTGAATTGGTGTGCAGTGTTCCTTTTTTGTTTGCTTTTGCTTTTACATGTAATCGCCCACGGTCGGTCCCAGATCTGTTTGCTGTCAGTGCCGTGACGGCAGCCCCAGGCAGAGCTCCACAGTACTCATTTGCCTCTCCCACCTTGTACCTGCTGCCTTAGGGTCATCCATGGATCGAGTTTCCTGTGCTCAGCTCTGCAGGTGGGGTGAGGGCTCTGCCCAGCAGAGCTGGTCCTGCTTCCACTGCTGTGAGCAGGGTCTGATGGAGGCCTGGGCCTCGTGGCGCTGGGGTGCTCTTGGCAGGCTCTGGCTGTGTGAGTGGAAGGGGCACAGTTGTTTTCTTCTCCCAGCAGCTCAGGGGAGTGAAGGGACCTGTATAATCAGATAATCAGAGGGCTGGAGCACCTCTGCTGTGAGGACAGGCTGAGAGTTGGGGTTGTTCAGCCTGGAGAGGAGAAGGCTCTGGGGAGACCTTAGAGCAGGACTGAAAGGGCTCCAGGAAAGCTGGTGAGGGGCTTTTTACAAGGGCCTGGAGTCATAGGACAAGGGGAAATGGGTTTAGACTGGAAGGGGGAAGGTTTAGATTAGACATTAGGAAGAAATTCTTCACAATCAGGGTGGGGAGGCTCTGGCCCAGGTTGCCCAGGGAAATTGTAGCTGCCCCATCCCTGGAGGTGTTCAAGGCCAGGTTGGATGGGGCTTTGAGCCCCCTGATCCAGTGGGAGATGTTCTTGCCCACAGCAGGGCGGTTGGAACTGGATGGGCTTTAATGTCCCTTCCATCTCAAACTATTCTATGATTCTATAAACCATGTGGTGTGGAGCTGCTCTAAAATCAAGTGTCTTCCTGGAAGCAGCACCTGATAGAGATGCTCTTACATAACTCACATTGGCTATGCTTTTATCTTCTCTGCATCCTGCATTCAATCAGTCCCATCTTCCCATTAAGGCACAATGTTACATGTAAATACTTCTCATATATTTCTGTTTCCATGATTCCTGATTTAATTCCTCTTGGATTTGCAGTGATTTTTCCCCTGCTGGTCCTTCCATCCTTTTTTCTATCCTTTAAACTTCTATGTGAATTAGCTCTTCATTTTCTTTCCTCCCATTTCCAGAATGAACATGCTTTTATCTCCTTCACTTTGCTGAGTTGCTCTTCTCAAAATCCCTGAAAATCTCTTCTCTGAGGCTGAGTGACCTGGGAAGGTCACACATCCCAGAAAAGTTACCTTTTGGAACAAGATGGGCACAAGAGAAAGTTATAGTGCAGTTTGTGCTTCGTTATTCCTTGTGTTAATAATAAGGGCTGAAGTAACCAAGAGGGTGAATGTGGGCACTGAGCCAACTGTGTGTTGAGAGCAAAGGAAGGGATTTTCCAAATAACACAGAGGAAAGCAGACACTCCCTGTTTTCATTGCCAATTAAAGCCACACCAGTAGCTTTGTGCTTATTAAGAATCCCACAAAAGAAATGAATTTGCACAGCAAGGAGGAATCTTGTGGCCAGGGGCTTGATTTGGGTTTCAAAGCCAGGTGCCATTGCCCTGGTGTGAGATTCTCCACCCTGTGATGAACTGTTACCCACTTGTCCTCCTCCTGACGTGTCTGTTGGCCACTGGGCACGGAGACAAACTCTACTGGCCATTCATCCCCATAACCAGTGACTCAATGCCTGTCCAGAGCAAAGTCACCTTTTGAAGGGTGCCTTGGTTGTGGCAGTGGTGCCACCTCCCAGTAAGCCCCCAGGATGCTGGGTTGTTTTCTGCTTTTGTGAAAGCATTGCTAAAAGGCCCCAAACCCCTCATTTTTGCTGTTCAGTGTTGCAAAGCAGCATTCCCTTTGCTGCAGGAAGGTTTTGGAGCATCCCAAGGAGTGGTTAAAAGCAGCCACGAGCTGATGTGCTGCGTCCTGTGCTGAGTGGTGCGTGGTTTGGCAGCGTGCAGCAGGTCCAGCACCCACTCTGCCCACTGGAACATTCCAGCTGCTTCCTGGCATCTTCTGAGTTTTGCTGCAGGCCTCCAGCTCTGCTGGGTGAGCAGGACAAGCTCAACCCTTGGCTACTGGCAGGGTGATTGCACCAAGCTGCTCACCCCTGGTATGCTTCTGGGTCAAGGATCTCCAGTACAATGGAGAAGCTCATTCTTCCTACTTTAAAGACCCTACTAATCTGTTCTGATGGAACCAGGGACCTCAGGCAAGAGCCAGGAGCAGAACAAAACCTGCATTTTGAGTTGTCAGTACTTGCCACTGCTCTGGAGTAGCTCCCAGCTCCTAGGACATTCGAGTCAGTGCTCAAGCACAGAGCTGGGCAGGCGCTCGGTTCAGTGTTTGCTTTCCACCCATCAGCACGGTTTAAAGGTGTGAAGTTTGTTCCCCACAACTGCTCTCGTGGGCTCTGCTGCTGTAAGAGCTGTTATTTTCTCAAAGGGTGCCAAACGGGGCATGCAGAGTGAGAACAGAGAGAAGCTCCATCGTGAGCGCAGGGAGATGACATTTGCTTTGAAGTCACAACTCCTCAGCGTGCTGGGATTAGTCGGTAACTTATTCCCTCCTCCTGCTCCTCTGATTTATAACTTATGTAAATGGGAAGTGAGACAAGAGAGCAGAGAGGGTGTGTTTGTGTTTGTGCGGCGTTAAACTGCCGGGCAGGTTTATCCCTCTTGTCACAGACCTCGGTAGGTGGCTGCCAGGGTGGGGGGAGCCTCATCTGAAGCTTGCTGGGAGCACCCCGAGGGGTGCAGCAGCGATCGGCCCTGTACGGAAGGGGTGGCTGGGCTACCTGTCATGGCTGGTGTGTCTCCACCTTTCCAGGATGCTGTCTCAGTGCCAAGAGGGGGAATTCCTTACAGCTTTTTCTTTGCTGCTTTTGTGCTTCCAGGTGACCCTCTTTGTCTACTCTGACCTGCTGCTCTTCACCAAGGAGGATGAGCCCGGGCGCTGCAATGTGCTGAGGAACCCTCTGTACCTGCAGAGTGTCAAGCTCCAGGAGGGTGAGTGTCTGCAGCAGCAGTTGGAGACATCTGGGGCATTTGCTGGTCTGCTAGTTATAAACATTTCTGTCCAGCAGCAAGATAACACCCCACTATCCATCGCTTCCAGTATGTACCAGTACCATCCTTCCTTGGGGTGCAGGGCCAGCATCACCTTTCTCACCCCTGCATTCATTGGGAGCTCCATCACCTGGGACACCTCAGGGGCACTCAGGCAGTGTCATTTTCCAGGGCTTTCTGGCTGTGTCTCTTGGGGATTTGGGGCTGGCATTCCCCAGGGTCTTGCTGTGCTGGGCTGTTCCCTTGCTGGTGTTACCCTACCTACAGCCAGGCTTGCTGAGGCTGAGAAAGGGAAGTGAAGTCTTGAGGTTTCCCTCGTGGTGCCTCGAGAGAGCTCAGAGGTTGGTGAAGCACTACTGACCTTTACTTTGCTACTTCTCCCTTCAGCCGCCCACGTTCTCCCCTGTGCTATCACCCCCCCACCCCAACGGTGAGGAAAGAGCAAACCCTGGCCTTGCTCTCTTCACCTTGGCTGGGCTTTCACATCCAGCTGAGGGCTCAGGGGGGAGAGCTTCTAGGGCAGAGGTTTGAACAAACTTAAACCCACTTATTTCAAGTTGAAGGACAAGGCTGTGTAAGAGATGGCCTTTTAGCTACTCAGGGTCGAAAGGGGAACGGATGAATTGCTCTGCCACATCCTATTTGCTATGGTGGAGCCACTTTTTGGCCTTGGGCCCAGTCCCACTGCGTTCCTTCCTTGGTGCAGTCACTATGTGGCTGTGGCTTTCTTTTGTGTCTGGCTGCCCAACCGCGCCAGCGCGGGGCTGCTGCCCCGGCTCCTCCTCGAGCCCAGGCTGTGGGTGCCCTTGGACTGGCACCCCACGTGGGAAATCACGATCACAAATGAGGAAAAACCTTCCCGTGGTGAGGTTGGTCAAATATTAAGTTGCTCAAAGAGGTAGTGAGTCTCCATCCCATCTTTTTGGGGCCTACAGGAAAGCTGAGGAGGGGCTCTTGATCAGGGAGTGCAGGGATGGGATGAGGGGGAGTGGTTTTCAGCTGAAAGAGGGGAGATTGAGATGAGATCTCAGGGAGAAATGTTTTGCTGTGAGGGTGGGGAGGCCCTGGCCCAGGTTACCCAGAGAAGCTGTGGCTGCCCCATCCCTGGAGGTGTTGAAGGCCAGGCTGGATGGGGCTTGGAGCCCCCTGGTCCAGCGGGAGGTGTCCCTGCCCATGGCAGCAGGGTTGGAACTGGCTGGGCTTTGAGGTCCTTTCCGACCCAAACCATGTGTTCAGGACTTGACTGAGCATGGCCCTGAGTGCACTGATCCTGGGTGCTCTGGGCAGGGGCTTGGGCTAGAGACCACCAGAGGTGCCCCTTCCAACCTGAATCACTCCATAACTGTATGAGCTGATGTCTTTCTGCAGTGGCCTTGACCAAAAGAGATTAATCCAGATCTGGGCTGCTTCTGCAAAGGGATGATTTACTGGATGAATTTTGCCATGTCCCATAACTTCCCCCAGCCAAACTTTGAGCTCTGTGGATGAGCTCCATCTCTCCACATCCTCCACATTGTCGGGAGCCTCAGTGCTGGGGATCTGCAGTGCTGTGCCAGACACCACAGCCTGCCTGGCAGATGTTGTTTCCCATTTCCAACAATGTTTCTGCTGTCAGATTTGTTCACTGACCTGTCTGGTGGGGGCAGGAAGACTGAGGGACATGGGACACACGGTTTAGAAAAACCATTGAAGCTTCCCTGGGGTTTGTTGAGTTTGTTCTCTGTGCTGCTTATTTCTAAGAAGTGAACAAAAGAAATTGTTTGTTGTGGAAGTGCTTGTTGGTCATCGCTTGCTCCTGGAACACAAATGGATGCTGCCCCAGGCTCCTGTTGAGTAGAATCATGGAATGGGTTGGGTCGGAAAGGACCTCAAAGCCCAGCCAGTTCTAAACCCTGCTGCCACGGGCAGGGACACCTCCCACTGGATCAAGGGGGCTCATGTAACCCTGCTCGTTTGCCTCATTGAAGAAATCATCTTCCCAGGTGCTGCTCCTGGCTCCGTGCACAAAGGTCCGTGAGGCACAGGAAAGTGCCTCCTAACTTCATGTGAATTTCATGAGTGCTTTTCTGCCACTTATTTCCTTATTGGTGTAATAACTTGGCTGAATCACATCTGGATCAGCTTAACAAGCCTGTCCAAGGGGGATGTTTGTCCCTGCCAGTGCTGAACCACCCCCAGTACACTGGGAATCCAGCACAGTTGGTTTTCAGGCAGCTCACCCCCATGGCTTGGACTGGGCTGCTTCGAAGGCAGGTGGACCAAGTGCAAAGATGTCCATCCCTTTTGGCAGGGCTTTTCTCTTGGTCTCCTAAAGAACTGAATGGCACATTAATAGGAACAGGCGTATTGCTGGGTATAACAATCGAGACATCTCCGGTACACTGAAGACCATTGTGGTGTTTCCTGTTTCTGCCTCTCACTGCCCTGTGCAAAAGCAAATCAGTATAATCTGCTTTACAATGTGCTGTCTTCCTGCTTTAGAAGCAGAGCCTGGCTGATGAGCACCACGCTGGCCAATGTTTCCAGTGTGACAGGGCTGGCTTCCTCACTAGATACTGTGAGAATTTCCACTCCAGGGTCACCGCCTCGCTGGGATCCTCCGGGTGGGTGTGCTCAGCTTTGGGACAGAGGAGAGTGCTCCTGTTTTGCAGCTGGAATGAGGACCTGCAGTCTGTGAGCCCCAACCCCAGCCAGGATCCTGCAAGCAAGGACTTGTCATGTGCTGCTTTGCTGTCCCCTGCATCCCAACCTGCTGTGTCTTACAGCCATCGGCTCCGAGACCATCAGGTGCCCCAAGTATGCTTTATGGGGCTTCTGGCCCTCCAGGGCTTCTCTCTGCTGCACCAAAGGTGCTGAGAAGCACTCAGGGCTTGCACTCTGCTTCACCACCCTTGGGACATGTGCCACAGAGGGTGACAAGCTTGTCCCCTCTTGGGAGCCAAGCTTGAATGTGCACAACAGCCTTCCTCTCTCCCCATGCCCCTGAGATGTTGAGAGGCTCCTCTTTGAGTGCCCAGTGCAGTCCCCTCTTCGCAGAGCACGTGGGAGACACTGGGGAGCAGTGTGTCTGCCCTCCCTGTGGGCATTGCCGTGGTCCCCTGGGCTGTGCAGGGAGGCTGTGGAGGAACAGGACCATCTTCCCCCTTTCCCCATCCTTTCGACCCAACGCTTGGCATGCACCATCTGTGAGCAGCAGGGGTTTTCCATGGGTTGTGCATGGGATGTGGGCAGAGCTGGGCTGGTGCTGAAAGCTGCTCCTGTGCCAGGAGCTGTGTAAATGCTTGCCCTGTGGGACGAGGCTCAGCCAGAGAAGGGGAATGTGTTCCCACAAAACTCCCACCCTCTTGTCTGCGCTGAGCGCACGCAGCAACCCAGCCCTGGGGCAGGGATGGTGCAGGTTACTTGGAAAGACAATCCAGTCCCCACCACCACGAGTCAGGAGGAAACTGCAATATCTTCACGTGAGCTTTTTGTTTCCTACTTAATTCCTTTTAGTGTTTCACTGAATTTAGCCAAGAGTGAGAGCTGTTTGGCTGCCAAACAAGGTGTGAATGTAGCGTGGTGTGGGGAAGGGAGCCCAGGACTGGCCCTCTCCCCTTGTCTTTCGTGGCCTCTGCGGTCCTTGGTGCAGGAGATGAGCAGTGCATGTCCCGTGGCTCTGGGGCAGAGTAGGCTCTGGCACACCAAGCCTGACTCTCTGGAAAAAAACATCCAGTGGAAGAAATTCCAGCAAACCTGGTTTGTACTGAAATCTGTGCTTGGCTCTGTCCTTCCCGTCTCTGCCATCGCTCTCGTGCCTCACCGAGGATGGGCACCACCTCAAGCTCAGTGGCTGGGCTGGGCAGCCAGGCTCTCTCCTCCCGTTTGTTTTCTCCCTGAAGGTGGTTTCTAGGAGAAAATGGGATTTAAGCTGTTCCTTATCTTAGGCTGGCTCCCTGCTTTGTGTGTCCTGTAGGCACTGGGCTTCTTGGCTGTGCATAGTGTTGAGCCATGGAGGGAGAAAGGGACAGGAGTTGCTGGTGGTGGAAGATGCTAATGCCAAGATTCATAGCTCAGAAGAGGAATTTGGAAGGGAACTTAATTCTGATGGGTTTGGGCTTTGTTGGGATCACTTGTTATTGCAGAAGGAATAAAGAGAAGCAGGGTCGTTTCCAGGACCTTTACACTCCACCATCACCTTTCTCTGCTGAGGGTGCGTGTGTCCAGAGGGTGACTTGTTCCTCAGCTCAGCTGGGAAAGCCAGGTTAAAGCTCCTGATGGAAAGTGGCCAGGTTGTGTTGGTCCTCTGCAGTCTGCTCTGCAAGGAAGCCTGGAGAGCTTTGGTCACGATGCAGGGAGGAGCAGAGAGCCCGGTCGAGATGCTGGGGTGGTTTTTGTACTCTGAGCACGTGGGAAGCAGAAGCAGCACAAGGGGTTGGTGGACTTGTGGTGTGCCAGCAGCAGGCTTAGATCCTGCCTCCAAACCCTCCTTCAAGGGGAAAAGCACTGGCTGAGGGGCTCCCATTGGAGGATTTGACTTGGCAAGGAAAAGGCTCCCCGAAGGTCCTGCTAGGATTTACGGAAGAGGGTGCTGGAAGAGCTCAGGTAGAGCCATGGAGAGCGGTGAATGGTTCTTCTGTGGTCCAGATGTGAGTCATGGGCTCCCAGCCAGGCCTTTTCAGCACCTGCTCTCAGGGCCCAGCATTGCTCCCCTTCTGGAAGTGAAGATCTGGGAGGGCACTGCTAGAGCCCTTTGGCTGGCAGCCCTGGGGCCAGGCTGCTTCCCTGACCCTCACGCGACCGAGGATGGAGCAGATGGAAACTTATGAAAACATCCAAGGGTCCACAGCAGTGCTCCTGGTGGTGCTGGGCTCCAGCAGCTGCTGTGGCACAGTGTCCTGGTGTCCCCATAGTGATGTTCCAGCTGTATCCTGCATTGTGCACTGAAAGAGAAGCTGGCAGTGCTGGCAGGCCTGGAGTCCCCCAGAGGGCAGTGGGAACAGGCATCCTCTGGACTTCTCCAGAGGTTTTGCGTTGCCCATGAAGTGATTCAAGAGGCAGCTGATTCTCTCAGTGGGTCACAGCTCTTATCTTGACATTTGGGCTGCTGCCTGCAGCAGCAGAATTGCTTCCCTCTGGGGAACAGGGTGTTTCCACTGCTGCTCAGAGCCTGTTCCCATCGTTAGTGCAGCTCAGGCTGTTGAAATGAAGCAGAGCGAGTGCTGACACTGCTGTGAATGGGATCTGTGGCCCTGCCCAGCCTGCAGAGCTGAGCTCATGGCAGGGATAATGCCATTAAAGGGGTTAGGAAAGCTGCAGCCCAGAGGTGCTCTGTGCTCCCGAGGGCAAAGCTGGTGTGGAGGAGCGAGCCGGCTCCAGGAGATGGGATGTTCTGCTTCAGAGTTGAGGTGACGCTGTCCTGTGGCTGCTTCCTGTCCTCCCGCAAGGCTGATGTAAGTTGTGTCTCACCAGCAGGGATCAAAGAGCAGGGAAAGTCTTCAGGAATGCCTGTTTGCTGGAGACAGAGTGCTAAGCCTGCGGGAACCAGCCTGGTGGACCAGCTGGAGCACAAGGCATCCACTGGGATAGCTGGCAGCAAAGTGGGGAGCTGAACTGGGCTGCTCCATGACTTAGCAAGACATGGATCCTAATACTGGCCATTGCAGTGCCTCCAGCACCACATTCATTCCCTTGGCCAGGTCTCCTGGGCAGTGCCATGCTGGAGGGAGCTTGAGGAATCTACTCTCAGCCTGATGGAGAAGGATGAGCTCACCTTCTCCACCCTATGTCAGCACCTTCCCATTGCCTTGGGATTCAGCTCTGTCTCCTTGGAGAGGCATCAGCCCCAGCCATTGGCACTGAGGGAGGCTGGGACAGACAGCACTAGACAGAGCTGCCACCATCCTTGGGGCAAGAAGCTGGGAATGAGCAAGGCTGTAGGAACAGGAGCTGCTCTGGTTAGTTTTCCTTGGAGCGAAGTGTCCGCAGAGGTGAGATGGGAGAGACCATCCGTGGTGCCCGGGATGGCTTCTGGGGCACTGTGGGACCTCTGCAGCCCCTGGGAAGGATTTGGGCTGCGTGTGCCAGGGCAGGTGGGGCAGAAGAGCCTGTGTGTGGCCTCGGAGTGAAACAAGCCTTTTCCCAAAAGGGCAAACCCCAAGGAGAACTGGAGATACGGTGGTGAAACCCTGGCACAGTTTGCGTAGACAGGTGATAGATGCCCCATCCCTGGAGGTGTCCAAGGCCAGGTTGGATGGGGCTTTGAGCAACCTGTTCCAGTAGGAGGTTTCCCTGCCCATGGCAGGGGTTGGACTTGGTGGGCTTTGAGGTCCCTTCTGACCCAGACCATTCCAGGGTGGCACAGTGAGTCCAGGCAGTGCCGCCTGCCCCGCGCGGCCCCTGCAGATGCAGCATTCATCGCTCCCAGATCACAGCCTGGCACTGTGGGATGACAACAACAAATATTCAGTAACGCTGTCTCTTAGCCAATTTCTCTGCCAGCATCTCCACTCGCAGAAATGCAGTTGTAGCTTTATTCTGTTCCTGTGTTTTTTCTTCTTTCTAGGTTTAGAAGATCGGAAATTCTGCATCCTTTACCTTGCAGAGGTGAGTGTTGCTGTTTTCCCAATTAACTTTCTGGTGGGAGCTGAACACGTACGAACAACTCTGATCCTTTCTGCTGGGGCAAGGAGCACCAAAGGGGCTGGTTTTAACTTCCTTTGTAATTGCTTTGCCAGAGGTCTGGAAAGGAAATGTAACGCCTGTAGCCAGAATATGTTAATAAGGAGCTGTTAAAAGGAATCTGTGAATGGGAAGGTTGGGCAGCATTGGTTTGCTTTTCCCTTTCCCTTCCATGCAGTAGATGGATCTTCCACTTTTGATTCATCTTGGGATTATTGTGCCTGGGGGCAGATTTCCTTGCCAGCTGTTTAGTCTTTATTTTTTCAGGCATCTTGATTGTCTTGCCTTTGAATACCCAGGTTTGAGGCCCTCAAATAAAATAAGGAAGGTCAATCTAAAGAGTAAATAATCAGAGCTCTGAAAACGCACGCGGCTGGTACATGGCTGGGTGCTCTAAACAGATTTGCAATCACTCAGAGCTTGGCTCAGCTATGTTTGTGCTGTGAAGCAGCCAAGGAGACTGCAAAATTGGTTCAGAGTGACTGGACCTCCCTAACCATAGAACCAGGGAATGGTTTGGGTTGGAAGGGACCTTTAAACCCATCCAGTCCCACCCCCCTGCCATGGGCAGGGACACCTCCCACTGGATTAGAGGGCTCAAAGCCCCATCCAGCCTGGCCTTGAACACCTCCAGGGATGGGGCAGCCACAGCTTCTCTGGGCAACCTGGGCCAGGGCCTCCCCACCCTCATAGGAAAACATTTCTTCCTAAGATCTCATCTCAATCTCCCCTCTTTCAGCTGAAAACCTCTCATCCCATCCCTGCACTCCCTGATCAAGAGCCCCTCCTCAGCTTTCCTGGAGCTCCTTTCAGTACTGGGAGACTGCTCTAAGGTCTCCCTGGAGCCTTCTCTCCTCCAGGCTGAACAACCCCAACTCTCTCTGCCTCTCTTCCTAGGGGATGGGTTCCAGGCCTTTGATCATTTTTGTGGCCTCTGGACTCGCTCCAACAGCTCCAGGTCCTTCCTGTGCTGAGGGCTCCAGAGCTGGACACAGGGCTCCAGGTGGGGTGTCACCAGAGCAGAGGGGCAGAATCCCTTCTCTCACCCTGCTGGCCCCACTGCTTTGGATGCAACCCTTGAATACTGTGGCTTAATTTTTTCCCTTTTCAAGTGACTTTGCTGTCTTCCTGGTTTCAAGGCCTTGTATTTTCAGGGATGGACATTTGGATCTGGGAAAGATCCCCAGGGCGCAGAGGAGAAAGGCAAACATTGCTCAGCAGCGCGGCGAAATAATGAGCTATTGTGAAAGCTGGATGGAAACGTTCAGAATGGAAGTGGTTCACCTTGAGTGGCTGGGATTTGGGCCAAAGCACTGCTTGCTGCATAAGGGTGGGCTGAGGAGTTCTCTCTCATGTTTCCCTCTCGTTCTGCCCTTGTCTCCTCTGCATCTTCCCGGGGTGGTCGGGTGGGAGCTGGGTTTGCTCTGTGTGTGTGTCCCAGTGTCACTTCAGGCTTGTGCGATGCCTCCCTCCCCAGCTAATCCTGGGCTGGGACCCAGGAAGGCTGTGGTGAGTGTTTGTCAGTGACAGCCCAGCAGTGGGATGAGCCCCTCCTGCATTTTCTCATGCATTTGGAAAAATGCACTTGGAGCCTGGCTTTTAATTGAAAAGCTTTGGGCCCTTAAGTAGAAGTGACTGAAAAAAAGAACTGGCTGTGTTTCATGAGGTCTTGGGAGGGGAAGACTCTTCTTTGTCACAATGAAATGAATGCTTTGCTTTCTTCTGATGGGCTTAAATGACTCTGCAGCTCCAGTGACTGAGATCTGTGCCATCCATTGTAGCTGGAGTGTGGTGGTTGTATGAAAAATGTGAAATGTTGTGCTCCCCATGGTTATGGGATTCTACAGACTCCTCCTTGTTCCCTCTGTCCTCCCAAGATATTTTGGAGCAGGCTGCAAGCAGAGCAGGAGCTTCCCAACTAACAGTGACCAGCAGGTCAGCCCTTTCCCCTAGCCCAGGAGGGGCTGTTCCCACCCTGCTCCGTGTTAGCCCATGGCTTTCAGGTGACCTTGGCTCAAGGTGGCATCCTGGTGAGCAGGACATCCCCTCCTGGACCCCGTGGGATTGCTTCTACTGTGGTCTCCACTGAGCTGGGAAGATGAGGCTGATGGGAGATCTGCCTGTGAGGAGGTGGAGGAGTACTTCCCAGCTGTGTGTTTTGGCAGGGTCTTTCCTTGAGGGAAGGGGGAAGGTGGCTCTTATGGCTTCACCGTGAGTGTTCAGCATGGATAGAAACAGCTGAATTCTAGGTCAAGGGGTTGGTGCCCTTCCAGATCCTCCAGCAACGGGCAGCTTTGGTTCAAAAGGGGAAGCTGAGGCACAGAGAGAGGGGGGGATGTGCCTATGAGTCAGCACTGAGCAGGATGGTGCCCTCCTGACTTCCCACAGCTGGGAAATGGTGACCTGTGGTCCCCAGAGCCAATGTGGAACGGGTGACCAGGCTGCCAGGACATGGGCTGGTGGTTAAAGCAGGAGAGCAGAAACCTCTCACTTCTGCAGTGGGTGGGTTGTGTGGCTCAATGAACCCTCCTTGATGGAGGGGGACCTTGTGCAAATGGAAAAAGGCTCTTCTTAAACGATGGGATGCTGTTGTGGGAGCCAGCCTGTGAGCACTTAAGCACCTTCCTCCTGCAGGGAAGCTAAGAAGAGAAGCACCTTCAGGTCATGCCTCTTTTTTTTTCTCCCCATTCACTTTTCAGGAGCAAGTCTTCAGTTACAGAGTTGTGGGGATGTCACCAGGAGGTTTGAACTCTTGGCAACCCATGGGAGGGAGGGGATGGTCCCCCTCAAAGGCACTGCTGGAGGCTGGCTGCACACAGAGGCATTGCTGGGGGCTTGGATGCCTCTCTGGGATGGAGGGAGCACCACTTTGTGGTGTTCAGGTTATTTTTGCAGTGGGATGGGTTCAAGGCATGGCCTGCTGTTGGATGAAAGCTGGGATTTGGGTCTGGTGAAGTGGCACTCCTGTGTTACAGTAGGGTGGGGGGCTCTGGGCCAGGCCAACGTGCTTCTCCCCATTGCCTGATGGATGTGAGGTCCACTGGGTGCCTCCCTCCTGGCTGTGTCACCTCCTTTTGCTCTGGTGCAAGGCTCAGCCTTCTTCCCAGCTGTGGGAATGGGATGGTTTCCCTCTGCCACGGTGGCTTCTTGAGAAGGGGCTGGCTCTGCTTTAGGGCTGTATGAAAGGAGGCTCAGGAGGGCATCCCTGGCAGGGTGCTGGCCCTGACCTGCTCCTGGCACCCTCGTGGTCCCAGCATGTGGTGCAGCAGTGCCCGGTGGCTGGGTCCTGTAGCTCCATGGTTCCCACCCCTGTGGCAGCTGGAAAGCTTTGTGTGAGGGTGCATAAGGGGAATATTCTTGTGTGGATGTGGCTTTTTGTCCCGTGTCATCCTGAGAGGTCTCTGCCCCCCCGTGATCTGCTCCTGTGCAGCAATTTCTCCATCCCAGGGCTTGCCAGCTCCCTAGGGGAGCCTTTGGCTGTCTCAGCTCTGCTGGCTGGTCCTCTCCAGAGTGCAGATGATGGGTCTGGAGGGTTTGGTGGTCGCTGTGGTCTGAGCAGGCACATCCACTGCGCTGCCCCAGAGGGGTCTGGAAGGTTGGCAGAAGCTCTCCTACTGCTGTTTCTTACCCACAAATTGTTTGCAATGAGCAGTAACGTATTTAGTGCTGCTGTGAGATGAAAGGGAGCCCGTGGGGCTGGGCTGACGTTGCTTTTGCTGCAGGAATAGCTCTTTGCTGAGGTCTTGAGCTGCTGTCTCCTGCTCCTTCTCATCCGGAAAGTTTATGAGTAATATTCTGACCCATAAGGTCACATTTTTGCATTTGGATCTGGAGTGATCCAAAATAAAAGTGTGTTTCGATGCCTGGGGGTTGCTTGATTTATTTTAAACAAGAAGGAACATTCCGACCTTCAGGGGAACTGGAGTGTCATAAAAAAGCTCCTGCTAGTCATCCTGTCTAATCACGTGTGAATAAATCACTCCACGGAGTTTAAATCCTGTGCATTATGGTTATTTACAGTCAGAGGGTGAGCAGGAACCTTTGCAGCCTGGTGGTGGTTACAGCTGAAAGGTTTATTTTACAGGCTCTTGCAATGCTTTGAGGTCCTGAGTGCGGGTGGCGCCAATCCTGATGGGGCACCTGGGCCTCCTGGAAGGGAAGGGTTAAATAAAGGCTGGGGTTGGAAAGAGTGCAGAAACAGAGGAAGGTTCTCCACTGAGCTGTGCAGTCGTGGTGGTTCTGTTCCTCGTGGTGGTCGTGGGGCAGCTGTGATAGTCCCAGCACAAAAGCAAGCCAGGATTTTGGAAGTGAAGGTACCTTTTGGTCTGAGGAATTCTGTGCATACCTACACTGGAATAATCTCTTCAGGGAAGCACTGGATTCCTCTGCACTGGGCTCTTTCGAGGCTCAACTTGACAGGGTGCTGGGCCATCTTTTTTAAACTATAAATCACCTAAAAAGGCTGGGCCAGTTGATTCTTGAGGTCTCTTCCAACCTGGCATTATGTGATACCGGGAAACTTGTCTGATTGTTCTATTTGTGGACAGGAATGTGAAAAAGTGCTACCAAAATGTGCAAACCTGGTCTAGAATACATTTCATTTTGATGTTTTAAATGCAAATGAAACAGTTTCAAGTCAGTTGAACAGACCCCCACCTGGGAAAGCTCTGGGCTGATTGGGTGTGGACCTGTGGAGAGTTTGGAGTGTGGGAGTTTGGCCCCCTTTCCCCTCATGCCATGCAGGGCACAACCACCTCCAGTGATGACGGGTTAAAACCTGCCAGAAGACAGTATTTACTGCGTGGTGGGAATTGTCAGCCTCATGGGGAGCCAGTCCAGAGATGGGAATGCAGTGCAGGGCTCTATTCACACCCTTCCCTGCTCTGGAAATATCAGACCGTTAGGAAACTGCAGAGCAGGAGTTTATTGCATTGTTAGAGGTTTTTGATTCAAACCCAACATATTCAGTCCAAACTGACTTAGAATCAAATAGATCTTTTGAAAAGCTCTAGGAAAATGGATCTTGCTTCTCTGGAAGGTTTCATCTGCAGACACTGGAGTTCTTTTTGGAAAACTTCTCCAACCGAAAGTCTTCTCAGAAGCAGCTTCTTGGCTTGCTGTGATGAGCACACTTAGAGATCCAGGCAAATTAATGCTGAAGATCCATGCTTGGCCTCGTTTTGCACATCCTAACTCTGCACAGGAGATCCTCTAGACAAGTGTGAGAAATGATACTGTCCCCTCTTGTCCCCCCACCCCGTGCCCTGGCTCTCTGCTGACACATCCCTGCACCCAGAGGGTTCCCCATGGGCACCATTCCTGTTCACACCCTCGAGCTGTGTCTGGGCTGCTGGCAAGGGAGCATTTGGAACAAATGCTTTTTAAACTGGACCAGAACCATAGGGAGGGGCAATACTGAGGCTTGCATAAATCTGCTTAACTCTATAGTCTTCATGGGAGAAGGCCCAGATTGGTCCACAGGAGATTTAATTTCCCAAACCATTACTCATAGAATCATTAAGGTTGGAAAAGGCTTCTAAGCTTATCCAGTCCATCCCTCAGCCCAACACCAAGGTGCCCACTAAACCATGTCCTGAAGGGCCATGTCTACATGTTTTTTGAACTCCTCCAGGGATGGAGACTCCACCACTGCCCTGGGCAGCCTCTGTGAGTGCTCCACCACTGTCAGTAAAGACAGTTCTCCTGATATCCAATCTAAACTTCCCTGGTGCAACTTGAGGCCATTTCCTCTCATCCTATCATTTATTACTTGGAAAAACAGACCAACACCCACCTCACCATGACCTGTTCTTTGTTACTGCCAGGACTGACCATGACTTGTTTAATGCCCTTAGGGATGTGGCGTTGCCCCTTTCTGTCCTGCAGGGAAAAAGCAAGGACTGAGGTTTCCATCTCCATACAGGGAATCTGGATGCTGGAGAAGCAGTTTACTGATGGTACAGAAGGCTTCAGGGCTCAGGGGTGCACTGTGCTGTGGTAGATATTGTACACCTGGGTAATTTTGAAGTCTGCTGTTCTGGATGTGTCATCCAAGAGTTCGCAAGGAGCTTTTCTGGACACTGTCCTGGCAGATCTAGAGGATGCTTGGGGTGGTGATTTAGTGGTAGCAAAAAGGGCAAAAGGACAGATCTGCACAACCAAGGGAACAGCTGAGGAGAATGTGTTTAGTAAAGAACTTAAAAAGTAATCCCATGCAGAGCTCTAGACTGGGGACAGAGTGGCTGGAGAGGAGTCAGGCAGAAAGGGACCTGGGAGTGCTGGTGGCCAGGAAGCTCACCATGAGCCAGCAGTGTGCCCAGGTGGCCAAGAAGGCCAATGGCATCCTGGCCTGCATCAGGAATAGTGTGGCCAGCAGGACCAGAGGAGTTATCGTCCCCCTGTACTGGGCACTGGTCAGGCCTCACCTTGAATACTGTGTCCAGTTCTGGGCCCCCCAGTTTGGGAAAGATGTCAGGATACTGGAGAGTGTCCAGAGGAGGGCAATGAAGATGGTGAAGGGGCTGGAGCACAAGCCCTATGAGGAGAGACTGAGGGAGTTGGGGCTGTTTAGTCTGGAGAAGAGGAGGCTCAGGGGAGACCTCATTGCTCTCTACAACTCCCTAAAAGGAGGTTGTAGTGGGGCAGGGGTTGGTCTCTTCTCTCAGGTGACCAGTGACAGAACTGGAGGGCATGGACTCAAGCTTCCTCAGGGAAAGGTTAGGCTTGATGTGAGGAAAAAATTCTTCACTGAAAGGGTGATTGGCCATTGGAATGGGCTGCCCAGGGAGGGGGTGGAGTCACCGACCCTGGAGGTGTTTAAGGGGAGACTGGGTGAGGCCCTGAGTGCCATGGTTTAGATGATGGTTGGTGTTGGTGTTAGTGTTGGGTTATAGGTTGACTCGATGATCTCAGAGGTCCTTTCCAACCTTATGATACTGTGATAATTATTAAAGAAAGAGAGATAAAGAGTACAGATGGAGCTCAACCAGAGCAGATGTCCTTGCAGACACTTGGCTTGGTGTGGCAAAACGCTTGGTCTGAAAACCTAGAGAGGGAATTTCTGTGGTGCTTAATAAATAGTTAAAAACTGTGGTCAGAAACCTGAGCATCATCGTCTGTGAGCACTGCTCTGCCAGGGAGGGCTTGGGAAGCCTGGCTTTTGCTTAATTGCAAACAATCATCATTGACATGGTAGAAAAGAGCAAGTCATGCCTGATAAAATGTGTGTGACTTGAAATCTGGGGAAGTAGGAGATGATAAGGAGGACAGTTCAGTGGCAGAGCAGGGGGTCAGTTGTTAGGGTGGGTGGGAGCTGATTGTGTGTTTTCCTGTGATCGTGGGGAAGAGAGAACCGAGCACTCAGGTCTGAGAGGGGCAGAAATGCCTGATAAAACTTGTTGAGGGAAGGACAATCAACAGCCACGAGCTCCTGCAGCAGAAATACAGCATCAGTAGAGATAAAGGTTTGGGATTCACTCAGCTTTCCTGTTCCTTTGTTCTCTGACCCCAGAGTGATTCCCAAACACTTGCATTTTGCATTAGATTTGTTTCCAGCTGAAATGGGATGGTTTTGGCAGGGGACCAAATCAAAGGAAGTTGTTCACTTTTTCCCAGCATTAAGGGGGATCTGGTGCCCTGGGTTGGGCTCTGCTGTTGGGGTTTCTCCCCCCTCTCGGTTACTCTGCTCCTTAGTGGGGTTTGAGCAGCCTGCAAGATGGTTTGAGAGTCACAGAATGGTTTAGGTTGGAAAAGGTCTTTAAGATCATCAAGTCCAACCTTAAACCCAACACTGCCAGGTCCACCACTAATCCACGTATCTAAGCACCACATCCACATGGCTTTTAAATCCATCCAGGGATGGAGACTCCACCACTGCCCTGGGCAGCCTCTGCCAGGGCTTCACCACTCCATCACTAAAGAAATATTTCTCCATATACAATGTAAACCTCCCCTGGCACAACTTGAGGCCATTTCCCCTCGTCCCATCACTTGCTAGTTGGGAGAAGAGCCCAGCACCCACCTCACCACAACCTCCATTCCAGGAGCTGCAGAGAGTGATGAGGTCTCCCCTCGGCCTCCTCTTCTTCAGGCTAAACAGCCCCAGGGCCCTCAGCCGCTCCCCTGTTCTCCAGACCTTTCCCCAGCTCCGTTCCCTTCTCTGGATGTGCTCCAGCCCCTCAGGGTCTTTCTTGGAGTGAGGGGCCCAAAACTGAACCCAGGATTCGGGGTGCAGCTTCACCAGTCCAGGACAATCCCTTCCCTGCTCCTGCTGCCACCCCATGGCTGATCCCAGCCAGGGTGCTGGTGGCCTCCTTGGCCCCCTGGGCCACTGCTGGGCTCACATTTCCCAGACATTAGCAAAGGGAAGAGCTGATATGATGCAGTTATGGAACTGGAGAGGTTTTTAAAAGGCTCAGTGGGTAATTTTGGAGGGGAATTGCTGTTCCCTCAGTGTGTGCTGGGGGAGGAGGGACGGATGGCCCTGGGGCTGTGTTTGCAACGGGTGGGTGACCTCAGTGTTACTGTCACTGGGGCTGCTCAGCTTGGAGCCCTTTTGCCTGAGAGAAAAGGGCTTTTGCAGAATTGGAAGGTGGTGGACCTGCTCCCTGCTTGCCAGAGCAGTGTCTGCACGGCGATCTCCATGCCTGCTTAGTCTCAGGGCTGGTTCCTCTGAAGGTTGGTGTCTGATGAGCCACTTAAAGACAACCTGCTCGCCTGCAAAACCACACCAAGACCTGTGTCCATGTTGGCTGCTCCGAAGTGGGGGGAAAAGGTTCTTCAAGGCTGGCTTTTCCTCCTGGAGGCTTAGCATCCTCCAGGCTGTGCCGTGATGCAGTGTTCCCATGGCATAACTGCTCCATTTTCTCCCTCCTTAGCAGCAGCCACAGGGTCTGACCAGCCTGTGGTGGGCTGGAGCCACTGGTGGACCATGAAGTAGCAGGTCCTCTGGTGTCTCTCCTCATCCACGGGTGTCTGCAGGACAATGAAAACCCCTTTCCTAAGAGCCAGCCCTTGGTGTCACGAGGGAGGATGGACACATCTACCCTTAACCTTCATCTGTAGAGCGTTCCTGGCCCCAAACCAAGCCACGCAGGATCCAGCCACACTTCCCTCCAGAGGCTGCTGTGCTCTGTAAACAGCAGCTCCAGGCACATCATCTACTCAAGCACCCATGGGATCCTGTCACCTTTGGGTCATCCCAGCTTTCAGCAGGGCCCTCAGTGTTTGTATTCTGGGCACCACCAGCGTGCCCAGCAGTCCAAAAGCCACAGGAAGAGACGTGGTCCTCCCTGCCCTCCCCCTGCACAGCTCAGCACGAGAGCAAACTGAAGTTTCTCATCAGACCATGGAATAACCAGCCAGCAGTTGCCTGTGTTTTGTGCACAGGATATTCCCAGGGCTCGCCGGTGGAAGGTTTGCTCCACGATTTAAAAGCTATTGTAGTCTGGAGCCCATTTCCGAGGAACTTCCCCTCTGGGATCTCTGCTGGGTTTGGCGAAGGCCCAGTGCTCGGGAGGGTCGAGGCCAGGGGCTGGGCAGAGCTGAGCTGGGCTGTGAGCCCTGGCCATGAAACACTTCACCATGAACCCTGCAGAGCCTGCGGAGAGGAGCGGAAGTGTCGTCTGGGGGGTGCATGAACTTGACCACCCCCTGGGAGTGTGTCTGCTGGCACGAGCTGGGGAGGTGGCAGTGGAGTGAAAGCAGGTGCTGGTCTGGTCTGGTTGTGGACTTTAAGACTATGGAGGTGTCTTGTTATCTCTTTGCTTTGCCATGGCCTGCAGAGCTGCTCTCCTGCACCAGGTGCTGTCGTGCTGGGTCCTGCACAGAGGGGCCTGACTGCAGAGTGGGGTGTTGGTGTGTAGGGTCTGGGGGCCCTTCCTGCCAGGTGATGCCATCCTCCAGGAGGACCTTGGCTGATCTATGGGCTACAGAGCCAACAGCCCTGCTTTGGTTGGTGTCTGCAGGGGTAACCAGGAGCCCTCCTTGGCCAGACCCCTCATCTGTCATCTCTCCATGCTCCTTGGTGCTGTGGGGCTGGGGTTCAGCCTGGGGGAGCATCCGTGGGGCTGAGCATTTCCCATGGGCCTTTTCCTGCTGTAGCAGGGCCCATCTGGGGCTCGTGTGGGTTGGTCTGGGTCCTCCTCTGCAATATGTGCCCTGTGTTTTCCTCTGGCGCTCCCACGGGCAGCACTGGTGTGGGGTCTCGTGCTGGGTCCAGTGCTGCCCTGGAGCTTGTGCTCACCAGAGGCTCCTGAGCCAACACCTGCAATAACATGTTTTTCAAAACTCTGGGGTGAAGGCAGTCAGAAAGCAACTGGCAGCCACTTCAGTCGCTCGCTTTATCTGGTCGCAGCCGCCCCCTTCACGCCATCTGCATCCTCCTTTCCCAGCACTGTGAGATTAAACCCTGTTTTCTCTTTGTAAATATTGGCAGGCGAAGCAGCAGCCTCCCTGAAGGAAAACAATAGCAGGGAGGCAGGTTCCCAGAGTGAGCCCAGAGCCAGGCAGCGTGTGCAGGGCCCGGCACAGCCCCGGTGGTCACCGACCTCCCTGCTCCAGCCTTCGCGCTGCGCGGGAGCTGGGCAGCTCAGTCCCCTGCCAGGGGCTGAACTCCAGGGTCATGTGTCACCTGTGGAGCTTGGTCCTATCTTTGATGGTTGGACTGGATGATCTTAGAGGTCTTTTCCAGCCTTAATGATTCTATGATTCTATCTATACTTCATGAGAAGAATATGGAACTGTTGAAATGGGACCTGAGGATGATCAAAGGGCTGGAGCACCTCTGCTATGAGAACAGGCTGAGAGAGTTGGAGTTGTTCAACCTGGAGAAGAGAAAGCTCTGGGGACAGCTTAGAGCAACCTTCGAGTACCTGAAGGGGACCTACAAGAAAGTTGGGGAGAGACTTTTTACAAGGGTCTGGATGATGGGATGAGGAGGAACGGATTTAAACTGGAAGGGGAAAGATTTAGATGAGACATAAGGAAGAAATTCTTCACAATGAGGGTGGGGAGGCCCTGGCCCAGGCTGCCCAGAGAAGCTGTGGCTGCCCCATCCCTGGAGGTGTTCAAGGCCAGGCTGGATGGGGCTTTGAGCCCCCTGATCCAGTGGGAGGTGTCCCTGCCCATGGCAGGGGGGTGGAGCTGGATGGGCTTTAATGTCCCTTTCAAGCCAGCTCATTCTGTGATTCTGTGGTATCTGCCCTCCCTGGCTGCATCCCAAAGGACTTCACAAGCAGGAACCTGTGCTTTAAAGGCAGCTGGGCGTGCTCAGCCCCTATGTGTTGATTAACACAGTTGCACATTGTTTGGAGGGAGCAGATTGATGGAGGAGGGAGAATCAGAGCTTTTCTCTAGGGAAATGTGAATTGGAGAGGTTGAATAGCACTGAGAAAGAATAAAGTGCTGACATCCTGCTGCTGTCGCACAGAGATGACAGTAAAACATGTACAGACTGGATAAATGCAATTTTGGCTGTTCAGAACCCCCTCAGCCTTGCTCAGAACACACATCAGGATGGGTGACTTTCTCCTCTGACAGAGGAGAGGACAATCTCCTCTCCTAGCTTTAATATTCCCAGGCTGCTGGGGCCGAGGAGTCTCCCTGGCTCGCTGAGGCGGAGTGGGAGGGAGGGGGACCCTTTGCTCTCAGCAGCCAGTGCGGGCTGAGACTCGCTTTACCTAAATTCAATCAAAGAGATGAGGGCTGTAATTGAATTGGCAAAGGGGCTGCAGAGCAGGGGCAGGTGAACTGTGCATCTGTTATGAGCAAGGGGACATGAGACGCCCTTGGAATTGCTTTAAGCCTCACGCAGGGGGAACTGAGGAGCTCTGTAGGGATGGGGATGTGCAGTAGTTACAGCTGCTCTGTGGGCACTGGGCTCCATCAGCTGTGCTGATGTCTTTTAGGCTCCACTGAGTCCTCACTGTCATTCACTTCTGGCTCTAAGAGTGGGACTGGATGCCAGCCTGGATTCCCAGCCCAGTGGATTGGTGCCTGCCCCTCTCTTCTGAAAGTCAGGACAATTAGGCCCTTCCTAAGGATGAGTGGATATCAGAGTGGTGCAGTCTGGTGATTTTGTTGGCGTGGGGCTGGGGACTGAAATATCTGGGAGGAAGCTCTGGGGATGCTCAGAGCCTCACTGCAACTCTGGATCTCGGGGGGAGCACCCAGCTACCTTGTGTCTCTGAATCACAAACCTCTATTCCATTTTTGATGGTGTTCAGTCAGCCTGAGCATGCATTTGCCGTGTTTAAGCCTGATACTCCTGCAGGAACACATGTGGTGATGCCCAGACATAAGAAAGATCAAATCTTTTCTTTCCTGGAAATCTCCTTGGAGGGACAAAGGGCTGAATTAGAGATCTCTTTTTTCTAGGGGTGGCGTGAGAGGTTGTTTTATTTACCATTTTAGTAGGGATCTTAGATTAAATGTGAATGAATTAGCGTCCAATGAAAACACTGGTTTAAATGGTGTGACTAAAAAGCATTTCCCCTTTGGGTTGTGTTGTGTCTCTGGAGTCACAAAGCTGTGAATTCCTTAGTTCTCACTGACCTTTCTGGGAAAAACAGGCGAGCAGAGACCTGCCCTTCTGGAAGGAAATCATAGGGGGAAATGAAAGGCCTTTTGCATGCCCTTCAGTGGGAGACTTTTTTCTTTTTTTGCAGTTCTGTCCTAAAGTTCTGCTTTTGCTTTTTTTCCCTTTTCATCTCTGGCCACAGAAGGAGATGATCCAGCTGTCAGCATTTCTGGACCCTTTTTAAAGTGAGACCTGCAAAATCCCAGTGGGCAGCAAATGTCACTGATCCTAATTTTTAGCACAAGAGATGCGTGGTTTAAGGGCTGGGAGACACTTGCCAAGAGGACTTGGTCAGAAAGTTCCTTAATTGTGTGGGATGTGGCCCAAAGACATTTCAAAGAGGAACAGGATGGGCTGAGAGAGTTGGGGTTGCTCAGCCTGAAGAAGAGAAGGCTCAGGAGAGACCTTAGAGCAGCCTCCCAGTACTGAAAGGGGCTCCAGAAAAGCTGGCGAGGGGCTTTTTACAAGGGCCTGGAGTGACAGGACAAGGAGGAAGAGCTTTAAATTGGGATGGAGAAGATTTAGACCTTAGGAAGAAATTCTTCACGATGAGGGTGGGGAGGCCCTGGCCCAGGTTTCCCAGAGCAGTGGTGGCTGCCCCATCCCTGGAGGTGTTCAAGGCCAGGCTGGATGGGGCTTTGAGCCCCCTGATGCAGTGGGAGGTGTCCCTGCCCATAGCAGGGGGATTGGAACTGGCTGGGCTTTGAAGTCCCTTCCAACCCAAACCATTCTGTGATTCTACGATCACAAAGGGTGTGTGCAGGGAAGGGGTCAGGGCATGAGGGGAGATGGGCTCAGCTGGGATGAATTCCCATTGTTTCTCTCAACCCCTCCCTCACTGCGTGCTGCTCACAGACAGTGCATGAGCAGAACTGGAGCAGCATCCTCCAAACAACCTCTGATGGTTCTCTGAGTAAGGAGCAGAACAGACAAGGCTGTGCTGGAGCTTCTCTGGGGTCTGCCTTCCTCCCAGTCCCACCCAGCCCAAAGACACTTATTTTCATCAGTTCATGCTACGGCACCTCAGAAATGTTTGTGTACAGCAAAGAGCAATTTGCACCCTCGAAGTCAGCTTCATAGACTCGTTTCCACTGTGGTGGCTCAGGGTGCTCTGCCCGTGCCTTATGACTCCCATCCTGCTTATTGAAGCAAAAGTCTGCTGCTCTGCGGCCTTTCTCTCCCTGTCTGGATTTTACTATGAAGCTGATTTCCCATCTGTTTTGCTTTCTGGTGCCTCGAGTGCAGGACACAGGCGTGAGCTCTCCTGTTATACTCTCATTCATCTGACACAGCGTGTTGGAAGCAAGTAGTTTTGCAAACAAAGCCGGGGCCTGTGACACGCAGCTAATGACCTTCTCTCTGCCTGTGTTTCCTTTACGTCAGAAGTCGGAGTGCTTATTAAGTTTGGAGGCTTACTCCCAGGAACAGAAGAAGAGGATCTGCTGGTGTCTGGCTGAGAACATCACCAAGCAGCAACATCCGGCATCGGCTCCTACAGAGAACAAGGTAAGCGACCCATGCGGGAGCTCGAAAACCCTGCTCAGAGCATCACGGGGCTCTGCTTGTGGTGGGGAATTTGCTCCAGTGATGCTCCTGCCAGGCTGGAGGCTGCTTTTTGAGCAGGTGAGGAGTGAGTTTGTATTCTGGCACTGCTTTGCCTGCAGCTTCCTGCCCTGTTCAGGGAAGCAATTATTGCATTTGCATCTGCTGGCCCGAGCCGAGGCAGACTCCAGCAAGCAGGCTGCTCCTGACACCTCCCAGCATCTCTGTTTGGACAGCTGAGGCCACGCGACCCCGCGTGCGGCCGTCCTCGAGAGCTTGGCTCTGAGGCAGGGCTGAAAACACAGGGAGAGGTTCAGGCTGTGATCTCTGGGTCCTGATTAAAAGGCCAAGGTCATGAGAGCAGTGGTGTGGAGATGTGCTCCTGTGCACTCAGATGGGCTCAGGTGCCTGACCTGGACCCCAAAGGACCTCAACACAGAAAGGTCATTTGATGAGTGCTGTTTTTCATGTCTAGCAAGGCAGCACCGGCTCTTTCCCCACACAGGAGCTTCAGCCTGGCCCAAGAGTGTTGACTCAGCAGTACTGGCAGGAGAATGGTGTGCGTGGAGTAGCTTTGATCACTGTGGGGTGTGCCTGCCATGTGTGGATGTAGTTACCATTTGCCATCCACCTGACTTCGGGGCTGGGGCTGTGGGCAAGGAGTTGTCTGGGATGGTGGCAATCTCTTGTGGTGTCATCTCGTCCCCTAGGGCTGTGTTTGGACCATTGGTTGGGGGACCCACTGCTTTGGGAGAAGAGAAACACACTGTCCTGAGTGCCTTAAGTGAGGCAGATGGGAACCTCGGGGGTAAATCCACCCGGATGCCTCACCTTGGCAGGTGTGCAGTGGTGGAGCAGCTCCTGCCCCACATTACTGTGTGGGTACAGCCTTGGTGCATGGTCTGGTCTGGCTCAAAGGCAGGTGATTTCCTCTCACCTGCTCACACGTGGGCAAAGGCAGGAGCAGGCGGCGCTGCCGGCCGGATCCGGAGGCGAAGCCATGTGGCTCTTGCTCTGCAGCCTCTCAAACTGGGTCAGCAAAACATCTCCACGGGAGACAGAGCCTCCGGATTCCTTTTTCTGCACGTTTCAGCCATACTAAAATAGCAACTAAAATAGCAAAAAGCCTGAGAACCTACTTAACATCCAAGCCTGGAGAAATGCAAATAGCCCAGGGCAGTTAATTCCATCGGGGATGAGACTCTACCGCGTCTCTTTTGTTTTACTGTGATTGGTCTTGCTGGTGTGGTGCTGTGCCCGGGCTGCTGGGCATGGGGGGTGTGATGGGGGTTTGGCACAGCCCTGCTCTCAGCTGGCTGCCCTCCAGACAGGGACTGGGGGATCAGGATCACAGAATCATAGAACTGTTTGGGTTGGAAGGGACCTCAAAGCCCATCCAGTTCCACCCCCTGCCATGGGCAGGGACACCTCCCACTGGATCAGGGGGCTCAAAGCCCCATCCAACCTGGCCTTGAACACCTCCAGGGATGGGGCAGCCACCACTTCTCTGCATGCCCTGGGCATGCAGGTTCAAACTTGAGTGTCTTGAACAGATCCTAAAAGGAGCACCTTTTTACAGCTCTCCATCACCCATTTGGGTTTTGAGATGGTGTTGCTGTTCACCCACCCCTTACCGTGTTCATGACACTGTATGGTATTATCCTGAGTTTGGCTCTCTCTCTCTCTCTGAGCCCTGTGGCTCAGAGCAAAGCCCTGGAGAATGCCTGCTCCTTGTGCATTTGAAGGGGCCTGGCTAAAACAGGGGGGGAAAAAACACCCTAAAAGACCTAAACCTTTCTAAAGCTTTTGTGTGCCTCAGTAGTCAAGAGGGAGCTCCTTGTGTGCAGCAGAGAGCCAGTGTTGGCCCACAGAGGTTGTGACAACAGGGTTTTGTCTCAGCTTACCAAAGCTGATGGAAATCCCACTGGTGGGATATGGGACCAGGAGGGAGAAAAGGAAACACCAGTCACTTAACTGAGTTCATAGCACCATTTCCTATCACAGCAAGGTATAAAGTGCAATTTTATAGCAAACCTGATCCTGAAGTGCAAGAAGGGGTGTGGGGAAGGAGGAGCAACCCTGCTTGAGGCTGCAGCTCCTGAGTGGGTGGGGGAGAATGCTTGGTGGGACCACAGACTCAGGGCAGGGTGGGCAACTGCACATGGGGCTGGGCTGTGGGCAGGAGCCCGACACCATTGAGCTGCAGTTGGGGCTGCTGGGACCAGTCTGCAGCGCAGCTGGTTTGGTGGGGAGATGTCCCTGAGGATGCCAGTGCAGCAGGAGGCTGGAGCTGGGAAAATCAGTTGGTTTTTGCTAGGGAGAAGCGATCCATTAACTTTGCTTGTTGCTTTCAAGTCATTTGATACGAGAGCTGTTTAAAGAAGCAGAACAGTGTCTGTGCTCTGCGAACAGACAAAATAAGCTGGAAATATGAGCCTCTACACGCTGATTTCTGCTCCAGACAGGAATCTGATTTGCAAAGCCTTCAGAACTGCTCCAAGTTGTCAAGAGGCAGCTCGTGTCGCTGCAGCCGGAGCCTGGCTGAGGGTGTGCAGGCTTTGTCGTGCGACGGGAGCGAAGGGCTGGTGCAGGTTCGGTGCCAGGCAGAGCTGTGCCGTGTGCCAGCTGTGTTGGAGCTGGAGAAAGGGACTCTGTCTGAGCTCCTCAGCAGCCTCTGCAGCTGCTGTGCCAGCATGTGTGCTGGGAACAGCTCTCCCTTCAGCATCCTAATGCTGCTGTTAATGCTGTCCCCGAGTCCTGCCCAGAGCAGACAGTTGCAATGGGGCAGAGGGTCCCCAGCAGGGTGGGCACATCTGGAGAGGAGGGGCTGGGCTGGCTGAACTGATGGAGGAAAGCTTCATGATGCCAACTTCTTGGAAATGTGGGAAAACAGACAAGTTTTGGGCTTTGCAGTGACACTTCTTGTTTTTCAAGGCCCCCTGAGCCGTGCCTGCGTAGGGCAGCACTAAGGGCAGGAAGGTTCTTGTGGCTGAGGGATTTGGCTCTGCAGGGCTGTCACTGCCTCCAGGAACATCTCCCGGGAGGAAGTGTCAAGCCTGGAGGACGTGCACTACCTGGGTCCTGCCTTGGCACAGCTACTGCTTCCAGAGCAGCTGGTTTGAGAGCAAAGCTGTGCATTTCTTGGAGACACAAGCACGTGGTGTGTGGAGCATCCACTTCTGGAGATGGAGCAAGAGAAAGCCATGAGGGATACAGCTGTGATGATCCAGTTGTGTTCCTAATGGGCTTTTTTCTGCCAGAGTCTGTGCAAGGGCAGCTCTGGGGACAGCTGTGGCTGTTGGTGTGGTCCAGCCCTCCAGCCCTGGTGCCCAGGAGATATTGGTAGAAGATGGGCTCTAGTGGCTTCTCTGCTGCCACTGATAGACTTGACTGAACTTCACCAAGGGATGGACCTGTCCTGCCAGCTCCAGCAGGTCACAGGAGTTGTTCTGTGGATGTTTTCTCCACCTACAAACCCATCCCTGCTCTTTTCTTCGGGCCTGGATCTGCCCAGGTAGGCTGCTCCCTGCCTCTTGGCTGTGCTGAGCAAGGATTGGTAAATCACATCACCAGGGTGACCCAGCTTGGTGACAAACGTCTCAAATGGGGAGACGTGGAGCCTGGAGTTGGGCTGGGGCTGGTGTGGAAGGAGCAGCAGCAATGTGATTATAGTGAGAGCAGCTCTGTGAATTAATCAGGTTAGTGAGGCTGCCTCCTTGGGCCGAGCAGTGCCCGTCTGCGCAGAGCAGTGCTGTTTGTAGCCTTGCCTCGTGCCACTGGTCCTGTTTCCAGCCCAGCCCCACGATGAACGGCGTTAACTCTGGAAGAGATGGCAAATGGCAGAGCCGGGGCAAGGACGAGGTGCCAGGGGCTGGAGCTGCTCCAGCTGGTTTCATAAAATCAGAGAATTGCTAAGGTTGGAAAAGACCTTTGAGATCATCCAGTCCAAACATCAGCCCAACTCCCCCGTGCCTACTAAACTCTGTCCCCAAGTGCCACGTCTACACATTTTTTGAACCCCTCCAGGGATGGCGACTCCACCACTGCCCTGGGCAGCCTCTGCCAGGGCTTCACCACTCTTACAGCAAATAAATTTTTCCCAATATTCAGTGTAAACCTCCCCTGGCACAACTCGAGGCCATTTCCTCTCATCCCATCTCTTGTTACTTGGGAGAAGAGCCCAGCACCCACCTCACCACAACCTCCTTTCCAAGAGTTGCAGACAGCGATGAGGTCTCCCCTCCTCCAGGTTAAACAGCCCCAGGTCCCTCTGCTGCTCCCAGAACTCCTGTTCTCCAGCCCCTTCCCCAGCTCTGTTCCCTTCTCTGGATGTGCTCCAGCCCCTCAGGGTCTTTCTTGTAGTGAGGGGCCCAAAACTGAGCCCAGGATTTGGGGTGCAGCCTCACTGGTTCAGGGGGATGATCCCTTCCCTGCTCCTGCTGCCGCCCCATGGCTGATCCCAGCCAGGATGCTGGTGGCCTCCTTGGCCCCCTGGGCCACTGCTGGCTTATGTTCAGCTGCTGTCGACCAGCACCCCCAGGTCCTTTTCCACTGGGCAGCTTTCCAGTTGCTCTTCCCCAAGCCTGGAACATGGGGTTGGTGTGCCCCAAGTGCACAGAATGTGGCTGATAGGACAAGATTAGTGACACAACACCCTGCTTGTAACAAACCTGCCATGACCATCTGATCCTCACTGCGTGTTTCTTTGTGTCTTCCACACTCAGAACGGCTGATTACTCTTCCTTCTGACTCCGTGACCTGCGATTACCTCGGAGATGCTGGCTGGCTGTATCTGAAAGATGTAGATTATCCTTAAGCTAAATAATTATGGACACTTTGTGGTGTGGACTTTGAGCGGGAGTCCAGGGATGGGCAATCCCCTTGTTTTCCAAGGGATGTAGAGGATCCTCAGCACTTTTCAGAGCGTGGCCACCAGTCCCTCTTCCCATGGCTGCTGACGGTGCGAGCAGGCGTGGACCGATCCTGCGCCCCGGCCCTTCCTGGCCGTTCCTCTGGTCAGGAAGGGCAGGGCTGTTACTCTCACTATTTAAAGCCTGCTTGACAAGTGCAAGTAAATGTTCTGTCAACAAGAGCAAACAGCGTGTAATCGAGGGATGATGGAAACCAGGGCCGGAGCCGGTGGCGCGGGGAGGGCTCGCGGGGGGCTGCTGCGCCGGAGGGGTGGACGCGTTCCTTGTGCACTGGCCCCAGTGCCTGCAGCGTGGGGAAGGGTGAGCGTGGGTGACCCCTCTCCTGCCCCATGCCCTGCCTCCTCTTCCTCGCCCCAGCACCCTGCTGTGCCCCCGTGTCCCTCTGCAATCCCTGTTCCCAACACCTCGCTGCCTTCAGCAACGCCCTTTCCCTTACTCCGGGTCATTTCCCATTCGGGTGCCGGCCATGTGCACCCTTGAGCTGGCACAGCCAGGGAGCTGCTGGCATTGGGGTGCCTCTGACAAGCACTTGGGTTGGGAACAAGTTGGGTAAACCTCTCCCTCTCTGATCCAGCATTTGTGGGGTGCTTTGCTCAGCAGGAATGTGGTCAGAGTGCAATTGGCTGTTTGATGGGGAAGGAGGGAAGCAATTTGCACCTTCCTGCTTCGTTTTTGCCCAAAGTCCTTTTTGTTTTGGCCTGGGAACCTGCTGCCCTAGCTGCATCAGCTCTGCTCCACAGGGTCATGCTCACCTGCTGCCATGGGGCAAGGCAGGACCTTGGAGCCTCCTCAGAGCCTGCTTTTCTTCCACGATCCCCATGTGAGGGGCTGGGCAGGGCTGAGCACATCACAACAGCACCCAGAGAGCCAGCCTGACCCCAGCCACACACCCTCCCAGTACCTCGCTCGTGCTGTCAGGGTGCTCAAGTGGAGGAGACCCTGAGGTGTATTCTGCCCCAGTAAGGGTTAAAGCATCAGCCAGCAGCACTTACCAGCCACGTTACAAAAGTAAAGCAAATAAGTGTTTTGTTCCATCCCAGCAAGCACAGCCCAGGCTGGAAAAACTCTGAGGACAACCAGAGGCTGCAGCATGAATGCCATGAGCTTGGGGAGCAGTGGGACTGGAGACCCTGTCCCCCTGTGATTCAGGCTCCAGTTCAGCTCTGCCCACTTAAATATCTGGAGCAAACCCTCCCTGCCAGAGGTCCCTGTGCCATCAGAGCAAATGGGAGACTTGAATCCATGTTGGCAACCTCGATGCACAGAGACACCTGGATCTCCCCCTCGGCACGTGATGGGTGAAGAGAACAGAGTGTTTAATTCAGCTGAGAGAGAAGCTGAAGAGAGAGCAGTAGGTGTGAAGGAGGCTGCAACCATAAAAGAAATAGATGCAGTTTGAGATTCCACAGACTGGTCCATATACTTTCTGGGTTTGCAGCCCTCTTTCATGGGAACAAGCCCCCGATGCAACAAGGGCATCGAAGGCTGGGGGCAATTTTACAGCTCCCTTTGAGGTTTCAAACCATGTTTCAAAAGTCCCTTTAGTAATTTAAGGATGCTCTTATGCAGTGGCCTGACTGTTCCTTGCCTGCAGTGCAGGTGAGCCTGGCTGAGTGCTGAGGTGTCCTGGGCCTGATCTTTCACCCTGTTGTTCCCTTCTCGCACATCAGTTGGCTTCCAGTCCCAAGCACAAAGCCTGGGGAGGCTGGGATTTGACTGGCTGCTCGTGTGGAGCTGGTAGGGGTGCTGGGTGGGGCTACCAGACTTTTTAGCATCTCCCTGTGCCCCAAGCCCTGGCTCCATCAAGCTTGGCTTCCAGTCCTGCTGGCCCAGGTGGCTGTGGAGATGCCCAGGGCTGCCAGCCCAGGAATGCTGGTTGCTCAGCCCCAGTGCTGCTGGCTCAGGGGCTCCCAAGGCACAGGAGTGAGCAGGGAGGGGTGACGGAGCAGAAGGGCCAGCTGAGAGCCACAGCTCCAGCTTTGTGTGTCCATTTGCTCAGCTGGACTCCGAAGCCATTAGGAAAGCAGACCTCTCCCCTCCAGCAAACACTGGCTCCTCCCTCTCTGGCACTGTGAGATGTTCTCCTGGCAGTGTCCAGCAGCGCCAGCATCCACCTGCATCCCACCTGCATCCCACCCAGAGAAGGAGGACACAGTGGTGTAGCAGGGGCCCGAGCAGCCGCTGGCACTTGCAGCACGGCCAGAGGCATTTTTAAACCCCTGGAGCTCTGTTTCTGGTGAATCCCCAGAAGGGCTGGGAAGAGTGAGCGCACGGACAGGAGCGGCGCCGGCAGCCCGGGGGGATGAGTGGTGCTGAGATCATTTGCACAGAGTGGTCAAAGGCGCAGACTAAGTGGTTTAAGGCAGCGCTGCTGTGATTTAATGAAGGTGCTGGCAGTGCTGTGCTGCAGAGCTGCCTGCCAAGCGGGGACGCCGGCTGGGCCAGGCAGGGCTGGCACTGCTGCTCGGCTCGAGCACTCCTCTCCTGGGCCCAAACAACTCCTGGCCAGGGGAGCTACTGATGCTCTGCCCTTCCAGCGAGGCATGAGGCTGTGAGCATGTGGTGGGCAGACTCTGAGGGCAAGTTCAAGTATCTCATTTCAAAAGGTATTCAAACCCTGATAATCTTTACCAAGCCAAAGGATGTGTTTGAAATGCTGGGGGGGGCTCTGGGTGTTGATGGCCAGAGTGGTGTGAGATCGGGAGGAGCAACTTCATTCTGCCCCAACAGGATCCCCTGGTGAGGATTCCCACCATGAGGCTTGGTGTTCTGCCCTGTGCCAAACACCTTGCTGACAGACTGGAAGGATGAGGCTTGATGGTACAATTGTATGGAACAACCCTCAACCCATTTGGCTTTGGAGCCACCAGTGTTGGGTTTGGTACCGTTTGGGATTCCTCTGTTCTGTGGTGGCTCTGGCAATGGCCCCATTGGTGCCATCACAGGCAGAGCTGCTCTGCCAGCTCCTCTTCTCTTGGTGGTTGTTTCATTACCAAGATCTGTGCCGGCAGCAGCAACAGCAGCTTCCAGTTCTGACCTTGTGCTCCCCTTGTAAGGGATGTTGGGATGAGTCCTTCACAATGGCTCTGCAGTGGCAGAATGCATCAGCTCATGCTCTTGCTGTCACCTCCCTCATCCTGCACAGGGCATGATGCTCTGCCCCTGCAGACAGAGCTGCAGAGAGATTCCCCCACCTGACCAGCACCTTCTTTACCCTGGCAGGAAGGATGCTGAGGGCCAATGATGGGATCTGCTCCTTCCTCCTTCTTTCCCACTCCTCTGCTTTTTTACTGCCAGGGATATTTGTGACTGAGACATCATCTCGGTAGCCTCCAGCACCAGATTCCACCATGCTCATGATGCAGAACTCAGCTGCCCAGGCTGAGGAGGCTGGAGGCTGGTGCCACATCACCAAAATGATGGACACAATCCAGTGGATGTGTGTCGGTTTGGATGGCGACTGGGTTTGCTCCCAGCTGAGAGGGGCCGAGGAGCCCGGATCAGGGGTACTCTGAGTGTGGGGGCAGCTGGGCACACCTGGTGCAGTCACATCCCCGGGCTGTGGGTGCACAGCCAGCCAGGTGGCCCTGTGGGGAGACCAGGCATAAGACCAATCGGGCCCAGCTCTCTTTGTCAGTGTGGGCAGGATAGGTGCTGACCACAGCTGCCGGGGTGGTTGTGCCATGTTGCTGCTGTTTGTGCTGGCATCGTGTGGCTGAGCTCAGTTCCACATCCAATGAGACTGGGTGAGGGAGCTTTGATGTTCCCTGAACTCACTGCAAAGCTGTGGCTGCCTGCAAGGAAGAGAACGCAGGACATTTTCTCTGCTTCATCCCAGGAGCATCCATGAGTCTGCAGCAGGCTGGGAGCAGGGGAATACATCCGTGCCTGAAGTCCTTGTTGGAGGAGAGCCAAGCACGACTTGTCACCAGAGCAGTGAGGACCCACAGTGGTGGCTGTGGTGCAGATAACCCCCAGCAAATGGCTGTGACAGCAGCCGTGCGCTCACAGGCACCGCTGCGCTCGCCCTCTGTAGCCGTCAGGACAACTTGCCTGTCCTGCTCCGTAAAACATCGTGAGGAGGATACAAATCCAGCCAAGGCAGTCGGGTTCCCAGCCCGGTGTGAATGGGGCTGTCACAAGAGGGCACTGGCCTTTGCAGGAGAATCATAGAATCACAGGATGGTTTGGATTGGAAGGGACCTCAAAGCCCACCCAGTTCCACCCTCCTGCCATGGGCAGGGACACCTCCCACTGGATCAGGGGCTCAAAGCCCCATCCAACCTGGCCTTGAACACCTCCAGGGATGGAGCAGCCACCACTGCTCTGGGCAACCTGGGCCAGGGCCTCCCCACCCTCACAGGGAAACATTTCTTCCTAAGATCTCATCTCAATCTCCCCTCTTTCAGCTGCAAACCTTTTCCCTCATCCTCTCCCTGATCGAGAGCCCCTCCCCAGCTTTCCTGTAGAGAAGAGAAGGGGCAGATGGACACACATGGCTCTGCCCTGGACAAAGATCACACACCCTCCTGTGTGTTTTTCCTCCTCTCCCTGCCTTTTTAGGTAGAGCCGCTTGTAGGGGATCGCAGTGCAGATGGCGAAGTGCCACAAAGCAGAGCATCTCCTGCCTCAGAGCTGCCCCTTTTCCATTGAAAGTACTTTGGGCTGAAACCCAACGGGGAACCTGCGGTGGAGTTTCATTTAGCAGGAAGCACCGGCACCGTTTTGCGGCTTGGTGTCGCCCGGGGGCAGGACAGGGCAGGAGAAGGGGAGCTGCAGAAACGAAGACGACGGGATTCAGGGTGATACATAGCACTTCCTCAGGGCAGAGCGCTCGTCCACTTTTATCAGCAGGTAATAGTGCCTCCAGGGACCGCTGGCAGAGCCATAAATAGCACGAGGGGCATGAGGGAGTGGTGTCTGGGAGAGGCTGGGGCGGCTTTAGCTGCTGCTCAACACGGACATTAAGAGCGCAGAGGCAGAGCCGAGCGCTGCGCCAGCGCCTGCCGAGCCGCGGGCACGTGTTGGGGCCAGGGCTGCTGGAGGGAGATGCTGCTCGCTCGGCCTCTTCAGCTGGGATGCAACTGAGAGCCCAGATTTGGTAGGTTTTAATTCCTAAGTTTGCAGCCCGTGGGCCGTACCCATTGCTGGGCAGGATCCGGCCTCTGGTTGAGGAAACAGCATCTCTGGGAGCACTGATGCTGATCAGAGGCACCTGCTCGGCTCCCTGTATTGGTCCCCCTGCACCCCTGTGCTGGGCTGGACCTTGCTGTCCCCTGGGGAACCTGTGGCTCCTGCCCGGCTTCGCTCACTGCCAGGCTGGGTTTGAAGGGTTGGTGATGAGCAGCATCGGTGCCGGGGGGAGACGAAGGGATGTTGGTAGTGATGGGGACCTTTGGAGGTTCCCTTGCCCGTTTGGGGGTGTAGGGCTGTGGCACTGGCATGGGCTGGCTCTCACTGTGGGAGCAGCGTTGCTGGGTGCTGGGTGCCACCTTGAGCTTCCTGCTCCAGAGCTTTGACAGCCTTTTGGAACCCCTCTGTTTACTGGCACTGGCGACAAACCAGTAAATCCAGCCCTTAGCACTGGTATCAGCGTGGTGTGTGTGCGCTCGTAGCCTTGGTGAGGGATGGAGGGCACTGGACTGGGGACAGTTTGGGGTCTGGGGCTGGGACTGCTGGGGTGGCTGTGGGTCAGGGCTGGGAGCTCGGTGCTGTGGTGGTAGCAACTCCCTGTTAACTCCAGCTGCTCAGCTGAAGTGCACGGAGGGGTTTTGACCCAGGTTGTTTGCTGGCACCTTCAGCAGCCGGTCCCAAATGCAGGGTCCCAGACACATCTGCAGCTCGGGCCCCCTCCCGCACGCCCTCTGCTGTGGGGGAGGCTGCTGCTCTCGGATAAACATCGGCTCCTGTTTGCTGCTGGGTTGCCGGGAGCGGTTTTGGCTCTGGGAAGCAGAGCAGTTTGTAGGGGATGACAGTAAATGGGGTGATGGGGTCAGTGCAGGTGCCGGCGCCAGATCGTTTCCTCCTGCAGAAGAGCCTCTCAGACATTGCAAGCCCGGGGGTTTTTGGGTGGTATGAACATTCACACCCCCACGGGCATCTCATGGGAGGTGGAGGTACCCACCCTGCTGTTGGATCCCACCCTTTGGGTTTAGACGTTGCACTTGCTTTTGCTGTTACACTAATTGCTCTTTATCAATTATTCATCAATTCACTAATGAAGCAGGGAATGGGTAGCAAACCCTGCTGTGCAACGCGCCCCTGGCTCCGGTCGGCCCCTCAGAGCCACCACGGCTCAAGGAGTGCTCGGAGCGGGGCTGCCCAGGGGATGTTCCTCGTGGGCACTTTCAAAATGACTCCCATCAGACGTTTCTCAGCTTTCTGTAGTTCTGCTTTGCGTTTCTGGCTTTGTTCTCTCCCTCTCAGCTCCGAGCTGTGGATTAGGTGCTGCTTCCTCTAGCTGTGTGCTTATGTTGTCAGTGGTCACTTTTTAAGCCTCAAGGTGGACATCATCAATGGTTTTGCTAGTGTTTCCCAGGGGCAGCCAGAAGTTTCTAGTCTGGTGGATCTGAGCACAATCTGTCCCACGCTAAGAACTGAAATTGTCATTATTTTCTTCCACTTCAGGAAAAAAATTGCTTTGGAAATGTTGCTCTTTCCCCAGTTGATGTTGGTACTCTTTTCCCCACATCCCATCTGTTATCTCCACACCTGGAATACACTGCCAGCAGCAAAGCTCGCTGCATCCTCCCTGAAATCCACCTGGAGTGGGACTTGGGCTCATTCCCATGGAGTTAAATGCTTTTTGGGACAGGTGAGGCACCTTTGAGTTAGATTTAAGGGCAGCGGGGTCCAGAGAGGAGGGACATGGGGACAGCCCATGAGAACAGCTCCTCCAGCATTGTCTTGGGAGGTCCATTAACTCCTCTGGGGTGAGAGTGCAGTCAGCAGGGCATCCTTTGCTCTGCTCAGCTCAATCTCCAACAGTCCCTACAGGGACTTTCCTGCTTTTACCAAGGCTGAGGAGCTCCCTGGGTGCTGGGTGCTGCAGTTCTAGGTGTGTTTACCCTCCTCTTCCCCAGTATTACCACAAGAGGAAGGTGTGTGTGGCAAAACCCGAGCGTTCACATACAGAAAAGGCTGAATTCCATTTGCTTGTGCCCAGGCTTTACTTGAGCCACAGCGGCTCCGTGACTGCGAGGAGAAGAGGCTTTGAAATAAGAAGCTGAGAACCTCAAAAAAGTCCCTGACCTCCCAGAGCTGGGGATTTAAGGGAATGCCAGATATCACAGCATGGGAGCTGGCAGCACCAGGGGAAGGCCAGGGCAGGCTTCAGCTCACAGCTGTGCCACCTCTGTGGCCGGTGTTTTCCCAGCTGGAAGTCCCGGCCACCAGAAAGGGCACATTATTTAAAGAAATGCTGGAGAAGTCGAGGCCGCGCTGACAACCCCACATCTGTTTGTTGAAATTTGCTTTGCTGCCATCAGAAAAAAAACTGGTCAGAGTCCAGAGGGTTTGCAGTGCTTCTCCCTCATCTTGGTTTCAAGGGAACTTTTGAGTCAGTGAGTGCTGCCCAAAGGCAGAGAGAGTCCAGGCAGAGGATTATGAAAGCAGAGACTGAGGAGGCAGGAGCAGGCAGGGCAATGTTTGGCTGTTTTGGTGTGTGTTTATCTTTTTTAAGGGGGAAATAGATATCAGGGACTCTATTGCTGTTGCTCTGATCTCAGACCAGTCATCATCCTGCTCTAACATGACCCCTGGTGCCCTCCTGGGGCTTGGAGGCAGCTCGCTCTTCTGCTTTCTCTTCCCCTTCCTGCGACAGGCTTGGCCACTTAGTCTGAGATGGGAACTGGAACAGTGAAGTGTGAGATGCCTCAGGGAGGATGTAGTAAAGCCCCCAGGCCATCCCAGCTCAGGACAGGGAAACCCAGATGTTGAGGACAGGAACACTCAGATGATGAGGGCAAGGAAACTGAGAGCAGTGATACCACAATGTTGGGGATGGGGAGTTCCAGGTGTTGGCTGCCGACTCCTTATACAAGGGAGAGTGACCTGTGCTGCAGTGAGACCAGGGGATGAGTCCTTGGGGTGGAGTGTGTCCCCTTCACCTCCCTTCTCAGACAGCATTAGCCCTGCCTCCATCTGCTGCCTCCTCCAGCAGCTCCTTGGTTGAAATGATGATGAGAAGGAAACCTGGTTGCATTCCTGGCCTTGCTGGCCCAAATTAGCTTTGTGCACTGAGGTGGCCCTTGGCTTTGTGCTGATGAGGTCCCTGGTGTCTCCAGCCACAATCAGGCTTGTTGGCTGCTGTCATGGCATTACTGCTGCTTCCCTTCCCTGTCTTTTCCCCACCAACAGGTGATGTTTAGCAGAGCTCAGCCATGACCTGAGTCCAGAGAAGGCCATGGAGATGATCCAAGGGCTGGAGCACCTCCCATGCAAGGACAGGCTGAGAGAGTTGGGGCTGTTCAGTCTGGAGAAGAGAAGGCTCTGGGGAGTCCATAGAGCAGCCTCCCAGGACTGAAAGGGGCTCCAGGAAAGCTGGGGAGGGGCTCTGGATCAGGGAGAACAGGGATAGGATTGGGGGGGGCTTTTCAGCTGAAAGAGGGGAGATTGAGATGAGATCTTAGGAAGAAATGTTTCCCTGTGAGGGTGGGGAGGCTCTGGCCCAGGTTGCCCAGAGAAGTGGTGGCTGCCCCATCCCTGGAGGTGTTCAAGGCCAGGTTGGATGGGGCTTTGAGCCCCTGATGCAGTGGGAGGTGTCCCTGCCCATGGCAGGGGAGGTGGAACTGGATGAGTTTTAAGGTCCCTTCCAACCCAAACCATCCTGTGATTCTGTGCTGACAGGATTTCCCAGCCCCAGTGATGCTTTCAGCCCCAGATGGAAGCCTTGCTTGGTGGGGAGGCTCCAGCTCACATCCTCCCAGCCGCTGAAGAGCAGCAGAGTCCCTGATTGAATTAGTGCAGGGATTTAATTTAATCCCCGAATGTCTCTCATTTTAAAGGAGCCTGTTCATTTCCTCCTGGGCCCTTATCTGATGCGGGCACCCAGCAATATTAAGCAGAAGGACTGGAAAGATAGGGAGCTGCTAGGGAGGGGGAGGGCTTTGGAGGGAGTGAACTGAGGGCTGCGTGGGTTTTTCCTCTAATTATTTCATGAAATAATGATGACAGTGGTTGCAATACAAACAAGACAAACAGCATCATTAAGACACACGGTGCTGCAATCAGCATCCTTGCACGGCAAGTCTGGAAACATTCCATTTTTGCAAGAGATTACTATGGGGGGAGTGAAGAGCCCCAAGGACGGAGTGAACTGAGCATTCACTTCGTACCTTCAGCCAAATCCAGCTGGTTTTGGGACAGGACAGATATTGCAGATGGGACTGAGGACATAAATGACCTCTGAATTTTAGTCTTCAGACTTGCTGGGGCAGTTCAGGTGATGCTAAATCACTGCCTGTGGTAAGTCAGGCTGGAAGGGGACAGAGTGGGTCCCCTCCATGCTCATAGGTGTAAAGGGACCCTTCTGGTGTGATAAAAGAGGATGTGGGTGAGCTCCTCTGTGTGGTGCCCAGGAGGTGCTGACCCCAATCATCTCTTTGGAAACCTGGCCCCCTTTTCAGACCCGTTAGCTCAGACAAGTGCCCGCGGATGCTGCCGGGTGCCGCGAGGTCTCTGGGCCATCCCCTCTGTGTAAAGCAGATGGACCTGAAGCCAGGACTTAAACAGCTCCAGGGTATTTCCTGGGGATGACAGCCTTTTGCTGCCCGACAGCTGCAGGCAGCTCCCTGCGGGTGCCCAGGGCAGGCTGTGGTCCAGGCACAGTGGCTCTGCAGGGCGAGGAGGGCTTTAGCAGCAGGTTGGCTCTCCCGAGCCAGCTTGTCTGCTGTCACAGGCTGGGACCACCACGAGGCTACAGCCTCCATCTGCTCCTTGGCTGCCTCTCTTCCCACTGGGATGTGATGCTGGATGGGCTCATTCCTGGGTTCTTTACACTTTTAGAAGCTGAAGTTGACCTGGTTTACACAGGGGTCGTGGCTTTCTTAGCTCCAGCTTTCTGGTTGGTGTTGGGCTTGTGACAGTGCTTGGATCTTTACTGTGGCTGCAGTGATATTTTTTGCTGTGTGACCTGGTGTTGGCCTTGTACAACAACCCCAACCCCATCCCTGCAGGGTCTGCATAGGTGGGAGGTGCTTCCTGGGAGAGGATTTCTCCGTGCTTTGATCTTTATCCCCTGCTTTTTACCTCTGGCTCAGAAGGGCTCTGTGCAAAGAGAAAACCACATGGAAGAGAGGATGCAGCTCTGGCTGGGGGTGCTCAGCACAGGCTCCTGTTCACAAAAACACCTTGAAGGATTTTTTCCCTTTGAACTGCTCCTGGCTTTTCCCTTCAAAAGGACAGAGCTTGCTCAGACCTCTCCTGGTTGCAAAGGAGAGCTGGCAAAAACCAGCCATGGAGGCTTAAAAACCCAAAAGGGAGCAGTTGTGGTTTTGCAGGGCCCCACAGCAGGACATGGTGGGGTGGCCATGGGGAACCCCACAGCCCGGGGCAGCTGTCAGGGAGGCTGAGCCACTCGTGGCTGTGGGGCTGAGCTCGGGCAATCCCACAGCTGAGCAGAGCCTGGGGCTTCCCTTCTGCATTTAACAATGCGGTGCAGGAGGGGTGGGAGCAGCTGAGTGAGAGCTTCTCGTTGTTGCTGCTGCCCTGCTGCCCTCGGGGAAGATCTCTGCAGGGCTGAGCCCCGCCAGCAGCTCCCAGGGGGACAGAGGAGCCATCAGGGTAAGGATGATGTTACCAGCTTCTGCAGCTGGAGCCGAGTCTGTCTGCGCCGGCTGTGCCGCCGGGCTGAGCCACCACCAGCCCCCCTGGTTTCCTCCAAACCCGCTGTGCTGCCGGGTGCTGGAGGTGGGAGCTGGGTGGCCCCATCCCACTTCAGCCCCATAGCCACCAGCTGGCTGTTGGTGGGGAACCTGGCTCTCCAGGGGTTGGGACCAAGACTGGGCGCTGTGGGAGTGATGGATGACCTGCCACCACCTGAGGATGGGGGGATGATGCTGCTCCACGCCCCCAGAGCACTATTAGGGCTGTACAGATTGGTGTCAGCCTTGTGGCTGGGGTGGTAGGAGCGAAGAGGTTCCCTGGGAAGGTGGCCAGAGAGAGATTTGGGGTGCTTCTGCCTCATCATTCTTCATCTTCTCTTCTGGGCAGATGCTGGAGACGGACGCTGAGAAGCCGGGGCAGATGCACTCGGAGGATGGGAAAACGGCAGCAGGTGATGCTCCTCCAGCTGCAGAGGCACCGGCTCCAGCTGAGTCCCGGGAGGCTCTGGGAACAACCCAGGGTCCTCTCCTGGCAGAAAAGCAGCCGGTGGCCACCAAGAAGGAAGAGGAACAGCCCAGCTCCCTGCCAGCCTTTGTCATCCCTGAGCTGCGGCTCGACAGCACCTTCAGCCGCAGTGTGGTGGGCACGGTCGGTGGTACCACAGATGGCGAGGATGAGGAGGAGGATGAGGAAGAAGAAGATGAGGATGAAGAGGACGAGGAGGAGGACAGTGACGAGCACTACTTAGAGAGGAACGAAGTGAAGCGCAGCAGCATGATCGAGACGTCGGGCTGTCAGCCCGTCTACACGCTGAGCGTGCAGAGCTCCCTGCGGCGCCGAACGCACAGCGAGGGCAGCCTGCTGCAGGAGACCAGGAGCCACTGCTTCACCTCCGACACCACCCTCAACTGCTCCAACAGCCAGGGCACCAAGGGCCACTGGGCCCTGCCCTCCCCCAGGACCCTCAAGAAAGAGCTTGCCAAAAACGGTGGCTCCATCCACCAGCTCTCCCTGCTCTTCTCGGGCCACAGGAAGGTACGTGAGCTGGCGTTGGCTTCGCGGGGCGGCCAGCTCCTGCTTGGCCACGGGGATAGGAAGCTCTTTGAGTGGAGGTGTCTCAGCACGTGGCTTTTCTCTCGCTGACTGTGACATCTGAGGGGCCAGAAAGGTCCCTGCAATTGGCAGTCAGCTCTGGGAGATGCTTAGCACCCAGGGGGTGGCACGCAGAGCCAGTGTGCTGGTGCTGGGCGTGGGCATCTCCCACCGGTGGGTTCAGATCCTACAGAATCCCATGTCCTGGAGAGCTGCTGAGACCAGTGAAGGGAGAGGTGCAGCTGGATGTCTGCAAAGAGCTGCTTGCTGTGATGGGGACAGGGAGCACCCAGGCTCCAGAGAGCCTCTGGTGACATCCCCTGTGTGTTCGGGGATGCCAGGAGCTGTGTGGCTTTCTGCCTGGGCCAGCCTCTTGCAGGGCTTTGACTGCTGTCTCAGAAAAAGGTTGAGATCAGCAGTGATTTCTGCCCCTACCATGCAGGAAGCAGGAACAGCGGAGGGCTGTGCAGGAGGCTGTGCACAGGGCAGGATTGTGCCCCTGGAGCAGCTGTCTGGGGTGCTCCCTGGCCTCCCTGGAACACAGCTTGCCTTGGCTGTTCTTCTGCATAACAAATATTTACAGGAAAACCTGTGCCATTGCAAAGGCTGTGTGGGACAAGTGCTGCTTGCCCTGTTCCCCCTGGGTGATGCCTGCCTGGGTGCTGAGTGCAGCTGCTTGCCTCCTGTGGCACGGGCCCAGCACCCTGCTCTGCCCAACCATGCCCACGCCAGCCTGACCTCTGCCAGCTGCTGTGGCTGCTGCTCTGCTTGGGGTCATGTTGTGCAGCTCAGGACCACGCTATCATGGCTCAGGACCGTGTCATCCTGTTCAGGACCACCTTGCAGAGCACAGGACCACATTGCAGCTGGCTGGCTGCTTCTTCTTGGCAGGCGAGGCTGTTGCAGAGCCCTGCATGCCTCCAAGTATGGCAGCATGATGGGGTTAAACCCACGAAAGGGTTAATCCTAACCCTGCCAGGCTCATGCTGCTTCAAAAGCTACTTCTGCTGCTGTCTCCTGGGGCACTGTTCGGGCTTGGAGTCCCAGAGCTCTGGCAGGTCAGTCAGATGGGGCTGCTGTGCCCAAACTCTCTTGGAAGCTGGTGCCAGCAGCTGTGGGCTGGGGATTCAGACCCCTTCCCAGATACTGCCATGAAGAGACACCTCTGTGGCAGGGGTGAAGTGCTGCTTGGTGCAGATGCAAGTGAGGTTGTGGCAGTGTCAGTGCATGGTGAGAGTGCCCTCTCTGTGACAAGGCTCCTGGAAAGAGGTTTCACAGTGCCTCTGTGCGTGCAGCCCGGAGCGTGCGGCTCTGTGCTCCTGGGATCAGATCTGGGAGAGACCTGAGGAACATGGCCTGCTCCTGCCTCAGAGGACCCCCAGCTGCACTTCCTGGGCTGAGCTGGGTGGTGGTTTTTCAGCGGAGGCAAAATGAGCTCCTCCTCCTCCATGAAACTGCTCTGGTGCAGGTGAGAATGGGATATTTTTGGAGCAGGGATTGGGGCAGCTTGTGCTGGCAGTGGCTGCTGGAGCTCCTGGTGCTCCCACCTCCATCCCTGCAGCAGCTCTGTCTGCCCTTTGCCGTAACCCCCTGCCTGTATCCCCTCCTGGGGCACCGTGCCTGCTCCCCCTGCCCAGACTCTCCAGTGCCTGTGGGGGGGCTGAGGCTGCCTGGAGGCTGGGGAGGTGGGCACTGTGCTGGGCCACAGGTTTTCAGGCTACTCCCCCACCCCTGCCCACACACTGGAGGGATTTTTTTCAGGCTGTGCCTTTTAATTAGTTCCATGAACCCCCTGGGGTTTCTGGGGCAGGACACTGCCATGCAATTCCCCTATGGATCCTCTACAGCAGCAGCACCGAGCTGCCAAGCCCTGGTGAGACCTGCACTCAGTGGTCTTGTGGCAGCTCCCACAGCACAGAATCACAGGATGATTTGGGTTGGAAGGGACCTCAAAGCCCATCCAGTTCCAACCACCCTGCCATGGGCAGGGACACCTCTCCCTGGATCAGGGGGATCAAAGCCCCATCCAACCTGGCCTTCAACACCTCCAGGAATGGGACAGTTGCAACTTCTCTGGGCAACCTGGGCCAGGGCCTCCCCACCCTCACAGCAAAAAATTTCTTCCTGAGATCTCATCTCAATCTCCCCTCTTTCAGCTGAAAACCCTTCCCCCTCATCCTATCCCTGCCCTCCCTGATCAAGAGCCCCTCCTCAGCTTTCCTGGAGTCACTTTCAGTACTGGGAGGCTGCCCTAAGGTCTCCCTGTAGCTTTTTCTTCTCCAGGCTGAACAACCTCAACTCTCAGCCTGTCCTTGGGTGGGAGGTGCTCCAGCCCTCAGAACATCTTCGATTTTCTTTTCCCTTCAGAGAACATTTCAGAGGATGGGACTCATTTTGTTGGCCTTTTACCACCTTTATGCCCAACGCACCTCCCCGCTCCCATCCTTCTCGCAGTCAGGGCTGGGAGGGGGTTGTTTTAAGAGCATATTGTGACTGGGAGCACTGGGATTCCTCAGGCGAGCTCTGCTGCTGCCTTTTGTCCCCGAGCGTGGTGGAGCCTCTGCGGACAATGGCAGGAAGCGCGCTCCGGCTGCGCGTCGCCCCGGCCAGCCCGCCTGCCGCGGCCCCATCTGCTCGGGGAAGGTGCTTTGCGAGGGCTGCATTGTTTGGGGCCGATAAACTCCGGAAACCCGGGTGCAGAATGGAAGGAAGTGTCAAAAACCTCAAGCCCTGGGCTGCTCAACGAGTTCCCACGGCACGGCCGCGCGGCGGCGATCCTGGAAATTGCCCTGAGTGCCCGGGGCTGAGCTCGGCTCTGGGGTCAAGTGGGCCAGGAGCATCTTCCAGTCTCACTCAGTAATGGATGAATTGCTAAAGCCCATGAGCTATGGTGGTCCCAGGGGTTCCCATGCCAGGCTTGGGGCTTCATAGATCAGACAGTGTGCTGGTGCTGCCCTGAGCTCATGGTGCCTCCAAAATCCCTATGGTTTGCCCAGACCACCTCAGGATGGTGGTCAGGGCGTGGAGCCCTCTGGATGCTCCTTGGGCTTGGAAGCTGCCGTGATGTGATTCAGTTCTGGCTGAACTGCTCTAATATTTCCTACTTGGGGAATTCTGGGAGCCTCCTGATTAATTTGAATGCCCACCCTCGTTTGGGGCTGTATGTGTGGTGCTCTGTGGGCTGAAGAGGGTTCCCTGTGCCCATGCAGGACAGCAGGAATAGGAGCATCAGGAACGGGAATGTGTCTTCCCCAGAGGAGGTGCCACTGTCAGCATCTTGAACTTGGAGGGGTACCTGGGCCACCAGCTGTGGTGTCTCCTTGGGTGCTCCAGGGACACCACGAACTGGAGGTGGCACCAGATGGGTTGAGGGAGGCAGAGCAGAGAGGAGTGTGTCCCGTTGCATTGCTGCAGCCAGCCATGGTCATGGGGAGGGAGCCCTGTGGATGCTGTGGCCCTGGGCTGGGTGGGTGTGGTGACCTCGGGAGGTGCTGGCAGGGCTGGTTGGTGACACTCAGAGTGCCACCGTGGGCATGCACTGGCATGATGATGCAGATGCTGTCTTTCTGTTCCCCCTCAGCTGAGCGGAGCTGACCCTGAATGCAGCTGTGACGAAGGGGATGAGACCTCCCGCAAGAAACGGAGCAGGAACATGTGAGTGTCGCATCGTGGTGGCATCGGAGTGTATCAGGGCAGTTTGCTGTGGTCAGACACCTTGGCCGAGTCCTGCGGGTCCAGACAGCCCTTGGGACTCCCTGTCGTGTTCCCCCAAGCTTTGCTGGGAAGAAAGCATCAAGGATGGGCATGAACTGAAGTCTCACTTTGGATGAGGAGTCATGGTGTGAGGACAGGAGGATGTGCAGGGATCGCACAGTCCCCTGTTCACCTTGCTTTGACGGATCATAGAATGGTTTAGCTTGGAAGGGACCTTAAAGCCCATCCAGTTCCAAACCCCTGCCATAGGCAGGGACACCTCCCACTGGGTCAGGGTCCTCAAAACCCCATCCAACCTGGCCTTGAACACCTCCAGGGATGGGGCAGCCACAAGATGGGGCAAAGGAACCATCTCTCTGTGGTGGAGTGGGCATGCAGCTCCTCAGTGCTGGCAGAGCTCCGTGTCAGTGGCTCTGAGTTCAGGGAGAGGACATGTGAGGGGTGAAACATGAGCTGGGGGCCTCTTTCCCACTGGCCCCATGCTGGGAGGAAGAATGGGGAGGTTTCCCACTGAGGGAGGGGCTGCAGCCCTTGCTGCACATCACAACGTGGGGGCAGAGAGTGGGAGCAGTGAGCACAGGGGCTGCTGAGGGACGCTTCTCTGCCTCTCCTGGTAAGGCTTTGGGGGTGCCAAGAGGTTAGCAAGGAGGAGGCAGCTGTGGCCTTTTCTTCCCACGAGCGCAGCTGCAGCTGGATGGGGGCAGGCGCTCCGGCAGGGCCAAGCGAGGATGTTTGGGAACGAACCACCTCCGGTTTTGCAACGCAGGATCCGGCCGGCTGTCACGGCCACGGGGATGCTCGGGGCTGGGTCATTCCCTGCTTCACGTGGCTCGGGGCAGGTGGAGAAATTCACACGTGGTTTGAGCAGCTCAGGGGGTGCGAGGGGGCTGAGCAGCCTGGCTGTGGGTGCAGGCTCGATTGGCTTCACCGCTCATAGAATCACAGAGTGGTTTGGGTTGGAAGGGACCTTAAAGAGCATCCAGTTCCACTCCCGTGCCACGGGCAGGGACACCTCCCACTGGACCAGGCTGCTCAAGACATGTGCTCATGTTGCCTGCCAGCGAGCGGCACTCTTGTCCCGCGTGCTTCCCAGCTGCAGCTGCCTATTTTTAGCTCTTTTTATTATCCTCCCCCCCTCCAACACTTACAATTAAAATGAATCCCTCGTGGTCCGCAGCAGGGACGTCCCCTCAGCCGCGTGTCCCTGCCTGCGGCGCTGAGCCAGGGGAATCGGGGGGGAGGCTGAGCCGCGGGGTCAGGGGCGGTTGCGGAGAGGGTGTTCTCCTCACCTTGAGGCAGCGGCGGATGCGCTCGGGGAGCCTCTCGGCATCGCACGGGCCGGCTATTGGCTGCGCAGCCCGGCTGCCACTTATCTGCTGGGACTATTTATGGTGCAAGTGGCTGGGCTTTGGCACTCGCCTGCCGCCGCTCCCCGATGTACCACGCGATGGTGGACTTCTCCGAAAAATACCTGGAAAGGTAGGACTGCAGCATCCTGTGAGGAAGGGTGATGTGCTTTGCAGGGGGGTGGGTTGGAAGTGGCGCGGGGTGATGGTGCTGGATGTGGTCTTGTGGCCGCGCTGGCATGCTGAAGATCACTTTATAGGGACAACTCTAGACAGAAACCAGTAATTTTATATGAAATATTATTTTTGCTGTGGCATTTTATACTGCAGATTGGCCACAGCTGGAAGCTGTGTGTGGCCACAGCTGCAGCAGCACACGTTTGTGCTGCTTGGTATTTATTTGCAAGTGTTTGTAAGAGGAGCAGCGTGTTTTGAGAAGGGGAACTTCCTTAGGTGGTGCTTGCTGGTGTATTACAGCTGGCAAATCTACCCACGAGCTGGTGTGTAGCAGGCTCTGTGGGTGGAGGCAGCCCACGTGTGCTGAAGACACACACAAGGGCTTTTCAGAGCTTTTAAAGCCCTGCTGGGCACCGAGCTAAACTGGGAACACTGCTAAAATTGTTGCTTGGGGCTGTGTGGGCTGGCCCATGCCGTGTGGTGGCTGGTCCTCGGCTGTGGGTGTTGCTGGCACGGTGGTAATGGGAGGCAGATGGTGTTTGGAGTGTGAGGCTCTGTGTTTGGATCTGCTTTTCCCACGTTAGAGCTGAGCTGATGCCTGGCAGCAGTGGGACACATGGCCTTCTGGGACCACAGCCTGGGTGGTGTGAATGCAGCAAAACTTCCTCTGCCACCCCACGAGGGCATGGACAGAACTGGGAGTAGTGCGTGAATGCCCTGTGCTGTTCTTCTCTGTCTCAGAGTGCTCAGCACCGTGCAAGACCGAGCCCTGGGGCTGTTGCAGCTGCTTTTTTTCCAGTAGGCTGCTGTATTTGGCCCTCCTGGGACTGGAGAGTGTTGTGGGTCCAGATAGCATCACTCAGGGTGGAATACACCCTCTTCTTGAATCCCCACTCTTGTCCCCAGCCAGCCCTGGGCATGGCTCGGCCGGGCAGAGGTGGCTCCTCCGAGCATCCTTGTGTAGCCCCACCAGTGTGGGGCCCGAGGGAGGCTGCAGAAGGTGGCCTGGCCATGCCACCCTGGTGGCACCATCAGCCTCGGTGCAGGATGAGCACCCCCGGCTGTTCCCTGCCCCCCTCGGTGCTGTGGTGTTATGCAGGGGCTGTGCCACGAGGGGACAGCATCGGCTGCTCTTGTCCTCATCCGTCATCTCTTCCACCTCCTCCTCGCCAGCCATGGCCCCTGGGAAGCCCTCACAGGGCCAAGATGGGGCTGGGCTGGGGGTCCCACTTTCCCATGAAACTTGCCAAAAAGCTTTGTCCTGGTGGCTGTTCCCTGAGGGAACTGGGGGCTCTGCATTCGGGTGCGTGTCAGTCTGTCTGTCCAGGGGTGGCAGAGCAGGGTCCCACGCTGAGTGGCTGTGGGGGGTGTCTGCGGGACCCCTCTGTGCTGTGTGTCCTTGTCCCAACCACCCCCTTTTGGAGATGTCCCCGTGGCTGTGCCCATCCCAGGCTGGCACCGGACAAGTGATTCTATGACACTGTGATTCTAAGTGTGAACACAGTGAGTGACACGTGGGCTCACAGCCCCGTCCCCATGATGGGGACACGACGAAGCTGTGCTGACCCACTCTGCCCCTGCCCCCAGCCCCTCTGCCGGCCCCTGCGCTCTATAATTAACCCTCGTAAATCCCCGCCGTGATTATTTTCCCTGCCATCTCTTGAAAGGCCCCACTATCCGCCCTCGGCGTTGATTTTTCCACCTTTCCTTGAGTTTCCCCAGCAACAGCCCAGCTGTCCGGAACAGCAGCGGGGCTGACACAGCCCTTACTCACGCGTGCCTCCCGCGCCCCACGGCGCATTTAAAGCTCCTTCATGCTGAGCCCTCCCACTTCCGCGCTGGTTGCACCGGGCGGGATCGTGGCACAGAGCTGCTGCCAGAGCACCCGAGCGTCTGGACACGCCGGGAGCTGCTGCACGGGCTCTCCCACAGCAGCCATGCCCTTCTTCCGCGACCTTTCCAAGCCCCAACCACTGGAGTTCCACGCGGAGATGCTGCTGGGCGTGCAGAGGCCCCACAACGGCAGCCTGCAGCGCCGGCACACCATGAAGGAGTAGGTGGTGGGCGCAGGACGGAGGGTGACGAGCGGGACGCGGGTCCCCTGGGTGCTGGGTGTCCCCCTGAGCCCTCGCCCGCCTGCTAAAACTTGCTCTTCCCTCTAGAGCCAAGGATATGAAGAACCGACTGGGGATTTTTCGGCGGCGAAACGAGTCCCCGGGGGCCAATCCCTCTGGCAAGTTGGACAAAGTGCTGAAATCACTCAAGTAGGTGCCGTGAGGGGGTGGCACAGGGATCGGGGCTGGGGGTGCTTGGGGATGAACTGTGGATGGGCTGACATCACCTTCAAGGAGGCTGGGGTCACCCTGTTTGGGGAAGCTGGGGACAAACAGCTTTTGTATCCACAGGAGCATTAAAAATGTTTGTTGGCTGAAAATCCCCTGCAGGCGGGTGGGAGGTCTGTGCCTGGGAGGTGGCACAGCAGCCATTCAGGCTGGAATTTTCCCTCATGGCTGCTTTCTCCCAGTGCCTCTATGTGAAATTTTAACTGGCTGGGGAGTGTTTTGAAAACCCACTTTACTCTGGAGATGCTCCAGCAGCCAGAGACGAGCCCTCCCTGCTCTCACACTCCGTGGCTTATCCAGCTGCTTGATCGGGGCAGCTGAAATCCCTGCTGTCCCACAGCGTCCTGGAAGCCTAGAGCTTTCCAGTTCTTGCTGGGACAGCCCAAGTGGCGTGGCAGCCAGCACAGACCTCTTTATATTGGATTTTCTTCCTGCCAGCCTAAAGGCAGAGGTTTCCTTCCAGCAGAGCCACTGTGGTGCAAAGCCTGGCTCTGCCTGCGGGTGCTCCGCTACTGCTGGCACTGATTTGGGAGCTGGAGCCAGCCCTGCTGGGGCACTCGGCGGTGCTTGATCAGCTGGAAATGTTTTTTCTCGTGCTGCCTCGCAGCTTTTGCAGCTTCACTTTGCCAACATGCTGTCCTTCTCCCACAGGCCCACTCCTGAGGAAGCTCTCAAGTGGGGGGACTCCCTGGAGAAGCTGCTGCTGCACAAATGTAAGTGTTTGCCCATCTCATCCACCTGTTTGCTGCCGGGCGAATATTCGGACACGTGCATGGATAAAGTTGGGATTTCCTCTCTTAAGACCTTCTGGTGTTTGGGGGTAGACAAAGAGAAATGAGGGTGCCCCTTGCTTGCATCCCTTCTGCTCCTGTCTGCGCCAGGGTGGGAGTTTGTGGTGGGGTTGGGGAGAGGAGCGGTTTGGGGCTGCAGCTGCCTCCAGCTTGGGGAGGGGTTTGTGTCTGTGGCTGACTTGGAGCTGGACAATGGGTCCATGAGGAGCTGCTTTAGACCATTCCCCTTCTTGTGTATCACAGCTGGGACACTCATGGTCCTACCCCTGGCTCCTATAGGGATGGTCAAGGCGTCCTCTCCTGTTGCTGCCCCTGCTCCAAGCCCAGTCTCCCTCTTGGCTCTCAATCCGTGCAGCCGGGCTGAGGACTGTGGATTCAGCACATGGATGGCTTGTGTTGCTGTGCTTGGCCTGGCAAAGCCATCACTGCCTGCTTTGCACGAGGGCTCATGAGGAGGTATTGGGGGGAAGGCGTGGGGAGGTCATTTAAATTGCAGCTTCGCAAGGTTGCTGGGCTGAGGGTCTTGTGGGGCCGTTCGCTGCCTGCGAGCTGGGAGTAGAGATGTGTTTCTGTCTCCACAGATGGACTCGCTGCCTTCAGGGCCTTCCTGCGCACCGAGTTCAGCGAGGAGAACCTGGAGTTCTGGCTGGCCTGTGAGGAGTTCAAGAAGATCAAATCCCAGTCCAAGATGGTCTCCAAGGCCAAGAAGATCTTCGCCGAGTACATCGCCATCCAGTCCTGCAAAGAGGTGAGGGCTGGCTCCCGCGCTGGCGCGTGGCCCCACGGCACAACAGCTGCCTGGGGGCTGCTCACCAGTGCTGCTCTCTCTGCCCACAGGTCAACCTGGACTCCTACACGCGGGAGCACACCAAGGAGAACCTGCAGAACATCACCCGCAGCTGCTTCGACCTCGCGCAGAAGAGGATTTACGGGCTCATGGAGAAGGACTCCTACCCCCGCTTCCTCCGCTCTGACTTGTACTTAGACATAATTAACCAGAAGAAAGCCAGCTCCCCACTGTAGACCCAAGGACTCTCTCGGGGCAGGCTGGGAGCTGTGTGTTTACATGGAATCGGGTGGCGGAGGCCTTCCTGGGGACGGCAGGAGCCTGCCTTCCCGCTGCCGTTTGTGCCTCCAAACCATATTCCTGCAGCCGAGGGGTGTGGAGCAGCCAAAGGCACTGAGCACGAGGCCAAGGGGACCAACAAGCTAAGCAGTCTGGTACTGCTCCATCACCCTGTCTCACCATCGCTGGTACGACGCCTTCGGGGTGACTCTGGCATGGATTTTTAGCCAGGAGGGAAGCTCCCACAAGACTACTGTGAAGCAGCGCCCGAGCTGCGAGTGTTGTTGGAAGGCAAGGAACGATTCTGACTCGCTGAGGAAGTGGAGGACTTCTGTGCAGGGCTCCGGCAAGGGGACAACAGCGCTGACATGAACATCCTCCCCAGCTAAAAGCCTTCTGAACTGGACCTGCCCCACGATGCTGCTGTGCTTCCCTGTGCCAGCGGTGCCTCCCCCGAAGCAGCGATCCCACAGGAGCCCGGCGCTTCCTTCCCTCGTGGTGGGGTTCCCCCGGGAGCAGCAAAAGCCAAGTCTTACCCCTGTGCTGGAGATGTGCAAGGCAACCACCTCCCACTCCCACCCCTGGTTTATTTATTGACCTCCTGTAGCTGGATGCGTTGCTGTGTAATAGGAAATCCTCGTGTCCTTTCCCGTTCTGAAATTCCAAGTGCAATATTTGTGTGTGTCGCGGCGGAGTTCTCCGGTGGAGTGGATGCCTGTTTGGGTTTTTTTTTTTTGTGCCGAGTGTGTACAACATTTTCTAAGTTAGCAGGTTTTATCTGACCAAAAGTGTTCCCTGGCAGCGGGCCGCTGGGGGAGCCTGGGTGTAAATATCGTGCCCTGACGACAGAGGGTTTGCTGATGGAGAAGAGCAGCTCTGTGAATCAGACGCTCTCCAAACTCTGGATAATGATCTTGTGTTTTGAGAAGCGGGGGTCATTGCTGAACCTGGCTGAGCTGGATGGACTGCCTGCCTCCAGGCACCCAGTTTACAGTGCGAAGCATCTCTGCAGCTAGCAAAAATACATTGGCATGGTCGTAGATAATAAAAGGAGAATATAATTTCTTGTAGCTGCCTTTTCTTCGTGGCGTGCTCCTCAGTGCTGGTGGAGCCGGGCGTCCCCTGCTTCACCGAGGAGTGTAAAATCCTGTTACTGCATGGCTAAAGAAGGGAAAATGTGGTTGCATGAACTTCTGAGCTGGTTTTGATGATGGAGCAGCTGCCAGACGCTCCTGAGGCCAGGTCTGGGTTCCCTGCAGGGATACAGAAGGCTTTGCCCAAAATGAGACTGTTCCCAGGGACAGTGTTTGCTGCTTAAATGCAGCAGGGCATGAACCTCTGGACATGGAAATGCCCAGAAACATAAGTGACCTGGTGTAGCCCTGGGTCCCTCTGGGGACCCACCAAAAGAAGCATCAAAAAGCCCAGCAGTGCTATTTCAGGTCCCAGCCCTGCAGCTCAGCAGGGCTCTTCTTTCCCCAGCAAAGGCAGCGCTTTGGCCGCTCCGGTGTGTGATATAAAGGCCTTTGGTGTGTGTTTGGTAGCTGAGATGTCTTGTGCCCATCACCTGCTTATGATCAGCCTCGGATGGCTCAGAGATGTGCTTATGGTGTCACGGGGCTGAGCTGTGCCGTGGAGTGGCACGGGGATGCTGATGCCCAGGGATGGAGGTGTCCTGGCAATCCCACCAGGACACAGCTGTCCCTTGCAGGTGTGATCTCTTCTGGGGAACTGTCTGTGTTTCCCTCCTTAAACAACCAGCAGTGACAGCCAGCTGGGGAAACTGAGGCAGAGCTGAGGGGATCCCTCAGGGGTCAGGTTATGCTTGGTGGGACCCTTGTGGGGCTCTCCTGAAGATGCTTTTGGAACTCCGGGGCTGAGACCCAGGGGTTGGTGTCACAGCTGTGACTGTGTCACCAACCCTGAAACTGCTGGGACCCAGCAAGTTAGTGCAGCCTCCCTGTGACCTATGCCATTGTCACCCCAACTGGATCCTCCAAGCCAGGCCCTCCTCTTTCTCCCAGCGTAGCTGAGAGCCCTCATCTCCTCTCCTTCCCAGCCGGGAGGGTTTCCCTTCACAGCTGGGCTCAGCATAGATCTCCTCGCCCTTTTTCATCACCCTCCTACTCTTGACACACCCTCACTCATTCCCGAGCTGTCAGTGTTAGGAAACTGTTATTGCAAGGTGACTTTGGCCACCCACTTCTCTGTGTCCCCTCATCTCAGGAGTTTTTGAGCACCAGGCAGCTTGGTACTGCTGTTACCTTCTCTCTGCCCTGAAGGCCAGGTCCAGCGAGCCCTCCTGTGACTGTCAGTGATGCCCTGGAGCATCTGACCCACAAAACCACTCCCTGTCCCAGGGGCCATCGGTTGGGATGGAGATAGAGCTCCACCACCCTGAGCAGCACCTTTTCCAAAGGGGAACTGTGGATGGGGAGCTGCTGAGGCTGTTGGGGGGCACTGAGCTTAGAACACGAGGATGAGGAGGACAGAAATGTCCTTATTTTGTGCACAAATAGCACAACCTGGCTTTGAGCCCATGCTCTGCCTTGCTTATGGGAATTACCAGAGCCCATCTGGCCGAGCAGGCAGCGAGGGCTGGAACGCTGTGGGACACGGGGTGTGGGCATCTGGTGCAGAACTGTGAATGAACCTGCCTGCAGATGGTCCTTGCAGGGGACAGGGGCACCAGCGTGTGCAAAAGGCAGAGAAATGGGGAGCTGGGGTGACTCCCTGGAGGAAAAGGAAATAGCTCTGCGTGAGCAAGAGAAATGGGGTGATTGCTGTAACAGAATTTATTGCCAGGTCGGCATGAGGCACTCTGCAAATACCATCCCCACGTGCTTGGGAGGCCCTCGATTGCCAGGAGAGGCAGGGCTGGGGCAGGAGGTGGAAATGCCAGGTGCTCATCCCATGTTTTCCTGGGATGGCCAGTGTCCTCTTCTTGCCTTCTGCAGCAGGACATCATGTGTAATCTGCATTGTGGGTCCTGTGGGGACACCAAAGCCACAGCTTTGTCCCCTCTGTGCTGCAGCAGAGGAGCTGTGCCATCTTCTCCAGGACTTTGTGCTGCAGAGTGAGAAATTTGGAGCATCCGGATAGGAACTGGATGTAGGGACATTATCTCATGGAGGGGACTGCTATGGGGTGACATTGGTCAGGATGGAGGTAGAGCCCCACCACCCTGAGCAGCACCTTTTCCAGGGGTGATTAGGGGATGGGGAGCTGCTGAGGATGTTATGGGGACACTGAGCTTACAACGCAAGCAGAAGGGGGACAGAAATGTCCTTACTTATAAGAGCACAAAGAAGATGTCCAGGACAAAATCCGATCAGGCTGCAAGGAATGTGAAGAGAAGAAATTATGGAGTTGTCCATGCCAATGCAATGAGCCTGGGCAGTGAAGATGGAGATTAGGTATTCCTAATTCCTAATTTGATGAACAACCTTAAATCAATCAGAATTGCTGACAGCCAGAGGGGTGCTTTAGGGCAGCAATGCTGAAATCATGGGGAGTTGCCAGCTGCCCAGTGGAAAAGGCCCTGGGGGTTCTGATCAACATTGACTGAACGTGGGCCAGCAGTGGCTCAGGTGGCCCAGAAAGCCAACAACATCCTGGCCTGGATCAGTCCTGGTGTGGCAGCAGGAGCTGGGAACGACTTACTTTTGTGCCCCTCACTCCCAAGAAAGACCTTGAGGGACTGGAGCTCATCCAGAGAAGGGAATTGAGCTGTGGAAGGGTCTGGAGAACAGGGGTTCTGGGAGCAGCTGAGAGACCTGGGGATGTTCAGCCTGCAGGAGAGGAGACTGAAGGGAGACCTCATTGCTCCTCTGCAGCTCCTGGAAAGAAGGTTATGGTGAGGTGGGTGCTCGGCTCTTCTCGCAAGTAATAAGAAATGGGATGAGAGGAAATGGTCTGAGGTTGCACCAGGGGAGATTTAGGTTGGATATTAGGAGAAATATCTTTACTGAAGGAGTGGTGAAGCCCTGGAAGAGGCTGCCCAGGACAGTGGTGGAGTCTCCATCCCTGGGGGTGAATAAAAATACCTGTAAATGTGGCAATTTTAGGACATCGTTTAGTAGGCACGGTGGGGTTGGGTTGAATGGTCTTGGAGGCCTTTTCCAACCTTGATGATGCTGTGATTTTGCAGACACAAAGCCATTACCTGCTCCCAAGCCATTGCCACCAATACTGTGAAGGTGGTGGAGGGCAGGGGGGTGACAGTGAGCGCTGCTCCCTGTCTCAGGCTCACCCCGAAGCCTCTGTGTGTGTGTGCAGGCAGCTCCCTGTGGACATCAGTGCTGCCACCATGGCCAAAGGCAATTTCCCAATGCGGAAACCAGCGCCTTCCACAAAGGGGAGGATGCTGTTAGCAGGCCTTATCTCAGCAGATAACAAGGATTTATCTTGGGGCTCAACACGAGTGGTTGCTCAGTTGCAAACAGTCACAACTCAGCTGTGTTTGTCATCTGCAAACAGGGTAAAGTCCACCAAGTCGTGGGTGCTCTTGGTCTGTTCGTGGGGCGACACTCACCAGGCTGAAGGCTGCCATGAGGCAAAGCAACCTGGGCATGGGAATTAAATGGGAAAATGGGAATAGTCACCTGGAAGTACTGAAAGCTTTGCTAGGTTTCCTCATAGGTGGAAAAGGTGGAGAAAATGTCCTAAAGTCGGAATTTACCATCACAGTTTCCCCACACCCTCGGGGATGAGGATGTTGGAATGAACCAAAAGGCCCTGGGGAGGCTGGTAAATCACTTACCAGGTGATCATAGAATCATAGAATCGTTTCGTTGGAAAAGACCTTTGAGATCATCGAGTCCAACTGTACCAGTTCACTACTAAATCATTATCTCTGAGCATCTCATCTACTCATCCTTTAAAACACCTCCAGGGATGGAGACTCCACCATTGCCCTGGGCAGCCTCTGCCAGGGCTTCACCACTCTTTCAGTAAAGAAATTTTTCGTGATATCCAATCTGACCCTCCCATGGTGCAACTTGCGGCCGTATCCTATCACTTGTTACTTGGGAGAAGAGCCCAGCACCCACCTCACTACAACCTCCTTTCAGGCAGTTGCAGACAGTGATGAAGTCTCCCCTCAACCTTCTCTTCTCTAGGCTAAACAAACCCAGTTCCCTCAGTTGCTCCTCAGAAGTGATGGGCTTGACCCTTCAGGTGTCCCTCAGCTCAGTATTCCATCAGCTTCCTGATGCAGAGGCCAGAGCGTTGGGGTCATCGGTGACTTACAAAAGTGAACAAAGTTCTGAAAATAGCCACATGGAAACACTGTTCAAGTTGCTGAGCACCTCTTGGATGAAGATTTACTGGGAGAAGCTAACGAGCAGCGTGGTTCCCTCGCCAGGGTTTTGTCCCCTCAGTCCTCACCCACGCTTGGATAAATGGCCACAGTGACCACAGAAAGAAAATGCTTTGCAAATACAGCACTCAGGCTGCAGGGGGTCTCATTTCAGAGGTGGTGAGAACCCGTGAGTGTAAAACCTTTCTCTATTTCTGCAAAAAAATGGGAATGGCAAAAGTTCACCTGTTTTACAGGTGTGACCCGTACCCCGAGATACCCCGGAGAGGCACAGCCTTCAGTGGGCTTTTCCAAGGCACCCAGCCTGGAGCGTGAACTTACCCAACTAAACATAACTTTCTGCTGAGCAAAATAATTCCTTGGACCCCTGATTAGACAAATATTCTCAGAATAGCAACAAGGCTACTTTATAGCCAGACTAAACAGAGCTCCCCAGCGAGATATTGAAACTGCAGACACAAGAATTCCCCTGCCCTGCTGGAACAGCTGGTGTGCGAGGCACACAAAGTTATTGAGGCTTATCAGGAGCACACCGAGCTCTTCTCAGGCAGCTGAGATGCCCAGAAGCTGCTGGAGAGCTGCTGTGGGAACACAGGGTCTTTGGGTATCTGTGTTGCAGGGCTGGAATTCTGGGTTGGTCTGGATTTGTTTGGGGACTTTTGCTTGCACTGGGTTTGATAAGGGCCAAGGGGTGCAGAGAGGAATGTGAGGGCTCCTGTCCTTCCAGATGGTGGCCCTGGGGCTGGGCTCAGAAAAGCCATATGGAGCAGCTGAATGGTGTCTGTGCAGCATGACTGGGGGTACCTAGCTCAGCACTGCCCTGTGTGAGGCTTCATCCTGCCCAGGGGAGGTGCAGTGATGCCTTTCAGCTGCATCCTTGAATTGAGGCTGTAAGGACAACCACCAGCTGGCACTGGCGGTGTCACTCCGAAACAACTCAAGGGAGGAAAGAAGAAGAAAACAAAACACTTCTGCAGTAAAAATAAAAATAGTCAGGCTCAGATACTGTCTGCCAAGGAAATAAAATAAGCTCGGCTGGGCTGCTGCCAGGACAGGAAATCCAGCGGCAGTAAGAGTCCCCTGGGTGCCGCTAACTCATTCGGGAAGCATTGTCGTGACCCTCTCATTGCTCATTTTCTGATTCTTCTCTGCATTAGGTCATTTCTACTCAGCTCATCCAGCTCACGTATTCTCTGGTGCTGGGGAAGGAAGGCAAATAATGCCGACTCTGGGCCAGCTTTGAGGCGCGGGGGAAGGCCGGAGGAAAGGATGGTGAAAAATAATTTGTGTCTGAGAAGACCTGCAGGGCCGCGACACGGGGGAGGATGAGGAGAACCTTCTCCCCAGGGTCACTATTGCAGTGTCACCCACCCTGCGGGGCACAAGCAGAGCCAGAGGTGATGAACTGGATTCTCACCTTGGAAAGACTGAGGATGCCCCACGCTTCCCTGTCTTCATCCCTTGGCAGAGGGTGAGGAAGAGGAAGGTGGAGAGGAGCCAAGCAGGAGCAGGTGGGGAGCAGGGAAGGAGTGTTTGCAGAGGAGCCATTTGAGAGTCATTTCTTGTCCCTTCCTGAACTAATAGGGCAATTAGTGCAGGACACAGGTGTTTCTCATGGAAAGTTCCACCCAGCCTGTGCGTCAGCTCGCTGGTTCTCACTACCATGATCACAGTGTTTCTAGACAAAGGCAAGGGGTGAAACCTCCTGCTCCTGGGACTGGGGACAGCAGCGACCGTTCACAGAGCGCCAGGGAAACCTCCTGCTCCAGGGCAGATCCACAGCTGGGTGACAAATGGGCTCATGTGTCGAAAGCCGATCCACAAAGACAAGCAAACACCACTCTGCGCTTTGATGTGCTCCTGTGCTTGACTTTGGATGTTAGATCAGTGCATTTGATTTTACCCTGTTCCCTCCAATCAGCTGTGGAGAAATTGGAGAGGGTTCTGCAGAGGCTGCTGAGGTGGTGATGGACCCCAGACACAAGACCTGTGTGGAGGGGTGGGGTCCAACAGCATCCTACAACTTTGGGAAGGACAGGTACAAAGATGATGGAGTCAAACTCTTCTTTGTCACTCCAAGTGACAAAGTAAGGGGCGACAGCCACAATGTGTGACAACATTTAGACCTTCAGCTTGGACAACAGGAACAATATCTTCATTGTAAGGCTGATATGCAGTAAAAACCAGGCCCCCAGAGAGCCTGGGACTTCTCCATCATTGGAAGTGGTCAAGACTTGGCCAAAGTCACAGCCAACCTGGCTGAGTGATAGCAATATTCCTCATCTGAGGAAGGGCTGGATCACAGATATCCAGGGGTGCCCCCTTGGGACATTGAGGATTTTGCACCTCATTTTTTCTGGTGGATGTGGGCAACATCCCACAGGAGCTGTGGGACAGAGTTGTTCCAGGCCGAAGTCCTCATGGGAGCTGCAGGAATGAGTTTATTTCCATGGCTCGGGAAGAGACCCAAAACATTGGAGTCTGAACTGAGGGAAGAGCACTTTCCTTCTACCCAGCCTGAAGTTGTCCAATTCTGGGTAAAAGAGGACACCTGAGTGCCAAAGATTGGGCTGGGTTGGGCTATAGGATGGTGATGTGGAGCTAAGGTTGACATCTCTGCCACCTCTGTCTGCATCCCTTACTGGGCAAGCTCACCTCCATAAAATATATGACTATACATTCTGATCTCCAGATTGTTTTGTTTTCTAGAAATTAAAATCTCTTTTTTTTTGGCCCCACGAACATGCCAATCACCCAGCACCTGAGCAGCACCCTGATAACTGGAGGGATCAGTGAGGGGCAGGGATGCTGAATGGCTCTTGCAGCGATTGCCCAACATCTTTCATTTAATTTGCCGTTTGAATGCAAACAATTGACTTAATTAACTGGATGGTCTTTCAGGAAACCGAAGTGTCGTTACAGGTAGGAAGTCTGATAAGTTAATATAGGCAATCTCTCCTCTTCTAAAATAAACAGAGAGGAAGGAAGGAAGATGGGAGTTCTCACAAATCACTTCTTAACAGAGTGTCGACTTTTATGGCTGTGCCATAAAATAACAGTTCCTGAAGCACTGGCACAGCATTAATTAGATGAGAATATGGACACACTCATTACTGCAGCTTCATTACAGCCCAGGAATTGACTCTGGCAACGAGCAGTGTGGGTTCTGCTGTGCCCTCACTCATTTGCTGCCAGGTGTCCCTATGCCAGCGGAGTTATTTCCTGGGAGTGCTCCCAGTGCTCTGTGTGCCCTTCCCACCAGCTGAGGGGCCACCAGGCTGATCACAGCAGACTGGGCAAGCTGCTGGGTCCATGTGGGTGGTTTCAGGATGCTTGGACCCCCAGTCCACCACGGGGGTTTTGAGTGAGGCTGCAGTCTGATCTCGCACAAGGCAATCCCTCTGTCTGTCCTTTCTCTCCTGCGCAGAAAGGGGCCTGAGGAGCAGCTTTAGGGCCACCGCTTGAAGATCCTGAAGGGTCCAGCTTGGACCATTATTGCAGCTGCAAAGGCCTCTCTTCAAGAGGAGCATTTTAGAGGGATGAAAGTTTGCTGGGAAATGCAGTGGCCCCTACTCTGGTTCCTCTGTCAGACACGCACCTGCTGTCCAGAGCACCCAGCTTTCTGAATGAGCTGGGCAACCAGAGACCTCTCCAGTCTCCTAAGAGACACAGATCCCATGAAAGCCTTATTTAGCCACTCCCCTGCAAGCACCTGTGTAAGAGGAGGTGATGAATGTCCCGGTGTGCTGCTTTGTCCCTGCTGACCAGGACAAGAGCTTCAAGTTCTCCTGGATCTGGAGAGGCAAAGCTCCTCATGGAAGATGGGAAGATATTTTCTGTTTGTATTATTGCCCACACAGGTTTAAGGAGGTGATGGTGCTACCTGTGGAGCCAGCCTGAGCACTGTGGAGGCTGTCAGACAACACTGGTATTTTCCAGTCTCCGGTATTAAAGGCCACTTGGGGTTGATCTGTTTTCTGGGACTTCCCCAAGCACCCTAAATTCGTAGAATCATAGACTATCCTGAGTTGGAAGGGATCCACAAGGATCATCGGAGTCCAACTCCTGTCCCTGCACAGGACACTCCCAACATTAACCCCATGTGTCTGAGGCCTTTGGCAAAATGCTTCTGGAATATTGCCAGGCTGTGACTGCTTCCCTGGGGAGCTGTTCCAGTGCTCCACCACCCTCTGGGGGAAGAACCTTTTCCCAGTGTCCAACCTGACCCTCTCCTGGCGCATCTTCCTGCCATTCCCTCGGGTCCTGTCATTGGTCACCAGAGAGAAGAGATCAGTGACTGCTCCTCCTCAGTTTAAACCCCTCACATCTCCTTTGCTCTGCTCCAAGACCACCCTTCTCCTTTTCCTCACCTTTCCATGGATAAATAAATGTCAGATACCTCTGATATGAGGAGACAGCGATGGAAACCCTGGACTGGAGAAGGCATCGAGCAGAGCCCCGCTTGCCTCCCCAGTGCTCTCTCCTGTGGTGCTGCTCTCGGATATTTCCAGCTGTGGCTTTTGGAAACCTTTGGTGCATTTGCTGCTTTTAGCTCTGGCGGTTCTGTAACTGCTCCTGGCAGTGCTGCTGCTCCTCATTTTTCTGGAAAAACCTTAAAATGCTCCAGAGTTTCAGAAGAATGGCCAGCTAAGGAAAAACAGAAAAACAAACCCCAGGCTTTTTCCAGCCAAGCTGAGACGTTGTTGTTGGTTTTTTTTTTCAATTGTAAAAAAAAAAAAGAATATATGTATTTTTTCCTGGAGCAGCTTGGTCCCTGAAAACGAGCTTCCCATTGTGCTGAGCTCCTAAAATAACTGCAGTGGTTAATGGGAATAAAGCCCTGGGAGAATGGCTCGTTCCTGTCTCACCATCCTGCCTGCTGATGCCCTCCAGACCCCTGTGCTGGTTTACAAACCTTTGCAGGTCCTGCGCCCTTCAGAGTGCAGCATTGCTTTGTGAAGGACAGTCCCAAGGCTTTCTTATCAAAGGCTGGCATAGATCAAATGCAGCATTTAACCTCTTCATCTGCAGGGCTGGCAGTGGGACATGAGACCCCCTGAGCCTTGGCCAGGGCTTTAAGCATCCCCAGGGCTGCCCTCGGGCATGGGGTACTTTTTGAGCTCCAGCCCTACCACATAGAACACTGGGATGTCCAGACTAATTTATTTGGACACGGGAGTGCTGAAGATCTGCATGTTTCAGGTCAGGAAAATGAACGGTCACAGTGCTCATCCATTTCTGTCTGAAATTCCTCAAAGAGATGTTTGTTGCTTTTTTAAAAATCGCTTTTTCACAATCTTTTCCTGACCTGCTGCTGTCACCCCAAAGAGGTGATCTGCAGGGGCTGAGAGACTGGGGTGGGGGTGGGGCAGCTCCAGTGGGCAAGGCCACAGCGAGTGGTTCTGGAGGTGCAGGGGAAGGACTGATCATTGCCCAGGGCAGTGGTGGAGTCTCCATCCCTGAAGGGGTTCAAAAAATGTGTAGATGTGGTGCTTCAGGACATGGACCAGTAGGCACGTTGGTGTTGTGTTGATGACTTGAGGATCTTAGAGGTCTTTTCCAACCATAACAATTCTACAATTCTGTTTCTATGATTTTATGATTCCAGTCTGCAGTGGAGATACCAGGATTCACGCTGAGATACCTCCTTGAGAGAGAAGGGCAGAGTAAAGGAAGAGTCGTCCTGCTGATGGATGGTGAAAGCACCCTCCAGCTTTGCACTGACCCTCCTGGGAAATGCCCTGTTCAAGGTGGCACAGGTCTGTAGTCTCTTTTCTGGAGCTGGGCCTCGTGAGCAGAATTTCTTCTGCTTTGCTGCTCCATCCAAGCACTGCTTGGAGCGCAGCTCACTGCGTGGATCCACCCAGAAAGGCTGAGGCACCCCAAGGGCTTTCAGGATCTTTCCCGAGGAGCCATGGCCTTGTCCTACAGTGGCAGTGAGTGCATGTGGGCTCTCATCCCAGATCCTGACCTGTCCATGTGGGACCCCCAAGCTTTGGGAATGGCGCAAGCTCTGATCTTCTCCCGTGGGTTGGCCCTATTGCCAGCTCCTGTGTGTTCAGGGGGGGCTATTTTGGACTCCTTTTTCAACAAACTACAGGAGTACTCTGAAAATGCAAAGCTTGGCCTCTGCAGACTCCCTGGGGCAGAAGGAGCTCTGGGGCACAGCTCTGATTTCCCATGAAATGAGCGAGCTCTGCCAGGGCTTTTGCAACCGGGGCCGCTCCGGGCTGACATCAATCACAGAGAGCTGGCGCTTTCCCCTGTGCTTCTGCCTCCTGTTCCTGCAGCCTTAACAGTGCGTGCCCTTCATCCTGTCTCAGCTTGTCCTGTCCTCCATCCCACAGTTTCCCTTCCCTGCGAGGTGGGAGGGCAGCTTGGTGTGGTTGAAGCTTTGGGAGAAGCAGAGCGTGGGTGAAGTGTTTTACCCTCTTAAGTGTTCAAAAGGCAGGGGTGCAGCTCCCCAGAGCATCACATCACCGAGTTTTCTGCATGGGCTGATTTCATCTTATTTTGAGGGTTTATAGGTCACCATTTCCACCACTTTCTGCCAACCCATCATGTGGGCAGGAATGGACATTTCTGCTCTAAATGCCAGGGAAGCTCACAAAAGTGCTGGGAGATGGCATGGAGAGATGTGGCTTTGTCCCAAGCTGACCAAGGTACATGTGGATGTGATGTGTTATCACTCTGGGGTTTGACTCACGTGTGAGGTGAAAGCCAGGGACAGAGCTGCTCATGGACTGTGTTGTGGCGTGTGCCACCATCCTGCTCCATGGGCACCAGCAGGGTGTTCACACCTTTCCCTGGAGTGGCAGAGCTGGTCCTTTCCTGGTGGACTGATGAGTTTGGAAGGTCTCAAGCCCGAGTCACTCAGACCCAGAGGTCTCGTCACGGCCAGTGTTGAAGCTTTGAACACATTCTCTGTGAGCAGGTTCTGTGCAGGCCACCCATGTCTTTTCTTGTCCTGTAGCCAAGGTCTTTGGGAGAACAAGGCGTGTGGCCAAGGGCTGGACCTGCTCCTGGGGTGCACATGGCCAAAGGCTGGAGGGCTTGCTGTGGACTTGTAGCTTCCAGTGATTTCAGTTCTCTGACCGCTGTATTTCTCAATGTAAGGGGTAGAAAAGCCAGCTGTGGAGAAGGCAGGGATAGCCATTCCCAGCACAGCTGCCTCCTTTTCAAGGGTGGCCACAGGGAGGACACCTGGGTGGCTCTGCCATCCACACAATGCCAGCCTGTATATGGATGTAGCTCCCCTACCCCTTCAATCATGCTCTGACCTTTCCAATGAAGTCGTGGTCCTTCTGGGAGCAGTTTCTCGTTTGGGATTGGATCCAGTCTGTTGCAATATGTTTCTTAGAAATTGCCCCAGCTTCTGTTTTAGTCATTTCCCCACCTGAGTTGCTCCTGCCTTCCAGATCATCTCCTGCCACCAGGGCTGTGGCAGCAAACTCTCACTTTGCAGCAAACTCTCCTTTCTGCGGTCCAGGATCGCTTCTGCTCCTGCAGTGGCCATGCCATGGGCTGGTGTGTGGGTGGGGGAAGCCAACTGTGATGGAGTGTGAGATGGGAATGCAGGAGGGTGAAGGGCTGAGCCTGCTGGGTCACCTCTGTGCTCCTTTTCCCATGTGACAAGGCTCCTCCTGGCCACGACCAAGAGTGATGTTGTTCTAAAGCCTTCCCATCCTTTGACCGTGCCCTTGGGGGTGGCTGGCCTGCAGCAGGATTCCTCAGAAGTCAGGAGCAGCACTGGTGGATGTTGGTGTGAGCTGTAGCTGCTATCAGGCAGGGCTGGGTGGGGAAGGGAGTGGCTGCACTATCAGGTCCTACCTGGTGACACTGGGGGATGAGTCACAAGTGGCACGGCATACCCATGCTCATGGAGGTTTGGTGACTCATCTCCAGGAGCCTCTACTACACCACCTCCTGCCACGTGGCCCAGGTGAAACGTCCCTTGACTTGCAAAAGATCTTCAGCAAAAGCATGGCCAGACCAGCGTGGTGGTGCCTGCAGGATGGGCACCGACCAGGGCTGAGGGCAAGGATTTGCACCAGGCTCCCAGCAACGATGCTGATAACTCCCAGGTGGATTATATTGGAGCTCCTGACCACCCTTGAGTGGAAAGCACTGATTGGGTACTGGTTCTCCTTAAAATGATGGGCTACAGGTTAGGGCATTGCAGCAGCTGAGGTCAAGGTCAGTGGTCTTGAATGAGTCTCAGCTCCTGAGCTTGCTGACAGCCTGTGTGAGGGTGCAGTATCCTGGTAGGACCCTCCTGAGCAGGGCTTTACTGCCCTAGTGCCTGTAACTCCTCCTGGGGCATGGCTGAGAGGAATCACAGAATCATCTGGTTGGAAAAGACCTCTGAGATCATCAAGTTCAGCTGTCTCTGTCCCCTTACTAAACCATGTCCCTGAGAAACTCATCTACTGGCTTTTTAAACACCTCCAGGGGTGGGGTCTCCACCACCTCCCTGGGCAGCCTCTGCCAGTGCCTGAGAACCCTTTCAGTGAAGAAATTCTTCCTGAGGTCTAATCTGACCCTGCCCTGGCGTAACTTGAGACCGTTTCCTCTCATCCTATCATCTTAGAAGAGCCCAGCACCCACCTGGATACAACCTCCTTTCAGGCAGTTGTAGACAGGTATGAGGTCTCCCCTCAGCCTACCCTTCTTCAGGCTAAACAACTTCAGGTCCCTCAGCTGCTGCCCATAACCCTTGTTCTCCAGCCCCTTCCCCAGCCTTGTCGCCCTTCTCTGGACACTCTCCAGCCCCTCAATGTCCTTCTTGTACTGAGGAGCCCAGAACTGACCCCAGGACTCGAGGTGTGGCCTCACCAGTGCTGAGTACAGGGGCACAGTCACTGCCCTGCTCCTGCTGCCCACGCTGTGTCTGACACAGCCCAAGATGCCACTGGCCTTCGTGGCCACCTGGGCCACTGCTGGCTCATGTTCAGCTGCTGCCAATCAACACCCCCAGGAGCCTCTTTTGACCAGCACGTGGATGTACACTGAGTGGGATTTGGAAGACCAGGTCCTCACCTGATGGAGGAGGTTTTGTGGACCATGCACAGGACAGCACCTTGGCTGGTAAGCCAGAAGAAAAGGGGATGAGGCTTTCTCAGTTGCACGTTGAACTGCTGAAAGCCTGAGGGAGCCTCATGGTTACTGCAGGGAGAGGTGAATTCTGGTCCCTGCTCCAGGGTCTGCCAGGGTCTGGTGTGCAGCCCACTGCTGGCCCAGCCCTGTGCACAGGGGGTGTGTGTGTGTCCTCCCATGGCTCTGTTCTCCTGGAGGAGCAGCTGAAAGAGACCACTTCAAACATAGGTGACTCAGCCCTTTGACCATGCTGTGTGCTGCTGCTGCCCCTCCTGTTGAACCTGCACTAGACCAATCTGCTAAGTCTGCTGAGAAATGCAGCTGCTCTGGGATCCACATGAGGTGCAGCCCCAGAGGACCCTTTCCAGTGGAGCAGCAGGGAATGGCAATGCTGAAAGCTGGGCAATTCCCACTGTTGGCCTGAGGGAGACCTGGGTCCGTCTCTGGTCCTGCTCCTATGACCACCCCTACATCTGCTCTCTTCTTTACCAGGGATGTGTCACTGCCTCCATCCTCTCTAACACCTCTACTGGAGTCCACAAATGTCTTGCCCTGGGGCTGTTCAAGCAGTTTGGTCCTGACCCGCTCAGTTTGGCTTTTTCTGGACATCTGAGCCAGGCTGGTGGCTTCCAGGGAGTTTATGTACAGTGGAGACCTCATCACATCATCTTCTCACATTCTGCAGATAGCAAGTCTCAAAGCCTTTGGAGGTGAGGTTTGTGTTGAGCATTATCAAAGCAACAACCCCTGGCAGGCTGAGGAGCCTATTCCCTGGGCCACATCTGTCTGACATCTGCTTCCAGGCAGCCTGTACCTGTGGGCTTGGTATCTGCGAAAATGTGGGGCTCAGCTCTGTGGGGTCCCCTTCAGAGGGGTGGTATTGGTGTGGGAAGACAACAAATGGCCCCTGCATTTGATTCCCTGTCTGCCTCGAGGATTGGACCAGGATCTGGGAAGCAAATTTGCAGGAAAGGGCTGAACTCAATATAACCAGGACAGACAAGTGGCAGTGCTGGCCTCATCCAGCCAGGTTCAAACAGAGCTGCTGCTGCCCAGAAATCACCTGCAATCAGCTCAATGGCTTGTAAGAGTTTTCCATGTCAATCCTTTCTTGGGAACCTGAAGCTCCCCTTGCAGCACTTTCCAAAAGAAATAACCTTGTGCTTGCAGCTGAGCTCAGCTTCTCAGAGACTGAGGGCCACGAGCGGGCAAGGGGCCAGCACAAGGCTCCAGAGCATCCTCTGATGCCAACGGCAGCGCACGCAGGGGAGATGACTGGGAAACAGCCCTGGGACTGAGGGTCTGTTTGTGGCTGGGACCTTGTGGGAAAGCTCCCTGTAGTTGCTTGACTCACAGCAGTTTTTTCAAAAGAGCTTGTGAGCAGCACATGCCACTGTGCACACGCTGGGACCAAATAAAGCCTGGTCCTGTGTCTGCAGGGGAGGAAACAGCCCCATTCCTCCTGCTCTTTCAATTCCCAACAGTATGGAAGTGATTTAAAGCACATGCTGCCAAGGCAGGATGCTGTGGGAGCTGGGGCTGTCGCATCCAGGCAAGGCTGCTGAGGCCTCGATGGGTGCCCGAGCGAGCGGTGCAAGGGGCAAGGTGGCCCCCCTGACCCCACTGCAGGGCTTGTGAGTGGGGTTCAAGGGTGGGATTGGCCTTGGAAAGGCTTGCCTGTCTCATGCAGAGTCCCCTCCAACAGTCCCAGTGCTCTGGGCTGTGTCATCAGGACATCACTGGTTGTACAGCGGGATGCGCCTCCACCCTGGGAAGACGAAGCTGGGTCCTGGCTTGCTGGAGCAACTGGGAATGTCCAATACCCATTGGGCAGGTGAGAGAACTGCTCTGGGCTGGGTCTCTCCATGCTGGATAACCCAACAGGGCTGGAGGTAGAAGGAGGGCTGAGCTGTCTGTCCTATCCCACCTGGCTGGGGCTATTCCAGAGAAATGTGCTGCCTGGATAGGTGGGTTCCCTGGGACAAGGTCACCCTTCGTGCTTCCTTCAAAAGAGCAACATCTCTGGTGGCAAACAGGTCTTCAGCTATGTCAGCCTGCCCTGTGCTGCAGGTCGGATTTACTGTGAGGGAAGTACAGAGAGAAAGAGTTGTAACGATGGCTCCTGGGGAGAAAAATCATGTTATTAAGTTACTTTTGGAGGAGGTTTCCTTAGATACTTCACACTGGTAGATGTTTTCTAATAGCTCTGTTTCCAAGAGGTGCTTCTTTGTGACGTGAAGTGTGTTTGAACTGGAGCGGAACCACTGCAAAAGACCAATTACAAATTTTTAACACCAGTAACTCAGGGAATGGAAAAAAAGATTACCCTCAATTTCTCTGGGCTTCATCCCAGCTCATGAGGATTCACTGGAACCAGCCAAGACAATTAATTCTGCATTTCTCCTGAACACACTGGATGTTCCCTCCTTCTGCAGAAGATAAGAGCCGTGACCTGGTACCGGCTTTGAGAGCTGAGGAATTTCTAACCTCATTTTCAGATAAGAGCTCTGGCAAACCTTGCCCCAGGATGGTTTGAAAGTCTGTTTGCATGGCTACTATGCAAGGTCAAGTCGTTTTGCAAGGACCACCCACAGTTATGCTGACCAGGCTGGAATAAGGATGAGAAGCAAGGCCATGGCACTGCAGACCCTGCAGCTCACAGCAGTGGGGGCTCCCTCCTTGCAGTTTAAGCCATAGGGGGGTCCTGCTCACCCAGGAGAAGCAGAGGGAAGAACAGACTTTCAGAGATGTAAAACTGCTGAATGATACATCCACATTGTCCTTCTGCAAGGGAAGGTTTTCCTACTGCATGGGTTGGTGTCACCCACCCCCCACCAGCAGAAATTGGCTCCCAGTGTGTCTGGGGCAGAAAAATATTTGCTTTTAGGCAATTGGAACTTGGAAACTCTGGAGTTAACAGTCTTTTCCCCCAGGATTTTTGATCAAGTCCAACATTTTCCTCTTCATGAGGAGAAGAAGGCTGTTCCCCTGAGCAGGGTGAGGGATGGGGAGAGCAGAGCTGGCTGTGTGCCATCTGCTGCCGATCGATAACCCAGTTTCCAGCTCCAGCCTCCCATGCAGCTGCATCAGTGCTAGTGGGGTTCAACTCAGCCCAGAAAACTGACTTGATTATTTATCCCTTAAAACAGCACCTTCAGAGGTTCCCTTTCTGCACTCAGCTCTGTCGCAGAGCCGAGCTGACTGCTCTGTGCTCTCTGCTGGATTCCTTGGGGCCAATGGCTCGTGTAGAGCAGTGCAATGGCCCCAATACAGGACAAGTGCTGTGCCCCAGGCAGCTGCTGAGTGGCAAGAGATGCCTGGGCAGGATGTCAGGGGAAGATCCTTCTTGCTTCAAGATGCAGAAGGGAAAATCCAGAGCAGGCAGGAACAGCAGGACATGCCAGGGTCAGGCATCGCCTCCTGTGCTGTGGTACCACTGAAATTGTTGGAAAAATACCACTGCCCAGAAGCTGGGCCTGTTGCACCCTGGAAAGTGTGGTTTCCACCCATTTGTACCTGCCCAGCCAGCTGAAAACGGTCTTTGCATCATGTAGGAAGAAATGTTTTGCTGTGAGGGTGGGGAGGCCCTGGCCCAGGTTGCCCAGAGAAGCTGTAGCTGCCCCATCCCTGGAGGTGTTGAAGGCCAGGCTGGATGGGGCTTTGAGCCCCCTGATCCAGTGGGAAGTGTCCCTGTCCATGGCAAGGGGTTGGAACAGGCTAGGCTTTGAGGTCCTTCCAACCCAAACTATTCCATGATTTCCAGAGGACAGGCCATTTGCTGGGAACTTGTGCAGAAGAGGACAAGGAGACGCTCCCCTTCCAAAGCCTTCCTTGAGTTTGTTAAAAGGGTAAGAGGAGGACATGTGCTTTAACTGTTAATCAAAGAGGCACCCACATAAAAGGCTGCAAAGACTGGATCCCACCTGTCTGGGTGCTGCCTGCTGCAAGGACCAAAAAGCTGCAGAGCACCTGGTTCACCTGGAGCAGATTTTGTGAGGGATGCAAAAGGGGCTTTGGCACTGGCAGTGCTTCTTGCTGCACACAGGCTGCTTATTTAGGAGCTGACCCAGTAAAACACTTGAGCACAGAGGTATCATTGAGCTCAGAGGGAATGCACACCTCCTCAAAGGTGGTGCTTGCGTGTTTGAGGCTATGGACGTGGGTAAGTTTGGATCAGGGGCTCAGGGTGTAACACAAGCTACAGGACACTGAAATTCTTCAGGGTTGAGATCACTCTTGGCCTTGTCAAATGACTGCAGAAGATTTATTGGCATTTATCTTCATTGCTACAGAAAAATGAGTGGTGTGTTTGGGCCAGAAAGCGAAAGACTCTTGGAAAAGCAATACAAAGTGTTTCCAAAGCTGTCGTGTGCTTTAATGAAGAGTTTCTCCCACCCCAACCCAAGCAGTGCTTCTGCAATAAAGTCCCAGCTGGGGAAAGGGTGGGCAGTGCCATGGGAGCTCTGCCTGGAGTCAGGGCTGCCCAGAGGGGCCAAGGCTGGCTCTGATGTGCTGTTCCATGGGGGTTGCTGTGGGCATTGAGGCCTGGTGAGATCCTTCCCCTGCAGAGAAGGGGCCAGGAGAGCCCATCGGAAGCTGGGAACAGGGAGTCACACTTGGCTTCCCAGATTGCCATGGAGAGTTCATGTCTTGCCCTTCTTGGGAATGGACCTGAGCAGAGCATCATGGCCTGGACAACCTCTGCTCTCCAGCGCCAGGGTTTAGAGGAGCTCAGAGGCTTCTGGCCCTGTGAAGTGATGGCCCTAAATTAAAGACAGTTAAACAAAGGAACAGCTGCGAAAAGGGAGAGGGGGGAGCGTTTACAGGGCTTTATTTGATAGCAGGACACCTCTGTCATGTGCACTATTTGTAGGATGCTCCCTGGACTTGGAGAGGTGGTGAAGGGCACCTTGGAGACCTGCTGGGTGTGGCTGGTGCTGACCTGGTGCTTGTTCTCCCTCCTGCCAGGTATGTGCTCCATGGCTGTGGAGCAGGGCTGGCACCAACACCCCCTTCCCGCCCCAGTTAGTGCTGGGAGTGCTGAGGGCTGGTGGAGTTGGACTGGTGGTGAGGAAATGCTGGACCTCATGCCAGGAGGCTCTCTGGGGAGCAGAGAGGTCGCCATGGTCAGGGTGCTATGGTGGGTGGAGGAGGTGGCTACAAGGATAGAGGTGCTGCCTGGCTGGAGGCTGTTCCCACTGGGTCCCTTGGTTTCCTTGGCCTGTTCTCCTCCTCTGCAGGGAGCCCTGAACCATGAGGCCCTCACCCCAGAGACTGCCAAGCTCCAGGCTCTTAGGAGTGCCCGTGCTGATCCCAGCCTCTTTGGTGGCCCTGGTAGAGAGCCCCAGGCTGCCTGTGTCTGCCTGCCCTCTGCTCAGTGCCCTCTGTGATGTTTGCAAGGGAAACATTTTGGTGACCACCCTGAGAGGAGCCGCAACGTGTGCCGAGGTGGGGGTGTCTGTCCCCCAGAGCCAAGGAGGCAAAGGGCTCTCCACAGACACACCACCTCGGCCCTGACATCCCCAGCAAACATCTGGAGATGCTCTTGAAGTGTGGTCTGTTGCTCCTGCGTGTCTGAGCGCTTTGCTCATGCCTCTGCTGCTCAAGATCTCTCGTTGCTTCTCACTCCAAGGCGTATTTTTAGCTCTGAGCTGCAGCTGCTCCAACTGCTGCTTCTCCTTGTGAGTCCTCCAGCACAGATAAGGGAGCAAGGAGGAAACAGTCACAGCCTCAGTTATTTTTGGCTATGAGAAGATCCTTATTAACAGCATGACTTTTTAATAAACAAAATACCCCTTCATTCAAGGCAAAGGGGGAACAATTGGCCCATTTATCCCTTGCACTAATGAGGCTGCAGAAAAGAGGTTAATGGGAGCTCAGCTAACGAAGCAGACAAGGGGCTGCAGAACAACACAGCTATTCTGGGAAGGGCAGGAAAGGCTGCTGGGACAGGAGGTTGGGTTTCCTCTCCATCCCAGGGTCTGTTCCTATGTGTTGGGGCTGCCTCCCTGCCCAGTTGGGAGAGGGCATAGCCATGGATGCCCGTGGGTTGGAGGCCAACAACCCTGCACAGCCTGATTTGTTGCTCTAATTACCCTTTTGCTCTAATTACACTTGTTGTATGAAAGGGAATGGTTTTAAGCTGAAAGAGGGGAGATTGAGGTGAGATCTTACGATGAAACGTTTTGCTGTGAGGATGGGGAGGCCCTGGCCCAGGTTGCCCAGAGAAATGGTGGCTGCCCCATCCCTGGAGGTGTTGAAGGCCAGATTGGATGGGGCTTTGAGCCCCCTGATCCAGTGGGAGGTGTCCCTGCCCATGGCAGAGGGGTTTGGAACTTCATGGGCTTTAAGTTCCCTTCCAACCCAAACCATTCCACGATTCTAAGTGGTTTAGGGGATGTGCAGCCACTCTGGGTCTCCTCCCCAGCCTGGGACAGTGTGGGCTGGAAGGAGGGACCACCAGTATTGCTGCTGGTGGCTGTGTGGGTCTGCAGGCATCTCCCCTCACTGGGGAGTCTCAGCCATCCCATACTTCATTCAGGGCTGGCTTTTGGCAAGAAGAGTCCCTTGGGGAGCCTCCTGCCTGTGCTCACAGACCCAGTCTCCCCAGTAAAACCCACAGACTGGGAACAATTGGCTTGCCCATGGGGCCAACTAGAGTTTTCTCCTGACCTCTGCAGCTCTGTCCTGGCTTGGTCAGACCTTGCTCCCTTCCCCTGTGTCCGGACACTGCCCCTCGGGGTGTCTTGCAGCAACCTGTGGTGGGAGGCAAAAAGACAGGAAAGGCCCAAATCCCAGCCTGGGTGCTGAGCCAGGAGGGAGGGGATGGTGTGTTTTTTGGAGACTGCTGAGCATAAACAGCCCCTCTGCTGTCCCCAAAATGCTGCGGGAGGTGGTAAGACACAGCAAGGCTTCCTTGTTCCCTCTAAACCAAGGATCCCACCGTGTCTGTACTGGAAACTGTACCTTGGAGCCCCCTGGGCTCTCCCTTTCTTGCTGATGGTTCCCTGAGCAGAGCTCTGCAGCACGGTGCCCAGGGCACGGTGCCCAGGGCAAGCTGACAAATGGAGCTGGGGGGGCTCTCTGGTGACAGCACACCCTTCTGGGGACCTGTGTCTGCAGCAAGGTGTGGGAGCTGGGGCTGCAGTGCCAGCCAGTGGTGACAATGAGGCTGGAGGGGTGGCAGGTTGGGTCTCTGCACCTCGCTGCTGTCTGGGGCTTGGTCTGGGGCTTCGGAGCAATATGCGTGTGCTGGTTTGAACCCTGAGGGCTGGCACAGGGTGGAGAGAAGCAGTTCCTGTGTCTCCCAAAAGGCCAGGAGGACAGACCCATTGCTTCCTTGAGCCCTTTGCCAAGGTGGTGTTGCACAATCCTGTGCTGGCTGCTGTGGACTTCCCATAGGGCAGCAAAGACCTGCCTCTTCAGGCACTGGTGCAGTTGCTCAGGGACGTGATTGAGTCCCCATCCCTGGAGGTCTTTAAAAGGCAGGTTAACGAGTTTCTCAAGGATCTCCTTTAGTAGTGGACAGCTGCAGTTGGACTCAATTATCTCAAAGGTCTTTTCCAACCAAACAATTCTATGATTCTTTTGTGCAGGTCTAGGACAACTCTCCATGCAGCCAGCTGTCTGCCAGGGCAACTCACTGCAAGGACAACTCGAAGCTTAACCCTAAGCCTGACTGTAAACCTGACCCTGACAATAACCATTAGCCTAACTCTAACACCAACTGCAAGCCTATCTCTAATGGCTCCCTGTGGAGAGTTGGCCCTCTTGTGCAGCACTGCAGAATTCCTTCCCGATGTGATTGGAGGAGATTTGGTCTCTGCAGCAAGAGGAGCCAAAGGAGGCTGGGTGGCTGCTGTGGGTGGCACAGGGGCATCGGCTGAGGACAGGGCCTCCCGTGCCACTGCCTCCCATGGGGGCTGTTCAGTTCCCACACTTGTTGTGCCCTTAAATACTGGGGCAGCTAAAAATTAATTTTTTTGGCACTTCTGTCAAAAGAGACTGAATTCAGGAAAACAAGAGCAGAGCCAGGCTCAGGGCAGGCAAGGGCACTGTATCACTGTGCTTGATTGCCTTGGTTACCAAGAGATTTTAGGATACCCTGTGGTTTTCTTTTCTGTGCTCCACAAGGGAGGCTGCTTTACTGGGAATGGTTCATGAAGGAAAGGCAAGATGAGGACATCTGATAAATGTAGTTAATGGTGGGGAACAGCAGTTCTCAGACCAGGCTGTGTGGTCCTTGTTAACATCCTCAGGAGATGCCTTTCTAGTCAGGTCTGAGTCTGGTGTCAGGGTGTCATGGGCATTGGCTCTTTGCCCCAGGAGCCAGAGCAGCAGGAGATGAGGTCTCTGCTCTCAGTATCAAACTCAGATCTCTGCTGAGCTGCTCGAATCTTTCCCGTGCAGTTGGCCACTGTTAAAAGAGGAACAGTCTCCTCTGGAGAGATGTGAAAAGCTTATTTATAAACATTTTCAAGTGCTCTGAGCTCTGCATCTTCTTGTAGAAGCACAGTTTGTCTGATACACAGCTGAATTTACCCTGCTACATGGGACTTTACAGCTTGATTTGGTTGCTCCGACTGCTGATCGTTGCAGTTGGAAGGATGTACAGTGTCCTGCAGCAGGAACAATGCACTGCAGGAACCAGCCTCTGCCTTGTGAAACCAGTGTCCAGAGAGAAGGCTGTCTTTCCTGGGAAAGGGTGCACCTTGGAATAATAAAGGCAGCCAGACAGGGTGATAAAACGGGTTTTTCTTGTATTGCCATGTCAGAAATGGGTCGGTGGGTTTTTTGGGCTCATGGTAAAACTGTCTGACTTGAGGCCTGGCATCACAGCTGGAGGAACACGAAGATCCCAGGCTCAGAGATGGGAGCCACAGCAGCTCAGGACCACCTCTTGGGAGAGTCCACAGCTGAGCCATCCAACTTCTCCAGGCATTTTCCATGTGCTGGTAAAGCCACTCCTGGCAGGAGCTGTTTGGGTGAGTGACAGCTTTCCCGGCGTTGACCTCCATCCACGTGACGTCTGTGTGACATCTCCAGTGAAACCTGGGGTCTGCACAGTGCCTGGAGGAACAAGAGAGAGCATCACAGAATTCAAGCAGGGCCTGAACTGTTATCAGTTTGCATCTGCTTAGTCCTGCTTTATTCTGGGAGCCTTAGATGTGGTCAGAGCTCTGGAGGAGGTGGGGAGAGTTGGCAGGCTGACAGGCATGACTGGAGCTCTGGGGATGTTCTTTCTAATCAAGTGATCCCCCACAAGCTGGGTAAACATCCTTTGATTCCAGAAATGCTCCAGCAGACAAAGAGATCCTGTCACTGTGCTGTACTGGCTCAGCAGGTCCCAGCACCCTCGCGCCGTTGTTGAAGTTCCAGCTCAACCCAAACCCAATCCTCCCAGTACAATCCACAGAAATAGCCCCATGGGCTCAAAGCTGCTAAGTCAGCTCTGGAGGGAAGGGAGGTTTTTTCTTGTTTTTCTCCTAAAAGGGTAACAACTGGGGCAATGGCTTTCAGAAACGTGGCTGGTGATATGAGGGGCTGAACCCTCATCCCTGGAAGAGCAGATGTTGGCATGGTGCTTCACACTCTGCTGTGCTTCTCCAGAACAGTCTTTTCTCCTGGTCCTGGCTCCAGTGTCCCCTGATCTGAAGCCTCCTGGGGTGCTGAGTGGGAGCTGGGGGAAGGCTGACTTTTTTTGCCACCCTGAGGCTCTGATTTTGTCCAGCTGAGCCCCTGCCTAGAGGCTCCTGCATCAGTCCTGATGGCCAAAGCTCTCTAGTAACCTCCTGGCTTTGTGAGATGAACTATGGCTATGAGGGACAGGAACAACCTTTATTTCCTCTGTTTTGCCTTCAGCTGTATAGAATCATTAAGGTTGGAAAAGACCTCTAAGACCATCAAGTCCAACCACCAACACAATCCCAATGCTTGCTAAACCATTTCTGTCTGAACACACCCTGGTACCAGACTGCTTTGCCCTGTGGATGGGTCTGTTCCTTCTCCCTCAGCTCCCACCATCCTGGCTGACCTTCACCCCAGGCTGAGGAGACAGCTGTGCAATGTAATGCAAAAAAAAAACAGGTGGGAAAAAGACCGGGATAGGAAAAGCATGGCAGCTCTGTCCTTGGGGGAGCAGAGCAGCACGGCCCTTCCTCTGAGACCCTGGCAAGAGGCCACCTCTGCAGGAAGGAAAAGGTACTGTACATCCATGTCCAGTGTGAGACCTGGGCTGAGGGTGCAGCTACTGGAGATCAACCACCCTGTAGTCTGGGCTAAAGCTGGGGCATCGCTCGCCCTGTGTGAGGTGAGCAGGGCTTGCCTGGAATCCAAACCACCCATCCTCCTGCAGCTTCCAGGCTGGAGGATTTCTAGGCCAGGAAGGACCAGTGGCTGCACAGACTGGGCTCTCATGTAGAGTGGCTTCAGCAGCTCCTCCCTTGCAGCAGCCAGGGAATGCCTGTTACAATGACCTCAGTCCTACAGCCCCAGGTGACCACCCTACACCTGATGTGGCCACTTGAGGAGCTGTCCTTGGGTGTGATCGTCTGTGGAGCTGTATCCAGGCCAGGGTTTGTGGCCCTAACGCTGGGGTTTTAGCACAGGTTTTCGTGCACACAACATTGACTTCTGGTGCCTTCACAGGTGACCTGGGTTGTCCTACCTTACTTCCACTTTCAGATCAAACCTGCAGGAGCCCTTGGCTGGGTTGTGGGTGTTTCAGCTGCCCTAATGTGTCTGAAACAGCACTGGGTGCCCGTGTTCAAGCACCTGACTCCCTGCCCAGGTTGCTGGACTGGGTGGCTCCATGCAGAGGATCTGCAGTGGAAAACAGGGAGAGGTGGAGAGGTTGTGATCAACACAGGTTGGTGGCTGTAGGGTATCAGCAAGGTTGCTTGGTCTCTCCAGTTTTCCTGCCTCAGAAAGGAGAAGAAGGGCTCTCCTGGGATGAAGGGGCAATAAACTGAAATCAAAGGGGAGGAAAACATTTCTTCACTCAGCGCGTACACAGCCTGAGGAATTTACTGCAGAGTGGGGGCTGGTGATGGATGCTGTCTTTGGGTTGGGAAGCCTTTAATGCTGCATTTCTTGTCCCACAGACTCCCAGAGGATTAATTAGACAGTGGTCAATAACGAGCCTCCTGGCTATGACTGGGGAAGAGGCCATCTCTGGGAGCCCCACGGCATACGATGACCGGGTGGGAGCAAAGCATCATTTCTCTGCAGGGTGACGCATCAGCTGGTGTCACAGCATCCGTCCAGGGTCAGGTTAAGGGTCAGAGGCTCTTAGCCCAGTGTCCCAGACAGTGGGAGATTGCTGTCACTGCTGATGTCAGGACAGCACCATAGAAGCCATCTGGATTAGTCCCGTTTGCAAGAGCGCGCAAAGTGCGGCTGCCGAGCTGTGGGGGTTTTTATGAAAGGTGGGAGGACAAAGTGGGGAAGGGTCTGAGGTGGAGCATGAAGGTGGTCACTCAGCCAGCTTGTTGATAAGTCTAGTGAAGTGTGAGGCAGTTGACAGCCAGATGGCTGGTGCTAGAAACACCTCCTAATTAACACGCTATGGAGGAAACAAGGTATTGCGTGGGGAAGTGGGTAGATTGTTCCTGGGTCTTCACTCAGACCCATCTCAGAGAAGGTAAGTTATATAAAGGCAAGAGAGCCATCTTAATCCTGGGGCCTGCTCCGTGCCTGTGAGCTTGAGTGCAGAGCACCCGCACGGGAGACCTGACGGCGCGTTCAGGCCAGCGGATAGCAGAGAATGGGAGAAGCCATTACCCACCCTGCCTGGCACTGAGAACAATTCCAGGGGCTGCCCAGAGGTGGAGAAATGAGAAGAGAGGAAGTCCAGGACTTTCCAGAGGAGAGGTAGCTGGTCACAGCAGAGCTGAGTTTGAATGACTGTTGGGGTGCAGCGCTGTGGAAGGGAGGTGCAAGGGAAGCTGTGGATGGAGAGGGGCAGCATATTTGACGGAGTCTGGGCCTTGTGCTCCCAACTTGCTTCTTCTAGCTGAGCATCTTACGCAATGCAGAGACATGTGGTGCTGGGTGACCTTCTCATCTCTGGATAGCCTGGAGATGTCTCAACCCTGTAGCTGGGTGGAAATAGGCGTCGGGGAGGGAGATGGGAAAAACATCCAGCTAAATTCCCACCGCTCTTGTTCCTAAAGTGTTGTCCCATTGGAACTGGAAACAGTGAACCCGGTGAGGGGTCCCAGGATCATGAGATACAGGAGATGCAAAGGAGACAGGCCTTGGCAGGATCCTGGTTCTAAGTGCTTGTGTCACTCACTTCAGGAAAAGAGACAAACTGCATGATTTCCAAATATACCCTTTCTTTTGTGAGCAAGGAGGCAGTTTGAGCAGTGATAAACTTCTGCCCATTCATGTTTTCTTCATGGATCCCGTGTGTCATGAGGGGAAGACTCTGCCATCAGAAACCAAAAAAAACAGCATCTCTGATGAGAGACCGAGCTGAGGCTGCCATGTAAGGACTTGCTTTCACCCTGATGCTGTCTTCTCCACTTAAAAGTGAAGGCACAATGCAAGTGAAAGCATGAATGCCAAGGATTCCCCCAGATACTTCAACATCCATAAAACATTCACCCTATTATCCCCAGAGAAGAGTGTGAATGTTGTGTATCATACGGTACCAATTGTGAGACTCATAATGACAACCAGTGCTTTCTCATTCAGCTTTCTGGATGCAACGTGGCAGAAAAAACCCACCCCAACAGAGCCAGTGACTGCAAGGGCTGAGATCAGAGGAAGGGGTTTTACTGAGTCCCTGTCCTAGAGGTTTGGTAAAGGGTTTTCTATTAAAAACTGTCACTTACCACACAGCAGCTGGCATGGCACAGGGTACCACCTGTCACCCATCTGCCAAGAGGTTTGTTGGCTGGTATGACAGTGCCAGGCTTTGAGGCTGACATTTTGACACTGTCCTGAACAACATCCTTGTCTCTAACTTGGAGAGACATGGATTGGATGGATGGATCCCTTGGTGGGTAACAAGTTGCCCGATGGTTTCACTCAGAGTTGTGAGTGAAAGGCAATGGCTTGATATCCAAGTTGAGACCTGTGATGAGTGATGTTCCTCAGGGCCTGGTATTGGGACCAGTGCTATTGAACATCCTTAGAGATTGGGGACAGTGGGATTGAGGGCACCCTCAGCAAGTTTGCTGACATGATGGAGGGATCCAGAGGGTCCTGGACAGGCTTGATAGGTGGGCCTGTGTGAACTTCATGAAGTTCAAGCCCAAGTGCAAGACCCTGGACGTAGGTAGGGGCAATCCTCAGTGTCAATATAGGATGGGGGATGAAAGAATTGAGAAGGACTTGGGGGTAGTTGTAGGTTAAAAGTTGGACAGAACCCAGCAATATGCATTTGCAGATCAGAAAGCCAACCACGTTCTCAGTCCACCCAAAGCACTGAAGCCAGAAGGCCAAGGGAGAGGATTCTGCCCCCCTCTACTCCACTGAGGTGAGATCCCACCCGGAGCCCTGTGTTCAGTTCTGGAGTCCTCAGCACAGGAAGGACAAGGATCTGCTGGAGTGAGGCCAGAGGAGGCCATGAAGATGATCCAAGGGTTGCAGCACCTCACTAGGCTGAAAGAGTTGGGGTTGTTCAGCCTGGAGAAGAGAAGGCTCCAGGGAGACCATAGAGCAGCCTCCCAGTGCTGAAAGGAGCTCCAGGAAAGCTGGGGAGGGGCTCTTGATGAGGGACTCTAGGGATAGGAGGAGGGGAAATGGTTTTGAGCTGAAAGATGAGAGAGATGAGAGCTTAGGAAGAAATGTTTTGCTGTGAGGCTGGGGAGGCCCTGGCCCAGGTTGCCCAGCGAAGTTGCAGCTGTCCCATCCCTGGAGGTGTTCAAGGCCAGGTTGGATGGGGCTTTGAGCCCCCTGATCCTGTGGAAGGTGCCCCTTCCCACGGCAGGGGGGTGAAACTGGATGGGCTTTTATGTCTCTTCCAACCCAAACCATTCCATGATTCTATGATACAGACCTGCCTTGCCGGGGTATGTTGGGTCTGGTTTGCTCAGCCCTGGGTATGTGGCTCTCTTGCCCATGCTCAGAGCTGAGTTTCCAAGCATGTAACTTTTAATGCATGGAGAAAGCTCTTGTTGTATGTCTTTGTTCACTTACTGCTGCTCTGCCAATTAGAACTAAATGAGAACCATAATGCCATAAAATCTGGGAAACATCCAGAAGAGGAATTATGAAATAATTTCCTATTGATGTAAGTAAGTAATCAATCTCTCTCACTGAAACTACTTGTAATTTTTTGTGTAATTACACTGTTTTTCATGGTGCTGACTAACGATCCACGGCATATTTCCTACCATGACTCTGACTTAATATTGATTTTGATGTGGGAAACTTTTCTATTTCTTCTGATAATGAATATATATAATTCCATGGTCTGTTTGATACACAAATTCTAAATGTTTCTGTATTTCAACAGCAGCTCTTCCTTTTTCTTAAAATTTATATCATTGCAGATCATGATTCTCCTCATAAACAGCCTCTGAGCTCTGCTTTCTGCACAGATATGGGCACTTCTGTCTTATTTCTTTCCAGGTGACATGTTCAGAACATCCTTAGCAGCTACTGACACACTGAAATTGTATTTACATCGAAAGAAGTGTGACCAGTGGGATGAGGGGGGGTAATTCTGCTCCTATGCTCTGCTGAGACCTCACTTTCATTTCTGGAGTCGTCATCATGGGAAGGACAGGGAGCTGTTGGAGTGGGTCCAGAGGAGGCCATAGAGAAGATCCCAGGGCTGGAGCACCGCTCTAGGCTGAGAGAGTTGGAGTTCAGCCTGGAGAAGAGAAGGCTGTGGGGAGACCTTAGAGCAGCCTCCCAGGACTGAAGGAGGCTCCAGGAAAGCTAGGGAGGGGCTCTTGATCAGGGAGGGCAGGGAGAGGATGAGGGGGAAGGGTTTTCAGGTGAAAGAGAGAAGATTGAGATGAGATCTTGGGGAGAAATGTTTTGCTGTGAGGGTGGGGAGGCCCTGGCCCAGGTTGCCCAGAGCAGTGGTGGCTGCCCCATCCCTGGAGGTGTTCGAGGTCAAGTTGGATGGGGCTTTGAGCCCCCTGATCCCGTGGGAGGTGTCCCTGCCCATGGCAGGGGGTTGGAGCTGGATGGGCTTTGGAGTCCCTTCCAACCCAAACCCTTCTGTGATTTTATGCTGAGTGTGGGGCTGGATGAGGTGTTTCTGTGATCATCTGAAAATGCAGGGTGGGAGATGGATGCTTTCTGCTTGGTGCTTTCCAAACTCAGGGCTCGATTCCTAGTGCATGGGAATTTAACCAGCACTATGTATTGTATTTACAAAGATTGTGTTCCAGACAGCAGATAACATTTAATTGCAACCAATAAATGCAAATTTTTACAGTGCTTTGCTCTCCACATATTGCTCACCTTGACATTCCTGGGTGTAATTTTTGTCTGTGTTCTGCAGCCTCTGTCTCTGCCTCCTTCCTCTGCTGAGATCTGCTGGAGGCTGAGATGAAGGAGAAAGAGGGCGTTGGGGAGGGAAGAAAGATGACAAATGGGTGAAATTATGTTAGGTCTCTGGAGCAGAGGCACAGGGGAAGCTCTGAGGGCTGGGAGTTGGGAAAAGAAGGAAAAAGACAAACATGAACAGAAATTAAAACTGTTGTTAAACAACAGGAGCCAAAAATAAAGGTAGTGTAGTTATTAATATTATTGTTGTTGGTATTACTATTATTATTTTCAATCAAATCTTGCCAGCTACAAGCACCCTGGCCTCACAGCTGTGGTTGCACCCATTGAGGACTGTGCCAGCATTCGCTTAAAATCTCTAGATGAAGCCCAAGAATGGCCCTTGGGATCAGCCTTGCCCTGGCTTCCAAGCTTGGGGATGCTCTCCTGCTCTGCCCAGCAACTTCAGCTCTGAGGCTCCATCTCAGCACCACAGGTCTTGTCACATGTGAGTGCTTAACCCCCTGTAACCCTGGCATTTCTGGGTTCAATTGTGCTGGTCCATGTCTTCCAAATGCTGGCAGCCCATCTCTGCTCTTCCTCCAAATGACTCTTACTCTTCATCCTCTTTGCATTTTATTCCAGGAGTTGGCTCTGTGGTTTGGGCTTGCTGTTGTCTTGCACAAGTTGTGCAGTTCAGAAAAGCTGCTCTGCTCTGAGCTGGGGAGTGGATGCTCCTGTCTGAAGTCTCTATGCTTTTCAGGCCAAGATGTGATTTTAACCCGTAATGATGTTAACCCAAGATTAAAGAGTTGTGGAATGGTTTGGGTCAGAAAGTATCTTAAAACCCATCCAGTTCCACCCCCCTGCCATGGGCAGGGACACCTCCCACTGGATCAGGGGGCTCCAAGCCCCATCCAACCTGGCCTTGAACACCTCCAGGGATGGGGCAGCCACCACTTCTCTGGGCAACCTGGGCCAGGGCCTCCCCACCCTCACAGGAAAACATTTCTCCCCAAGATCTCATCTCAATCTCCCCTCTTTCAGCTGAAAACCCTTCCCCCTCATCCTATCCCTGTATTCCAAAGGAAAACCCAACTGTTGGCCTTTACTCCAGAATAGACACAACAACAATTTCCACTCAGTACCACAGAGCTGTTTCTTTCTGTTGATAGCAGAACATGAACACGAATGTAATCCCGAGTACATTTAGCACACATCCAATTTCATGTAGTGCTGAATTAGGACATTATTGTTAAACCATTAATTTAAAACACTGAAATGCATAGCCTAGAAACTCAAAATGAAACTGTCCTGCCACAATGAGGAATTAGAAATCAACCATTTCATTTCAGCCCACTCTGAAGAGAAGTTTGTGTTCCAGTGTGACCATGCTCTCTGGTGGGAAACTTTTTCCCAGAATGACTTGACTGCTCTTGTGGTAAGATTTTATCCTGAAACCCATTTTCCCACGTTCTACCTTTCTTGCTTCATGGTTCCACCTGAACCTCAGGGAGGGTTTCGGGAGGTGGGTGGTTCACTCTACTCCTGCAGCTACTACTACTCCGCCAGTGGTGGAAAGGCTCCTCACCACAGGCTGGCTCAGCTGCATTTGAAAGGCTTTGTGCACCGATTTAACACTTGGCTAAACACAAGGTGCCTCCTCTGCAGAGCCTGGCTTCTCCTCAGGGTTTAACCCCTTTCATATTCTGGTGCTTTTCTATGGTTCAACCTGAAAAAGTGGTATTTTTTTACTTGGCTGTGATCTGTGGAGGAACAACATTTGCAGCAAAGAATAGTTTGGGTTGGAAGGGACCTCAAAGCCCATCCAGTTCCACCCCTGTGCCATGGGCAGGGACATCTCCCACTGGATCAGGGGGCTCAAAGCCCCATCCAACCTGGCCTTGAACACCTCCAGGGATGGCACAGCCACCACTGCTCTGGGAAACCTGGGCCAGGGCCTCCCCACCCTCATTGTGAAGAATTTTTTCCTAATGTTTAATCTAAATCTCCCATTTTCTCCTCATCCTGTCACTCCAGGCCCTTGTAAAAAGTTCCTCCCCAACTCTCCTGGAGCCCCTTTCAGTACTGGAGGCTGCTTTAAGTTGTCCCCACAGCCTTCTCTTCTCCAGGCTGAACAATCCCAACTCTCTCAGCCTGTCCTCATAGCAGAGGTGCTCCAGCCCTCGGATCATGTTTGTAGCCTCCTCTGTACCTGTTTGAACAGTTCCATATCCTTCTTATTTTGGGAATTCCAGCAGTGGACAGAGGATTCCTGGTGGGGTCTCAAAAAAGCAGAACAGAGTGGGAGATTCACCTCCCTTGGCCTGCTATAAAGCAGTTGCCTACCACCCTAGATGACAACCATATTTATCAGGTACCAAGACTGGAAGAGTGTTTTATTTCTGTTCCTGTTACAAGGAGCTGTATTTCCCTCTGTCTGCAGACCATCTTCCCATATTAAACCATCCAACCCACCAGTCTGGGGCCAAGATGAGGCAATTTTTCAGTGTGGGCTGGTAGCAGGAACCATTGCTTCTGATTTTGCTGTGGAAGAGACCAAGGAAGTGTGGACACTGCTTCTCTGCTCCGCAAGGGTGGATTGAGGTTGAGCCTTGGGCAAGATGGGGCTTGAAGAAGCTGTTTTTGTATCAGGTCATGGGGAGAAAGATCCTGGACTCAACACTTGCCTTTGGCAGTGGTGTTCACCAGCTGCTTTGCCAAAGGGCTTGGCTGCTTTGCTGTAAATAACTTCTGGAGCCTGACTGTCGTGTCCAAGCCTGTGACGGCAAGAGATGGTAATTGACTTCTAAGCACATGATCTCACTGGCTCCTGTCCATTGCAAAAACACCTCGTGAAGGACCTATTGATCAAGAACTGCCCTGTGTAGCTGGGTTACTTACAATCTCTGACAATGTACATATGAAAAGAGCCAGGCATTATCTGGCCACAAAACACTGCTGCTGAGGGATGGTTGGAGTCCAGCAGAATCCACATGACCAGGGAAACTGAGAACTGAGGCTGGAATCCTGGCTTCTGCTTCAGCCCCAGGGAGCACCTCAAAGATGTGGATTTCGGAGCCTCATGCCAGGCACAGAGCATTGGCAAAAGGTTGTCTTCCCCTGCACTCTCTGCCTCAAGACCTTTTCTACCTTCTGTAGATCCTTCCTGCCAGGAGGCCCCTAATTCCTTCCCTCTTCCCATGGCACTCTCATATCTCACAGGAACTATCAACAGCTCCCCTAACTCAGCTTTGCAAGGACTGGTGGTAGAGGGAGGTTGCTCTGGTCACTGATTGTGCTGCTTCTTCCCTCTCTGACCATCTCCATTCTTCGTTGTTGCCCCATAGGTTGCTCTCTCTGGAAATGAGTCGCTGGGCAGACTTGCCAGCTACTGCCCTATCATGCTGGCAACCTTCTCTCCTAGCATGACCATCAACCTTCTCTCCTAACTTTCCTCCAGGTAACAGAAAGCACCAAAATACTCTTCCAATCCCACACTCCACTCCCCTCACAAGGACTCAGTGGGAGATCTAGGTCCATCTGGGGTGTGCCATGTTCCAAAGTAAAGGACTGTGAAGGACTTGAGGAAGTACCTTCAGAACCAACCTCATCTCCCCTCCCTATGGATTAAATCAACCTCATCTCACCTGCCCATGGATTAGTGTGGGATTTCATGCTCTGTTTTTTGTCAGTCTAGAAGGAGGCAGCTCTTGAACAGGATCTTAGGGGGTGCCACATTTGGAGGACCAGAAGAGCTGTCCTGTTCTCTACCTCCTTCTGGTATTGGAGTTTCATGAATGCTAGAAAAGTCCACTTGTTCCGCAAAGGAGAGCTTGAAAGAGCATCTGGAAAGCCCTCATAGAAACTCACATGTCAGAGACACATGTGTCAGGGGCCTGGAGGAGGAGGACTGATGGGGGCTGATGGAGAGTGGGCTGCATGGACAAAAGTAGGACAAAAATGGGAAATGATGCCCAGGACAACGTTAAAAGATGCTGATGGCTGAGGAGAAAGGGAGTTCCCCTGGTGCAGGCGCTGTGCACTGCCTGTACCCAGCCTGGGATATTAAACACTGGCCTTCCCCAATGTCAGAAAATATAGAACCCTCCCCTCAATGATATAATAACATTCAGAAAATTCAACAGCTCCAATATATCCAGAGCCAAAAACCTCATTCTGGAAACAATGCTCCATTTTTCAAAGTCTTTATGCCTTTGAAACTAGCTCTTGATTTTATTGGGATGACTCTCCCTTCCCTAAGAGTGCTCGCTCCAGCACTGTCCGTGCAACCCTTCTCCCAAACTGAATGATTCACTCTGGCCTTGGGGAACTGCCACAAGTCACTTGAGCAGCTAAAAATATCTCAGAGGAAGCAGGACAAAAATACACATCTCTGCTGCCGTAATGCTGGGCTCAGAGGGCACGCAATGGATTAACCTGTTCCATTTTCTGCTGTTTCACTCCCTGCAGGTTTAATTGTTAGTAAAAGCTGATCTGAGTGAACACAGGGGTTTGCTGGAGGTTGTTTGGAAGGTTGCTTTTTTGGAGAAGAGGGGTGATGGAAGAGACATTTATATATTTTAAAAATATATTTCAATATTTATGTATTGCCTCCAGGAAAGCTGGGGAGGGGCTCTTGATCAGGGAGTGCAGGGGTAGGATGAGGGGGAACGGTTTTGAGCTGAAAGAGGGGAGATTGAGATGAGATCTTAGGGAGAAATGTTTTGCTGTGAGGGTGGGGAGGACCTGGCCCAGGTTGCCCAGAGCAGTGGTGGCTGCCCCATCCCTGGAGGTGTTCAAGGCCAGGTTGGATGGGGGGTTGAGCCCCCTGATCCAGTGGGAGGTGTCCCTGTACACGGCAAGGGATTTGGAACTGAATGATCTTTAAGATGTCTTCCAACCCAAACCATTCCATGGCTCTATGAAATGTGGCCTCCAGCTCTGATTTCCAGTGTCCTTCTGGCTCAGGATTTCTTCCAGAGTGATGAGTGGAGCTTTGCTAAGCCGAGGGAGCTGAAGTGCATCTTCTGTGGACTGCTTTGGTGGCTGATGGTACTCAACAGCCTGCCTTGGCCTGGAAGGCTGGGGATTATGAAGCAGCAACTGTGATTCACCTCCTCCACAGCTGCCTTCCAGGAGCATGAGTGCTTATTTCAACTCTTCCTGTCTGGAAGATTTTGTCCCAACAACTGTTAAGTGAGAAGCCATGGGCAACAAGGAAAAAAAGGGGTGTGCACAGCCATGCCTGTAGCTGTCGTGTGTGACGAGAGGCCTTGCAGATGCTTTACCTGTTTACCAGTACCTGGGCCCTACAATGTCTTTGTGTGTCTGGGGGCTGATGGTGGGTCTGCACACACAACCAGCCATGGTGATCCCACAGTCTGCCCTATACAGTGTGGTCAGGAAAGGAGTCCTGTGTCCCATATATCTCTGCAGGCCCAAACCAGCCCAAACCAGATCAGTCTGTCTGGAAAACACACTCTTCTTTTCCTGCAATATTGAATTCCCTTCCCCACACCAGCCTTATTCAAGTCCAGCTATGCCCAGTCTTGGGGCGAGGGCACCTTCAGGGTCATCAATGGCTGGAAGCACTTGTGAGTTTTTAAGAGCCATCATACTCAGGCACAGAGATATTATCTAACCCAACATAGAATCATAGAATTACCTGAGTTGGAAGGAACGCAAAAGGATCATTGAGACCAACTCCCATCCCTACACAGGACACTCCCAACATTCGCACCGTGAGACCGAGGGCATTGTTGAAATGCTTCCTCAATGCTGGCAGACTGGGTGCCAGGACTGCTTCCCTGGGGAGCTGTTCCAGTTCTCCACCATCTACTGGGTGAAAGCAACCACAGACAACCTCCAATTGAAGGCAGATTTCTCCTCCAATCACTTCTATTTCACCTTATACCTTGAATTTATGTCATGGTGCTGGTTTCCTCTCCACTGTCTTTAAAACGAGCCTGGACACGTAGCTCAGATGGAGAAATCTGCTTGGGAGCTGTTTAAGGTCAGACTGATGAGTCTATCACCGCGTGTCCTCGAGGGAGCCTGTGCTGTCAAAAGACAACTGCTGTCACTCCCAACAATGCCACGTCAGCACTGTGAGGCCACCAGTACAGTGGGAAATGAAGTCCATAGGATCCAACTGCCCTACAAGCTCTGAGAAATGTCACCTAAGCGATGAAAGGTCAACCAGCCTCTGAAGTCTGATGCTGCATGGGTAGACACGTTTAAGAGAAGGTTTCCAGCAGAGGATGGATGTGGATTCTCATGGCAGTGGCTACAATGCCTGACTGCCTACGCCAAGGATAACACATGCTCTCAGTCCTGGTTGCTGTATATAGAATATATACTTAGGCTTTGTGACAACTTGGAAGGATGTCATGTCCTAAATGGAAAACAGTTACAGTGAAGTAAGTTGGCTACTCCTCAGCTCCTGAAGTGAGAGATGCTGAAATGATAGGGGAAAAACATTTATGTTGGGAAAATGATATAAAAAAAATTGTGAATTAGACTGCAAACAAACCAAAGAACAAAAAAATCTGGAAACAGTCAAATAAACATCCTCCATGATGGTATTTCCAGACACTAAATCTATGGTCAAAAGCTGGCCTGGATTGTTTATGCTGGAACCAGTCATATCCGAGTTGAGGATCACTGCATTCACTTCCAGAAATAGCTGGAGAATACAACCACCAAACATCATCTCTTGTACAAAGGTTACATCTGCCGGACGAGCCATACCAGAGAGCCCCAGACAGCGAATGCCCCTGGGCTGATGTCATGAACATCAGTGTTTTGCTTGACGTTGCAGGAATGTATCTTTGAGTACCTGGTGTTTGCTTAATGTATGGTACTTTGGGCAGATGATTGAAATCAAGCCTATTTCACTGTGATTTTTAACAGATTCTGCACATCCTCTCTCATAGTTGCTGGAGTTATTTCTTTTCCTGAGGTCGCTTGTAATGAGGCGAGGTCTGAGTACAATGGAGCAGACAGCTCTGGGCTGTGCATCCTTCTTTTCTCCAAGAAAACACCACCAAAATAGAAAGCAAAGCAAAATAGCCCATTTAAGCCCTTTTAACCCATTAACATTTGCTGTATTTAGGTAGCTCTTGATTCCCCCTCCGAGGCAGGCAGGACAGGGGCCAGAGCTGCTGGGGAGCTTGGGGCCAGGTGGTGCTTGCTGGCACTTGGCCAAGGAGCCCAGCCACCAAAAAGAAACAAGACATGCAGGTCCAATGTCTTTGCCCTGTGCTGGCCCCATGGGAGAGCAGGGCTTTTTTTTGTCTCCCCTCAGGAAGACCACTCTGGGATCAAGAAAGACGTTAATAAGCCAAAAGGAGGCTGTCTCACTTCACCGTGCTTCCTGGCTCCATTCCAGCCCAGGCTGTTATTAAATTACCCAGAAAACAGGAGGAAAGAGCCCCACACACCAGCTTTCCCTGCAGCCTTTGTGTCTGTTTTGTGCCAACCAGTCCTGAAACCAGAGCCGGGCAGTGGGGCACCTCGGTCGAGCTGGAACGTCTCGTGTGGGGATCTCACTTCACAGGTTCCTCTGGACCCCGGTCCGTGGTGTGATGTCAAACCAGACAGCAGCTGCAGATCTGGCTCTGCAGGCTCTGAGGGCAATGGCATCGCCAGAGATTTGACCCCAAAGCTCCAGCTTCCAGGAGCACAAAGAGGATATTTTGGTGCAGATTGGAGTGGAGCGTGACAGCCGTCTCAAATACCCTGCGGCCAAGGGGCTCTCCAGCTCACACATCTGATGTGTCCCTGCTGTCTCTGCTGGTGGCAGCTGTTCAGGCCCGGGACAGGGCATTGGGGTCCTCCTACCTCACTGGGGTTTCTGGTCTTTCTGTAAAATGATCTTGGGTCAAACAAACCAGTTTGAGTTCTGGGTTTGTTTAACGAACAGCTTGCAACGGGCACATTGTGGGGAGGCATTTGGAAGGGCTCACTGGGGACTGCAGGCGTCTGTCCTCCTGCACATTGATACCTTATTTATAAAGCTTATGGGCAGGATGACAGTGAGGCTTCCATTCATCTTTTCTTTGTTTTTATTTTTTTATCAATCCATAAAACATTTTAGATGGACAAAGGATGTTGATTTGAGACTCGTCCGTGAGCAGAGTCAGTCTGTAGCAGGTTATCACAGTCTGTCCAGATCTCCTTATACACTGCAGACACAGAGACATCTGAAACAGCTACAGGAGATCCCTGAGGTTCTGAGTAACAGAGAGAAGTGGGATTTGCAGTTTCATAATTAGACCCTTCCATAATTCAAGACTCCTAAACCATGTGGATACTCACTCTCGATACACAGAAGAGCCCAGTGAGCCTGCTCTACCATTTCAACACTCCTGATGTTCAAGATTACCAGAGCCAGCACGTGTTTCAGGGATAATGAGTGAATCAGGTTAGGTGAATTTAACCTGCTGAGATCACTGTGGAGTCAGGTGTTTGAAAGATAACGCACACAGCCCAGCAAAATCCTTTTCTAGTTATTCTGCTTTTCTTCCAGAGAAGGCCAACGTTTATGGCCAAGGAATTTGTTGTCGGCCTTGGCTGTAATTTACATTTCAGTGAGTGCATGTTATGAATTTTGGCACGGAAAGATTGATGTAGTCTCATTTTAGAAGTATTATCATGCATTTAAAAATGATCATCGCAAACCTTCAGCACTTACATACCAAGCACTTTCCATCTCTCTTGCCATCTGTATTGTATTAAAGACTAGAAAGCCTTCAGCTGGGCTGTTCCCACTGAATGCACTGGGATAACTTTCTTATGGAGAGAGGGCCATTTTATGAAGGGCTGCTTCACCATTTTGTTGTATTTAACATAAAAAAGATCCCAAATACTCTGCAATTTTTAAGCCCTTTGCTAGGGGAATGAATTAATAAACTTCCGTTCCTCCACACCGAAGACCACACAATGAGTTCACACCATATTTTGCTGTTTCACATATGTGAGTTAAACACTTAGAAATAAATATTCAGCCTTCCCCCCCTCCTTTAATTTCTGACTGAATGGTGACTTTGAAAATTAAAGTTTTGGTGGTAAATGATGAATCACCATCAGAATTCAAATCATATGATTGAAGGACTTTTCACTTTTTCAACTATTCTTAGGGCTGTTTCATCCTTGAAAATAATTAGACAATAGATTATTCTCCTCCTAGCTGAGTTGTAATGACCTATGAGAAATGCTTTGAAATCCACATGGTTGGAGACTTTAGAAACCACAAAGAAGAGTAATGAATATTTTAGCTAAGCCTTGAATTATTTTATCCAAAGACTGGTTAATTTATTATTGGTAATATACGAAACTGTTGTTTTACCACAAAGTATCCTTTTAGCCATTGAAAACAACTGTATTTAATTCAGCATCACAGTTGAGTATTGCCATGACTGACTATGAACAGCACACATCTGTGTCTTCTGCAGCAATCATTTGCCTGTATTTATGTTTCCTTATTTCTTAGCAACAAAAGGAAGCTTGAAAAGCTTTTCTTCATAGAAATTACACTCGAATTGTTTTTATGATCCTCTTTGACACTTGACAGAGCACCCCAAGCATCTGAGAAATTTCCTTTGCCCAGACTGCGAAATGCCTTTTGACTGTTACCACCATCTGTGCTCACCCTGGTATAATCCTCTACTCATTCCCTGGAAAATCATGTCATAGAATCATCATGGAATCACAGGATGGTTTGGGTCGGAAGGGACATTAAAACCCATCCAGTTCCACCCCCCTGCCATGGCCAGGGACACCTCCCACTGGATCAGGGGGCTCAAAGCCCCATCCAACCTGGCCTTGAACACCTCCAGGGATGGGGCAGCCACCACTGCTCTGGGCAACCTGGGCCAGGGCCTCCCCACCCTCACAGGAAAATATTTCTTCATTTTTGATGAAACATATAGATGCAAGCCCAGAGGAGGACATGAAGATGATCCCAGGGCTGGAGCACCTCCCATATAAGGACAGGCTGAGAGAGTTGGGGTTGTTCAGCCTGGAGAAGAGAAGCCTCCAGGGAGACCTTAGAGCAGACTCCCAGTGCTGAAAGGAGCTCCAGAAAAGCTGGGGAGGGGCTCTTGATCAGAGAGTGCAAGGATAGGATGAGGGGGAAGGGTTTTGAGCTGAAAGAGGGGAGATTGAGATGAGATTTTAGGGAGAAATGTTTTGCTGTGAGGGTGGGGAGGCCCTGGCCCAGGTTGCCCAGAGCAGTGGTGGCTGCCCCATCCCTGGAGGTGTTCAAGGCCAGGTTGGATGGGGCTTTGAGCCCCCTGATCCCGTGGGAGGTGTCCCTGCCCATGACAAGGGGCTGGAACTGGATGGGCTTGAGGTTCCTTCCGACCCAAACCATCCTGTGATTCTATGATTTTTTTCTGTACCCAAAGCACTGAAGTTTTGTTTTTGAAGTGCTGTGCTCGGGGCAGCCCCCTGGGTCAGAGCCTATGGGAGCACATATGGAGCAGGAGCAGCCGGTTCAGAGGGGTCAGTGAGGTGAGGGAGAACTCTCCATATCCCTGCTGTGCTGTGGCAGGATTTGCTCTTAAGATACTCTTACATTCAATCAAGAGTACTTTCAATTTGGATGGGGGTTTTTCCTGTTTCTTGATTTTTTTTTGGTGTGGGTTTTTTTTGTTTCTGTTTTATTTTGTTTGTTTTGTTTTATTTGTTTGTTTTGTTTTGTTTGTTTTGTTTTGTTTTTTTAAAGCAGATGCTTTCCATAGTAATTTCAGAGTGAAAAATGTTTTTTTCTGGGGAAAAAAGAGCTGTTCTGACACTTTTTTCTATAACCCCTGGCTCTGAGGTCCCTTGGAACGCTTGCTGTGCTCCCACCACCCGCCTGTTGTTCCCCCAGTGATGTGTAGAAGCTGCTCTGGGTTTTTCATGCATGGCTGGAAAACCATTTGCTCAGTAAATCTCCCGCATTCCAGCTCACGAAGGTCACAGTGGGTCTCGTTCCAGAGGCATCCTTTCTGCATATAGGTCAGTGTGTTGCCCCCTCCCTGAAGTCCTCATCCAGACCCACATCTTCACATTGGATGCAGGTGCCCCTTGGGTAGTATTGGCCTCACAGGGGTAACTCTTCCACCCATGGATTTTGGAGCGGAGGAGCTGATGTGACACAGTTTTGCTCCATTGCCTCCGATGCTGCTTTCTGTCTGCGGAGAATCCAGACCTTTGTTTCCATTCTGACTCCTCCCTTCCTGCCTTTCCAGGCTAAACTTTCCCAAAATACCCCATTCCCTCAATCAGAGAGGCCTAAGGTAGCCTTGCTCCTGATCTCTTTTGCAGACAGCGGCTGCTCCTCCCCGTGGCCTCAGAAAGTTTCTACAAACAGCAAAGAAATCATATCAAGATGGTGCTTTTTTTTTTTTTTTTTTTCTTTAAAGAGGTTTGGGATTTCCCCTGCTGGGTTTTTGCATCTACTGAAGGAAAGATCCTTCTTCCATCCCCTGTGTGTGTCTCCCCCTCCGCAGAGCCTGCTGTAGGGGCCACACTGCACAAAGAGCTGCTGTAAATCAACCCAGCAGCAGCAATAACACTTGACAGCACCACAAGAGCCCCTCGTTGGCTCTGCAGACTGGAAATGTCTGGCCCATGGCAGGGTTGGTATTTCTGCTTCTTGATAATTTGCCCATACATTGGTTGATATATTTATTTATATATTATGAGCAGAGCGCTTGCCCAGAAAGAGCTGTGTTTGCTTTGGCCACCCCAAGGGTCTCTCTCTGTTTGGTTTCCAAAGCACACACGTGGAAAGTGGAGGGGCAAACTGCTGCTCCAGGAAGAGTTAGTCATTTGTCAGCACAGCTGCCAGGATTATTTTTCCAGGTGGGTTTTATAGGAGCCTTAAGGCAGGAGGGGGTACTGTGCAAGAGTCGGTCTCCTGGAGTGCATTGTTGGCCCATCCTTGAGACGTGATCCTCTCAAACCTGAAAGCATCACAAATGCAGGAACTGGTGCATTGAAAAGTGCACCTTTGGTTTCCTTTCTGGGGAAGGAAGGGTCTGAGGGGCTGCAGGAGATTTTGAGAGTTGGTCTCTGCTGGTTCTCACAGGGATGACAGTCGGACACTGCTTCACCAGGTCTGCAGTGCCTTTTGGACATATCCCAGGTCTCCCAGGGGAGCAGGGGTTTGGCAGCAGTGCTCGGTCCCTCTGTGGGAAGCAGTCCTGCCCTGAGACCACAGTGAACCCCCTGGGGCAGCTTGCTGCGGGTGGGCAAGTGTGGCTGTGGCCAAAGTGCCAGGAGCATCATTTATGAGCCAGGGGGAATCATGGTCCTGTGAAAACTGATGGGAATGTTGCCATGGCTTGCAGAAGAGCCAAAATTTGAGCTTCTCTTCATGTGACATGGCCATGAGCCAGGGCCTGGTACATGGCCTTCCAAGTGACTTGCTGCAGACCTGAGCTGGGAGCTGCTGGTTTCTGAAGGGGCAGGTGACAGACGCTGAACTGGAGGATTTGGTTGCTTAAACGCAGGTAACTTGTGTTCCAAGGGACCTGAGGCATCTGCATATGGTTGGAAGATGAGTAGGTGGTTGAGCAGATGGTTGTAGAAGAGTTTCTTAGGGATATGGTTTAGTAGAGAGACAAGCACTGTTGGACTCGATGATCTCATAGGTCTCTTCCAACCTTATGTTTCTATGATTCTGTAAGATCCAGCACAAACTCACAAGGTCCCCTTTGGGATATCCCAAGACATCTCCAAATACCTGCAGAGCCTATGACTGGGCAGCTGTGTCTCTTCCTGTGTATCCCTGGGTGAAGCTCATCAGCGTGGTCTGACACCCCTCCCACCCATCTTGGTTACGTGCCCTGGCTCACAGCACAGACTCCAGCCCTGCCCTGAGCAGCCAGCAAACACTGAGCCAGAGCTGAGCACCGATCCAAACCAAGTCTGAAAGAGCAGCTGAAATGCTTTGAGCTCGTCTATGGGGATGCTTGTCCTCCTCCTTTGGATTCCTCTGCATTCTCATCCTCTCTGCCCTCTACTGGGAAGAAACAGTGGGCAAAAAGACCTCCTTGGACTTCTCAAGCCGGGACATCTGCATTTAGTCTCTGGAATGCTGCATTCAGCCACCTGCAAGGAACTTGGAGCCAGTCTGGCTCTTGGCCAAACTGGTTGACATCCAGAACTGGTGACCAAGGTGGGGTTGTGCCAGGCTGACAGAAACGTTACTGAAATCTGTGGTTCCAGAAGCAAGGTGCACTGTCCTGTCCTTGTCCTTGTGCTCCAGGATCACAATCATGCAAACATCTCTGTGGTAGCTCCTGACTTTTCCTAGAGAGAAGGAGAGAAGCAGACTGAAGAGGATGATTCCCTGAGACAAATGCAGCAGCAATAATTCCTGCTGGACAACAGTATTCTTTTATACAATGGCAAAAGTCATAGCAATAACAAATACAGCAGGTAGAATGTTTTGACTTTTGGTAAAGCACTGGCTTTTAAGCATTAAATTGGAAGGGAGAAGAATTAGATTTGACATTAGGATGAAATTCTTCACAATGAGGGTGGGGAGGCCCTGGCAGAGTTTGCCCGGAGCAGTGGTGGCTGCCCCATCCCTGGAGGTGTTCAAGGCCAGGTTGGATGGGGCTTTGAGCCCCCTGATCCAGTGGGAGGTGTCCCTGCCCATGGCAGGGGGGTGGAACTGGGTGGATTTTAAGGTCCCTTCTGACCCAAACCATTCCATGATTCTATGATTCTACAATTCTGTGATTCTGTGATCCTTCGGTCACCCGTTGGTTTGGACAACCCCAAGTCCTGCTGAACATTGGGTAACTGCAACAGAGCACTAAGCCACGCTGGATGAGGTCTGCAGTGGCTGATTCACCTGCTCTGCCCAGACTTCCCTTCCCTGTCCAAGCAGAGCTGAGCTCTGGTCCCCACGTGCCACGAGGCAAATGACTCAGAGTTTGTGTTGGGGGTAGAAATAACAGTGGAATTTGTTTTGAGGGAGCGCAGGTGTGCCTGAGAGCTGCTTCATTTTTTTCTTAAACATCCCAAATAAGGGCTATAATTTGTCTTCTCAGACTGTGTCACCTACACACTTTGGCTGCTTCCCACATAGCTGTGGGAAGTGTGGGAGCAATTCCCAGAAGCAAGTCCTGCCCAGGGTGGCGCAGAGAGGTGCACACAGGGTAGATAGAAACTTGCAGTCAGTGCCTGGATTGGACAGTGGTGGGACCTTCACCCTCCCACAGAAGTAAAAATGGAAGGGAGGCCACAGATTCCAAGCCCACAACAATTTCTGCTGCAGTGCCTCGATGCCTGGGCACAGCACACGCTCACAGCTCGGTGATGGTGCTCAGACGGGCTCCTGAGGGGCTGAGGATGCTCCTCCAGGATTCTCTGCCTGGTGGGTAACTCTCTGCTGCCTCCAGCTGCAGGCACTGGATGGGCTCTCTCCATAATCCTGCCTGGACCATAATTAACCCTCGGTCAGCTCCTTCCTGCAGCTTCCTCTTAGGTGGTGGGACATGAGGGATGGAGCACGTCCCCAGGACATCCTTCCAGACACACTCAGCCAGCTCCCCTGGCACTAGAGTGGCTGGACATAATGCACAGCCTTGGGTGTGCTCCACATCTCTGGTGCCACAGAGTTTGAGTGAAGACTGCTTGGTCCCACGGCAGGATTAGGCAGCTGACAGCAGGTGCTTCGCTTTCTGGACTTTAGGTGTGTTTCAGTGTGGCCAAGGATCTGCTCAGCAGGAGATCTCTTGGCTTGAGCACACACCCCAGTCCTTCCTACAGCCATCCCGGCTGCCTTGGCAAACGTCTCTCCTTTCACAGTGACCCAACACTGACTTTCCAGAGGAGCTGCAGTTTCTCTGCAGATGGGCTCTGCTGGCTCTCTGCTGAGGGCACCAATCCCTCGCCGATGCTATTCTGGACTTCACTGCTGCTGCTCTACCCATCACCATGGGATGCTTGTATAATTTTTTACCCAGTCCTATGTAGGCCATTTCTTATTTTTAAAAAGGAACTTCAAAGTCAAACTCCTCTCCAAAACTCCTTGAAAAGTGTATTAAGGTATGACCTAGTTTCTTACAAGTTCTTCTACCAGGACACTTCCCCCACCAGCTGTCCCTCCACCGTAGGACAAGTGGGAGTTCACATCAGTTGTGTCCCTGTCTGCTTGGGGATCTGCTCTGTTCCTCCTGCTCCCACCAGGTGACCTAATTATATCTGTGCTGTGAGCAGGTAAGTGCTGCAGGGGATCCTGTGGTGCCAAGCTACCTGGCATGACCTCCTTTTTTCCCCTGCCCCAATGATAACCGGAAAGAGCTTTGTCTTCTTTCATTTCCCTGTGTTGGTGAAACTTTCTCCATGTAAGAGCAAATTGGGCACGGATGTAAGAACAGGAAGCTTGTGGGTTGGGCACTGGCCTTAAGGCACCACAGTGGACACCTGGAGGTAGTTTGCTACTGACAATGTGGTGGTTGAATCCCACTGTGGAAGCTCAGTGCTCTTCGGCAGAGGATCTCCAAGAGCATCCATCATCCTGCACTGAGCTTCTTCCCAGTTCTTAAATGAAGAAGTGGCCTCACTGCACATGGAGAACCTTTGTCCTAGGTCATCCTTTCAGAAGGGACTCTGAGCCATGCTATTCCCTCCTCTTTATTTGTAGAAAGACTGCTTGCACTGTGTTTAAATCCTAAATCCTGGTTTACTTCTGGTTTCTACTTGAATTTGCCACCTTCTGCAACGAAGCAGCAAAAGTTGTTCCAGTCCCTCCCATGGGGTTTAGACACCCAGTCACACTGGCAGTGCCTTCCTGGCCTGCACTGTGCCAATGTGCCTGGCTGGCCAGAGGGACCTGAGAAGGCACCACTCAACTGAGAGACCCATAATTACATTCGACCCCTTTTTATGATCCATTTGTGAGCAGCTCCCCAGAAGCAGCAAGAGCACATCAAGAGGTGGAGAGAGTGGTGGTGCTGTTGGGGGTCAGAGTGGTGGTTTGGACAGTCTCCTGGACACCCATTATGGATCAAGGATGGCCACAAAAATCTGAGTGGAACCTGAAAGCCTTGATGCAACCTGGCACAGCAGTTTCTACAGAATCACTTGCAGCGCTGCAAGTGTTCAGACTCCACACAGCAGAGTGACTGCTGCCAAGAGAGTATCTGGAATTAATATGACAAGTCAGTCTAATTTGAGTGGGAGAATGTTGCTTCTTTCCAGCCTGAGCAGATTGTCTGCTGGTGGGACCCTGCTAATGTGCTTCTGTCAGAAGAGTAAATAATCACCCGAGTCAGCAGTGCTTTCCTGTTCTGAATTTCTATTTGTTTTGCCCTGCTGGTTCTGAGCTGTCTCGTTAGTTACTGGCAAAGGGCACAAAATTGTATTTCCCTGAGCAATATTGAATCAATCAGGAAAGGGGCATTTCCAGGTGTAGAAATCTCAGGCTCCTTCTCCAGAAAGTGCTGTACCCTCCAAACCCATCCTCTGGTTGGCTCACACAGGTAGACCTCAATCTTTCCTGCTGATGCTCTCCATACACACACAGGGCTCAATCATTTCCTCTGGGATATGGAACCAGTTCCCAGGAATATTTCTATCCTTGTATCGGCATAAATGGCAAAGCTTGACCCTGTGGTGGGAGAGTCTGGTGGGGCTCACCTCATGGTTGCCACGATGCACCTACAGCCATCTAACACTGCTTAGAGCAGCCTCCCAGTACTGAAAGGGGCTCCAGAAAAAGCTGGGGAGGGGCTCTTGATCAGGGAGTGCAGGGATAGGATGAGGGGGAAGGGTTTTCAGCTGAAAGAGGGGAGATTGAGATGAGATCTTAGGGAGAAATGTTTTGCTGTGAGGGTGGGGAGGCCCTGGGCCAGGTTGCCCAGAGCAGTGGTGGCTGCCCCATCCCTGGAGGTGTTCAAGGCCAGGTTGGATGGGGCTTTGAACTCCCTGATCCAGTGGGAGGTGTCCCTGCCCATGGTGGGGGGGTTGGAATTGGATGGGCTTTGATGTCCCTTCCAACCCAACCCAAGCCACAGGGAGTCCAATGATATCCAGTCCTGTCCTGAAACCATGGTGTTCCCCTTGGTCTTTTGCTCTGGGCAGGAGGAAGGCTGCTCTTGAGCTGGCCAGTGCCTTCTGGGAGCCCTCAGCAAGTCAAAGTGAAGAGGGAGGCAGTGACAGGAGCATCTGGTCTGAAGCCACCTTTGAGGCCCAGCCTCTCCCTCAGTGCCGTGTCCTGCTGGGCCCAGTTCATCTCGTCACCCTCCTTCAGGGTCTGGGACACCACTGCTGTCCATAGTGCGTGTCCCCAAGGCAAGCCCTTGGGGTGGAGTGTGGTGTGGGACACCAGGGAAGCCCTGCTTCCAGAACTGCTTTCCCTGGCCACAAGAACACTGCTCTGGATGCCATAAATCTGTCTTTTCCCCGGCTCTGCAATCCTATGAGCTGCCCACAGGCTCCCCCTGGCCCTGTCCATGACTCCTCCACACTCAGTGCCAACTGGTTATTTATGTGGAAACCAGATCCTCTAATTGGGGCTTTGTCTGGGCTGGCAGGAGCCCCCCAGCTCCTTCCTGGCACTTGGCTCTGCTTGTCGAGGCTTCTCCACAGCTGGTGCTCCTGTCCAAGCTGAGCTTCTCCGTGTGTTGATTCATTCCCTCTGAGTAGGGATGATTCTATTTGTGTGCAGAGGGCTTTAGAGGAGATCTGGGAATACCATGGGATGAGCTATTAACTGAATGCTTGAACATTGTAGGATTGGTAACCCCTCTGCATAGGTGTCCCTGTCCATGGCAAAGGGGTTGGAACTGGATGGACTTTAAGGTCCCTTCCAACCAAAACTGCTGCCTAAGTCCAGTCATGGGGAAGGCAGGGTCAGAAACAACCTCTGAAGTTGTTCAGCATGGAAAGGACTGAGCTCTGCTGTGTTGCAACTTCCTCAATCTGGGAGTTGGTGCCAGGATTAATATGACTTTTTTTTCCCCCAGAATCTATTTGAGATGAGAGTTTCCTGGCTCAAGCACTTTATGCTCCTTCAAAGATCATCTGCACAAGGAGATATTTATGACTGTTTTCCTCAGTCTTTTTAAAGACAGAGAGAAACCTGTCTCAGGAGCATGGGCCAAAATCTGTCCTCTGCAGCAAATTTCTCCCCAGTGTGAACTTATGGGCGTGATGGAAGCCAAAAGAAAGTGGGTCATTTTAATCCATGAAGTCAGGAGCAGCAGGCTATGGAGAGGAAGTTTTCTGGGTTATAGACTCTGACGTGGTAGTGGATTCATGGGTCCCAGCTTCTGAGATGTCTGGGCTTTGGAAGGTGTCCCCTTCCCTCCAGGGGGCTGGAGAAAGCTGACTGGTGACACTGGAGGAGGAGCAGAGGGACTTGGCAGTGGGGGCATGTGCAGGGCTCTGATGACGAGCTCCTTGCAGGGCATGAAGGTGAAGATGTCGTTGAAGAGGGTGAACTAGAAATGCCTAACTCCACTTTCCAGCCACTTAGTTTCCCTTCAGCGTGGGTCTGGGGTTACTCTGCTGTTCTGGGGTTCTTTGGTGTATTTGGGGACTCTCCCAGCCCTGACCATCCCAACAGAGGTGTGCCAGGTATAGGAATAAGCGTCTCTGGTGCGAAAAAACATGTGATGTGAAACACTGGCTGCTCCTCAAAGGAGATGTTGCTATTGGCTTGCAGGTGTCTGAGTTTCATGCAGCTTTTACAGGCTGGGAGTATTGGGGTTGTTCAGCCTGGAGAAGAGAAGGCTCTGGGGAGACCTTAGAGCAGCCTCCCAGTACTGAAAGGGGCTCCAGGAAAGCTGGGAGCGGCTCTTGATCAGGGAGGGAAGGGATAAGATGAGGTGGAACAGTTTTCAGCTGAAAGAGAGGAGATTGAGATGAGAAATGTTTTGCTGTGAGGGTGTGGAAAGCCCTAGCCCAGGTTTCCCAGAGCAGTGGTGGCTGTCCCATCCCTGGAGGTGTTCAAGGCCAGGTTGGATGGGGCTTTGAGCCCCCTGATCCAGTGGGAGGTGTCCCTGGCCATGGCAGGGGGGTGGAACTGGATGGGCTTTGAGGTCCCTTCCAACCCAAACCATTCTGTGATCCTGTGATTCAAAGCCTCACTGGGTCCCACTTTATTAACTACAATCTACTCAGAGATCAGCAGTCCCGGCATCTCCTTGGAGTCAGCACCCTTTCCACTGCATTAATTTGTTTAATTTGAGTCTATGATTCTGTGAAATGAAAGGAAAAGACTCTCTGAAGGATGGGAAGTGTGGACAGGTAAAAGGGCTATTAACAGCTAAATCCATTATTAAACTATTATCATCATCAATTTTATTAAAATACCTAAATGGATGTAAATAATGACGGTACAAACAAGGCCACAGCGTTTGGGCTGACTCATCAGAAGCCAAGCATTTTCCCTCCCCCCAGTACTGTTACTGGTCCCAGAGAGCCACTTGCCACAAGACAGCAGCCAGAATCTGTATCCTATTGAAAACTGTCCGTGGCAGCTGGGAGAACTAGAGAGTGAGTCACGGCTGCTGTTGATACCTACAAGGTTTTCCTGAATGACAGTGGATGCTAGAAATAGAAAATACAGTCGAGGAGAGACTGAGATAAATCACCCCAAAGCCCTGATTCATCACTTTTTTTGGCCATTAGCTCTGTGAGAAAAAAAAAGTCCCTGGCCTCTGCCTGAATGGCTGTGTGTCTTTGACAATGATGTAGCTCAGGAGAAATGTCCGAGCTAACTCTGAAACATTCAATTGTGTGAAGCCAAAGCCTGTCTCCATGGCACTGGGTATTTTTAGAAGTGGCAGGAATATCATCCGGCCACTTCAGAAACCTCTCCTCGTTCCTGCCCTGCTGGGTGCAATGAGGCTGCACTTGGCAAAGCCATGGCTCACGCGGGCACGTTGGAGGGAGGGGAAGAGCTGTGCCTTTGGGAAGCTGCTTGCATAATTTCTGGGAAGCTTCCTGGTAAATCTTGTTCCCAGGAAGATTATACTTTCCAACATTATTTTCTGGAAAGCAGAATGGGAAGTTCTTCTCCCAGTTCACAGCAGACTCCTACTCTCATCCTGGGGTCTACCTTTATCACAGTATCACAGTATCATAAGGTTGGAAAGGACTTCTGAGATCAACTCCAGCCTATAACCCAACACTAACACCAACACTAACACCAACCATCATCTAAACCATGGCACTCAGTGCCTCATCCAGTCTCCCCTTAAGCACCTCCAGGGTCGGTGACTCCACCCCCTCCCTGGGCAGCCCATTCCAATGGCCAATCACCCTTTCAGTGAAGAACTTTTTCCTAACCTCAAGTCTAAACTTTCCCTGATGAAGCTTGAGTCCATGCCCTCCAGTTCTGTCCCTGGTCACCTGAGAGAAGAGACCAACCCCTGGCCCACTACAACCTCCTTTTAGGGAGTTGTAGAGAGCAATGAGGTCTCCCCTGAGCCTCCTCTTCTTCAGACTAAACAGCCCCAACTCCCTCAGTCGCTCCTCGTAGGGCTTGTGCTCCAGCCCCTTCACCATCTTCATTGCCTTCCTCTGAACACATTCCAGCATCCTGACACCTTTCCCAAACTGGGGGGGGCAGAACTGTACACAATATTCAAGATGAGGCCCAAGTAGGGTCTGAGGTGCTCTGTGAGACACCATCACCTGGAGAAGGAAGAAAGGTTTCCATTCTGTGGGCTGCAGAAAGCTGTAGAGCAAAGCCCTCACCCCATCCTCAGCCTTGCTTTATGCCAAAGGCAAGATTTCTGCTGCTCCCAATGCCCTGTGGCAGAGGGAAGTTTATATTGGGGCTGCTCAGCCCACCTTGTATGCAGGTATTGATTTATTGATTTTCCACTGCACCAAAGCGAGGGATTCTCTCAATTAGAATCCTGGGTTGCATCAGAAGAACTGTTGCCAGCAGGTCGAGGGAGGGGATTCTTCCCCTCTGTTCTACTCTGATGAGATCCCACCTGGAATAATGTGTCCAGCTCTGGAGCCCTCAGCACAGGAAGGTCCTGAAAGATCTGGAGCACCTCTGCTATGAAGAGAGGCTGAGAGAGCTGGGGTTGTTCAGCCTGGAGAAGAGAAGACTCTGAGGAGACCTTATAGCAGCCTTTCAATGTTTAAAGTGGACTTAAAAGAAAGGTGGGGAAAAAGTTTGTTGCAGGGCCTGTAGCAATAGGACAAAGGTAACAGCTTTAAACCAAAGGAGGGAGAGGTTTAGACTGGAAGAAATCAGGAAGAAATATTTTGCTGAGTGGGTGGGGAGGCCCTGGCCCAGGTTGCCCAGAGCAGTGGTGGCTGCCCCATCCCTGGAGGTGTTCAAGGCCAGGTTGGATGGGGCTTTGAGCCCCCTGATCCAGTGGGAGGTGACCCTGCCCATGGCAGAGGGGTGGAAGATCCCTTCCCTTCCAATCCGTTCTATGAATATAGCAAGAGATCCCCAGCTTCCCAGTAAACTGCACTGCAGATTCAAAAATTGTCCTTGCTGTGTCTCCAGAAATGCATTCCTGGGTGCTTCTTGGCACAGTCCAATCTGGTGTCACCATTATTTATTAAACTGCATCATTCCTGGAGCCCTTGAGGCCAGAGTTCCTGTGTAGTCCCAGGAGCACCCCACTACAGGCCTTGGAGTTACAGCAGTTTGCTCTTGTTGAAGGTCCAACCTTTGCCTTTTTTATTAACTTGATAATTACTTTATTGTAAAAACTCATCATCCTTGGAAGTAATTAATTTCTTGGATCCAAGCACAGCAGATGGGCTTCTAATTTATTCGAAATCCCATAGGAAACATTGGAGTTTCTCCCCCAATTTGATAAACACAGCATTTTATCCTGACAGCTCATTCCCTTTTTGAGGTCTTAGAAAATATCCCCTTGGGTATTTAAATCACTAAAGGGCTGAAAGGCTCGGGATGATCAATTTATGATACATGGCTTTGCTTTAATTCTTTTGGGTGCTTTCCCTCTAGGCAGGATGTGCAAATAGCAGGGTAGGAGCCACCCTGCTGTGATGGCAGTTGGCAGCTGCTGAATTCATGACAGATTTATTGGGTTGGCCAGGTGCAGAGGTTCCCTGCAAACAGCTGGAGGCCTCCTCATCCCTTCTTGACAAGGAGGATTTCTCACACAGACCAGCCTTGCTCCCAGCCCCAGGGTTTCTTCACTGCTGCTGGGTAAATCAGTGCCCTTGCTGCAGCCCTGCAGGGCTGTGGGTGTGGGATTTCTGATCACGTAGGCAAAGGTTCCCATTCGTACTCCAACCTGTCCATCTGTTCTCAGCTCAGCGAGTTCTAAATTTGCCTTCCTGCAGATTGAAATGGCAGCTGCACTTTTGGCTATTGGGAGCAGAGAAGGGAGAGACAGCTAAGAGACAGCAAAGCCCTCCTGCAAATCCATCAAGAGCATGAATCATAGAATCATAGAATTGTTAAGGTTGGAAAAGACCTCTAAGCTCATCCAGTCCAATCATCAGCAAACGCCACTGTCCTGACTAAACTCTGTCCCCAAGTGCCACAGCCACGCGTTACTTGAACCCCTCCAGGGATGGAGATTCCACCACTGCCCTGGGCAGCTTCTGCCAGGGCTTCACCTCCCTTTCAGTAAAGGATTTTTCCCTAATATCCAATCTAGACCTCCTGTGGCACAACTTGAGGCCATTTCCTCTCATCCCATCACTTGTTACCTGGGAGAAGAGCCCAGCACCCACCTCACCACAACCTCCTTTCCAGGAGCTGCAGAGAGTGATGAGGTCTCCCCTCAGCCTCCTCTTCTCCAGCATAAACAGCCCCAGGTCCCTCAGCCTCTCCTCATAAGACCTGTTTGAAGAAAGAGCCTGTTTGGACTGCACTGAAACAAGGTGGGGAGCAGACTGGAGCCACCTTGGGCTGGTGGGTCTCTGGTTGAAGTCTGCAGGGAGATGAGACACTGAGGGAATGAACCTCAAGTGCCACACACAAGGAAGAGAGGCCTGGCTTGTCTCAACTCCCTGTCTCAACAAAGATGGATCTCATTGCTCTGCTTTGTAATTCTGACTCCTCCAGGGCCACCCGGCTGGAGAAATTGTGACCCCAAAACACTCTGGATCTGGAAAAATGTGGGGTTTTGTGAAGTCAGAAATGCAGGTAGAAATTTCTGAAGAAAATCACAGCGAAAATACCTACTTGGATTTTTGCTTTGGTCAGTGGAAAAATATCTCCCCCTCCTCATCGATTTTCCAACATTTCTGCAGAAATCAGACCTCTTCCAGGAATCAGGGTTTTTTATTTTGTGTAAATCCAGCGTTTCCTCTGGCAAAAGATTTGTGTGGGAGGCTTCCGGACAGTTACTTCCAGTCAGGAATACATGAACCTAAATCTCTGAGTGGGTGCTGGGGGCAGACGATAGCCAGAGGCTACTGAAAATGTGCAATCATTTAATGCACAATCTTTACATTCTCAATCATTAACAGAGTCTCCAGGGCTCCCAGCCCAGCACGAAGAGGCATGGTGGCATCTCCCAAACATGAGGGCTCTGCTGGCTCGTGCCACCTCCTACAGATGTACTTTAGCTTGGAGCCAAAAAGCCTCTCTGTCACCCAGGTGTCACAGGTGCCCTCGCTTCCCCCACCCATTCACTTACTGTGCAACTTGGGTGAGTGTTGAGTGCTCAGCCCTCACTTTGCCCATAACAGGAGAGGAAATCAGGGCACAGACCACTTGAATCTCTGACATTTTCTCCCTTTCTTGCTAGGAATGACCTAATCCACACTATTGTTTCCTACTCCACTTAATTTCCACTTATCCACATTTCCATTCTTTCCGCGGTTCTTAAAATATTATTCAATCTATTTACCAGGAAAGAGTGGCGACACCAAAATGCCTTTCTTGTTCCGTTTGGGAAAAGGTCACTCCTCCACAATGTATTTCTTGGTCTGTTTGTACAGAACTTAGCAAAGAGAAGAAAAATGTGGGGTTTATTCATCCTGGGGAAAAAGCAGATTTACATATGACAGCCCTTGCCCAAACAGGCATCGGCCCCACTGCTGGCTGTGCTGCTCTGTCCTCTCTATGGCCCTTATTGTGGTAGATTAAGACCAACATGAATCTGCCCACCCTGCCTGTGAATTGATTTCCTAAAATAGTTGGATGCAGCCTTGGAAAGAGGAACAAGTGGCCTTCTTGATGGTCTGCATGGTCCTCTTGTTACCTTGTGCCGCATTTTCTTTCCTATTGATGTCAACTGGAATACTCAAAGGTTTCTGTCTTTGGCTGGGACTTGTTTAAACCCCCTTTTTCACTGTGCTGCTGGGAGCTCTTCCTTCAGAGTAACTCATCCTCTGACCCCAAACCATCTCAGTTTATGGAGGTGTCTTTTCTTAGGAGATCAGTAGCTCAGAGATCCTTGGAAAACACATCCAAGAGCATCCTCTTCAGGTGGCCTGAATCTCTCTGCATGCTCCTCTTTTTCCAGCCACTAAAGGAGGTGGCAGGAAACCACCTGCCAACTTCACAAACTTCATTAAGGTGCTCAGGTCTGAGGGAGAAAAATAAGCTTTGCAGGACTGACATGAGAGGTTGAGTTCACTAAAAATGGTGTGAAGATCCATAGTGATGACAGCAACTGTTGATAACTCTGCTTTCCTCCTGCCTGTGGCAAAGGACCCTTCATGACTGTCCCTCTCTACAGGTTTGAATCGACAGATGGGCCAAAAACTCCCCTTAGCAGTGATCTGGTCAGGAGGAGGAGCAGTGGGTGCTGCTTAGAAAGCTGAGCTCTTCTCTCTGGTGACCAATGACAGGACCCAAGGGAATGGCAGGAAGATGTGCCAGGGGAGGGTCAGGTTGGGCGTTGGGAAAGGTTCTTCCCCCAGAGGGTGGTGGAGCCCTGGAACAGCTCCCCAGGGAAGCAGTCACAGCCTGACAATATTCCAGAAGTATTTGGCCAAGGCCCTCAGCCCCACGGTGTGAATGTTGGGGATGTCCTGTGCAGGGTCAGGAGTTGGACTGGATGATCCTTGTGGGTCCCTTCAAACTCAGGACATTCTGTGATTCTGTGAAAGGTGTCAGATTTATGAAACTCTGTGACACTTTCCCATGCAGACACCTGAGCACCAGCTGAACCTTTCCTAACTTCAGAATATCTCAACGTTTTGACTTCTATCACAATAACATTAAAAAGCAGCACTTGGAGACACCTCACCTGCATCAGCTCCAGCTTCAGTGTCCTATCTTGTGCTGACAGATGACTCATCAGTGCTGCAAATCTGCACCAGTGACTCCCATGGTCTGTGTGTCCCTCAGCCTGGCATCTTGACAGCCTGCCCAAACCTCGTGTTCAATGGGGCAGGGAACGTGCACGTGAATTCCCAGCGCCCTTTATTTTCTGCTTTCCCTTTGACCCTACATATCTGGTAGAAACACAGATCAGAGATAATCCTTGTGGGATTGTGCATCCGGTTCTTCCTGCCCCAGGTTCCAGTAGCAGCTTCAAAACCTTGTTATGCTTTGGCACGATAGAGTTAAAACACTGGCTTAAAAGGAATCACAGCATGGGTACAGTGGAAAACCAGACATGGGATATAAAAAGAATGCTTCTAAATTTAAAACTCTGTCAAAAGCTAATTTAAGCAGCTAATTATACTAAAAATTCATGAGCCCCAAACTTGGCAATTTAAAGTTAATTAAACGAAAACTCAGTAAGCTTCAATTTGTCAGTTAAATCCATCTGCTTCCTGCAATCCCACAGCTTCAAAGTGCTCCCTGCAATGGGAACCATTCTCCGAGTCATCACAATCAGACAGATGTCCAAAACCCTCGATAAAGCCCAAAGCTTACTAAAAACCAGGCACAATTAACAGCCTCAGCCTCTGGGCATCTGCCCAACCGTGTCGCCATAAATGTGGCCATTTAGGAGATGAAGGCTCTGGACAGGCTGGCTCAGTGCTGCAGCCACTGTGCCTGCTGGATCCCTCCCCAACACCAGGCACGTGCAGGCATGGGCAAGGGGCTGCTCCATGGGCAGTTCAGTAGGACTGCGAGCAGGGAGCCCCACCTGTCATGGGATCATGGAATCATGGAATGGGTTGGGTCAGAAGGGACCTCAAAGCCCATCCAGTTCCAACCTCCCTGCCATGGGCAGGGACACCTCCCACTGGATCAGGGGGCTCAGAGCCCCATCCAGCCTGGCCTTGAACACCTCCAGGGATGGGGCAGCCATCACTGCTCTGGGCAACCTGGGCCAGGGCCTCCCCACCCTCATTGTGAAGAATTTCTTCCTAATACTTAATCTAAATCTTTCCTCTTTCAGCTCAAAACCATTCCCCCTCCTCCCGTCACTCCGGGCCCTTGTAAAATGTCCCTCCCCAGCTTTCCTGGAGCCCCTTTCAGTACTGGAAGGCTACAATAAGTTCTCCTTGGAGCCTTCTCATCTCCAGGCTGAAATTAATTAATCACCAAAATTCCTTCTCTTTCCAGCTTCAAAAGGACCACTCCAGCCTCTGCCTGCAGACAGCAGAGCACCCCCCTGGATGCGTCACCAATTTGTTGTTGTTTCAGCAGCAGAAACATGATGTGGCACCAGCTGTGGCCATGCTGTTGTATCCCCTGGATGCCTGATCCTTGCTCACACCATCCTGCAGGATGCAGAGAGACCCTGGATGTGGTGCTGGGGTAAGCACCTGGAGCTGACAGGGTGGAGGCAGCACTGGCTGTTGGTACCAGCCTCAGCGAAGCTGATCCACACCTGACTGATGGCTGCAACAGGGGCCAATGTTCTGGGGCTTTCCCAGCTGTAATTAGCAGCTTATTATGCTTTTTTATCAGCCACACCTGGTGTAGCTTTCTTATTGTGTTAGTTAAATAGACCAGCACTTTAAAAACTAACCAAGTCTAGATATCAGCATGTTCACTTACAGCAGGAAAAGCTGTAAAGCTAACCTCTCACCCAAGTGGAATAATGCATGCTAGGGAGAATGTGATCTGCTCCATGCTTCTCCTGGGCAATAGGTACTAAAGGCTATGGAAAGAAAGCAGGATGTTCAGTTTCTTTGCTGTTGACTCCAAGGAGCTGCCATCGTTCATAGGTTTGGCACACTCAGCTTGAGATCAAAGGAATTTGTTTATGAAGTCAGAGACGGTTGGGGTCATTCAGCCTGGAGGAAAGAAGGCTCTGGAGAGACTTTAGAGCAGCCTCCCAGTACTGAAAGGGGCTCCAGGAAAGCTGGGGAGGGGCTCTTGATCAGGGAGGGCAGGGACAGGATGAGGGGGAAGGGTTTTCAGCTGAAAGAGGGGAGATTGAGATGAGATCTTAGGAAGAAATGTTTTGCTGTGAGGGTGGGGAGGCCCTGGCCCAGGTTGCCCAGAGCAGTGGTGGCTGCCCCATCCCTGGAGGTGTTCAAGGCCAGGCTGGATGGGGCTTTGAGCCCCCTGATCCAGTGGGAGGTGTCCCTGCCCATGGCAGGCGGGTGGAACTGGATGGGCTTTGAGGTCCCTTCCAACACAAACCATTCTGTGTTTCTATGATTCTATGAGTCTATGATTTCCAAAGTAAAATTACCATCCCCTCAACATTTATGGCCCTCCCTCCCAAGCTCATGTGGCCTATTCTCTTCAGAGTAGAAGAAAGATTTTCACTGAAGCTGCCTGAGCTTTAATTTAAATGTCAAATGGGTTCACCTTAGTGCTCCACGGTCCAGTTTCTGCTGCTTCTTTTCTGCAGAGCTGGGTATTACACAAGCAGTGATGCTGCCACCTCCAGTCCACGAGCATCTGGCAGTTGTGCCCCAGCCCAGTCAATGGCAGACAGCAGCCCTGCACTCTGGGCAGCTGAATAGTGCCAAGGGCACCTGGGGGAGCTGCCAGTGCACCCCTCATGGCACCCACCCTGTGTCTGGGCTGGGACACAGCTCCTTGATTATCAGCACCTGCATTTCTACAGCTGGCCCCCCTCCAGCACCCTTTGTATATTTGGAGGTTTGCTTTGATCTCTCTTTGCCTTAATTTTCTCAGCTGCCCATGTGTTTCCCAGCTGCAAGTCTTCAGCTTTCCTTGTGACTTTTTCCCCTCTCCCTTTCCCCCCCGCCTTGCTGCTCCAGTGCTTCTGTTCCAGTCCCAGCTGCGTTTATCTTTCCCTTGACCAATGTTGTTCTTTGTTTTCAAACAGCACTGGGATGGACAGCTTCTTAGCTATGTGGGGGGATTTGGATGTGCTGTGGTGTGGGTGGGAGGATGCAGCAGAAATGGTCAACGAGATGGGGCGTTCTTGAATCCCCACAGTGTCAAAGCAAACCTCCCCTGCCAGGCAAAGCCAGGGCTCCTCAGCATGTGCATTTGACAGGGTTACAGGCACAGTGCACCCAGGAAAACCTCCTCATGCAGCACTGCAGGAGCCCCCCAGGATGCCCAGGAGGCTCCACGTCCCCCTGTGCTTGTTGTTCCATGGCGTTGGAGTCAGTGCTGCTGTGGAGCCAGGAGCCAAGCTCTGCACCCTAGGAGCAAGAGGGGGTGTCTGTGCCCACTCTTGCACAAGCCTAGGGACAGAAGGAGGCTGGAAGCTTCGTGCTCTATGGGAATAACAGCTCAGGGATGTGAGAGACCCTTTGTGTCTGCAGAGGAGCTATCACACATGTCCATCTATCACAGTACCACAAGGTTGGAAAGGACCTCTGAGATCAAGTCCAACCTATAACCTAACACCAACCCATCATCTAAACCATGGCACTCAGTGCCTCATCCAGTCTCCCCTTAAACACCTCCAGGGTCGGCGACTCCACCCCCTCCCTGGCCAGCCCATTCCAATGGCCAATCACCCTTTCAGTGAAGAACTTTTTCCTAACAACAACGTCTGCAACATTATCTCCTTGGGATAGCATGAGGGTGGAGCAGATGTGTAACCTGCACCAGGCTTTCTCCTGGGGAGATCCTCTGGCTGCCCTGGGTGCAGCCAAGTCAGAGACCCCAAAAAGCAGAGGGGCAGTAAGCCCCCCTTAGGGTCCTTTGGATGCAGGAATTGCAGACCTGGCCCAAAAGGCACCAAAACATTTCTAACCAGTGCCGTTTCATCATAATGTTTGAAAGCACCAGGGAAGTGCGAGGTCAAATGGAAGAGAGAAAATAATCATATAAAGGCATAAAAGTCAGGACCAGATGATTTATGCGGTGGGCTGAGCAGTGACCAAGGCACATAGCCTTGGGCCAAGGAGGTCGCTGGACAAAGCACTGCAGAGCCTGAGAAGTCTCCAGCCAGAAATGACAGGCTGGGGCCAGAAACATACTGAGACAGAAGAAATTCCTGCTACCTGTGCTCTTTTCCCTTTGAGCTGGTAGCAAAGGCCTTCCAGGGAGCCACCCCTTCTCCTAAGGGAGCAAGTGAAGCCATCAGCGATGCTTCCCAGTCCTCTGGCGCGAGTCCAGCCTCCTGTCTCTGTGCTGCTGCTCTCTGTGCTCTCAGGAGCACTGATTAAATAACCCAATAACACAGTTGGAGGCTGCAGCCCTTGCTCAAGCCTGTAACAAAGCTCTTAAAGAAAAACTATTATTAGTAGAAATAAAGAAAGAGGACTGTTTTGTTTTACAAGGCTTCAGCGCTGAGTGCTGGCTTTATTAATGAGGTTGTGCGTCAAATTCTTTGTAGCTTTTAGAAAAAAGGTTGATCTATGGAAAACCAACTGCTCTTGTTGATGTAAGCAGTCTTATTGTCCATGGTGATGTCTTAGAAACACATATTTCATCCTAAATGTTGGCCTTTTTAGTGGCAGCGTATCAGAGAGGCAGTGCAGGACGTAAGGAAGCTGCCAGAAATGGTATTTGCATCTGCCCAGAACCCTGTGCTGCCACCTGAACCCATTGCCTCATCCCCACTGGGCACCCCAGTGCTGCACCTGCACCAACACAGATTAAAGTAGGTGCTGCTCTAGAAACACCTTCTTTAGATTCGCAGCGCTGTCTCTCAGCAGCTCTTATTGAAGGGATTTATGAGTTGAGGCTTCAGGATTTTGGGCTCTGCTCCTCTGAACTTGTTGTTACAAACCACAATATCAACACAGCATTTTGCAGACAGCTCTCTGCTGCTGTCCTTTTAAACACCTAAAGTCTGAAAGCTGTGAACCTGTTCATGTGACCCCAAACTGAGGAGTCACCACTGCAGACGTGTAAACTGGTTTGCACTGGGGCTGCTATGTCCTCTGCTATGCCCAAAGTCCTCTTTCTCCCTTGCCCTGGCACAGATGTGCCTCTGGCACAGCCAGGATCACAGGAGCAGGAATATCCCAGGCTGGCTTGGCTCCTCGGATCAGCGGGGCTGTACTGAGTGGCAGCCAGTGCCACCCACGTGGCACAAAGGGAAGGGGTGGCACACAGCTGGAGCAGGTCTTCAGGATGGGGCAAGGCAAAACCATGGTTGACTCTGTCTAGAGAGGTAGCAATGAGCATGGGGCTAGGGGGTCTCCAGAAACTCCTCCTATCCTAGACAGCTTTTCTGTGATAGCACGTGGACATCAGGAACTGGCACCACGGGATAGGTGAGCCAAATGAAACACCATCCCCTGAAGCAGGGATGTGGTCATCAAGCAACCCTGGGAAGGGTGGTTCATCTTGCAAGGGTACTGAAGGACACCTTCACCTTTCTCAGCTGCAGCCTGGGTGTGAAGCAGCAGGTAGAGGCTGGAAAGAGTCCAGAGGAGCATAGTTTGGTTTTCAGCAGTGAGAAGGGCCGAAGGCACTGGAATTTTGCTCATCTGTGATTGAAGCTCAGGTTCAGCATGGTTTTTGGAGACTTTTCTCTGCAGATGATCATCTTTGCTTTGGTACTGGGGGCAGTGCAGATGTCCCTGCCCTGGCTGTTCTGCCTCCCATTCACGTGGATGGGTGTTTGAGAGGAGAATCCACATTGTTCAAACAAGTCCAGGCTTCTGCTAAAATGAACATCAGGTTTTATTGACAGAAGAAGTAAATATTGACCAGTGGAAAGTCAAAGCCAATATTTACTCTGAGTTTCCCTAAATCCAAATGTTTACAGTAAAGTGAAATACAAAGCGCTGATCCACAGATTCCCATTTGTGATCCTGCCTGGCCCCAGGGCTGCCATCCAGGCCACTCATTCTCCAAACTATTTGCACCCTGATTGCCAGACATTTCCAAAGAAGGCGTTTTCTGTGGCTGTTGGCTTGAGCATGGTGCTGACCTATATATTAAACAATCATCCTAGCAGAGAGATGAAATTAGAGATGTGGAAAAATGGAGATTTAATAACCTCCAGCATCAGAGAGGAATCTGATCAATATAGGAGATAAAGTCTTTGCACGGAAATTCATGAAGGGGAATAAATAGAAATGCATTTCCCCTCTGTGGCTGGAAAGGAAATGCAGACATCTCAGAGTCTCTCTGCTGGCATCACTGTCCACATGGAAGGTGGGCACTGGTGCTCTGAGCGTGTGGCTGGCACCCTCCGAGTCGTGGCCTCTCCAGCCACCCTGTCGCGTGTGGCACACCAGGCTTGTCCCACCTGCAGGCTCAAACACCACAATGAGGACACTACAGCTGGAGGCCAGGACTGGAATCCTTGGCAGTAGTCCCAGTCCATCCATCCCAGCTTGCCCAAGGTGACAAGTGGCAGGAATTTATTCTGCCCTGGGGACTCGGCTGCATTTTGCTCCCACTTGACTGCTGCTTCTGCTCAGGCAATGGGTTCTCATCTTCGTGCACCTTCTGTTTGCATAAAACTGCCTTTCCTCAGTCCCCCACTGGTGGAGACAGTGGGGAAAAGGGTCTGTAGGGAAAGGTCCTGATACCTCATTGGGCACCCAGACCCAGATGTCTCTGTTTCCAGCAGGCACCAGCTGTCAGGTACCACTCCTGTCTCCAATGCTCTGATAATCAGTTTTATAGAAGGAAGATCCTTTTGCAGAGATTTGTGTGCTGATTTTAGTCTGAAATCCAGATGAAGGCATAAATCTTGATCTATTTTTCAAAATATAGATTCTCAACATCCTGGGGCACCTTTCCTGAACGCTGAACTGGGAGCGAGGAGACTGCATTCTGCAAAGGGAAGAATTTCTGGGTCCTGGTTCACACTTTTCATCTATTACACTCTGCAGATGTTGAGTTGAATATGATGTTGAAACTCCTATTCCTACGTTATCAAAACAGAATATAAATACTGACTCCTTACAGAAAGCTTTGATTGCATCTGTCCCTTGCTGCTATGGTTTGCTCTGTGTGCATCAGCATTTTCTTAGCAGCTGATCACAACCAGAACAGCAGGAAAGGCACAGCTGGGAGCTGCCCAGTCTGTGTTTGGTCTATCTCTGCTCACCACCAATAGCTGTTATTTTGCCAGTGAAAGTCACTCTGTGAACAGGTTCCATCTCTTCTGGAGAAAGCTGCACTCTCTGAAGCAGCACATTCAAGTCAGCTGTAGTTGAGGTGTGCTGCTGCAGAAACTTCCTTGGAAGCTGTTGGTGTGCTTTAGGAGCAGACAGCTCCTTCTCTGTGGGAACTGTGGCCATCAGGGATGTTGTTAGGAGACTCAGTATGAATTCTAAACTGTTTGCACTTCCTCAGGCTCATTTTTGTTGTTAGCCCTGCTCTGGTGGACTCCTCTGGGACCTGAAAGTCTCTGTTCTGCAGCACCTTGTGTAACAGATGAACAGGTTTCCCAAGGGAATTTGAGTGATAGCCAGGCAAGCACCACTCAGGGAAATGAGTGATTGGCTTTGTGATCACAGATTCCTCTTAGACCCCATCCTATTGCATTTTAAGTCCTCTCTATCAGCCCCTTTAGAGGTGGCACATCCTCCCTTTGAAAGCACCCAACCTTAATCCTTCTTGATCCTTCACCTTTCCATTCAATTCCTTGCTTCTTTTTGGCTCCCAATGTTTTCCACAATCAGGTTATTCTAACAAACCTCCCCTCCTGCTGCTACTTAGGGCCACAATGTTTTAGTTTCCATGTCACAGATGTTCTTTTTAATGGGTATTTACAGCTGAAAGGAATGGAGATCCAGCTGTGCTGATGGGACAGAAATAGAGCCCCGTTATCACTCCTGCATCCAGGCATGAAATCCACAACCAAACTTGCAGAAGAATAAATGTTTTTAATGCAGGTAGGGCACCCTGTTCAGTGCTGAGTTCAGTGATTAATTCTTAGGACAAGAGCCTGATATGCCCTCACCTTTAACACTCCTGTCCAGGGCCCTCGCTCAGTTTTTAGGAGTATTAAAATGGAAAAACGTTGGCAAAATATTTTGGGGTAGGAATATTGCTCTGGAGGGAGAAAATGCTACTGCTCCTTCATACTTGAATTACGAGCTCTTTCTAGGGCAGGGAACAAGAACATGCTTGGAGCTTTAGATCTACCTGTTAGGAAGTAACTAAAAGGTTACACCCCTTGTTGAGATCAGAGTCAGGTTCCAGAGCCCTGTTTATCAGGGATGGTGGAAGGATGGGTTGCAGAGATCATTTTAACCTGTTTTCTGAGGTAGAGATGAGCTGGGAAGCAGCACTGTGAATGCTCCTGCATTCACCATGAGGCAGCTGCAGGCTCATTGCTGCTTCCATGACCCTCTTTAGCCTGCCCAGGACTTGAACTCTTAGGTCTGAGTTTCCAGGTAGAAATACTCAGAATTCTTGGCCATTTTTTTTGCTATCTGAGGTCTCAAAAGGAAAGCAGAGCTCTAGCTTTTAGGGAGATGACCACAGCAGACGTTCAAGGCTCATTGGATGCTCAGTGTGTTGTTGTCTGGTTCTTGTGAGCCCTTAGGAGAGCAATGTGAGCACTGAACAACCTCGAAGGAGCTGCTGTGCCAGCCCTGCCATAGGCTGCACACAGTGCCAGGAAGTGATCTCAGCACCTCAGCTATGGGGATGGTCCTGCAGTATCTAAAATTGACTCCTTGCAGTTGGCCTGTCAACAGCAAAGAGTCTTTAATCGTAGGAAGAGCTTTGGCAGGGCCTGGCAGAGCAAACAGGACCTCTGACCTCTGTACAGTGATCTGAGGCCACTGGGGATTCGTTATGCGGTGCTTGCAAGCTGTGCCTGATCCCTGTCAGCTGGTGTCTTGAGGAAAGCAGGATGGGATGATGGACAGTGGAGACACAAGGGTCACCAGTCTGAGCAGAGTGAGGAAGAGCTGCTGCAACTCTGCCATCATTAACAGCAAAGCCTGGGACTAATGAGCAGCCTGGATCTGGCTGTGAGGCCAGAGCAGCCTCAGCTCCTTGGTTCATGTCTGGAACTTCACAGAACCACAGAATGGTTTGGATTGAAAGGAACCTCAAATCCCATCCAGTTCCACCTCCCCTGCCATGGGCAGGGACACCTCCCACTGGATCAGAGGGCTCAAAGCCCCATCCAACCTGGCCTTGAACACCTTCAGGGATGGGGCAGCCACCACTTCTCTGGACAACCTGGGCCAGGGCCTCCTCACCCTCACAGGAAAATATTTGTTCCTCAGATCTCATCTGAATTTCCTCTCTTTCAGCTTAAACCCCTTTCCCCACCCTGCACTCCACGATCAGGAGCCCCTCCCCAGTTTTCCTGGAGCCCCTTTTAACACAAGAGGGGAATTTTCAGGCACCACCTGCAGGTATTGAGATCCTTTCCCCTGCTCCTTCCTGTTCCCTGCTCCCAAAGCAGTGCTGCTCCTTTTGCAGAGCTGCTGCTTGATGGAAAATCTCATGACTCGAGTCAAAGGAAATGCAGCCCAGGTCTTTTCCAGGCTGCTGAACTGCCCCATAACGACCCATGACATGGGCTTAGGGAACAAAAGAAAGAAACAATTCAAGAACAGAGTGATCCTTTCCTGGTTCACCCTGTTTCTGGTCAAAGTGATTTAGAGGCATCCTGGAAGCAACCTTCACCTTATTGAGCTTGTCCTGACCCTGGGGCCACACGCTGTCACCGAGTTCCTTCTACTTCATCACCAGGCTTCTCCCACCTCAGTAGACTCCTACCTGCACCTGTGCTGCTGTCAGTCCTCCAGAAGTGATGGGAAACATCTCCATGCTTCTTAAGTCTTCAGGAGAGAGCAAGGGAAGGGACACCCTAGGGACACCTCTATCTGCTTTAACTTGCCTTCCTGGGCCAGGTGCCACATCAGAAAAGAGCAGCAAGACCTGGGGCAGGCAGCACTCATTTCAAGACATTCTAAGTTTGTTGCAGTAAAGGATCACTCTGTGTTTACCTGCTCTTATAACTTTTTATCCATGAATCCTCACAACTGGTCACATTTTTGATGCTGGCACAGCGACTTGGGGACCAATGCTGACATCTCACTGGCAAATGCCAGCCCGTCTTCTGCTCTGGGAACACCAAGAGCCCCACACCAGCTTCCCACTCAGGTCACCATTGTTTCAGAATTCAGAGGAGCTTACGGGAATGTCTCCTCTAAAAATTTCCAAGAGCCCTTTGGGAGTAACTCACATGAAAGTCTGGCAGAGGAGAGTGAGGGGAATAAAGGACACACAGAATGGGGACACCTCTCCTGAGATAAGGAGATCTGGCCGGTTGAAACAGATCCAAAGAGCCCTCATCTCCAGGCTGTTATTTTCCTCCCACACTTAACTCTACAAATGTCCTTGTTGGACCGTAAGGACAAAGAAGCAGTTTCTGTCCAATCCCTAAGGCATCTATGGATGGTGTCTTTGTCCAGCAAGGGCAAATCACTTTCTGGCTTGTGATTTGGTCAGTGTAGCTCACCTGGCTGGTCTCACACAGCAGCCAACCAAGCCCCACACGTACTCCAGGATGTAGCAGACCTTGCCTTTTGGCTGGGGATGTTTCACAGGAGCTGCAGTGTGAAGATGCCATGGGAGGAGACTGGAGAAGAGACCTGGATGAGTCGCCAGCACACTGGCGATATCATATCCCCAAACACTCACAAGGACCATACAGGATAATGATAGGTCCTTGTTTGCCTGGCCTAGGAGGTTCTTGGACGTGCTGTTCTGGAGGGTATGAGGTTCTGCCAACCCACACTGTCCTACCATACCCCATCTTTCTCATCCTTCTTTTCTTTCTGTAGTCTTTGGTGAATTTTTAGAGCTCCTTCCATCTCTACTGCGCCAAGAAGTGAGCTGATGCTCAACAAATTCTCACATTAATGCAAAAATCTTCAATTCATTGTATGAAAAGCAGGTTTCCTCACCCCAAAAAGTTGTTGATAGTGACATGCAAGCAAGTTCTCAAACAGCAGAGAGGCCTGGGGAAAGTAAATCCTCAAACACAGGGATGTGGCAGCACTCGGTGTGGGCCGGAGGAGATGGTTCATCTGTGATAGGAACAGGATGGTTTTTGACTGTGGATCTGAACTCTCTGGTAGGAAATGATATCAGTACCAGGGATTGTAGGGTATAAGTTATCCCTCTCCTTCTCTCACACCCCTTCAGACACAGTGTCCTGCACATCTCTCACCAGCAAAGGGACTGGATCAAATGTTAAAGACTACCAAGAAAAAGTCAGAGCAATAATCCCATCCTGTTCCAGTGTATGGCTTTTGCAATGTAAAAGGAGATTTTTCTTGCATAAAATAAAAATACTCTTGCCTTTTCCTCCTCAAAAATGGATTCCAGGTCAAGTTAAGGGTATAAATAGAGCCAGAAAAAGCTTCATGTGGCAATAAAAACAGTTTGATATTAACTGTGCTCCCTCTGGGGCTGCTGCAAAAATTCTCCTCCTGCCTTCATTACTGATTTAAGAAAAAGTTGCAGTATCTCAGTAGTTTTTCATTTGAAAACTATTTCTGGAATGTCTCTTGGTCCAACAGATTACGTAAAGAAACGCCAGCAGCTTTATGGAGTCTCAAAGGCTCGGCTGAAAAAGGCCTATTAGGTCATTCAGGCCATCATCCGCCAGGGAGAACCTCTTGCCCACAACCACAGCTTTTAGCACAGCCTCTGGTCTATCCAACTTTGTTTTCTACTTCTCCTGGCCTCTTCCCAACCCATTTTCTTCGTTTCCCACTCTTTCTGGGTTTTATCTCCTTGTTATCCCCTTTCTTACCAGAAGCTTCTGGGCCATCCCATCCCATCCCATCCCATCCCATCCCATCCCATCCCATCCCATCCCATCCCATCCCATCCCATCCCATCCCATCCCATCCCATCCCATCCCATCCCATCCCTGGGTACCTGTGCTGTGCCTGCAGGCATCGTTGTTCTTCCTACCCTGTACTTCACTGCTGTGGGTTTAAGCCCTAATGGAGCTGATCTCACTGCTCAGCTACTGCCCATCTTCTTTTTTTTTAAAAAAGAAGTTTTATTTTACAGTTCAGTGTCTGTAAAAAATGGAACTGAGAATGAAATAATGAGCACAGCAAGTGTGACAGAAGTGGTGACTGCTGGGTGGACTGTAAAACCTGATTTTGTTGTGCTTCATATCTGCACTTGGTTACCTCCGAGCAGAAGTCACTCTCTACTTGGGACACCCCCTCAACGTCATTGGGCAAAAAGGATAAAGAAAAATGTGGGTGTTTGTGAATGTTGCTTATTTTGGACATACAGGCCCAGAACAAGCCCAGAAACTCTGAACTGATTTTCTCTCATCAGATCCGGTTGCAATTGTTGAGTGGACTCAATGTAAGTGCTTAGGGAGGTCTGAAAACAGAGAGACACAAAACACAGAGTGTGTGTTCCTTCAGCATTCATTTCTGGCAGAAAGCAATCTAAGATGGGTGGTCTTCCTTTGGACAGACGGACACGGTCCTGCTGCAAGTGCTTTGGGTGGGGAGATATGGGGGGAGGCAGCAATGAGGGGTAATACAGGGAACTTGATGGTTCAGTAGTGGACAGGTACGGTTGGACTCGATGATCTCACAGGTCTTCTCCAAGCAAATGGTTCTGTGATTCTGTGAACTTCCCACCTCCTGTTTCCACCAGTCTGTAAGAATTGCAGTCTGTGCAGTGTGACAAGGGTCTGAAATACCCTGATTTAATACAGTCAGCTGAAGTGTAGCTCTTCCCTCTTGTGCATGTGAGTTGTCACGTCCTTTAATCGCATGATCATGTATTTTGACTTCTACTGGGTAATTGCTTAACATTGTTATTCACAGAGAGCTTCTCTCCTTTGTTCTCATTTCAGCGAAACCGAGACAATAAAATGTCAAGAAATACCAAAACAAAAGCAAACCTTCTGTAAATGAAGCATTTAGGTGGCACAGTTGACAGAATAAAGATGGGGAAAGTGCCATTATGGATTTAGTGTTGCTGTGAAATCACCTTCATTTCAAGTTGTAGTTTCTGTGCTGTTTTCTGTTTGTTTGATTAATATTTTACAAATCCTGACAGAAAATGCATCCTGTAAAGAACAAAAAAATAACATCCATGGTAATAAACAGGCAACTGAATCTTCTCTTCTGTGCTTTTACTGCCACTGAATAAAACAGCACTGACTAAACATCAAGAGGGATTTCTTTGCACAGAGGGGTTACAGTTATAGATGGGAGTGAGTTGTTTCTAAATAACCAGTGTTGGATTTATTCACAAAGGCTTAGGCACAGAATGGAAAATAGATTTAAATGATCAGATATTTATTTCCCCTGACTTGGTTTGAATGCCTGGAAACCTGGGAAACTGTCAGCATGTTACAAACAAAACTGCATTTCATTTATACTTCATGTGCCTCATAAAAGAAAAGTATGGACTGCAACCAAAGCAGCATCTGTATTTGTAATTGTACACCCAGCCGAGCTCCAAACCGCTTTTGGTGTGGTGGCACGAGGGATTTCATATTGCTGAGGCTGTGTCTGCAGTAACAGCAGCTCCTTGCTTTAAGCCATGAATTTTAGGTGTGCATAAAATTGTTTGGTGGCTTGAGGATCTCTTTTGGATTCTATAGGAAGGTCCACACACCTGGTAGGAGCATATCAGCTGTCTGGACACCTCTGAGGAGCATTGCCCATGAGTGATGGGGTGAGGAGGAGGCTTCCTGCCAGGAGCCCATACCCTTGGCAGGGAGTTGGGCTGGAGATGAAGATCATCAGGTCCTTTCCATGTCTGGTTATCTCCCACCACTGGGTTGGGTTGAATGGGCAAGAGGCACTCCAGCTGGAGATTCTGCTGCCAAAGGGTTCAGGGAGCAGGATCTCTCTGCACGAGCTCGTGGATTTGGATATCCCTGTGCCTGAACAAGAGCTGGCGAAGGGGCTGCGCTCTCCCAGCCTCATGGTGAGCACCAAACCAGTGGCTTCAGCTGGAAATGCAGCTGCAGAGAGCACGAGACACTGATGTAAATTCTCACACCTCCCTTTATCAGGAATCACAGTGTTTATGCCAAATAATAGTCCTAATTATAATTAGTTTCAAATTGAACTCCTAGATCACATTTAACTGTAACATATTCTAACTCAACAGTTAATCATATTCAACCTTAATACCAGCCTAATCCTTCAAATTATTTCCAATTTAATTCCAACCCAAAGGCAATTATCTCTCAAAACTTAGAATCTAAGTTTTTGAGTTTAATCATCATGGATTTAATCCTAAAACTTATCTAAACATACAGACACAAACAAGATCCACATTGCATATTTTAGCCTTAAAAGCAACCCATTGCTATTTATAGCTCAGAACTAAACTCATATCTTTATCCTAACCCAGATTATCTCCAGCAGTAACCTCTAATCCTGAGCTACAATTTCAGTCATAACATCAACTGTAACCTTATCGTAACCTGACTTCACTAAATAAAAGGAAAAGAGCAAAGCAGAAAGCTTATTTTCCAGATGGAGGTTGCACACAGACAAGGGAAAGATGTGGAGAGTTTCTGCTTGTCTTTGAGGTCTAAAATGGAAGCCCTTGCATCCATCACATGCCAGGGAAGGGAGGTGGAGGTGAGCTGTCCCACAGGTATGGGAGATCAGTGGCATGGGGGGGTCAGTGCTGGGAATGCAAGCAGAAATGTCTTTAATATACAAAGTGAATCTATTTTTAGAGGTTTTTACAACTATTGCAGCAGTGGCTGTTTGAAGGTCCATGTCAGCCCTTGTGATGGTTAATGGTGGGTCTTGACCAACCTCTGCACAGATGCGTGTTCAAATCCACCAGCAAAACTGCCTTTGCCGGCAAGGGTCCCTACCAGAGCAGCCAAGAGTTACTCTAACTCCATCAAGCCATTTGTCAGGCCAGGAATGATGTACAGAGGATGTTTGGGACAATCCCAAGGGAAGCAGCAGGGCCTCTCAGCTCAGATGGTGCCTGGTAGGTCACGACATGGTCCCTTGGTCATGTGAATTCCTCACTGCTTGTAGTTGGGTGCCTCTGACGGACATGGAGCTGTTGGAACGAGCCCAGAGGAGGACATGAAGATGTTCCAAGGGCTGGAGCACCTCCCATACGAGGAAAGGCTGAAAGAGTTGGTGTTGTTCAGCCTGGAGAAGTGAAGGCTCTGGGGAGACTTTAGAGCAGCCTCCCGGGACTGAAAGGGGCTCCAGGAAAGCTGGGGAGGGGCTCTTGATCAGGGGCTGCAGGGATAGGATGACAGGGAATGGTTTTAAGCTGAAAGAGGGGAGATTGAGATGAGATCTTAGGGAGAAATGTTTTGCTGTGAGGGTGGGGAGGCCCTGGCCCAGGTTGCCCAGAGCAGTGGTGGCTGCCCCATCCCTGGAGGTGTTCAAGGCCAGGTTGGATGGGGCTTTGAGCCCCCTGATCCAGTGTGAGGTGTCCCTGCCCATGGCAGGGGGTTGGAACTGGATGGGCTTTGAGGTCCCTTCCAACCCAAACCATCCTGTGATTCTATGATTCAAAGCCTCACTGAGTCCCACTCTACTGAACTACCACCTATTCATGGAGATCACCAGCCTCAGCACCTCCTTGGGGTGGTATCAGCATCATTTTCACTGCAAGAATTTGCACCGTACCTCAGTTTGGAAGATAAAACTCTTTTTTCCCTCACCCCTGCCAGCCCCCAACAGCCTTGGCGTGTGGAAGATCCCAGTGAAGCCCCTGGCTGTGGTGAGTTGGTGGCTGTGAGTTGGTGCTGCCATTCTTCACCCAGTTCGGAGCCGCTTGCTTTCCGTCGGTGTGGGATATGATAGACAACAAAAAGATAAAACTGGAACTGTCATTTGCTGGTGACCTGATTTTTTTGAGGGGAAAAAAGAGATGACATTCTGTAATTAGTTGACATCATTATTTTAGTTGCACGTATAACAATTTTGGCTTGCTCTTGTTTCTCCTAAGAGGAGAGCACGTGGAAAACCACCCACAGACACCGTGGGGCTGGATTTAATTCAGTTTTGTCGATGTTCACAGTCGTGCTGGGGGATCATTTTCTAATGCACTGTGGTTTCTGTGCATTTAACCAACTGGCTTCGTTCTCCTGCTTTGCTGAACTCTTCTCTCCAGCTTTCATTCTCATCTCTCCATGCCTGGGCGTGGGAGCAAGTCAATCTGTTTCTGCACAGAGATGCACGTGTTTGCCAGGTCTCTCAAGCAGGGCTGGAGCTTGTGACAGCCTGGGCAGGAGGGGTGAAGGGGAATGGGTCCTCCGTGTCACCCTGTCCACACCCTGTAGTTCCCCCTGCCCTGTCTTCTCTCCCAAATGTCCCTGCAGAGCATTGCTGGGCAGGCATTGCTGCTTCGTGTTGCTGAAGGTGCAGAAGATTTGGCTGCCAGCTGGACACAGGAGAGCATAGATGGGACAAACAGGGTGAAAAAGTCGTTTCTTGCTGTGGAATTTCACTCATTTCCCTGCTCGCTTCATTTGAGCTTAGGAATTTCAAATGAAGACAGATTGAGACCCCCTCAGTTCCTCCTAAGCCTCCCGTTCCTAGCACAGGACGCCCTGTCCTCGGCAGCTGCCCTCTATTTGCTTTGCAGTTTTTTTTGTAAAGTGCCTGCAGGGAATTTTTTTGAAGTCATGCAACAGCATCGTGGGGGCTCGAAGGGCTCTCAGTGCTGCTGCCTTGAAGCTTCAGCACTGGAAGGAAACGTGGTCCAACAGTTGAGGATGTGGGGGGTGCAGGGCTGCAAACGGAGCCGCACGAGCTCTGTGGGGCCAGGCTTGGGCTACACGCTGGGCTCTCACAGCTCCCTGCAGAGCCAGCTGTGCTGGAGGAGCTACAAAAGCTGGAGCCTGTGTTTGTAACAGTGGGTTGTCAACTGGGACATCATGGCCCACTTTGGGTCACCTCCAACTTAGAATCATAGAATGGTTTGGGTTGGAAGCGACCTCAAAGCCCATCCACTTCCAACCCCTGCCATAGGCAGGGATGCCTCCCACAGGATCAGGGGGCTCAAGGCCCCATCCAATCTGGCCTTGAACACCTCCAAGGATGGGTCATCCCATTTTCTGTGGAAAGGTCTTTCTCCACTATAATAATATTTTTACTTAGCAGAAATGAGGAACCTTCTGTAATCCTGGGAATTCTGGAGGAAAAGCTCAAACATCACAGGGAAAAGTAAGCCTTGGCAGCAGCTTTTACTTTTTGAAGCTTTCCAGCTTCCAGCATTTCTGATACTTCTGTAGCAAATGACTCTAGGTAGGAAAAGCTGGTCCAAATCCATTAGCTCTTTCTGCTTCCTTCCCTCTTGTGGAATCACTCACACAAAGCCCTTCCTCTCCTAAAGCTGCACTTGTGGCAGCACTGGGTAAAACCACTCAGCTCTTTCTTGACACTGCTGTCCCAAAGAGGCATCAGAACCCCATCTGGTGCTTTAGTGCAGCCTTGCACAAGGAGCTGTGCACGTGGCCAATGCCTCTCTCTCTGTTACTCCCCTTTACTAGTTAACTCTGTTTCAGAGAAGAAAGACCACCTTGAGCAGCTCCCTCCTCCCACTGCTTCCTTCCTTCACCCCAGGGACAGCTCAGCCTCCCACACCCTCATTCCCTCATTTTAGGGAAGAGAAGGCGCATTGCTATGAAGGGATGAAGGGAATGAGGGCATCTCCTGCCTCTGTTTTCCCTCCTGCCTGGACAGAAGTGGTTCAGTGTGCTGGGATTGATGGGGCAGGGAGCCCAGCACCGCAGAGAGGAGCAGGGCAGGGCCCCAGGAGCAGGGAACAAAGCTACTTCTGTGGGTACCCAAAGAACCAGCTGAAGTGTCAACTGACACTAATCTTGTTTGGCTCTGGTATGTCTAGCTGGGCTCTCCTAGAGCCCTGAGGAATCCTCTCTCAGACCCATCTGCTGGGCACGTTTCATTGTGCCCTGGCGGGGGTAGCTGCTGTACAACGTGCCGGGGCTGTTGGCAGTGCTGTGAGGAAGGAGCTGCTGCAGCAACTGGAGCAGGGTGTCCCCAGGCCCCGTGGCTGGTGTGTCGCTGATGGAAAGCTGCTGGCCTTCTGAGGCTTCTCCACAGCAGCTGCTCAGCCTGCTGCAGGGAGGGAAAGAGGAGGAGAAAGGCCCAGAAACGCGGAGGAGGAGGGGACAGGAGTGGTTGCAGGCAAACTCCAAGAGTGGGCAGGAGCTGTTGAAGATGCTGTTGGACCCCCTGGCCATGTTTAGGGGCCAAGCAGAAGCTTTTGAGTTCAGAGGAGAATGGGCTGTAGATGTGACCTGTTCATGCTCTGGGTCAGAGGACACACGCATTTAGGAACAGGTTTCTAAATGAAAGAGAAAATGAAACAGCGGCTGTGGGTGGTCTGTAGGCTGGTTTGGTAAACAGTTCAGAGCTGTCTGAACACTCAGTGAAGCCTTGGAGTAAATCCATGGGATTTGGACGATGGTGCACTGTCACAACAACGCAGTTCCTTGTCTTGCAAACACAGCACTGGGCAGGTCCTTGCTGCTGCTGGATCTGCTCCAGTGAATCACAGCACCACCCAATGACCAAGGTTGGGAAGCACCTCTGGAAGGCTCCAGCCCAACTTCAAGGGTCACAACACAGCAGTCTCCCACAGACATTCCCCTAGCCAAGCCTCAAGAGCAGCCACCTCTCTGCTGATATCTGAGTCCTGGTCCGGCTCAGCTCCCTCCACAGAGGTGCTTCAGCACTCCATGTGACCAGGTTTTACCACCCTTGGCTGCAAGATGCACCTGGAAAATTCTTTTCTATGTGTTATTCTGCTTCTGTAACACAGCAGTTTGTAAAAGAACTGAAAGCCTAATGGCATTTTCTTGCCGGCTAAGGAATTCTTGGCCAGTGACATCCTCCATCCGCTGCTCAGCACAATATGGGGAAGGGCAGCAGGTGGCCTCCTCAAGCTGAATAGTCGAGCAGCAGGAAACACCTGTAAGGAGATTTTCAGGCTGTAATGCCAGGAAAATGGGCTTCCAGGTACCTGACTCATGACTTCCAGCAGTTGTACTGCCCAAAGCCCACACTGGCTCTCTCACTGCCCCTCGGCTCTGCAGTGCCCTCCTGCCTCCACTGCAAGAGGCTGAGGGGAGACCTCATCACTCTCTGCAGCTCCTGGAAAGGAGGTTGTGGTGAGATGGGTACTGGTGTCTTCTCCCAAGTAACAAGTGATGGGATGAGGGGAAATCACCTCACGTTGCACTAAGGGAAGTTTAGATTGGATATCAAGAAAAAATTCTTTACTGACAGAGTGGTGAAGCCCTGGAAGAGGCTGCCCAGGGCAGTGGTGGAGTCTCCATCCCTGCAAGGGTTCAGGAAGTGTGTGGCTGTGGCACTTTGGGACCTGGTTTAGCAGGCATGATGGGGCTGGGCTGACGGTTGAACTGGATGAGTTTAGACGTCTTTTCCAACCTTTATGGTTCTATGATTCTATTTTTCACTCACCTCTCACTGCTCTGAGGTTCCTGAAAGCTGCTGTGTGGCTAAAAACATTTAGGATTTCCCAGTGTTTCCACTGCCCTGTGCTCAGCGGAAGGGGCCAGCAGTTCCTATGTTTTGAAAAGTTTTGAGGCTGCTTTCTCCTGCTCCCACCGTCCCCTGCACAGCCTTGGGCAGGATTTTCATATGGGTGCCTCTCTCATGACCACCCACAGATTAGGTAGCTGGATCTTTCTCTGCAGGCAGCTGAGCTGAGCTTCTTACTGCTGAGACAGGATTTAAGCTGTTTAAATGCTTTTCTGAACAGAGGCTGGTAAAGACTGGATTGGTTCTTCTTTGAGTGTTCTCAGTGTGGTCATTTGTGTGCATATTTTGTGTTTTGGTGGCTGCTGAAGACACCTGCTGGAGCTCCCCCAGACCTCCTGCCACCTGCAGATACTCAACCAGGACAACTTTGGATTTGCTCAGTGAGACACTTTTGCTTTTGGTTTTCTTGCTCCATGCAGCTGAGTTATACTCAGTTCATCCTGTGTTGGGAAACACACAGTCCTGCTGCACTTGGTTTCCCTCTTCACCTCCAGTATCCCAATATTGCTCACTCCTTCCATCCTGGAAGCCGTGGACATTTTCATCTTGGCATTGGCTTTGAGTATGGAGTGAGAGGTGAACTGGAAGTGAACTGAAGGTGGAAGAATGAAATCCCAAATGCCTGTGGTCTGCAGAGAAATGTGAGACCTTTCCAGCTTGTTCTCTGAGGATACCGTGCTCAGGAGTCACCGAGAAAATAATAGAATCCTAGAAACACAGAATGTCCTGAGTTTGAAGGGACCCACAAGGACCATTGAGTCCAACTCCTGCTCCTGCACAGGACAACCCCAACATTCACACCGTGGGTCTGAGGGCATTGGCCAAATGCTTCTGGAATATTGTCAGGCTGCTTCCCTGAGGAGTTGTTCCAGTGCTCCACCACCCTCTGGGAGAAGAACCTCTTCCTATTGTCCAACCTAACCCTCCCCTGGCACATCTTCCTGCTGTTCCCTTGGGTCCAGAAAGAAGAGATCAGCTCCTGCTCTTCCTCCTGCCTTTGTGAGAAAGATGCAGACCATGATGGGGTCTCCTCTCAGTCTCCTCCAGGCTAAACAGAACAAGCCACTTCAAATGCTCCTCATATAGCTTTCCCTCCAAACCCTTCACTGACTTTGTGGCCTCCTCTGGACACTCTCCAGTAGCTTTAGATCCTTTTTATAAAAGGATAAAGTGCCTCAGGCTGCTTTACTGCCAAAGGGCCTCTCTGCATCCCGGGTGACCAGATCTGTCCAGGTGAGAAGTAGCCAGGGTTTTCTCCACCTAAACCTCCAGCACGTGGAGACAGTGGTGGATGCCAGCTGAGTGCCATTTGGCCCTGCTTTGCCTTGTGCACCCAAAACTGTGTCCCTGCCTTTAACAATTAAATGAATATTTCTACTTGAAGCTTAACATAGTAGATGGCTCAAGATCTTGGCATTTGACACCAACATCTTCTCCCAAGGAGATCTTGTTTGTATTCTGGGCGAGGAGTAGCAGTTTCTAGTAGGAGTCACTATCTCAGAGTTTGATTAATTCTCTACTTCTGAAACTGATGAAGCCCCAGAGGAGAACTGTGGTACAGGAGAAAATAGAAGCTGTGGAACAGACTGTAGCTTAAAATAGCAGGGCCAGAAGGAAAGGACATAAACCACTGGTTGCTATCAGGATATCTAATTTAAGCGCTCACTTCTCTCACCTTGCAGAAAGGGCAGACCTTGTCCCAGTGCCTGTGGAAAGACAACAGTGTCCACCAAGAGAGGAGGAATTTTGCCTGAGTCCCAGCAGAAACACTTCCATGGGAACACCTTCCCATGCAACTGCAAGCTTAGAGGTGCAACAGCAACATCAAATCTAGCAGTGCCCAGCACAGATGGACCTGTGGGGCACGGCAGCATCCAGCATGGAAACGGGGAACTTGACTCAGGAATGGCTCCAGTGCAGAAGAGATTCTGGGCAGTGTCCAGGGTCTGGACTAGGTTCAGGACTGGCCTCAGGACTGCAATGAGGGTAAAATATACCTTAGGGTGAAGGCTCAAAATCTAATATATTTACAGTTAGAAAATCAGGTCTCCAACTGAGGGAAATGACTGCAGCATCTCAAGTTGTGATGGTGAGCGCCAGCTGAGGCTCTGCCTTCAGGCTATAAAAGGGGTTGAAATGGAGCCAAGGCTACGTTTTGGCCATCTGCTTGGCTGGGGCCAGGGGGCTGAATTTGCCATTAGTGTTCAATCAAATATAAACCAATAGTTGAAGGCGTCTCTGGACTTCATTAACACTTCAAAATGCCAGGGGGGATATCACATTTGACTGTGGGGCCAGCACAAGTCAGCAGAGAATCTAACATTTCACTTCCCACTCAGAAAAGCCCAACAGCTTTGTTTCAATTCTGACTGCTCATTCCAAAATCAACCGAGATGACCAGTTATTATGAAAAAAAGTTTGTTGCCAAGGAAAACATCTGAAAAAACTCTATTCTGTTCTGTTTGAGGTTATTCATCCTCTTTTGTTTATTCTCAATCCATGAATCCATGGCAGAAAATGAAGTCCTTGAAGCTAATCCTTTAACTTCTCAACCCCTCACACTCACATGTTCTTGGTATAGAATCATAAAATGGTTTAGGCTGGAAGGGATCACAAAGCCCATCCAGTTCCACCCCTTCTGCCATGGGCAGGGTCACCTCCCACTGGATCTGGGGGCTCAAAGCCCCATCCAACCTGGCCTTGAACACTTCCAAGGATGGGGCAACCTGGGCCAGGGCCTCCTCACCCTTAGTGAAAAAAATTTCTTCCTAAGATCTAGTCTAAACCTCTCCCCTTTTGATTTGAAGACATTACCACTTGTTCTATTGCTGCAGGCCTTGTTAAAAACTTATTCCCTGTTTTACTTATCAGCCCCCTTTAAGCATTGAAAGGGCACAATAAAATCTCCTCTGAGTCTTCTCTTCCCCACGCTGAACAACCCCAGCTCTCTCAGCCTCTCTTCACAGGGGAGGTGTTCCATGCCCTCGATCACATTAGTGGCCTTTGATTACTTCTCCTGGTCTCAGCCTCAAAAGGGACATGGGATGCCTTCTTAGTTGATGTGCCCAGCAGAGCATCTCTGGCAATCTAGTTGTGCTGCTTTCCACCAGCAAAGGGTCACAATCCATTTATTTGAATCAGGAAGTTCCTGTACGGTTCCCAGGAAAATTACCCCTACAAACAAACCCAGAGTAACTCCTAGAACATGGGTTTCTTCAAAAGTGAGTGTGTCACTCCCACAGAGCATTCAGAAGGACATCCATGTGGTGTTTAATGCCTACTGAAACTGCCCTTTTGCTTTCCAGCCAGAAACACCCAAACAGAGAGAGCAACTTGTTTGTGCTCAGCTCTAGGAGAGCATTCCCTGCCCTGCAGCAGTCACCGAGCTGTTCCGTGCTCTGCTCTTTCACTGCAAATTGGATTCTGCTGCTCCCACTGCTGCAGAAGGGGAAGGAGAGAGGCAAGGCAAAATAAAAGCAGTTCTGCCTTCCTGAGAAAGGAAACCTAAGGCTTGCTTGAGAAAGAAAGCAACTACCAGGCTCCCTAACTGCAGTGTGGATTTCATTGTTCAGGTTTGTTGCTGGTGACGAGCTGGGGAATTACATCTGCGGGTGTGTAGGAAACCCAAAGGCTTGTCTAGAGACTTAGATTCACAATCCCTCTCTGGTCCCCACAAATTCTTGAAATGTTTTGGTTACAACAGCTGAGAAAACAAAACAAAACGCAATTCACCTCTGTCCTGAGCAGAAGCAGAATTGCTTGGCAGTTTGAGATCCTTTTGTGAAAAGGATTACAGAAAGAGGCAAACAGCCGAGCTGTGTGAATGGTTTCATTTGGACCCATCATCTGTGTAACTGAGTCCTAGGCTTGAAGAAAAAGAAGAATTCCCTGTAGGCTTGCTGAATGTTTTCCAGGGAGCCTGCTGCAACTTGCTGGAAGCTCACTACCCATGGACTCTTCCAGAAAGCCCAGATGCTGCCCTCTCACGGTAACATGGAGAGAGGAGTCCCAGAACCGATAATGCAAGAAAGGCCAAAACAAACTGTGACAGACTTTCAGGACTCCGGGTTTGATACTGGTGCTGATGCTCCATCACTTCTGTAACCGTGGTTAATTTCTAAGGCATTGCTGAGCACTTTACCCCAGTCAGAATAAGACTTCTGAAGCTGAGCAGCTGTGCAAGGCTTTCCCACAACTTGCTTGCCCTTGGTGGAGGACTAATGCCTCCTGGTGGTCCCAGACACATCTCATTGAAGTGCAGAAAGGGTTCTGTGCACCTTCCGCTCCTTGCAAGGTCTTCTGGCTGCTGGGATGCCTTGGGAAGTCCCAACTGGCATCTAGAAGTGCACATGGATATGTGTGGGTCACCAATAGGAATTGCCCAGAGAGGGGGCAGTCAGAGCACAAAGCGTAATGGTTTTAAGGTGAAAGAGGGGAGATTGACATGACATCTTAGGGAGAAATGTTTTGCTGTGAGGGTGGGGAGGCCCTGGCCCAGGTTGCCCAGAGCAGTGGTGGCTGCCCCATCCCTGGAGGTGTTCAAGGCCAGGTTGGATGGGGCTTTGAGCTCCCTGATCCAGTGGGAGGTGTCCCTGCCCATGGCAGGAGGGTGGAACTGGATGGGCTTTAAGGTCCCTTCCGATCCAAACCATTCCGTGATTCTATGATTCAATGAAATAAGTAAAGGGGAAAGGCAGAGAGTTGGTGTAGGGTTATGACTGTGAAGGTGCAATAAAGCTGGAGCCATCAGAGATCTGGTGAAAGCTTCAACTTTGAAGGAACTCCGGACAGAGATGTAAACAGGTAAGAAGAGGATGGTCACAGAAGTGTGAATCTGAAGCTTGACTAATGAAATCCCACAGCCCAGTGATTAATGAGGCCCCACTCACTTTTTGGTAGAAAGCAGGGATAAGGCTATGGTTTCAAGATTCAACACTCCCAGTGCTGTTTCCCCCCACAGTATGGGGGCTGTGATAAGTCTGGGTCTTGACAACAGACAGAAAAGAGAAAGATTTCTCCCTCTGCTTTGACATTCCCCTAGCAGCCCTACAGGTAGGACAGGACATCAATATTCTCACCTGGAGGCACATGGAGAGAAAAAAATCTTCTTCAGATTAAAAATGCTATAGAAATTGAGAAAACCTGGAGATGCTCTTCTGGAGTAAAAATGATGCAGATGTGAACTGCAGTCCACAGTGGCAATAGACACGTAGTGGTAGCTCTGATGGTACAGAGATCTGTGGCAGGAAAGGGCTGGTGAGCATTTCATCAGGCCAGTTGCATCAATTCCAACAGAATTTAATAGCTGGCTTAACAGCAATAATTAGAGTTTCACATCTGGTGAGAGACAACTATGGAATGAGCAAATTAAGCACAGGCAGTGCCATCTTGGGCCTTTGTCCTTCTGTTTGCAAGGTGTTATCACCAGAGACTCTGGGCAGGGCAGGGGGCTGAGCTGCTGTGCTGGCAATGGGCAAAGCTGTACAGCACCAAGACCCTTTAACTCCGACTCTGTTCTCCTCTTACAAGTTTTAGGGTAAGTGAGGCTCATCTGACCCAGAAGACTGAGAAGAATTGAAGAAAAGCAAAGAGAAATCCTAAGTTTTCATCAAAAACCTGTTAAAGTCCCTGTCCTTTGCTGCGAATGCATGAAATGCCTTTTATTACAGTTATTTTTCTGAGCACAAAGCTACTTTCAATAACACAGGAAGAGAAAAATCATTAAAAACTTGCAAGAATCAAGGAGAACCTTGCAGAAACTCTTTTTCATGAAACAAATTAGAAAAGGTTATAAATAGATGACCATTATTAAAGCAACTGAGCTCTCTAACTAGGCTCACTGCACAGGGAATGAGCTGTTTCCGTAACAGGCAGAGGGGAGAGGCAATCAACAGGTACCTCACACAAACTCTAGAGTGGAGCAGGAAGCAGATGTAAAGCCATTAACTCCTGTTTCTGGGAATAGAAGAAGCGTTTGGAGAAACAAGTTAGTTAAAAAGCTGATAAAAATATCCACAGAATCACACAAGTTATTCCCACAACACAGGGTGCTGCTGAGCTAAGACAAGGTCGTATCACTGAGGAACAGAACACAGACAGGTTCTCGTGGCTCATGGACTCAAGCTGTGCTATCCAGGCTCCTCCATAACCTGCTGGTGCACTCACCTCTCATTTCATCTTCCCATTGCTGAGGCTGCTGGGAAAAACTACTCATCTGACTTTTACAACTCCAGCCTAATGTATTAATTCATTATCATGATGTAATCTACTCTAAATAGTTCTTTTTCCTTCTAGTTGTTTACCCCTGTGGTATTTATATGAGCCAGTCATGTCTGCTTTCAGCCCTCTTGCTGTGAGACTGAACACAACAAACTCCTTACATAGAATCATGGAATCATTAAGGTTGGAAAAGACCTCTAAACTCATCCAGTTCAAGAGTCAGACCAACCCCACTGTGCCTACTAAGCCACATCCCCAAGTGCCATGGCCACACACTTTTTTGAACCCTTCCAATGATGGAGACTCCACCATTACCCTGGGCAGCCTCTGCCAGGACATCACCACCCTTTTGATAAAGAAATTTTTACTCATATCCAATCTAAACCTCCCCTGGTGCAACTTGAGGCCATTTCCTCTTGTCCTGTCACTTGTTACTTGGGAGAAGAGACCAGCAGCCACCTTGCTAAAACCTCCTTTTAGGTAGATGTAGAGAGCAACAAGGTCACTCCTCATCTTCCTCTTCTCCAGGCTAAATAATCTTATTTCCCTCAGTCACTCCTCATATGACTTATGCTCCAGACCCTTCACCAGCCTCGTTGCTCCTCATCTAAGGCAGACTCTCAGTTCCTTGGCTATACCCTCACAGCTCCTACTCTCGTCCTGGGGTCTACCTTTATCACAGTATCACAGTATCATAAGGTTGGAGAGGACCTCTAAGATCACCAAGTCCAACCTATAACCCAACAATAACACCAACACCAACACTAACACCAACCCATCATCTAAACCATGGCACTCAGTGCCTCATCCAGTCTCCCCTTAAACACCTCCAGGGTCAGCGACTCCACCCCCTCCCGGGCAGCCCATTCCAATGGCCAATCACCCTTCCAGTGAAGAAGTTCTTCCTAAGTTCTTCAATAAGAACAAATAAGTTTTGTATTGTAAGGTGACCAGGTGAAAGTCAATGTAGTTGGCTTTTTACAGTTTGGTTAATTTTGCAGTAACTGTAACAGTCATATTTTTTTCAAGGTCTTTTGTGGAGTTATGGCCTGCAGGAATGAGTGTGTTTGCTGGGAAGGTCCCCTCTTGTTCCAACTGATCGTGTCAATGGTTTCTCACTGACTGAGTTCAGAAGAACTATAATGCAAGTATTAAACCATGAGGGATCTGTGCTTTAGAAGACAAGGTTTTTCTAGTCAATAAGTATGGAAGATGTAAGAGCGACCACTACAGTGAGTAAGAGACTGGGATGCTGCAGCATTGCCAGAAGCAGGTTGTGCAGATCACACTGGATGCTGAGTCCTGAAAACCTGCCCTATCAATGTGTGGCTTTGAGACAGATTCCCAGTGCTGATACCTGCTCGTGGGTGCCCTCACTCCCACGTGGGCTGCTGCTCTGAGGTTTTCTCCTTGAATCAAGCTGTAATCCTTTCCACACATTTATGCAGAGATATTTGCCATATGGTGATACTGGCCAGAAGCTTTGGTTATGAGCTGCCGTGCCTGTCTTCAGCATGGACATGACCTTTGTCAGCTGTCAGGCTGCTGTGTTTGTAAAAGGCTCACACATCTGAAAGACATGGGCAGTCAGGGATAGGTCATCACGGCTTTCAAGGCTTCTGGGAAGATGCCATCCAAGTATGTGGTGCTGGCAGCTGGAAGACTTGGGGAGTGTCAAGACCACATTCACATCAGTTTTAGTGCATTCAGCATTTCTGGGAAGCCAGAAGATTTCACCAAAGATGTTGAGTTGCTGAATCTTATGGTAATGCTCTTTTTCAGGCCTCAGATTTGAAGAGAAAGAGACAGCGATTGCAGCAGCTCCAAGAGATGAGAGGCTCCCCAGGAAAAAATTTTGCACCAAGGTAGTGGAGAAACCTCCAATGGTTGGATGTAGGTGGATGATATGTAGGTTGTGCATAGATCATAGATTTTTTCTTGTGAGGGAGGTGAGGCACTGGCAGAGGCTGCTCGGAGAAGTCGTGGATGCCCCATCCCTGAAGATCATGAGCTTCTCATTTACCCTCACAGGAAAATATTTCTTCCTAAGTTCTCACCTAGATCTCCCCTCATTCAGCTGAAAGCCCTCTTCATTGCTGCCAAGATGTGAAATGGAAACACTACACGTGTTCAGAGATGCAGGAAAGGTTTTGTGGCTCAGCCAGAAGGACTGTAGAAAGACTGGTTCACTTATGAGTTTATTCAGGAAGTACTCTTGCTCTTTAAAGTCATGACCTGCTCTAATCCAGGTCTAGAATGTCTTTTGCTGCTTTGTTTAGGGAGATTTAAAGGCATTTTCCTATATATCCTAGAAAACATGATTTTCATGTTTTCCTTTTCTATTTTTTTAAAAAAAATAGAACTTTACCATTTCTATTTTTTTAAAAAAAATCTTCAATGCTGTGGATTTCTCTGGAATGCTTCTCATTCCTGGGTCTCCCTTCGAGGCTTACATCAAGCTGGACAGAGAAATCATTTATTCTAATATAAACAATGTTGAACTTTGTGACACACTCGCCTGGATCACCAAGGTGCCCGTGGTCATTCCCTGAACCCAAGGATCATGTTAGCAGAGCTGCATTTCTGCTTCTAGTTCAGGTCTGGTGAAGGCCTCATAAGCCTTAACTAATCCATTTCTAAATTCATATGGGAAACAACCGACAAATAATTTAATCCAGGGAGGGAAGATTTGCGCAAGAGCCAGTGAAAACATTTCCATGTTTAAAGAGCTTTTAGATGTAGAAATGTGATCTAGGCTAATGTTTGAATCTAAAATACAAAAGGATCAAATTGGGGCCTTGTAATCTCAGCCCTGAGGAAAAGTATCTACAAAAAATCAGTAGAACTGCAGATGATCCGAGGGCTGGAGAACCTCCCATATGAGGACAGGCTGAGAGAGTTTTGTTCAGCCTGGAGAAGAGAAAGCTCGGGGGAGAGCTTAGAGCAGCCTCCCAGTACTGAAAGGGGCTCCAGGAAAGCTGGGAAGGGGCTCTTGATCAGGGAGGGCAGGGATAGGATGGAGGGCAACGGTTTTGGGCTGGAAGAGGGGGGATTGAGATGAGATCTTGGGGAGAAATGTTTTGCTGTGAGGGTGGGGAGGCCCTGGCCCAGATTGCCCAGAGCAGTGGTGGCTGCCCCATCCCTGGAGGTGTTCAAGGCCAGGTTGGATGGGGCTTTGAGCCCCCTGATCCAGTGGGAGGTGTCCCTTCCAACATAAACCATTCTATGATTCCCATGATGACTGATACAAAGGGATTTAGCTGTGACAGGGTCCAAGGTCCATGAGTAAAAGTGATCTTGGCATCAGGCCCATGTTTAAGAAGTAGCATCAGTACGTTTGGTGTTATGCATTGCCAGCAGGGTTACTGGGAAGAGGAGTATTTACATTAATATTACGTACCATGTAGATTAAGATTTCAGCAAAACATATCCTGACCATTTGTCATGAAAGACATTAATTTTTCAAAGGGTCATTTCCATCACTACCAGGCACCGCTGGTACCATCAGGCTGAAAGCATCAGCCTGATCACAAAAGGGAAATGAACCCCTTCTGGATACTGCTCAGCAGTGTCATAAGAAATCAAAATAAAGAGAAAGGATGGAATGAGGGACAGGATAAATAGGTGTATAGCCACAACAGTCTAGAAACAAATTCACATTTCCTGGAATATCTGACCATTTTGTAGCATCTTAGGTTACAATAACAATAATTGTTGCTGGCTTACTAGGTTGCAGATTAATGGGAAACCTGCTGACTGCTGTTTCTTTAGCCTTACTGGGATACACACAAGAGGAAAGCTAAAGAATTCCTGCAGGTCACTTCTCATGTGGAGAGAAGACATCAAACTACCTAGGTGGTAATGGGCTCACTGTCTGGGGAAAGCAGACCTGCAAGGGAATGGGCTGCCAGAGTGCCACGTCCTTCCTGGTATTCGGTGTCCACATCCACAACTCAAAAATGTTTCAGGCTTTTGAGTCTTTTTTCCCTTAAATGGAAAAGGCCCTTTTCAAATTCAGAAATGTCCTTGTACATCACTGGTTTGGATCACTTTGATGGAACAAAATAAGAAGTCTATTTGAAAAGGAGTAAACAAATAGGAAATGTGCAAAGGTGGTGTACAACATCTCATAAATTTAACATTAAACAATAAATTAAGAAAATAACAGGTTGCCAAGAGACGTCATGAATGCCCCATCCCTGGAGGTGTTCCAGGCAAGATTGGATGTGTATTTGAGCAACCTGATCTACGTGGAGGTGACCCTGCTCACGTCAGGGTGGTAAAACAGACAGCAGGCTCCAGCAGGGCCCAGGGCAATGGATCCCACCCAGCGCCGCAGCCCCTCTCCCAGCACACGGACCCCATAGGCCTGAGGGCCCAGTGGAGCTGGGAGGAAAAGGTGGTCCGAGCACCCAGTAAAGCGAGAGAAAGCAGCCTGGGTGGGGAGAACAATGGCAGCCGCAGTGCTGAGAACGCTGAGACTCTTCCTGCCATTTGCACATCTTTATTGTCAAGGAAGCTCTGGGGTTTGGAGGAGTGAGCAGAGCCTTCTGGTCCTTGGGGGGTCAGGTTGTGGCTTCTGGCCAGGCCGTCCTTTTGCCAGCTGCCAGGACCACCTTCTAGCGTCCCCCGCAGAGTGGCTTCTTGGCAGGAGAGGGATAGTCCTGGGAGCTGCTGGCCTTCCTCTTCATGGCAGCGGGGCCCTGGAGAGGACAGTCACCTCCCTCAGCCGACCCGGCTTCAGGTGCAGGTGTTGGTACAGTCCCGGGGTGGGACTGAAGCCGGAGGAGGACAATTGGGACACCCCCTTGACCAAGAAGACAAGATGAATAAAGGGGGACGAGAGAGTACTCTGGGGGAAGGAGTTCCCTCTCAGGAGGCAGTGGAGCTGGTGGTGGCCTTGAGTCTTCTCTCCTGTTGCCCTCACTAAGTAGTGGGGCTGGGCTGGCCATGGGGCTGCGCTCCCTTTGCCCCTGGGAAGCAGTGGGGCTGGTCCTGGCCATGGGGCTGCGCTCCCTTTGCCCCTGGGAAGCAGTGGGGCTGGTCCTGGCCATGGGGCTGCGCTCCCTTTGCCCCTGGTGAGCAGTGGGGCTGGTCCTGGCCATGGGGCTGCCCTCGCTTTGCCCCTGGTGAGCAGTGGGGCTGGTCCTGGCCATGGGCCTGCCCTCGCTTTGCCCCTGGGAAGCAGTGGGGCTGGTCCTGGCCATGGGGCTGCGCTCCCTTTGCCCCTGGGAAGCAGTGGGGCTGGTCCTGGCCATAGGACTTCTCTCCCTTTGCCCCTGGGATGCAGCGTGGCTCGTCCTGGCCATGGGCCTGTGCTCCCTTTGCCCCTGGGATGCAGTGAACCTGGTGCTGGTCAGTAGGAAGAACCTATCTCCCTCTTGACAGCCAGTGCGGGTGGTTCTGGTCACCACGGTGCCCTGGTCTCTCTCCTGGGATGCAGTCCATCTTGTCCTGGCCATAGGGCTGCGGTCTCGCCACCTCGCAAAGGTGGCAGAGATGACTCTCCCAGTGCTCTCCTCCAAGCCCCTGGCCGAAGGGGATGTGCTTTGAACGAAGAGGTGGAAGGCTTCGCTCCTGCACTGTCGCACGGTGAAGTCCACGAGTCTTTGGACGAAGGCTGTGGTGTGGCTGCCCAGGTCGGCCTGCAGCTCCTCAGCCAGGTGCTCCTTGTGCAGCCCCAGGACGGGAAGGGCGTTCAGGATCATCTCTTGTACGAAAAGAACCTGAGCAGGGTCTTCCCCAAAGATGTCCCTCAGCTCTCGGTGCAGCCAGGGTCGCAGGGGCTGAAGGAGCCGTGGGTGCTGGCGGAAAAGGTGCCCCCAGGTGTAGGCGCAAAGGCCCCCCACGAACTCAGGATGCCGAGTCCTGCGTTGGGGTTCACTGGGAGCTGTTGGTGCTGCCGGTCCATCAGGTCCCTCGGTCGTGGCCATGCTCGCAGGTGCTGCGCTGCTCTGGGAGAGCTGGTGGGGATGGACTCCTCCTGCTCTGCGACGCTGCAGCAGCGGGGGTCCTGCTGGAAGCGGAGGAGAGGCCCCGCTCGCTGTCTGGCACGGGAGGGCTGGAAGGGAAGACTGGATCCCTCAAGCAGGAAACGCCCGCAGCTCCCCAGGGGGAAAGTTCCCCTCCAGTTCACCTCTGCTGTCCCGGCGCTCCTCTTGGCTGCTCCGGCTGCCTGAACCCAGCAGGGCTGGGGAAGAAGCTACAGCAACTTTGCAGTCGCAACGTTAGAGCCGCAGCCACCAGTGCCCAGGGCACAAGCCCAGCAGCAGCCAAAGGCTCGCTCCGCAGTCCCAGCCGGCTGGAATGAAGGCACAGGGCTGGGTGCCCGAATATAAGCAGTCAGGGCTGGGGTGTCACAATGAGTCCCGTGATGTAACAATGCGCCCTTGGGAGATACCACCCCCAGCGTGCCTGGGGGAACGTTCTTGTCTGATTTCCAATGGGAAGAAGAAAAATCCTGAAGAATCAAGAAAGAGAGAGGGAAACCAAGCCCAAGACAAACAAGTGATGCAAAAGAAAGCAATTGCTTCCCTCCAAGCAGCCAATGGCAGCCAGTCTCCAACCAAGAGCAGATGGCACCAACCTCCACCGTACAGCTCTGTTGCTGAGCATGGCATCGTATGGCTGGTGAATACCACAGGGCATGCTTGGGGGATGTCACCATGGGATGTTCTATCCCATCACGCTCCCTTCCTCAGGTCTATGGCTCTGGGGCACACTTTAATCTTTATTGCAGTGCTACTGCCCTCTCCATCCCCTGTATCGTCTATTATATGTTCAACAGCTTTGCTTCTAGCCAGGTACTGAGGCCTTGGCCATGTCTTCTTGTGATGGCAGTCACTCTGGTCTGATGTGGCACATGTCTCCAGGCACATAAAGCAAGCGGGTTCCTTGGGATTCCAACATAAGAAGAAGGATCCCAGCACACAGTGCTCTAGGTGTGGCCTCACTGTTGCTCAGTCACCTGGTGGACAACCTCACTTCGGATTTCTTCCTCAATGAGCTTCACAATGTCTGCGGGTTTCAGAAGGTGTTAAATCCATCATTAGGTATTTCCTATCTTTGATATTTTAAAAATATCTTGATGTATTTTTTCAAGAGTTTAACTCTGATCATTGCTATTTTTCTCAGCTTCTCATTGCCTGTTATTTGGCATAAGTGCTTCATGAAGGTGATTTTCAGCTGGGCTGGGCTAGGTGGTCCAAAAAATGGTGCCAACAACATTTTGGAAAAGTACAAGAAGGTGAAGCTGCACATCTTTAGAGGGGGCACAGACCCCCCTGCAGGCTCCAGTGAGATTTGAACTCACGACCCCTGGTTTACTAGACCAGTGCTCTAACCCCTGAGCTATGGAGCCTCTGAAATTTGGTTGCTTTTTGCTTTAAGAACATTTCATATAATAATTTTCTCTGTTTATCCTGAGAAGAAACAAAACCTGCCCTTCTGGACTGCGCCGCTCCAAGGGTTTCCTATTCTCTTTCCAAATGCCACAAACACAAACATTAGAATCACAAAACCAGTAACACACCAGGTCAACACAAAGCTGCATTTTACTCTCCTTCACCTCATCTGTGCAAGGACATAAGATTGACAGTTCCCCCTTCCCCAGTCAAGTAGCTTTGAAAGTTCACAAATGAGAAGCAATGATATTTTGCCTTTTCATACTTGTGCAGTAATTTTCCAAAGAAGAAAGTTATGCTTCTAAAAAAACCCTCTGCATCCCCCTGCTTTTCTTTGGAAATCAGCTGTGTATTTGCTTTTTTCTGCTCAACTATTCAAACATGTCAGTTCATGTCATGTTCTTGTCAGGAGGCCACTGCGTGCTCTGGGCGTTGTGGCTGACGTGGGCACTTCCACATTACTAAGCTATTCTTCACTGACTGAATTTGCAGTATAATCCTAGAAAAGAATTATAAACAGAATCATGGGATGATTTGGGTTGAAAGGGATGTAAAAGGCTATCCAGTTCCACCCCCCCTGCCATGGCCATGGGCACCTCCCACTGGATCAGGGGTCTTGTGGACTTCACCGTGCGACAGTGCAGGAGCGAAGCCTTCCACCTCTTCGTTCAAAGCACATCCCCTTCGGCCAGGGGCTTGGAGGAGAGCACTGGGAGAGTCATCTCTGCCACCTTTGCGAGGTGGCGAGACCGCAGCCCTGTGGCCAGGACAAGATGGACTGCATCCCAGGAGAGAGACCAGGGCACCGTGGTGACCAGAACCACCCGCACTGGCTGTCGAGAGGGAGATAGGTTCTTCCTACTGACCAGCACCAGGTTCACTGCATCCCAGGGGCAAAGGGAGCACAGGCACATGGCCAGGACCAGCCCAACTGCTTCCCAGGGGCAAAGGGAGAGAAGTCCTATGGCCAGGACCAGCCCCACTGCTTCCCAGGGGCAAAGGGAGCACAGGCCCATGGCCAGGACCAGCCCCACTGCTTCCCAGGGGCAAAGGGAGTGCAGCCCCATGGCCAGGACCAGCCCCACTGCTTCCCAGGGGCAAAGGGAGCGCAGCCCCATGGCCAGGACCAGCCCCACTGCTTCCCAGGGGCAAAGGGAGCGCAGCCCCATGGCCAGCCCAGCCCCACTACTTAGTGAGGGCAACGGGAGAGCAGACTCAAGGCCACCACCAGCTCCACTGCCTCCTGAGAGGGAACTCCTTCCCCCAGAGTACTCGCTCATCCCCATTTATTCATCTTGGCTTCTTGGTCAAGGGGGTGTCCCGATTGTCCTCCTCCGGCTTCAATCCCACCCCGGGACTGTACCAACACCTGCACCTGAAGCCGGGTCGGCTGAGGGAGGTGACTGTCCTCTCCAGGGCCCCGCTGCCATGAAGAGGAAGGCCAGCAGCTCCCAGGACTATCCCTCTCCTGCCAAGAAGCCACTCTGCGGGGGACGCTAGAAGGTGGTCCTGGCAGCTGGCAAAAGGACGGCCTGGCCAGAAGCCACAACCTGACCCCCCAAGGACCAGAAGGCTCTGCTCACTCCTCCAAACCCCAGAGCTTCCTTGACAATAAAGACGTGCAAATGGCAGGAAGAGTCTCAGCGTTCTCAGCACTGCGGCTGCCATTGTTCTCCCCACCCAGGCTGCTTTCTCTCGCTTTACTGGGTGCTCGGACCACCTTTTCCTCCCAGCTCCACTGGGCCCTCAGGCCTACGGGGTCCATGTGCTGGGAGAGGGGCTGCGGCGCTGGGTGGGATCCATTGCCTGTGATGTGTTTCTTGGCATCTACTCCTGTTTTTTGTACAATTATAGAATCAGAGAATCATCAGGTTGGAAGAGACCTCTTGAGATCATCAAGTGCAAAGAGCTGCTTTGAGCTAGCTTTCCCAAGCTCTCCAACCGCTCAGTCTGCCCCTCTCCCAAAGCTTCCCCCCTTTCAAAGGAAAAAAAACTATAGAAGAAACCAAAATCACACTAAATAGATGTATTACTAAACCATGTCCCTAAGAAACTCATCTCCCTACCTTTTGCACACCTCCAGGGGTGGGGGCTTTCCCATCTTTCTGGGCAGCCTCTGCCAGGGCCTGAGAAGCCTTTCAGTAAGAAGTTTTTCCTGAGGTCTAATCTGACCCTGCCCTGGTGCAGCTTGAGGCCATTTCCTCTCGTCTTATCGCCTGTCACTTGGGAGAAGAGCCCAGCACCCACCTGGATAGAACATCCTTTCAGGCAGTTGTAGACAGTGATGAGGCCTCCCCTCAGCCTTGTCATCCCTAGGCTAAACAACCCCAGTTTATTCAGTTTCTGCCCATAACCCTTGTTCTCCAGCCCCTTCCCCAGCTCCGTTCCCTTCTCTGGACGCTCTCCAACCCCTCAATGTCCTTCTTGTACTGAGGAGCCCAGAACTGACCCCAGCACTCGAGGTGTGGCCTCACCAGTGCTGAGTACAGGGGCACAGTCACTGCCCTGCTCCTGCTGCTCACGCTGTGTCTGACACAGCCCAAGATGCCACTGGCCTTCGTGGCCACCTGGGCCACTGCTGGCTCATGTTCAGCTGCTGCCAACCAACACCCCCAGGTCCTTCTCCTCCAGGCAGCTCTCCAGCCACTCTGCCCCAAGCCTGTAATGCTGCTGGGGTTGTTGTGTCCCAGGAGCAGGACCTGGCACTTGGTCTTGTTGAACCTCATCCCGTGGGTTGCATCCCATGGATCCAGCCTGTCCAGATCCCTCTGCAGAGCCTCCCTTCCTTCAAGCAGATCAACACTTCCTCCCAGCTTAGTGTCACCCATGAACTTACTAAGGGTGCACTCAATCCCCTCACCCAGATCATCGATAAAGAAGATATGGAACAGGACTGGACCCAGCACTGAGCCCTGGGCACACCACTTGTGACCGGCCTCCAACTGGATTTAACTCCATTTACCACAAACCTTTGGGCCCACCCATCCAGCCAGTTTTTCACCCAGCAGAGGCTCTGCCTGTCCAGGCCAAGGGCAGCCAGTTTCTCAAGAAGAATGCTGTGAGAAATGGTGTCAAAGGCTTTACCAAAGTCCAGGTACCCCACATCCACAGTCTTTCCCTCATCCATTAAGCAGGTAACTTTTTAGTAGATGGAGATCAGGTTTGTTTTCCAAGATCTGCCTTTCATAAACCCTTGTTGACTGGGCCTGATCACCTGATTGTCCTGCACGTGCTGTGTGATAGCACTCATGCATATCTGCTCCATGACCTTCCCTGGTACTGAGGTCACTGATTGGGCCTGGAGTTTCCAGGATCCTCCCTCCGACCCTCCTTGCAAATGGGTATAACATTTGCCAGTGTCCAGTCAAGTGGCACTTCCCCAGTCAGCCAGAACTGCTGGTACTCCTTCATAATGGGGGTTTAACCTGATCATCTCCAGAGGTGCTTTCCCACAAGAACTGGCTGTTATTCTTTGGACTTCTGCCAAGTCTGGCTCTGTTCTCCATTTGTCAGCACAAGGATCAAGTCTCAGCCTGCTGGTGTGTGCAAGCTGCTTGGTTTTTCCTTCCTGCTACAGCACACTGCCCTTGCTTTGGACTCACTGCTGGTTCCTGGTACTGTGGTGGTTGTCAGCCCAGTGGTTATCATGGTGTGGTTTATCGTGTTCATAGCACGCACTGTCACATCCTTCCAGCCGAAAGCGGGGGAAGGAGATCTTCACTGCCACCATTTTCATGGCTGAAATTTGCAGTTTCCTCTTCCTTCTGTGTCCATGTTCAGCACCACAGCACTTCCCACACTGTGCCCGGGTACAGCTTTTCAGCCAGCCCTACAGCATAAGGACTTTCGCCTTGAAAATCAAAGGCCATGAAATCACAGAAGAGATTAACTTTAAATGACATCAAGAGGGATAACACATGCAGCAAGGCTTTCCAGAGAGGAGGAGACACTGTCTTGGAGTGGCCAGTTGTGTTCAGGCATGGCCAGGACACATGGCCTTATGAGCGATGTCAGCTGCATGTGGATGGACACACATTGCTCCTGATGCAGCAGTGCTTTATTTGGGGCAACTTTTGATCCTGTGGCTGATGCCACACCATGAGTGAGGCTGAAGAAGCACTCAGCTGAAGTCTTGCCTCTAGTTCTCCTTGTTTCTCCTAGTTTGGCACTGATCCATTCTAGGCTGTTGCGGCTCCATCAGCAGCTCAAGCCACCATGCTGCCTGCCCAAATCTGGCTGATGTCTTCCCCATCATGTAGAAAAGATGGGAAGATGGAAACTTCCTTTCCTTAAAGCAGCATTTTACCAGTCACTTACATCACTGAGATACCGCTGGATTCCCTGTTTCAGTACTGAAATAGTGCCATGTAGTACAGTGAGCTGTGAGCTGTAGCTCCAACATCCACCTTTCCTGTTTGGGGTTCTTTCAACTAGGAACCACAACATTGCTTTTTTTGGTTTATCTTTTACTCAGGGAGGCAAACGGAGACAAGTTGTCCACTGGCAGTAAGCAAGGCAGGAATACTTCAGCCCGTTCTCACGGCAGAAGGCAAGCATCCAGCAAATGGATCAGCTTTTGTTTTCTTCCTTCCCTGCTGCATTATAAAGGAAAAGATCATCCCTTGGTTACCTCTCAGAATGCCAGTTCAAGGAAACAGACTGAATCCAATCATCTGCGTGACTGGGTACATCCCAAAGTCCAAGTTTCCAGCTGGGGATGAAGCAGTGGCATAAGTGAGGTGAGTGTGGGGAAGCAGAGGAGTGGAAGAGAACTTTATATTTAGCATTTGACCAGATGTGGGATAATGAGAAACCCTGCTTGAAACCATGATTATTTGTGTAGAAGTGGTAAATATGGATAGTGCCAGGCTTATTGGGAGACCTCATACAGAGCCTCCACCTATGTTGCGCACTGAGCTATCACTTGGATGATCTCCAGGCACAGAAGAAAGCAAGCTCGTTTCCTGTGGAGTCCGTTGTGCACCCTGCCTTGGCTTCCTCACATGAAGTAGGCAAGTCCTGCACATCTGGGATAGAAAAAACCTGTCTGGAACACCTCAAATTTAAGAGCAGTATTTATGGAGACTCTGTCAGCCTGCAGAAAATCTGGAAGGTGATGCTGGCTGTGCGTGAAACCCTTAGGAAAAGAAATGCCTCATGGCAGGAGAAAACATAGAGCAGCAGCTGAAGAAGACTGAATTTCAGAGTCATCGTCAGAAGATGTACCAAGTGAAAACATCAGCACAAATGGTTAAAGGGTGACTCAGAGTAAGTCACATTGTGTCTATTATTCCTGTTCTTTTTTGTAGAAGAAAATTGCTCTCTTTGAAAGAAACCGGAAATTAAGACCATCGATCCCCCCCCAAGTGTAGAAAAACACAAACCCTCATTAGATGGGCTGGAAAGTAATTTTCAGGGCTTTATCTGACAAGCTAAGAGCATGATTCTGTCTATAACATTTAAGGAAAAATGATGAATTACCTGGCATGGGTTCAGCACCTGAGCTTGGCATTGGGCAAACTCACAAAGAAGCCTGAAGCCAATCAAGCAACTTTGTACAAAGCGTGCTAAAAGCTGCCCTTTGGAGGCAAACAGTGAGGACACAGACCAACCAAATGAGTCTGAAAATAATAACGAACATCTCATGCAAGAACACGTGCTTGGAGCATGGTTTACAGGAGCATTTGGGCTCACAGTCTGGGAACACATGGCTGGGCCACGAGAGACACTGGTTGGCAGAAGGAAATAGGGGAAACAATTTGGTACAGGTTGTTTTCAGTCACTGATTTGAAAAACAAGATGGTTTAAATGCATACTGACGATGGAAGCACTTTGGTGAGAAAAAATGCTTCTGGTAAATTAATGCATTGGTGTGAAAGCGAGTGGCTTGCCAGAGCTAGAACAGCTTTCTCCAAAGTTAGTTTCCTGAGATACTTTGATATTTTCACCTCAGTGGCAAACCCTCACAATGATGAGAGCTGTCCTGTAAAGGAGTTGTTACTGCTGACTTTACATCAGGTCAGTTAACGCACTGCGAGCTGCCTCTGCCACCCCTTGTGCTTTTACCTCTGACACAAGTGAGCATAGAATCACAGAATGGTTTGGGTTGGAAGGGACCTCAAAGCCCATCCAGTTCCACCCCCCTGCCATGGGCAGGGACACCTCCCACTGGATCAGGGGGCTCAAAGCCCCATCCAACCTGGCCTTGAACACCTCCAGGGATGGGGCAGCCACCACTGCTCTGGGAAACCTGGGCCAGGGCCTCCCCACCCTCACAGCAAAACATTTCTTCCTAAGATTTCATCTCAATCTCCCCTCTTTCAGCTCAAAACCATTTCCCCTCATCCTATCCCTGCAGCCCCTGATCAAGAGCCCCTCCCCAGCTTTCCTGGAGCCCCTTTCAGTACTGGGAGGCTGCTCTAAGGTCTCCCCAGAGCCTTCTCTTCTCCAGGTTGAACAACCCCAACTCTCTCAGCCTGTCCTTGTATGGGAGGTGCTCCAGGCCTTGGATCACCTCTGTGCCCTTCTCTGGACTCATTCCAACAGATCCCTGTCCTTCCTGTGCTGAGGACTCCATAACTGAATGTAGGGCTGCAGGTGGGGTCTCATAAAAGCAGAGCAGAAGGGCAGAATCTCGTCTCTAACTCTGCTGGTCACAATTCTTTGGCTGCAGCCCAGAGTACAGCTGGCTCTAGAAGATCTACTGCTGTGCCCTACCAGCACTGTGCCCCACAGCCTAGGGCTGTTTCCTGCTTGCAGTTCTTGTTTGATCTCGGCCACCATCCATGCCCATCCCAGGAGCCTCTCTTGGCAACGTTCCTGTTTCACACTGATTCTTCATGGGTACCAAGTGGCTGCTGAGGTCTGACCCAGGGCAGGCAGGAGATGTACATCTTGCCTTGTGACTAGGCAAGTCCTCCACGTAGGACTGTACCTACATCATCAGACCCTGAGGAGCCTGGGGGTGCAAGACTGGCTGTTGCTCCATTTCTACCATTGACACTCCTGTAAATAGCTTTGATCTCACAGCCTAGAGGTAAATACACCTCCTTTGTGGGTGCAGTAGAATCTGGCCCTGTTGGACAAGTGACGTTAGTCAATCCCAGGCTTTATCCATGTTGGAAAGCTCCTCTTCCGGCTGGTAAGAGGTTTCCAGCTGTACTGGGGCAGTGCAGATAGGATTGGTAGGAAAGCACACACAAATGCATGGCTGGACACACAGGCCATGGGAGCCAAAGCAAAACTGCCTCCTGCAGTCCTGGAAGAGCAATTCTGAGCATCTCCAGTGACTGCGCAAAGTGAGGACAACTCAAAGAAATAATAATTTCTATGTGAGGTGTAAATGCTAATATATTTGCTAGATCCATGCAATTCAGACCCCCACTGCTACCAGCAGGTTTGACAACGAAGGAACTTTCTGCTGGTGGAGTCTGATGGCCTCAAGTTGTGCCAGGGAAGGGAGATTGGCTATTAGGCACATTTTTTTTACTGAAAGAGTGGTGAAGCCCTGGCAGAGGCTGCCCAGGGCAGTGGTGGGGTCTCCATCTGTGGAGGCGTCAAAAAACGTGTGGTTTAGTCAGGATGGTGGGGTTGAGCTGATGGTTGGACTTGATGGGCTTAAAGTTCTTTTCCAACATTAACAATTCTATGATTCTGTGATTCCTTGACTTGAAACATCCTCATGTCTTTCCATACAGTGCCTTGGCCAAGTCCTGATGAAAGATTTGTCCAGGGTCATTATGAAACAACCTTTGATGAAGGCATTAGGGCTGGGTTTCCTTATTCAGTAGGAGTTCACCTAAGGAGAAAACGTCTCCTGATTTGTTTTTCACAGTCTATTGTCTGGATCAAAGCTGCATTTATAGCCAGGTGTTATGATTTGGATTATATGTGATTATCTCGAAGTCATACAATCACAGAATCATTAAAGTTGGAAAAGACCTCTAGTTCCAACCATCAGCCCAACATCACTGTGTCCACTACACCATGTCCTCTCCCCCAGCATTTCTATGTGAGAAACTTCTTCAGTTCAAAGGCAGCACCAACACATTATACAAGGTCTACACAAAAAAAAAAGAGACCAAGCCTGTAACTCTTTATTTAACAAATTAAGAAGATCAACTGCAATCACCTTCAAAACAGGTTAAAAAGAATATGGTGGGAGATGGTGACAACTCTGAGGGCTGAGGAATTCAGCAACATGCAATATGGATACTTCATGGAATTGCAGAATTTGGGGATAGAATGTGTATTTCTTTACCTCAGCAAGCCCTCTCTTGCTGAGATGTTTATCTGGTAGAGTTAGCTTTTCCAGTTCCATGATTGACTTCTGCCCTGCTTAAACCCACCAGGCTGGCTGCTATTTCCCTGAGGAGCAGTAATGCCTCACACTTGCCCATATAGGTTAGTGCCTATTTTATCTGTTTAGCTGGTACAAAGGTAAATATTGTCTGACTGCTTTGGCAGCAGCAGTCTAGAGAGAGACTCTCAGTGCTTATTGCGGATTCCAAGCACCAGACAAAAATCTTTCAGCTTGTTTCTTCTTGTTTTTTTCTGATCCGGACTGCTTGACAATGCCGTTGAGTTGTCCCAGTTTTACCTATGAGAAGCAGAGTCTGAAAAGCAAAGCTTGACAGGTAAAATGCTTGTGATTTTCGTAGAAAATAAAAGCTTCCACTGTGTTCTTTGCTTTTACCCAGAGATCAGGGAAATTGCTACAAAGTGGAAATGTTTGTGTACGACAAATCAGGCCTTCTCCACATGAATCATGGCTAATCTTAGCAATCGTCAAAAATACTTTGGGAACAGAAGTCATATAAAGGGAGTCAGAGGACAGCGACCTCCCACTGCTCTGCAAAGGCCAAAGCTCAGCAATGGGCAGCATCTCTAGCAATAAAGGAACAAACCAAAGCTGAGATGTTTGTTTTTCATAGGTGGAAACAGCCATTCTGAAGCAACACAGAGAGCTTTGGTGACATTATTTACAGGGCTATTTATCCACAGCAAAATGAATTGTTACGTCATGTTGCTTTCTAGCAAGCCAAAAATAACAACCACTGGAGCCCAGCATTTTGATTCAAATTGTGGGGTCCTATTGATGGGAGACCATCTCATCATGCCAAGTATCCTGGGCTGCATCAGAACTGTGACCAGCAGGGTAAGAGAGGGGATTCTGCCCTTCTGCTCTGCTTTTATGTGACCCCACCTGCAGCCCTACATTCAGTTGTGGAGTCCTCAGCACAGGAAGGACAGGGGTCTGTTGGAATGAGTCCAGAGGAGGTCACAGAGATGATCCAAGGCCTGGAGCACCTCCCATACGAGGACAGGCTGAGAGAGTTGGGGTTGTTCAACCTGGAGAAGAGAAGGCTCTGGGGAGACCTTAGAGCAGCCTCCCAGTACTGAAAGGGTCTCCAGGAAAGCCGGGGAGGGGCTCTTGATCAGGGGCTGCAGGGACAGGATGAGGGGAAATGGTTTTGAGCTGAAAGAGGGGAGATTGAGATGAGATCTTAGGAAGAAATGTTTTGCTGTGAGGGTGGGGAGGCCCTGGCCCAGGTTTCCCAGAGCAGTGGTGGCTGCCCCATCCCTGGAGGTGTTCAAGGCCGGGTTGGATGGGGCTTTGAGCCCCCTGATCCAGTGGGAGGTGTCCCTGCCCATGGCAGGGGGTGGAACTGGATGATCTTTAAGGTCCCTTTCAACCCAAACCACTTCATGATTCCCTGATAATACAAACAAAAGTTTTACAATGCGATGGACTCATAAATGGCAGGAACAGACCCTGGTAATGATGTTACCAAAAGCTCATAAGCTGCACACTGTCAATTATAAGCAATCCAGCGAATCTCAGCAGTATATTTGATCTGATGCATGGAGAAGGAAAAATACATTCTGCTGTTGCTCTTGTAGATGTATTTGAAAGACCTTTTTTAAAATCATTCCAACAGCGGGAAGAGGGAGGGAGAGAAGGGAAAGTGTTACCCAAGGGGATAAGGAGAATGTAGTTTGCACCTCATTTACCTTGTTGATTTATTATAAACATCCCCATCCCAGAGACTGCAGACACTCAGTATCTTCTACAAATATCCTAATATCTGCCCAGAGAAGCATGAACTACTTCTCTTCTATAAAGATCTTGGCCTCTGCTCAGGGATGTTAATGCTTAGTCTTAAAAAAATGAAGTCAGTAGTTAATCCACTCAAGTCTAAAAAGATGTGATGAAACAAGGAGAGGAATGTTAAATAGGAAGAACTCGTGATTCTTTAAGGATTACCTGAAGGACATCCTTATCCTAACTAAGGATGTGAAAAGGAAATAAGCAATTTTGTGTTAAAAGTAGAATTGTGTAACCTAATGAACATCTGCATTAGACAGGTGTAAGGACTGGATGAGCTAGGTGGGGTTTTGAGCATCGGGCTTGTATAAATAGGCCTTTGGGTTTTGTGGAAGAACTTCCACCCACCTCCCTGCGCAGAATAAAAGCGATGTCTCCTCTCTAAACAAAATACTTTGTTTCAGGAGGTTTTTTTTATCGATTTCATGTAACAAAAGCTAAAAAAAAAATAATATGGTATTACATGGCACGGGGTTCTTCTGGCCTTAAAATGAACCTTGAAGCTTGCATCAACTCTCCCACACTCTTCCTCCATGCTGGAGCTTCTGAGAAGCCCAGAGGCAACCATTGCCTTAAAGTTGCTTGGCTTCCTTTAAAGTGCGCTTGTAAAGTTCTCTTGGAAGCCAGTATGAGTTGCTTCAAACTCTGAAAAAAAACCATTTGATGTTTGGAATAAACATCGTGCTCCAAGGGTGCCACTTTTGTTCCCTGTGCTGGGAGAACAAGAGTTATTTCTGGAACGCAGCTGTCCCTCTTCAGGCTGCTGTAACTTCTCCCTGGAGTCCCCCTTGGAAGACAAAGTTGGTCACAATTTTACCTTTGACTCCCTTCAGATCAGCAAAATCTGGCTTGTTCGGAGAACCAAGCTCAGCTGTCAGTGCTGGGCACGCCAAAGGAGATTTTCAGGCACCAGTAAAATTGTCTTTCCAAGAATTGTTAAGAACACTTGTGAAACATAAAGAAACTGGGATTTCTTAGTATTGTATCAGCAACTTCCAGTTCCTGAGAAGATGGGTGTTTGTACTCCTGCTGGCAATCTGCATTTAATAGGTGCAGGCCACCAGCCCACTCTCTCAGGAGCACCCCAAGCCCTGCCAGGAGCCCAGGGCCACCACTCTGGAGAGCTGGTGCCCAGCACACAAAGGGCTGGACGGTGCCATAGTCCCAGGAGAGGCTGGCAGAGCCAGTGCCTCTAAGAGCTCTCCATTGTCTGGGAAACAAACCTCAGCTAGTGGCAGGCATTAGCACCTGGCAGTAACAGCCCTTAATAGAGGAGGATGTTTTATAGACAGCTGCCCTTAATCACAGGTGAGTTGCTCAGCTACAGCAGTTTAACCCTTCCTGAGCCACGTCAAAACCCCCAGCACTGTTTGCTGCAGAAGAAAAATGACTTTATTAAGTCTGAATGCTGATATTTGTGTTAATTGTAACAGAAGAAATAAAAGTGATTTCCTGTCTTCAGGATGGGGGTGCAGTAAATCACAGGCTCTCATGTGGTAATTAATGATGTAAGTGCATAAAACCAGGGATTTACACTTCTGATGTAACTGCTTCAGTAGAAGCAGAGGTATGAGCTGTACTGCCTCAGCACTGGAAACCGCAATATTTCAGTGAGCCAATAAGCAAATATCACCACTGACATTTTGCTGTGTCACAGATCAGACCCAACAGTGTAAATCAGAGCTGGTCCCTGGCAGCATCAGTGCTTGCTTCTCACTTAACTCTTCTCTAAAAACTCAGCTTGTCAAGGCTCAAATGAAAGGTCTGGGGAAACACAGCACCACTGACAGTTCAAAGACTCATGGAGAGCATGTAAATACTGGGAATGGAAGAAATGCAAATGACTCAGTGGCAGGAAGAACCTCCTCTGGAAATGAGAGCAAAAAGGGGGCGAAGAGCTCAGGAGTCCTTGGGCACTGCAGAAAACTCTTGGCCTTGTGCCTGGGAATCTCCCCCCACAGAGGTGAGACTGAAGGCAGTGGGAAAGTCTTCCTCTTGCACTGATGACCTTCACATTGTAATACCCAGCATAAAGGAGGAAAACAGCAGGGATGGTCTAATCCAGAGCTACATATTGTAATGTGCAGTGAGATTTATTCCAGATACAACAGGAGTGATGCCACACAGGCCCAGCTGCCTGATGATAAGGGTCTCTCACACCATCTCATTTCCAGGAGACTCACACCAGATTGGAACTGCTGTAGCTGTAACAGCACCTCACACTAAGTGTGCACAGTCAAGGCAATTTCAAACTGTGTGCTTTAAAATCTCATTGGAATGCCAACGTTACATTTTCTTAAGTACAAGAGCTCAGACCTAGCTCATGCTGGACAAAATCAGTGGGATGTGACAAGAGTTAGTTTGGCCCATCATGAGACCACCAGACAAAGCATCGTTCTTTGCTGTGCCCTGATGAAGATCCACTGATTGTTCCATGTTGATTCCTGCCTGAGCAGGGTCAGTGCTGATCAGGAGGGCAGGAAAGCTGATCAGGAGGGCAGGAAACAACTTATCTGCTGCAGAAAAGCCACGTGAGCTGAGCAGACTGAGCTTGACGCAATATAGAGTCTGCTGGGGCTGAGTAGAAAAGAGAGGGTCCATGACTCCCACACTGTGGCAGAGAATATAGTTCACTGGGTACCATTATGGACCCCTGGGTTCTTACTGGGCACCAGACAGGTGGAGAACCATTGACTCCTGAACAACTATTTCCACTCTGGCTTACTGCAATTGCAGGAAATATCATCCTTCCTAACTACTCTCAAGCCAGCAGCTGGAACTTTTGTAGGATTAAGCAAGCGGGTTTTCATCCAGAATGACTAGGGTTAGATGGAAAATTGTCTACTGGGTGCTCTCAGGAAGCTGTCCTTGAAATCTGGGAATGCTGGAGGATGAGAAGCTTAGGATGAGCTGGTAATGTGCACTTGCAGCCCAGAAAGCCAACATGTCCTGGGCTGCATCAAAAGCAGTGGGACCAGTAGGGTAAGGGAGGGAATTCTGCCCCTCTGCTTGGCTCTGGGGAGACCCCACCTGGAACCCTGTGTCCAGTTCTGGAGTCCTCAGCACAGGAAGGACCTGGAGCTGTTGGAGCGAGTCCAGAGGAAGCCATGGAGATGATCCAAGGGCTGGAGAACCTCCTGTACAAGGACAGGTTGAGAGAGTTGGGGTTGTTCAACCTGGAGAAGAGAAGGTTCCAGGGAGACCTTAGAGCAGCCTCCCAGTACTGAAAGGGGCTCCAGGAAAGCTGGGGAGGGGCTCTTGATCAGGGAGTGCAGGGATGGGATGAGAGGTTTTGAGCTGAAAGAGGGGAGATTGAGATGAGATCTTAGGAAGAAATGTTTTGCTGTGAGGTGGGGAGGCCCTGGCCCAGGTTGTCCAGAGCAGTGGTGGCTGCCCCATCCCTGGAGGTGTTCAAGGCCAGGTTTGATGGGGCTTTGAGACCCCTGATCCAGTGGGAGGTGTCCCTGCCCATGGCAGGGGTGTGGAACGGGATGGGCTCTGAGGTCCCTTCCAACCCAACCCAACCCAACCCATTCCATGATCCTATGATTCTAGTACCTGTTTCCTATCAGACCCTCTAACAGTGCACAGGCTCTTTTCTGGTGTTATACTGAACAAAACTCCCTCTGGGTCTTTTGGAAGGGCTGTTGTTCATTATCTTTCAAGGCATTGCAAACAACTACCAGCATGTCTTTTCTTTTTGCTTTGTGTGATTCTTATGACGTTATTACAAATAAAAAAATAAATGAAACAAAACTCAGCATACCTCAGTGACCAGTAGGAATGAAGATGCTAAAGGAACATAAGTTTTGTCTCCATTTGTTTAGTTGGTTGCTCAGAGTTCAGTGGTTTTCAACAGAATCCATTGTTAAATCCTGACAATTAGGTGATAACACACTGCAAGAATCACCCCAGACCAGCTTACTCTGTGCTGTTCGCACCATTAAATCTGTGCTTGAGGGGGGTCTGGCTTCTATTAATTTGAACAAGAAACATCTGGGAACAATTAAAGAACCTTAAAATCTGAGCTGGGGGAAATGTCTTCTGAGAGAGATATTTGCTGCTTTGTCCAAAGCTTATGCAACGTGCTGGGAGCACTCAAAATCCAGTGCTTTTTCATTGCCACTGTCACATTGTGGTTTGGGTGACTGTCAGCAAGGAACTGCTGCAGCTGCCTTTCTCTCCTGCCCTCTGCTATAAATAAATAAATTTAGTTAAATAATAAAGTAATTTAGAAGTATCCTAGTCAATAAAGTAATTCTGGGGATTTAATGAGGAAAGCATGACAGAAAATTAAATGTGTCTTGCTTAAAGTCATCGAGCTTAAATTATGGGGAAGGGACTGCACTTTTCATGTGAAAAGCCAAGGATCAGACATTGCTCTCTGGGATGTGCCTTTGCAGTCCTTCTGGTTTGAGCAGGGTTTTCCAGCAGAAGCTCAGAGCCAGGGTAAAGCAGGTACAGCCTGGGGATCTGTGATCCCTCTTTTTGTGGGTGCAGCTACCAGCAAAGGGAGAGGGCAGTTTTAGAACAACTGACCAGGCTGGCAGTGAGCTGTCTACAAAATAAACACTCCGGGGACTAATCTGAAATCAATAACTCTTCCCATAAGCAAAGAAACAGATGGTGTCTAAATCAATTACAATGTACTTAGAGGTGTTTGCCTGCCATTTGAAGGGCAAGGTGATGGTCTTGAAGGGATCTTGATATCTCTATTTCAACAGACCTCTGAAATGCTGGCTGTGCTAACAGCTGGGATTCCATATGTTGGCTTATGCAAGATGTGCTTAGGTCAGCCACGACCTATGTGTGGGGATGAACCCTTCCAGAAGGTCTCCAGATGACTGAATGAGACCAAGGCCTCTTTGCAGGGACAGAGGAGGGTGGAGAGGACCACAAGCCTTGTGGTCAACATATGGACTTGTCACGTCAGGCTTTTCATTTTGCTCCTCACGCTTTGGAAAGGCTGGTAGGATGCACCCACCAGCTGGAGTTTTACGAACATATCAGCAGGTTTCTGTAACAGCTTCCTCAGAGTTGCTTTTCTGCTGGGTTACCTGCTGGGGTGGCTCTATAGCAGTATTTTGGGACATATATGTTTTCTTTCTGCAGTGTCCTACCATGGCAGGACTGCAGAATCTGGGAGTGGGGGTATTAACACTGAACACTCCCAAACATTTGAGCACGAGAGCCTGTGTGTGCACCAGCCTCTCTTCCAAAGTTTGTGTCAAATTTTGCTCTACAAAGGAACTTTTGGACTGTACAGCAGGACGTGCCAGGCTGTGGTGAGCTCAGAGGACACAGCCAGATCCCAGAGGAGCAGCATGGGAAGGCACCTCCACCCAAGTGAATTGTGCTGTGGTCAGACGAAGAGGGGACACATCTCAACCCACAGCAATGTGGGGCTGTGCAGGGCCCCAAATCCCTGTCCTTGTGCTGCTGCCTGGGTGCTTCACCTGGCTTGGGGACAGCCTCACCACACCACATGGGTTCAGGTACTCAGAGGAACGTGGCTGGGGGCAGATCCGCAGGCTCACGGCATCTTGGCCGAAGAAGTTTGTCCCTGAGCTGTAAGGAGGCAGAGAGGGACAGTTACTCTCTAACTGCACCCAGCACAACATTGCTCTTTTGGAGTCACTCATTCAAGCAGTAATTAAAGTATTTCCATTTCAGCTTCATGTGGCCCAGTCCGCTACTTTATTCCAGATCCTTTCTCATTTTGTCTCTGTTTTGTGAAATAAGAGTTCAAAGGAAGAAAGGTGCCCTGACTCCAGTTTGCCCTCTCAAGGGTCTAGAAAAGCCAATAGAACACGCTTTGCTCTTCCAGTCCTCTGAGCTCCAGCAGTTTTGCACTGATGGCAGCTCTACATGTGCTTTGCTTATTAAATGCAATCAAATTAGAAGCTCCCACTTTTCTTGTTAGGTGGATCTTGCCACCTATGAGGGCCTGGTACTACTGGGGCAGAGTGAATTCTCCTCCTGCCTTATCCCCCAGACAAAGCCATTCTTAGCGTTGCAAGTTCATTAAAATCCGGGGGATGTCAGACTTGGCCCTTCGTGCTGATCCTCTTTGCAAAGGAAATAGCGTTTTGCCCTTGCCTGGTACCATTCAGAGGCGTCAGAGCTCTCCAAGCTGACTCAGACAGCAGCAGTGCCATCAGCCCCTGCCAGCCTGGCCCTGGAACCGAACTAAATGGAAAACTGGTCCTTCTTGTGAAGGGGCCATGTCCTGCTGTTCATAGAATTGTCACAGAATCATGGAATGGTTTGAGTTGGAAGGTACTTTAAAGCCTATCCAGCTCCAACCACCCTGCCATGAGCAGGGACGCCTCCCATTGGATCAGGGGAGCCCCATCCAACCTGGCCTTGAACATCTCCAGGGATGGGGCAGCCACCACTGCTCTGGGAAACCTGGGCCAGGGCCTCCCCACCCTCACAGCAAAACATTTCTTCCCGAGATCTCATCTCAATCTCCCCCTTTCAGCTCAAAACTGTTCCACCTCATCCTGCTTTCCTGGAGCCCCTTTCAGTACTGGGAGGCTGCTCTAAGGTCTCCCTGGAGCTTTCTCTTCTCCAGGCTGAACAACCCCAATTCTCTCAGCCTGTCATTGAATGGGAGATGCTTCAGCCCTTGGATCACCTTTGCTACCCTCTTCTAGACTCACTCTAACAGATCCACATCCTTCCTGTCCTGGCTGCAAGGGACAGAAGCACGCAACTACAAGCAGTGAGGATTTGGCAGACCAAGGGAACCTGGGTGTCCATCCAACCTGAGAGGCCCTGCTGCTTCCCTTGGGATTTTCTCACACACCCTCTGTCATGGCCAGTCCTTCACCTCCATACATCGCTCTTGGCCTGACAATTGGTTTGATGGAGTTGGAGCAACTCTTGGCTACTCTGCTGAAGTGGTAAAATCCAGAATATTTCTCCCTTTCCATCAGGTCAAAGGTGCCCAAGGCTCTGTTGCTACCAGGTAAGTCTGTCTGGTAGGCCCACTGTCCTCTGGGACTTCTTAATAAGGAGGTCCTGAGACTAAATTTTGTGTTGGCTGTGTTGTTACTATCAGTCTGCTGAAAGATGCCTGCATCCTTTTGGGCATGACAGGACCAAACCCTCTCCTCCACACATCCTGCTTTGTACTTGTTGAGAAATGTTGTGGTCACAAACACAGGCTGATGCTAATGTAGGTGGGCAGACTGCAGGATCGTTGGGGAGGAAAGGAAGTCCCAATGGTGGTGGCGGTGTCTCTGTGTCTCTGATCCCCACCTCACCTTCAGACTTTCCCATCCCAACTTCTACCTCCTTAAAGTAGACTCTGAAATTCCCCAGGAATCAGCCAGTGGTTTGGTCAGGAGGCTCGTTAGTGCTCTAAGTGTCCAACTCCAGCTCATGTATGTGCATCCTGTTATAGATAGACCAGAACCAGGCATCTGGCTGGCTGGAGGAAGATCCTTGGAGATCTTCTCCAATGGCCTGAAAGAACTAGAGGGCCCATAAATCACTGGTTTCTGAAAGTAGCCACCAGTAAGTAGGGAACAGGACTTGGGGAATGGGCAGAAGACACTGTCCTATGAGTGAGGAGGCAAAGATTTCAGCAAGGAAAATAATGACCAGAAGAGAAGAACTCTCTTATCAGAGAGAAACAGCACTGCACAGCCATGTGCTCCTGTTCTTGGGACTATCTGAGACAATCTCATTTCTCTCCTCTCTGAGCAGGCTTTGCTATTACATCTCTTACCAGTTGGTTTGTGCCAGCACAGCACAATGCGTGTCTGCGCAGCCTGAGTGGGCAGAGCTCCTTGGCAGCTCCCAAACATCCAAACCAGCCTGGGGAAATGAGGTCTGTAGGTTTGTTTAATGAAAGGAGCTTTTGCAGAAGCCCAGAAAATGAGTTTGCAGCCCTATTGGCAGGAGTTAATGCCTGCACTTCCAGAGACTCAGGCTTAGAGGAGGGGGAAAAATGGATAAAGAACAGCCCTAAAAATCCCTGCAGTGAGAAACACTCACAGAATCACAGAACCACAGAATCATTTAGGTTTGAAAAGACCTTAAAGATCATGAAGTGCAACCATAAACCCAATATTGACAAATCGACCACTTAACAATCTCCTTCAGCACCACATCTACACAGCTTTCAAACACCTCCAAGGGATGGTGACTCCAACTCAAGCCCATAAACTCAATATTTACCTACTATTTCACACACCAGCCAGGGCCTGGTTTGACTTTAGGTACAGAGATCTGCACGTATCTCTCTACACAGAGCCCCCACTGCTTATTCATCAGGAGCCCAATCCTGGCCCTCTTCCTGGTGCAAGCACAGCCTGTTTGGGGACGTTCAAATTTTCTCAGGTAACATAAGAAGCATTAATAATGAAACCATTCATTATGGCTTCCAGCTTCTTGGGAAACTAAAATGTGATCCTTTTTTTTTCTTCTTTGTTAAGGCAGCACAAGAATTTATTCTTCCATCCCTAAAGAAAGGGCAGGGCAGAGAGCAGAATTTCCAGGCAGCAGCCCCAGACTCCGAGCGGCTGCCCAGACAGATCGGTCACCTCGATAAATAAACTGACTGCAGACAGGAAAGTTGTTGTCTGGTGCTCAGTAGTAGATGTGATATGAGAGTGTATTTGCTGTACATATTTCACATCATCTCAACAGCAAGAGAAAATAACACCGAGGAATCTGGTCCTGGCAGGAGTGGATTTTGGCAGCAAATGCAAGGTCAGGCACCACGTTATGGCAGGGAGTGCATGTTCTGAGGGTGACACAGTGACTCCTGCCTTAGGAGGTTGATGGATGTTGGCTCCTGCTGGAGATGGTGGGTGAACTTCTGCTCCAGTGGAAAAGAGACTTTCATTCTGTCATGAAATTGCTTTATTACCAAGCAGTGGTGATGAGCCTGAAGCCCCTTGTGTTTGTCACCAGTTGTACCACTTCTCTACATCAGATTTCTTCTCCTGTTTCTTTGCTTGTCTACACAGCCCAGTAATGTCCTCCTAAAGCTCTTCTCCTTACTACTTCAAATAAGTTTTTGTCACCTGCGAATGTTGGAACTTTGCTGCTCGCCGCCTTCTCCAGGCCACGAATGTGTTGAATAGCCCAGATCCCAGCACAGTGGCCACAGGGTCTGCTGGAGACCTCCCCACCAGGAGACCTTTGCCTCCTCTTCTCTGCTTGCTATCAACCACCAGTCCTTGCCAGGACTTTCCTTTGTTCTCTGTTTTCTCAATTTCCATAAAACTTTTTAACAAGGATTTTGCAAAAAAGCCTTTATCAACAAGATCGTCCTCAGCCCGTGTCCTTATTGGCCCTTTCCAAGGCCTCCAGAAGGCTGATGAAGCAGCATTTCCACTTCGGGCAGCCACATTAACCGTTCTTGAGCAGATCACCTTTACCTAGGTGCCAACTCATTTCTACCTGAGCTGGTCTAATGCGGTGTTTTGGACCTTCCCTTCTTGGCCCCTGAATACTTCTCTAACAAACATGGGAGCCTGACACAGTCCATGAAATACCAAACTCCTGCCCCTGTTTGAAACACCTCCTGAAGACAGGGCTGTCCCTTCAAGGACGATGAGACCTGCACTTCATACATAGAATCATAGAATCATAGAATAATAAGGTTGGAAGAGACCTCTGAGATTATCGAGTCCAACCGTGCCTGACTCGCTACTAAACCATACCCCTAAGAAACTCATCTACCCGTGTTTTAAACACCTCCAGGGATGGGGGCTTAACCACCTCCCTGGGCAACCTGTTCCAATTCATGACCACTCTCTCAGTGAAGAAATTCTTTCTGAAGTCCAGGCCATTCCCTCTCGTCCTGTTGCTCGTCACTTGTGAGAAGAGCCCAGCACCCACCTGGATAGAACATCCTTTCAGGTAGTTGTAAACAGTGATGAGGTCGCCCCTCAGCCTCTTCTTCTCAAAGATAAACAACCCCAATTCCCTGAGTCTCTCCTTGTAGGACCTTGTTCTCCAGCCCCCTCACCAGCCTTGTTGCCCTTCTTTACACACGCTTCAGCCCCTCAATGTCCTTCTTGTACTGAGGAGCCCAGAACTGACCCCAGCACTCGAGGTGTGGCCTCACCAGTGCTGAGTACAGGGGCACAGTCTCTGCCCTGCTCCTGCTGCTCACGCTGTGTCTGACACAGCCTAAGATGCCACTGGCCTTCGTGGCCACCTGGGCCACTGCTGGCTCATGTTCAGGTGCTGCCAACCAACACCCCCAGGTCCTTCTCCTCCAGGCAGCTCTCCAGCCACTCTTCCCCAAGCCTGTAATGCTGCATGCAGTTGTTGTGTCCCAGGAGCAGGACCTGGCACTTGGTCTAGTTGAACCTCATCCCGTGGGTTGCATCCCATGGATCCAGCCTGTCCAGATCCCTCTGCAGAGCCTCCCTTCCTTCAAGCAGATCAACACTTCCTCCCAGCTTAGTGTCACTCATGAACTCACTAAGGGTGCACTCAATCCCCTCACCCAGATCATCGATAAAGAAGATATGGAATAGGACTGGACCCAGCACTGAGCCCTAGACACACCACTTGTGACTGGCCTCCAACTGGATTTAAGTCCATTTACCACAAACCTTTGGGCCCACCCATCCAGCCAGTTAGCCTATCGAGCTAGGAACAATTCTCCCTTCTGCTGCCAGTCTAGGTCTACTTGTGATACCTTGACCTGTGCAGCTCGGTCTGCGTCTCTCTTGTTAGCATGTTCCTCATTAGCTCGACCCTTGGGCACATGGGCATCTATATGGTGGACTCTCACATTCAGGTTCTTCACTCTGGCAGCGATGTCTTGCCACAGATCAGCAGCCCAGATGGGTTTCCCTCTATGACTCCAATTCATTTTTTTCCACCGGTCTAGCCATCCCCACAGGGCATTGGCTATCATCCACGAATCGGTGTACAGGTAGAGCCTTGGCCATCCTTCTCTTTCTGCGATGTCTAGGGCCAATTGAACAGCTTTGAGTTCTGCAAACTGACTCGATTTGCCTTCACCTTCAGTGGCTTCCGCCACTCGTGTGGGACTCTAAGCAGCTGCTTTCCAGCAGGAACCATCGGTGAAAATTATAACTAATGGACTTTAGAAAGGCCTTTGACACTGTCTCCCACAGTAGACTCCTAGAGAAGCTGGCAGCCCGTGGCTTAGATTGGAGCACTCTGTGCTGGGTTAGGAATTGGCTGGATGGCCGAGCCCAGAGAGTGGTGGTCAATGGGGTCTCATCCAGTCGGCGGCTGGTCACCAGTGGTGTCCCCAGGGATTGGTGTTGGGTCCCGTCCTGTTTAATGTCTTTATTGATGATCTGGATGAGGGGATTGAGTCCATCATCAGCAAGTTTGCAGATGATACCAAGCTGGGAGGAAGGGTTGATCTGTTAGAGGGTAGAATGGCCCTACAGAGGGACCTGGACAGACTGCAGAGCTGGGCTGATTCTAATGGGATGATGTTTAATGAGTCCAAATGTCGGGTACTTCATTTTGGACACAACAACCCCATGCAGAGCTACAGACTGGGGACAGAGTGGCTGGAGAGGAGTCAGGCAGAAAGGGACCTGGGAGTGCTGGTGGCCAGGAAGCTCAACATGAGCCAGCAGTGTGCCCAGGTGGCCAAGAAGGCCAATGGCATCCTGGCCTGCATCAGGAATAGTGTGGGGAGCAGGACCAGAGAAGTTATTGTCCCCCTGTACTCGGCACTGGTCAGGCCTCACCTTGAATACTGTGTCCAGTTCTGGGCCCCCCAGTTTGGGAAAGATGTCAGGATGCTGGAGAGTGTCCAGAGGAGGGCAAAGAAGATGGTGAAGGGGCTGGAGCACAAGCCCTACGAGGAGCGACTGAGGGAGTTGGGGCTGTTTAGTCTGAAGAAGGGGAGGCTCAGGGGAGACCTCATTGCTCTCTACAACTCCCTAAAAGGAGGTTGTAGTGGGCCAGGGGTTGGTCTCTTCTCTCAGGTGACCAGTGGCAGAACTAGAGGGCATGGACTTAAGCTCTGTCAGGGAAAGTTTAGACTTGAGGTTAGGAAAAAGTTCTTCACTGAAAGGGTGATTGGCCATTGGAATGGGCTGCCCAGGGAGGGGGTGGAGTCACCGACCCTGGAGGTGTTTAAGGGGAGACTGGATGAGGCACTGAGTGCCATGGTTTAGATGATGGGTTGGTGTTAGTGTTGGGTTATAGGTTGGACTTGATGATCTCAGAGGTCCTTTCCAACCTGTGATACTGTGATACAGTGAAAAGGGCATAGCGTGTCTCTTCATCTGGCAGCTCATTATGTGGCGGAGCTTCTTCAGCTCGACTCACTGGCTCTTCTTCTTCATCTGCCAGCCTAAAGTTTCCACTTTCAGGCCAATTTTTTTTTTTTCAAGAAAGATCTGAAAAATCCGAAAGTCAATCCACTACACCAGCAGAGGCTCTGCCTGTCCAGGCCAAGGGCAGCCAGTTTCTCAAGAAGAATGCTGTGAGAAACAGTGGCAAAGGCTTTACCAAAGTCCAGGTACCCCACATCCACAGCCTTTCCCTCGTCCGTTAACCGGGTAACCTTGTCATAGGAGAAGACATGGCCAAGGCCTCAGTACCTGGCTAGAAGCAAAGCTGTTGAACATATAATAGACGATACAGGGGATGGAGAGGGCAGTAGCACTGCAATAAAGATTAAAGTGTGCCCCAGAGCCATAGACCTGAGGAAGGGAGCGTGATGGGATAGAACATGCCATGGTGACATCCCCCAAGCATGCCCTGTGGTATTCACCAGCCATACGATGCCATACAGCAACAGAGCTGTACGGTGGAGGTTGGTGCCATCTGCTCTTGGTTGGAGACTGGCTGCCATTGGCTGCTTGGAGGGAAGCAATTGCTTTATTTTGCATCACTTGTTTGTCTTGGGCTTTGTTTCCCTCTCTCTTTCTTGATTCTTCAGGATTTTTCTTCTTCCCATTGGAAATCAGACAAGAACGTTCCCCCAGGCACGCTGGGGGTGGTATCTCCCAACGGCGCATTGTTACATCACGGGACTCATTGTGACACCCCAGCCCTGACTGCTTATATTCGGGCACCCAGCCCTGTGCCTTCATTCCAGCCGGCTGGGACTGCGGAGCGAGCCTTTGGCTGCTGCTGGGCTTGTGCACTGGGCACTGGTGGCTGCGGCTCTAACGTTGTGCCTGCAAAGTTGCTGTAGCTTCTTCCCCAGCCCTGCTGGGTTCAGGCAGCCGGAGCAGCCAAGAGGAGCACCGGGACAGCAGAGGTGAACTGGAGGGGAACTTTCCCCCTGGGGAGCTGCGGGCGTTTCCTGCTTGAGGGATCCAGTCTTCCCTTCCAGCCCTCCCGTGCCAGACAGCGAGCGGGGCCTCTCCTCCGCTTCCAGCAGGACCCCCGCTGCTGCAGCGTCGCAGAGCAGGAGGAGTCCATCCCCACCAGCTCTCCCAGAGCAGCGCAGCACCTGCGAGCATGGCCACGACCGAGGGACCTGATGGACCGGCAGCACCAACAGCTCCCAGTGAACCCCAACGCAGGACTCGGCATCCTGAGTTCGTGGGGGGCCTTTGCGCCTACACCTGGGGGCACCTCTTCCGCCAGCACCCACGGCTCCTTCAGCCCCTGCGACCCTGGCTGCACCGAGAGCTGAGGGACATCTTTGGGGAAGACCCTGCTCAGGTTCTTTTCGTACAAGAGATGATCCTGAACGCCCTTCCCATCCTGGGGCTGCACAAGGAGCACCTGGCTGAGGAGCTGCAGGCCGACCCGGGCAGCCACACCACAGCCTTCGTCCAAAGACTCGTGGACTTCACCGTGCGACAGTGCAGGAGCGAAGCCTTCCACCTCTTCGTTCAAAGCACATCCCCTTCGGCCAGGGGCTTGGAGGAGAGCACTGGGAGAGTCATCTCTGCCACCTTTGCGAGGTGGCGAGACCGCAGCCCTGTGGCCAGGACAAGATGGACTGCATCCCAGGAGAGAGACCAGGGCACCGTGGTGACCAGAACCACCCGCACTGGCTGTCGAGAGGGAGATAGGTTCTTCCTACTGACCAGCACCAGGTTCACTGCATCCCAGGGGCAAAGGGAGCACAGGCACATGGCCAGGACCAGCCCCACTGCTTCCCAGGGGCAAAGCGAGGGCAGGCCCATGGCCAGGACCAGCCCCACTGCTTCCCAGGGGCAAAGGGAGGGCAGCCCCACGGCCAGGACCAGCCCCACTGCTTCCCAGGGGCAAAGGGAGCGCAGCCCCATGGCCAGGACCAGCCCCACTGCTTCCCAGGGGCAAAGGGAGCGCAGCTCCATGGCCAGCCCAGCCCCACTGCTCCCCAGGGGCAAAGGGAGCGCAGCCCCATGGCCAGGACCAGTCCCACTGCTCCCCAGGGGCAAAGGGAGCGCAGCCCCATGGCCAGGACCAGCCCCACTGCTTCCCAGGGGCAAAGGGAGCGCAGCTCCATGGCCAGCCCAGCCCCACTACTTAGTGAGGGCAACAGGAGAGAAGACTCAAGGCCACCACCAGCTCCGCTGCCTCCTGAGAGGGAACTCCTTCCCCCAGAGTACTCGCTCATCCCCATTTATTCATCTTGTCTTCTTGGTCAAGGGGGTGTCCCGATTGTCCTCCTCCGGCTTCAGTCCCACCCCGGGACTGTACCAACACCTGCACCTGAAGCCGGGTCGGCTGAGGGAGGTGACTGTCCTCTCCAGGGCCCCGCTGCCATGAAGAGGAAGGCCAGCAGCTCCCAGGACTATCCCTCTCCTGCCAAGAAGCCACTCTGCGGGGGACGCTAGAAGGTGGTCCTGGCAGCTGGCAAAAGGACGGCCTGGCCAGAAGCCACAACCTGACCCCCCAAGGACCAGAAGGCTCTGCTCACTCCTCCAAACCCCAGAGCTTCCTTGACAATAAAGACGTGCAAATGGCAGGAAGAGTCTCAGCGTTCTCAGCACTGCGGCTGCCATTGTTCTCCCCACCCAGGCTGCTTTCTCTCGCTTTACTGGGTGCTCGGACCACCTTTTCCTCCCAGCTCCACTGGGCCCTCAGGCCTACGGGGTCCATGTGCTGGGAGAGGGGCTGCGGCGCTGGGTGGGATCCATTGCCTGTGATGTGTTTCTTGGCATCTACTCCTGTTTTTTGTACCATTATAGAATCAGAGAATCATCAGGTTGGAAGAGACCTCTTGAGATCATCAAGTGCAAAGAGCTGCTTTGAGCTAGCTTTCCCAAGCTCTCCAACCGCTCAGTCTGCCCCTCTCCCAAAGCTTCCCCCCTTTCAAAGGAAAAAAAAACTATAGAAGAAACCAAAATCACACTAAATAGATGTATTTATATGTTTTTCTAAATACAAAGATCTACACAGCAAGGATATGCAAAGCAGCAAGGGAAGAGGGGAAGGGAAATGGGAAGAAGGACAAACAGGAACTATGGATCACCCAGCATACAACTATAACACCCAGTAACAAAGTAAGGAATTAATGAAATCTTACCACACCACCTCCCCCGTGGAGAGCCGCACGGCCAAATCCCACCCGGTAAAAACTTTCCCGCAGGCTCAGTAGCAGAGAGGACCAACGCAGGGACCTCCTGCTCCTCCGCATTGCCGGAAGAATAAGAGAGTGTGCTCTCTTATCTACCCCCTATTTATATGTCGGGTTACGTTAAAGGAAGATACAGAAGGCTTCTGTGGATCAAATGTCAATCCACTACATCCAACCATCCCTGTCCCCTTACTAAACCATGTCCCTAAGAAACTCATCTCCCTACCTTTTGCACACCTCCAGGGGTGGGGGCTTAACCACCTCCCTGGGCAGCCTCTGCCAGTGCCTGAGAACCCTTTCAGTGAAGAAATTTTTCCTGAGGTCTAATCTGACCCTGCCCTCGTGTAACTTGAGGCCATTTCCTCTCATCCTGTTGCTCGTCACTTGTGAGAAGAGCCCAGCACCCACCTGGATAGAACATCCTTTCAGGTAGTTGTAAACAGTGATGAAGTCTCCCCTCAGCCTCCTCTTCTCAAAGCTAAACAACCCCAATTCCCTGAGTCTCTCCTTGTATGACCTTGTTCTCCAGCCCCCTCACCAGCCTTGTTGCCCTTCTTTACACACGCTTCAGCCCCTCAATGTCCTTCTTGTACTGAGGAGCCCAGAACTGACCCCAGCACTCGAGGTGTGGCCTCACCAGTGCTGAGTACAGGGGCACAGTCACTGCCCTGCTCCTGCTGCCCACGCTGTGTCTGACACAGGCCAAGATGCCACTGGCCTTCGTGGCCACCGCTGGCTCATGTTCAGCTGCTGCCAACCAACACCCCCAGTTCCTTCTCCTCCAGGCAGCTCTCCAGCCACTCTTCCCCAAGCCTGTAATGCTGCATGGAGTTGTTGTGTCCCAGGAGCAGGACCTGGCACTTGGTCTTGTTGAACCTCATCCCGTGGGTTGCATCCCATGGATCCAGCCTGTCCAGATCCCTCTGCAGAGCCTCCCTTCCTTCAAGCAGATCAACACTTCCTCCCAGCTTAGTGTCACCCATGAACTCACTAAGGGTGCACTCAATCCCCTCACCCAGATCATCGATAAAGAAGATATGGAACAGGACTGGACCCAGCACTGAGCCCTGGGCACACCACTTGTGACCGGCCTCCAACTGGATTTAAGTCCATTTACTACAAACCTTTGGGCCCACCCATCTAGCCAGTTTTTCACCCAGCAGAGGCTCTGCCTGTCCAGGCCAAGGGCAGCCAGTTTGTCAGGCAGAATGCTGTGAGAAATGGTGTCAAAGGCTTTACCAAAGTCCAGGTACCCCACATCCACAGTCTTTCGCTCGTCCATTAAGCAGGTAACCTTGTAGTAGAGGGAGATCTGGTTTCTTTGCCAGGACCTGCCTTTCATAAACTCATGTTGACAGGTCCTGATCACTCAATTGTCCTGCACGTGCTTTTTGATAGCACTTAAGAAGATCTGCTCCATGACCTTCCCTGGTACTGAGGTCACTGATAGGGCCTGGATTTCCCTGGAGATTTTGGCAGGGAATAGAAGGAATGAAGGTGTACAGAGGATTCTGCACTGCAGCCCCTCTCCCTTCTCATGGAGTGGCCGTGTATCCCTCCAGTTCACACTGGTCCGACTGCAGCGTTTGAAATAGCCTAAACATTTCTGAGGAGCACCAGCACAACTTGTGCACGGCAAGAGTGCCCTCTAGTGCGGACCCAGAGCTCGCTCTCCTTCGCCCTGACCTTGGGGCACCTCTGAAAAAGCGACTCCAAAGCCGACCTCCAGGCCTTTAGGAAAGTGCCCTCCCCACAGGCATCTGTACTGACCAAGCGGGTAATGCCTGTGCCATGGGAACGGCAAGAAGGAAGAGGGACAGGAAAGAGTTGTTTTAGAAGTTGTCCAGTGCTTTAAAACAATTCAGGTTATTTTGGTATTGTTCACATAAGCCTGAGATTGCAGCTTTTTTTATGGAAACTTCTTTTCTGATTATTTGTTTCAAATTTTGCACACTTGATGTCTGGGAAGGAAACCAGGTGAGAATCACTGGAATTCAGGAATCACTGAATATTTTCACAATGCCAAAACGTATCACGTGCATAGGACATCACAGCAGAATCCAAGACGATCTCCTGAAGGAGAAACTGCCACCGAGAAGAGCCCACCTCATGTGGGAAGGCTTCCCTGAAGGGAAAGGTGGCTGGTGCACAGCAATCACAGCAGATCTGGGGTCCAGGCCACCTCCATCCCACTGCCTTTCCTGCAACTACCGGTATCAGAGGCACCGTGCTGCTGTGACACAACTCAGTGCATAGGGCTGACATCCTAGGATGGACCCTCAGCTAAAGCACCCAGGCACAGGGAAGCACATGGCTGTGAGCAGGCATCACCTTCTGAAGCACCAGTCACTCGGCCAGAGCACATTGCACCAGGACCAGGTCAGAGTTTTATTGAGATGGGATTATTGCCCGCTCTGAAGCCACCTGGCTCAGTGTAGAAGTCCTCGGGAGCAAAGATGTGAATCATTCATGACCCCTTTTATTTTCTGCTGCTATTGATACTTGCAGGATGGTGTAAACTCTCCATATGGGCTACCAACATCATGCAGGGCAGGTGTCCCCCAGGGTGTTTCGAGGGCAAATACCAATGGGCATTGTCAAGAGGTTGAAGGGGCTTTGGTTTCCTTTGCCATGGCAGTTCCAGGGTGTGGTGCTGACAGTGAGCATTGCCTGGTTACTGGGAAGGAGAGACTTTAAAAAACATGGCCAAGGCAGATAAGCTGAAGGGAAGTGCTTTTCCTCCAGAGGACCTGTCTGAAGCTCTCTTGCTCTGAGTTGAGGAGGCTGACCTTGGAGAGGTGCCAGTGAATGAGTGCAAGTGGAGTAAGGTAAAAGCAGCCTTCTCCCACAGAGTATGGATGATTTGTCTATATGGATTTTTGACAATTCCTTCAAGCTGGGTCGGCTTTCAGGGCAAATGATAGATTCCTCTCCTTACCCAGAGCAAATTCTAGTCTGCTTTACAATTTGTGAACTGTTTCTCTGTGACTATTTCTCGTACCCCTCCTCACCCAGCTGAGAAAGGACAGAGATGCAGTACTGCACCAGGGAAGGCTGCGCTATCACCTTGGTAGCTGTTGTCTTGGGTCCCAGCCTGGGATTGGGGAGGCTGGATCATCCCTCAGGCAGACTGGGTAAGCCAATTTGTCTCTCTCCACCTCATTCATTTACAAAGTGGGATAATGGCCAGTCCCATAGCCCAAAAGTGCTTCTATGCAGCAGGGATCCAAGGGCTTCAACTGAATCTCCTTCCAAAATCCCTAAATTAAGTTGCCCTAAATTTTACCATTTAGACTAATACAACTGTGCCTGTGAAAATTGCATTTTCCCAATTGTTGGCTCCTGAATTTGGGAACAAATTAATTTTCGAGAGCAGCTAAATAGTGCCTCTGATGATTAAAAAAAAATGAATAATAATAGCAGTGCACGCCTTCCCGAGGCTCATGTAGGACTTACCAGCAAGAAATTAAACACAGTAGGAAATTCCTTGAAAGAGTTAGAAAACAAATGATTGATACAATCTCTCCCTCCCTCCCGGCTCTGTGATCTGCTTTTAGAATGATTATTAAACACAGCAAAACTCATTTGGTGCTGTAACATGAACAAGACAAATTACAGTCTCCGGAGCTCAGTTAATTGCTAAAGAACACACTGACCCTCTGCGGGTTCATCAGTTATGGTAACTAATGAAAAGACAAATGAGGCTTTCTGTGTGGGTCTGCAGCAAGAGTGCCCTCCCACTGCGTGCAGAGCTGGGTCCACCTCAGCCCTGGGTGCTCTGGGGTAAATCATAGAATCATAGAATCACTGGGGCTAGAAAAGAATCATAGAATCATCTGGTTGGAAAAGACCTCTGAGACCATCAAGTCCAACCGTTCCTGTCCCCTTACTAAACCATGTCTATAAGAAACTCATCTCCCCACCTTTTAAACACCTCCGGGCGTGGGGACTCCACCATCTCCCTGGGCAGCCTCTGCCAGTGCCAGAAGCCTTTCAGTGAAGAAATTTTTCCTGATGTCTAATCTGACCCTGCCCTGGTGCAGCTTGAGGCCATTTCCTCTCATCCTATCTCCTGTCACTTGGGAGAAGAGCCCAGCACCCACCTGGATAGAACCTCCTTTCTGGGAGCTGCAGAAAGCGATGAGGTCTCCCCTCAACCTCATCTTCTCCAGATTAAACAGCCCCAGGTCCCTCAGCCGCTCCCAGAACTCCTGTTCTCCAGACATTTCCCCAGCTCTGCTCCCTTCTCTGGACGTTCTCCAGCCCCTCAGGGTCTTTCTTGGAGTGAGGGGCCCAAAACTGAGCCCAGGATTCGAGGTGCCGCCTCACCAGTGCAGGGGGACAATCCCTTCCCTGCTCCTGCTGCCACCCCATGGCTGATCCCAGCCAGGATGCTGTTGGCCTTCTTGGCCCCCTGGGCCATTGCTGGCTCGTGTTGAGCTGCTGTTGACCAGCACCCCCAGGGCCTTTTCCGCTGGGCAGCTTTCAAGCCTCCCTTCCCTTGGCCTGGAACTTTGCATGGGGTTGGTGTGAGCCAAGTCCAGGACCCAGCACTTGGCCTTGATGAATCTCATCCCATTGGCCTCAGCCCATGGATCCAGCCTGTCCAGGTCCCTCTGTACAGCCTTCCTGCCCTCGAGCAGATGAAACTAAACATCTGCACTACCTTACTGGGCAAAATACATGGCTGTGGATGCCCAGGACCCATTGAAGGGATGAGCAGTTCAGGGCTCAGTCTCCCCCCCTGGATTTGATGCAGATGCCCATCAGGTATTGCCCATTGTTTTCACCAACACCCAGCGAACATTGAGGGTGTTTCCCAGGTCCCTTCCACCATGGGTGGGCAGCAGCTGCTCTGGCAGTTTCCCTCCTTCCTGAGGGTTTCCCAGGGTAACCCCAAATCTCATGGTAAGTAGACTTTGAATAGACCCAAGATTGTCCTAAAGATGATTTGGTGGTATGAAGGGATAGGGGGATTTAGGCCAAATTCAGGTGATGGTTTCAATTTTTTGGGCATCAGTGGAAGTCTGAGATTTGCATGCAGACTCAACACTGCTCAGTGCAGGCTCTGTGCATCACAGGAGTCATGAGAAACTCAGGAGTGCTGACAATGCTGCTTGCAGTTTCATAAACAGACCCATTGCTCTGTTTTCATCAAAATGCACCCATATCATGTTTTTCTTTTTTTTCTTGTTCCCCATTCTATTGTATTAGACCAAGATGTAAAATTATTAATAGAATAGTCTATTAATTTTATGATATTTCATTATTCAATTATTTCCTCCATTATTCTTCCACATTAAATCTGGATAATCTATTCAGTGAATTTTGCAAGCAAAATATTCAATGCATAATTTTCTCCTTTGTTAATATTCTCCCAGTCCTAATTGTCCATGAGAATTTGATCTAATGCTCTACAGAAGAGCAAGCTAAAGACAAAAGGCCCAACACAGTGCTGTGCCGAGCACGACTGCTGCTGGTTGTTCTCCATTTAGGCTCTCAATGCACCAAGGAGGCAACAGGCTGTACCTGGCAGGGGAGCCAGCAGGAGCTCACACTGCACGTGGAGCAGTGTCCCTCCATTTGGGAATACAGTACAAAACCTGGAGAACAGTGAAGTAGGAAAGTGCTGATGTGCACAACTCCATTCTCCCAACACCATCCTCTCAGCCTGTGAGAAGTGCTCACAGCCCCCGGGGACATCAAGATGAAAACAGAAACAAGTTCTTTCTCACATCTGCCCTGCTCACTGGAAACCTCAGGAAGAGGAGGCAGGTTGGCTTACCTGGAGAGGTGCTCTGCACGCTGACTGCAGTTCCCAGCCCGTGCAGGAGTCCAAGTTCACTGAGCTCCTGCGCTGGCCTTTGGGCTTTGTGTTTGTGGAGCTGCTGGAGGCTGCAGCTTGGGTTCTGCTATAGCGCAGGAGCACACAGCCTGAGCCATGGGATCCTACAGGGGGACCAGCAGGACCAGCTCAGGGTGGGATGGGCTGTGACTCACCTCCTGCACACACAGACTTGGGTCCAGCAAGCACGGGCTGTGTTCACATCACACCTAAGTCCTTTCCTGTGGGAAGCAGAAAGCAGGAGCGGTGGGGTCAGCACCATCTGCGGCTGCCTGAGCACCGGTGCCTGCCCAGAGACTGCTATGATCAGCCATGGGAGAGCAGCTCCTTCTGCTGGTCATTCAGACCATTGGATTCTGCGTTGGGATGGACTCAGCTCTCTGAAGCTACTTCTGTCTTTGCTACACCAGGAGTCGATGCAGGTGGGCAGAGACCAAACTCTGATAAAGCAGGAGTTGGGTGCCTGAAACCAGACCCCATCGTGAATAATATCAACGACTTCTTTGCCAACAAGTAGGACAAGTAGGACAGTTCAGCTTTGTTTGCAGTTTTCTGATGTGCACTTCTCTGTCTGCCTGATATCTGCGACCAGTTGCCGTTTGAATGATAGAATGTCCTGAGTTAGAAGAGACCCAGAAGGATCATCTGTCCCTGCACAGGACAACCCCAACATTCACCCCGTGTGGCTGAGGGCACTGGCCAGAGGTTTCTGTAATATTGTCAGGCTGTGACTGCTTCCCTGGGGAGCTGTTCCAGAGCTCCACCACCCTCTGGGGGAAGAATCTTTCCCTGATGTCCAAAATAACCCTCCCCTGGCACATCTTTCTGCCCCTCCCTCGCGTCCTGTCATTGGTCACCAGAGAGAAGAACCGAGCGCCTGCTCCTCCTCCTCCCCATGTGAGGAAGCAGTGAACTGCTATGAGGTTCCCTCTTCAGTCTCCTCCAGACTGAACAGACCAAGTGACTTCAGCAGCTCCTCACACAGCTTCCCCTCTAAACCTTTCACCAACTCTGTGCCCTCCTCTGGACACTCTCCAGCAGCTTCAGATCCTTTTTTATCCTGTGGTTCCCCAAACTGCCCCCAGTGCTCGAGGTGGAACTGCAGCACCTTGTGTTTGCTTGGAAGACTTCCAGCCTGGGGAGTGCCCGGGGGCAGAGACTGAGCAGGCAGGTGGGGGGTGGCAGCATATGAGCTGCTTCCTGGCACCAGTGAGCAAAATGTTTTCAAATGACAGAGTAGAAAATAGTAAGTAAAGAACTTTTAAATCAGAATATCCTTTCAAGATGAATTTTTGGAGAACTTCAGCAATTCGTGACATCTTTGTGAAAGGCTTAGCCATTGCTGGGATGTTTTTAGCAAATATGGTGAACTCTCACAATTTCCCAAATGCAAACCACAGGCAAACTGAGTCCTTTTGTTTTCATTGAAAACCATCGGCCAGTCAGTCCCCTTCAACTGTTTACTCAGCTCAGCTGCCTGTGCTGTATAATAGACAATATCCAGCTAAAATGGGACACAGTAACTCCATATTAAGAGACTGTTGGAGCCACGATGAACTCAGTGTTGGCATCACAACAGCTGCAATTCAGGGAACAACATTTTTCCTAGCGTAGTCAATAAATTAGTGGTAGAAATAGTGGTAACATGAAGATGTAAAAATAGAGTCCCACAAATGCAAGTTTTCCATGGTAAAAACTAATAACTACTATTTTCTAAAATAACATATCAGTGCTTACCAGCTCAGCAGAAACACATGGACTGTATCAGCCCATTGCAGGGTTCCCACCAACCCACATGAACAGAGGTTTTTCCAATTCACTTGGACAAGTCTCCAGAAATGGAGACTGCCTTGAATTGCCTGGAGGTAAATGCACTCGGGACATGAAAAATAATGGGCTACAGTGAAACCCAACTGCTCTGGCAACCCAAGGAGCTGAGTCACCAGTTGGAAATATCCATGCCAAGTCCTGCAGAGCGTGAAGGCAATAACAGCACCGAACTCCACTCTCCATGGAGGGTAATGTCACCCAGAGACTTTGCTGAGCTGCAGCCGAATTGTCCCTTGGTGGTTTGTGTTTTTTAATAGCTTTTTGGAGAGGCCAACAAAAAACATCCTGGAGCCTTTATCTCTCTAAGAAACTCTAGTTTCTGCCAAGGAGTGTCTGGCTGAGTTGTAGCTGGTGCCTCTGCTTAGTCCTGATGGGTGTTCTCTCAGCAGGACATGGATCTGTTGGAGCGAGTCCAGAGGAGGTCACAAATACAATCCAAGGGCTGGAGCACCTCCTGTACAAGGACAGGCTGAGAGAGTTGGGATTGTTCAGCCTGGAGAATAGAAGGCTCCAGGAAGACCTTAGAGCAGCCTCTCAATACTGAAAGGGGCTCCAGGAAAGCTGGGGAGGGGCTCTTGATCAGGGAGGGCAGGGACAGGATGAGAGGGAACAGTTTTCAGCTGAAAGAGGGGAGATTGAGATGAGATCTCAGGGAGAAATGTTTTCCTGTGAGGGTGGGGAGGCCCTGGCCCAGGTTGCCCAGAGCAGTGGTGGCTGCCCCATCCCTGGAGGTGTTCAAGGCCAGGTTGGATGGGGCTTTGAGTCTCCTGATCCAGTGGGAGGTGTCCCTGCCCATGGCAGGGGGATGAAACTGGATGGACTTTGAGATCCCTTCCAGCCCAAACGATTCCATGATTCTGTGATTCCCTGATCCAGGGCTGTCCTAAGATCTGTAGGGCCCACCTGGAGAATCTCTTTCATAAAGGCTTGCTCAGGGGAGGGGATCATCTTTATTAGTGACAACCAGTGTTGCTCCATCATTTATGGCACTGGAGATGCTGGGCTGAATGAGAGGAGGGACAGAGAGACCAGCTGGAACTGTTTCACGTGACCTAAGGGAGGACAACATCTTGGTTTTAGACTCTTATGTCAGGCCAGCGTTAAAAGTGCTGACAGGGGGCTGGACTGCCCCTTCCTCCTGCAATGTTCAAAACAGACATAAAATTTGACTCAGGAAAGAATCTTCATTTAAAAACTTCACACATTGTCCCTGCAAGACCCAAAGTGTTTGGATTGCAGCCAATCCATCCCATATACTGCAGGCACCCAGAAATAGAAAGGTAAATTCTCTCAGTAGGAGCCTTGTATTTTTGGGAATCATTAAGAAAACACAAAGTGTAGATTAAAAATAATATTTTCCATGTAAAACAGAAACCACCTGAATTCTGAACTTGCTGCAAGAGCTGAGCAGAGAAGCCAGGGGACCAAGCAAGCAGCACAGCGCGATGGAGCAAGGTGTTTGCAGAGGTTTGGATGTCACCTGTGGTTGCAATATCTCAGAAAACAGTTTTCTTACCCAAGTCTAGGCATGGAGTTCATAACAGGGGACAAAGACAAGAAAATAAATGAAGGAAAGGTTTTTTTGGTAAGTATTATTCCATGTGAGGACCAAGTGAGACACTGCTATAATAGTATTGTCTGATGAGTAGTCACAAGGACACGAAAAGGGAATATTAGCTTTTTTAATTGAAACCAAAGAGCAGAAAACAGACTTGATACCTATTGTATAGTGCAGAGAGCTTGGGAATCCACCTAGTACTTTGGAGCCATTAATTATTGTTTAATTAGAGCAAGGAGCATTGCAGGATATGTGATAGCAGTTAATGGCTGATTCTCTTGAGAGACACGGATCTGGGTACAGAAATAGCAAGTTCAGTACACAAAGGGCAGCTGATTTCCTTGGGAAAGGAAGAGAAGTGGCTGATGGAGTGTGTGTTCATGCACAGGGTATGTGGAATCCTAGAATCACAGAGATTCTTTGTGGGAGAAACCCACAAAGATTATCAAGTCCAACTCCTGTCCTGCACAGGACAACCCCAACATTCACCCTGTGTGGCTGAGGGCGTTGGCCAAATGCTGCTTGAATATTGTCAGGCTGTGACTGCTTCCCTGGGGAGCTGTTCCAGAGCTCCACCACCCTCTGGGGGAAGAACCTTTAGGCCTGATGTCCAACCTGACCCTCTCCTGGCACATCTTCCTGCCATTTCCTTCGCTCCTGTCCTTGGTCACCAGAATGAAGAATTCATCATCTGCTCCTCCTCCTCCCCTTGTGAGGAATCAGTGAACTGCTGTGAGGAACTCCCTCAGTCTCCTCTTCTCCTGGTTGAACAGACCAAGTGACATCTCTGTGCCAATTCTCATCCCAAAGAATGTTTTGGGCAAATTAAAGGGAGAAGGAAGTGACCTGCAGGAGGAGGTCTGGTTCTTGAGTTGAACACATTCCCTGCGGAGGGTGGGATTAAAGACATCTTTTATTGAAAGTGCTACCAAGCACATAGACTTCTGTGTGGTCACCTCCATCTGGGGCAAAGCTGCCCGTGCTGGAGCTGGCTCTGGTCTGGGCTGTGATTTGCTGCACAGCAAGGGGTTGCAGTGGGGTGAATCCATCAAGAGCAGCAAACTGGGGTTCAGGCACATTCTTGCCCAGCTCTCAGCAACGACATAAAAGAAAATCCTTTCCAGATTGTCATTTCAGCAATACTGGCGTCTCCAAGGTGTAATAATGGTGGATGATGCTGGGTTGGGTGGACACAGGACAGGCACAGAGGGTTGTTGTGGTGCCTGACCTACGTCTGCCCAAGAGCCATGAGGTGAATTGCTGGGCTCCAGGGGCCAGGCCCCACTTGCACCCATGGGATCACAGGCCAGTGGCATCTTTTATGATATGGTGATAAAGTTAATGTGACAGTCAAAGCAGAAGATCAGATAAAAGCCTTCAAAAGCCAGTAAGATGATTTTTCATTTGGCGACTGCTCCAGCTCTTCTCCATATCCCAGTGTACAGAAACCATTTGCACTGTGGACTCCTCAAGGAAGCAGAAAAGAAATATTTCTTGATATTCATCATAAAACATTCTTTTAAAATTAGTTATCTCGTGAAGAAGTAAGATGTTTGAGTGACAATAAAGCTTTGATTCGCCTTTTTTTAGAGTACCTGCATATGCTTTTCACAGTGCAATTTAGAATAAGAAGGTACAGCTCACTTTGTCCCACTTGTGATGTTTCTACCATCTGCCTTTATCCCTTTAATAGATGTGTTTGTAAACAATGTTGAGTCCTACCAGCATGGCTCCTGCTGAGACACTTATGTGACTTGACTCCTCCTGTTCAGGACCATCTAATAACTCCTAGCCAACCTCTTCATGATTGTCTCTACAGCTTTGTTCTTGCACCATCACTGCTCTTTAGAGATCCCTTCCTTCCCTAAAGTTTACTCTGCTTTTTAATTTATAAAGATCAGTCACTTCTTTCCCAATCTGGCTTCACGAGCCAAGCTTTTCATCTCCTGGAGAACAGGCTCTTCATGCCCCTGAGTTGCAATTGCTCCAATTTCTCCTCACCTTTTTGAACTACACTGTACCTGGTGTTTCAGATGGGGTTTGATCAACAGCTTGTGCAGCACTATTAACATGCAAACCCTCTGTGGAAGGACTTTATCTGTTATTATCTGTTATGCCTCATACTGTTCAGAGTTTTCAGTTACATCACGATACTGGCAATACAATGACTGTGTTTGAGTATTTCTCTGCCTCTTCTGCTTCCAGCTGGAAGCCCAGTAACATATATAGCAAAGTTCTGGTGCTGAGCCCATAAATGCACAACCTAAAGCCTTACTTGCGAATTTCATTACATTTCTACTGCTGCAGTCCTCAAAGTCACCAAATTCTTCATATACTGCACTGAAACTCCCTCACCTTCCACTTCGGTGTCATGACCTCATTCCTGCTTCCTCTGCCAAGGTCACTGAGTAGATCAGTTTGATCTGCTCCAAGGTTGAGTCCTGAGACCTCACCACTCCCCTCTCCAAGCCCAACAGCTCCCATTTCAGCACAGACCGCGTGTTTTTTTTTCTAGGTAAGTCTTCATCTCCCTACAGTTCTTGCAGTAATCCCCATCTTTTCCAGCTTAAATAATAATTTCCCAGGAGGCACTGTATCAAATACTTCACTGCAACCCATGCAGATGAGATCTGCCTTTCCTTTGCCTACAGTATCTGGTATCTAATTGGAAGAGAGTGCTGGCTTGGTCTGTCTTGATCTGTCTTGGATAAATGGGTGTCCCTATTCCTTTTAGTCGCTACTTCACTTCTCTCATCTTTCTTTTGAAATTAAACTCCCATGTACCATAGGGGTCAAATGCCATTGTTCCTGCACTTTCCATACTGCTTTTTTCAGTTTAGCACAGAAAATCAATGTACTAAGTGATCACATTCAGTCTTTCACCTCAGGGGTGGTAATGGGAATTGAGGCTGCTTAGTCTGGAAAACAGGAGGTTGAGGAGAGACCCCATGCAGCTCCCTGAAAGGAGGTTGTGGTGAGGTGGGTGTTGGTCTGTTTTGCCAAGTAACAAGTGATAGGATGAGAGGAAATAGCCTCAAGTTGCACCAGGGGAAGTTTAGATTGGCTGTCAGAAGAACTGTCTATACTGAAAGAGTGGTGAAGCCCTGGAGGGGGCTGCCCAGGGCAGTGGTGGAGTCTCCATCCCTGGAGGGATTCACAAACCTTGTGCCAAATGGTTTAGTCGGCGCAGGGGTGTTGGGCTGATGGTTGGACTGGATGAGCGTAGAGGTCTCTTCCAACCTCAATGGTTCTATGATTTTATCATTTTATGTTGACTCTAGCTAAGTGGGAGCACAGGCTTAAGGAGATCTCCAATTGCTCCAAAACTACTAAAAAGCATTTCAAACTCACTCAAATATCCAGTCACCCTACTGCAGCCTCTCAATGAGATAGATGGCTGCAGATGAGCTTATCTGTGAAGAAAATTCATTCATTGATAACAAACTATCATTTCAGCCTCTGAAATTGGCAGCGATTTTCCAGTACAGTGCTTAAACTAAACCTGCCAGTGCTCAAATCACTCGCCTGTGTTGTCTGACATCGGGCACAGTCTTTAGGGGAATACACAGTGTGTTAGGAAGTGGAGGGCAGCACACACAGCTGGGCAGGAATCAGCCACCACCCTCTGTTGGTGTTGTGTCTCTAATGATGTTTATTAACAGCAATACCAGAGGAGGATAAAGTTCAAGTACAGTGACCATCACTGTGTAGTTTTAATACTCTTAATTACAGTTTTCCCTGCTTAAGAGTATTTGAAACACAGTTTAACTTTACCATCAAGTGATTTCTACAATCACAGACTTTAAGACAGAATAAGATTATTATTCCATGTTTACAGAGCCTTGAGGTCTCAGAACCATGGAACAGGGATTGAATCCAGTTCCATCAGGGGACATCGACTGCGTCTTTCCATAATTTCCAAAGAAAGAAATAATATCAGAGGCAGACACTGAGACAGTCATCCCACAAAGGGCTCAACAGCTGAATGGGTTGGGGTTGTATCCAAAGGAGGTAGGGTTGGAGTTGTATGTAAAGGATGAAAGGGTTGGGGTTGTATCCAAAGGACGGAGCAGTGAGCATTTTCATGGGTGGTGTTCCCCACCCATCATCATCCACAGGACAGACCCGCAACACCTGGAAAATTCTTCATATTTTGAAAACCTCTGCTTGCCTTTGGACCACTAGAGGGAGGTGCCTGTGCTGATACGAGCTGCAGAGCCCAGCAAGAGCTGTGACTTTAAAGCATTTGTAGATAACATGGAAACATCAAAAAGGAACTTGACTCTGTGTTACCGGGCGGACAAATGGCAAATGAAATATAAAATAAAAGATGTCAACTAACAAATGTGTTGCTGAGGGTATGGGGAGCTGTCGAAGGAATTGCGTGGGCAATCGTGGTGGGCACAGCTCTGCTGCTGGGTGACAGTGGGAAGGAGCTGGGGGTGAGCATGCAAGGAAGTGGAAGGAAAAGGAGTTGAATTTTAAACAGAAAAGGTGCCAAATCCCCAGAAACTGCTCTTCAAATTCCAGTCTCTGTCAGGTATCTGGTCTGAAGCACCCAGAGTCCTCCAAGCACCAGATTTTTCCTGCCTGCATCCCCCTAGACTTCCCAGCAAAGCTGTCCCCAAGGCTGTTGGGTGGGCTTGTAAGGTGGCAGGGGAGCTACGGGATAGCTATGGGACCACATAAACTTGTGGGAGCAAATGGGCTGTTGGCTTGGGTCTGGTTTATACTAGTTTGGAGTGGAGGGGGAGCCTCACTCCGTAACATGTGCAGGAAAATGATTTGGGCAATTGGATTTCTCCCAGCCTTGAGTACAGCAACGCTGAGAAAGAAGATGAAGAGAAAAGAAGGCTGCAGCAAGATGGACCAGGGAGAACTTGATTTTATGGAGAAGGAGTCTCGCTTTTGAAAACTGATGTGGGGAGTGAACTTTCCTGTTGTGGCATCTGCCCCCCAGTTCTATCAAACTGTACATCCTCCCGTGACTCCACTGTTCATGCTCTTCACTCCCTCTGGGGTGGGACAGTGTCGCTGTCGCTGTGCACGCCCTGCGCGTGCGAGGGGCAGGGAGAGAAGCACGGCGCTGCTGTCAGGTGCTGCCTGCCACCCCCATCCCATCAGCCCAGCCTTTCACTTTGTTTTGGGGAATGTACGGCAATTAGCAGCTTACACTTCTGACTGTTTCCTGGTTTTTGCTTTTTCTTTCATATATTATTCATTTTTCCTGCTTGTATTAGATGTTTGCAAGTCTTGCTTTAAGCTTTGAAAAGAGCGTTGGGCTTGAAATGCTTGATGGTAGTGACATCCTGGATTTTTTTATGCTGGTGTTTGCTTGAGCAATTTTTTTTGTATGGAAGTGGAATCAATGAGCGAGAAAGAGAGGGATGAGATCTGGAAACCATCACTGCCATGGGTGCTCCTGACTGCCACTGAAAAACAATCCTGGAGGGTTCTCCCAACCCTCTTTGTGCTGAGGCCAGCCCAGCTCCACCTGAAAGATGTAGGCTGCTGAGGAATAAGGAAGTTTGCATATTTTTAGGTGATTAAGATTTTTTTGTATAGTTTTTATGAGTTATTTGTCCTGAAAGACCCCTTGTAATGCAAAATATCCAGGTTTGTTCACCCAAAATGGAAAAGACTGAGCTCTGTGTCCTGTGGCATTAAACAAATTTGTTAATTGTTTCTAAGTAGATGCCTCTAACTTCTGCAAAATTATTTTATCTATTCCTGAAAATGGATAAAAAATTATTTTAGTGGGTCAGCTCATGCTAATTCACCCCTTAGCATCTCCCAGAACCTCCATGGGTACCAGTATTTCCACCAGCAACTTAAACAAGCTTCTGAAACAAGCTGGGGTGCAGTATTTCCTGGAGAAGGTTGACTGGAGAGGCAGCGTGTCCAGCCACGATAGCTGAGAAGCACATTTCCAGAATCAATAAGATGATATCAAAGGAATATTAAAGGCACAGACTCCAATATAACTTTTATTTGGAAACTGCCAGGCAGTGGTGCCTGCCTTTCAGCATTTAAACGACAATTTGAAATTCAGTTCACACGTCAATAACGTCGTTTGAACACAGGACCTGGCATTTATTTCAGTGCTAAGCTCTTGAAACAGGGACTGAAGAGCAGAGCTGTCCACAATCATATTAAAAACTGTTGCTCTGAAATTTTTGAGACATGCTACATGAGTTTTGATGGGTCTGCCTTCAGTGCTGGACATATTCAATGTTCCTTTAAAACCCAATTATGGGCCAAGCATCCGCGTCCTGAGATTGTCAGACACCAGAAGATTCTGACAAGAATTTTGTGGAAGGAGCACACGTACAGGGGCAATTGCAATTCTTGTTTTGTCAGACAAATGAACCCCCACATTTCAGATTTTATACAAAGAATTTGGAGTCAGAGCTGGGTAACTTCCCTGATTTTTTTGAAGGACCAAACCAAATTACTTCAAGTGACCCTTCCATACTGGTCTGACATGACCAAACCAGAAAAAAAGGGCACCTTCACTCAGGTATTTTCCTTTAGTAATAGTATTGGTGGTATTTTTTCCTCTTCCAACCATCCTTGAACAGTATTGGAAGCAATGATGCACCTATTTATGATTTTAGTGGTGTCAGTCTTTATCACAGCAGAGGAGTGGGTTTGTCCGTTCTCACTGAGATTTCAGTTCATGTGTTCATGACTGGTGGACTCTTGTCCTCTCCAGGAAGAACTGATCTAGAGACAGGTATGAAGAAGAGCAACGAGTGAGTATAGAAACATCCTTAGACACTTTGTTTTTGTCAGATCTGACCTGAAGGAATAATTATTCCAAAGTGGATCAAAATCAGGCCATGAGGGATGGACTTAGATGCAAGTTCCAGGTTTTTTGTCATTCCACAGAAATTCAGACCTGTAGGAAACCATTCCTAGAGGGGTCAGCAGATCAGTGGGCTGGTGTTATCAAGCAGGGTTGGGAGCAACCAGCATCAGGGGGTTTGAGGGAGATCAGTTTAGTATCTACCACTTGTCCAGATGCATTTTAGTACAGCTGCTTTGCAGCTGTGTGGGAATTCTAAGTAGGATGGAGAATAGAAGGACCTGGCAATGATAATTAATGTGGGAGCTGGGACTCATTTGAGTGAGAAAACAATAACAAAGTTAAAGCGTTTCAGCTCCGTCTGTGGCAATCTGCAGGCCTGGGATAATCCTGTTAATAGGCCTAAAAACTCCTTAGCAAGAGATGCTCTGTGTGATTGTACCCACACAAGAACCAAGGAGAAGCTGCCTTAAACAACAGAAACAAAACAATGAAAATCTACATTTGCTTTTCTGATGGAAAATAGGAATGAGAGCAAGAAGTTTAAAAGGACCCTGCAGTGGAGGGCAGAGGAGGTGAGGGAATTGATGAGGAGTTCTCTGTGTATTGCACAGCTGGTGAGCATCACAGGCTTGGTCCTTGCTCCACTTGATGCATCCTGTGCTGATTAAACTGGAAGTGGTTCCTGAGATGCTGGGGTTGTACCTGTATAAAAGGATATCACCTGATCTTCAGTTTGACAAAGGAGGTCTTGCATCTTCTACCATCTGCAGAGCGACAGCCAGTGTGATGGAGAAGGCCAGCAAGAACTCAGGCCCTGAAAGTCCTCAAAAAGGAGCAGCAGCTCAATGCTGGAGGGATTCAGAGGCCACTTTTCCATCGTTGGGAGAAGGCTGGGTGTTGAAAATTTGCCTTCAATAGAATGGGTGGGCTTGGTTTGAGGCATGGCACAGGCCCATGAGTTCCATCAAGCAAGGTATGATGACAAAAATGGACTCTCTTCTACTGGGGGGGCCCAAATCTTTTAATATTAATGACCATCAGGGTTTTGTACTTGGCACAGACGTGCCTGGAACTACAGAAACAGCTCCAGGGAGTTGCAAGGTGTTCAAAAAAATCACATTAAAAACTGTCCAAATTGGAATAATTTAAAGAGAGTTAAAAAAGGATATTCAAGAATAGACTTGTTCTAAACGTCTCCATGCTGATTTCACTGCCTCCAAATGTGAGGTACAGGTATTTGTGGAGTTATAAGTAGGTCAGTTATTTTTGTCACTCATTATTACTTGTGAAAAATGCGTGTAGCAAATGAACTAAGATACTGCAGCAGCTGAATTTGGAAGGCTAGCATTGCTTTTACACGGTTTTAGATATGTCTAAATGACACGATTTCCTGATCGCTATGTAGAAGTCAATTATTGCCAAATTCCATCATATTGGGACATGCCATATGAAACCCTGTTCTGCTGTCACGAAACTGCCTCTGAAAGTACCTGTGTCAATTTGATGCACTGTGGCTCTCAAAGGAGTTTTATGGACCTTGCTGAAGCTTGATGAGCCTGAGTCTCACCTCAGCTCTAGGATTATTTCTTCAGCTGTTATTTACAGAGATGTGCTCAGCCATACAAAGCACAAAGTACTCAATGCATAGTGTCATGGTTGGATAGATCTCCTCTTGCTACAGAAGTCAGCTCTGGCTGCCTCTATAGCCATCAGAGAGACTTGGGCACCCTCAAAGGGGAATCCACCTTGTCTGAAAGTGGGGGCTGAACCTTTGAGAACAGGCTGAGAGAGCTGAGCCTGGAGAGAAGGCTCTGGGGAGACCCGGAGGTGTTCAAGTCCAGACTGATGAGGCTTCTGAGCAAGTTGATCCAGTGGGAGGTGTTCCTGCCCATGGCACAGGGGTTGGAACCGAATGGGATTAAATGTTCTTTCCAACCCAAACCCTCCTGTGATTCTAGGCTTCTCCAGGAAGCTTTTGTTTTTCTATGGACTTGAGCTGGACATGGCCATCTTATATTCAAGTATATTAACAACAACAAGAGGACCAAGGGCCCAGTGGAGCTGGGAGGAAAAGGTGGTGCGAGCACCCAGTAAAGCGAGAGAAAGCAGCCTGGGTGGGGAGAACAATGGCAGCCGCAGTGCTGAGAACGCTGAGACTCTTCCTGCCATTTGCACGTCTTTATTGTCAAGGAAGCTCTGGGGTTTGGAGGAGTGAGCAGAGCCTTCTGGTCCTTGGGGGGTCAGGTTGTGGCTTCTGGCCAGGCCGTCCTTTTGCCAGCTGCCAGGACCACCTTCTAGCGTCCCCCGCAGAGTGGCTTCTTGGCAGGAGAGGGATAGTCCTGGGAGCTGCTGGCCTTCCTCTTCATGGCAGCGGGGCCCTGGAGAGGACAGTCACCTCCCTCAGCCGACCCGGCTTCAGGTGCAGGTGTTGGTACAGTCCCGGGGTGGGACTGAAGCCGGAGGGGGACAGTTGGGACACCCCCTCAATGAAGTAGCCAAGACAAGGCTGCCTTGGTTTGTGTCCTCTGCAGCAGTGAGTAAATGGGGAAGAGAGAGGAGTCTGGGGGAAGGAGTCCCCACTTAAGAGGCAGTGGAGCTGGTCTGGCCATGGGGCTGCTCTCCCGATGCCCCAGATCCTCCCTCCTTGCACATTTTTTCAGCTCTTTTGAGACACTTGGGGAGATCCCCATGAGCCCTCTGTCCTCCAGGCTGAACAGTGCCAGTTCCCTCAGCCTCTCCTTCTATGTCAGACCATGGAATCATAGAATCGTTTGTTTGGAAAAGACCTTTCAGATCATCAACCATACCAGTTCACTACTAAACAACATCCATTTCATCTGCCTCCAGGGGTGAAGACTCCATCACCTCCCTGGGCAGCTTCTGCCAGTGCCTGAGAACCCTTTCGGTGAAGAACTTTTTCCTGATGGCTAATCTGACCCTCCGCTGGCCCAACTTGAGGCCATTTCCTCTCATCCTATCACCTTTCACTTGGGAGAAGAGCCCAGCACCCACCTCACCACAACCTCCTTTCAGGCAGTTGTAGACAGTGATGAGGTCTCCCCTCAGCCTCCTCTTCTCTAGGCTGAACAACCCCAGTTCCCTCAGCTGCTGCCCATAAGTTTTGTTCTCCCACCCCCTCCCCAGCTCCCTTCCTCTTCTCTGAATGTGCTCCAGCCCCTGTGTCATTCTTGCAATGAGGGGCCCAACACATCTAAGATTCCTTCCTTGAAGGAGAAACCACCTCTATATGTTCACGATCAGGAAGGAAAATTTTTGTTCCTGTTTTTGTTACTTTCTTTGAAAATGCAATGGATGAGAAATACATGTTCATTGCTTGTGTTAGGAATATCTTGGTAGAGAACTCCCCCTTCCTCTTAGACTGCATTTGCTTCCAGCACTGGCAGTTGTGGCTGATACATGGAGTATTTCATCAAGAACAGAGTCTATTTTTGGCACAGAATCTGTGACAGAGCTCCTGGAAATGCCCACAGGAACGTCAGGTCGTCCCATGGGGCTTCACTGGGAGTTCCCTCCTGCTCTTTGGAGTGTGCAGGGGTGATGAAGGAAGGACAGGTTCCTGCGCCAAGGTGTCTCTATCCACTTAGAAATGTCAGTAGCAATCTGGATTATCTGTCTGTGTTTCTTCTTCTGCACTGGTGATGTTCACAGCAGTTAAAAATAAAATTGTGGATATTTTTCAGATCAAACGAGGTGTATTTTTCCCCACTTCTTCATTTTGGATGATCTCTTGAGGCTTCTCCTCTTCCTTGGGTAAAAAGACAAAAAGGTTAAAAAAAAAGTTCTTTCTGCTTCCTGCACTGTAGACTCTGCTACAGTTCTGGCCTCAAGGCTAAATCGTGGCACTGAGTCCCTCAGAGTGATCAGTTATTCAATTTCCTTTCAGTATTTTTAAATCTCATGCCATTCAACTTCATAGAATATTCTTTAGTGTTCCAAATATGAAAATAATGAATCAGAAAGTTACTTCTTTCCTCCAGACCATTCGTTATTTCCCACTACCTTACCGACTCCTCACTTTTTATCCATCCTTCAAAACTTAATACTCCCCATCTTTGAAGATTTTCTTCACAAGACAGCCTGGCTCTTTCTATAATGCCTGTTTGGAGATGAAGTTCTGCTATTCAGAGATGCCGAAGGGTGGTCCTCAAAGATGTTTAAACATCCAAATTCCACTGAAATTGAAGGGAATGAGCTTTCTAAGAGCTTTTCAAAAGCTGGGGCTTGTACTTCAACATTAGATGCACCTGAAAGCCTGGCTCTGAGCAGAACTTAATGCAGCCACAGGGGGTAACAAGCAGTCCATCTGGGCAACGGTTTTGGGATGTCCTTTGGATTTATTTCTTTCCCGCTTGTTCCAAAAAAGATTAGTCAAAAGCTTTTATAGAGAATTGTTGAGTCTATTTGGATACGCTCGCAAAGCCAGTCTGTAATTTCATTCTAACAACTGTGTGTGAACAATGCTTTGAAATATTCCCTCACTTAAATATCAGCGAAGTTGACTAAACCCAGTGAAATCCCACATGAGATGATAGATGATACTCACAGGGCAAACGAGGCGTGTGCTGTTGAGCAAATAAGAACTTGCGAGCGATCACAAATGGTGCTGCTGTTGGTCTTACTGCCACACTGACCTATGGACCCAGTTATCCAGGCCCAAATGTTCCATTCTTCTTGAAGAGAAGTTTGCCATCTCCCAAATTTCCCCTTTCTTGTTTAGACTTTTCCACTCATCTGATTTGACTTTAAATACATCTGAGAAAGAGAAGATTAAACCTACTTTTAAAACTTGGACTCTGTTAAGGTCTGTGGTGGAACAGTTCCAGCAAGAACTTGGCTTGACTGACCACATATATATTTTTTAATATAATAATATGTATGTTACATATTTAATATAGTAATATATATTTATTCTTTGTTCCCCAGCTCAAGGAGAACCCAATTGTGTCCCAGTCTGGCAACCAACCCCCCATTAAACCATCACAGACTCTCAAAAAGACAGCAAAAAAAGGAGCACATCTACAGTGCTGCTGTAAGAATACGTTTAAACAAAGCCAGAGGTGCAGGACTGAGAAGTGAATATCACCTACATAAGAAAGAAAACCTGGAGTTTCTTAAGGCATCACTTCTCTTAATTATGTAGGAATCATGGTTCCCTTGTGACTTGGCCCTAGGAAAAGAGTGCAAAAGGTACAGCCTTGTGAATGCTGTGGAAATAAATCCCTGCTTCCACACAGACATCAGTTTAGAGCTGGGAATTGCATTTGAAAACAAGAAAAAAAAGGGAGAGTAGGGAGGAGCAATTGAATAAAGGAACACTTTTGTGAATAAAAACTGTCCTCTGCCTCTTTTTTTTTTTCTGTGACTTTGGCTTTGCTGGCAAGGGGCGAAGATCTCACACCACCTGGGATGCCCTCCTGGCCAGGAGCTGTGTGCATATGTGACAAGTTGGAGCTGAGAATGGCTTCAGGGGAAGGGACCAGGGTTGCTGCAAGGGGCCTGTGCTGAGTGTAGGGAGAGTGGGGAAAATAACCCACCCGGGCCACTCCCTCAAGCCCAAAGCAGGGCTGAGAAATGGCCCTTACAAGAAGAAGAAGAGGAGTTGTGCTGTGGACCTTCCACGGGTCACACACTCCACGTCCCTAGGGAAGGGGATGTGGAGGAACTGAATAACACAGGGAAAGATTATGTAGTGAAATGCCCACGACTGGTACCAAGAGACTGAACTAAGCAGCCACGATGAGAGAAGAGCCAGAAACATGCTGAATTTTGGACATGTTATTAGCCTGATTAAGTGCCTTCAGCTTCTGAGTGCTTTGAAACATGTCATGTCCTTGCATCGGGCTCGCGGTGTTTAATGGTAGGCAAAACCTGACTGGAATCTGTATTATGCACTGGGTTTTAAAAATAAAACCAGAACAGGCTAATTCCAGGCATCATTCCTTGTTTTCAACCCGGGCTTTCTTTTGCTGCATCTTTGCAAACCATTTTTAATAACTGAGATGAAACATCAGGCTGTGACCTATCACATCACATTGCATCAGTCAAATTGTGTTACATCCAATAATAAACTACTGCAGCTGATGTTACCCAACATGACAAGGCAAATAGAAACCCAGGGCTGGAGAACTCAAAGAAAAATGCAGTTTTGATAAGCCAAGATCTTAAAAATATCTGAGTTGCTTTAGATGGCGATTCTTAGATTTATTCTGAAGCCTAAAACCCTTGGAGAAATTGGACTGGCTGTGAGCAGGCGTATTTTTCTAGACAGTTTTGAGGATATCTGTCTGATAATTACTTTTAAAATAAGCTTCAGCTACTATTTCGCCTTGCATAGAGTGGATAGTGGGGGGGGGGGGGGGGGCAAAAAGGAAAGTAGGATCTAGAATTCTCTCTGGCAATCTAGGGTGACAATTCTATCTGGATTTTATTAATCCAAATATCCAGTTTCAGGAGGCTCCAGGCAAGTGGTGAAAGTGTGTCAAAAGAAGAATGGGTGAAAGTATATGAAAAAAATCAGAATATTTCTAAGTTTCCCTTGTCATGCAGTTCCATTTGAAATTTAGTTCTAAGGGGATTTTTACTAAAGCAAAGTAAATCTCATCAATCAAGCCAGAACCACTTGCTTTGGGTGAAAGATTCAGGTAATTTTTGATTTTGGAGAGCTTTGTTGTGTTAAGACACAGAAAGAGCACAGTAAATATATTTTAGACAGATTAGTTTTAGATAGAGTGCAATAAAAATAAAAAAAAATCCTTCAACTCGGAGCTGAAATAAAACCTCAGTTATTTGCAAAGTCCTTATTCATTCACGAGGAGGAGCATCACCTTCTTTCCTCACATGCACTGTATTTTAAGGGTGTGCACAGGAACATGATTGACAGGGTCAGATCACAGGATCATGGAATCACAGAACGGTTTGGGTTGGAAAGAACCTCAAAGCCCATCCAGTTCCACCCCCCTGCCATGGGCAGGGACACCTCCCACTGGATCAGGGGGCTCAAAGCCCCATCCAGCCTGGCCTTGAACACCTCCAGGGATGGGGCAGCCACCACTGCTCTGGGCAACCTGGGCCAGGGCCTCCCCACCCTCACAGCAAAACATTTCTTCCTAAGATCTCATCTCAATCTCCCCTCTTTCAGCTGAAAACCCTTCCCCCTCATCCTATCCCTGCACTCTCTGATCAAGATCCCCTCCCCAGCTTTCCTGGAGCCCCTTTCTGTACTGGGAGGCTGCTCTAAGGTCTCCCCAGAGCCTTCTCTTCTTCAGACTGAACAACCCCAACTCTCTCAACCTGTCCTCAGATGGGAGATCTGTGTGTAGTTCTGCAGTCATTTGCAAAACATGAATGCTTGGACATGGTTTAGCCCTACTTGATCTTGGTTTCGTTGGGTCTGGTTTAGCTCTGTGTTTTGCCATGGCTCTAAAAACGTTTACTCTCTAGCAGTAGCATGGTACAACTTGGAATAATTCCTTATTGAGTAGGCATCAGGAATAACATTTCAAAGGCTCTACATTTATAAGCTACTTTGCACATGCATTTAAGAAATGCTTATGCATTCAAATTGTAGTTATTTACTAACAAATACCTATTAAATGCTGCTATTTAAGAATTTAAAACTCATCAGCCAGCCTTTCCTATCTTTCTGATCAGTTGCCCAAACAGGATCACCAGCTCTCACAATCTATCAGTATTTTGAACTGTGAAATAGTCATGAGATAAGACAATTACTTTGGTAAGTGCTGGTTTGGGACAAAAAAATCACAGCAGCAGCTGCTTCCCTGAAAATTCAGCCAGAGCGCAGTTCCTGTAGTTCTGGGGTCCTTATTCTCTGTGTTAGACAACAAATGCCTTCACATAGACTGTAGCTGAGAGTCTGGATTTTATATAACAATTCATGAGTCATTCAAAAGCAAAATCATACTAAAACTCTAAGTTTTTTACTGCTAAAATGAAACAAAAATTGGAACCCCCCAAATTCTGTAATGTCTCAGCCTGTTTGCTGGATGCTTTGACACTAAGCACAACTCTATCAAGTTGCATCTACTTTTAATATTTCTGTTTTCATAAGGAGAAAACCCACACATAGTGTATCAAATATTTCTTACTCCTTTTCCTTTATTTCACACAAAAAGAGGAGAGAGATTGATAGAGCTGAAATTTGAAGCTAGTCTCAGAGGATTAGTTTCATATTCACTCAGTTTCCTGTAAAGCTACTGCATTTATAGTTGTTTTTAAAGAAAAACTGAACTGAAGGGTGAAAGCCATTAGCAATAACTCACTTGGATTTTAACTCATTCTGATGTTTACTTATTTTGATATTAATGCACTCTGATATTCTTATGCCACTCGTTGGCGTATTTCCATGTATTCAAGCAGCAGAATTGCTCTTGTTTGCAATACTGCAAGCAAGAAGGAATACAGAGCCCCAGATCCACCAAATCACCAAGTTCCTTCAGATTTAGTCTATCCATTTAATTCCAATTGATAATTTCATGTTCATCCAATCTGAGACAAATGCCTCCAAATTTGTTGAAGAGTTTCTTAAAGACCTTAAAGTTTCAGAGCAATGATGACCAGAAGTATTTTTTCATAGAGTCACAGAATGTCCTGAGTTGGAAGGCACCCACAAGGGTTATTGAGTCCAACTCGTGTGCCTGCATAAGACAATCCCAACATTTAAACTGTGTGCACAGGACAACCCCCAAATTCTCAGCATTTTGTTGAGTGTAACCAGGAAGGTGAAGAGCAGGTACGGACCTGACAAGTGCTGATGCCCAGGGGCTACATGTGACATGGGCAAGGACACCTCCCCCTGGATCAGGGGGCTCAAAGCCCCATCCAGCCTGGCCTTGAACACCTCCAGGGATGGGGCAGCCACCACTGCTCTGGGCAACCTGGGCCAGGGCCTCCCTACCCTCACAACAAAATATTTCTCCCTAAGTTCTCATCTCAATCTCCCCTCTTTCAGGTCAAAAACCTTCATGGAATTATAGAATCATAAGGTTGGAAGAGACCTCTGAGATCATCGAGTCCAACTGTGCCTGTCTCGCTACTAAACCATACGCCTAAGAATCTCATCTACCCATGTTTTAAACACCTCCGGGGATGGGGGCTTAACCACCTCCATGGGCAACCTGTTCCAATCCATGACCACTCTCTCAGTGAAGAAATTCTTCCTGATGTCCAGTCTAAACCTCCCCTGGTGCAACTTGTGGCCGTTCCCGCTCGTTGTATCGCTCGTCACTTGGGAGAAGAGCCCAGCACCCACCTCGCTACAACCTCTTTTCAGTGGAGACATCATCCTCCTTTCAGTAAACAGTGATGAGGTCTCCCCTCAGCCACTTCTTCTCTAAGCTAAACAACCCCAGTTCCTTCAGTCTCTCCTCGTAGGGCTTATTCTCCAGGCCCCTCACCAGCCTCGTTGCCCTTCTTTGCACACCCTCCAGGACCCTGTCCCTGCACTTCCTGTTAAAATGCCCCTCCCCAGCTTCTCTGTAGGCTGTTTTATTACACATAGCCATTCCCATTTTTGAATATCCTATTGATAGCAAAAAACTACCAAAGCAATATTTTTAAAGTACCACTTCTGGGCAATGTGATGGAAAACAACTGCGTTTGTGGTTGTCTCCAGGCAGTGTGGATGCAATTAGCCACTCTTCTTTTTGAGATGTTGAGATGGCTGAGGCATCCTTTGCAGAGAATACAAAGCTGTATCCTTAGCCAATCCCACAGCCTCATGCAATGGTAGAAACCCTCTCCAGTGTGGTACCACCACAATATCACCCTGCCCGGGGTTATCGTCTGCAGCACTGATTGAATACCAGAATGCAGGATCTAACATCAATAAGGAATAAAGACCAGGACTGCTGAAAAAAAAATCAAGCCAGGCAAACCTCATGGCTTTTATTTTCATGTGTGGCTGAGTTGCTGCAGTTCTGTGGCTTTTTTTGCTGGGAAAACAAATCTTTATAGTGAAGGCCAAAACAAGAAATGTTCAGGACTAGGGTTCTTTGTGCTGGAAAAAACTCATAGATTCCAGGAAGAAAAACAAAAAATTAGGGAGATTTCTTTTTTGAGGGATTTTCTCTTAGAGAAAGACTGAAAGCACAACTGCATTAAAATAGGCACATTAAAATACTTAAATTATTGCAGTAGTGTCACAGTGTAGATCCTTAATATGGAGCTGCAAATGCAAGTAGTGAAATAGGTTACAGAATTAGAGTTTTGTGGATCTGCATCATCAGCCTCCCACAGATATGAGAAAATGGCATTGAGTACCTGCTGTCCTGAAATATTCTTTAAATGATCTGCTGCAAAATTCTCTGCGCAGGTTTCGGCAGCAGACCAGAACCTGGATTTGACATCAACAGACAGCACAATACAATGGGGTTTTGCAACTCAAAAAGCCAACTGTGTGAGAGTCTTTTGCCTAATGGGTACAAGAGTGAGAAAGCACAGGAGATACCAGATCTATTGATATGAGATGCTCTAGATGTTTAATTTCTGACTCCTTTCTTCCTCTTGCATAATCAGGATGCTACACTCACTGTTAATGGTAGTTTTGCTGCAACAGTTCTAGTAAAGGTGCATTTGGGTGATGTGTTGAACCATGCCAACTGAAGATGTCCACTCTGCAAGTGAAAAAAAACACAAACTTCCAGCTAACCTGAAGGTTTTCAGTCTTGGTCTATTGAGTTGACTCTGATCGTGGCTAAAAAGAGATTTAAATTTTCCTACTTTAGGCAGCAGCACCTCTGGACTCTGGAGTTAAACCGCATCTCCCAGATCTTGGTCTCAGATCATAGGGATGTGCAGTTAGAGACTCCTCCAGGTGAAATTAAAGAGGTTTGTATATTTTATATGGACATCATCATCAGTTTTAACCTTTCTCTGTCACTTCAACGTGAATAACAGATGCCCAGATTATCATGAGGAAGGCTGAAACTCATGTGAGCGTCTGTGAAAAATACATCATTTTAACAAAAACTATATAAAATGGAGACTTTTGCTGGCAAGGAATGCAACAAGACCCAATGATAACAGAGGCTGAACCATTCTGGGACAAGGATAAGGTGTGTTACCTCAGAAAAAGGGTTTGGGATCTTCATTCACCTTGAACAAGTAACAAGTGTTCTCTGATAGAGCCATCATGGTTTCACAGTATCACAGTTTCACAGTATCATAAGGTTGGAAAGGACCTCCGAGATCATCGAGTCCAACCTATAACCCATCACTAACACCAACACCAACCAATCATCTAAACCATGGCACTCAGTGCCTCATCCAGTCTCCCCTTAAACACCTCCAGGGTCGGTGACTCCACCCCCTCCCTGGGCAGCCCATTCCAATGACCAATCACCCTTTCAGTGAAGAACTTTTTCCTAACAACAAGTCTAACCTTTCCCTGACGAAGCTTGAGTCCATGCCCTCTAGTTCTGTCCCTGGTCACCTGAGAGAAGAGACCAACCCCTGCCCCACTACAACCTCCTTTTAGGGAGTTGTAGAGAGCAATGAGGTCTCCCCTGAGCCTCCTCTTCTCCAGACTAAACAGCCCCAGCTCCCTCAGTCGTTCCTCGTAGGCCTTGTGCTCCAGCCCCTTCCCCATCTTCATTGCCCTCCTCTGGACACTCTCCAGTATCCTGACATCTTTCCCAAACTGGGGGGCCCAGAACTGGACACAGTATTCAAGGTGAGGCCTGACCAGTGCCGAGTACAGGGGGACGATAACTCCTCTGGTCCTGCTGGCCACACTATTCCTGATGCAGGCCAGGATGCCATTGACCTTCTTGGCCACCTGGGCACACTGCTGGCTCATGGTGAGCTTCCTGGCCACCAGCACTCCCAGGTCCCTTTCTGCCTGACTCCTCTCCAGCCACTCTGTCCCCAGTCTGTAGCTCTGCATGGGATTGTTGTGTCCAAAATGAAGTACCCAACATTTGGACTCATTGAACATCATCCCATTAGAATCAGCCCAGCTCTGCAGTCTGTCCAGGTCCCTCTGTAGGGCCATCCTGCCCTCTAACAGATCATGGTGTGACAGAGGTGAGGGGAAAACCCCTTTGGGGTCTCAGAGTCATCCTGCTGCTGTTAAAAACAAAAAATATGTGATGTTACCAGTTCACAGAAGAAATCTGAGCATTTGTTTTCGTTCCAGTTCAGAACACAAACAAAATGCTGGAACATCAAACGAGTTGGGAGTTTTGACCAGCTATGAGGGGGAGCTCCTGCTGGTTCAGCCCAGCCTGCAGCAGGGCTGCAGCCGTGCTGCCAAGAATAAGGTACAATTAGGGAGTGGTATTTCATCTTCTGGTGAGATTGAGGATGTCCCCCTGCTGCACATGGGACGGTGAGGACATCTGCCATAAAATAACACAGCTGGGAAGGCAGTGTCTGTCTGCTAGCTTAGCGAGGCACAAGAGGGAAATTGCTGCCTTGGCCTATGAACAACTCTATACTTCACCTTTTAATTCAAGCCAGTTCCATAATTGAGTCCCTCTCCTTCTGTGAGGAGACACTGTAACTGCCACTCCCAATCTTGTCACATCCAAAGAGCTGAATCCAACCTAGTTTCAACCTCCCTTTCCCCAACTGCCCTCTGAATGAGTGAAACGGGAAGGAGAAACAGGGAAAATCTTGCTCTTGGCATCATGCTCACTCGTGTTCCTTTAAAATACCAAGATGCCAGTGATCAGCACCAAAGGAAGATTAGGAACTTGCTCAAATACAGTGTTTCCACCTTTGATCTGTGCCAACAGCTAAAAGAACTTTACCTGTGCATTACACTTGGTGAGCTGTGACCTGCAAGGTGGTTATTTTGGATGGACCTTGGCCTAATCCGTCGTTAATTATCAGACCTTACATTTTCCTTGCTGCCATCCTGTTGGTCTGCTTAAGATGGACCATGGTTCATCTGATTCCTCTTAGGGCTGCTGCTATGGGGAACAGTCAGCACACATTTTGCTATATCTATCTAAAAAAATCCCTTGTCCATTGCCTTAATCATAATTCCAAGGGTGCCCAGTGCCAAGTGAAATAAATGGGATTTGCAAGGAGCTCTGGTGCCTCTGAGTTCCCTGAGCTCTGGAAAGCAAGAGGAGGTCGAATTTGCTTTGAAATGGAGCAGAGGCACCATTTTGGAGAATATTCTGTCCTCATGAGCTCTTCCTGTGCTTTCAGCCCAGCAGATCTTAGGAGTCTGCCTTAGCTGATCCTGCTTTAGGGTAGTTGGACTGGCTGATCTGCAGAGAACCTTCCAATACCAATGGCTCTGTGATTGTATTATTTTCTATACTCGTTCTCTTTCTTTCTCTTATCTCTTCATCCCATGCCTTTCTCTTCTTTTCTGGTATTTTGACACAAATGAGCAAGCATGCTGAGATCAAGCCATCAGGTTGCTCCAGGACCCATCCCTTGTTTGTGAAACGAGCATAACAACGATCTTATACATGGCAGGAGAAGGTTAGTTCATTCCAACAGTGTCCAAGATAGGGTGAATCTCCTACCTCTATTTCAAAAGGTGCAGTAACAGTTCATGTACAACACTGAATTGGCACAAAGCACTCTGCCAGGTCAGATTTCTCAGAGACTGTTTGCCCATCCCACAGCCAGCAGAAAGACAAAAGCAATGCAATGTCACCTGGTGTGGTTAATCCAACAAGAATGTGATTGATGCTCATGCTTGGTATGGACCAAACTTGTACTGGACGGTGAGCTGAGTGTGCACAGATGGCAGTAGCAGAACCTTCAGCACACAGGGAAACTTGCTAATGTCCCAGAGAGAACTTTTAAACTGAAAGAGGGGAGACTTAGATTAGACATTAGGATGTAATACTTTTCTTTGAGGGTGGGGAGGCCCTGGCCCAGGTTGCCCAGAGAAGCTGTGGCTGCCCCATCCCTGGAGGTGTCAAGGCCAGGTTGGATGGGGCTTTGAGCCCCCTGATCCAGTGGGAGGTGTCCCTGCCCATGGCAGCGGGGTGGAACTGGATGGGCTTTGAGGTCCCTTCCAACACAAACCATCCCCTGGTTCTATGATTCTAACTGATGTGTACAAAGTAAAAAGCAAGTTGCAAACCAAGACGCAGCAGTTGTGACTGGAAGGGTGGTTGAATGCTTTTCTTCACCTGTGAAGGGCTACCAGTTCAAACCAAAGCTGGAATATCAAACAAAATTAATTATTTTTTCCTATCTGGAAACATCCCAGGAATTCTAAGTAATCTGGTGTCACATTGCCGGCAGAGTTGGACAAATGATTTATTCCACAGTTTAGGTGTTTACTTTTTTTTCTCTTGCAACATCTGTGAGCAGTTCAGGATGTCTTGAAATATATTGCTTTATCAGATTTCTTCAATGAAAATATACCAGGGCTTTTTTTCCAGTCTGTGGTCATCATGCTAGGAAAATCAGAGTTCTGCCTTATTGTCAGCTGGGTTGCAGTTTCTATTCCTGTACAGATTCCTGACACCCTTGTAGACTGAAATAAGAACCTTTGCAAGATATCCCAAGTGTTTCTGGGCAATGCAGGGTGGGATTTAGGTTGCCTAATGTAAGAAACTTACAACTGCTCAAAACAAAGGAGCATTTGTCTTGACTGAGTCAAATACTATCCCAGGTTCCCCTTGTGGATCCACCTGGGATGCATGGATGGTGTCTACCTAACCCAAAGAAGAGGGCTGATAGAGATGTGTGATGACTGGAGGAGAGCCACGGCCACCTGTGAGTGATGACCCAGAGAAAAGGCTGTTTGCACAACTGGGAGCAAGAAGGTCAGTGCCTCTGTCAGCCAGAAAGGGGAGTGAGGTCCCAGCCTTGCAGCTCAGCAGAGTGTGCCCCAACAGCCAAGCTGAGTGTGAAAGACCAGGGCTGCAAATGCATTTGGGCTCCAGACGCCAACTGAAGCCTGTGAAGTCCTACTGAAATATTTGGGGAACTGAGATGGGCTTGATGGACCCATTCAAGAGAGAAAAGCTATGGCAATGTCTACCACACAGCTCCAGAAAATCTGTTATAAGAAATCAGAAGGCCACTAAGGACAGACTTGGGCAAGAGTGACTGGAAAGGTGTCCGGCGGAAAAGGACCTGGGGTCACTGGTTGAGAGTGGCTGAACAGGAGCCAGCAGGTGGCCAAGAAGGCCAACATTATCCTGGCTTGTGTCAGGAGCAGGAAAGTGATTGTGTCCCTGGCCTCAGCACCGATGAGGCCGCACCTCAAATCCTGGGTTCAGTTTTGGGCCCCTCACTCCAAAGAAAGACCCTGAGGGGCTGGAGCGCGTCTAGAGAAGGGAACGGAGCTGGGGAAGGGGCTGGGGAACAGGGGTCCCGGGAGTGGCTGAGGGACCTGGGGCTGTTTAGTCTGGAGAAGAGGAGGCTGAGGGGAGACCTCATTGCTCTCTGCAGCTCCTGGAAAGGAGGCTGTGGTGAGGTGGGTGCTGGGCACTTCTCCCAAGTAATAAGTGATAGGAGGAGAGGAAATGGCCTCAAGTTGCACCAGGGGAGGTTTAAATGGGATATTAGGAACAATTTCTTTACCAAAGGAGTGGAGAACCACTGGCAGAGGCTGCCCAGGGCAGTGGTGGGGTCTCCATCACTGGAGGGGTTCAATAAATGTGTGGATGTGGCACTTCAGTTGGCACGGTGGGGTTGGGCTGATGGTTGGACTGGATGAGCTTACAGACTTTTTCCAACCTCAATGATTCTGTGATTCCATGTGAGTTAGTGCACATGGACAGGTGAAGGTTATATTTATGTACAAGGTGGGGGGAAGTGGTGGAGGCAGCTGGAGATTGTTCATCCTTGCTCAGTAGAGTTCAAGCTTTAGAACAAACTAGAAAGAAAGAAATATTGAAGGTGTGGTGGAAAAGGGGATTTCTTGCAACAAGGAGATTGCCTTGAAAATAATTCAGGCTTCTCTTTAAATGCTTGGTGTATCAGACTGCAAGATGGAGCAGAGTTTTTTCATTGAAAAAAAACTCCAAACTTATAGTGCAGGTAAGTGTTCTCCTCTTGGCAGAAGCCATGGTTTAGATGATGGTTGGTGTTAGTGTTGGTGTTGGTGTTGGGTTATAGGTTGGACTTGATGATCTCAGAGGTCCTTTCCAACCTTGTGATACTGTGATACTGTGATAAAGAAAAGTCACTTAACAAAGAAAAAAGAGTAACCTAACAATAAATGTAAACCAGGTGAACAAGTTTGAGGTAGAAACCAACAGTAACTGCAGGCAGCTGTGCCTAAATGTGCCGACACATCCCATCAGGAGACTCAGTTTTCACTTTTTGATAACTTTGCTGCTTTGATTCACTCGGGCTGAAGCTCTCCCAGCCAGGGACCAGGTTTGAGAAATTGCTACTATGGCTCAGGGCTAGGGGCAAGGTCTCTATGATTTTATTAGCCCTGACTCTGAGCAGTGCATTCAAAATTCATTCCATGGGGTTTTCCTCCAAAATGTTTGAAAAATCAGGATATTTATCCAAACAGTACATCCATAGAATCGTAGAATCCTTTGGTTGGAAAAGACCTTTGAGATCATTGAGTCCAACCATCCCTGTCCACTACTAAACCATGTCTCTGAACGCCTTGTCCACCCATCCTTTAAATCCCTCCAGGAATGGTGACACAAGTTCTTCCAGGGACAGCTCTTCCAGTGCCTGATCCAGGAAAATGAGGCTGTAAAGGGAAGAATCACATAATTTGAAAATGCCAGTGAGCAGGTTGCTCTGCTCTGTTGGCCATGTGGCCAGGGAGCCCCAGCTTGCCTGCCAGGCAGCATGGCTGTGTGAGAGCACTGCACACAGGCAAGAGATTATAATGCCATATAATTCCAGATTTTCCATTTTAGCCTGGGAGAGAAAAGATCTCTAAAAATAAGACGTTCACATTACAGTTCCATTTGAAATATTTATTGCTGTTTATGCATAGCTTCAGCAGTGTAGAGCATCTCCCATTTCAGGTTTGTTATGGCTGTTTCAGTGAGGTCATCAGTTACAGCCACAAATGGGTTTTGGTGCATAAATATCTCTTCAGCTGTTTAAATCCAACCCTCAGGCTCCCCTGGCAGTCGCTGATGCTCTCCTTAGCAGTCATCCTCTCTTAGAGAGACTCCGACCTTCTGTGCTTTATGGGCTGACCCACCCCAAGTCCTGGCACTGCCTCTCTGCTTACAACCCTGACTGGAATCTGCTTCTGACCAAAACCCTGGTTAAACGCTCTGCGTCTGATCTAGAACAGGTTCAGAGCTTTCCCTGAGACCCTGGAACATCAGAGAGTGCTAAACAAGCCACAAAGTTCATTAAAGGTTTAGAGGGGAATGAGGAGCACCTGAAGTCACTTGGTCACTTCAGCCTGGAGAAGAGGAGACTGAGGGGGGATCTCATCGTGCTCTGCAGCTTCCTCACATGGGGAGGAGGAGGAACAGGGGCTGAGCTCTGCTCTTCGGTGACCAAAAATAGGACCGGAGGGAATGGCAGGAAGATGTGCCGGGGGAGGGTCAGGTTGGACATTAGGGAAAGGTTCTTCCCTCAGAGGGTGGTGGAGCACTGGAACAGCTCCCCAGGGAAACAGTCCCAGCCTGACAATATTCCAGAAGCATTTGGCCAATTCCCTCAGCCCCACAGTGTGAATGTTGGGGTTGTCCTGTGCAGGGACAGGAGCTGGATTCAATGATCCCTGTGGGTCCCTTCCAACTCAGGACATTCTCTGATTCTATGAAGTATCAGCGCAGATCCCACTTCCCATACAAGCATGTTCTGATCTCTTCTTCAGAAGCCTGCTGACCTCCAAATGTAGCTGAGGCACTTCCCAAGCAGGTCATGTCCATTAGAAAAGCAGAAAGTGGTACCTGAATTTGAGGTGTGCTCCAAAACAGACCCCGGGAACAAACAACAGTTGCTAAGAGACTTGTTAGAACAAGGGTGCTCAGTCCTAGGAATGTTTATTCTTATCCCCAGGAAGTCAGAAGAAATCACAGCACTGCTGCTGCGAAGTTCAAAGGAATCCAGGTATGTGTATGGATGTAGGCACACTTATTTAGTCTGCTTCCAAAGGAAAATTCAGCAACTTAACTCTACCAGGGTAATTATCCTCCTACAAGTACAACTCCTCACAGGAGCACTTGTATGCAGCAGTTTTCTGTTTTATCTCGCGCTGCGTTCAAAGCAAAGCAAAGCAAAGACACTAAACTGTAAAAAGCATCTGTAGGAAGGGACGTGAGTGGGAGTTGCACTGGTAAAATTATAACGCTGCTATAATTATCCTGATCAATTTTCCATATGAAACAGACTTCAGAAGAACTCATTTGTTAAACTATGTAAGCCTCAGCCTTTACTCTAGTGGCGTCTCTGTTCACCAATCAACATAATGAACACAGGCAATTAAGGGGCACCAGAAACTTGGTTACATTTCCTAAAGGCATTTCCCAATGTCCAAATGCTTGATTTGCAAAACTAATGAGCTGCTTAAGTCCCTTGGCATAAATCAGCACATCTCTACTGACTTCGGCTGCGACCCTCTTATCCTTACCAGCTGAAGGCTGGGTCCTTTGTAACAATGGGCTGCTCTGGGAAGCAGAATTATGGTTATTTTCAATATTTACAATTTGATCCTAGAAGTTAATTTGGACAGTGTAACCAGTGATTGAATTAAATAGCAGCCTCGGTGCAACTGCAAGCACTTACGCTGAGGAAAATCCGGCCGTTTCCTACGGCGAGAGCTCTGCACAGGGAGGTGCCATTCAATGCTCTGCCACAACGGCCACGCTTACAGCCCCCAGTTTTCATCCAAGCAAATTTCTTCCCAGAAAACTGCATAAACCCTGCAGGATTTAGCCCCCCCAGAAAGCAGGAGCAAGCGCTGCCTCCTCATTAGCAGTAGGATATAATAGCAGCTGCGGTACATTTGCCATTTGCTAGGTGAATGCCATTTAAATGTATAAAAGATTCTGGTACTTGATTGTTCAGCAGCAAAAAGCGAATGGATGTCAAGTCCTTTGCTCACAACTGTGTTGGCTAATGCTGCCCTCAGGGGGTGAGACTCTTTCTAAAATCTGAAGAGTTTACGCCTGATTTGAGCGAAAGTGGTTTGCTCAAAACCCCCCCTGTATTTAGCGGGTTTGGCCTTCAAGAACCGGCCCTGCTCCTACGAGGGATCTGGTTACAATGCTGTTCAGCAGCATTTTGATCCAGAAAAGTGCAGAGAGTAGAAAGAGTGCAAGGAGCAGTGTTGAAGAGGTGGTGGGTCCTGCCTTAGCAGTGCGACCCCACAGCTTCGTCACCCTGCTCTTACAGCCGCACTCATGCTTGGGAGCAGCACTACTTCGTAGGGAAAGGGGAGTTTGGGATCTGAATTTGGTCTCTAGGTGCTGGCTGCATGCCTCCCCAGGGCTGCTGGCACTCCTCAGGCTTAGGAGGTACCATTAGGACAAGATTGATTATTGGGCTGCCTTCACCGCTCTTTTCTTGCGTGCTTGTTCTTATTGACAATGCTCCAGGCTGCACTGTACTAATCAAACATCATGCAAAGCAGGGCCTGCGTGTCCAGAGGCAAGCTCAGCTTCTGAGGCAAGATTTCTGGCCAACTAAAGCAGATGGATGGAAATCCGAAAGGAAATGGGTAATTTTAAATGACTGATGAATTATGGCTTTCCCATGAGCCTGAAATTGCTGATGTGTTGGTCTTGTGCTGCGTCAGAAAGGTGATTGCATCCCTGGAGCTGAGCTACTGCCATAGGATAGGATAGGATAGGATAGGATAGGATAGGATAGGATAGGATAGGATAGGATAGGATAGGATAGGATAGGATAGGATAGGATAGGATAGGATGGGATGGGATGGGATAGGATAGGGTAGGGTAGAAATTTCAGTTGGAAGGGACCTACAATGATCATCCAGTCCAAGTGCTTGACCACTTCAGGGCTGATTGGAGCTGCAGAGAGCAATGAGGTCTCCCCTCTGTCCTTTCTTTTCCAGGCTAAACAGCCCCAGGGCCCTCAGCCCCCTCTCACAACCCCTGTTCTCCAGCCCCTTCCCCAGCTCCGTTCCCTTCTCCGGATGTGCTCCAGCCCCTCAAGGTCTTTCTTGGAGTGAGGGGCCCAAAACTGAACCCAGGATCCGAGGTGCGGCCTCACCAGTACGGAGTGCAGGGGGACAATCCCTTCCCTGCTCCTGCTGCCACTCCATGGCTCATCCCAGCTGGAATGCTGTTTGCCATCTTGGCCACCTGGGCCACTGCTGGCTCATGTTCAGCTGTGTCAACCAGCACCCCCAGAGCCTTCTCTACCAGCAACTTTCGAGCCGCTCTTCCTCAATCCTGGAGCATTGCACGGGGTTGTTGTGGCCCAAGTGCAGGACCTGGTACTTGGCCTTGTTGAATCTCATCCCATTGGCCTTGGCCCATGGATCCAGTTGACTTACACTGTTGATCCAGATTGATTTACTTATTTCCTATTGGAGACACTGTTTATTAACAGCTGTGACAGAAAGTGAGGAATTGGACTCTAAAACTTAGTTTAATGTTTAATGTAGTTTATTGTTTCCCCAAGATACCAGCCATGCCACAGAGAGAAGTCAGAGCATATTAAAAAAAAAGAAACACTCATTGGCAAAATTTGGGTTTGCTTTTCCTAGCAGCTGTGAGAGAGCTGCTCTGAAGGCTGGCTGCCAGGAATAACTCCATTAGAGGAGATGGACAGGCTGGGGAGGACAGATGAAACAGTCAGTGGTTTGTAACAGAAAGATATTTTCTTGGTGCATTAGTCACAAGAAAGATCAATGAAATGTTTGTTTCACTATTTGAGTCGAGTAAGAGATATCAACAGGTGACACAAAGGGGACCAAAGCATTTAAGGCCTCTTTGGCATTCACTGAAAAAGTCAAATGTGTCAGACAGAGATCACAATTAAAACTAAGGAAAGTCCTTAGACTTGAATATTTGCAAGGACTTGTAAGAGAAGAAGATTTGTATTTACCAAAAGTGAATTGTCTGCTGTTTGTGTAATTTCATTCTAAAACTGGGGAAGGAGTTGTGTGGACAACAATGGAATTGTAAACTGTGCTTTGAGAACATGACTTTCAATGCCCCCATTGAAAATGAGAAAAAATGGGGTCTGAGGGAATGCACAGCAGTTGGGCACCAAGGAAGTGGTCATCAGTGGCTCCACAGAGGGATATACTTAGAGGTGTTCCAGAGACATCTGCCCCTGGAATTGGATTGTAGAGTCAGAATACCCATGGAAGATGCCAAGTCCAAAGGGTCTTTTAATGTGTCAAAAGATGGGGTTAGATTTCAAAATTTCTTGGTAAAATTGAAAAAGAGTCTAGGGGGAAAAAACCCCAAACCCAACAAAAAAAAGGGTAATGTTCAGTAGTGCTTTGGCACCAGAAGTTCTGGGTGGAACATCTGGCTGGAGGGCAGGGTTTAGGAAGAGACAGAGGAACTCAAGAGCAGTCATATTTTGCTGCTACAAAAACACCAAGCTGCATGATGGGTGCTTCACCTGCTAGATATGGACCACAACCCTGATGTTCTCCTTAGTGCTGGGGAGGCCTCAGCCAGAGCTGGGATCCAGGCTTGGATCAAGAAAATTCTGAGACAATTGGCAGAGAGTAATGAAGGTGACTAGAAAAGTCTTTCTGGACTGTGGGTTTTGTTAACTACTGTAGAGAAGGAGGGTTAGGGTCAGCACCAGTAGGGCTGAGAGCATCTTCAAAGAGGTCTTGTCCAGTCTGGGGCAGACAGGATGAGAAATGGGAGCTGGATTTGCTCCAGGATTATTTGAATTATCTGCTGGGAAAGCCTTCCTAAGGATAGCTGAGCACACAAGCTGCTGGTGTTGAAGACCATTAAATGTGTGTCTTTGTTAGAGAAAGCCAAACCTCTCTTGAGTTTCACACAGACAGAGCTCATTTGGCCCTAGGGCAGAGGGTGGAGTAGGCAGGTCCCTGAGGACATCAGCGACCTTCTGACTCTAGCAAAGCACTTGGTTGTTTGCCACAGCACTCTAACATCAATTTTGCCCTCCTATCCCAGTGCCCAGCTGTGCTCACAGACAGACACACTGCATCTGTGGCTTAGGTGTTTGGCCCCATATGGTGTCCACTGGGAGAAAAGCCTGGGAGATCAGCTATCAAAGACCTGCTCAGCAGCGGTGAGGCTATGAAGAAGGGTGAGGATGGTGCAGGGAGCAAAAGCAGAGCTGTTTCCCCCCTGTGACAATGCATTCTTGTGGTTCTGGGAGATTTTGAGCCCCAGTTTGGCAGAAGCATGGGGACTTTTTGAAGAACCTTACACATTTCCAGAAAGAGTTGCATTTTCTGCAGTGTGCAACTAGGCCAAGCTGAATGTCCTTCACAGAACAAGGACAGTGGAGTATTTCAGATGCAGAATTTAAAGCATTTTTAATGACCCATTCTTTACTCACATTCATTATTTAGGTCTGACTGTTTCAGAAACCTGACTATTTATCCTTATTCTTAAAGACAGATACTGATGCTGAGCTGGAAGATTTTCATCTTGCATTTACATTGAGTTGACCTCTATTTCTCCTTCTAACATGAACATTGAAATACACGGAGACAAATCCAGAGTCCCTATTCTGTTCTAAAGGGCACAGAGGATAAAGCCTTTCCTGACTGATAAACTGCTGTAATACCAGTTATGTCTTTATCTCATTGGACATCTGCACCAGGTTTATCTCTTTGTATCATGGGCTCCTCAGAATCCACCCCACTCTTCCCCTGTGGCACCCTCAGGTCTCATCTAACAGTCAGGTATATTTGATAAAGCAAGACTGGCTCTAAATATTAATGTGTTGACTCTCACTGAGCACCTGAGAGCAACACACAGCCCTAGATCCTGGAGAAGGTCAGGCCAGACCATGCAAAGAACCAGCCTAGTTCTGGAGGAGATAAATCAGGAATGGGCAGAGGAACACAGTAGAAGCACAACCTGCTGTACTTTGAATTAACCAGCTCAGTCCATTCTGTGTTCAGATCTTGGGTTCAGTTTTGGGAGACTCAGTACATGAAGGACATTGAGAGGCTGGAACACCCCCAGAGGAAGACAATGACGCTGGTGAAGGGTCTTGAGAACAAGTCTTATGAGGAGCAGCTTAGGGACCTGGGGCTGTTTAATCTGGAGAAGAGGAGGCTGAGGTGGGTGCTGGACTCTTCTCCCAAGTAATAAGGAATAGGATGAGAGGAAAGGCCTCAAGTTGCACCAGGGGAAGTTTAGATTGGATATCAGGGAAAATTTCTTCACTGACAGAGTAGTGAAGCCTTGGCAGAGGCTGCCCAGGGCAGTGGTGGAGTTTCCATCCCTGGAGGAGTTCAAAAAGTGTGCAGATGTGGCACTTTGGAGCATGGTTTGGTAGAATCAGTGTTGTTGGGCGGATGGTTGGACTGTATGATCTTAGAGGTCTTTTCCAAGCTTGAGATGCTATGGTTCTATGATTGGTCCAGCACACTGCTTAACTTGCTTTTGCTCCCTCAGTCTGTGCTTGCAGGGCTGGGGGGGTGTGCAGAGCATGGCACCGCCAAACAGAGGGTCTGGTGCTGCCAGAGGTTTCAGGATGGTTCATACTGACAGTTGTATTAAATAGTGCTTCCTCAAAAGGGACTGAGCTCAGCTGGAACAGGTTGCCCAGGGAGGTGGTGGAGTCTCCATCCCTGGAGGTGTTTAAAAGACAGGTAGATGAGTTTCTTAGGGATATGGTTTAGTAGGGAGACAGGCACAGTTGGACTCGATGATCTCAGAGGTCTCTTCCAACCTTATGATTCTATGACTATTGTGTCATCATTACCATAATCACCACACACGCTGAAAGCAAATATTCACCCATCAGCCTCCAAGATTTCTGCAGAAAAAGCTCAACAGGCAGGGTTTGAATCCTGGCACTGGCTACACCTCTGGGTTTCACAGGGTTATCATGGTTTAAATGAATCTGATCAGAATCTGATCTCTCATTCAATGATTCAATCCTTAGAGCAGCCTCCCAGTACTGAAAGGGGCTCTAGGAAAGCTGGGGAGGGGCTCTTGATCAGGGGGTGCAGGGATAGGATGAGGGGGAACAGTTTTCAGATGAGAAAGGGGAGATTAAGATGAGATCTTAGGGAGAAATGTTTTGCTGTGAGGGTGGGGAGGCCCTGGCCCAGGTTGCCCAGAGCAGTGGTGGCTGCCCCATCCCTGGAGGTGTTCAAGGCCAGGTTGGATGGGGCTTTGAGCCCCCTGATCCAGTGGGAGGTGTCCCAGCCCATGGCAGGGGCTTGGAACTTGGCTGGGCTTTGAGGTCCCTTCTGATCAAAACCATCCTGTTATTCTATGATTATCTCACAGGCTGTCTGGAGGGGGTCAGAGAGAGGGAGACACTGAGGTTGCCACATGGAGCCAGTTGGTTTAGCTTGCGTTTCTTATTTTATGAGTTATAAATTGTTCATTCTAATTCCTTGCTCTGGTAAAACCTCTAAGGTTGCACGGCAGAAGTGCACGTAGGAGAATGCCAATCTTCCACAGATTCTGTAGATGCAGAGCGTGTTTTCTGACCTGAGCCTGGGAGGGGAACACAGGGACAAGTCTCATCCTGCATCTGCAGGTATGTAAGAAAAAGCCTTTTACCTTTCTAACAAGTCTGAGCTGCAGCCTGAACTCTGGAAAAAAAATGACTGATGGGGACCCGGCAACCTTTGGTATTTTAGTTCTCATTTTACAGTATCCATAGGTAATTAACATTCTGCAATCTCCTTTAGAAGCTCTTGTGCTCCTTTAGAAATACTCATGTTCTGCTGGGGAAGCTGACAGGCTCTGCCAAGTCATCACATCACTTCAAAATGTTCCGAATCGCTGTGATCTGGTCAGGAGGAAATGAAAAAGAAATCTTCCTGTTTCTAAGGCACCATCTGGCTCCAGGGGAAATGTTATGGTTGTACTCCTCAAAAATACAATGAAAATGGGATATTTACTGTAGGATAACATTCAGCCTTAGAGAAGAGAAGGCTGTGGGGAGACCTTAGAGCAGCCTCCCAGTACTGAAAGGGGCTCCAGGAAAGCTGGGGAGGGGCTCTTGATCAGGGAAGGCAGAGATAGGATGAGGGGGAATGGTTTTCAGCTGCAAGAGGGGAGACTGAGATCAGATTTTACGAAGAAATGTTTTGCTGTGAGGGTGGGGATGCCCTGTCCCAGTTTGCCCAGAGCAGTGGTGGCTGCCCCATCCCTGGAGGTGTCCAAGGCCAGGTTGGATGGGGCTTTGGGCCCCCAGATCCAGTGGGAGGTGTCCCTGCCCATGGCAGGGGTGTGGAACTGGATGGGCTTTGAGGTCCCTTCCAACCCAAACCATTCAATGATTCTGTGATTCACACAACAGCCCCTTGGCTGTTCAAAGGGAAATAAATGTATTTGTGGAATTTTTTTTTAATGCTTTGGTTTTTCTTCTTCTGGTGCCTCTATTTCAATTTTATATTAAAAAGTCTATTCCTTTTCAGTCCACAAAAACCTCCAGGGCACTGGGAAATAGCTTAATAAGTGTAACAGCCTAGAGAATGGAAGGTGAGTGGTCATGAAAAGAAAGCAATGCTGAAACTGTTCGTGTACAAATAAACTGATCTGTGCCCTAAACCTTGAGAGCAAAGAACAGGGAACATTACATGTTGGTAAAAGAAAAAACAAAAAACATACCCCCCCGCCCCCAACTTTTCTCTTTGACTCAATACTGCTTCTTTGTGTGGGACAGTGTGGCCAAAACCATTTGTGGCTTTGAGGATGTACATGATTCCCTATATCTGTGGATATTGGTTTGGACAATGTTCTGCAAAGTCATTGTGAAGAAGGTGTAGGAAACACTTGGGAATTCCAGAGTCAGTGTAGGGAAAAACCCTACAAGAAAATAAAACCTGGAAGTGACTTTCAGAATCTATTGTTGGTTTTATTTGGCTGCAAATGAAAATCCTGTGCAGAAAATATTCTGTGGATATTTTCTTCTTTTTTTTTTTGTGGATATTTTATTTTTTCACTTAGGCTAAGTCATCCTTCAGGTTTAAAAGGCAGAGGAACATTCCTCCGTGCATGGAAAAGGGAGCCACCCCCTTGGACACTTTGGGCTGGGGAGGACCAGGTGATGGGCTGGGAGGAGAGATCAGGCTGTGAGCAGTCCCTGGGCACGGTGACATCCAACAGCACGAACAGGTTGCACTCCTGTGTGCTCCAGAATTGCAAGACCAAAGAGTGCAGTTCCTCCCTGATAACAGATTTTCTGGGAAGCCAGCATCTTTAGAAGAGATGGAGGACATCAGCAGTGAGGTTCAGGGTGAGACACAGCCCCCTGCTGTCCCTTCTTAGTCTTGCTTAATTTTCCCATGGACCCTGCGACTGCAGCCCTGGGGTGAAGGACTTGCAGGCTGTTTCCAATTGGAGTCAAACGTGGCTGAGGGTATTTCTGCCAGGTCCATTGCAGGATCTCCAGCCTGAAATGCTGGGGGGGCCAGAAATCCATAATGATTTCTCCTGTAGAAACACACTAGAAGTGAAGTGAAAAACAGAAGGCTGGGTTCACACAGAGTGCAAGGAGCTGCCTGGTTGTGCACCTTGGTGCTTTGTTTGTGTAGGTGATGTGTTGAGCTCCACATGGCTCTGAGATGCTGTCAGTGTGTCCCTGGCACTTCTCCTTGTCCCCTTGGATCACTTGCTTTGGGACCTGAGCATGCCCAGTGCCCTTCTGCCCACCCAGCACTAGCCCATTGCTCCCACAATGGCACCAATGGTCAGTGGGCAACTTTTAGTGAGGAAATGGATGGAATAATCTCCCTAAGCTGTGCATGAGCTTGAGTGGAGCCTTCTTCACACATGGATTATCACCACAGAAACCTGAGCTGCAGCCTCCTTTTGTTAGACAGATCTCCTGCTCTCCAAGTACCAGAGAGGGTGTTCCCTAGGGAAGGAGTAGCTGTGGAGTCCAAGTGTCATGGGAAGAAATGGGCAGGTGTCCCAGCCCATGGCAGGGGGGTGGAATGGGCTTTGAGGTCCCTTCCAATGCAAACCGTTTTGTGATTCTGTGATTGTATGAATCCTGGGCCAGGTTTAGTGTAGGTTTTATGGCTTTGAGTTTAGGAATTCTTGGTTGTGGTGAGGTGGGAGGAAGGGTTGATCTGTTAGAGGGCAGGATGGCCCTACAGAGGGACCTGGACAGACTGGAGAGATGGGCTGATTCTAATGGGATGATGTTTAATGAGTCCAAACGTTGGGTACTTCATTTTGGCCACAACAATCCTGGGGACAGAGTGGCTGGAGAGGAGTCAGGCAGAAAGGGACCTGGGAGTGCTGGTGGCCAGGAAGCTCACCATGAGCCAGCAGTGTGCCCAGGTGGCCAAGAAGGCCAATGGCATCCTGCCCTGCATCAGGAATAGTGTGGCCAGCAGGACCAGAGGAGTTATCGTCCCCCTGTACTGGGCACTGGTCAGGCCTCACCTTGAATACTGTGTCCAGTTCTGGGCCCCCCAGTTTGGGAAAGATGTCAGGATACTGGAGAGTGTCCAGAGGAGGGCAACGAAGATGGTGAAGGGGCTGGAGCACAAGCCCTACGAGGAGCGACTGAGGGAGTTGGGGCTGTTTAGTCTGAAGAAGAGGAGGCTCAGGGGAGACCTCATTGCTCTCTACAACTCCCTAAAAGGAGGTTGTAGTCAGGCAGGGATTGGTCTCTTCTCTCAGGTGACCAGTGGCAGAACTGGAGGGCATGGACTCAAGCTTCGTCAGGGAAAGTTTAGACTTGATGTGAGGAAAAAGTTCTTCACTGAAAGGGTGATTGGTCATTGGAATGGGCTGCCCAGGGAGGGGGTGGAGTCACCGACCCTGGAGGTGTTTAAGGGGAGACTGGATGAGGCACTGAGTGCCATGGTTTAGATGATGGGTTGGTGTTGGTGTTAGTGTTGGGTTATAGGTTGGACTCGATGATCTCGGAGGTCCTTTCCAACCTTATGATACTGTGATACTGTGTTTGGCTCACATCAGGAGCAGAGCCCTCTCCAATGTCCCCCTGCTCTGCAGGTTTCTCAGAATTTCTATTTATGGGTGATCACAAATTTTTTGTATTTCCAGAGTGCCCACTTCTCCTCAAGCTCTGACCACCTGCCCTGTTCCCTCAGAGAGGTGCTGGAGTTTGACAGTCACAGAAAATCCCTGCCCACCCTAATTTCCTTAGGCAGCTTTCACTTAATTATGTCCTCATTATAGTTTCTTTGTCCAGAGTGCACCTTAGTGCTGTGCACACTGAATTCTCTCCTGACTCACAGCTTAATGGGGTTTTTAACCTTTAAGTAAATATTTTTTTTATATATAAAGGAAAAAAATAGAGAGGAAAATGGCTTCTGAAGCAGAATTAAAGGGCACAGAGTGGGAAGAGGAGTGTGTTAAGCAGATTTTGCCACCTGGCTCTCCAGAAATTGAAACTTTGCTCTGAGACCATCACTTGGCAGCCAGACTAAGTGTGTCGGGGAGTCCAGAAAGGAAGAAATCAAGAGGGAGAAGGTTTCACATGGCAAATTGAGAGGTCTTGAAGCAAATTCAGATCCAGCTGATCCTGACCGTGGCCTTGAAGTTTCTACCCTGCTCCAGCCTTGTTGGCATGGATCAAATCAAAGGCTTTTGTCTTCTGTGGATGTTCTGCTGCTGCTCTGGGGTTTTTTTTGGCTTGCTAGAATTAGTGGGGAAGTGACCCCAGCAGCTCCAAACGCCGGTGCTCATCTGTAGCTCTGGCAGCATCTTTTCCCTTCTGTCTCTGAGCTACAGAAAGGCATTTTGGCAGCCCAGGGCAGAATAAGTAAGATTCAGGGATGCAGACGGATCAAATGGGTTGGAAGTACTTGAAGAGCAAATTAGAAACACAGTCAATTGCAGTTGAATCACGTTTCTGTTCTATATGGGCACCACGGCGTTTTGAGACCTCAGATACAAAGGGAAATTCAAAAAACGAGAAGCAGGAATGTGGAGTATGTGCGATGTCAGGCAGAATGGTATTTCATGCTCTGGACATCTGATGGTGCAGTTTGAGGAGAGGGTGCAACAGTGTTTATTCTGGAAAGAGAGAGAAGGGTGGGAGGCAGAACACGGGACCCCTCAGAGGAGCCGAGGGAGGCGGCAGCAGCGCCGTTTCCAGCTGTGCTGCAGAGGCTGTGCAAACACAGGCTGTGCCGTGGTGGGAGGTGAGGAGATCTGGGCACGACGGGGTATCCGTTCAGCCTGGCGGGTGCCTGAGGAGATGGGGAATTCCAGCAGCTTCCCATTTCACTGGTTGTGCTGTCCCAGACCCTGCACCCGATTTCCTTCTGCAGGCAGTGGTGAGTTTGGATGCTGCTGTCCTGCTGGGCTGACAGCAACTTGGAGGCTGCCTTGGGAGCAAACTGGCTGCATCAATTCATTAAACACAAACCCAGCCTGAATCTGGCTATTACTTATCCCTCTATCTTTGCAAGCACGTGCCCTGCTCCAGCAAGGTCTGTGTCTCCCCCCGTCCCCTCTGTGAGTGGAGCCGGTCTGCCCTGCTGAGCTCCAATGGGATTTCCTCCTAACCAGAACAAACCCGTGCAGCTCCCGTGGGATCCGTCACTGGAGAGGGGGAGCAGAGATGCTCAGGGCTCACCCTGCAATGTTGTGCGAGAGACTTGAGACATAAAAGGGCAGATGCTGAGGTACAGCAAAACCTCAACGTTTAGGGGTGAAGCATGGAGGGAGCAAGGTGCTGTCCCCAACCCCTCGAGCTATCACCAGGGCTTCGAGCAGGGGGAGGAAGTGGGCTCCTTGGCTCATGGCCAAAATATGGTTACTGCCAGTCCCTTCCCATGGGAACAGGAGGAGCAGATTATAGAATCAGAGAATAATGGAATGGGTTGGGTTGGAAGGGACCTCAAAGCCCATCCAGTCCCACCCCCCTGCCATGGGCAGGGACACCTCCCACTGGATCAGGGGGCTCAAAGCCCCATCCAACCTGGCCTTGAGCACCTCCAGGGATGTGGCAGCCACCACTGCTCTGGGCAACCTGGGACAGGGCCTCCCCACCCTCATAATGAAGATTTTTTTCCTTATGCCTAATCTGAATCTCCCCTTTCTCAGCTGAAAACCATTCCCCCTCATCCTCTCCCTGCAATCCCTGATGCAGAGCCCCTCCCCAGCTTTCCTGGAGCCCTTTCAGTCCTGGGAGGCTGCTCTAAGGTCTCCCTGGAGCCTTCTCCAGGCTGAGCAACCCCAACTCTCTCAGCCTCTCCTCATAGCAGAGGTGCTCCAGTCCTTGGATCATCTTTGCAGCACTCCAGGTGATCTTCCTTCAGGGTCTGCTTGTCCCCATATCAGACACTCTTTGAAAAAGCAAGATACTTTTTGATATAATGCCTTTTCTGTCTCGTGAAGGAGCAGCAGTGCCCCCCAAACCAGTGCTTCTGCTGCTGAAATGACTGAGGTTATCCAAACCAGCACAGATTCTGTGATTGTCACTAATTGTTGTGCTGTGGCAATCAGATGTGTTTTGCCCTTACTACAAACCTTCTAAATTCATCTGCCTGGCTGTTTGCCTTTTCCCTATTAAAGTGTTTTGCAGTCATGCTTTCTAATTCTTACCACTTTCAGAAAATAGATTAATCTACCAAATAACATCATAAGCAGCAGGGATCTGATAAACTCAATTGGCTAAATGACTGATGGCAGTGCTTGTTCCTAAATTGGAAATCATTAGGGAAGGTGCAGGATTAAATGGACAGCGAGGTTTGATGGTGTTGTCTACATGTGTGTGCAAAAATCTATGTGTGTGTGTATAAGGACTTGCTGGGGTTTTTTTACACCAGCTCAGTATGCAAATATATTTCTTCTGAAATTATGGTCAAACACCCAAAGTAGAAACAGATGTATTGAAACTATAAATACAGGGCTTAATAAATATTTTATCATCAAATATTTCAAAAATGTAATCTTTAAAAACAGGAGAATTGAGCCTCCGGAGGACCAAAATATTTAATCACTCTCAAGAAATTCTTGAAAGGGAATCTCTCTCGATCAGATTGCTTCTAAATAGAAGAATGAATTTCCAGGTGCTGTGAGCTATATTTATTTTAATCAAAATCAGTCACTCAGTTAAAGGAGAGAGAATAATCAGTGAGGTCATTATTAAGTGAGATAACAACTTCTGAATGAATGCTCTCATTAATCTAATTATAAAATGGAATAATATCTTACTAATCAGGCTGTTAATTGAATCACTGCAAATGTAAGGCTGTAATCACAGTTATTTGAGCCACGCCAGGCTCCTGACAGGGATGTTGAGGGAAGTGAGGAGCACTCAGGCTCATGGCCGTGCCGGGGCAGCGGTCCCTGTCTGCACGGTGCACGCTGGCAATGCACGTACAGGCCAGTGGAATATCTCCTGAAGCTCATCTTCACTGAGCTGCAGGGCATTTAAAAACTGTCTGGAAACCCCATAATTATGAAATCTGCACATGGCAGCACTCAGTGCCTGGGGCGAGGGCTATGTTTGGAGGTTGTACACTGGGTCAGGCTGATGGTCCCTTCTCAGTCTCTGCCTCCACTGTTACCCCATGCCTTGGGCACAAAGAAAGAACCTATAAGCATTCTCAAGCTTCAAGAACCATTGGGAGCTCCAGCAGGGCCAATATCTGCTCTGCAGAGAGCTGGGGAGCTTGTTGGAAAGACAACAGTTTTTGGAGGAAGCGGATGCAGCTGAGGCGCAGGAGGGGAGGAGACCCTGGGTACCAGCGACTGCTGCTCTGGGATACCTGGTGTGGGAGTCACAGCCAGGGCTCCTGCCACCCCAGCTTCTGCTTAACCTGGACACACCTTTAGAAGCAGAAATACCTGGATTTCACGTTAGGACTTCAAAGACTCTGGTTATCTTCATACAACACACAGGCACATTTAGAACTGCCAGCGCTCAGCTCCACCTATCCCAGTACCTTTGCTTTCATTTTATGGCACCTCCCCATTTTCTGCATACATTATGCATTTCATTATTTTTTGAGGGATTTTCCTTTATCCAGGCAAGCTGTGCCCTTGGCCTACCCTGACCAGGGGCGTCCTGAGCCACGCTGACCAGGGACATTGCAACCCACCCTCCCCTCTCTCAGTAAGATCCGCCCTGTCCATCATTGTGAGAAAACATGTTCTGGACACCAGGGTGGGCAGGGCCTGGCAGGACAGGCAGGTTTCCCAGATCTCATTTCAATCTCCCCTCTTTCAGCTCAAAACCATTCCCCCTCATCCTATCTCTGCACTCCCTGATCAAGAGCCCCTCCCCAGCTTTCCTGGAGCCCTTTCAGTACTGGAAAGCTGCTCTGAGGTCTTCCTGGAGATGTATCAGTAAGAGCGAGCACATGCACAAGGAGTGTTGACCTACCACTGAGACGTGTTGATCAGACATATTGAGTTTCTTCAACCTGAATTCCTAAAGGAACTTTTGTGTCCCATTGTTAAATGCTGACAGTCCTGACCTGGCTGGTCAGTCCTCTTGCAAAGTGCTGGCAGTTCTAGTTTATGAGGGTGCAAAAAGACAAGTTTTATGAAAGCCTTTGCATTTCAGTTCCAAACCCTTCATCCATCCTTGCCCACAGGTACTGCTCCTATTCTCAGCTCCTCTCTTTGCTGCTTGCAAGGCAGGACAGTTTGGAGCAGAATATACTGCCAGTACACACCACCCTGATCCGAGTCCTCCAGTAACTCAACAGTGGCAGCTCTCTGAGAGGAGGGAGAGCTAATAATCCTGCCTCTCTAACTGATGCCAAGTGAATGAGGAATGCTTGCGTCTTTTAAAATCTATAGTAATGAAAGCACCTCCCATGTGAGGACAGGCTGAGAGCATTGGGGTTGTTCAGCCTGGAGAAGAAAAGGCTCTGGGGAGACCTTAGAGAAGCCTCCAGTACTGAAAGGGGCTCCAGGAAAGCTGGGGATTGGCGCTTGATCAGGGACTGCAGGGATAGGACGAGGGGGAATGGTTTTCAGCTGAAAGAGGGAAGATTGAGATGAGATCTTAGGGAGAAATGTTTTCCTGTGAGGGTGGGGAGGCCCTGGCCCAGGTTGCCCAGAGCAGTGGTGGCTGCCCCATCCCTGGAGGTGTTCAAGGCCAGGTTGGATGGGGCTTTGAGCCCCCTGATCCAGTGGGAGGTGTCCCTGCAGGAGGGTGGAACTGGATGGGCTTTGATGTCCCTTCCAAACCAAACCATTCCATGATTCTATGATTCTAAATAAATGCGCTGGAGCTGAATGCAAAGCTCAAATGAGAAACTTCTAAATGAGCTTTCCAAGCAGTGTAACAGGTTTTAAATATTTGAGAAGAAAGATAACATTGAACAAGTTGTATGAATGTGTGCAGCTGTACCACTGCATCAGCAAGGAATATATTTCAGGGGGAGCAAAGGTTTATTTCTTTTCTAGGTATTTTCATAAATCCCACCCAGTATCTTTGTGCATTTTTAGTTCCTAAATTCTTTTAAATTTTGACAAAATCATTTATTTCCTTGGAACAGAGAGAGAAAAGACCTTTCTTCTGCTTATTAATACCTGCTAAGAATTTTCACGGCTATTAGTCGAACCACAGTACTTTATTTCACTGCAGCAGATACAGGAGCCAAGTGGTGTTCTACCAGATGTTTTGAATATTCCAGTAAAAATACTTCGCCACAAATAATATGGAAAATGCAGTTCTTTATAACACTCACTCCATTTGCTGTTGTCCATGTAACTGTTCTGCAGCCAGGACATTCAGCTTTTGAACTATGAGATAAATTTAAATTAACTAAGAAAGGTTCCTTGGAACCTGTTGCAGGAAAAGTCTTCCTTCCTAAAAATTTTAGGTCAGCTCCTCAGGATTACGGAATCATACAATGGTTTGGGTTGGAAGACACCTCTCTTCTCTAGTTTGAACAAACCCAACTCTCACACTGTCCTTATATGAGAAGGTTCTCAGACAAGTGAGGAAAGAAGAGCAGGGGTAGGCTGAGGGATTGGGTTGGAAGTTGCACAGAGTCCAATAATAGGCATCATTATTTAATATTTTCTTGGATGAACAGTAAGAATTACCCAGGTGGTTCAAAACCAGTGCTTGCTTTTGAGACTGGCCAAGGCCAGACACACCAGAGGAAGGAAAAGATGCCTTTGCTGGAGGACAGATGTTAGCACAAGGAAGGTGCCACTTGATGGAGAAGCAGACCTGGTCCTGCAGGTAGAGCTCCTCCTCCCTCTGCCTCTACATTGCTTCTAAGCTCTTCTTAGAATTTTCCATGAAAGAGAAATTTTCACCCCTTCATAGTAGCTGTACTTTCTGTAATTCCATGCATCAGGCCATACTTGGACGACATCTCAATCCTAAATTCAATGGAAGATGAATTGACTGAGTGACTTAGGGAATTTTCATGAACATTTGGAATGTCGTGTGCCTGAGTTCAGCAATGTCTCACCCTCCTGTGACACTCCATTCAAGCACATCACCCTCTAATACTGAAGTTACTCTCAACCAGGCCTTTCCAGTGGAGATTAAAGCTTCGGTTCAGGAACACTGGGTGCAGTTTGTGAACATTGATACTCAAGATATGAGACTATGAAATGGGAGATGTAGCCAAGATGAATGCCTGATCGCCCAAATCAGTGCTAATATATAGAAAGAATTATAAGTGCATGATTCTCTTGCCAAGCTTTGCCCCAGACCCTGCTGAAAGCTTGAATAATTCCATGGAAAGCATCCAGAGGCAATGGTCCAAAATCCAGGCTGATTTAATTTGGCTTGTTAAGGGAATGGATTGCCAGGCTGTGGTGGTTTCTTACTTACTGGAGATGGTTTTAGTCTTGTTACAGTCATCTACCACAACCACTTCTGCTCTCTGGGAGCTGGTACCATTTGTGGGTTAATGCATAACACGATAACTGGGGGTGCAAATGTCCTCACCTTTAACGAACTGGAAGATTTCACTCAAAGCATCTTGACATGAAGTGTCATCAAGATGCAACAAAAACAGCTCCCCTCCACGAGATGGTGAGGCTGAACAGATCACACAAAAGACAAAGATGCCTCAGAAGGGATTGCTGGGCCCTGGTGGGCTTGGTCTTTGACTGTTGGAGTGCAACAAGCATCTGCAGGGTCACAGCTCTCATTTATCTAAGCCCTGCCACAAATAGGGGCTTTTTAGTTCATTGGTCATTGTGTCCCTCCAGTTCCTCTGCATTGTAGCACTGACTTTTGAAGGAAAATATGGATTTCGAATAAACCAGTCTCCTTCATCACCTGGCATGGTCTTCAAACTGAGGAAGGCAAAATCCAAAGCTGTTACACTGGTCAGCAGAGAGCATCCTCGGGCAGCACCACTCTGGAGGAGCACCCAGCTGTGCTCTCTGAGGACCCGCTCTCAGCACACAGAGCAAACAAAGCCTTCCTGCATGATTTTAAGGCTGCTGTGTGAGCAGAGGAACAGCACATGACCAGAACTCCCTTGGCACCAACAAAGAATCATAGAATCATAGAATCTTCTGGTTGGAAAAGACCTTTGAGATCACTGAGTCCAACCGCACCCATCATCCACTAAACTATGTCCCTCAAAAATTCATCTACTCGTTTTTTAAACACCTCCAGGGATGGTGACTCAACCACCATCAACCACCAAGACGGTGTGACATCACAGAAAACTGCCATTCCCCTCGTGCAAGGTGGAGGCAGTATCCCAGTGTCCTTGTCCCAGCCCATGAACTGGATTGCTGCAGTGCCAGGGAGTGCCTCCCAGTAACATCAGCCCCCTGGCACAGCTCTTTGTACCCTCAACCCCAGCAACTGATGCCTCTGGCCCCACTGCAGGGCCCCATCCTACACCTTAGCTTATCCCACTTCATCACACCCCTCTCCTGCCCCAAAGCCCTTCCACCCATGGACCGCAGCCCCTTCAGTGCTCCTGACCTTCCCTTCTCCCCTTGTTTCCAGTGCAGCTCCCTGGCCCAGGCCCCCAAGGAGACGCCCCCTGCCTCTTCTGCCAGCCCAGATAACCCTCGCAGCAGTGCCTGGGAGGTGCTTTGCCCTCACCCTGCCTCACATCCCCCTGCCCCAGCTCTGCCCACAGCAGCAACGCTCAGCGGAGGGGGAGCCCAGTGCTGGGCTGCACTGCAGGGAGAGAGGGAAAGCATGGTGGGGCTGGAGCCTGCAGCTCCAGGGAGCTATCAGTATCCAGGGACTGGTACTGATACCATGGAAAACTCTCTGCAGAAGGCACTGAAAAGGCACTCAGGGCTGAATCCTGGTGCTTTTGCTGCCATCAGCTCAGCTGAATCGCTGGGGTGGCTGTGGGTCTGCCAGATGAAGGGTGAAACACTTAAGATAAAGAAGAAGACCCAGCAGTATGAAACATTCCCTTCCACCAGTTACCACATCACACAACACTGATACTCTCACTATTTCGCCTCAGGGAAGGTACGATGGGTTAAAATTAACAACAAGTCTGTATCCATTGCGAGCTCCTAATTAACCAGGCTGGGCCCTACTGCTCCAGCCACATAATTCCCCAATATTTAGCCATTAGTTCTTCCCAATTTGGCCTGCTGCTGCTTCTGGCAAGTTTTGTCTCATAAACAATTATGCTGAATGCCAGATGTCCCAACAGACTGCTCGACTTCCACTGTGGCTGCCTTGTCAGGCCAGCTTTGCTGGAGCTGGGGAGACAGTTTGACATTTGACATCCGTGTGTGTCTAAAGCAAAGGGTCAGCCAGAATCTCAGCAAGGACTTTTAAATTACAGCAGCTTCACGGGCTGAACACACACCTTGGTATCAGAGCTATTTTCTGACAAGCCAGCACCCACATTCCATGCTCCATGGAGACCGCTGCACATCCAAGCTCCCATCAGCCTCTCCTTCAGCCTGAGTTTTATTTGCACAGGAGAAGGGTTTGGAGATGGTGACCTGGATAGGGGAAGGGGCAGAGTCTCTATCAGTATAAAGTTGATATTTCACTCTGCAGAGAAAACTGAAATAAGAATGCAGAAAACAGAGGCCTGGGTGGTCTTTTCTGCCATCCTCCTGTGTGAAAGAGCCCTTGAGGAGCCAAGAGAGCTTTTACCTGCAGACCTCCAGCAGAACCATGGATAGAATCAATAGAATCATGGAATCAGTAAGGTTGGAAAAGGCTTCTAAGCTCATCCAGTCGATCACCAGCCCCAGCCCACTGTGCCCACAAACCATGTCATGAAGGGCCATGGCTACATGTTTTGAACCCCTCCAGGGGTGGGGACTCCACCACTGCCCTGGGCAGCCTCTGCCAGTGCCTGACAACCCTTTCAGCGATGAAGTATTTTCTAATATCCAATCTAAACCTCTCTGAGTGCAACTTGAAGCCATTTCCTCTTGTCCCATCATTTGTTACTTGAGAGAAGAGCCCAGAGCCCACCTTGCTACAACCTTGGTCATCTTGTGGGCAAGATTTACACCTCCCGTGCAGGATGTCCCCAGTTCAACTCCAGGAGCAGTGGGACTGACACTGGTGCCCTGGAGACCCCTCTGCAGGGCCACTTGAGCAGGACACAATTGTGGTGAGTGATAACTTTCACATTTCATGACACCACCCCAGCCATGTGGATTTTTATGGGAGTCTGGGAATTGTCCCATGGACAGTTCATCCCACAGTAGGAATGCAAAGTGGTCGGGGGGTCAGTGGGGTCCTCCTTTGTGACCTTCCTCTGGAATTCCCTCCCTCCATTGGGTTACTCCTGGGACCGTGGATATTCAGCAGCTCAGGATCAAGTCACTGCGCTTTGCCACATTTCTCCAGCCCTGTTTTGGTGGCTCAGCTTGTGTCTTCACAGATTCTACCACAGGAACAGAGGAGACACTGGGCCAAAGAACTGTTTTGTTGTTTATTTTAAAGCAAACATCTCTAAAGGGTTGATCATTGCACGAAGAAACTTTTATAGTTGAAAAGGCTTGATTCACATTAATGCAGTTGCCGGGCTGAGATTCCCTGGAAGAGAGTCTCATGGGATTTAGAAAAGAAGCAAAGAAATGTGCATTTGAATATAATATTCTTTCAGATTCCCAGGTAAAACGCTGCAGTGTTTTTATGCTTAATGTGGCAGCTTGCTTTTATTTTAAAATAAACAAGTGCAGGTTAAATGTAAGGGCACTTGTTGACAGACACCTTCATTTCTCACTGGAGAAACAGAAAAAGCCCAGGTAAATTCCTGAGAGAAGAGCATTTCCAGACAAAAGGCTTCATATTCTTGAGCTGCTGGTGCAGGCAGCTGAGATTAATTGATTGAGGTGTAAGAGTTCAATCTGGATGTAGGGCAAATAGTGTGGTGGCACCAGTGGGTGCTGGCTGTGGACACACAGGGGTGGCACACAGGAAAACCACACTCTTAGGGTTTGGCTGTGACGCTTTGCTTGGATTTTTAAGTAAATCGAGAAGTAGGGGGGCTTTTCTACTCTGTTGCCATTGCTAAATCACTCCACTTGTCTCCACCCCTGTCCTAGCTCATACTCCCAGCAAACAAAAGTTAGCAGCACTTCCTCCTGTCATGAAAATCTTGTAATTTAGGTCCTATTTCCACTCTCTGTTATTTACAGAAAATCAGGGAGACCCTTGAAATGGCACGAAATGCACTTGTGAGAAAAGTTAGGCACACCTCTGTGGTCCTTCCGAGGGACTGTCCTCTCTCAGGTTCTTCTTGGAATGCACCAAAGGGAAATGGCATTTCTTGTTCCCAAGACTGGAACTGCTCTGGTACCAGGAGAGAGGTTGGACATCTTCCATCAGAGTCAGCACCAGGCTCTGGTAGACAAGATGCAGCTCACAACATGCTGCTTCAGGCTGGATCACCCCAGGTATCCCTGCCTGTGACAGGCAAAAATCCCCCTATCAACAGGGAGTGATAGAGCATTACATTTGGGTTTGGCTGGCAGAGCCAGTCACTACTAAATCACTTTATTTTGAATTATCTTAGTTCATATAAATGGAGGGCTCACTTTATTATCTGCAAATAGGACTCTCCATCTCAAAGGGCAGAGCATAAAAAGCCAAATGTACGAATAAGACTGTACTGAGCAGCTCAGGAACACAAGTGAGGAAGCAGTAGGAATGTGTTGAAATGAAAAGTATCTGGCATGGGCTTCCAAAGCAAGAGGAAAAATCCTGGACTGGGCTCCACGTTTAACACAATGAACAACTTCATCCAAAATCTGTTAAGTCCAAAAAAAAAAAAAAAAGAAAAGGCTGCAAGGACAGGAAGAAAGAACTGAGCAGCAAATAAAACTGCATCTTGAATCTCAGAAAGGACAGGGAAAAAGTGAGATTGGTAAAAGTCAAGCTGAGTTAAAACTAAATTGAAGCAAATTGTAAAGGACTCGTTTGTGTCATGAATAAAAAGAGAAGAAAGATGAGGGTTTGCTGATCAGTAATGGTGAAGATTAAAGATCTGCATACAGCCCCAAAGCTACATATATATATATATATATATTTGTGTCATGTAATGCAGAAAGCACTGAATGCAGACAGAACACAGGATGCTGCCACTGGCATCCTGGGCAGGTAACAGACAGCAGAATTTGGCTCAGGACCAGAGATAACTTTCTTCCCACATAATTACAGTACTTAATGGATTGCACTGTAACAATTATTAAACAGAGGTCTTCAGAGCTTTGAAACCATCATTCTCTTTTTTAAAAAAAAAAGCCTTGTTGAAGCTGTGATGTTCTTCCACATTTCCTTCCCCCCACTTCTTTTTAATAAGCAGCTAAGTGTTTAAGGGTGTGAAAATGGAGCTGATCACATCCCCAGAGGAGCAACTGTGGAACAACTCAATGCACTGGAGCAAGGCAGGGGGGGAAATAATCCCAACCTCGAACATCTAAAAATAACCAGAACATCAAATTGCAGGCCCAGTAACAATTATTTCAAATAAATCTGCTAAGCTGAGGGTGGCATTGGAGGAACAAAGAGTGGGCAGGGGAGCTCCCAGGGCAAAGGAAAAGAGTGAACTGGCACCGAGCAGCTGGCGAGTTTGACCCCTGCGGTATCGGAGCTGTTAGAGCCAATTTGGACAGGGAAGAACTAAAGGTGTGGGATAAATGAAAAGAGGCTAGAGCTCAACAGGGGTTTATTAAGCTAGATGGTGCAAGACTAACCTGACAATTTTGAGTAAAAAAGGGGTTTTCTAGATAAGTATAGTACCTCTAACCACTCACAATGGAGGAAAGCTTTTGATTCTGCATTGTATAGGAAGAGATTACCCAAGCTACAGTGAAGGACGATCAGGACCTGTCTGAAAGGGGGCTTAGGAGACAAGTTAGGGCAAAGCCTTCACTTGCAGCCTCCCAGTACTGAAAGGGGCTCCAGGAAAGCTGGGGATTGGCTCTTGATCAGGGACTGCAGGGGTAGGATGAGGGGGAATGGTTTTCAGCTGAAAGAGGGGAGATTGAGATGAGATCTTAGGGAGAAATGTTTTGATGTGAGGGTGGGGAGGCCCTGGCACAGCCTGCCCAGAGCAGTGGTGGCTGCCCCATCCCTGGAGGTGTTCAAGGTCAGGTTGGATGGGGCTTTGAGCCCCCTGATCCAGTGGGAGGTGTTTCTGCCCATTGCAGGGGTTTGGAACTGGATGGGCTTTGAAGTCCTCATAGCATGTAGGAGCAGGAAAGCTCAGTATGCATTGATAGGTTTTGATGTGTTCCTCAGCAAACTGCTGTCTGCAGAGTTGAGGTGGAGGTCTGAGACTGCAAATCACAGTGAATGGTGCAAAAGTGAAGATGAGCATCCCTTCCCCAGCATCCCAGCAGACCCGTGCATCACTGCGCCCTTTTAGCCAGAGCTAAGTGCCCCATCACTCTCAGTTGGGTTATGTGAGGGTGAATTTTACACTGAAAATCTTTCTCCAACATCTTGTAGTTGTTACCATACACATTTTAAACATTTCTTATAATCTGTAGCTAGAAAAAAAGAGAAGGATTTCTGCCCCTCTTACCTCCAGTAGCTTTATGTTAGGAGGAAGTTCTTGCCATGTCTGGTGGTGATGATCCTATGTCTGTCACAACTCTGATATGCTCTGAGCCTACTCACTGATTAATGCCAAAATAACAATTCCTATGCTTTTTCATGCTTGAAAACTTTTTACCATCATGCAATCATCAGTAATTATTTTTTTTACCCTTATATTTATGGAACGTATTATAGGGACTTGAAAAACTAAATAAAGATGGAGTTTAGGACATAGGACATTGTATGTTGCATCCACTCATCTGCATATTACAATTCAGAAAGCAAAAAGTGATCATTTATTTTTATTACCAGAGGAGTTGGCAGAACCACTTTACATTTCAGGTTGTCTGACAGCTCCGGTTTAAAATATTCTTCAGAGTTGCTGAAAACCTTGCCAGATCTTGAGTGTTTGGTCTGAAATTTTCCAAGTTGAGTTCCTTGTCTCAGATTGATGCTTCTATATATACTTTTTTGGCAACTGAATCTCAAATAGGTCAATCATTTCTTTGGATGCCATTAAGGGAAATATATTGCTAGGCTAATGTATAAAAGCTCTTAAAGTTATTTTGTTTAACAGCTCTAATATCTTTCTGGTTTGGAAGCAGCATTGAAGGTTGAGAGGGATGGCAGTCTGGCTAAGTATGTGCTTTATTGTTCCTGTGGACAGATTTATCTGTGTTATAGACCACAGGAATGAAAAAATCTTCTTTTAAACAAGTGCAGCTACACTGCCTGAAAACCCACCCTCACCCTCCGTGCTGTCTGCAGAGTGGAGGTGGAGGTCTGGGACTGCAAATCACAGTGAATGGTGCGGAAGAGAGGATGAGCAGCCCTTCCCCAGCAGCCCTGTGGTCCCCTTCAGGGGCTGCAAGGGGATAAGGCAAGGGAACACAACTGGGATGTGAGCCCACGGCCACTCCATGCTGGCTTGATGAGTTTCCAGGGCAAAGATGTCGTGAGTGCCACAGAAAATAGCAGTGAGTGATCACATAATGGAGGTTTTCTGGGCCTGGGAGCAGCCCCGGAGAGAAGGACTTCTGGTGCTGGTGGATGAGAAGCTCAATGGGAGCCAGCAAAGTGCACTCACAGACCAGAAACCAACCATGTCCTGGGCTGCACCCAAAGTGTGACCAGCAGGGTGAGGGAGGGGATTCTCCCCCTCTGCTCCGCTCTGGTGAGACCTCACCTGGAGCACTGTGTCCAGTTCTGGAGTCCTCAGCACAGGAAGGACCTGGAACTGTTAGAGCGAGTCCAGAGGAGACCACAAAGATGATCTGAGGGCTGGAGCACCTCCCATATGAGGACAGACTGAGAGAGTTGGGGAGAAGAGAAGGATATGGGGAGACCTTAGAGCGGCCTCCCAGGACTGAAAGGGGCTCCAGGAAAGCTGAGGAGCGGCTCTTGATCAGGGAGTGCAGGGATAGGATGAGGGGGAATGGTTTTCAGCAGAAAGAGGAGAGATTGAGATCAGATTTTAGGCAGAAATGTTTTGCTGTGAGGGTGGGGAGGCCCTGGCCCAGGTTGCCCAGAGGAGTGGTGGCTGCCCCATCCCTGGAGGTGTTCAAGGCCAGGTTGGATGGGGCTTTGAGCTCCCTGATCCAATGGGAGGTGTCCCTGCCCATGGCAGGGGGTTGGAGCTGGCTGGGCTTTAAGGTCCTTTCCAACCCAAACCATTTCATGATCCTATGATTCTGTAGATGGGTGGGGATAAGGGACAGGTTTTCACTACTGTTTCCTCAAAATACCCTTCATTCTGGATTTTTTAATAGGGGCATCATTCACCAGTCCCCAGTACCTCCAGCTGCTTGTTTTGTTGCTAAAGCTCCATCCTGGGATGTCATGGAGCTGAATAACTGGGTCTTCCCTGGCAAGGCCCAAGGCAGGCCAAGCATTCACAGCCGTCCCTCATGCTTTGCAACCACAGGACAAAAGCAGCTGGTGGCTCCGGCAGCCGCTGCTGTGCTGCTGCCACCTTGCAGGGTGGCCATGGGAACCCCCGAGACCATTTGCTGGGGCTTCACCCGAGGAGGAGAATCTGTAGCAAGGCAAAGCCAATGGAAGCACCAAAGGGGTTTCTTAGGGCAAGGAGAGGGCAGCACAAGAAGGGTCAGCTTGGCTTAACAGCAGTGTGCTGAGCTGGGGCCACTGCCAAAAGACGTGGATTCCTCCTCCCAGGATCCTCCAGGTGAGCACAGAGCTGCCAGCAGGGCAGGAGAGGGGACAATGCTGGGACAGGATTGCACTGCCCAGGGAGGTGGTGGAGTCGCCGACCCTGGAGGTATTTAAGGGGAGACTGGATGAGGCACTGAGTGCCATGGTTTAGATGATGGGTTGGTGTTGGTGTTGGTGTTGGGTTATAGGTTGGACTTGATGATCTCAGAGGTCCTTTGCAACCTTATGATACTGTGATACTGTGATACTGTGACACTGTGACACTGTGACAGCAGCAGGGCATGCAGGATGTCCACACATGGGTTTGCTGGGGGATGAAATACAACCCCTGGGTGTTTCCTGCAACAGCGTCACCTTTGCATTTAAAAATGACAAAAGCACTAATTAGAACTTTCTTTCTGCGTTTGGCTTTGGAAAAAAAATTAAAAATGTATAAGCCCCTCTGTACTGTGAATGTATATTTTATTGGTGGATAATTGGGATCTTCATTCGTTCCCTGGGTGCTGAAGTGACAGGCTTTTCATGTGATACAGACACTAATGCATTGCAATACAGCTCTCCTTTTTATTCCAAGATGCTCCTTACTGAACACATGCAATGCTCCCTAAAAAGGACTCGTGCATAAAGCCCTTTTTTGGGGGGAATGCTGACCACTGTAGCGTCACTGAAAGACAAGGGTCTGATTGCAGCAGAAGCAGGGGCGGAGGGGACATTTGGAGATGGAGAAAGTATTAATTATGTTAATCCCAAACCCCAGGGTATAATTGCTGCTGCTCTCAAACAAAATGTTACTTTTATCTAAATTACTAAAGTGGGAAAAGCACAGTCCAGTTTAATTTACCACTGGTGCTCCCAAGCAGACGTACAGAGCTGCGCAGGAGAAGGCGCCGTGGGGGCTCCTGGCACAACCGCTGCTCCCTTCGCTTCTTCCCAGGCTCCAAATGTGGCTGACCCAGCTCCATCAGAGCCAGGAGGAAGAGATGAGGAGGAACACCACGACACTGTGAGGGACAGGAGATTTCTAGCCTTTGTCTTTTCCCTTTTTCTGCCAGAATTCAAGTGTCGTGTTCCCTGAGGAACCCAAGAAGGTTCTCTCCTGCAAGCTGCTGAGAGCAGGTAGGCTTCATTTTCCTCCTTGTGGCTCCTGCCTTTTAGAGGCTGGGCACTGACTGATGATTTCCCTGTTCTGAGGCAAGGAAAAATTATATATACGTGGCTCAGAAGTGTAGTATTTTTAGGTAGAAGGTGCTGAAAAATTCCCATCCCAGGGGGGTGTTGACAGCCAGCTTTGCAGGGCACTCCAGGCTGGACATTGGGTGTAAGTCCCTGGATGCAGCAGCATCTCCCTGCTCATCTCCCCTTACCAGGAATGCTGACCATCTCACCTGGGCTTCCCTCTCCAGTTCTTCCTTCCCCTGGCTCATCCAGCTGCTGCCTCTCCAGCCTCCAGCCCAGACCTGGTCATAACAGAGCTCGGATCTCCAGGCACCTCATTTCACACCTCTAAGTGTAAAAATTGTTAAGGGTTTGCAGTTGGTGGAGGCAAAACTTAGACATTCAGTGGTAGAAAAGTGAATTGTGAGATGGTCTGGTCATGGTTAGAGGTAGGAAAGGGCTTGGCTCTGCCTGTGTGAAAGCTGGGCCAGCCACAACTGATGACCTTTGTCCATCTAGAGATGCTGGGAATATCAGGGACAACTCGTCGGGTAAGGTTTAGGTGCCTCCAAGAGCCACAGGTGAGTAACTCACTATGCAAGAATCTGACCATCTATTTATTAGTTCAAGTGGTTTTGAGTTCAGAATCATAGAATTGTTTGGGTAGAAAAGACCTTTGAGATCATTGAGTCCAACCGTCCCTGTCCACTACTAAACCATATCCCTGAGCACCTCATCTCCCCATGTTTTAAACACCTCCAGGGATGGAGACTCCACCACTGCCCTGGGCAGCCTCTGCCAGGGCCTGAGAACCCTTTCAGCAAACAAATTGCTCCTTATGTCCAGTCTGAACCTGCCCTGGTGCAACTTGAAGCTGCTTCCTCTCACCCTATCCCTTGTTACTTGGGAGGAGAGCCCAGCACCCACCCCACCACAACCTCCTTTCAGGCAGTTGTAGACAGGGATGAGGTCTCCCCTCAGCCTCCTCTTCTCCAGGCTAAACAGCCCCAGTTCCCTCAGCTGCTCCTCATAAACCTTGCTCTCCAGCCCCTTCCCTGGTTTCATTGCCCTTCTCTGGACACACTCCAGCCCCTCAATATCCTTCTTATAGTGAGGGGCCCAAAACTGAACATGGAATTCAAGGTTTAATAAACAGTATTTGAGGTTTAGCAGGGTTCTGGTGTCCTACACCATCAAATTTTTTCAATTCATTGTGACAAACCCTTGAAGAAAAAGATGCAATACCCTCATGCCAGGCACTGTTTTCCTGACCAAACCTGACTGTGAGCTCACCAGGATCAAAAAGCCTGATAGGTGGAGCCTTCAATGCAACAGAGTGAAGGGAAAGCACAGTGCCTGTGCAGACACCATCACGAGCTGGTCCTGTTCTCAAAGCATGTGTCAATGCTGCCTGTTCAGTGATTCATGATAGACTCATTAGAACATGGAGTTACTGTGGAAAAAAACACCCTGCACACCTCGAAATTCTCTTGTGTCACTGTTGACTCAGATGTGACACCAGCTCACATATTAAAAAGTGCATTTTTTAATTCTTAAAAACTGTTGACAAATACGTGTCCCAGTTTTTTAAAAGGCTGATTGTATTTTTAGTTCTCTAAACAGATTAAAGATCAGCTTTCTCCTTTGTTGTCAGAAATTCTAATTCACCGCTGTCCACTACTGTAATTACTGCTGCTGTTGGAATACCCAGCTGAGGAGCCTTGCACCCTGGAAGGCACCAAACACACATCAGGATGGAATAATGACAGAAGAAGTGACATCCTGGGTCAGACCCATCATCCTCATTATGTGTCCCTGCCAGTACTCACCATGGGATGCTCAGAAGGAACAGGACAAATATGGAATGGCATTCCCAGGATTGTTCTGCATCTCTGTGTTTCACACAATAGCTTTCCTGCCCATAAATTGGTTTCTCTGCTTTCTGAACCTGTTTGACAGTTGGACTCCATGATGTGCTCAGACACAGTGTTGTGGAGTGCGATTGTGCATTATGGGAGAGCTGGGGTTGTTCAGCCTGGAGAAGAAAAGGCTCTGGGGAGATCTTAGAACAGCCTTCCAGGATGGAAAGGGGCTCCAGGAAAGCTGTGGAGGGGCTCTTGATCAGGGAGTACAGAGATAGGATGAGGGGAAATGGTTTTGAGCTGAAAGAGGGGAAATTGAGATGAGATCTTGGGGAGAAATGTTTTGCTGTGAGGGTGGGGAGACCCTGGCCCAGGTTTCCCAGAGCAGTGGTGGCTGCCCCATCCCTGGAGGTGTTCAAGGCCAGGTTGGATGAGGCTTTGAGCCCCCTCATCCAGTGGGAAGTGTCCTTGCCTATGGCAGGGGATTGAAACTGGATTGACTTTAAGGTCCCCTCCAACCATCATATGAGTCTATAAATGCTTTCATTTTCTTCACTTCATTTAAGTGGCCATTTTACCATATAAGGAAGGACTTTTCTTTTTATCCCATGACTGGGGAAAGCTCATTGAAAGCTTTTTGGAAACCCAGGTACTCAGAGCTACATCTGTTCTCACCTCCAGTGTCTAGGAATCCTCCGTTGATCAATTTTGGATGAGACACCAACTTATTCTGCCTTATGTGCCTGCTAAATTTTCTTTTTATTATAGTGTTTTCCAGATTTACTTGCAAAAAATCAGGCTCCCATTTCACAGGTTTCCATTTATCCTTCAATCCTCTTTTATAAACTGGCAAGAATTTCTCCACCTTTTATTTTCTGGTTCCTAGGTGGATTGAAGTGACAGATTACCCAGCACTGTTAATAGACTGGAATTTCATTTTTTTCATTCCTTCACAGCTCTTTGGAAAATACCATCTGGTCTTGATGAATTTTTGTTACTCAATTTTTAATTTCAAGCCTAAAATATAAACCAGTTCCTTATACTCATCTCTGGTAATGAAAATTTCCCATGTGGGAACATGAGTAAATTCCTCTATTTAGCTTCCCTGCTGTGCCTTTTCTTCCACTGTTCTCCCACTGAATCCTGATCTCCCAGGAGCTGCAGAACCCTATGGCTTAAACTCACCTTCTAATGCTTGAACAAATTATTATTGCTTGTTTTCCTGTCTTTAGCAAGTTCTTCTCAACCACATTTTTTTGGTCCATGTTAGTAGTGTTTTACATTAACTTGCCAGAGTCTATTTTTCCCCATTTAAAAGCTACCCTTTTAGTTCTAGTGGCTTCTTTTATGCTGCTGCATAACCACGGCCAGAACTACTTTTGTCCATTTAAAGTTTTCTAATAATGGTCTAGATCTTCTGATGCAATGTCTTTCAAAAGGAACCCCACCACTTTCAATCATTTTATCCTTCAGCCACTCCTTTCAATTCCCTTTTAACCACTCTCTTCACTTTTTTGTAGCTTCCCTTTAACTTTATCAGAGAGATTGCTGCCTTTTCCCCCCTCTCCTATTGAGTATTGAACTTCAGTCTATTATAACCACTCTGGTGGAGCAGCTTTTTGATGGTTAGAGCTTGAACCAGGTCTCCTGGACTGTTCAAGGCTAAATCAAAGGTTGCTCCTCCACTTTCCTGTTCTCCAAAGAAACAGTCACTCACGCTGCCTGAAGATGTAGTCTCAGCACCTCACCCCTTTGTACCAGTCACCAATCACCAGAGGGGAAATTGAGTTCTACTTTTATTTTCATGTTTTCAGCCCTGAGAGGCCAACTGACTTTAGTCAGTGCTTGATCACCTTGTGCACCATCAGGGAGTTGTTTCCTACCCGTAGAGCACAGTGCACATTTCTTACCACACGTGCATGGAATTTCAGTCCAAGGGAGCTGTGCGCTGCTTATACAGTGAACCTCTTTACCTCATTGATCCTTAGGATCTCCTTGGTGTCTCTTCTCCACTGATACCAGTTACTCTGTCATTACTGTATGAACGACACTCAAGTACCAACATCCCACTGATCACTCTCACTGTCAGGTACCGAGAAAGCCTGTTAAGTCAATGCCTTCTTTTTGAATTGAGCCTCCAGTTCATCTGTCTCAATCTTTAAAATATCTGCAGTCTTGTGTTCAGTTCTGGAGTCCTCAGCACAGGAAGGACAGGGATCTGCTGGAACGACTCCAGAGGAGGCCACGGAGATGATCTGAGGGCTGGAGAACATCTGCTGGAGAACCACAGACTGAGAGAGTTGGGGTTGTTCAGCCTGGAGAACAGAAAGCTCCGGGGAGACCTTGGAGCAGCCTCCCAGTACTGAAAGGGGCTCCGAGAAAGCTGGGGAGGGGCTCTGGATCAGGGAGTGCAGGGAGAGGATGAGATGGAACAGTTTTAAACTGAGAGAGCAAGACTGAGATGAGATCTTAGGAAGTGGGAGAGGCTGGTGGGGTTCAACTCACGGTTACTACAATGCACCTACAGCCACCTAACGCTGCTGTCATGAGATCCTGGCACAGGTTGCCCAGGAAAATAGTGGATGCCCCCTTCCTGGAAATGTTCAAGGCCAGGCTGGATGGGACCATCTACAGCCTGATGTAATGGGAGGTGTCCCTGCCCACGGCATGGGGTTGGACCTGGCTGGGCTTTGAGGTCCCTTCCAAGCCAAACCATTCCATGATTCTTCTGTAGTACATCTCTCAGATAGCGATAACAGAACAGAAATCCAAATCTTACTGGAAAAATTAAAATTATATGTGCTCTGCTTGGGCTGAATTTGTTAAAAGCTATTAAGAATGAATGTGACAAATCATAGTTAATCCCCAAAAATGACTAGCTGCAGCTTTCTCAAAAGCACTTGATAAGATTACTTGAGAATTTTGATGTCCTGCCAATATTTTTTTCCAGTAAAAGATAATTTAGAAATTGAGCCAAAACACTCTATAAGACTCTTTGCTATTTCTAACAGTTTTGTGAAGATCGGAACCCTAACCATTTTCAACAGGGAAAAGACTATTTTTTTTGTATGCCTATTTTTATATTTTTAATAGTATGAAATGAACTATTGGCTTACCTGAGCCATATCACTATGGAGTAGAAGAAACTAAGCCTTTGGACCAAGTACCAGAAACCAGTTTGTATAGAGATGACTTACTGCTGATACAAGAGCCACAGGAGAATCAAATGCAATGGAGACAGTGGAGAAATTACTCTCATGAGACCTCACCTGGAGCCTTGCATTCAATTCTGGAGTCCTCAGCACAGGAAGGACAGGGCTCTATTGGAGTGAGTCCAGAGGAGGGCACAAAGATGATCCAAGGGCTGAAGCATCTCCCGTGCAAGGACAGACTGAGAGAGTTGGGGTTGTTCAGCCTGGAGAAGAGAAGGCTGTGGGGAGACCTTAGAGCAGCCTCTCAATACTGAAAGGGGCTCCAGGAAAGCTGAGGAGGGGCTCTTGATTGGGCAGTGCAGGGATAGGATGAGGGGGAAGGGCTTTCAGCTGAAAGAGGGGAGATAGAGACGAGATCTTAGGGAGAAATGTTTTGCTGTGAGGATGGGGAGGCCCTGGCCCAGGCTACCCAGAGAAGCGGTGGCTGCCCCATCCCTGGAGGCCAGGTTGGATGGGGCTTTGAGCCCCTGATCCAGTGGGAGGTGTCCCTGCCTTGCTGGATGGGCTGTGATGTCTCTTCCCACCCATTCTATAATTTTATTAAATGATGCCATTATGTGATAAAACACTAAATTAAAGAGAAAATTTTTTAGAAGTGAAGATATTTACACACAAAATGCATATGAGGAGCATGACAGGAACAGAAATGGACAAAGACCTGAGCAAGTGAGAGGTTGCCTCTCAAAACATCAGTCTTGTTTAAAACAAGATACCTGCGCTGCCCCAACCCTTCTGCTGCCATAGCCCAGTCGAGGGGTTAAAGACTGGAACACATTGTGCTTTCTGTGGAAATGGGCAAGTCTGGGGCAGTTCCCTAAAGCAGCTGCAGTGACAATTGATTAGTGACAATTGACAATTGATTATTCCATTAATGCTGGATTTCTTTTTCTCTGAGAAATTAACTCAGAACTGTTTGTTTCGTATAAATGTGCTCTGTTATTATAAAATGTACTTCTCATGGGAACATATTTCTATCCACTGATGGCTTTTGAACTATTCACAGTGGTGATTTTCTTCCACTACTCATTATTTGTGGTGAATAAGCCATCACACATCACCTGGTGTTGCTTTGGCTCCATGACTGGGTGACTGGAGTGTTTATAGATAGGTGGAGGGAGAGCAGGTTATTTTTGAGCTGGCCAAACAACCACAAGCAGAATAAATGCCAGCACACGTGCCCTGCAAAGGGAGTTCCAATAACATTGCTGCTTCATGATAAAGAAATCAAAACCACTGAAAATCTCACAGCAAAATAACAAAGATAACTTCCTGCCTACATCTTGGTCAATAAAAGCTTTTTTTTTTAAATAACAGACAATTTTAACATTAACCAATGTTAATTAAAAGGGATCAAAGGAAAACATAAATGAGATTGCAGCTGGATCTCCAGTTTGCACGACCAAGCCTGGTTCCATCCATGGCCACAATGCTGGACTGGCACTGGTTTCCACAGCTTGGACTCAGCCTTGGGAAGGGATGTGTTCATCTTCTTGCAGGATTCAGGGGGAGAACCAGCTTCAAAGGACCATTAAATGCTTCTGGACAGAAGGGGATGAACTTCTCTGTAGATCCCGACAGCAGCTTCTGTCCATGCAGAGGGAAGGTCTGAGCTGTAGAAGGAATGAGGTACCAACAGTGTGGGAGAACATCCACACTGAATGAGCAGCCTCAGCTTCTGAACTGCATCTCTGCAACTGAGACCCTGGGCTGGCAGATCTCCATCAACCTGTGTCAGCTCTGAGGACCCAAATGTGCCGTTAAATGTCTTTCATTAGAAGAGGCCCCTTTACCCTTGGCACATCCAGGTGGGAAGGCAATTTTCCACTACCACTCCCCACAGCATTTGCCTTGAGACCCATCCCTCGATTCGAGAAAGGACTTTGCCCCTGCAAAAAGGCAAATCCTAGTGTTTGGGTAGAGTATGTCTTCCAGAAAAGAAGCTGAGGCCTGAAGAGAAGCTGTGAGGAGACAGAGGACACTCACCTTCCCTCAGGACTTTGTGCCAGTGTTTAATCACCTCCATTGTTAAAACCTTGAGGCTTATTTAGTCTGAATTTCTCCAGCTTCAGCTCTCAGCCATTAGTTCTTATTACACCTTTCTCCATTAAATTAAAGAGCCCTCTAGTACCTGGTATTTTCTCCCCATGAAGGTACTTATGTGCTAATCAAGTCACCTCTCACATATCCTTTTGACAATCTAAACAGACTGTGCTTTTAAAATCATTCACTGTAGGGCAGTTTCTCTCATCCCTAAATTATTTTTGTGGTTCTTTTCTGAACCTTCTCCAGTTCCTGTATCCTGTTACAAAGGTGAACATCAGACTGGCATCTCATAATCCAGCCTTGATGAGAGCGTTGGCATGCAGAGAGAAGATATTATTCCTTACTTTTACTTGTCCCTATGTTAACACACACATCCTGGGCTGCATCCAGAGCAGTGGGACCAGGAGGGCTGTGAGGGGATTCTGCCCCTCTGCTCCACTCTGGTGAGACCCAACCTGGAGCCCCACATTCAGTTCTGGAGTCCTCAGCACATGAAGGACCTGGAGCTGTTGGAACGAGCCCAGAGGAGGCCACGGAGATGATCCAAGGGCTGGAGCACCTCCCATACAGGACAGGCTGAGAGAGTTGGGGTTGTTCAGCCTGGAAAAGAGAAGGCCCCAGGGAGACCTTAAAGCAGCCTCCCAGTACTGAAAGGGGCTCCAGAAAAGCTGGGGAGGGGCTCTTGATCAGGGACTACAGGGAGAGGACAAGGGGGGATGTTTTTAAGCTGAAAGAAGGGAGATTAAAATGATATTTTAGGGAGAAATATTTTGCTGTGAGGGTGGGGAGGCCCTGGCCCAGGTTGCCCAGAGCAGTGGTGGCTGCCCCATCCCTGGAGGTGTTCAAGGCCAGGCTGGATGGGGCGTTGAGCCCCCTGATCCAGGTGTCCCTGTTCATTGCAGTGGGGTTGGAATGGACGGACTTTAATGTTCCTTCTGACCCAAACCATTCTCAAGCACCAGCAGCTTAGATTTGCTCACTTGCCCACACTGGTCTTCAATACATTCTTGGAGCCATTGTTTTCCAGGAAGCCCTTTTTGCCTTTGGATGGATAAGCTTGCACTTGGCTTCAAGTTAACACCTGTGAATAGGCCCAGGTCAACCTCATCACCCGATGAACAGCCCTGTCAGGGTCACTGCAGACAGCAGCAGCATCCAGGCAATATGCTTTTCAAATCAACTTCCACAGCCAGCAAATTAGGAAATCAGACTTATTTGACAGGATCTACTTGCTATGAAACTGCAAGAACCAGTATTTTTTAATTTTTTAGGTGTTCAGTTGGTGGTGGTACCATTATTTTGTTTAGGACCTGTGCCAGCCTCACTTGCTTAGAAATAACTCACATTAGCTGCTGCTCCAGCTTAAATATCAACACATCACTTGCAACAGGAACTAGAAATCAGCATGAGAGTACAAGAAATCTCCTCAACCTGCTATTTTAGGATGCTGAAGTGTAAAGTGAGAGATACACAAATGTTAAAATGTTCAGATCTAAAGGATCACAGAATCATTAAGGTTGGAAAAGACCTCTAAGCTCACCCAGTCCAGCCATCAGACCCACACCACTGTGCCTGCTAAACCCTGTCCTGAAGTGTCACAGCTTTTTGAACCCCTCCAGGGATGGAGGCTCCACCACTGCCCTGGCAGCCTCTGCCAGGGCTTCTCCACTCTTTCTTATGCATTGACCCAGCTGAATAAAGCCTGTTAAGTTCCAGTGCCCAGGAGATACTTGGTTACTCATTCATGGCCTTCTCCATTTTAAAAAAAAAAAAAAGATAAAAATGAGACTCAGGGAAGCGGGGAGACAGATTTGGAAATTATACCTTTGAATTAACTACCAAAAAGGAGAAAGGGGTAAACAGGGAAGAGCTCAGCCACTTGCAGTGCCGAAATGGGAGTTTGGAGAGTGGGTTGGAACTCACTACATCACAGCATCCAAGAACCATTAAGACTGGAAAAGACATCCTGTCCAACCACCAGCCCAAACCCACTGTGCCCACTGAACTCTGTCCCAAAGTCCTAAATCTTCATGTTCTTTGAACCCCTCCAGGGATGGAGACTCCACCACTGCCCTGGGCAGTCTCTGCCAGGGCTTCACCACTCAGTCAGCGAAGAAATTTCTCCTAATATTCAATCTAAACCTCCCTTGGTGCAACTTGAGGCCATTTCCTCTCTTCCTTTTACTTGGTACTTGGGAGAAGACGTTGATCGATATCACCCTGATGCACTAAGGGACAGAAAAATAATACATCTGTGTGCTTTGACACACATTTGCACTGAGGGATGCAGTACCCACCCGTGCTGTCTCAGTGTCATTTTGCCATTCAAATGCATATTCAGTTTGGGTGTCTGGAAAGGAGAACAGCCAACTGGAGTCTTCCTCTAGGTCATCTTTCAATTGTGTGTGTGTAAAACACAGCTGACACAACTAAGCACACGGGACAGCCAATGCCAGGCAGGATCCTGGGAAGGGGACACTGAAACAACCCATGGGTTCTCCTGAAGAACTGGGTTTTCATGCGGTGCTACCAGCTCAGAGCCTCTTCAGACTTCTCTCTCTGTCTTAAACACAGTGTCTGTATGAAAAGCATTTGTAATTATCATACAGTGCAGCACTTTGGCACAGATACAGCTACAGCCCTGTCGCTTTGTAGTGGTAATTGTATATTGCATTGTCGGTGGTGTGTTTTTCCTACAGTGACTGTACTAAGGGAACACTAATGCTGGGCAGCCCAGAGCAAAGTTACAGCATTATTTTACTACAAATATGGGGGGAAATACAACAATGTGCAATGTCCAGAGATTAGAGCACAGCACAGTCCTTCCTCCTTGTACTGAATGAGGCTGTGGGGAAAAATAGCAAATACTCCACATATTAAAGAATCATGGAACACTTTGGGTTGGAAGGGACCTCAAAGCCCATCCATTCCAACCCCTGCCATGGACAGGGACACCTCCCACTGGATCAGGGGGCTCAAAGCCCCATCCAACCTGGCCTTGAACACCTCCAGGGATGGGGCAGCCACCACTGCTCTGGGAAACCTGGGCCAGGGCCTCCCCACCCTCACAGGGAAACATTTCTTCCTAAGATCTCATCTCAATCTCCCCTCTTTCAGCTGAAAACCATTACCCCTTGTCCTATGAATAATATTAAACCAACAATAAATAATAACAGATACAAAATAATCAAGAAACATCAACCCTTTGTTTTTACAACAGCTTATGGAGACTTACTGGGAGTCCAACTGGATCTAACACAAATTTCCTACAACACACAGACCCAGAATCTTCAGCCTCACATTCAACTTTCTGCCTCCTTCAACCTATTTCTGCACTTCCAGCTGCAGGCAAAGGGCATCAGGACCTGTTCATGGGCAAGGAGCAGCTTCACTGCTTTTTTAATGTTCTCAGAGGAAACTCACCTGGGAGCAGAGACAGAGTTCAGGAAATATCAATCAGGTTTTCAGCTGTGTCCAGCTGGGAGGCTGGGAAGCAAGTGGTTAGAAAAGCAAGGTATTGGTAGCCTGATTGCACTCACAGATGGTCCTACTTTATCTGTACTGGATGGGCTAATACCAGTATTTTCGCTGATTTAGGATGACACAAAAGCCACGATGTGTCTAAAAAGAGCAGAAAAGGGGTGAAGAAATGTCAGCCAACTGCCTTGGTCAGCTCTAAACCCCCACATGTAGCTGGTGGCACCAGCCCCACTGGTGGCTCTTAGGTCTTCGCTCTGTTGAAGAGACATTTCCCTTCAGCGTTGCCTGGTGCCCTCCAGCTGCCTGACAACTCCCTCGGACCATTGGCTGTGGCAAAGGAAGGGAGCATGAGACCTTTTTTAATTCTTTGCCATTAGGTGAGCTCTGCCCTTTTGTGCCCTCTGAACCAGGGTTACCTCCCTGCACCTCCCTGCAAGGTGCATCAATGGTTCCTCAGAATTGCTTCTTCACATGAGTTTTCCTTGAGGAGCGTGTGAAGATGTCTTTTTAAGATCTAGGTAAAACAAGGTGGCTTGGCATTCTCAGCATCTTGTTGTAAAGATTGCATTTTTTCAGTGGCAAACTAATTGATTGATCAAAATCTTCTGGCATTTTCCAGCTGCTTTGTCACAGGGGTCACTTCTTTGGCACCCTCGTGCTAAGCCTTCATCCTGAGCCACTGCTGCCAGGAAATTCATTATTTAACCAGGGAGTTTCAAAGCAAGGTCTGGGGTTCCCTGTGCCATGGCCTCTGATGGGTTTTCCAGCCAGCTGGTGACATTTTCCTCCAGCAGCTCCTGCAGCTTGGCCGAGGAGAGCTGCAAAGGGAAGAACCCCAGGCAGCTTTCCTGGAATGAGCTCTCTGAACTGTCACAACCTGCTCCAGGTTTCCAGCTTCAGGGAGGACTGGAGAAACAGAGGTGCTCCACGTTGGCCCTGCAGTCACTCATACTTCAGGTTGATGCAGACGAGCACCACAGCTCCTTTGCCACCTCTCTCAGCTGGAACCTGGTGACCTCTGCGTATGCTAAACATAAACGTTAAGCAAAGAAGGCTGAAATGTACCTTCTTCATGGTCTGAGGCTGCTCAAGTTTGCTGTAGGGAGGAGGAGGGGTTAAGTCACAATGAACACTATTGCTATTGCCATCAGAAAATGGGTGTGCACACAGGCTTTCCCATTTGAGGGATGTCCCACAGACCTCAGGGTGCACTCACTGAGTCATTTTGCCAGGCTGGGGGAGTCTGTGTGTGCCACACGTCAAGGTGCAGCGCAGGTGAAACCAGCACGTCCCCAGCATGTGGGGGTGTGAGCGATGGAGGTGGCCAAGTGCCCCTGGAGCATCCTGACCAATATTCCAGATGTGTCCCAGCAGGCCTTATAAGGTTTCTGACCCAGAATTATGTCTCTCACACCTCCTCCCCTACCTGATGCAATTGTCACCAGCACAGCCTCTCATTTCTCCCTACCAAGAAATGGCATCATAGCTCTGGGAGGTCAAGGCGAATCCATCTCAAATCAACATCTGGATCAAAATGACAGCTGTTCGATGCTTCCCAACATGTTTCCTTGTAATTTTTACCTCCAGAAAGATGAGGCAATTGCGGCTGAGCTGTTCCAGGTAATTTTCCTTGGCCTTAGACTGCTGGTCTGGGGAGTAATTTGTCCATATTACACTGGACTGCTCGGTGTCCTCGTGGAGGGGGTCGTCGGTGGAGGTGCACAGCCTTTTGAAGTCAAGCCCTTCACCCCCAGGACTCCCAGTGGGCTTTGGGGAGCCAGAACACTCAGATCTGAGGAGCACATTTCCTCCCTCCTGTTCCACAGGAGATACTCTTGGCTGCTCTGTCCCCTTCTGCATGGGTTGTTGCCCTTTGGGGCTTCTCTGTGCTTGGTCTTGTGCCCGTTCAGCGTACGGTGTTGTGTCAGTGACATTCAGTTCAGTCTGAGGAAAGGTGCAGCATGCACTCTTTTCCCTATCAGCCAGGTCTCTTTCAGCTTGCTAAAGACAATGGAGAACAAGCTCAAGCTCATTTGAAAGAGGTCACTTCAAGCACACTAAAAATGCCTTTGCATTGATTGGATTGATTTGACTGGACTGCTTTAACTCTGCTTGGTAGAAACAACCTAAATCCTCCTAAGTGAGAATATTTGTTTCTCCAAATCTTCCAGAGCAGGAAGAACAAGGAAAGCAACCATCTCGTTGACCTTCAGACAGACATGTGTCCTGTAAGCAGTCTGCAATCCAGAAGGCACTGTACACTGTCACATGTTGTGCTCCTATAATTAAAGTGTTTCCATTGTAAACTCAATTTTTAAGGGTTTATAACTTTTCCAAAGGGAGTGAACAGCAATGTCCTCTTTCTGCATTCTAAGCAGGTTTTAAGGTCATTATGTGAGCGTTAACATTCTGTTACAGTGTATTGCAATGAAATGAGTCTTTCAGAGTAGAAGTATTTCACAGTATGGGCAAAAATGAGCATATTCATCTTAATTTTCACATCTACTTAATTTCAGGAGCTTTTATAATTAAATGTTTGGTTGCACTGGCAAATAGAGGAAGCAAATCCTTGTCATCATGAAAACCATTCCATTCCATCTGCGTGCACTGCTGAGGATGAATGAAAATAACTTCAGATGGAACTTCTCCTTAAGAAGCCAAATGATGATTTTTCCACGCTGGAGGAGCAGACGGGTGTTATTTTCTCAGCATACTCATAGGCACTGGATGCTGCTCCCCAGCTGGTGTCTACCAATCACCTGCATGGTAAGGTGCACTTCCAAAGGTAATTGCATGTTTTCCTGTGTGGCTGGATTGAGGTCTGGTACAGCATCAGGAGTGGCCAAACACCCCCTGGGAACTGGAGTTAAAATAGAGCTGTAATGAGGCAGTGAGTGAGAAGCAGAGTGCTGTCATGGGGATCAAGCCAAGTCCTGCTCTTTACAGCTGCACAGGGGGACCAGGATGCACAAATTCTTATGCTTCCCATGGGTGAAGGGTATGAGGCACCACACAAAACACCTTTCCCACAAGTAGGTGACTCCATACTCTAAGGGAAAGAGCTGCCAAGTTGACCACAAAGTACATCGAGAAAAGCCTGGTTCACAGTCATTGCCCTTTTTCTCAAAGGGGATCACCATACCTTCAAGGCCAGGTTGGATGCAGCTTTGAGCACCCCCATCCAGTGGGAGGTGACCCTGCCCATGGGTTTTAAGGTCCCTCCAAGGCCAAACCATTCTATGATATTTTGTAGGATGCCCATAGGCATCCCAGCTTAGGTGTGTGGCTGCAGAGCAATTCAGGACAGTGCTTCTCTCAGATGTGATATTCTACTCATGGTTAGAACTTCTTTTCCTTTAGGAAACCACCACACCAGCGTGAGAAAAGTGGACTGTTCCCAGAGATACTGGGTCTTGCAACACGCTTGCCCATGTGCAATTGGTGAGCCCACAACTGGAAATCATAACACACTGGGGTGCTCCTCTGTCAAAGGGTTGTTGACGTGTTGGACGGGCCAGAGAGAATGATTCAAAGGCTGGGAAACAGAATTATAACTAAAAATAACCACTCAACCTTTTTTATGAGTCCACAAGAAGTAACTCATAGAAACACAGAATCGTTAAGGTTGGAAAAGACCTCTAAACTCATCCAGTCAAACCATCAGCCCAGCACCACCGTGCCAACTAAACCATGTCACAAAGACAGATTTCAAGTTTACCCATTGGAAGAGGAGCTCAAATAGAGGATGATTCTCCCAGAATCATCCAGTAGATAAAGACAGACTGACAGCCAACAGTCAGAAACTACAGGTAGGCATGTTCAGACCAGAAATAAAGTGCAATTTTCCATAGTGAGGTAATTGTGTCGAGTTCTGGGCCCCTCAGTTTAAGGGAGATGTTGAGATGCTGGAGAGTGTCCAGAGGAGAGCAACAAAGATGGTGAAGGGGCTGGAGCACAAGCCCTGTGAAGAGTGACTGAGGAAGCTGGGGTTGTTTACCCTGGAGAAGAGGAGGCTCAGGGGAGACCTTATTGCTCTCTATAATTACCTAAAAGGAGGGTGTAGTCGGGCAGGGGTTGGTCTCTTCTCTCAGGTGACCAGTGACAGAACAAGAGGACATGGTCTCAAGCTTCATCAGGGAAGGTTTGGGCTTGATATTACGAAAAAATTCTTCACTGAAAGTGTGATTGGCCATTGGAATGAGCTGCCCAGGGAGGGGGTGGAGTCATTGTCCCTGCAGGTGTTTAAAAGCAGATTGGATGAGGCACTGAGTGCCATGGTTTAGACGACGAGTGGGTGTTGGTGTTGGGTCATAGGTTGGACTCGATGATCTCAAAGGTCTTTTTCAACCCTGTGATACTGTGATACTGTAGCTGATCATGGAAATAGCCTGCCTGGGGACACTGTGGATTCTTCATCACTTGGATCCCTTAAATGAAGCCTTGCCATCTTTTCAGAGGTGTTAAAGAGAAGTTACAGGTTTGAACTATAAAGAGAGTCTACAGCCTTTGTTAAGTAGAAGTCCAACCAGCATCACAATGGTCTCTCATGCCCTGAAGTCCATGAATCCCTTTCAGCACATCTTTCAGTCCAGTGACGAGAACACTCACATCTTTTGGATCGTACATCTAAGAGAAGCTAAGTCCTTAAGCACTATCCTGAATCGCTCTGCTAACAAATAGGATTGGAAATAGCTGAACTGAAGAATTTGCAGACACAGATCCAGCACTACAGGGAACTCCAGTCTCTGTCTCAAAAGAGAATACACAAACCCTGGGTACAGTCTGGGGATGGGATGGGATGGGATGGGATGGGATGGGATGGGATGGGATGGGATGGGATGGGATGGGATGGGATGGGATGGGATGGGATGGGATGGGATGGGATGGGGTGGACCTGCCTTCATCCTCCAGCTTCAGTGGGGCCAACACTTGGGGTAGTGGAGATTGCTTAAAAGTCATAAAGAGGGAATGAGGAAAGGAAAGAAAGTGATAGAAGAAAGGGCTTGGATGGTGTCAGGTCTGGCCGTTGGGCTGCAAGTTGCTCGTGTTCAAGAACCTGCACTCACAGGAGCCAGGGAATGGGAGTTCTTCTTCCAGGAATGAACTGAAAGCCCAGATCTGAGCTGGGAGGAAGCCAGCTATGGGATGCTGTGCCTCCACCAGTTCACATTATCACAGTATCACAAGGTTGGAAAAGACCTTTGAGATCATGGAGTCCAACCTATGACCCAACACCAACACCCACTCGTCGTCTAAACCATGGCACTCAGTGCTTCATCCAATCTGTTTTTAAACACCTCCAGGGATGATGACTCCACCACCTCCCTGGGCAGTTCTGCTCGCCGTGCACCCTGTGGTGGTCTGAGAGCAGCTCGAGTGCCCACCAGACACACTCCAGCACTTCACATGAGTCCCTTGGCAGGACACAGCGCCGGGCGCCGCGGAAGCCGTGGGGGAGAGAAGCTCTGCTGCCAGGGACAGAGGCAGGAGCCAGCAGCCCCTGGCAGGGCCTGTGGAGGCAATGCCAACTCCTAGAGCCCCATCTGCCCGACAGACACTAAAAGGCAGCGTGTGTGGCCTCCTGCCTGCGCTGCCTCTGCTCTGCGAGCGGTGCTGGGGAGGAGGAGCGGTGCCTGCCCGGGCTGTGCGTGATGCGAGGGGATGGCAACCACGAGTACCTGCCTGGCTTGCCCACCCGTGTGTACAAGGAGCATGGCCACGGTGAGAGCCCCTCCCAGCAGCAGCCCTACAGCCTGCACAGATGGCCCTGCAACAACCAGCCCTCAGCTGGCAGAAGGTGGCCTGGGAGCACCAACTGCACCCTGTGCAGCTCCAGCACCCTCCAGCACCACCTCCTGGCAGGGTCCTGCACCCAGTGCCTCCCTTAGGAAATACCACCGAGTGCTCCTCGGCAGGTGCAAGGACAACCCAGGAGCCAACACCGCTGAGTACCCCTTGGGAACCAACACCATCCACCACAAGTGAGTGCCCAGCTGCTCCTTCTCCTGCTCTGGAGCCTCATAACAGCATGGTAAAGCCATGGGCCCTCAGCATCCCCCTCTCCCACCTCCAATAAGCACCTTGATGCCTTCCAAGGTGCATGTGTTTCATGACCAAAGAGCAAGACAGTGCAGGGAATGCTTTCCAACACTGCCCTGGCATGCAGGAAGACCAAAGGGGAGAATTTCTCAGCATGCACCGTGATTTCACCTCACCCAAGTGCTGCAGCAGCCAACGTGTCCCTCCTGCTCAACCCACTCTAAGGACCAGGGCAGGGCTACCCAAGCCCATTGACCAGTTGACAGGTCCTGAAGGCCTGTGCGTTGTCCAGCTTCCATGGACACAGGCCATGCTGACAGGGCACCTCCTTGGCATCTTTTGCAACCTGCAGATTCCTAGGAGCCCGTCATTTTCCACCTCTCAATCCACGCTGCTTCCTCCCCTATCCAGCCACACCCATCTTCTTCCTTCACCTTTGGGTCTTCCCTGAGACATCCTGGGATGAGCATCACACATTTCCTAGATCCTGAACGAACATCATCTCCCTGGAAGGTCTGGGCACACCCAAGCAGTTCTGCTCTGCATCCTGCAAGGATTCCTGCAGTGCTGGGGTCCTCTTCATTCCTGAAACATGGAGAGGTTTATTGACAGAGATCAGCTGGAAGCAGGCAGAGGAATGCTGGGTTTCCAATGAGTAAGAAAAAAAGTGTTAGGCTGGGACGAAATCACTGAACAGATCTTCATTTCATACCCAGTTCTACAGCTCCTGTGTTTGTGTGCACAGTGCCACCAAGGTCTTAGCAAGGATTTGCAGAACAAGAGTTAGCAAGTGGCTTGTGAGAATTAGGAGGTTTTCCAAGGAAAGCAAGAGGAAAGCTATTTCTGAGCCCTTCAACTCACTGCCACCTACAGCACAGAATCATGGAATGTCCTGAGCTGGAAGGGACCCACAAAGTTCATTGAGTCCAACTCCTGTCCCTGCAAGGAAAACCCCAACATTCACCCTGTTTGGCTGAGGGCCTTGGCCAAATGCTTCTGGAATATTGTCAGGCTGTGACTGCTCCCCTTGGGAGTTGTGCCAAGGCTGTGCCACCCTCTGAGGGAAGAACCTTTTCCCAATGTCCAACCTGACCCTCCCCTGGCACATCTTCCTGCCATTCCCTCGGGTCCTGTCCTTGGTCACCAGAGAGAAGAGCTCAGTGCCTGCTCCTCCTCCTCCCCTTGTGAGGAAGCTGTGGATGCAATGAGGTCTCTCCTCAGTCTCCTCTTCTCCAGGCTGAACAGACCAAGTGACTTCAGCCACTCCTCACATGGTTTGCCCTCTAAACTCTTCACCAACTTTGTGGCCTCCTCTGGACACTTCTTCCCTTGAGTATATTTGCTCTGAGCAATGGACCAGCTGAGTGTTATTGCAACCAGATGAGGAATGACTTCACCTCTAGGGAAGGAATCACCTTGTTCCCTGGGCAAATGATGAAGAAAGGAGTAAAGAAGAGTTTGTAGCTGAGTGCACAGGACCCATGGGTGCAGGGGGGCTGTCCCAGGGTTTGTAAAAGCTCACACCAATGCCCTGGGCTTGGACAGAAGCACAGAGCACAGTCTCTCTTCAAACATTCATCAGAGTTCACATGGTTAACTGGAACATTTCTCCTCCTACAGCTTTAATTCATTCAGTGTTGTTCAGAAGCTTCTGATAATAAGGACCTAATTTATAATTAGGCTTTATCAGTAATCAGTTAATTTATAGAACCCTAATTCTCATGAAGGTATTTCAGAGGCTTTGCTTATTATATTGTGGAGCTAATGCCCATAGACAACCAAATCACAATGATAGGATGGAAACAAATTTCAGGGTAATCCTGCTCTATAACTGCTTTAGCTATTTACTTCAGATTTCGTGTATCGTTTGTGCAAGCAGCCAGGCACAAGGGTGCTTCATCCAGACATGCCAGGAGTAGTGTACCAGCACCAGACAACTGTCCCTGTGCGCTTACCCAGCCGCCTCCTGGGGGTTTCCAGAGGTCTGATACGTGCTGAGGAGTGAGTCCCACACAAGGGAAGGTAGGGAGGGATGCAGCCAGGGCTGGATGGAGAGAAACTTCACCTCCAATTCCGAATCGACAGCCCATGGAGAACCCCAGGATGCTTCTCATAGGCTTCAGGTCTGATGGTTCCAGCATTGCCAGTCTGGATCAGCAGAAGTTCCCAAAAATTCCCTTGGTATATTTCTGGTGGAGCTGAATCCCTAGGTGTGTGTGTGGGTCACTGTTCTCTTCTGGGATGCATTCCCAAATTGTTCCAGCACTTTCTGCAACCATCACCCTCTCCACCTCCCCATCATCTCTCAGACCTTTCCACAATCCTGACTCCTGGCTCCTCACCCAGGCAGCACAGTGCTCTCACATCATTCCCTTCAAAGCACTGAGGAAAAGCGCAGATGAACCCTCTCTCCATGTCCCTCTTTAGGCTCTTCCAAACCACACTGCTGTCCATTCATGCTTCATTCATTCTTGCTTCATCCATTTTTCCAAATGAAGTGCAATCCACAAATATTCGGGCTGTGTTTGCTTTCAGAGAACTGATCACTACTGTCAGACCAAGCCCTATCGAGCCCAGGCCGTTGCCTTGCAGTGCAAGGCTCTCCTTGCTTCACTGTAATTTCTCCAGCCCTTAAGCCCTCTGAGAGCTCCCAGCCAACCAGTTTCAATTAAATTTCAATTAACCTCTCTGAGCAAAGCATTGTGTGTTATGAAGTCGCCAGGAGGGCTGGAAGAGAGCAGCTCTCCCCTGATGCACTGGGTTCTGGAACCGTGTGGCCACAGGACAGCCCTGCTTGGCTCTAAACCCCGTGGCTGCTCCCAGTGGTGGCAGGGTTGATGGAAGGCTGCTGAGGGCTGAGCTGGTGGGAGCTGGAAGGAATCATCATCCCACCAGGGACCTCCTGGCCTGCAGAATTCCCGGGCCAGCACATGGGGTGGAATTGCCCCTGTGGCACAGCATCACCCCAGAGCCCAGCCCTGCCCTCGGCCCCAGGAGGATGCAGAGCACGCAGTGAGCCTTGGTCCACAGCTCCCAATCCCTCCCTTTAGCTCCTGACTTCCTTTGGTTTTATCTCATGAGTGCCTCACTCATAATTTCTATTTGTTTTACTGAAACTCCTTGTGTGAAGAGAGATTTTAGTAAATCAGTTGGGGTCTCAGCTCCAGCAGCTGTGAATCACCATCCATTTCATCTCTCTTCCACAGGCACTGCTTTCCCCATCCTCCTCCTCCTCCATTGGCCCAGGGTATTTTTATTTTCCACCCATGTGACAGCAGTGCAGCTCACGCTGTGTTTCCCATCCCCTGCCTTCTCCCTCTGAACTCCACCATTCCTTGCCCACATCCCTCCCACTCCCCCATCCACTTTTAGGACAGGTATTCTTTTTTCCTCAAACCTACGAGCTGCCTCTTCCCAATGCCCCATTGGCCAATTCTCCTTCCTTGTAATGGCAGGGGAGCTGCAGTCTTGTGCTTTAATTCAAGGGTAATGGTAGTGGTGTGTTATTGAGCCACTCAGCATTAGCTGAGTACTCCACGCTCTTACCTGATGGGCAGAGGATGGATTCTGTGCCCTGAGCCCCTGATGGGACACAAATGGGTGATTCAGAAGACCCACCTGGGTGGATGTGCAGAGCACGGGCTGGTTGGCAGCAGCTTCTGTCATTGCCAGCCACAAATCCAGGTGACAAGGCATGAAGCTTGAAAAACAGTTTTATTATACTGGCAGAACTTTCCAATCACAATCTTCCACATTTCATACTTCTGCCTTTACTTCCTTGTTCGCAGCAGAGAAAAACACTTTGGCTCGTGCCCCCTGGCACAGTAAAATGCATGGAAAACTGCAAGTGAGTTCTTCCCTTCGGAGCAGCCTCACGGTGTGTGGAAGCTGCATTATCAAGGCTTGTGCCTATGGTCTTGTGACCATGAAGAAACCGTCCACATCTGCAGGGACACTTGGTTTTGTTCCAATCAAGGTGAAAAGGCAGCTCCAGTGCGTTGCTCCCCCAGCAGCACAGCTTAGCCAGAGCTGTCTTGATTCCACGCCGTGAAATAGAGTTCACTGCTCCCTCTTTCCATCCCAGAGCCTTTGCAGAGGCAGGGATACTTCAAGCAGTGCCTCTTCTTGCCTGGTGTCTCCTCTCTCCTCCATCCCATGCTGTACTTGGCCATCTGTTTATAAGGCAAAGAGAGGAATGGACAAGGCAAATCTCGATGAGCTCAAAGCACTGCACCCCACACAGATGAGATGGGTTGGGAAAGGAACAGTGTAGAAACCAGTCATTCTGCTGTGATTTCTGTTTACAGATGGGCTTGGGCACACCAAGATGTGGATGAGGATCAGGGTACCAGAGGGGTTCTGTAGAGGATCCCAGTTGACCACATCTGAGCGCTTGGAGCCGGGCAAGTTGTATTCTACACCTTTTGCTTGGTGTCAGGGTTGTTGGTTATACAAAGCCAAGATAAAGTCCTGACACAGAGAGGATTTATCTGTAGCGCTGGAAGCGTGCGGTGGAAATGCAGCTCTTTGCCTGCCCCTGGATGTGCCAACTGTGCCAAAGAGGCAGTGAGGAGCCCTGGCTCTCAGCAGGCTCCACCAGAGTCAGTGGGGCAGGTCTCCAGGGGTGGCTGAATCACTTTACTCCCTAGGTGTCTCGATTGGGTGTCCAGTCCCACATGTTGTGTAGCAGCAGAGGCAAATCACACTGACCCCACTCTGGAAAGGCAGTTCTGCCCCACTACAAGGTCTCTGACAGCCTCTAACACAGCAGCCTCAGCACTGGCACCGTTAGCTCCTGCGTGTCAGGTTGTCTGACTGGCACTCATGCATCACCTGCTTTCAGGCTGAACCTTTCCCTGCAGCCTCTTCTGATGGCATCTTGGTGACAGCTTTCACGTGAGCCAAGTGGGGATCCAAGCCAAGCAGCAGAGCGTGGCCATGGTGAGCACACTGGTCTCAGAGCCTGGTGGAGCAGCTCCTCTGGTTTCCAACTGCTTTGCTACAGTGACTGCATATTGTGCAACAGCTCCAGCCACAAGAGGTGCAACAGCTTCTCTGCAAGTGTCAAACAGACCAGTTCATAAAGGGCTCAACTACTTGCATGTTCCTCTCTTCCTGGGACTTCACAGAATTATAGAATCATTTGGGCTGGAAGGGACCTCAAAGCCCATCCAGTTCCACCCCCCTGCCATGGGCAGGGACACCTCCCACTGGATCAGGGGGCTCAAAGCCCCATCCAACCTGGCCTTGAACACCTCCAGGGATGGGGCAGCCACCACTGCTCTGGGCAACCTGGGCCAGGGCCTCCCCACCCTCACAGCAAAACATTTCTTCCTAAAATCTGATCTCAATCTCTCTTCTTTCTGCTGAAAACCATTCCACTCACCCTATCCCTGCACTCCCTGATCAAGAGCCCCTCCCCAGCTTTCCTGGAGCCCCTTTCAGTATTGGGAGGCTGCTCTAATGTCTCCCTGGGGCCTTCTCTTCTCCAGGCTGAACAACCCCAGCCTGTCCTGTATGGGAGGTGCTCCAGCCCTTGGATCATCTCCATGGCCTCCTCTGGACTCTTCAGAGCACATGAGCAACACTACAAGGATCTTTGCAGTGAAACCACATCTTCCATGCTCAGAGCCTGGAATTCCCCACATTTAGGCCAGCAGAAGTGCTTCCCTGAGAAGCACCCTTTCCCACAGTGATTGCTTTTCTTGCTAATGCTCAAACTCATTTTAATTTGTGTCCTAGAGAACAGGTTTATCAAGATCCAAAAGTGCCACAGAGCTGTATAATTGTCAATAGATACATGGGGTTTCATTTCTTGAAATACTTGAAGGCAGTCATAACTCATTTTTCTGTTCGAATTTACCACTAATAATGACCACACAACATTTTTCATCTACTGGCAAGGATTTTTTTTAGTTTTCTTTTTAGAAGAACTTCTCATTTTCAGATTTATTTCCTATAAGTCTCAATGTAGCATTCATTCATAAAATACTCCTTATGAAATGCAGCACAGACTAAATAAAATGCTAAAGTAAAAATACTCAAGAAATGGGCTCAGTTTCTTTTTACCAGACATGTTTTCACTTTTAACATACTGAAAGGCACCTTGCAAGGGAGATTTACATTTCTGTCCCGTTCTAGTTGTTGTGTTTCCCTGTACACTTAAGCACTCACACTTCAGCTTAGATTATATGTTTCAACTTTAAGAAATTATTAAATTTGTTAAGTTCTCCAGCAGAAAAGAGAAATGCAGTGATTTTCTCTGCACCTGGGTGCTGGGAGCACTCAGAAGCCACAGCCCCTGCACCCCTCCCAGGGACACCCACGAGCCGTCGTGCTGCACACATTGATGTGGGAGCACAATTCTGCTGTAAGGGTCCAAATCCCAGCACCAGCTCTTCCAGTGACAGTAACTGGTTCCTGCTGCTCCGGCGTGACCAGCATTGCTGGAAATGCAGCCTTTGACCTCTCCTCCAGAGTCAGTTCATCCCCCAGGCTCCGGTTTTGGGCACCTTGAGGGTCACTGTGACACCTCGGTTGTTCCTGGGGTGCTGGGGCAGAAGTGGGGGTCCTGTGCCCATCACCCCAGCCCCGTGCCAGCATGCCACCCCACAGCTCACTGCTGCTGTTGCAGTGCTCAGCAGAATCAGCGTTGATGATGCTCATTGTGCTCTTAGCAAGGGTTGATTTTCTGCTCATCTGGTGGTCAGGGAAAGCACAAGCACCAAAGGCAAAGCAGAAGCAGCCAAACCACCCCCAGGGAACACCCCCCACGTCGAGATCCCCAGCAGTGCTGCATAAAGACTTTACCTCACAGGAGGGTTTGCACCACCCGCCCTGGTGCAACGCAGACTCCTGGGGAAGGACCATGCTCCTGGTTCACAGCTGTGACACCTCCTGGGATCAGCCTGGAAGAGGAGCCAAATGCTCAGCCTGTGCCTACCTGAGCTCACAGCCAGGGCAGGACCCCACGGATGAGTGATGTCTCATGCTCTGGTCCCAGTTGACCCTGCAAGCATGGAGAAAGATCCTCCACTAAGCTCCTTGCCCACGGACAGCACAGCCACGATCACCACGCTCCTCAGTGCAGGAAACTCGACCTCAGCCTCCAGGAGGGCTCACAAAAACTGTGTGGCAACCACCTCATCTTGCCTACACTCAAAGCAGGGAGGGTTTGTGTCTGGTCTGCAGGCAGGCGTCAGCTCCCCAAACAGCAGCTCTGCTTCTGGCCAGGGTGGTCTCAGCACACCATCCCTTCCAACATTTGACAGTTTCCAGTCTCCAGGGTTTCACGTGCACCTTCTGCCTTGGGGGAACAATTTAGCAGCAGAAGTGAACCCCACCCCACAGGAAAAAACCCAACACACGCTGGGAAGTCCCATATAACAGGTTATTTGCAAAAAGACTTGTAGACCTGCCCGTGCAATGGCACCACAGAGAGTCCTCTCTGCTCCTCACCCAGCCAGCACCCTGCCCGCCCCAGGGCAGCCCCCTGCCCGCCCACATCCACAGCTTTTCCATACATCCTCTCTGAATGCCCAACCGAGTAGGCAAGGGGGCCCCAAGCAGCATCCTGAGGCCTGATCCTCATGGAATGGCTGAAGTCCTGGCTAGTTCTGCATTCCCAGTGGGAAAGGAGATGGGAGGATGGTGGTCAGTCACTACCACCCCATGACTGATCCCACAGGAACTTTGGGGCTAAACTAGAAACAATCGGGCACCTTTCTGCAACTCAAAAAGGTGTTCTGCTGCACTCAGGTAGATCTTTGGAAATGGTAACATTCCCTGCTTGCCAGCAAGGTCTTCCTCACAGCTTGGACATCTTATCCCTGCAATCCCCCCCTTGGTGTCCCAGCCCAGTGCACTCCTCACTCCTTTTCACAAGTCAGTTAATGGGGAGCACAACTCCGACTTGTTTGCAGGGACATCAGTTGAGTGATAGTATTCAAACAGCCCAGAAAGGGCAGTTGTATCTTGGGCTGCATCCAAAGCAGTGGGACCAGCAGGGTGAGGGAGGGGATTCTGATCCTCAGCTCCGCTCTGGTGAGACCCCACCTGGAGCCCTGTGTCCAGTTCTGGAGTCCTCAGCACAGGAAGGACCTGGATCTCTCGGAGCAAGTCCAGAGGAGGCCACGGAGATGGTCTGAGGGCTGGAGCACCTCCCATATGAGGACAGGCTGAGAGAGCTGGGGTTGTTCAGCCTGGAGAAGAGAAGGCTCTGGGGAGACCTTTGAGCAGCCTCTCAGTACTGAAAGGGGCTCCAGGAAAGCTGGGGAGGGGCTCTTGACCAGGGAGTGCAGGGATAGGATGAGGGGGAAGGGTTTTCAGCTGAAAGAGGGGAGATTGAGAGGAGACTTCAGTAAGAAATGTTTTGCTGTGAGGGTGGGGAGGCCCTGGCCCAGGTTGCCCAGAGCAGTGGTGGCTGCCCCATCAGGTGTTCAGGGCCAGATTGGATGGGGCTTTGAGCCCCCTGATCCAGTGGGAGGTGTCCCTGCCCATGGCAGGGGGGTGGAACTGGATGGGCTTTGAGATCCCTTCCAACCCAAACCATTCCATGATTCTATGAAAAACAGGCTTGGAAAAGCACCCAGCTGGAAACTCTGCAGGAAGACTCATCTGCTCTTATAGTTCCAGCACACAAAATTTACTCTGCCTGTCACAGCACTGCTGAGATCTCTACCTTGTGCTGCATTATAAGTAGAGATCTGCTTAGTAAATCCTCTGACTTGGTCACCATCCTGTGTGTGAACCCATTCAGAGATATTCCTTACCCTAATTTTAATCCCTGCCTTTCACAGGCCATGTGCCACAACTGTTCTAGCTAAAGTAAAATATTTCAGCCTCCATGAGAACACTCTTTCTTCACAAACCCATACCTTTTCCCAAAATTTTCCTCTTGTAATGAATCTGTTTTGCGGAAGGTTGGAGGGAAATTAATTTGGGTACATTTGCATTAGGAGGGAAGGGGGAAAAGCAAACTATTTTCCTACCATGGAAAAACATAAAACTACATTTTTCATACAATGCAAATGGCTCCAAGATCCTGGAAGGTCAACCACCAATGGGATAAATGAGGAAAATAAAAGAAGAAACTGTTGAAGAGACATAGAAATGCTGTCAGAGCAAGGTGAGGCACTTTCCTTCCAGTTCCAGTTTCCACAGCTGCACCACCATATGCACAGAGACCTACTTATCTCTACAAATTCCACATGTTTTCAAGGACTAAACAGTTCTCCCTGGATGCAAGTGAACATTCTCCTGGCAAACTAAATAACAATTCAAAAGAAGGCTGGGAGAGATTCAGGCAAACCTCCAGAGGTGAATGACCATCTGAAGACTCACCAGTAAAAGTCACCTTGCACACTTGGCCTAATCACCAGACCAGGACAAAGAAGAGCTGGGAGGCCTTCAGGGGGATATTCCTCATTTTCTTACTCTTGGTTTACTTTTCCCACGTGTTTTCACATCAACAGCAGGCTCATATTCCAGGTATCCCACAAACCTCAGGTCCTCTCGTTGTGGCTTACTGCAGCAGGGACTCTCAAGGCAGGGTCAAGTTTCAAGAATGGGCACCTCCAAAGAGAAGTTTTATTCTATGTTAATAATCTCTGCTAAAGTCAAAGAATCATGGAATGGCTTGGGTTGGAAAGGACCTTAAAGATCATCCAGTTCCCACTCCCCTGCCATGGGCAGCGACACCTCCCACTGGACCAGGGGGCTCAAGACCCCTTCCAACTTGGCCTTGGATGCTTCCAGGGATGGGGCAGCCACAGCCTCCCTGTGCAACCTGTGCCAGTGCCTCACCACCCTCACATCGCGAAGAATTTCTTCCTAATGTCTAATCTAAATCTCCCTCCTTCCAATTTAAAGCCATTCCCCCTTGTCCTGTCACTACAAATCATGGTTGAACACCTTGAACCCCTCCAGGGATGGGGCATCCATGGCTTCTCTGGGCAGTCTGTGCCAGGGCCTCCCTACCTTCCAAGGAAAACATTATTTCCTGACATCTCACCTCACTCTCTTCTCTTTCATTTGAAAACCATTCCCCCCTTGGCCTGAACAAGCTCTTCCACTGGGAAGGGAGACTGTGCTCAGCACTGTGATCAACACCAGAAAGGAGCGTCTGTCTCACCTCCTGCACATCCCAGTTTCATGCCGCTTCCATTGGGCTGAGACCAGGGAGTTGTTGGATAAACATCTCCAGAAACATCCTGAGCAAAAAGGACAGATTGGAGAGCTGGGCCGATTCTAATGGGATGATGTTTAATGAGTCCAAATGTCGGGTACTTCATTTTGGACACAACAATCCCATGCAGAGCTACAGACTGGGGACAGAGTGGCTGGAGAGGAGTCAGGTAGAAAAGGACCTGGGAGTGCTGGTGGACAGGAAGCTCACCATGAGCCAGCAGTGTGCCCAGGTGGCCAAGAAGGCCAATGGCATCCTGGCCTGCATCAGGAATAGTGTGGGGAGCAGGACCAGAGAAGTTATCGTCCCCCTGTACTCGGCACTGGTCAGGCCTCACCTTGAATATTGTGTCCAGTTCTGGGCCCCCCAGTTTGGGAAAGATGTCAGGATGCTGGAGAGTGTCCAGAGGAGGGCAACGAAGATGGTGAAGGGGCTGGAGCACAAAGCCCTACGAGGAGAGACTGAGGGAGTTGGGGCTGTTTAGTCTGGAGAAGAGGAGGCTCAGGGGAGACCTCATTGCTCTCTACAACTACCTAAAAGGAGGTTGTAGTTGGGCAGAGATTGGTCTCTTCTCTCAGGTGACCAGTGACAGAACTGGAGGGCATGGACTCAAGCTTCGCCAGGGAAAGTTTAGACTTGATGTGAGGAAAAAATTCTTCACTGAAAGGGTGATTGGCCATTGGAATGGGCTGCCCAGGGAGGGGGTGGAGTCACCGACCCTGGAGGTGTTTAAAGGGAGACTGGATGAGGCACTGAGTGCCATGGTCTAGATGATGGCTGGTGTTAGTGTTAGGTTATAGGTTGGACTTGATGATCTCAGAGGTCCTTTCCAACCTTGTGATACTGTGATACTGTGATACTGTGAAAGAGAAAGCTGCATCTCTTTCTTACAGGTTATTCCAATGATTAATTGCCCCCATTGCTGAAATTTGCCCTGGTTTCCAAGGCAAATTTAACTGACTTCAGCTGTGGGTGATGGTTCTTTTCATACACTTCTCTACTAAACTAAAAAGCTCTCTAGTGCCCAATATTTCCACAGGCACACACCAATACAGGAGGTCTGGAAACACTGTGAGTCAGCTGCATTTTCTTTTTGATAAATCCTAAATTGCCACAACCAAAGTCAAATATGTGGCTCACCTTGCAGAGGGGATGTAAAGCACACAACGTGGTGTCCTGTCAAATGGAATGAAACCAGAAAACGCGCCCCAGCAACACTTGGTGCTCTCCATCCGCTGATGTGCCGCAGGCACACGCTAGAGGTAGTCTAAAATAACCCCCCAGAAGACACAGAGTGGAGGTGCTGACTGCTCTGTGCCAGTTGTGTCACTGCACACATCTGCATGGAAGGAGCTGCACAACTTTGTTGTGTAGACAACTCACCACTCCCCAGGCAGAGACAAAGCAACTCCAGTGTATTTGGGCAGGGTCTTTTACAGAAGAGTTTTGAATGTTGGCAAGCACAGAGTGTGCCACAGGGAGAGAAAAGACATTGAAAGCCTCTAAATATGACTTTCTGGCTGGATAAACACAGCAGTGTCTTCAGGTGTTGATACCTGGGTTTGGGCGCGGCCTAAATCTCCACGATGAGTCTGGTGGTGTTTGAATTCTTACCTTCTAGAGAGGGTTAAGGTCCTGTCTGCGTGGCTGCAAAAAGAATGTAAGACTTTAGGAAAATCAGTCTTCCTCTAGTCTCTTCCCTCTTCAAATGATCTGGTCCTATGGACATTATCTTCTTCGTTGGAGGTTTGTTGGCCACCTCATCACTGGCCACAGCAGAGGTTGTTACAGAAGGCTCTGAAGGACTGTGCTGGTCTACAGGTGAGCAATGGTGGGGTTTCCTGTCAAGCAGGCGTGGGCAGATAATGATGGAAAGGGAGCTGTGGTGGGTGGAGGAGGAGAGGAACTCAGAGGAACCACCAAGGGGACAAAGCTTCAGCTGTCCCTAGTCATGACAGGGAGAGCCTACACGGTGGGGTCTGCCTGGCTCATATTTGTGTCTGTCCCAAAAAGGTATGATTTTGTTTTAACTTAAACCAGTTTCTAATTGGTTAAAAGTAAACAAAGGAAACTTGGTCCCAGATTTAATGAAAGGATCTATAGACAGATCTATTTGCATCATTTAAAGATGCCATTTTTCAGACAAGAATTGTCTACATGACTGGGCTTCATCAGTTTGACCCAGTACAAAACCTTTTTGTATGTGCTCTTTGGAAAAAAGGTTCACAAAATGTGATGCTCCAGCTAAGATATAAGTAAACACAGTCCTGCCCAATTACTGCAGCTTAATGAGTTACCACTCATCAGCTGAGCTGCAGGACCTGGCCTTGTGTGTTCCCTCTTTGAAATAAAATGTACTCACAAAAACCACCCTAAGAGGCTTTGGGTAGGGATTCTTGTTTGAGCAAAGCTTCACAATGGCTGGTGCTGGGATTGTCAAGAATTAGAGGGTTGCATTGCTGATATTTTCCTCCTGTCCTTGCCTCCAGTTGAGTCTCTACTTCATAGACTCACTCTAAACAACATCCCTGAGCTTTTATCTGCAGGTGACAAACAGAGGCGTACAAACTGGATTGGCAGGAACACAAAGGCAGCTTTCATCTCATCACTGCACGAGGCACTTACAGTAACTTCTCAAGGAAAAAAGAGATTATGCATCAACATCATGAGCATAAAGACAATTTAAAAGGGATGTTAAGAAACTTCATGTCAGGAAAATATAGAACATCTGCAAACAGATGAGTATTCACTAATAAGATACGTCAACAATCTTGGAGGAAAGAGGCTGTTTTCTTGCAGTGACAGGCCCGGAGAATATCCCAAAGGGGATTTTAACAGGCTGAAGTGCTCCTTGTGGTCAGAAGAATTAGCTGGCTGCATGCCATGGTTAGGGTTGTTCAGCTGGGTTTGTTTCACCTGCTGAAATCTCTTTGCTGCCTCTCAGCCACATCTCTCAGCTTCGTGCAGGGTGGGGAGGCCCTGGCCCAGGTTACCCGGAGAAGTGGTGGCTGCCCCATCCCTGAGGATGTTCAAGGCCAAGTTGGATGAGGTTTTGAGCCCCCTGATCCAGTGGGAGGTGTCCCTGCCCATGGCAGGGGATGGAACTGGATAGGCTTTGAGATCCCTTCCAACCCAAACCATTCCATGATCCTGTGCTTCTACAAGGGCTGCCCCAGGACCCTGAGAGGAACTGTTCTAGAACATTTCTGGACTTGGCATACAAGGAACAGTTCATGGTGTTTTACCACCATTCTTGGCAGGACCAGGGTCTCAGCAAGGAATGAAAGAAGTGGCAAGGCAGTTGCAGGCTGTAACCAGCTCCTGGATGGTGCTGTGACCGGTGGTGTTAGGCAGGAGCATGCACGGCAATTGTTATTGTGATAATCCAGAATGACAGGGAAGACTTTACCACTAAAGAAAAGCTGGCTTAACTGGTTATTAGTCTACTAATTAATGGAAAACTAATGGCAATGCACGTTCACTCCCAGTTGTCAGTAAACACTACTTAAGACTTCTGCATTTGATGCTTTAGAGGAGCTTACATCCACCAGGAAAGCCCTAAGCTGAGTTCCTGTGCTAGGACAAACACTGTCAGACCTGCCAGGGTGACAGAGTGCCTGGAATTCCCCAGCTGTCTTCACCTCTTCAGGGCTCTGTGCTCTTCCCTCTGCCAGCTGGAAACAGCCTGTGTGCCAGCTGGTGGGATTCCTAACTTCTCTGCCATGTGCCTCTATTTGAACTCATTGCCTTCTGCTGCATTAACAGTCAACAAAGAGCTGGCTCAGAGGTTCCCTGTGGTCCAGGTGTCACTGCTGGGCTCACCTGAGGTGAGCCATGCCCCACTGGACTTTGCTTACATCCTCACTGATGACCATGTGTGAGTCAAAAGAGGCCTCCCCTGGGCAGAGTTATCCAAACAGCTGCTGGGTTTGCAGCATTGTCCATTTGTGATGCCCTTTTTCAAGCAGCTCCCTGCTGCTGCTCTGTGCCAGGATGCCCCAACAGGCTGTTCTTCACGTTCTCCAGCTGCTTTTTTAACTCAGGACAGCCTAAATGTCCTGGTAGATGAGAACCTGGGGAAGTCGGTGGATTTTGACCTGTGCTACATAAAGCGTTTTACCCCTTGAGCTGGAGGCCAGCAGGTGGGCACTGTCACTGCTCCTCTGGTTTTACGCTGAAGCCATGTGTGATCTGAATCCCAGCACAGTCTGGAGCCTGTCCCAAAAATGTGCCTTTCTGCAGTCCTGAGGAAGGTGCTTAAGTTCAGGGTACACCTTGCTCTTTGAGAACAAACGAAGCAGCCCAGTGCTGAGTCGCAGCCCCAGAGCTCTGCAGTGTGGGCAGCTACCACAGCATTGCAAAACCTGCTCTGAAGTCCAGGTGCTAAATTTCAAGCACTGGTTGCTGCCACAGGACACCTCGAGCAGTGCAAGCCCCGTTTCTGTAGAAGAAACTGAGCTCCTCCAAGTGAAGATCCTGTCACCTCCAGCCACTTGTTGCTCCCCATTTGAACTTTCCACTCTGATGGCAGAAAGAACGGTGTCAACTCGCTTTGCCTGCACGGATTTGGGAGTGCTCCCACCGCCCCTGGGTCTAGCAGGGCTGGGAGATGGGCAGGAACAAGTAGCTAAAGAAGTGGCCACATTTTTCACCACTCCAACCAGCTGAAAGTAAGCTCATTCCTAGCAAACAGGACCAGGAGAGCCAGAGGAGCGTTGAGGGGGGATGGACTATCCAAACCATCTGAGCACAAACTGCTTCCTGCGTGAGTTGGCTCATCAGAAAGGAATATTTCGACTGAAACCACAGTGGGCATGAAGGGTGTGAATTCTCTGACTCGCAGCAGATGCCTGGTGCTGTTTTAAGCACCACCTAGATGTTTGGCAGCAATTCCTCTCGACTACCCCAAACACCAGCAAGATGCTGTGTCTATGAGTGACTGCATTTAGCACACTCGGAGCAGAAGGATGTCGACGCCGTCTGCCTCGGGCTGGCTCACCACGAACAGCCTAAGGTGAGACTTGCTGAGATTCATCTCCTCGAGGTGTCTCCCAGTCCTTGCTGGTTTTTCCAGCCTCCTGCTGCTGTTTGTCAAAGCAGCTATTTCTCCTCAGATCTGTTTTTTAACTTAAGGAGTGCCTTTCTATGAGCTGAGGCTGCAAAAAGCAGTCTGCTCCCTGGATAGGAAGGGACCTTCCCAAAGACACACAGATTGCCAGGAAGGCAGGAGCTGTACTTGTGTCCTTCAAGGTGTGTGGCACCAGCCAACTGGCCCCATCCAGCCCCAGTGGTGGAGTGGAGCAGGGCTGCAGGAGGCAAAGGTGCTCAGTGCACAGCGATGGCAAAGCTGCACCTTTGCTTTCAGCACTGTCTAATCCCAAGGTCTTCCTCCTGCCATGTCACATGGGGCATGTCTTGTGGGTGAGCACTGGGAGACAGGGAGACCCATCAAAGGGCTTCTGGCAGAAGTGACTTCTGGCTGGCGCGAAGGAGGAGGAGCGTGTGCAGGAGAGAGTGTGCAAGGTGACTGTGTGTGCTGTGGTGTCTGTGAAGGGCTCCTCTGACTTTCGACCACCTTGTGAGCATCTTTTACATGGAGGTGGCAGTGGGTGTCCCCAGGAAGCAGACTGCACGGGTACCCTGATAGCTGAAAAGCCTTTTGTGGACCAGCTGGTCTACACATCCAGACCAAAACCAAGCATCTAGCTTAGGAAAAGTCATCTCTCTTTACTTGGAGAAATTCTTGACCCAAGATAGTTACAAGCACTGAGACACCGATGTAGAAAACTCTTCCTCTGTGTTAACTGTTTGGGGCTTCCTTTCTAGACTGAAATGACACAGATGAAGATCTTAAGTACGTGGTCCTTCCTGCCATCAACTGCCTTTCCCAAGTTTTGACTGAATTTCTACTTAATGAATCCAGCTTTGTCATTTAGGGGATGTTCCGGCAATAAGATATGACAAAGTGTGAATTATAGTACAATAATTCATGCCTGGAGCACTGTCAGGCACAAGGCTGAGAGCCGAGCGCTGTCCATGCAGCTCAGCATGAATTATTGCACCATAATTCAAGCCCTGAGGAAACAATAAGGGACCAGCCAGAGACTATCAATACAGAAAAAAAAGAGGGGTCAAATCTATTAATTTTATTTAGGTTGCTGGATTAATAGGAAAAAAATATCCTCTTTGCCACATTCTTTTCTATCTGTCTTCATGTTTTCCTTGCAGAGAAGTCAAATTAAAAGAAACCCAGCTGAATGTGAAATGGGAGAGGATAGTCCAGGCTGCTGGAGAGAGAGCGAGTGGTTGTGGGCAGAGCAGCCAGCAGTGGGCAGCTACATGCTCGTTCTTCCCCCTTTCCTGCTTTAAATATTTCTGTCATGAGATCCCTAAAGCACTTTGCAAACTTAGCACAGAGTAGGAACACTCATGGCGTCACCTGCCCGGGCAACGCGGCAGAGCTCGGGGAAGGCGAGGTGGCAGTGTGTTACAGGAGGTGGGACCTGAAGCAGAGGGTTGGTCACACACAGCACAGGTGTGCTGTGAGCTGTGTCTGCTGTGCAACCTGAAGATGACCTTCCCCTTCAAAACTCTTTCCTGTGAGGGTGGGGAGGCCCTGGCCCAGGTTGCCCAGAGCAGTGGTGGCTGCCCCATCCCTGGAGGTGTTCAAGGCCAGGTTGGATGGGGCTTTGAGCCCCCTGGTCTGGTGAAAGGTGTCCCTGCCCATGGCAGGGGGGTGGGACTGGATGGGCTTTGAGGTCCCTTCCAATCCAAACAATTCCATGATTCTATGATTCACCCAGATGAATAAACCTGAGCGACTGCAGAAAGTGAGCAAAGAATCTGCAGCAGCAAAAGCACATCTCAGCCCAGCCTCGGCCTCAGGTCAGCTCTTGGGCTTCTTCCACTTTTGACTACATTTGGGCCCGGTAGGGTACGAAGCAGAGACCCTAGAAAAGCATTTGCTGAACATTTTAAAGGCTGCTTTTGCAGGTTTTGTGTAATCAGTCTGCAGAAGGTCACACTTGTGAAATCTTTTTTTTTTTTTTTTTTAATTTAATCTGAGAAAACAACCCTTGGTTTTATTCAGCCCTTCCTGGAAACACGCTGGAGTCCAAAAATAAGCCAGGTGATCTGCCTCCAGGAGCCCATAAAAACATCTCTATTTTGGAGTAGATCGGATCCAGTTTGACCTTATTTAGGTTCTACAAATCCAAATGCCCTAAAATTTCCTTCCAAGATTTCTTCTGTTGAGCAAGGAAGCAACTCCTCACCCTGCAGGAGGTCCCTCTCTCCATATATCTCTTGATTTCTTTGTAGGGCTGTGTCCAGTCCCTCCACTGTAATGACAGGCCTGGGACAGCCCTGAAGAAGAGGGAGCCCTTTTCTTCCTAGAGTTGGCCACCTCTGAAACAGGAGCTGTTGGTGAGTCAGGGTCAGCTGCTGTTGGTGGTGGACCCAGAGCAAAGGTCAGTTTAAGCTTACCCAGGGCAAATTTTAAGCCATCGTTTGGACCTCAGTTGCCCAGTCAGTACAGATCTCATTTTGAAATGTCCCCAGTTTAATTGATTGCTGCTTCAGACAGTTATTGATCTTCATATAATTATTCTAATTATCTTTCATCCTGCTATCTTCCCTCTGCTCAGGCTGTCTGACACAGTCTTGAAAATATTTCCTGGCAGAATCCCACACAAGAAGCTGATTTTTTTGTCCACCTGGAAGGGACACAGGACCCAGCACGATGTCTACCAGCAATGGAGCAAGGGGTGACACCACACACCCTGCCACAGCGCTGCCAAGCCGTGATGCAATATTTATCATGAATGGAAGTTGGTGGTGTGTCCATGCCAACTCTTTGAACACCAGGGCAGACACTCTGCATGTTCGTTTCCACCAGCCTTGGAAGGACCCACCGTGTGAAAGCTGAAGAGACCAGATGAGCTCAGCTGCTCCTGAACTCCCAGGATTATATGAGTCCCTGTCCACTCTGGGACAGAAAGCTTCAACAGATTCACCTTATCCCTCAAGCCTGCAGGAGACACCAGCTGTAATCCACAGGATCATGGAATGGTTTGGGTTGGAAGGGACCTCAAAGCCCATCCAGTTCGCACCCCCCTACCATGGGCAGGGACACCTCCCACTGGATCAGGGGGCTCAAAGCCCCATCCAACCTGGCCTTGAACACCTCCAGGGATGGGGCAGCCACCACTGCTCTGGGCAACCTGGGCCAGAGCCTCCCCACTCTCACAGCAAAACATTTCTGCCTAAGATCTCATCTCAGTCTCTCCTCTTACACCTTAAAGCCATAACCCAACCCTAGTTCTGCTGATAACAAAGGGCTTCCTGTGAAACTGAGTATTATTGTTACAGATTTATTTACCATTTCACTTACAACATCGTTTCAATCTGCCAAACAGGAACAGAACTTCTTTCCCAGAATCTACACAAGCAAAAGATGCAATCTCAGCTCCAAAGACTAAAGACAGTCAGCCTTTTTTTCAGTCTAAAACCAACCAGGAGGAACTAATAATGGATAGAAATACAGTGACAATGTGGATTTAAAAGTTAGTTATATTCAGTAAGACTGATTTTATAAATCGTCAGGTTGCATTATGCTTCTCAAAATTTTGAATTACACCAACTGATCAAAAATAGTTCAAAATGTCTTCAATTTAACACATTACAGCTGGGCTGGATTGGATTCCTTCCATTCTTCTGCTGGAGACACAATTTTGAAGTTCTTCCTTTCACACCCATGGATTTGTGCTTGCCTGGAATTGCAGAATTAAGGGGATGGATAAGTTGGAGGGTCCTATGAAGGGCTGGAGGATCTTCTATTGGAGTGAGGAGGAGGCCATGAATATGATCCCAGGGCTGAAGCACCTCCTGTACAAGGACAGGCTGAGAGAATTGGGGTTTTTCAGCCTGGAGAAGAGAAGGCTCTGGGGAGATCCTAGAGCAGCCTCCCAGTACTGAAAGGGGCTCCAGGAAAGCTGGGGAGGGGATCTTGATCAGGGAATGCAGGGACAGGACGAGGAGGAACAGTTTTCAGCTGAAAGAGGGGAGATTGAGATGAGATCTTAGGCAGAAATGTTTTGCTGTGAGGGTGGGGAGGCCCTGGCCCAGGTTGCCCAGAGCAGTGGTGGCTGCCCCATCCCTGGCTCAAGGCCAGGTTGGATGGGGCTTTGAGCCCCCTGATCCAGTGGGAGGTGTCTTTGCCCATGGCAGGGGGTGGAACTGGATGGGCTTTGAGATCCCTTCCAGCCCAAACCATTCCATGATTCCATGATTTCACTTCATTGCTTCTTGCAAGGATAAATATATTGGAGACTGCTAGGTGTTCTGCTATTTTAATAATGGTGGTTATACAAATAGTTTTGGTTTTAGATTATAAATAATCATGATCTTGTCTGCTTTTTACCAAGTACTCTGCCAGAACAGGCCATACGGCAGCAGCTGCCCCTAAATAAAATCTATACAGAATCAGATACAGCAATTTCCCGTGGTTTTTAACACATGGTTTTTCAGTGCTCTAAGTCTGATGATGGGGACAAGCTCAGAAAAAGGGGAAATCTATGGCGTGGTTCAGAGGGGGGGAAATGTTGTTATTCCAGAGCCCAGGCAACGTGCAATGAGCCATCCAAGGACACAGCCCTAAGCCCCCCCAGGAACAAGGCTTTTGTAGACTCTAAATTTAAGCTTCCTCCAATGCCCCGAGGAGCTTATGAGCTGCTTGACCAAGATAATGACACTCTGACATTTTTGGATCTGCTCGGTGTCACTGATATTAATTCAATGATAATTTTATCATTTTTATCACCTTTCTCAAGCAGTCTGTGCATACCACAATTAAGGTTCTTTTTCTTGTTGATAATAACAGCTCCCATTATCTAGAACTCATCAGCTGGATTTTCTTTAATGCACTTGGCTTCCTTTATCAATTTTTTACCACTCAGAAATGTTAAATTATCTTGATTACTAGTTTTCCCCCCCTTCTTTTTCCCATTCTTTGTCTGCTGTTTCTTTTTCTAAGTGCTTCTTTCATTTTCACCTAGAAAGACCCCAAAATCAAACATCATTCTTTTAAAATTATAGTGGAAATAGAACTTTCTATCCAGGTTGTGAACTCGTAGGGGGAAACTTTTCTTTTTTCTCTCATTTACTTCTGTGTTTATTTTGCTTCCCGGCGAGTTTCACTTGTCTCTTTATTCAGCTTCACAGATCCAGGGAAAAGCACCAGGTATATATTACTGGTTGGGACTGTCTTTTATTATCCCATAATTAATGTAATCAGGTCATGATCGCTGGTTTCTAGGCAACCACCGATTTCTAGTTCAGTGATCAATTTATCTTTATCCATCATAGTAAGATCTAAACCAGAATTACCTCACGTTAGGTGCCATCCCTTTTGTGTTCGAAAATTATCATATATAATTTTTAGAGATGCCACTGATGTTTTATTGCTGCCTGCGGGGGGTCTCCAATTCCACCTCCCACAACAACGCCCTGCGGAAAAGGGCAACTTTTTCTTTTGGTTCCCTGCAGACGGGCGCTCCCAGCATGGGGGGTGTTGGCACCAACCCCCCCACAAGCAGCTGTTCCACAGGGGAGGTCAAAGCCTCGCGGCACGAGCGAGGCACTGCTGGCCAAAACAGCCAGAATCACCCCTGCCACTCACTTATGGCCAGATAAGAAACCACAGCTACTTCTTCTCCTTATCTTCCTTCTCATCATCTTCAATGTGCTTATGACCCCCTGTATTTCTTCTCATGGATAATCATAGAATCACAGAATGGTTTGGGTTGGGAGGCTGCTCCAGGGTCTCCCCAGAGCCAAGCAGAGAACAAGCCTGGTGTAGGTCTCCACTGTGGCTCACGTAGGAGAAACAGAGGGTTTGTCTACAGCAGGATGGGTCCCACTCCCAGCAAAGCCACGGCCACGTCACCACTAGCGCTGTGTCCATCCCCAAGTGTCCACCCGAGCCTACAGTCAGGTTTCCCACCCTGTACTGACCACTGTGCTTCCACAGCCATGGACACTGGCCCCGCTCCTGACCTCCAGCTCCAGTGCCCCAGGGTGGGTCAGTGATGAGGTAGAGCTGTTTGAAGTGGTTCTCCTACACAGATCCAGCATGAGGCAACAGTCCCAGAGCACACAACAGGCTTCAAAAATAGTTGGAACTGGATTCAATCTGTAAACCCACAACGATGTCGCCATGGCACTTGAGTGATTGTTCAACTCTGCTGCTGCAAACGACTGAAGGCGGATCCTGTGCCTTGCAAACAGCTACAAGTCTCCATTTGATTTAAAATTTTACTGCTGTCTTATTCACTGTTTGCTTTTCTACAGGATCAGAGATCCCCCCCTTGGGAACAGGGATTCCTTGACAGCCTTGGCACAAACATCAAATAGGATGGTCCCTGTCTCAAAGAGCCTCCAGTCTTTCCAGCAAATGGAGAAGGAAGAAAGACAATGACTTCAGTTGCATTTAATCAAATTTAAAGTGGCTGATTTTTTGCCAAGATGTTCAGCTCTCTGGATAATCCAGGTTAATCCAAAGAACTTCAGAGCAGGTTTCATCTCCACTTGTTGCAGGTGGAGCCAGTAGCAATGCTGCTCACAGAGCTGTGGGATGGGTCTCCTGTGCCTGCTTGGAGGGAGGATTTCAGTTCAGTAGCTTTGGGATCCTTCAGCTTTTGGTGCCTCCTCAAAGACATCAACAACGTAATGCAATATGGGCCTGACATTTTAGCAAATACTGAGACACACTTGTCCCCACCTGAGCAAACCAACCTGACACTCGTGTTTGGAGGTGTGTATTTCTCATAGAATCACAGAATCATTTTGTTGTAAAAGACCTTTAAGATCATTGAGTCCAACCATTAACAAACCACTGCCAAGTCCATCACTAAGCCACATCCCTAAGCACCACATCTCCACGTCTTTTAAACACCCCTGGCAGGGGCTCCCAATGCAAACACGGGGGCAGAGATGCTGAGGCTGAAGCTTCCTGGCCATGGGACAGTGTGATCCCTGCGGACACGCTGCACATCATCCCCCGTGGGCTCAGCCACAGCACATGCTCGTTATGAATTCTGAACAAATCCCTCGGAGCGCTGCAGAGGCAGGAGAGCCCCAGGGTACCCCTCGCCCAGAGCCAAGGGGTGCAGACCTCAGCATCCAAAGGCGAGGGACCAGCTTTGGATCAGAGCCTGCTGCTCATTTCTGACCTCGCTCTGCAGCGCAGCCCCATGGGGGGTCGGGGTGGGGGGCCCGGGTCTCGGCTCAGTGAGGGTTTGTGTTGCTCTGCAATGTAAAATACAGGTTTCCAGAATGCCAAAAAGGTAATTTAAATGTTAAAACATTTGTGATTGCATAAATTGCATGTATTATTCCAATTGAATTGTAGTGGGATTAATCTGACCTTAATAGAATACTACTAATAATTTATATTATTATCTTTAATAATATTAATTCTACTTAATTTTTTCCATTCACTTTGTTCATTTAAGGGCAGCTCCACTGAGCTCTGGAGCATTTAGCTCTTGGTGTGCAGCAGTCACTTATCATTTGCACAAGTGGGGATTCCACTAGGCAATTTCCAACGAAATAAAGATCATCTTTCAGTGAAAGGAACTTTAAAAAAAATTATAGTATTAAATGAGTAGATATTAACGTGTCATATTTAGAATATAAAACAACCCATAATCTGTTCTGAAGTCTCTTCCACCTAAACATATACTTTTTTTCCTTCTAGAGGGATCTTTTTATTCTGCTGTTTAACTTATTAGGCGCTACCGTTCTACTGGTAAAATACAATTGTTAAGATCATAACTTTAGGGAAATCAGACCCTTGGCAGTGCGATAGCAGCATCTGAGCAGAGCATCACAGTTTGTTGGTGATGAATTGGAACGGCGCATTTCATTAAAATTTATATCGCAAGCCAAGGGATGAAGCATTATTTCATTAAGTATCTTGAAATTTCACCAGCTTAATGAAGCTGTCAAAATTCTATTAATAAAGCACTGGAAATATTTGTTTGTTTGTTTGTCAGTGTGCGTTTGCCTTTATTTAATGTTGGATTTGCAATTTGTTAATTTATGAGCACAGGCCCGTTGGGGCTGGAGGTGAAAGGCTCAGGGCTCGGCACAGGAACCAGAGGGTCTGGCACAGTTGAGGAGCTGCTCCATCCCACAGCAGGTGGGGGTTGCCAGGCCTGCTTCATGGGGAGGGACAAAAATCCCTAATTCCTAGGTACCAAAGCACGGGTGCTCAGGAACGGAATGTGATTCTCTCTTGAAGCTGATCTTCATAAAATTATAGAATGGTTTGGGTTGGAAGGGACCTCAAAGCCCATCCAGTTCCAGCGCCCTGCCATGGGCAGGGACACCTCCCACTGGATCAGGGAGCTCAAGGCCCCATCCAGCCTGGCCTTGAACACCTCCAAGGATGGGACAGCTGCAACTTCTCTGGGCAACCTCCCCACGCTCACAGCAAAACATTTCGCCCTAAGATCTCACCTCAGTCTCCCCTCACTCTGCTGAAAACCATTCTACCTCATCCTGTCCCTGCACTCCCTGATCAAGAGCCCCTCCCCAGCTTTCCCGGAGCCCCTTTCAGCACTGGGAGGCTGCTCTAATGTCTTCCCAGAGCCTTCTCTTCTCCAGGCTGAACAATCCCAACTCTCTGCCTGTCCTCATACAGGAGGTGCTCCAGCCCTCGGATCACCTTTGTGGCCTCCTCTAGACTTGCTCCATCAGCTCCAGGTCCTTCCTGTGCTGAGGACTCCAGAACTGGACACAGGGCTCCAGATGGGGTCTCACCAGGGCAGAGCAGAGGGACAGAACCCCCTCCCTTGCTCTGCTGGTCCCACTGCTTTGGATGCAGCCCAGGACACGGGTGGCACAGCACAGTTTGGTCAAGGAGAGCAACACGCTGCTACTTCATTTTTAAATGCATTTTTAAATGTGTCCTTTTCTGACTGACTTGGTTTTACCATTTTTTTTCTCAGTTCATCTCCGAGGGGTGGGAACTCCAGCAAGAGCTGAGCAATCACCACCGGTTATCACCACCAAGGAAATCCCAGGTTTTACTGGGCATCATTAGGTGAGGATCTGTGATTTTTTTCCAGTTGTACAACCGGATTGGGCACAGCCTGGCTTTACCTGGGCTGGGTCAGCAGCTGCAGCAGGATTAGAAAGGATGTTAGGTTTTGGGTCAGACTCTTTGTCTTGACTAAGCCTGTGAAAGTTTACAGGCTCTTTTCAGAGGTGCTGCTGTCTGTGGCGCCGCGGTACAAAGGGTTTTGCTGGCGCGTGCCTGGGCTGGACACATTACTCAGGTGTTGGGAAGCCGTGAGTTGATGGTATGGAACACCCCAGATGAGTGCTAATAAAATGAATTATACTGGTTCAGGCAGGTATTCAGTACATTCTATTTATGATGGTTAAATATAGTTAGGAGATATTTCCCTTCTCCAGCCTCCTCTCCCCCGGCCCACACGCGATGCACTAAAGGTGCTATAATGACTTTAAAAGACAACTCACGCTCATTATTCACACTGACACTTACAGCCCGACCCTCCCACGTCTGGCTGCTCCGGGTGGTTCCAGATCAGCCACAAAGCCCCAGAGCTCCCTGCTCTGTGAAGCTTCACTCCAGCAGAGCTGCGTGGGCACCCCAGCAGACGCAGGCTGGGCTGGTGCTGGGTCCTTGCTGTTGGGGACCACGGTGGCTGCGAGAAAGGCACATCCTTATGGAAAACTGAAGGAAAATGTTGCAAACCAGCCTCGCTCAATAAACGTTCATTTCACAGAATCACAGAATCTTTAAGACTGAGAAAGACCTCTAAGATTGTCCAGCTCAACCCCACCGTGCTGAATAAACCATGTCTTAAAGTGCCACATCCACATGGTTTTTGAAATCCTCCAGAGATGGAGACTCCACCACTGCCCTGGGCAGCCTCTGCCAGGGCTTCACCACTCTTTTAGTAAAGAATTTTTCCTAGCTTCTAATCTAAACCTCACCTGGCACAACCTGAGGCCATTTCCTCTTGTCCCACCACTTGTTACTGGGGAGTTAGGAAGTATAATCTCCTAAGAGTCCATTCATTGTAAAACAAATTTTCTGAGAGATATTTATGTATAAGATTTCGGTGAGCATTAATTACAGGGGAAGGTTGCAGGGTCTGCATTATTCCGTTAATAGGATCGTCAGGAAAAAAAAAAAGACAGCTCTGACACAACACATTAGATTTGTTAAAGGACTGATTTTTAATTAGTTTTAACTGATAAGTTAATTAATGAATTTGCAAATACATTCGCAGGACAAGTATTCAATATTCAAAAAGTAGACGCTGGGCTTTTGCAGGGAATGCTCTTTAACAAAGAGATCGTGAGCCCGCCTGAAGTGCGAAATTCAACAGAGCCGTAACTACGGAGCCCTAAATAGCGATTTCCATAATTACACAATTAAAGCAGAAAGACTCAATTTAAGGCATGCAAATATTCTTAATTCTGCTCTGCCATGACACTGTAAAGAAGAGGCAGATGAAGCTGATTATGGGCCCAGAAAGCTACAATTCCCCTCTCACACTCGGTTGATGGTTGCGCGTTACGGCAGAGCGGAGTTGGGATTTCCTCAGTGAACAGCACGCACTGATTTTAAGCACAACTTTAACTTCCAATTTCTTCCACTTGTACTACTTAGCACGGGGATAACTGTAAATCACTTTAATCTAATTTACCCCCAAATAGTGATGATACATCTCCCAGTATAAACTCCTTCTTAACAGAACATCTCTCCAGGAATATCAATACCACATGTGATTTTTCAATTAAAGCAGAAACTCAACCTTTTCTGTCTGAGGAACACTTTGTTATCTTTTTCAAAGCTTACAGCACCTGATGTGTGGATAAAAAATCCGTCTTCTGGGGATTTTCAGCTAAATCTATTATTTAAATCCCATTTATTAAGGTTCTTTGCTTCAGTGTCTGAATTTTCTTGGACACCTTTTTTCCTGCCAAATACAATCCTTGGCTTAATGCACATCCTGAGCCAAACCCTGAGCATGCAGTTCTGCTGCCATGCAGCCAACGTGCATGTGCCAGCCCTGAACATCTCCTGGGGTTATCAGCCAGGCTGACTGCACCCAGGGACTTCATCCACGCCACGGGATGTTCTCCATCTCTCTAGCATGTAGTTTCTGGATGAGGCAGACTGCCCATGTTCTGCTCACAGCCCTAACACCCAAACATTGCCTCTGGTACAGCCCTGGGAGGGCAGATGGGCTCCAAGCATCCTTTGACAAAGGCTGGTGGCTAAGCACTTCTGGATGCCATACAACCTGGGAGATCCACAAGTAAGGGACAGCTGCTGTTGCACCTCCAGTTAAAGGCAGAGTAGATCCCTGTGCTGGGAGATGGGTGGTGAAACACTGGCTCAGGTTGTCCAGAGAGGTGGTAGATGGAACCCTGGAAAAATTCAAGGTCAGGCTGGATGGGGATCTGAGCAAACCTATCTTGTTGAAGACGACCCTTCTCACTGCAGGGGGGGTTGGATTGGATGACCTTCATGGTCCCTCCCAACCCAACCCATTCTATGATTCTATTGAGGTGGCTGTTGTGTTATTTGTTGAAGGTAAAGGAAAGGGACTCTGTTGTAGCAATAAACCTCTCGTTGCCAGCAGAACTGTTTGTACGGTCATTAAAGGGTGGGTAAGAGGAGCCCACGGCGTGGGATTTTACTGCTTTGCAGTTCACAGTGCAGAGTGTCCTGTTAATACAACCATAATGCTTTTAAAATCAAAGGTTTCTTTTTTTTATATAGGTAAAATGCACGCTCACATGCTTATAAATTCTCCACTCCCTTGCGTTTGCTCCTGAAATTCAGCCATGACCTGAGACGAGCCCAGCTCTGGCCTCTTCAGAAATGCCCTCAGAACAGGCAGAGTGAAGACCACCTGCATCCCAAATCCCACCACCCACTCCGCTTGTCCTGGTGCTCAAACACAGTCCCAGGCTTTCACCAGAATCTCTCTAGGACGGGGGTTTATTGTCATCACCCAAACAGAACCAATACTATCAACTCAGCCACTGCCATTTGTGAAGAGGATTTGATATGAATTAAGAACTTGTTAGTTATCCTGCATGGAAAAAGTATTGGACCTAAAGCCACCTGACTTAGGGGCTCCTGTTCCACACAAGTGGTTATTTTGGCCTCCCACTACTGAAAGGGGATCCAGGAAATCTGGGGAGGGGCTCTTGATCAGGGAGTGCAGGGGTAGGATGAGGAGGAACAGTTTTAAACTAAGGGAGGGGAGATTTAAGCTGGATATAAGCAAGAAATTCTTCACCTTGAGGGCAGTGAGGCACTGGCACAGGTTGCCCAGAGAAGTAGTAGAGGCCACATCCCTTGGAAGCAACCAGGGTCAGGTCGGATGGGGTTCTGAGCAACCTCATCTGGCTGAAGATGTCCATGCTCCTGCAGGGGGGTTGGACTCAATGGGCTTTAAAGGTTCCTTCCCATCGAAAGCATTCTATGATTCTATGGTTCTATTTGATGCATTATTGGTATCAACCCATCACAGGGAGCACCACTCTGTGTTGGACCCAAGACCATTGCAGACCCTTCAGAAGGACCTGTAGGCATTGACAGTGAGTGCCTGGAGTATGCGTGGTCCCAGCAAACGAGGGGATGAAGAGGATCACAGCTAGAAAGGGAAGGAGCAGTTCAGTGCTGACAAGGACAAACACAATCCAAACGTTTCCTTTTACATAACTGTTGGCAACCACTTCTGATGAGCTCTAATGCATCTGAGGGAAGCAAAGAGACAGCATTGGGGTCAGGAAGAGTGAAATGGGGATTTTTTTTTTTTTGCTGGTCTCACAAATATCTCCGCAGATAATGGTGATTATAAATAGTCCTTTTGCCATTTCCTGATTGTGGTTTGCCGACTCTGCCTTATTTATACCAGCGCACGAGAGGCGTTCAGCGCTTCGCTCCGGCGTGGGGCTCGACTCCAGCAGTTCAGACACAAAAACAGAACACGGGAACAGAGGGATCCCCATGTCCCATCAAAACAATTCTGGTGGAGATGCGCAAGTGCTGTGGTGGGATTAAGGGGATTCTGAGCTCTAGATTTACTTGAGCAGGGTGCAATCAATCATTTTCTCCTTCATTCTATCGAGCAACTGCCCCGCAAAAAGGTTCCTTGCTGGGAACAGAACCCAAGTGCCTTGTGCAGAACTCCCACCACCTTGCTGGGCTCCACCTCCAGTGTCATGGCTTTATCCTGCGACACAGAGTTAGTTGTGCTCTGTAACAGTTTCCAGGGATGAAGTGACATCATTTCCCAAGTCGTTCACCCAACAGTCTTCTCCTCACACCAGCATCCTCAACACAGCAACTCAAGCAGACGTCTACCCCACAGCAGGCCAACTCCCAGGGTGCTCCATCGGCTCGTGGTAGATGCTGTGCTGGCTGCAACACTCGTACAGAAGCTGTTTGTGCTGCCTGACTTAAAGCCATGCAGATACTGCACACCAAAGATTGTCAAGCTTGCAGAACCAGCCTTTGTATGCATGTGTATTATGACAATCTTCCATTACATTATCACATTGGTTAATTGCAGCTGGGACCCAGCCTCCTCCAGGACACAGGAGATGGGTTCCTATCAGGAACCTACTCCTGATTCCTACCAGGAGCCTACTCCTGGTTCTTATCAGGACGGCACTTCCAGTCTGCAATGGCTACAGAGCTTCTCTGGGAACAGGGAAGCATCACTGCTTCCCCATTGTACAGGCCAGAAAGCAAAGAGAAGCCATTGAGTCACCTGTGATGAGCCTGGTACTGCATAGACATCAAGGTCCCAGGAGGAATTCCAAGACTTCCAGGCTGAGAATCCCATGGAGGTGTGAGCACTGCTGTACCCTCCACCCACAGCCATCAGAAACTGGAATAGGAAAAGAGCTTGTTCTTTATTGGAAGGTCGGTTTTGAAATGTGCTGGGGAGATCTTGTGGTTGAAATGGGCCCATTGGTAGCTGTCACTCAGTGAAGGTCTGAGGGCCCTAGAAAAAATTAAGGCTGAGGCCTTTCAGGCTCTGGTCACTGCTCATGGGGAAGTCTGGAAAGATAAAACGGAAGCTGGGTACCAGTCAGGACAGAAATGCCCACTGAATGCTACCAGCCTGGCACAGCTGAAAGGTCTGCCCCTAAGATGCAGGAGAAAAGGCCACCTCATCATGAGAGACTTCAGCCTGAGTGACACACTGGATATCTCCTCCTGCCAGGATTAAAACATCCTCGGGATTCCTTACACTTCACCGATAGAAAATTTCTAACTCAAAATGTCTCAGCTTGTAGAAATTCTGCATTAGACCTCACTCCCACAGAGGAGAACGGGCTGTTCTTCAGGTAGAGGGGATCACCAACTCGTGGTATTTGTTACAAGCAAATAGCAGCACAAATGTGCGCTGGTTTTCGAGGGACAGCTTCACAAAGCCAAGCTCATCCAGCAGCCAAATCCCTAGGGAGGAGGAGGAAAGTTTTACACTCCAAGATCTGACCAAGAACTGCCACCTCTCTCCTGTGGCACCCCAACCCCACGGCATAACGCGATGGCCAAGTCAGTTGGGCAGGCAAAGCAGACTGTAAGGCCACTGAAAAAATACACATGGAAACGATCTGGTTGGCATCTCCGGCAGCTTCCTGGTTGCTGCTTGACTCCTGCATCCATTCTGTGTCCACAGTCAGAAGAAACAGGAGAAGGTTTGGGCTGAGGAAGCTTGAAGAGCTCAAACATTGCCCCTCCAGAGGGAAGAAAGACCCCAAAAGAAGGCAAAGGTATGATTTTCCTATGAGGCTCATGGACACGGGATGGCTGGTGCCTCTTCCATGTCGTAAACCGAATGGGAGCCAAGCAGGGTTAGGCTAGAAGTGAGTCATGGTTTTGCCTTTCTGCAGTGGAGGTGAGGAATAGTTGGCCAAGTCACCATGAGCTGTGATGGATCCTCCATAGCTGAAGATGCTTAAAAGCAGAAAAGAGGGCAGCAAGCGAGTTTCCCCAAAGGCTGTTGAGGACATCTCCATGTACCTTCTCATCCCGCAGACTCCACATTAGAAAGGCTTTTTTTAAAAACCTTCCTCAAGCTATATTTTTTTATTGCATGTCCTTCCAGGACTGAAAGGGGCTCCAGGAAAGCTGGGGAGGGGCTCTTGATCAGCAAGGGCAGGAATAGGATGAGGGGGAACGGTTTTCAGCTGAATGAGGGGAGATTGAGATGAGATCTTGGAGAGAAATGTTTTGCTGTGAGGGTGGGGAGGCCCTGGCCCAGGTTACCCAGAGAAGTGGTGGCTGCCCCATCCCTGGAGGTCTTCAAGGCCAGGTTGGATGGGGATTTGAGCCCCCTGATCCAGTGGGAGGTGTCCCTGCCCATGGCAGGGAGTTGGAATTGGATGGGCTTTAGGGTCCCTTCCAACCCAAACCATTCCTTGATTCTATTTTTTAAAACACCCAGTTCTGTTTTATTGTGGTCCTATCCTGGCCCTCCAGGATTCCTTCTGGCTCCTTTTTGTGCCAAAACGGGGGGGTGAAAGAACCTCAGGAGCAGTTTTTGCCTCTTGACTTCCCACATCCCTTCTAAGCTCATTCGGAAAACATCTTCCCTTGCTCAACGTCTCCACCAGTTCCCTTGCCCCTTTGTTTTTATTTAGCTCTGTAATTACATTATCTGGCTGCACAGCCTTTTGGAATGAAATCTGCGTGAAAGATATTAAGAGAAATAAATTTGTGTTTTGCAATATCTTTGAAGATATCTTTGGTTTGGGTAACGAGAAGAAAATTAGCACTCAGCTCTCCACGAATTTCTAGCTTTGTGGAGCTCCTGGGAAAGAGGGATTCATGGACAGGGCAGGGAAATCCAGGAGTTTAGGTTATTTTATTAGTACTATTAATAACTATTTCTTTTGGCAGTCTTTCAGAAGGGAGAAAACCACCAGGTACGCACGAGATGTAATTATGTTTGTAGTTAACGCTGCATGTTTTCCAGGAGAAGAAAACCAGTTTTTTTTTATAATTTTTGGAGGTAAAACCAAAGTTTGTCAGGTGGCACTGAGTGTCATGAGCACGTGCTGAGGAAAAGCTCTTTGTGGTGCGGGATGGTGTCAGGATGAGGATTGGGAAAAGACTCTCCTCTGCTTTGGATCATCGCTAAACAGCTCCTGGACATGGGGGAACCAACACTCAGGAGCTTCAGGGCCGAGCGGTTGGAAGGGCTTGGAGATGAGGAAGGGGAGCCCAGGCAGGGGTGACACTGCCCAGAGCCTGCTGCCATCCCTCTCCTCACACCTCGATTCCATCTGGATCCCCTTTGTCCCAGGGCTCTTTGTCTTTAGTACTGTGTCCCCTCCTGAGGGGCTGAAGATGCCGGTGGGGACCCCCTGTACACAGGGGCCAGGGGTGACTTGGGGGTGCTGGGAGACCTTCTGCTCCCACCCTGGCCACAGCCCTTGGGGCCAACGTTCTATATGGGGGTGGAGGTTACAACACTGGAGGGGGTCCTGGGATATACTGGAGGGCACTGGGAGGCATGGGGAGGTGGGTCCTGGGAGATACTGGAGGATCCTGGGGCATAAATGGGAGTCAGCAGGGAGAAACTGGCTGGATTGTGGGAGATACTGGGGGATACTGGAGGGGGTCCTAGGATATACTGGAGGGCACTGAGAGGGACAGGGGGTGCCAGACTTCCTGCTCCAATCCTGACCAAGGTCCTCGGGGCTGGGGGTGCTGTCCTCGACCCCCTGCTCCCATTCTGGCCACAGCCCTTGGGGCTTGTGGGTGCTGGCCCCCTGCTCCCCACCTCATGGGCGACGTCCTGGATCCCTTGCTCCCACCCTGGCCACAGACCTCTGGTTTGGGGGTGCTGTCCTGAACCCCCTGCTCCCACCCTCAGGGGAGACATCCAGCACCCCAGCCACAAACCTCAGGGCAGGGGGCGACTCAGGGGTGTTGGACCCCCAGCTCCCAGCCTGGTCACTCTTGGGGCCAGGGGCACCATCCTAGACCCCCAACTCCCTCCCTGGTCACAGCTTTTGGGGCTGGCTTGGGGGACCCCCTGCTCCCACACTCAGGGATGATGTCCCAAACCCCTGTTCCCACTCTGCCACAAAGCCCTGGAGCTTGGGCTGGGGTTTGCACCCCGTGTACAACCCCAGCCCCCAATCCTGCCCCACAGCGTGGAGAGGCCCCATAGCACAGAGCAGCCTCCCTAGCCCCATAGCAGCCCCACAACAGAGCCCCCAGCCCCACAGCTTGGAGCAGTGTGGGGAGCAACCTCCTCAGCCCCATAGCGTGGAGCAGCCCCACAGCTCAGAGCAGCTCAGAGCAGTCTCCCCGAGCCCCATAGCTGGGAGCTGCCCCGGCAAAAAAGGGGGCTCAGTCTGCCCCCCTGAACCCCACAGCGGCCCCATAGCAGCCTCATAGCGTGGAGCATCTCTCCCAACCCATCTCGAAGAGCTGCCCCCTCCAGCCCCACAGCAGCCCCACAGCGTGGAGCTGATCCCCTCCAGCCCCACAGCTCAGAGCTGCCCCCCACAGCAGCCCCACACCGTGGAGCTGATCCCCTCCAGCCCCATAGTGCAATGCTACCTCCTCCAGCCCCACAGCAACCCCACAGTGTGGAGCTAATCCCCTCCAACCCCACAGCAGCCCCATAGCATGGAGCTGCCCCCCTCCAGCCCCATAGCGCGGAGCTGATCCCCCCCAGCCCCACAGCAACCCCACACCGTGGAGCTGATCCCCTCCAGCCCCACAGTTCAGAGCTGCCCCCCCAGAGCTGCCCCCCAGCGAGGAGCTGATCCCCTCCAGCCCCATAGTGCAGAGCTGATCCCCTCCAGCCCCACAGCAGCCCCACAGCGCGGAGCTGCCCCCCTCCAGCCCCACAGCAGCCCCATAGTTCAGAGCTGCCCCCCACAGCAGCCTCACAGTGTGGAGCTGATCCCCTCCAGCCCCACAGCAGCCCCATAGCACGGAGCTGATCACCCCCAGCCCCATAGCACGGAGCTGCCCCCCTCCAGCCCCACAGCTCAGAGCTGCCCCCCCCGCCCAGCTCAGAGCTGCCCCCCTCCAGCCCCACACCGTGGAGCTGATCCCCCCCAGCCCCACACCGTGGAGCTGGTCCCCTCCAGCCCCATAGTGCAGAGCTGACCCCCCCCAGCCCCACAGCTCGGAGCTGCCCCCCAGAGCTGCCCCACACCGTGGAGCTGATCCCCTCCAGCCCCACACCGTGGAGCTGATCCCCCCCCCAGCTCGGAGCTGCCCCCCAGAGCCGCCCCTTAGCGCGGAGCTGCCCCCTGCGGTCCCGCAGGGCGGTGGGGGCGGAGGGCCGCGCGGGGCCGGCGGGGCGGACTCAGCCCCCCTTTTCGGCCGCGATCGCGCGGTGCGGCGGGCGCTGCCCCCGGCGGGGCGGCTCGAGATGGCGGCGGCGGCGCGGCGGTGGCGGCGGTGGCGGCGGCGGGAGGCGCCCGCCCCTCGCTGCGCGCCGCGCGGCTGAGGCAGCGCCCGCGGCGGCCGCCCCGGCCCATGCCCCCGGCGGCGAGGGGGGCTGCGGCAGCGCGGCGAGCCGCCCACCCCGCTGCGAGGGCGGAAAGCGGCGGCAGCGCGGCTTTGTGCGCGGCGGAGCGCAGGCCGCGCCGGGAAGCGGCTCCATGAACCGCACGGACGGCTCCGCGGCGGCGGCGCAGGTAACGCGGGGCCTGGGGGGGGAAGGGAAGGGAAGGGAAGGGGGAGCTGCGCAGCGCGGAGCCGCCGTGGTGAGCCCGGAGCCCCGCGGAGCCCGGGGGGCCCCTCCGCTCCCCCCGCAAACAAAGCGGGAGCGGTGGTCCCGCAGCGATGGTCCCGCAGCGATGGTCCCGCAGCGATGGTCCCGCAGCCCCAGCGCGGGGGGGGGGGGGGGGGGGGGCGCCCTCTCTTTATTTTTAAATTATTTCCCCCCACACAATTTTTTCTTTTCCTTCTTCCTTACCCCCCCGATCGCCGCGGATGGGGTGTTTTTTTAATGTGTTTTTTTTTTTTTTTCCATTACGCGTCGCCCCCTAGAGGAGGATATTCCCTAAATTAAAAAAAAAAATTAAAATTTAAAAAAATAGGGAATATTTTGCTATTTCGTAGATTTTTTTACCCAAATTTGGGGCGGGCGAGGCGAGAGGGGTGTCCCCCCCCCATCCCCGGTTCTCCCCCCTCCCTCCCCGTTATCTCATCCCCATCCCTGCGGGGAGAAAGCGCAGGGAATCGGGAAATGAAAATTCAACTGGAATTTGAATGAATTCAGGTTTTCCCCCCTCCCCAACCCTTTTTCCTGAAGGATAAAGGAGCCGGGAGCAGCTGGGAAAGGAAAGTGGTGGAAGTTTGCGATGGGGGGGAGGGGAGGGTCCGTGGTGAGTTTGGGAAAGTGGGGGGAAAAAAAAAAAATCCCAGTTTCAGAGCAATTAGGAATTGGACTTAATTGTAATTTTGAACTTGTTCTCTGCCAGCTCGGGGTGGTTTTACTGCAGTGCTTAAAGTTATTTGTTCCAAACGAGGAGTTTTTTTTCGCAGGAAAATCCAAGCAGGGAGGAAAATTCGCTGTGGACACACCCAAATTTTTTTTTTTCCCATTTTTCTTTTTTTTTTTTTTTTTTTTTGGGTGATTTTGGATTTCATGGAAAACTGCTCCCAAACAATGAGGGGCTGAGCAGGGGCCAGGGAAACACGAGGGCAAGCAGAATTAAAGAGTGGAATGGCAGTTTTCTTCTTGAATTTCTTGGCTTTTCCTGCTGCTTCTCCTGGCATCATTAAACCAGAGTTTCCAGCATTTAATTTCCGACTTCTTTTGTACAGAAAAAAATTTCCATAGGAGGGATTTTAGTTTTTGTTTTTTTTTTTTTTAACAGACACAGAGTAACAACTCCAGAGACAGAAATCTGGTATTTACCCAGGTTTATTAGCTCCGCCATGATATTATGAATATGCATAATTAACCAGATTGGGAAAAAATAATTGCAGATTTAGTAATTTTGATTTTTTTTCAACTAAAGTGCCTTTAAAGGGCTTAGCATTGATATTTTTTTTAACAATTTCACAATCTTTTTTGTCTCCTTGACTCTGGCTGCAAAATCTTCCTGGAGTTTAAATTGAAAAAATCTTTTATTTTCATAATTTTTGTAGGTTTTGTTGTTTCTTTTTTTTAAGCTGTTGGGTTGCAGTTCTGTGCCAGCGAGTTCTGTGCACAGCCTGGTTTATTATTGTAGGGTTGCCCTTGAATCCTAGGGGCTTGGTATTGATCTTTTTAAAAATAAATAACAAAAGAGCACAGAAACAGGCATTGTTTGGAGAAAAAAAGCAATATAGAGAGATCCATGGCTTTTCCACCCAAAAGCGGGGGAGGGAGAGGAAGGGAAGGATTAGGTCAACATTGAGTTTTACCAACCTTGACACAGTCTCCTCTCTAAAATGGGGACAAAATAGCAAGATGGCTGGCTCCACAGCTGCAGCACTTTGGGTTTTTTTTTTTTAGTTGGAAAAAAAAAAAAAGGCATTTTGAAATTTTGAACTCAGCCTGGAATCGTTGGAGCTGCAAACGCCCAAATCCAGGCACTTCCAACCAAAATTGAATTTCAATCCAGAATCAATTTTAAAATCTGAATCTCAAAACCTTGAGAAGTTTGGTTATTTTCTATTTTAATTTTTTTTTTTCCTGTTTTAATTTTTGTTTCATTGGAAGGTAAATTTTTTTTCTGGGAATTGGGCAGGAGGGGCTGGGGAATTCTGGATTCAGGGGCTTTTTTCACCTTCCTCCTTTATTTATTTCAAGGTTTGGGTTGCTCGAAGTGGGGGGGCGATGGAAAAAAATTTGCAAAGCAGGAAAACTCTTGGCTGGAGGAGAAAATATTCAGAAATGTCAACCTAATTTCTTTATTCTTGCGTTTATTCCCCCCCTACACCCCGAGAAGGACCCAGACCTCTTCCCGAGTTGTTTTTATAGCAAATAATAGAGTGGGGTGCCATGTTGGGGGCCAAATTACACACAGTGTCCTACATTGAATTAAACAATCGTGGAAAATATTTGGTTCATGGTTTCATCCAGGAAGCTTTGATGCTTTTCCATATTCTTACACTCCAGGAATTCCCATCCTTGAGCTGCACCCCAGAACTTTCGCTCACTCTGTGATTATACCCCAAGAAATTGGGTAGTTGGAAATTTTGGGTTTTGTTTTTTTTAAGGTTAAATGTGTTTTTTTCCGAGCAGAGAGGTCGTGATGCTCCTTTTCCCTGCCCAGTGCTGCTCCCTCACCCTGGGATGTGGGGAGAAGCCCCCTTTGGGATTGGAGCGATGCGGTGGTGGGTGCTTTTTAATAACAAATCATGACATTTTGGGTCAGGGTGACAACATTTGACACTCATTTCTCTGAAGTCTATCCTCAAATAGAGGAGCTGAACCTGGGGAAGGCCCCGGGTGGGCTCTCTGTTAACCCCTTCCGTGCTGGTGTAGGAAGAAGTGCGTGCTCCGTCGCGGCGTGCCGTGGGTTGCGTCTCCTCTGCAGAGGTGGGAAGGCGCGCGCTGCCGTAGCGCTCGGGATGCTCTCACGCCGTCGGGGCGCGCGCCGCAACCTTTAACTCCCTTCCCTATCCATTTCTTTTCAACAACGGCTTCCATTATATGTGAAAAGCTGCGCTTGAGGTTACCCTGGGTTCAGAATCCAACCCTTCCATGCGCAGTGCCCTTCCAGGAGGAGCCTCCTCCTCCTGCCGGAAAAATTCTTCATAATTTTTCATCGCTGGCTGGATTTCTTTTTTTCTTTTTTTTTTTTTTTTCTCCTGGAAAGTTGGTCAATATTTATCATTTTAAACATCGCTGCAGGGGGAGGGGAGGATGGGAGCCTGCACAACGCTGCCAACAGATTTCTTTTGACAGAACTGAAATGAATTTTTTTTTAAAAAAAAAGGAAAATTTCAAGTACTTCATCCTCAGCAAGGATGAAAATAGACATATTTTTATGCCTGGATGAAAATAGACACAATATTATTAAAGTAGTAGATAATATTGACACAAGTGCTGTATAAATCCCCACGATGCTATTCGTGTAACTCCAGAATAATTTAAATATCCATTGCTGCCATAATGGAACGAGTGATCAGTTCAGTTCCTGGGCGCAGTCACAGGCAAGTTTGTGATTACGCAAGCACTGTAGCGTGATTGGCATTTGGAAAATTCAATCAATTTAATTTTTCTAATTTGTTGTTGTTGCTGTTGGGGGGGTTGAAACCTCCTCTAAGTCCCAGGCTGATACAAATTCAGGGTTTGCGTCCGCTGCTTTAACTGCTGTGCCTGTGGAAGGGTTCAGACCTTCCCACCCTGGTGCAGGGGTGTGGAGGGGTTGATGGCTGGGCTCACCCCAGCTGGTCCCAACAGCCCAGCTCAGAATCACAGAATCATTTAGTTTGGAAAAGACTTTTAAGATCGTGGAGTCCAACTGTAAATGCAGCACTGCCAGCTCCACCACTAAACTGTAGAATTATGGAATCATTAACGTTGGAAAAGGAGCTCATCCAGTCCAACTGTCAGCCCCACCGTGCCTGCTAAACCGTGTCATCGAGTGCCACAGCTGCACGCTTTTTTAGCCCCTCCAGGGATGGAGGCTCCACCACTGCCCTGGGCAGCCTCTGCCAGGGCTTGACAACCCTTCCCATGAAGGAATTTTTGCTGATACCCAATCTAAAACTCCCCTGGTGCAATGTGAGGCTGTTCCTCTCGTCCTGTCACCCTGTGGCCCAGGGCTGTGCTGGCTCCCAGCGGGTGAGCGTTGTTGGGAATTACACCTTTTGAGTTCCATGGGGTTGAGTTGAGCCACGGATATTCCCGGATTGATCGTCTCTGGCAGTACTCAGATTTTGGATTTTTTTATATATATATATAAAAAATATGTCTATATTATCGGCATGGGGAGCACGTGGTCACTCTGCCTTGGTGGCTGCTGTGGGACCCTGTTGGTGCATGAAGCGTGTTGCGTGTTCCAAAGGGATTCCAGGATTCTGCCTGGATCTGCTGGTGCCACAAAGGGTGCTGTGGTGGCTCCAGCTCATGCTCCGGTCCCCGTGCTCGGTTAATTGCACTCTGGTGGTGCCTGGGGTTGTAGGGTGGGCAGGGTTCGTCCCGCAGTCGTGGGTGCTGTGTGCAGGATGAGGCCACAGCTGTTCGTACTTGATGGGCACCAAAGGGGAGGGCGAGGGGAAGAGGCTCCTGGCAGGGACTGTGACCGCGGCAGGAGGTTGCGGTTGCATTTTGGTAAGGGACATGGAGGTAAACGACACGGGGATGTAAATCTTTCTTGTAATTCCTAAATTTCTGAGCATCTGGCTTATGCATATTTAGAATTTTGCATTCACAGATTCAGTTTGGCCACACTGTGTTTTCTGGAGATGAAGTTTCTAATTTTTAAAGGTCTTTTATGGATTAATTGCTAGTCGTCTCCCTCCTTTTGGCTTTTGTTTGGTTCCCTGAATGTCTCTTGATTATTTTGTGCGATGTGATGCCAATTTAGTGGTTAACTAGTATGCAAACTACATCTGGACGTGTTGACTTTGCATTAACAATCGTTGATTTGTCTGGAGCCAGGGAATAGAAATGAATGACGCCGTTTACCACGGATGGTGTATGAAAAATAACCATTTGCGATGTGGCTCTCGTCGGTGGCACACGGCTCTGGTGGCACTTGTCACAGTGGCTCTGCCTCGGCGGCACTCGTGTGAGGGCTGGATCTTTAAGTTCTGGCACCAGGAGTGAATGAGGGACCTGGGAAGGCAGTGACGTGTGGTGTGCGGTGAGGGGGCTGACTACATGCCCAGCGTGGGCGATCACAGCACGTGGCTCCTGGTTCCTCTGGTTGGCTCTGGTGACAGTAGGAGTGAGTACAGCTGTAGCAGACAGGGATTGGGAAGAAGTTAATGTATATAATCTATAATATAATCTAATGTAATATAATATATATTGTAATATATGATTTATAACACACAGTATAATACATAATACAATATAATATATAACATATAATACGTAGCATACAATATAATTCAGAACAGATGATACGTAACGTGATACCTAACATATAATACATAACAGATAAATATAGAGAGAACTTTCCTCTTGGGGACTTAGTCATAGAATGATAGAATCATGGAGTGGGTTGGGTAGAAAGGAACCTTAAAACCCATCCAGTTTCAGCCCCCTGCCATGGGCAGGGACACCTCCCACTGGATCAGGGGGCTCAAAGCCCCATCCAACCTGGCCTTGAACACCTCCAGGGATGGGGCAGCCACAGCTTCTCTGGGCAACCTGGGCCAGGGCCTCCCCACCTTCACAGGAGAACATTTCTTCCTAAGATTTCACCTCAGTCTCCCCTCATTCAGCTGAAAACCATTCCCCCTCATCCTATTCCTGCCCTTGCTGATCAAGAGCCCCTCCCAGCTTTCCTGGAGCCCCTTTCAGTACTGGGAGGCTGCTCTAGTGTGAAAAATGATGCTGGACGTGGCAAACGGGCAGCTGGAGGTTTTGCCTGTGCTGGTAACGGGCTGGTGCAGGGAAACACCAGTGTTGGCTTGCGGAGCAGAGGCTGGGGCTGCTGAAACTGTTGAGGAGTCGTCATACATGCCAGGGATCAGTGTGTTTGTACATGTTTATGTATATGGATGTGTCTGAGCCTCCACTCATCGATGGAGATGCGGATCTCTGGTGAGTGCAGGATGCTGCGTGGGCTGTTGGGTCTGTCCCAGCAAGTGGCTCGGGTCAGACCCCCAACCTGTTGGTTGAATGGCTGTGAAAGTCATTGAAATTCACTGTCAGTGAATTTTCCCCCTTTAGTGCTGGTGCTCAGGAGTCAGTTGGTTCTCTAGGTAGACCTTGCAGTGTTTCCTTGGGGGAGAACGTGGTCGTGTGGGTGGGTTATCACATGATACACCAGCAGGAGAGAGAAGAGGGGTGTTTGTCAGCCCTCTCTGCTGACGGGGAGCTCTCACTGATGGACCAAACGTCGTGGTCACGTCCCCATTCTGCTGCCCAGATGGCACCGCCGTGTTTCCAGGGCCTTCAGGTTTTAGTACTTGATGTGATTCCATTTTACTACATACACTCAGGCTGCAAGTAACTTTTCACAAGCTGTTTTTTCACTCTGTGTGGGTGTAGGTATCCTCTCCTGCCCAAAAATAGCAACCGGAGTGAGTTTTCAGAAGAAGCTGGGTGTGCGTGAGTTGAAGGCCCGTCATTTAGGTTCTGCTTCCAGTATGTTGAGCACAATTTTAGCACAAGTATTTAATTGCTTTAGACCTATTTTTAGAAGTATTAAACCTCAGTTTTCAAAACTCGGCAACCAAAGCCAACAGCTCTGCCGGTGTGGGAGAGCCTGGAGGAGAACCTGAAGCGACGTGGGTTGACCACGTTGGGAGCAGAGCGTGGTTGTGGCCCTGGGCCAGGGCTCGGGGCGCCGTGGAGCCTTCAGGGTGCACACTTGATGTTGAGTTGTCCGTGTTTTGGTGAGGGTTATTTTTATTACTATTTTAATTACTTGGCTACGCGAGGGGAGAATGAATGAAATCCTATTTCAGCAGATTTGTGTGAATTTATATGAAGTCTGCAGGCTGTTCGGGTAGTTTGGAAGCTGAGCTGAGCGCAGCCTGGGGAGCAGCATGTGGACGGCCCTGGTGGGTCCCTGGCTTGAAACCCAAGAACAGCTACTGCTTTCCAGGTGTAAATCTGTCAGTTGAGTTCTGATGCATTGTGGTCCGTGGGCTGCAAATCCTGAGCTTTACCAGCATTTAGGATGTTTGTAATTTTGAGGGTGGGAGGGGAAGGTTGTGAGGACACAGCATTGTTATTCGCTGGCAACAAAACACCTTTTTGGATTTCTCAGTGCGTTTTTGAATCTCGTGTGGGGGGGCACAGCTGGATTTGGGTCAGGCTGGGAGCAGAATAGAATTGAAAATCCCTTTGGAAATCAGCAGGATTTCTCTGTGCGTTGGGTGATGCAGCTGATGGGAGCCTACGTCAGGCTCTTGAGATACCCAGATGAATCTTTGGGATGACAGTGGTGGCAGTGACACGGGGGACAGACCTGACAGTGGGTCACCCTGGGGCTGTTGGGATGGGTGCTTGGCAGTAGCATGAGCTGGTGGGGCCAGTGCAGGCTGGCAGGGCTGGGAATGAACTTTTCCAGTAAAGGAGTTAATAATTGAACACCATGAAGACTGTTCTGGGTGTATTATGGCTCTGCCATATTTAGATGGCATTGGGGCATCACCTATCTGGCTATGGTTAATACAACCAAGGAGTATGATGTGTTAACTCCAAGGTGGGGATATTTTTATCTTCTTATGTGTCTTTATTTTTGAGGCCTATAAATTTGGCTGGATGGTGGTAACAGCAGCTAGAATTAGTATATCTCCTTGATTGGGTTTGTTAGGATGCTGCCAGAGACTGCCTTGGAGGGGACCCGCTCTGCCACGAGTTGGGGAGGACACTGGGTGAGAAATGAAACATGCAAATATGTCCAAATGAACTGCGTTAGGTAGAGGCAGAATGCATCAGAAGTGAGTTTGTGAGGTCCAGGTTGTATCACACATGGTCTGAGAGCAGAGTGCAATTCCTGTTCCTGGAAACGGCTCACAGATGGTGGAAGCCACTGGAGCATCCTCAGCACAAGTAATGCTGCAAGTCATAGATGAGAAAAAACACCCTAAAATTGACAAAAAGAAGAGACCTTTCTCCTGAAGCCTTGCATGTATTTACAGTTATTTTTTTTTTGTGCTGTGGTCTTAATTTATTTAGTTGTTAAAAAGTAGATTTGCTAAGAAAGCTCCGTTTGCTCTTGGTTTCTGGTAGCATGGAGGAGATCGGAGTCACTGTTTGTGCTTTCCTCCTTTTCTGGAGAGTTTCTTGGCTTTCTTCTCCAGTGTCAAAACTGTTTGTGATTGTAGTTCATTATGTGATATTTAAAATGTATAAAATGAAATGTTCCTGTCTACTTGAAGCAGACACACATCTACGTTTTACAAATTAACCTAATTAAATATATATGTTGAAATTTATGATACTCAGCTCCTAGCGTACGATCCGCAATTAGCATCCATGGAGCCAGGAAAGAATTTTCCATTTGTATCTTGACTTTTCCTCATAGGATGTGTGGTTTAGGGTTTTTTTTTTTTTTTAATCTTCAGTGCTTTAATTTTTGTTCTGCTTAGGAATTCACTCAGGGACTCGTCCTGTAGGGATTTAGGCTTGTGGTTAAATTTCCCCACAAGTGGCTCTGAAGTCAATAAAATGGTACCCAGTTCTTCTACTTCAGCCTGTCCTGTTGGCTCTGCAGGACAGAAGGACTTTGTTCTGTTAAGAGACAACTATCACGAGCAAAATATCACTCTGGAGGAAAAATGGCATTAGAATATTTACATTTTTCAAGCTTCTTCCTTCCTCCCACCCAAAAATAGCAAAAAAAAATTATCTGTCTCCTCTGGATTTACGTGATTTTCAAGGGTTCGGCCAGGGTTGTTTCTGAAACGCTTGGTCCCTCTGCCATAACTCCCTGTGGCAGGAGAGCTCTTAAGCAATGAATACAAGGAATGTATTCCATTAATCCACACTTTTATTTAGAAATGCCCTGGCACCAGGAATAATACATTTCAGTTTCTTTTCTGCCAAAGTGTTTTTTTCTTTTTTTTAATACTTAAAGTTTGATTGCGTTATAATCGTTTGTTATATAAATAATCGTTTGCTCTATTTTGCATATCAATACTTGAATCCATTTGATTCACAAAAAGCCTTTTTCCCCTCATAAACATCCCCACTGTTCCATCCCAGAAGGTAGTCTTTATTAACAAAACCAGCGCAGTCCGTGACGTTCCCAGCTCAGCTATTTTAATGATCCCACAAACCCCAAAAAGCAGTAGGAAATTTTTCAAAAGCAAACTGCAGAAACAGTTTTTTTTAGGACATTGCAACTTTGAAACTTTTTCCCCAGTTTTTTTTGTTAGTTTTTTCCAAGCAGACATTGCAGTGAGTTGTAAACTCAAAGAATTTGGGACTGTTCATTCTTTCTAGAGACAGTTCAGGCATTTCCAAGTTGATTTGAGGAGCAGCCCCCGGCGAAGCCAAGGACCCAGCAGGCTCGCCGGCCCCGTTACTGGTTTCTGAACTATTAATAATTCTTCTTGGGAAGGTGAGATGTTGGACCATAACTATTTTTTCCCTCTTGGACACCTTGGTGAATCCATCCTCCAGTATTTTCCTTCGACTTTCCATGTTGCTGTGTTACCCCATGTCTCTATTTTAAGGCAGAGGGAATTTTGTTCCAAGCTGCGGCTCCAGATCTGTCCCTTTGCAGGAGCTCTGTGCTCCAGTGCTGTTCCTGCAGGAGGTTACAGAATCATAGAATGCTTTGGGTTGGAAGGGACCTTTACAGGTCATCCAGCTCCCCTGGATCGTAGAATCATAAAGTCGTAGAATGGTTTGGGTTGGAAGTGACACAGTATCACAGTATCACAAGGTTGAAAAAGACCTTTGAGACCATCGAGTCCAGCCTGTGACCCAACACCAACACCTACTCGTCATCTAAATCATGGCACTCAGTGCTTCATCCAATCTGCTTTTAAACACCTCCAGGGATGATGACTCCACCACCTCCCTGGGCAGCTCATTCCAATGGCCAATCACCCTTTCAGTGAAGAATTTTTTCCTAATATCAAGCCTAAACCTCTCTTGACCTCAAAACCCATCCAGTTCCAATCCCTGCTGTGGGTAGGGACACCTCCCACTGGATCAGGGGGCTCAAAAGCCCCATCCAACCTGCCCTTGATCACCCCCAGGGATGGGGCAGCCACCACTTCTCTGGGCAATCTGTGCCAGGGCCTCCCCACCCTCACAGCAAAACATTTCTTCCGTATATCCAGCCTAGATCTCTCCTCTTTCATCTGAAAACCCTTCCCCCTCATCCTCTCCCTGCACTCCCTGATCAAGAGCCCCTCCCCAGCTTTCCTGGAGCCCCTTTCAGTCCTGAGAGGCTGCTCTAAGGTCTCCCCAGAGCCTTCTCTTCTCCAGGCTGAACAACTCCAGCTCTCTGAGCCTCTGCTCATATGGGAGGTGCTCCAGCCCTTGGATCATCTGAGTGGTCCCTGGTTTCTCCTATCCTCCCTCAATGTTTTGATGCCCTCTCCTTTATAGGATTGCTTTTTCATATGAGGTGCTGGAGCCCTCAGCAGCCTTGGTTCCTGTTCCTCCATCTCCAGTTGTTGAATGGCGACTGACTGTGTAAATCAGAAGAAAATAGTGTTGCAGACTCTTCTGAGTTTTCCTGGGAGCCTACAGCCTCACCAGTAAGGTCTGCAGGGCAGGAACTGTCTCACACCTATCCCCAGTTTAACTCAAGGTACTGGACACAACATTTACTCTAGTAGCAGCTTTATTTTTCCACCCTGGCAGGTAGAGCATCCCACTCTTTCATTCACAAATTTGCTTCAGAGTGCTGTGCCCTCCCTTTGGATGCTCCTGGGATCTTGTGTCCTGGTGTCTTGCCAGGGGAGGTTTAGATGAGATTTTAGGGAAAATTTTTTTACTGCAAGAATGGTGAAGCCCTGGCAGAGGCTGCCCAGGACAGTGGTGGAGGGGTTCAAAAACTGTGTAGACATGGCACTTGGGGACATGGTTTAGTCGGCATGGTGAGGCTGAGCTGGTGGTAGAACTGCATGTTCTTCTCCAACCTTTATCACTCTCTGATTCTGTTCTTTTCCCCAGGATGCACTGCAGTCCCTGGTTCTGTGGATTTTCAGTAGCCTGGCGTTACCGAGGGGATGATTTGGATAATTGCAGCGTCTGCAATTTATTTAGGCAAATAGGACCATGAAAAATATTTGCTTTCCCTTGCTTGTGAGCTTTAGCTTTGTGCTGTGGAAGCAACAGCCAGCTGGCCTGCCTGCCCCTCTCCTTGCCCGTCCTTGGTCGCTGCTCGCCGGGGCTGCTCCTGGGCACCCTGCGCACCCGCGGGAGTTTCTCCTGCTGGGTTGCCCTTGTTGCTCTCCTTTACTTCCTTTCTTCCTGCTTCGATCCTGCAGTGGCTCTGGAGGAGGGATCATCAGAACTGTGCACGGGGTGCGTCAGCACGTTTTCTGCTTTGGTTCTCATCGTCAGGTGTTGCCTTCCTGGCTCCTGTTGAACGCGTGCTGGAGAAGTGTCCTTGGTTCTCCTTGGTTGCTTTTGTGAATCCTGGTGTCCAGTTGGGATACCCTGATTCTGCGTATGCTGTTGTCTTTTCCTCGATGTATTCCATTCTCCAGCCCTTCCTTGGTGCACGGAGCAGATGTCTGCAGGATCCCACTGTGATATCAAACGACTTCTGCCCTTTATTTTCCATCTAAAAAGCAGTTGTAAATCGATGAAGTGACTTCGTACTTTCTCCCGGCTATGTGGAAGTTTTGTGAGTGTGCGTGGTGGGAGAGGAAACTTCGTGTAAAGCTTTTTGGAAACCCATGGATGTTACACAGCTCATTCCACTTGCACGTTGACCCTTGCCAACCATCTGCATGGCTGAGCAGGTGACGGCTGCGCACAGGAGCTGTGTTGGCTCCTGGAATTTCCTTTTTATCTGTGTCAACACTTTTTGTTACGTTTATTTTTTTAATTACTGTTTATAATGATTTTTCTGCTACAAACATAGAATCATAGGGCCATTAAGGTTGGAAAAGATTTCTAAGATCAACCAATCCAAGTTCATAGCTCCTTGGATCTCTTCTGTAGCTCTTCTGAACCGGTGGAATCACCGTTGTAGTGCTTAGGTCCGGAGGCTGGTGTCAGGGTTTCTGTGGCAGTCAGGTAGTTTCAATAGCTTAAAGCTATTGGGATTTTGGATGAATACTGCCTGGCCCTGTAGATTTTTTTTTTTGGCTGTTAATTTTACTGGGCAGCTCTGCATCTTCTTCTGGTGGCCCTGCAGTCTGGGGGAGAGCCTGAGTCCTGTCACAGTGAGTTTTATTGTTCTTCAGTGCTTGTTTTATACCAGAATCTGGCAGACTTTGGTGCTTCTCTGTTTCTTTTTTTTTTTTTTTTTTAAATTAGGTTTTTATTAATAGAATCACAGAATGGTTTGGTTTGGAAGGGACCATAAAGCCCATCCAGTTCCACCCCCTGCCATGGGCAGGGACACCTCCCACTGGATCAGGGTGCTCGAAGCCCCATCCAACTTGTCCTTGAAAACCTCTTGAACAGGATGGAGCTTTAGCAACAAAATGAGCAGCTTCCAGCAAGAATCAACTCCTTTCTCTCTGGACCAGAGCCCTGGAGGTACTGGGGACTGGTGAATGATGCCCCTATTAAAAAATCCCGAGTGAAGGGTATTTTGAGGCAACAGTGATGGAAACCTGTCCCTTTTCCCCACCCATCTACAGAATCATAGGAACATGGAATGGTTTTGGGTTGGAAGGGACCTCAAACCTGTCCATTTCCAACCCCCTGCCATGGGCAGGGACACCTCCCACTGGATTAGGGGGCTCAAAGCCCCATCCAACCTGCGCTTGAACACCTCCAGGGATGGGGCAGCCACCACTGCTCTGGGAAGCCTGGGCCAGGGCCTCCCCACCCTCACAGCAAAACATTTCTTCCTAAGATCTCATCTCAATCTCCCCTCTTTCAGCTGAAAACCATTCTCCCCCATCCTATCCCTGCCCTCCCTGGTGAAGAGCCCCTCCCCAGCTTTCCTTGAGCCCCTTTCAGTACTGAGAGGCTGCTCTAAGCTCTTCATGGAGCCTTCTCTTCCTTCAGTGACCTGTCTGTTAACATCTTTCTCTGGCTGAGGTTTTCAGGCTGTGTAGCTTCCTTGAATTTACATGCTTGTAATTTTGATTTCTTTCTGAAGGGGTCTGTTTCTAAAGGCCTTTTTCACTGCTCTTCAACTTTGCTGATCTTTTTAACTTTACTGATCTGAGCCCCCTCTGGGAGGTGATAACCTTCTCCTCCAAGTTCTCCACTGCACATGCAAGCCCTTTAGCCTGCTCCATTAGTAATCTTTTTTGAGTTTGAGCACCTTTTTATTTACTTAAGTGTTATTGTAATGTGCTTTTTCTGTGGGTTTTGTGTTCTGAAGACTTGGTTTTGGCTGCAGTCTGGGCTGGACTTGGTGTTCATCTCCTGGGTCCCATCTGTGTGGGCAGCCCCAGAGGGGACAAGAACTGAACATGAGTTGAGGAGCTGAGCATGGGCTGAGTGCTGGATGGAGACTGCACCTCCATCCCCAGCAGTGCCTCGTTCCCTCCTGCTTGTGCCGAAGCTCCTTGTCCATAAGGAGTGGAGCAGGGCTTGTGGAGAGCTGCATTCCACAGTGTGTGGGGACAGGTCCTACCTGGGACATTTCTGGCTCACTTCTGCATGCAGCCTGCTTCCACACTGGCAAATCTGTGGGATCAACTGAATTCTCCTGTGACTGATAGTGTGTGTTCTGCCTCTCTGGTTTCCCTTGGCATTCTGAGCATCCTTCTCCGCTCACCGATGCCGTAGCTGTTCTCGGATGGGCTTCCAGTCCATAGAGGTTCCCTGCTCCCTGTTGACGTAACAGTCACATTTAATTTATTGGGCTGCACTTTGTTTCTCCGTAAGCCCAGCTCCATCATTCCTACATCTTTTGGATATGGACTGTCTTTGTGTCCTGCTGGAATTTTGATGATGTTTTTCAGGGATACAGTATGTTTATGACCTCATCAATAGAAAATGCTTCACCTAAACTAGATGTTCTCCTTCCCATGTTTAATTTTCTCAGACTTTAGTTTAAATAAGCCTTGATATGCTGCCATCTGGTTTCATTTTGGGTTTGATGGCATCTGGCTTTCCTGTAGGGGCTCCATTTCCTTTGGCATAAACCCTCTTCAGACCACACCTTGCGTTCCTCAGCCTGCCTGGCTGTGCAGGTGGGACCTCATGGGATTTTATGGGAGGGATCCATGTGGTTTTACTTCTTCAGGATCTACTGTGCTCTGCATTATCCACAGGTGCTTTTTTAGCAAAGGATCCTCGCTGCTGCATGATGAGAACCATAGGGTTTAAAGTTGCTCCAGAGCAAGGATGCAGGTTGTGTCGTACAGGACCGTGCGTCCCGTCTCCTCGCTGGTGGATGCCCTCCTGCAGCCGTGTGCTGAGCTCCAGCACGCGCCCCGGAGTGCTGTGCTGGTGAGAATGAAAAAAGAGAAAAAAAGGGAGTAATAAAAGGCAGAGCTGACAGTTATCCTTGAGTTAGAAGTTATCAAGTGCAGAAAATTGATAAAGGAAGTTAAAAACACCAGGGAGAAAATCAGTGACTGTCAGTGCAAGAACAGTGTTTGTGTTCAGAACAAAAGAAATTCTAATAATGGTTTGTGTAGACTGATCACACTGAGAAGAGAAAATGCATAATGAAGCAGAAAAACTAGACATGTTTAATAAATATTGCTGTTCCCTGTTTGTAAGGAAGAGGTGTGATACACTGAGAGTCTGTGTGTGGGAGAGCTTCCAGGTCCAGTGCAAACCAGGGCGGGTGCTGAGCAGAGGCTGCGAGGTGGCACACGAGGGGGAGGTTCACTGGGGGCTCTTGTGGGGTCTGGGCTGTTGGGTTCCATCTTTTTTGTCCTTCTGTGCCACTTGGATATAGAGAGAACATTCCAGAAGTACAAGTGAATGCTGTTGTTGTCCCATCATAGCCTGACATCAACCTGGGGACGAGGACGGACAAAGCATGGGGGAGGAGGTGAGGGAGATCTCGTGTCGCAGTCGTTCGTCAGCAGACGTGGTGGAGGCTGTGCCATTTGCCAAGCTGGGGAACGGTGTTGGTGTCACCAGAATGTCTGGTAGCATTGTGGTGGTGTGCAGCTGGTTGTGAATGGGGTCTCGGATGGCCGGCAGTGTTGGTGCTCATCACATGCATCTATGGTGGCCCCATGGCGTTCAGCCCCACGGTGCTGGGAGACGGTTGTCATGCTTGCAGGTGTCCAGAGGGTTGGCAGTGCGGGGCAGAGGGAGTGTAGCTGTTCAGAGGGGTTTCAGTTGTTGGTTAGTATCCATCGGGTGAACTTGGATATGGTGCATCACAGGAGGTGAGAGCTGGAGAAGTGCTTTTGGGAGACCAGGGAAGGAGCAGAGGTGCCAAACCAGGCTTTGGGATGGGAAAGGGACAACTGCTGCAGTGTAAACAATGGCACCGGCTGTGTGGGAATGGGGTGATGTCAGCCACAGGGGTGCAGAGCAAGAGAGCTGTGTGGAAACAGCCATTCTGGCTTCTCCTGTTGCTTGTGCTTCAATATGGGATCCCTGTTATCACTTCTCTTATTTTTCTAAGAGATATTGAAAACCTGGAGAGGACCCAGACCGTGTGAGTGGAGTGAGGCTGTCGAGGAGTCAGAGAAAACACTCATTGGTATTTATTCCTAAATGTCTGGACCTGTGCACTGCATTTTGAGGAACTCTCCTGAAAATAAGAGTCTGAACCCCCCTCTCTTGTTGATTTTTATCTGCGTGGAGCTGGTTCTCCAAGCATTTTAAAAAAAAAAGCAGGTGCCAGAGCCCTTCAATTTTGCAAACTGTGTAGCAAGAAACAATACCTGGAAGCTGGATCCAAACATTCCGATGACAAAATGAAGACGCGAAAATATTTTTAAGAGTAGGAGGTGTAAATTATGAACAGCAGGAGAGGTTGGCTGTTAGAAAAACTGCTGAGTGGACGCTGTGGATCTCCAAGTTGCTGCTTCTTCCCTGCATTTATGGAGTATGTTTTTGGGGGGTTTCTGGCAGGGTGTAGCATTTAGACGGGGAAATCGCCGTTATGGGGTGAAGAATGGCTGGTCTGTGACTTAGACAGAAGATCTGGCTTTCTGTCTCTACTTTGGTATCCTGTTTCCTGGTGTCCAGAAGCAGATGGTTGGGGAAAGATTATAAGGAACAGAGAAAGTATTGAGTGAGCTTCCCTTTAGTGCTCTCTCCCTCAAATTGCTCTCATGTGCTCTTGTACCTGGGAATATGTAACCCTGGAGTGCAGCTCGGACTGGGTTCCACCTGGCTTGGAGAGCAGCTCTTTGGACAAGGACCTGAGGGTGTTGGTGGACAACAGACTCAACATGAGCAAACCGTGTGCTGCAGCAGCAAAGAAGGTCAACAGGATGCTGCGTGTGACAAGGGCATCACCAGCAGAGATAAAGAAGTCATTATCCCACTCTACTCAGTGCTCGTCAGGCTGTGTGTGGAGTGCTGTGTCCAGTTTTGGTCTATGCTGTAAAAAACTGATGTGAACAGGCTGAAGAGGTCCTACAGAAGGGCCACTGAGATGATCAGAGAACTGGGAAACCTTCCATACAAAGTAAGGCTGAGATAACTGGGTTTGTTCAGCCTTGAGAGGAGAAGACTTGGGGGAGACCTTATCACCATGTACCAGTACATAAAGGTGTCTGCCAAGACCATGAAGATTCCCTTTTTACAAGGAGTCACATGGAAAAAACAAGGGGCAATGGGGATAAAGTTGCTCCTGGGGAGATGCCAATTTAGCTCCAGAAGAAAATTGTTCACCATGGGAACAGTGAAACATTGGAATAATGTCCCCAGTGAAGCAGTTGATTCCCCTACACTGGACACTTTGAAGGCTCAGCTTGACAGGGTGCTGGGCCATCTCGTTTAAACTATAGATCGCCTAAAAGGTTGGACCAGATGATCCTTGAGGTGCCTTCCAACCTGGCATTATGTGATTCTGTGAAGGCCTCCTCTGCCAGCACTGGATGGATGTGTGTGCCCACACACACCCTTGCATGAAGCTGAAGTACCTGACACTTGTTTTTTCCTACCTGCCGCTGTGTTTTCCCTCTAGTAAAGCTATAACTGGTGACATCCATAGATAATCTCCTGTAACCTGGAGCACAAAGGCTATTTGTTTATCTTTTCAGGTTGGGAATGATAATGTGTAATGCATTTAGGGAACACATGGGATGCAGTCATTAATAATCTACTTAATATGGTCATATTAAGAGGGTCAATGGCTCGATGTCCAGATGGAGATCCACGAGCAATGTCCCTCAGGGGTCCATACTGTCACCAGTGCTGTTTAGTTTTTTCATTGATGATAGAGACAGCAGGGTTGAGTGCACCCTCAGCAAGTTAGCAGATGACAGCAAGCTGAGTGGTGCAGTTGTCACACCAGAAGGATGGGATGGCATCCAGAAGAATGGCATGGCATCCAGAGGGACCTGGGTGGAGAAGAGGGCCTATGTGAACCTTTTGAGGTTCAACATGGCCAAGTGCAAGGTCCTACACCTGGGTTGGGGCAATGTGTGATTTCTTTACAGACTGGGGGACAGTGTGATTAAGAGCAGCCTTGGGGGGAAGGACTTGGGGTGCTGATTGATGAGAAACTTGACACGAGCTGGCAGCATGCGGTCACAGCCCAGAAAGCCAACACTGTCCTGAGCTGCATCCAAGGCAGCGTGGCCAGCAGGGTGAGGGAGGGGATTCTGCCCCTCTGCTCTGGTGAGACCCCACCTGGAGCCCATTGTCCACTTCTGGAATCCCCAGCATAAGAAAGATGTGAAACTCTTGGAACGGGTCCAGAGGAGGCCACGGAGATGATCTGAGGGCTGGAGCACCTCTGCTGTGAGGACAGGCTGAGAGAGCTGGGGCTGTTCCACCTGGAGAAGAGAAGGCTCCAGGGAGACCTTAGAGCAGCCTCCCAGTACCTGAAGTGGCTACAAGGAAGCTGGGGAGGGACTTCTGACAAGGGTCTGGAGTCATAGGATGAGGGGGAACAGCTTTAAATTGAGAGGGAGAAGATTTATATTAGACATTAGAAGGAAGTTCTCCATAGTGAGGGTGGGGAGGCCCTGGCCCCGGTTTCCCAGAGCAGTGATGGCTGCCCCATCCCTGGAGGTGTTCAAGGCCAGTTTGGATGGGCTTTGAGCCTCCTGATCTAGTGGGAGGTGTCCCTGCCCATGGGAGGGGGCTGGAACTGGATGAGCTTTTAAGGTCCCTTCCAGCCAAATCATGATTCTATGATGCTATTTCACTGCCTGTAAAGAAAGGAAGGGTTCTGTGCAAGGGAGCAGCAGCCAGGAGGCCCAAGGGCTTCTCTGGGATGAGGGCACGTGGCATGGGCTGTGTGAAGAGTGGAACCACTGCCACACACAGCTGGGCACCTCGTTCTGGCAGCCGGAGTTGGCAGCCCCAAGACAAACATGAGGTGGGTTGGAACTGGATGATCTTTAAGGTCCCTTTCCAACCCAACCCATGCTATGATTCTATGAATATTCCTAATGCAAAAGTATTAGGGAAGGCAGTGGAGAGGAGGGCACTGAGAGCAATGTTGTGCTTTGGGGTCTAGAGGAGAGTTCGTTTCCTCTCCCAGATACAAGGGAAACGCGTTGTAGAGAAAATGAGAGCTATTTACAAGCCACTGTAGAGATCAGAGAGGAAATTTCCCCCAGTTAACTCTGAAATCAGGCAAAAAGCAGCAGCGGAGCTGAGGTGGCAAAGTGCAGATGTAAACAGTGCGTGCAGCGGGGCTTTCTGAAAGGATAAACAGTCTGGGAAGGAGGAGGATGGGAAGATCTGTTAATATAAGCAGAAGGCAGTTAAAAGGATAATTAGGAACGCAAAAAGAAATAGAGAAGATCTAATTGCTAAGAATATTTTAACTTCAAAGGGTTCTTTAGATAGAGTCAGAGAAGGCAGGAGCTGGCAGAGGGGACTTGTCCACTGGAGATGATGATGGCAAGTGGAGGTGGGAGATACGGAACTGCATGTCTGTAGATGAGCTGTTTGGTGCCTCTGGTGGGTGTTCAGTGCCTCTGGCAGATGTTTTGATCTCTGGTACGTGCAGGGCATACAGGTGTCCAGGAGCCAGTTTTGTGACTTGCTGGGAACTCCACCATCAGCAAAAGGAGTTGTGAAACACTTGGGAACATTCGTTTTGTGCAGATACCATTTTTAAACTCAGTTATGTGCAGGTTGCCAAGAAGCCTTCTTGTTGCATGATAGAAATGCCACATTGTGCCCTCATCTACCGTGACCTCCTGCAACGGACAGGCCTGGAGAATTGGCTTTATCATACGACCTTCTTGACTGTTGGATACATATATACACATATGTGTCTGTGCATATGTTTGTATATCTTTTCTGAGTGTGTATATATAAATATTCTGCACTGAAACACAAAGAGGTGTATGTTCCTGGTGAAAATGACCACTTTTATGTATGCTTTGCCTCCAAAATCGTCCTTTCCTAAGCTCCTCAGGCACGTAAATGAGAAAAAAAGAAAAATGCATTCTGGCCTGAGTGTTGAGCATAAAAACCTGGGGACAATTTATGCAGTTGCATGGTAAGCACGCTGGATTTTCTTTTTTATGGTCTACAGAAGGGGCCTGGGAGCTTTGATCAAAGTTGCTTTTCCCAGCAAGCTGCCCTTGCAGTAGAGCTGGAGTGTTGTGAACTCCTTTGCACACGTTTGTTGCTCTATTTTGGAGGGCAGGATTATCATAGAATGTCCTGGGTTGGAAGGGACCCACAAGGATCATCGAGTCCAACTCCTGTCCCTGCACAGGACACCCCCAACACTCACACTGTGTGACTGAGGGCATTGGCAAATGCTTCTGGAATATTGTCAGGCTGTGACTGCTTCCCTGGGGAGCTGTTCCAGGGCTCCACCACCCTCTGGGGGAAGAACATTTTCCCAATGGACAACCTGACCCTCCCCTGGCACATCTTCCTGCCATTCCCTTGGGTCCTGTCCTTGGTCACCAGAGAGAAGAGCTCAGCCCCTGCTCCTCCTCCTCCCCTTGTGAGGAAGCAGTGAACTGCTATGAGGTCCCTCTCAGTCTCCTCTTCTCCAGGCTGACCAGACCGAGTGACTTCAGCCTCTCCTCACACGGCTTCCCCTCCAGACCCTTCACCAGCCCCATGCCCTCATCTGGACAGTCTCCAGTAGTCTGATGCCCTTTTTATCTTGTGGCCCCAGAACTGCATCCAGTGCTCAAGGTGGGACCTCAACAGTGCAGAGCAGAGTGGGACAGTCCCCTCCCTTGACCGGCTGGTGATGCTGTGCTGGATGATTAAATGAACTGATTAGCAGTGCCAGAAGATCTTGATTTGATTTTTGTGTTTATGAGGATGGATTCCAGGTGTTACTATGCTGGGTGAGCTGTCACAGCCTGCAGCAGCGAGGCTGTCCCAGCGATGGACACCTCCCACATGGTCCATGCTTCGCTGCTGCCTGCTCAGAGGCATTTCTGGAGCCCAGGGTTTGAGTTCCTGCTTTTCACCCAGCTGCCACCATAATCTGCATTTCAACAGCTTTGGGAAGAAGTCAGCAGTGTTGCGGGCGCTGCAGCGCAGCTCTCGGGTTGTTCTCCCGGGGTGCTGTGGTTGCCTCGCCAGCAGCCTGGGTTTCCATGTCAGCGTGCGCCGGGCGGCTGCTGTCACATCTTGACTGGAGGGTGGAATTTGCCTCCTAGGGAATGTGACCAGATCTATTGTTTGTAGATTATGGCTCGTCCCGTAAAACACTGCAGCATTGACACAGAGTATTTCAGCCCCACAGCCCACCCTGTGTTTGTCTTGGGGTTGCCAACTCCGGCCGCCAGAACGAGGTGCCCAGCTGTGAGTGGCAGTGGTTCCACTCTCCACACAGCCCACACCGCATGTCCTCATCCCAGAGAGGCCCTTGGGCCTCCTGGTTGCTGTTTCCTTGCACAGAACCCTTCCTTTCTTTACAGGCAGTGAAATAGCATCATAGAATCATGATTTGGGTTGGACTTCAGAGCCCATCCAGTCTTATTGCTCCTGCCATGGGCAGGACACTTCCCACTGGATCAGGGACCTCAAAGCCATATCCAACCTGGCCTTGAGCACCTCCAGGGATGGGGCAGCCACACCTGGGTCAGGGTCTCCCCACCCTCATTATGAGAAATTTCTTCCTAATGTCTAATATAAATCTTCCCCCTTCCAATTTAAAGCTGTTCCACCTTGTCCTGTTATCACTTGCCCTTGTGAAAAGTCCCTCCATACCTTTCCTGGAGCCCCTTTCAGTACTGGGAGGCTGCTCTAAGATGTCCCCAGAGCCTTCTCTTCTCCAGGTTGAACAACCCCAACTCTCTCAGCCTGTCCTCGTATGGGAGGTGCTCCCATCATCTTGGATCATCTTTGTAGCCTCCACTGGACCTATTCCAAGAGTTTAATATTCTTCTTACGCTGGGGATTCCAGAACTGGACACAGGACTCCACATTAGGTCTCATGACAGCAGAGTAGAGGGAGAGAAACAGCAAAGTCCTTCTTCAGGAGAAATGAGCTGTGGGGTGGGAGAGTGGCAGCAGCGCCCTGGGTTCACACCAGGCTGGGATGTAACCAGATAAGGAGTCTGCAACGGCAGCAGGATGATACTCTTTAAGCTGTCCATTTCTAATGGAGTGGATCGATGTCCTAAGTGTTGAATACTTAAGTTTTCAAATGAGATTGGAGAGGTTTCGTATTGAGTGTTATTAGTCCAGATAAGAAGTTATAGTCTTCAAAGTGAAAGAGCTCCTCACTTAGAGAAAGAGCTTAATATTGATATCTGGCAAGTCCCAACAGGTCCAGAGTGGATGTCTTCCATGTGCCCACACTGTTCTAATATTAAACCCTTTTATTTTCACCTGCATTAAGTGCTAATGAGAGCAGGGTGTCTTTCAGGCTGCACAGGCAATAAAGCAAGATGAGAGCGTGCCACATCTGTCATTGTGCTCTGCTTTCTGCTTTTCCTCCAGTCTGATATCCTTCAACTTTATGTTTCATTTGACCAAATTATGATCAGAGAGGAAAGTGGTAATTTGACTCAAGGGGAGAAAAGTTAAATTAGAGTAAAAAAACAGTATGTGGGAGATATTTGTGCAAAAGTAATGTAGATCTTGAGGAAAAGCTTTTGTAAATCAGCAGATGTGATCCGTGGCAAAGGAAATTGTGTTGTTCTGGAAAAGAAAGGGAGGTCTACAGAGTCCTGGAGCCATCAGCCTGGACACAGGTGAGGTGAAAGAGAGAGATCCACGTGGCGGGAATGATTTGCTGGTGAGATGTGGGTACTGCACCAAGGCCAGAGTTGGCACTGCTGCTGTTTGTGGATTCTCTGGAGAGGAAAGGGAGCACACTGCTTGTGAGCATACCTGCAGCAGAGGACCTGCTCTCTGCCAGCTCCTCTGAGCAGTTTTATGTGGTGCAGACTCATGGCTGAGAAGACCTTATGGCTGGTGTTTGGATGTGAGAGAATGTGGTAGTACCCAGCCTTAAGTCCCTGTGTCTGAGGTGTTGCCTAAGGTGCCCTCCGGAACTGTTCTGTCTCTCCTGGTTCTGTTGGTGAGAGATCTTCCAAAGCACTTGAGAGGTGTTTACTTTGAGGTCTTGCTGGTTTTGATCCATTCCAATTACTGGATTTTCTGTGAAATTTTATTCCTAAAAATAAGAATTTCTGTTATTTCCATTTCTAGAGATTAATCCTTTCTCTTCAACAGTTTTTCCAAGAAAGGGTTGTCAGGAGCCTTTAAAGGCTGGATATAATTCTCCCTCCATTGACCTGTTTGCATCAAGCAGGAGACTGACTACACCCTCAACCCCTGCATTGCTCAGAGTGGTGCTCAGTGCGTGCCCCAGCCATCAGCTGTGCTGCTGGAGCAATTCCTGACCTCCAACGAGCAGCTGGGGTGTCCTGGAGATCCCTCTGCCATGCTCCTGGCTACGCTCGTGTGTCTTTTGGCATCCGTCGGCAGGGCCGTGGCTTTGGCCAGCGCTCCAACCTCGTTCCCTGCTTGGCTGCTGCTGCTGGAGCGCCGTGGTGTCAGCCTTTCAGATCCAACCCGTTGCCTCCTTGGCTTGATGTACCTTCGTGGCTGCCTGCAGCGTTCACGTTCACGTTCAGAACATCCAGGATTGCCTTTAAAAATAGCTGCACACTGTTTATGAGGAGTAGTTTCCCCGTGCAGTTTGATGGCAGAGCAGCACGGTGCAGGCTCCTTAAGCATTAGCCAGTAACTCAAGGAGGTGTGAGATCCCTCAGCCCTCCTTTGTTGGCTGTTGATGACACTGCGAGTCATCCCGTGGGTGGGAGGAGTGGGTGACAAGCAGAACCTGCAAGATGGGGTAGGGAGCCTGGCCAAGACCGTGCTGTTGCCAAAAGATGGATGTGCTGGTCCTGTGCCTTCTGTCCATGCTCTTCTGCTGCTGATCCCGTGGGCTGGTGTTTGCTGGAGCCTTCTGTGTGTTGATTTAGAATCATGGAATCATAGAATGACCTGAGTTGGAAGGGACCCACAAGGATCGTCAAGTTCAACTCCTGTCCCTGCACAGGACGCTCCCAACATTCATATCACGTGTTTGAGGGCATTGTCCAAATTCTTCTGGAGTATTTATCTCCCAAACCCAGGAAAAACACATTTAAAAACAGCTCTAGAGAGTAAGGAGGGACAGGACTTTCTGCCAGGCTGGTGGGAAATCGGCTTCTGGAAGGGTGCAGTGAGTGGGGGCTGGCACAGAGGGAGAGGGTGGGGAGTAGGAGGAAGGCACAGTACTTGGTACCTCTAGACCACTGCAGCCACACAAGGCTCACCTCCCGCGTGGAGTAAGGGGCGGAGGGTTGTGATGTTAAAAATAAACAGAGGATTGAGGTTCAGCAGTGGTGCGAATACGAAGGGAGAAGTTTCCTTCACTGTGGTCAACAGCTTGTGTGGACAATGTTTGAACCTGCTGTAATGCAGCTCGTGGGGTGGCTGTGACCTCGGCGGGGATGTGGCTGCAGTGTCGTTCAGAAAAATCCAACACCTGATGTCTTCATCACCCGATTCTCAGGCAGGCTCTGTGTCCTCGGATCGCTGTCTCTCCAGGGTGCTGCTGTGTCTAGGGGTTGCTGCCCTGCCTGCAGTCTGTCCCAGCCACCACAGCCATGCAGCACAGGGCTCGTCTCCGTTCTCACCATGTGCTTCAAGACACGGCATGGTTCACGCTTGACACCACATCCGGGGTCGTCATCCCTCTGTGGTCCTGTCAGGTGCCTGGCACTGCTTTCTGGCAGAACTTGGTGGTGATGGCTCGCTGGTGGCATTGGGTCAGCTCCTCACCATGCTGGCTGAGGCTGGGGCTTGTGGAGTTGAGCACCATAGAGTCATGCAGTTTTTAGTCTGGTTGAAGAATAAACCATTCCTGGGGGTTCCGGAGCCACAGGCAGGAGCAGGGCCTTGGTTTCTGAGGCCTGGAGCAAAGCCGTGTCCCCTGGGTCGCGGTGCCGCCCTGCCATACCCCACGGCCACCAGGCTTGGACCCTGGGTGAGTTCCCATCACGCCCCAGAGTCCTGGGACAAAAACGCCTCCAAGCCACTCAGTCACCCTTCCAACTGGTGCTTGTCCTCTGCTGGATTTCTACCACGTTAACTCTGTTTGGTGCCTGCAGTTTTCACGGTGGTTTAGGACGCTGCTGCAGTCGGCTGTAACCATGCAGTGGCCTCTGGAGGCCTTGCTTTCCAAGAAGCTGGTGAATCTTACTCTTAGGATGAAGTTAAAAGGAGAACTTTGTTTTATGAGATGCTACCTAAAAATATTTGTATCACAAGAGCTTCCTGCTCCCTGCAGTCGTTGATGTGCCAGGTCTTGCCCTGAGCTCCCTTGCTGCTCCAGAGTGGAATCACCGAATCAGTCAGATTGGAAAAGACCTTTAAGATCATTGAGTCCAATTGTAGATCCAACACTGCCGACTCCACCACTAAACCATGTCCATAAGCACCATGTATGCATGGCTTTTAAACACCTCCAGGGATGGAGACTCCACCACTGCCCTGGACAACCTTTTCCAGTGCCTGACGACCCTTTTGGTCAAGTAGTATTTCCCAATATCCAGTCTAGATCTCCCCTGGTGCGACGTGAGGCTGTTTTGCCCTCATCCTATCACTTGTTATGTGGGAGAAAATAGCAGCACCCACCTCGCTGCAGCCTTTCAGAAGACTCCAAGAAGGCACGGGGAAGCCCTCAGGCTTGCTCCTGTTTCCCTTTTCCAGAAATCTTACAACCCTGCTGCACCCTCCGGACGTTGCCTTTGGGTGGTTGCTCTTGCTCACAGTTGTGGTTCTTGAGCAGGGTCCTGCAGATACACCATCCAGTGTGATACACACAGAGCAGAGCTCTTGGCTGGTGGCTCGTGCTGGGCAACTCGTTTCCACAGGCACCGAGTGCTCCTCCCGCAGGATGGTCGCTCCTGGGCTGTCACCCACTAATTTGGAGCTGGTGGGATGATGGGGACCTTCATGTCCTGTGGTCTGGTCTGGCTTCCTCCAAGGGACTAAGAAACAGGTTTGCTCTGGACAGCTCCAGCCCTGACACTGATGTTAGTGTATTTCTCTCTCTTCCCTAATCTGCAGTGGCTTCCCAAGCCACAGCTCAGCGGGATCTATAGAGGTTGGTAACAAGAAGTGAGGTGAAATCACCCTTCTGTTCCGCACTTCGCAGGAGGCTGTTGGGCTGGAGCGTGCTTTCAGTCAGCACCGTACCTCAGGAAAAAGGGTAAAATCCCAGAACTGGGGAGAACCAGTGCTTTTCCTGAGTTGTTGTTTATCTTTATGCAAAACTTCTTCATCAGGAGAGCATCAGTGAAAGGCAGCATCTAATTCCACCAGGGAACAAACTCCTTTCTGAGCAAACTCAGCTCTTTTTGCTGGGGATCCTGCAGGGATGGAGGCGAATGAACCACCTGGATTTGTCTGTCATGGTGAGAATTCATTACGGTGCTTCACTCAGCCTCAGTAAGTGCCCTACCCCCTCCCTATAATCCTGGCTGTGCTGTGAGGGTGGGACCTGCTGACCCCCAACAGCTGGAGATGGGCATAAAGGGCATTTTGTCTCCTGAATTTTGAAATAAGGCCCTCTTTACTTTTATATTTTAGGGGTTTTATTTTTATTAAGATGCTGGTGGCCGGACCTACACGTGGCTCCCCGGATGTGTCATTGCTGAAGGATCGTGTCTGGTGGTTTATTGAGATATAGTTATAGTGCTGCTTAGATTCATATTAAGATTTCATCCTGGTACTGAGGTTTTTTTTCAGCTCAACTGAAAAATCATAGAACCATGGAATGGTTTAGGTTGGAAGGGACCTTGAATTCCATCCAGTTCCAACCCGCTGCTGTGGGTGGGGTCTGAATCAAGTTGCTCAAAGCCCCATCCAACCTGGCCTTGAACACCTCCAGGGATGGGGCAGATGTGACTTCTCTGGGCAACCTGGGCCAGGGCCTCCCCACCCTCACAGGAAAACATTTCTTCCTGAGATCTCATCTCAATCCTCCTCTTTCAGCTGAAAACTGTTACTGTGAAAACAAGATTTTATTGGTTTAAAGTGCTGCTATGTAAAAAATCGTCTTTTAAAAAAATTAACCTGCTTGAATAATTAAGTAAACATGTTTTGTGTTTCTGTGCCCCGTTTCCCAAGTGAAGAACACTCGAAGCTCCTGCCCAAGACACCATCTCTGTGTCCTCCCCTGCCTCTGCACCGATCCCCGCAGAAGTCTTGGCCCCGTGGCCGGCAGCGCTGGCGCGATGCAGTAGTGAAACTGGATGGATTTCCGTTGCTGAGGTCAACCAACGCATAATTCATCCCCTGTTTCCCCTCCCTCCAACTCAAAGGCCGTTCCCCAGCGCGCCGGAACGGGGCTGCGCGGCACAAGGCGCGGCTCCGCGCTCCAGGCGCGGTCTGCGTGCTGCGCGGAGCAGGAGCGGCTGCGCTGGGCTCTCTGCTGCCTGCTGTGGTCTCTGCCCTAACCACCTCGGTTGGCGGCTGCCGTGGGCGCTGCCGTGGGCATCGCCATGTGTGCCACCTCCCGTCTTTGCCATCTCAGTGTCCACGCTGGAGCGTGGGAGTGGTGCAAGCCGTGACCCTCCCGTGCCATCTCGTGCTGGTGCTGCAGCCCTAGAGGGTGTATTGAAGTGTCTTTCACCCATTGGAGGAGTCCAATCCCCTTTCCCCCATCAGCTGAGAGGGTTTAGTTCATGTTCTGCTGCTGGTGGTGTCCCTGCCTTCCCCAGACGTGTTGGGGTGTTTGGCTATCTTCAAAATGCAGGTGTGACCAGGATGTTTCCATGGCACAACTCTGTTTTCTGTCTATTTTCCTTTTTTTTGACAATTCCCTGCCTTCTCTTTTCCTCTTTGATCTCTAATGAGCACTGAGCTGATGTTCTCCCTGCACATTCAAGATGTAAAAGCCAACTGAGATCAGGTCCGACTCAGCACAGCACAGATCTCTTGCCTTTTTTTTTTTTTGTAATTCTACTGTGCTTTGCTTGATTTTAGTGGTTTCTGTCTCTTCTGCTACTGTGATCTTCAGCCCCCTGCATCTCCACCCACAGAGCTGTCCCAAGGTCCCCAGGTGGGGTTTGCACCTCCCATGCCTCCCTCAGAGCGTGGTCGGTACGGGTTGCTCCAGCCCTGTTGTGTTTTTCACTGAGAGGTTTGGATCAGTCCCTTCTGTCCTGGCAGGTTCTTGCCTCTTGGTTCAACCAGTTTGCTCTGAAAACTTCTCAGCTGTGTCAGGAAAATCTTTGCTGTTTTTTCCCTGGGTGAGCGTGGTTCATTGTGGGGATGAGGGGGCAGATGAGGAGTGAGCAGGGGGACCGTAAGTCCCAAAAAGACCCAGACCATCAGTTGGTGGGGTGATGTGGGAGGAGGCTGGTTTAGTTACACCAAGGAGGGGTTCAGTTTTCATAGAATCATGGAATGGTTTGGGTTGGAAGGGAATTCAAAGCTCATCCTGTTCCAACGTCCCACTGGATCAGGGGCTCAAAGCCCCATCCAACCTGGCCTTGAACACCTCCAGGGATGGGGCAGCCACAGCTTCTCTGGGCAACCTGGGCCAGAGCCTCCCCACCCTCACAGCAAAACATTTCTTCCTAAGATCTAGGAATAGATATTTCTGTTCCCGCCTGTGTGGGGAGGGAGCATTTCACCTTTTAATACAGTAATTAGAAATGCAGTCAGAACATCAAAGTCTGTGTCGTGAGCACGGTCTCCATCCGCAGAGCTGGTGGCATGGGAGATGTTCAGTGCACGTTGGGTGCCCCATGTTGCTACCAGCCAGGAAAGGAGCACCTACACGTGTCGTGGGTGCTGCTGGAGGCCCTGCCACCTGCCACAGATGCTGTGGTGCTAAGGGTGCTGTGTGGGTGCTGGAGCCTGCACCCTCATTGAGCTCTTCATGGCTTCTGGGCTGATTGTGAGCAGATCCTGTGGATGCCTGGCAGGTAGCATGTGTGGCTGCACCTGCTGGCAGCTGATTTATTGGCTGATAAGGGTTTTTTGGGACAAAATGGGCCCTTCCTGCCTTCCCAGGAGACTGAAGAAGCCCCTATTGACACGTTTCTTTTTGCTTATCCTTGCTGGGGTTTCTGCTCATCCTTGCTTGGGTCAGCTGATTGCAGCCTTCAAAGCTATTTGCTCTCAGTTAACTTGCTGGGTTTGCTCTGATTGAAGACGTAGATCATGAGTGATCCTATCAGCTTTGTCCATCCCTGTTGGGGAGCTGATGGGATTTGCTACAGACAAACAGACTTTTTGAGGGCAGGGCAGGTCCTGGAGTTCTTCCTTGGATTTTGTTATGAGGTGTTTCTGTTTGAGCAAACAAGAGGTGATGTTGGCGTCCTGCTGCCACAGGACCTCTTGGGCGGGGGTGCAGCCCTGCAGATGTTGGCTGTTTGGCTTTTCCTGCCTTTGGCACCTCTCAGGTAGGATTTGAGGCAGCATCTCCTGTAGGGCGGGGGATGGAAGCTTTGACTGCTGCCGTCATTGCTAGCAGAAGCCACTGAGGCTGTTGGATGGATGTCTTCCTGGTGGAAGAACTTACTTCATGGAATTTGAGCAAAGTCACCTGAGTTTAAGCATTTGTGTTGTTTTTCCTGGTCTGTGCAGTCACCCCACGGCAGCCGTGTGCACTGCTGTGGCTGTCCTTGGGCTTCAGCCCCAGCCCAGAGGTGTGTGGCCGTCACCCTTCTGTTCAGGTGTCCGTGGGCTGCTGATTCTGTCCTCCTCTTCTCTGGGCCGTGCTGCTGGGCAGGGGGGAGCAGTGCTGAAGGGGCTGGATTGCACGGTGATGGTCCCGTCACCTCCCAAGCTGCCGGCAGCCACCCCGACGCACTCGGTGGCTGTGGTGGTACCAGACACCACCTTTGCATTGAGCATTGCCAGAGGGGCAGCCGTGCTGCCAGCGGCGTGGGTGAGGCAGTGCCAGGCTATTCCTGTGTTCTTGGAAGAGCGGATGCCTGTGCCCGTGGTCCTGTTGCTGCTTGTGGTCTCATGTTTGCAAAGGCTGGGGCACAGCTCGTGCCATCTGTAGCTCACCTGCCTCTGGCTGCACTTTCCCAGAGGGGAGAAAGAGACTGCTCTGATCTTCCATGTCCCCCAGATAAAGGGAACAATGCTGTGTCCCATCGACCAGGATCGGGCGTCTTCCTCCGTGTGGGACCAGCACAGCCCTCCTGTGAGCCATCTCAGTCTCATCTCTGGTCCTGGTGGTGCCAGCAGCAGCCACGGGGCTGGTGGCACCTTTCCCAGTGGGCATCAGGCGCCCATCCTCAATGTGTGCATGCACTTTAGAGCATGCCCTTTGGCTGGGAGCTCACAAAGGGTTTTTTTCTCTCTCCTCCTTGCACAGAGAGGTGGTTAATGTGAAATGGCGTAGTGGATCTTACCCCACCTGGAGTATTGTGTCCAGTTCTGGAGTTTCTGATGTAAGAAGGATATGGAACTGTTGTAATGGGTCCAGAGGAGGCTATGAAGATGATCCAAGGGCTGGAGAACCTCCCATATAGGACAGGATGAGAGTTGGGGTTGTTAAGCCTGGAGAAGAGAAGGCTCCAAGGACACCTTAGAGCAACCTTCCAGTACCTGAAATGGCTACAAGAAAGCTGGGGAGGGACTCGTACCAAGGGCCTGGAGTGACAGGAAGAGGGGGAACAGCTTTGAATTGGAAGGGGGAAGATTTAGATTGGACTTTAGGAAGAAATTCTTCATGATGGAGGTGGGGAGGCCCTGGCCCAGGTTGCCCAGAGCAGTGGTGGCTGCCCCATCCCTGAAAGTGTTCCAGGCCAGGTTGGATGGGGCTTTGAGCCCCCTGATCCAGTGGGAGGTGCCCCTGCCCATGGCAGGGGTTTGGAACAGGATGGGACTCAAGGTCACTTCCAACCCAAACCATTCTGTAATTCTGTGGTTCTGTGATCTCCATCATGGGATGCAGGCGGGGAGTGGAGCGTCTGGCTCTGAACAACTGCTGCTTGTTCAGGAAGGGAAACACTCCAGCTCGGGTCATGCCCTTTAGGAACATCTCTGCACCACTGATTGAAAGGTTAGATGTTTCTGGTTTGAAACTCTTCTGGAAGTTTTATTGGACTGGAAAGCATTTAGGAAGTGATTTTGAATCCATTTGGTTGATTCACTGCTATTCCTGCAGTAAGATGCAGAGCAGTGATTCTGTAATTAATTTAATTACACGCTTATTCAATCCTTCCTAAACTAGTAAAATTCCAGAAAGCTTCTGAATTCAATGAAATGTGATTTTCAGGGGCAGGAGGAAGGGAAGGCAGGGGAATTTCGGGTTGTTTTTTCCCCCTTGCTGGGTTGCACCCCCAGCCCGATGACGCTGCAGCCCCCCAGCCCCGTGGTGCCCATGTGGTTGCTGCAGCCTCACGACCAAGGGCACTCCCAGCTGGATTGTGGTTGTTTTCCAAATTCTTGTCTCTGCCTGGTGCTTCTCTGCCAGAGGGAAACCTTCCAAAGAACCTTAATGAATAAAATCGTAGAAAGCCTTTTTCTCCTGTCCCTCACCTCTTCTATCTCTGCTGTTACCTGATGTTCTTGCTCTGTCTTTGAAGACCCTGAGGGACTGGAGCATGTCCAGAGAAGGAAACGGAGCTGGGCAAGGATCTGGAGCCCAGGGGTTCTGGGAGCAGCTGAGGGACCTGGATTTAGCCTGCAGAAGAGGAGGCTGAGGGGAGACCTCATCTCTCTCTGCAGCTCCTGGAAAGGAGGTTGTGGTGAGGTGAGTGTTGGTCTCTTCTCCCAAGTAATAAGTGATGGGACGAGAGGAAATGGCCTCAAGTTGCACCAGGAGAGGTTTAGATTGGATATTAGGAAAAATTTCATTCCTGACAGAGTGGTGAAGCCTTGGCAGAGGCTGCCCAGGGCAGTGATGGAGTCTCCATCCCTGAGGGGTTCAAGAAGCGTGTGGATGTGGCACTTGGGGACAGGGTTTAGTCAGCTCGGTGGGGTTGGGCTGATGGTTGATGTTGATGATCTTCGAGGTCTTTTGCAACGTTAATGATTCCATGATGAGAGTTCCCACCCACTCTCCACCTTCCCTTTACAGCACAGCACAAAACGGATCTCCTCCCCATTTACCCCTTCCCCCTTTTTCGTTGTTAATTTAAAACTATCATTTCCAAATCTGCCTCCCCTCCACCCTGAGTCTCATTTTTATCTGTTTTTAAACTGCAGAAGGCCATGAATGAGTAACCGAGTATCTCCTGGGCGCTGGAATTTAACAGGCTTTGCCCTTTGTTCAGCTGGGTCAATGCATGAATTCACAAGTTACTAAATTAAAAAAGGAGAAAAAAAGGTAAATGTCTGATTGTGGATTGGATTGGATTTTTTTTTTATCCCTGAAGAAATGAAATACAAAGAGGTACTAGTATTTTCAAATAGTTTAAAAAGGAGCAATTGATTTTCAAATCTGGTTGTACCGAGGGCATTTTTTTATACAAAACTGAGCGCTGAATTGTTTTCTAAAGGGAAAGTAGAAAATCCAACTTTGTGTGTTAGAAGTTAGAAAATTTAAATCTCCTTACAGCATAAACACAGGGAGACTGGACAAAGGTTTGGTGGGCAGAGGTTACAGCAGGAGCATAAAATTACCAGGATGTCACGATGTTTTTTTTCATTTTTCCTTCTTGAAGAAGCCAGTAGTGTCTGGAGTGCTGTAGGAAAAGTGGCAGAGCAGCATCACAGGGAGTGCAGCCGGGTCCTGTTTGCAAGGAGGGACCGTGGCAGCAGGAGCAGCCTTCTCGGAGAGCCTGCACGGAGCCCGTTTGATGTGTTGTGAGTGCACCTTTGTGAGAAATTAAATAAAATACAGGGGTGTTTCCATTAAAAAAAGAATTGAGGGCAGCGCTGGGTGGTTTGTACCAGCTGAGGGTTTGGCCTTGGCTGTGGCTTTCTTCCTAAATCAGGATCATCCCCTGGCCAGGATGGGTCTTGATGTGGGAGGCAATCTGGGATCTGTCTTTGTTGCTGTTCTTTGTAACGAGGATGCTTTTCTGTACCTTTAATGAAGAGCTGCCTCAGCAGAGCTTCCTTGAGAGGGACAGGAGGAGCTTCAGGCTTTTTGTAGGGATCCCATGGCTGTACAAGGTGGGCTTTGCAGTGCTCTACATTTCCATGGGTGGCTTAGTTAAAATAAGAGGACTCATAACTCTCAGCAAGTTGGTCACTGGGATTTTTGGGAGGGACAACTTGAACTTTTCTTTTCGCTCCAACGTGGCAATGCAAGGTGGCCAAGCCTTGCGTTGGGGCCATTGTGGTGGCTGTTGGAGCTCCAGCAGTGTCTCTCAGGGCTGGTTCGTGCTTTGCAATATTTTCCATGTTGATGGGAGACACCTCCCACCCTCCTCCTGGTGTCCTTTGAGTCAGTTCTGAAAAATGCCTTCCTCTGCTCCAGCTGCTCGAGAAGATGACTCCCATGCTGCCTCCTCCTCCTCCTCATCGTCTCTCGGAGTTTTTAAGCTCTGAATGGAGTATCTTACTTCTGTCTGCAGCTCCCTGAAAGGAGGTTGTAGCAGGGTGGGTGCTGGTCTCTTCTTCCAAGTAACAAGGAGTAGGACAAGAGGAAATGGCCTCAAGTTGCACTGGGGGAGGGTCAGATTGGACATCAGGAAAAACTTCTTCACTGACAGAGTGGTGAAGCCCTGGCAGAGGCTGCCCAGGGCAGTGGTGGAGTCTCCATCCCTGGAGGGGTTCAGAAACTGTGTGGCTGTGGCACTTCAGGACAGTGTTTAGTCAGCACGGTGGGATTGGCCTGGCAGTTGGAGTTGGTGATCTTAGAGGTCTTTTCCAGCCTTAATGATTCCATGATCCTATGACCTCCAGAAACTGAGCTGGCTGGTGGTGGCAAGCAGAGCTGGTGGCATTCATGCCCAGTGCCGGTGTGAGCCCAGACGTGTGGCAGTGTAACCTGAGGACCATTGATTCTATCTTGGGAGATGGTTCAAGCCCAAACTTTGTCTCTGTTACACAGAGCAATGGTGATTGATGTCTGGCAACGTGTGGCAAAAAGAGACTTGAAACCTGGGTTCTCTTAACCAGAACTGCATTTTACTTTTTCAGAATTGTTGTCTGTCTCCGATTTGGGTGACTTTGGCTGTTTGCTCGTTCAGTGTTGCCTTTGCCTTTGAGAACTTTTTGCTCTCAAAATGATAAATGCAAGTAGAGACCTTAAACGACCTTAATTTCCCCAAATCAGATGCCTCATGCCTGGTGTGACAGGCTCAGAGTTAAAATTCATATAAATTTTGTAAATCAGTAGGCTGACCTTTTGGTGAACTGGAGAGAAATGTCAAATTTCTGTTTCTCCCCCCGCCCGTAATCAGCAGTCTGTAATGAATGAATTATTCCTAATTTCAAGATTATAGCTCAAAAGGGCACTCGGATGGCTGCAATCCCATAAGAAAGGCTGACCTTTTGGTTGTTTCTGATGAAAAGTCAAGATTTTTCCCAAACTTAGCAGTCCATAATGGACTACATGGGATGATCCTGTGCCTTGGTGGGAGCAGCTCCCCGTTTCTTTTCTTGATGTATTTATACTCACATCATATGAGACCCCAGAGCGCATTCCCAGAGTCGATTGGGTGCCAAGGCTCCTCTTCAGCTCCAGAGCAACTCTGAGATAAATGATTCCCCTCCTCCTCCATGAAGAATCGATGATTTGTCATCCCCTGCCTTGAACACAGCGGCTGCGTTGTTGCTGTCCACAGGTTTCTGTGGTGCTGTGTATGTGCAGGAGGGTCTCTCAGCTCTCTCTTGCTTGAGATAAGAGGACTTTGAGGCCCACAAGGAGCAATAAAGGTGTGTTTCCCATGAGACGTTCCAAATGACCATAGATGAAAATGCTCAAGAGAGTTCTAGGTTTGGAAAATGCCTTTATCTATTGATAACATCATGTACAAGCAGGACTGTGCACCTGCAAGGGAGCATTGGGATTCTTCCTGTCAGTGGGATGTTTCTTTTGAGCATTAGGTGGGAAACATCCATGGAGCTGGATGATAAGACCAGGTTGGATGGAGTTGGATGGAGTCTTGAGCCCCCTGATGCAGTGGGAGGTGACCCTGCCCATTGCAGGGGGTTTGAACTGGGTGATCTTTAAGGTCCGTTCCAACCCAACCATTCCAACCCAAACCATTCTATGATTCTATGATAAATTGTATTTGTATATGGGGTGCCCTCTGTGTGGTACCCAGGTGTGCTTGTGGGTGTGATAGGTGCCTGGCTTCTTGGCTTCTGGGTACTGGTCAGGTTTATTGGTGATGTAGAGATGAGGAATCGCACGTGCTTTGCCTCTGTGGCTTTTGTCACTGTGGCCTGGGCTTCCCCTTCGGTACATAAAGATATTTTATAATAGAAAACAGCTGAGCTTGATTTATAGACAGAAAAACTTTCATAAAACGCACCCAGATTGTGAAACGCTCGACCATGCAGGGCTGGAGGAGCTGGTGGCATCTCGGGTGGCTTCTCTGGTGTTGTACCTGGGGTGCCCCATTGTGCTGGCGCTGTCCCTGTGGCACTGGTGTCTGTGTAGCACTGGCATTGTCCCTGTGGGGCTGGCGTTGCCCCTGCAGCACTGGAGTCCCCGTGGTGCTGGCGTTGCCCCCGCGAGCGCAGTCCTGGCGCTGCGTTTCACCACCTCGCAGATGTGATCCCCTGCGGCCGAGTCCTCCCCACTGAGCCCCACGTTCTCTGTGCTGCCCAGTTTCGGTCCCTTCCCGTGTGCTCGGAGCCCTCCAATGGGCTGTGGGAAGTGGGAGACTGCACGGAGCACCAGGTTTTCATGGTTGGCCATCACTGAAACTTTAAAAAAAGGGATTTATGTGTGAAAAAGCCAACGCTCAGGTGGATGGGATAACTCCTTCCTGCGCTGCTGGCAGAGGCAAAGGTTCCTAAAACCAACACATCCATCCTATGGAACTCACTTTTGAATATTGAGCCGAAATTGCTTTCACTTTCCGTTTTCTGGTTCTCCTCCCCAGCACAGCAAAACGTTGGCGGCAGCAACGTGGGAGCAACTTTTAAACTTACACCCAGTTTTCATTTTAATTTTATTAAATTGTGAAAATATTTCTAGTAGGAATACATTTTGCAATAGATTTCGAAATAGATTTTGCAAATTGTATCACCAGCAGTATTAAAGGAATAACTGTCAAGTGTGGAATTATTTGGCAGTGTTTCTGAAGCATTGAGATGACAGAATAGTGGAATGGTTTGCATTGGAAGGGACCCTAAAGGCCGTGCAGTTCCAACCCCCCTACCATGGGCAGGGACACCTCCCACTGGATCAGGGGCCTCAAAACCCCATCCAGCCTGGCCTTGAAGTGCTGGATCACGGGGTAAAACTTGCTCTCCCACTGGCCTTTCCAGCTCTTCTGTCACATGATGGAGACCAGGAGCCACGTTGGGTCTTAAAAAATACTAATGAAAAACCAAATGTCTGCAGGTTTGATGTCCTTCAGTTTCTGTAATTCATTTAAAACTTATAGAGGAGGTCCTGATTTTATTTTGTGTGGAGCCAACTAAGTCATGGGTAACAGCGTGTGTGCAGATGGGGACTGCTCACCCTGGCTGGCACGAAGGGCTGCCTTCACTTTGGGACAGTCCCTGCAGTCTCAGCAACTGGGTCAGAAGTGTTGCTTTGCCACCTTCTCAAACCTTGGAAATGTTTGGCAACAGCCAAGTGTGCCACAAAGTTTTTGTTTTGTTTTCCAAAATACGTTCTCATCTTATGGGCCAAAACCCCCCAAGCCCAGAGCTGAAGGATTCCCCTCACCCAACCACGTGGGGTCCTGGTGGTGCCGTGTGGCTGGTGAGGAGAAGCAGCAGTGTGGAGATTGGTGCAGCCTGTTGCTGGTGCCAAGGGTGGATTTAACCGATGCAGGTTGGACGTTGTCCCACAGCATCACTGCCAGAGGTCCCCAAGCACCCGCAGAGCGGCGCTGCTGGTGGCTCCTCACCCCCTGCCCATGCAAGGGGCCTCCCCACCGAGCTGCTGCTCCCACATCAGTGCTTCTAATCCTTCTCCCAGCCGGAGAGGCAAGACTCTTGGGTGAGCAGGATTTGTCAGGCCGTGCACCAAGAAGTGGGTTTGGAGGGCTCTGCTGCTTCCAAGTTGCCTGTCAGGAGCTCCCTCTCAGTGTCTGTGTGTGGGGGCTGTCGACACTTCACTGAGCGAGGCGTTCAAGATGGTTTTTATGGGAATGCTTCAAGCTGCTTCCGTCCTGTTGGGTTTTGAGTGTCTGGTTTTATGTTTATAAAATAGTAAAAAAACAACAACTGGATAAATTAATGAGAGAAATCACTGCCTACGGCAGCCGAGCACAAAGACAATGCCTCTTGCCCATGAAGCCCCTGAGCTGCAGCTCGCTGGAGGATGGAGATGATTCTTGGAGACTTTCCTTCTCTCTAAGGAAGGGAGTGTGTCCTGGAAAGGGCCTGTCTGTGTGGGAGGAGGCTTTTCTTCTAAGCCCTGTGAAAGGTGAAGGTGTCTGTTCCATAAATGAAATAAAAAAGGTTAAACTTCTATTATTTGGTGCTTCCAAATGTCTTTCCCTTTATGATAAAAAGTTTTTGCTATCCAGAAGTTGTGTGTAGCTGCTCTGATATAGTCAACCTCCAGTTTTCGAGAAGGCAAAGACCTTCAAATGGAAGAGGGCTCTCTGAAGGCTCTGCAGCTCTTCTGCTTGTGCTTGCAAGGGATGTCTGAGCAGTAACAGGGTAACTGGCAGGAGACCAAGGACCACTGTTGTCCAACAGATTAGATTCCTGATGATGGCACAAGATCATCAATTTGGATGTCAGAGAGCCAATAAAGGGAGGAGACCTTTGAACCACAGCGTGTAACTCTGATATCTTCTGGGTCATAGAATCATAGAATGGTTTGGGTTGGAAGGGGCCTCAAAGCCCATCCAGTTCCAACCCCCCTGCCATGGGCAGGGACACCTCCCACTGGATCACGGGGCTCTCTGGATCAAGGTGCTCAAAGCCCCATTTTGAAAGCACTGGAAGAGGCTGTCAAGGGCAGTGGTGGCATCACATCCAACCTGGCCTTGAACACCTCCAGGGATGGGGCAGCCACCACTGCTCTGGGCAACCTGGACCAGGGCCTCCCCACCCTCACAGGGAAACATTTCTCCCTAAGATCTCATCTCAATCTCCCCTCTTTCAGCTCAAAACCGTTCCCTCTCATCCTATCCCTTCCCTCCCTGATCAAGAGGCCTCCTCCAGCTTGCCTATAGGCAGAGTCTGAGTTGGGTTTTGTAAGCAACCTCATCAAGGAGTTCCCAGCAGTCTTCACCTGTCTGTCTTCTACCCAGTTGGGATGGGTGGTTTCTCAGCTCCATGGCTCATGTGCCATTTGAGGCAGGGTTTTCTCATCTGATATTCATCTTTAAAGAAAATGTAGTAGTGTACAGTTCCAGCTGTGTAGTGCTGGAAGTGAAATACAAAAAGCATAAAACGTAAAGTATTTGACTCTGGAAAGAAGCACATGGGGGAGATGTTGGAGAGAGTGGGTTTGTGTGACCTGTGTGGTTGCCCTTTCCAGTGGCTTGTTTTGGTTGATTTGTTTTGCAGATCATTCAAAAAATGAGTCGGTGCTCACTCAGACTGACATTAGAAAGTGACACCCAGAGTTATGGGCAGTCACAGACAATGGGAGCAGCTCATGGTTCAGTTCTTTTCTCCAGCGAGCTCAAAACCATGGAGGATGGTCAGAGGAAAATACATCTTCTGTCCACCAGACACAACTGGTTGAGATTTACGCTTTGCTTTCAGATTTTGTTTTCCTGCACCAGGGTGGAGGAAGGCAGTAGTTGTGTTGGCACTGCAAGGATGTTGATTAGAGCCTTAAGACCAGGAGCAGTTGATCTGGCAGTTGGCTGCCAAGCCACGTGTGTTGGCCAATGCTATTTGAAGCCTGGCCAGCGTGCTTGGATGTTGGCCTCCTGGGTGAGTGTCGATGCTGCTGTTCCTGTAGGAGCACTGTCGCTGCTGACCGTGGAGCTCTGCCATGCACGTGTGGCTGGACAGGAATTGAGGATGCCTCCAGTTCCCTGAAGAGCAAATCCACTGGATGGATAACCAGATCGGGGTGGGAAGGGTCACTTCTCTACTAAGAAGTTACTGTGTCAGAGACTGACTCGGAGCTTGGGCTGTGTTTGAAGTTCAGACCTTGGTGGAGATCCAGAGAGTGCTCAGTGAGTGGGTCAGGGCAACAGTGAGGTCTGGACTCTGATGGTTGGCAAGGAGAGACCAGAACAGGCATTTGGGTCTCGGACATTCGGGTATTTCTGCCAAGTCCAAATGTCGGGAGGCTGTGGCAACTGTTCAGCTGTTTTCACTCGTTGAGTTTGTGCCACTGCTCAGCAGCTGATCCTGGTGTCCAGTTGTGTTCCTGCCACCAGGGAACCCTCCAGGAAACCTGCATTTTTTTCCAGAGAGAAAGCCATCAGCAGACCCCAAAGAGCAATACCTGGTTATGTATTTCAGCTGCTTGTTTGTCAGCCTGCATAAACACCCTTTGGATAGTGTTCTCTATCACAGAGATCCCTCCATCCTGGAACACCCTTCCTAGCTTTGGAAAAATCAAATGACCCTGTTTTCATTGAATATTAATTGCTGTAGCAATAAGAGGTTTGCACTGCTCTTAATATTTTCACTTCTGCTGGCCAAGTTGTGTCTATTGGCTTTTTGATGTTTTGACTACCCAGGAGTTGCTGGGGTTGGCCCTGTCTCTTGGACAACTTCTCCAAAACAAAGGAATGATCTTGTGAATAAACTGCAGAATTGAAATTCAGGAGATAAGTGTCTGGTTCTCACGGAATCTTTTTCTGTGTCTCTGGACGAGTTGCATAATCTGCCTTAAACTTCACAGCACAAGAACTGAAGAGAAATTATTTCATCAACTCACATTGCAGTTGTTGATATTGACTTGTGTCTGGGAGACATCAGGATGTTGTAGACGTTTTGGTTCATGTTTCTCATAGCTTTGAATGATTGAGTGACTGAATCATAGAATCATAGAATATCCTGAGTTGAAAGGGACCCACAAGGACCAAGTTAGACCAAGTCCAACTCCTGTCGCTGCATAGGATAACCCCACAGTTCACACTGTTGTGTTTGAGGGTGTTATCCAAATGCTTCTGGAATATTATCAGGCTTGGCACTATGACTGCCTCCCTGGGAGCTGTTCCAGAGCTCCACCACCTGTTGTGGGTGGTGAAGGATCTTTTTGAAATGTTAAGCCTAACCCTTGCCAGGCACATTTTCCTACAATCCCTGGGGTCCTGAGCCCTCTTTACACAGAAGCTTTGCCTTTTCATTTGCCTTGTCCTCTTCAGAGGTAGAAAAAAAGTCTTTTACCTTCAAGAGGGCTTTTTCCTGGTAGACTTGACTAAGTTTTTCATGGAGTTTAGATAAGCAACTGGCATCAGCAGACTTAGCAGAGGTGCTGGGGATATTGGCATACAAGGAGCTGTGTCGTTATCAAACAGTTTTAGCAGGGCCTGTAGAAATAGGACAAGAGGTAATGGTTTTAAACTTAAGAGAAGCTTAAATGAGTTATTAGGAAGAAATTTTTCATGCTGATGGTGGGGAGGCCCTGGCCCAGGTTGCCCAGAGCAGTGGTGGCTGCCCCATCCCTGGAGGTGTTCAGGGCCAGGTTGGATGGGGCTTTTGAGCCCCCTGATCCAGTGGGAGGTGTCCCTGCCCATGGCAGGGGGGTTGAAACTGGATGGGCTTTAAGGTCCCTTCCAACCCAAATTCCATGACTCTATGATTTTATAAGTGTGATTATTTCCAGGTCAGAGCTGAGGTACCCCAACAATAAACCCAACACTGTGCGCGTGTTATGCTCAGTCGATGATAAACTCCTTTATTGCTGCCTGTCTGCTATATTCAGCTAGCACTGAATTTTCTTCCAAAGTAGCAATAAATAATAATAAAAAGTTGCTTCTGTGGTGTTGTTCTGAGCGCTGACAATGGCCTTTGGAAGGAGGAGGTCGCCATGGCTACTCTCCGTGCCGCGCTGCCTAATGCGGCAGAAACAGATTTGGCTTTTCCTTTAGATGTAATGAATAGCAAACTGCTGTGTGTTCATTAAGAGAAGCAGCTTCAGGGGTTAAGTGTTTCTTTGCTGGAGCTGCAGTCTAGGGCAGGAATAAAACAGAAATTGGGCAGCCAAGGAGGAAAACGGGTTTGTGAGACATAAAGTGGGAAGAAAATAATTGCTACCTAGTTCTTTCTTTCCTTGGATTCTGCGTCTGTAAGTCGGGATCCTTGGGTCCAGGCGATGCAGGTTTTTATTAGATGTGATCAAATCTGCTGGAGAATGAGCTTTGGTTTTGGCAGGAACCCATCTGAGTAGTTCAGGCTCATGGACTGCAGTCACCCAACCCGGGAAGGATGGAGGAAAACAGGGCTGGCTTTAACGTCTGGACAGCACTCGTGTGAGTCCAGGTGATGCTCTGCCCACCTTTCTTGGACCTGTAGCTTTCAAGGCTGGAAGGACTCATAGTCATCCAGTCGCAACTTCCTGCACTGCCCAGGGCACCAACTCTGTATTCAAACCCAGGGAATTGTTTGGCCAAAAGTTTATGTTTAGAAAAAGGATTTCAGGCTCTGGAAATGCTGTTGGTCTCTCCCAGTTTTAGATATCTGTGCTTGTAGTCATCAAGGAGGGATGGGCACATGTCAGATCCCAGCTGTAGGATAGGAGGAGCTGGTTGGTGGTTGTGCCTCTTTCTCTCCCGTCTTCTTTGTGATGGTTGCACCAGGAAGGGAAGCAGCACAGTAAAACAATCACAGAATTACAGAGTAGTAGGGATTAGAAGGGACTTATGGAGATAAGGAGTCCAACCCCCCTGCTAAAACAGGCTCACCTCAAACAGGGTTGTACAGGAATGCATCCAGGTGGGTTTTGAATATCTCCAGAGAAGGAGACTCTGCAGCCTCTTTGGGCAGTTGGTTCCAGTGCTCCGTCACCCTCACAATAAAGGAGTTTTTCCTCCTGTTCAGGTGGACCTTCCTTTGTTCCAGTTTGTGCCCATTGCCACTTGTCCTGATGGCATGGGTGGTGTGGGTACATCGCACACCCTCGATATCATCTTCTGAACACCCCTCACCTCCTCCGAGGCCTTACGTGGGCTGCAGGACTCCTGGTGGTCTCCACTATGATATTTAATCAGTCTCCAGCTGTTCTTCCAGAACACTGTCCATCTTTGGGTTGGGGTGGGGTTTTTTCCTGGTTGTACAGTCTTGTGTTTGGCTGCATAAAAATGCATGTCTTGTTTAAACGAGTCCAGCACACCCATCGATCCGGACGGCGCTGTGCTGGGGACCTGTCCTCTTTAATTATGTGCAACTAATTTTTAATGCTGTATTCCCTGCAAACATGGCTGGGAATGATTTTCTGGCCGCTCGTAAATCCTTGATAGGTATTGAATCCTTCCAGGGATTGCTTTTGCTTGGAAGAAAGGAGGATTTCCCCTTTACAGTTAGTTCTCAAAATGTATCAAATAGCTGTTTTTTAACCCTTTCAGTATCTGTTTGCATTGATTTCTTTTCTAGGGCTGATTTTTTTTTTTTTGGAATCAACATCTTGTACGATAGTAAACTCTGCAAAAATCTAACTCTTAGGCTAAAACAATGATCTTCCACAACCAAATCCATAAATCTTACCAGCACGTAGTGCCAGGTCTGTTTGACAGGGCGAGGTTCCTTTCTCCTTCCCATACGGGCAGAACATCTTGCTGAGGCGTTTTCAGCCTGGTTGGCACTCACTGTTCACACCTGCAGGAAAACGATTTCTAATCCGTTCCGCACATTTTTCTGGCTGGGGTGTGTTGGTTGTATCTGCCAGGGGTACAGGAGCCTCTCTCTCTGATCTGGCAACAACCACCATGTCTTCATAATTACATTTTCTCTGCCTTCTTTTGTGTAACAGTATTAATTGATACTTAGAGAAAGAGAATGAGCCATGGGCTGCTGGGAAGCTCCAGCTATGTCAGAAGACCACGTTATTGTTTCCTTGTGTCCTGACCTGTTGGCATTTGGTGTGGTAGACCATGGTAGGGATGTTTACCAAAACCCCAGCCCTTCTTTAGGAGTTTGAAAGGAGTCTGAGGAGGAGGACCTAGACCTGGGAACAGTCCAATGGGAATATTGGAAGAGAGCAATAATCCAAGGGGAGACTGGATGTTAGGAAAAATTTCTTTACTGTAAGAGTGTTAGAGAACTGGAAGAGGCTGCCCAGGGCAGTGGTGGAGTCACACCCAACCTGGCCTTGAACACCTTCAGGGATGAGGCAGCCATGAATTCTCTGGGCAATCTGTGCCATCTCCCACCCAATGATGGGAGATGAAGGGAGGAAGGCTGGGCAAGACTTTAAAACCAGTGTTTGAGCATTTTTTCAGGGAATCGGAGAAACAAGGGCAAGGGCTGGGTTCTGCACCTGGGGCACAGCAACCCTGGATGTCAGTACTGACTGGGGTCTGAGAGGCTGGAGAGCAGCCCTGCGGAGAGGGACCTCGGGGTTCTGGTCAACAGCAAGTTGAACCAACAGTGAGCCCTGGCAGCCAAGAGGGCAACCGTGTCCTGGGGGGCATCCAGCACGGCATTGCCAGCTGGGAGAGGGAGGGGATTGTCCTGCTCTGCCTTGCACTGGTGAGGCCCCACCTTGAGCACTGGGGGCAGTTCTGGGCTCCACAGGATAAAAAGGACATCAAACCACTGGAGAGTGCTCAGAGGAGAGCACAAAGCTGGTGAAGGGTCTGGAGGAGAAATCGTATGAGGAGAGGCTGAAGTCACTTGGTCTGTTCAACATAGAGAGGAGGAGACTGAGGGGAGATCGCAGAGCTGTTCGCTGCCTTCTCACAGGAGAGGGAGGGGAAACAGGGACTGATCTTGCCTCACTTGCAACCTATGATAGGCCCTGAGGGAATGGCAGGAAGATGTGCCAGGGGAAGTTTAGATTGGGTATCAGGAAGAGGTTCTTACACCAGGGAAGCAGTCCCAGCACCCAGTCTGCAGCATTCCGGAAGCATTTGGCCAATGACCTCAGTCTCACAGAGTGAATGTCGGGGTGTCCTCTGTAGGGATAAGAGTTGGGCTCTCTGATCCTTTTGGGCTCCTTCCAACTCAGTTAACTCTATGATTCTATGAAATGTGACGATTTAGTAAAAGGAGGGCTGTAAAATGAGCATGGTGTGGTGGAACGCAGGAGAGGGACAGTGGCCTCTTGTGAGAGGGGTTTGGGAGGGTGCTGACACCCAGTGATTTCCAAACTCGCAGCTGGCATCTACGTTGACACAGCCTGGGAGTCGTCGGACCTTGCCCAGCTCCTACCCAATTGGAGACCCATGCGAACGCCAGCAGTGGTGCCCACGTCTGAATTGTGAGCAGTATTTTGCCATATTCAATTTTTACTTTACTAAAATGAATATCATGGGCTTTTTAATAGTCATAAGAGCATAAAAATCTCAGTATATCACGATTCATCATCCTTTAAAAATTGAATTTTTGTTGAATTACGCCTTGCCACTGTAGTGCTGTGGAAAACCTCTTATTATTCATAACTATAAATACAGCGATGTCGAGATTTAACTGGTGCCTGAAGGCTTTATGCTGCACTTTTGTATTGACAAAGCAAACAGACTTATGGATTGGTTTAAGTTTATGGAACCGGAGGCGGCTGAGCCAATCCCTGGTATTGGAAGCAACAATCATAGAATCAAGGAATGGTTTGTGTTGGAAGAAACCTCTAAGCCCATCCAGTTCCACCCCTCTGCTGTGGGCAGGGGCACCTCCCACTGGATCAGGGGGCTGAAAGCCCCATCCAGCCTGGCCTTGAACACCTCCAGGGATGGGGCAGCCACCACTGCTCTGGGCAACCTGGGCCAGGGCCTCCCCACCCTCACAGCAAAACATTTCTTCCCAAGATCTCATCTCAATCTCCCCTCTTTCAGCTCAACACCATTTCCCCTCACCCTATCCCTGTACTCCCTGATCAAGAGCCCCTCCCCAGCTTTCCTGGAGCCCCTTTCAGTACTGGGAGGCTGCTCTAATGTTTCCCTGGAGCCTTCTTTTCTCCAGGCTGATCAACCCCAACTCTCTCAGCCTGTCCTCAAGGACTCTGTCCTCTCCAGTCTTCTCTCCCTTCCTGAGCTGTCTCTGGGTAGGCAGGAGGGTTTGGAGCCACTTAGGCTGTTCAGGACTGAGATAAACGGCCACCAAAAAAAATAGGTAGGATCCCTGTTGGATGGATGTTTATCTTTCTGTATACCAGCTTGGTCAGGCTACTGGAGAACACATTTTGGAACCAGCACCAGCTTGGAGACAGCCCTTGGTTTTGTGATAGTGGAGAACAGGTTGTGTGATGGAAGGAAGATCTGGAGAAGGATCCCCCAAAACTGCTCAGTTTGCCCAGGTCTTCATCAGCACAGAGGAGTGAACGAACCCTAATTGAAGAGGCTTTCCTTGGGAAGGGTCTCCTTGGTGGCATCCATAAATACTTCCATGATACTCCTTGTCCCAGATGAACATTTAAGCAAACATTGGTGGGATTGCTGGTGAGGGCAGACCCGGCTGGGAGGAAGCTTGGCTTTGTGAGTGTCTATTTTGGGCCTGAAACGTGGAAAAGTCCCGTAAGCTGGTGCTGAGCTGAGGTGGAATTGGAGCCCTGTGCAAGGATTTTACTGCAACACAAAAGAGAAGTGAGTTAATCTTTTACAGGAAATAATTAACATATGAAAATCAAACTGTGATTGGATAAACTTGGTCTCTGGGGATGAGGTGGGAAAAATCCTGATTGGATTTGGAGGGAATTTTTTTTTTGGAGTGGTTATAATTAGACATTTACACATAGTGAAAGCAGTTTTGCTCTTGGATGTTGGTTATCATGGCCCACAAGTTGTTTGGAGTTTTGTTTGGTTTATGATCTCTTTTCTTAATATAGCACTGGGCTCGCAGAGGGCTGGCAGGGCCGCGTTTGACTTTTGCCTTAGTTTGGACATTCAATATTTTTGTTACAAAATATAACTCTGCTGCCTTTTTTTTTTCCCTTTAAAAACAAAAATTAATAATCTCTTGGGAACTGAAATTCTGTATTTGAGAAATTGCAAAGCCTCCATTTTGGGCTTTCTTCCACTGAAAGCAAGGCAACAAAATTGGTGATTGCACAGTGCTTCTATTTTGTACTGTATTTCAAAACCAATTTCCATGTAGGCATTCAGAGATACAGAAGAACGTTAAAAATCAGATGCCTAAAGGGTTTGTAGGTTGAAAGAACAGGCTGGTCATTAAGAGATGTTGGCCAAGAAGGCCACCAGCATCCTGGTTTGTATCAGCCATGGTGTGGCAGAAGGAGCCGGGAAGGGATCTTCCCCGAGCACTTGGCACTGGTGAGGCTGCACCTCGAATCCTGGGTTCACTATAAGAAAGTCATTGAGGGGCTGGAGTGCATCCAGAGAAGGGAACGGAGCTGGAGAAGGGTCTGGAGCCCAGGGGTTCTGGGAGCAGCTGAGGGACCTGGGTTTAGCCTGGAGAAGAGGAGGCTGAGGGGAGACCTCTCTGCAACTCCTGGAAAGGAGGTTGTGGTGAGGTGGGTGCTGAGCTCTGCTCCCAAGTAACAAGTGATAGGATGAGAGGAAATGGCCTCAGATTGCACCAGGGGAGGTTTAGATCAGATATTAGGGAAAAAGTCTTTACTTAAAGAGTGGTGAAGCCCTGGCAGAGGCTACCGAGGGCAGTGGTGGATTCTCCATCCCTGGAGGGTTTCAGAGAACATGTGGCATTACGGGATGTGGTTTAGTGGGCACGGTGGGGTTGGGCTGATGGTTAGACTGGATGCTCATGGAGGTCTTTTTCCAACTGAAATGATTCTGTAGTTCTATGTTTCTGTTGTTCTGTGATGTGTTGAGCCCCTGCCAGTGAAGGTGCTTATCACTATGTATTTAAAACACTATTTAAAACTCCTGCTGCATGTGCTGGAGGGTTGCTGCCATCACCAGACCTGTGGGATAGGTCATTGGGCTCATCTCTCCAGCTGTGCCTGACAACCCAGGTTTGCTCCCTGCACAGGTCAGGGCAGTTGGGATGTGTTTGGCAGAGGATGAGGATGGTGACAGTGGTTGGGCAGAAATCCCTCCCTTTGTTTTTGCAAAAACGTTGGGTTTTTGCATGGGAATGATCTGTACCAGGATGGAAATAATTTCCATGGACAAGTTTCTTTCTTAGGGATGATCTTGAACCTGCTGGGTGGTGGCTGCTGAAGCAGGAACAAAGGGGGTCTGTGCTGCTGTAATTCTGGATTTAATGTGATGATGGTCAAAAGGGAAGAGACTCCTGTGCATGGACACCTGGGCTGACAGCACGGCTCACTGGGCTGGACCTGGCCTCTTCCTCCCTGGCAGCAGCGCTGCTGGGGACCAGCACTGGCCCCTGCCCAGGGCACCTGGTGGGGCTGTGGGCACTGATGTAGGGGGACCACGGACACTTCACAAGAGGGTCCTGGAAGCTACCAGCACTGGTGCAGAGACTTGAGAGATACCAGCAGCTGCTTTGGAGTGTTGGCTGCATGGAGAGGAGAGGGCAGTGCTGGTGCCAGAGTTGGGGTTTGGCATCCAGTGCCTCCAAAGGGTGATTTCTGAAGCTTTTCCCAGTGCAGATGCCCAGGAGATGCTTCACCGTGGTTGGTGCTTGTTTTACAAGTGTCTAGTGCTGTTTTCCCTCTGCCTTCAGAGGTGACCATTAATTTGAAGGAAAACAGGAAAAACTGGTTCAGTGTCATGAGGAAACCTGAAAAGGAGAGGATTAACATACCTGCACCTGCAGAAATGGATGAAGCAGGGGGTCACCATTCTGGCCAGAAGGGGACCAGACATTCCCTGCTCACCCTGCTCTTCCACACAGCATCATTTGGGCAGGGTTTGCACTGCCTGTGTGCTTCAACCGTGGCTCAGCACCACTGGGATCAGGTTAAATGGGTCAAAGAGTGGCTTTGGCTGCTCCCTAAACCTCACTCAGGCTTTTTAAAAGATGTCTTCAGTATAATCACAGAATCACAGAATGGTTTGGGTCAGAAGGGACCATAAAGCCCATCCAGTTCCAGCCCCCTGCTGTGGGCAGGGACACCTCCCACTGGATCAAGGTGCTCAAACCCCCATTTTGAAAGCACTGGAAGAGGCTGTCAAGGGCAGTGGTGGCATCATATCCAACCTGGCCTTGAACACCTCCAGGGATGGGGCAGCCACCACTTCCCTGGGCAACCTGGGCCAGAGCCTCCCCACTCTCACAGCAAAACATTGCTCCCTAAGATCTCATCTCAATCTCCCCTCTTTCAGCTCAAAACCATTCCCCCTCATCCTATCCCTGTTCTCCCTGATCAAGAGCCCCTCCCCAGCTTTCCTGGAGCCCCTTTCAGTACTGGGAGGCTGCTCTAAGGTCTCCCCAGAGCCTTCTCTTCCCTAGGCTGAACAAGTCCAACTCTCTGTAAGAGATGTGGGGTTTGTGACTGGTCAGCCCTGGAGGACGCTGGAGGCAGAGGACACAAATACCAGCGTGGAGGAATGGTGGGATGTTTAACTCAATCCATAGTAAAAGAGGAGATGCCAATTGTTGACCTGCAAGCCTGGCTGGTACAGGGGAAAGTGTAAGTGGGGGAACGCTCTGGTTGCTGGGAGCAGGGTGTGGTGGCAGCTGCCAGATGCGTCTTTTAAAGCTGGGAAAAGGTGACGGGTTTGGGTTTTGCAGAGGCCAATTTGTTTTTTTCCATGGGACCAGGCACTTTATCACTAGATCAGAGGCTCTCCAGGAGGGTGAGCAGTGCTGGTTCCCTATGGGTGTTGTTTCACATGACTTTCCCCAGCACAGCTGGTGCTTGTACTCGGCGTCCGTTGGCCTCTCTGGTTAATGATTGCCCTGTGACTGCTCATAACTCAACTTTGTAAATACCTGGAGTGAGCAAGGAGCCAAACCTGAGCAGGGGACCACATTCCGGTGCTCATCCGGCATCCTGCAGAGTGAGCAGTGCTTGGGCAGGACCAGCACCTTTGGGTGTTATCCATCTTTCTTCCAAAAGGTGGCTGCTGCTCTGGCACTGCTGGTGGATGAGAAGCTCAACATGACCGGCAGTGTGTGCTCAGAGCCGAGAAAGCCACCTGTGTCCTGGGCTGCATCAAAGCAGTGGGACCAGCAGGGCAAGGGAGGGGATTCTGCCCCTCTGCCCCTACCTGGAGCCCTGTGTCCAGTTCTGGAGTCCTCAGCACAGGAAGGACGTGGAGCTGTTGGCGTGAGTCCAGAGGATGCCCCAGAGGTGATCCAAGGGCTGGAGCAACACCCATAGGAGGACAGGCTGAGAGAGCTGGAGTTGAAGGCTGTGGGGAGACCTTAGAGCAGCCTCCTAGTACTGAAAGGGGCTCCAGGAAACCTGCAGAGGAGCTCTGGATCAGGGAGGGCAGGGATAGGATGAGGAGCAATAGTTTTCAACTGAAAGAGATTGAGATGAGATCTTAGGGAGAAATGTTTTGCTGTGAGGGTTCCCAGAGCAGTGGTGGCTGCCCCGTCCCTGGAGGTGTTCAAGGCCAGGCTGGATGGGGCTTTGAGCCCCCTGATCCAGTGGGAGGTGTCCCTGCCCATGATAGGGGGTGGAACTGGATGGGCTTTGAGGTTCCTCCCAACCCAAACTGTTCCATGATTCTATGAAAATCAGTAGAGTGGTCACAGTGCTCAGCACAGAGTCTGAACATGAAAGGGACTGGAGAAATACTCCCGGCTTTCCAGAACTGAACCTGGGTTGTGGCATCTCGGATACTGCCCTGGTCCCTGGTGCATCAACCATGGATGGAGGAAAATGTGTTCATGCCCTAACTTGCAATACCTGGTTTAAATATGGAATTTATTCATTCCAAGTCTCCCCCTTGCAAGAGAGAGGAACTCTAGGTCAGAGGGCCAGGCCTCCAAACAGATTTCTTTAGTTATTAACTAAAGTGGTTATCACTATAGAGATGCTTGTAAAGGCCTTATGGATCATAACTGAGTATTCCTTATGGATCCATGTCTGTGTTGCAGCTCTGGGATGGTGCAGGTGCACGCGGTGGGGATGTGGCTCAGCCCCATCCCATGCCAGGAGCAGCCCCTTTGCAAGGCTTATCCCAAACCCACGGAGCGCCTGGCACTGTCTTCAAATCCCATTCACCAAAGATGATATTATTTTTATTGATTTACCCCCAAAGCTGCTGCCATTGGTCGTTTCTGGGTGACCGGCTGACTCCGCGTGATGTGTTTTAATGGTCACATACTTGGTGCTGGTTAAATAGTGCCCAACAAGGAAACTGGGGAAAAACCACGCTGGGATAATTGAAGAAAAACAAGGATTATGAAAACAGCTCTGGGGCGCTGACTGCCGGAAGAGAAGCCTGTTTTGTGGGTTTGTTGCTGCACCTTTGCTTCAAAAAAAATGGGAGCAGTTGTCCCACTGGTTTTCCCAGCAGATGGGTGACTGCATCACCAGCACGTTCACCCGTCTGGGAGGTGATGATCCTGGTCTGGATTTGTGTCCTTAACTAGTACTGCCTTTGGAAGAGGACTCGATTAGTAGTTCTCCTTTAAAACCAAAAACCAAAACCAGGCCCACGATGCACACAGAGACATTTTTTTAAAAAAGAAGAAAAAAAAGGGAAAAAAAGCGTGCCATTTTAATTAAAAATGTTTCCAAAACTGTTAAAGTGACCCTAAAATTCAGATTATTGATGCCAATGCAAGAGGAAATATAAATAATATGACTGGATACTGTTGCCATCTCTACTGCCTTTGTTACAGCATCATCCGCTGTGGGAAATCCTCCTCGTGTGGGTTAGGAAATTCAGCATTTGGGTTTTATGGTTAATTCTGCTCTTGTTATGGGGAAGGACATGGGTGTTCCCGTGCTGCCAGTGAGAGCTGATGTGATAATCTCCACTATCAAGAGTGTGCAGGGGTCTGCAAAACCGGCAGGGACCGGGACCAGGGCCAGGACCAGGACCAGGACAAGGTCGGTGACCAGGACAGGGACTGGGACAGGGTCAGGGTCAGGGTCAGGGTCATGGATTGGGACAGGGTCACAGACCAGGACAGGTACCAGGACAGGGACAGGGACATAGTCAGGGACTAGGAGAGGGTCAGGGTCACAGACTGGGACAGGGACCAGGACAGGGTTAAGGACTGGAATGGGGTCAGGGATTAGGACAGGAACCAGAACTGGCAGAGGGTCTGGGACAGAGGCTGGGGCAGGACAGGGCCCTCTCCACAACCTGTTGGACAGAGCATGCTTTCTCCCCCAAGGAGCCTTGCACTTCTATCCATGGTGTCCAAATCCTGGTACCTCCACAGATGCCTCTCCCATGGGAGTGAAGCTCCCAGTCACTGATTTCAGTGTGTTTGCCAAAACTTTAATAGGAGCTACAAAAAAAAAAGCCCATGTAAAGCCCTAAGTGTTGTTTTAATGTACGTTTTATTTTGAGTGCAAGACTTTATGAGCTTGAGCTTGAGGTTTTAAAGCCTTTCCCAAATTTCAGCCGTGCTGGTGTGTGGGATGGGATTTTCAGAGCCCCTGTGGAGCGGGCGCCCAAGGGCACGGTGTGACGGGGCGTGGGGCTGCGCTGGGCTCCTTGTTTAAATCCTTTCCTACTTCCTTATTGCCCAGACGGTTTTTCTTTCTGTTCTGCCGTCAGCTGTGTGGAGAAGGACTCGGGGCAGTGATGCTTTTGTGTTTATGTCCTAGGTCTGTTTGAAAAATAAATGAGTGGGAGCTGCGGGTGACGCCGCGGGGTCACCGGGCACGCGATGCATTCGTGATTCATGGATGTTGTTGCGTCTTTGTTTCATCAAAAAAGGAAAAAAAGTCATACAGCCAGCTCTGAAATGGCCTGTTTGGACTGGGTTTGCCCTGTTAGTGCTGCTGGCCCTGGCTGTTCTGTCCGCTCCTGCTTGTGTTGCCCTTGTTCCACAAATAGTTAAAGCGATTGGAAGGACCGTGGGTTGTGGCCCCGGTTGGGATTCGGGTTTATTTCGCCTGAAGTCAAGCGCAGGAGGGGGTGAGGGCTGGGGCCTTGGCTGGGTGCACGGGAGACTCTGTCCTGGTGCTGGGTGCTGCCTGCTCTGGGTGCTGGCTGCTCCGGGTGCTCCCTGCTCCGGGTGCTCCCTGCTCCGGGTGCTGGCTGCTCTGGGTGCTGCCTGCTCCGGGTGCTCCCTGCTCCGGGTGCTCCCTGCTCCGGGTGCTGCCTGCTCTGGGTGCTGCCTGCTCCGGGTGCTCCCTGCTCTGGGTGCTGGCTGCTCCGCTTCTGGGTGCCCGCTCCAAGTGCCTGCTGCTGCGGTGCTTGGTCCTGCCTACTCCGAGTGCCCACTGCCCCAGCGCTGGGTGCTGGCTGCTCCGGGTGCTGCCTGCTCCGGGTGCTGGCTGCTCCAGGTGCTGCCTGCTCCAGGTGCTGGCTGCTCCAGGTGCTGGCTGCTCCGGGTGCTGGCTGCTCCAGGTGCTGCCTGCTCCGGGTGCTGCCTGCTCCGGGTGCTGCCTGCTCCGGGTGCTGGCTGCTCCAGGTGATGGCTGTTCTGGGTGCTGGCTGCTCTGGGTGCTGGCTGCTCCGGGTGATGGCTGCTCTGGGTGCTGGCTGCTCCGGGTGCTGGCTGCTCCGGGTGCTGGCTGCTCTGGGTGCTGGCTGCTCCGGGTGATGGCTGCTCTGGGTGCTGGCTGCTCCGGGTGATGGCTGTTCTGGGTGCTGGCTGCTCCAGGTGCTGGCTGCTCCGGGTGCTGGCTGCTCCGGGTGCTGGCTGCTCCAGGTGATGGCTGCTCCGGGTGCTGGCTGTTCCGGGTGCTGGCTGCTCCGGGTGATGGCTGCTCTGGGTGCTGGCTGCTCCAGGTGGTGGCTGCTCCGGGTGCTGGCTGCTCCAGGTGCTGGCTGCTCCGGGTGCTGGCTGCTCTGGGTGCTGGCTGCTGCAGGTGATGGCTGCTCTGGGTGCTGGCTGCTCCGGGTGATGGCTGCTCGGTGCTGAGTGCCAGCTACTCCTGCCCTGGGTGCTCCCTGCTCCGGCACAGGATGCTGGCTCCTCTGGTGCTGTGTGCTTGCTGCTGGGGCACTGGGTGCTGATTCCTCTGGTCCTGAGTCCCAGCTCTTCTGGTGCTGGATGCCGACTCCTCTGATGCTGAGTCCCTGTTCTGGTGCTGGATGCTGGCTCCTGGTGCTGGATGCCTGCTCCGGTGCTGGGTGCTGGCTCCTCTGGTGCTGAGTTCCTGCTCTGGTGCCAGGTGCCTGCTGTTCCAGCGCTGGGTGCAGCTCCTCTGGTGTTGGTTCCCTGCTCTGGCGCTGGGTCCCTACTCCAGCACTGGGTTTTCCCTGCTCCAGCACTGGGTCCCTGCTCTAACTTGGGGTCCCTGCTCCGGCACTGGGCCCCTCCTTCAGTGCTGGTTCCCTGCTCTGGTGCTGGGTGCCAGCTTCTCTGGCTCTGGGTCCCTGCTCTGGCACTGGTTGCTGGCTCCTCTGGCACTGGTACCCTGCTGCAGTGCTGGATGCCAGCTCCTGGCACTGGGTCGCTGCTCCGACGTTGGGTTCTGGCTTCTCAAACACTGGGTCCTTGCTGCTCCAGCACTGGATGCTCCCTGCTCTGGCACTGGGTCCCTGCTCCGGCACTGGGTGCTGCCTGTTCCAGCACTGGGTCCCTGTTCCAGCACTGGGTCCCTGCTCTGGCACTGGGTTTCTGCTCTGGCACTGGGTCCTGCCTGTTCCAGCACTGGGTCCCTGCTCTGGCACTGGGTTTCTGCTCCGGCACTGGGTCCCTGCTCTGGCACTGGGTTTCTGCTCCGGCACTGGGTGCTGCCTGTTCCAGCACTGGGTCCCTGCTCCGGCGCTGGGTGCTGCCTGTGTGGGGCTGCAGAGCGCTGTGGGCTGGTGGTGGGAGCCCCCATCCCTTTTTGTGTGTAACCCCCCCCACTTTGTTGTTGCCCCGGGGATGCTGGCCCTGCCCCACGGCCGTTCCACTCGGCATTAACGGCTCCGCTTAATCTCAGAACAAGACTTTTCCTGTGATAAATCCGTACACCAAAGCAAAGCACCACAGGCCCCTCTCCCTGCGGTGTCTGTGACGTGTCACCCCCCAAACAAACACAAAAACCGCCCCGTTCCTCCTCTCTGACCAGCAGTGACTCACTCAGCTCGTTTGATTTTTCTTCTTTACTCTTTTTATTTATTTAATTAGTTTTTTCCCTCTTGGCCTTCGCCTCCCTCGAGTGGTGGAGTTGGCAGCGGCACCACCGGTGAGGATTGCCCAACTCCGACCAGCCCCTGCCAGAGCTTCTGAAGTGTTTGGGATGAAGTTTTCCAAGCCAGGTGTCTGCCTGAGGGGGAAACTTGTTTGGAGGAGCTGCAGGAAAAGCCATTTATGGATGAGGTCTGCCCACGGTGAGCCCAGAACATCACCATGATGCAGGGCAAGTGCGTTCCACTGGATCCAGGCAGTTCAGGATTCCGACCCCTCTGTTTTTTTCACATCTTTTACCAATCTTTAGGCTTTTTTGTGGATTTTGAGACCTTCCCTCCCAACCTTGGTTAAACGACCATCAGGCTTGAGGCTGATGCTGTCACTCAGCACTTGGTTCCTCCAGGGAGAAGGAGGCAAACCCCACTGTTGGGTAGGGAATAGAAAACTGGGAGAACTTTTGGCATTTTAGGGATGCGGCACTGTGAAAAACACTCTGATCGGGCTGAGTTACTGACCTTGGAGAGAATTTGTGCTGCAAATGCTCAGCTGAGTCTTGAGGGAAAGGGGCCACGGTGGGCACGGAGCAGGGTCAGAGGATGAGTGGAGCATCCTTCCTGCACCCTTGGTGTCCCCACATCGCCCAAACCCATATACAGTGGAAAAAAAACAAATACAGAAGGGGGGAAAATAATGAAAATAAATTTCTAATTGACTAAAAATATTCTAAAAATTTTAATTCTAAATAAAAGAAAATAATGCTCAGATACTGCAGAATTGATGCAGGAGTCCCTGCCAGGTCAGGCTGGCTGATAGAAATGTTCTTTTTTCCCCCTTTATTTTTATTTTTTCATAAATCAGACCGAGATTACACCAAAATTTTATTATTTTCCAGCTTTTGTTTTTGCAATTGTTATTTTTCAATGTTGTTTTCATGTAATCTGTGCATGGGGTTGGTTTCCCAGTCTGTTCTTTTTAAAAATGGATTTCTTTGATGGTACCCTTTCACAGAATAGAATCATTGAGGTTGGAAAAGACCTCAAAGATCATGAAAATGGATTTGTTTGATGGTGCTGTTCGTTGCTCTGTGGCCGTGGTCAGTTGGATTTGCTGTCACACTCCCGAGGGTTTCTGAACCTGTTGGCTGATGCATCCCCTTGTTTACTTTCTCTCATTTTTATCTGCTAATTGCCAGATTCTTTCACATTTTTCCTTTCAACCTAATGCCTTAATTCTGGTGCTTTATAATCCACCTAATTATGTTGAGTTCAAGTTGTTTGAAATCCACTTATGTCTGTGTAGGAAGCACTCACTGTATTAATCAAATGATCCAAGGTGCCTTCTTCTCTGAAGTCCTTAATTTGCGATGTACATTTTCCTCCTAATAACATCAAATTTTGTAACAATCACAGTGCCTCTGTGTTCTCAAGGAGACATTGAAATACATTACTTCTGTGATGTTTCTGAGTACCCCAAAAATTCATCCCAGAGCGCGATGTTCCCTTGCGCGGACACATTGAGTGCCATCAGTCTCCAAAATCCCACTCTCTCTGAGGTCAGCAAAAGGCAAAGGGAAGGAGCTGCTTATGGCATAGAATGGCATTCTTGGAGACATCAAGTAGACTTAAAATAATATATTCATAGAATCATCACAGAATCACAGAATGGGTTGGGTTGGAACCTTAAAGCCCATCCAGTTCCAACCCCTCTGCCATGGGTAGGGACACCTCCCACTGGATCAGGGGGCTCCAAGTCCCATCCAACCTGGCCTTGAACACTAGGATTTCTCCCTAGGATCTCATCTCAATCTCCCCTCTTTCAGATGAAAACCATTCTCCCTCATTCTGTCCCTGCACTCCCTGATCAAGAGCCCCTCCCCAGCTTTCCTGGAGCCCCTTTCAGTCCTGGGAGGCTGCTCTAAGGTCTCCCCAGAGCCTTCTCTTCTCCAGGCTGAACAACCCCAACTCTCTCAGCCTGTTGTCGGATGGGAGGTGCTCCAGCCCTTGGATCATCTTGTGCCCTCCTCTGGACTCTCTCCAACAGATCCATGTCCTTCCTGTGCTGAGGACTCCAGAACTGAACACAAAATTGGCTGTAGCAACTTTTTTTAGCAGACTACAGCTATTAGGATAATGGCCAGATGCCATTGTTTTTCTCTTCTTCTCCTGCTCGTGCTCCTCTGTCTCTGGAAAATGGTTGATGGTGCATTGGATGATTTGGGAGCAAGAGTTTTCCCAGTTGGACTTGTCGTGGCAGTGTTGGGCACATACCAGATAGCAGCCCCTCTCCTCAGTGTAAGTGTGTCACGCTGATAATAGCATTCAAGTTTCATGCTGAAAGAGGGATACTACTTTTTTTTTGTGGTAGTTAATGATTAATTAGGTCAAATTCTCCAAAATTAGACCGCTGGAGAAGGAAGGGACCAACCATTTGCATGTTGATAAAACCTTGGAACAGAATCTGATGGGGCTGGTTCAGTCTCCTTCTGTGCTCTGTCCCATGCCCCAACTTCACTTCTCCCCAGAAGAGCTTCATTTTTAAAATTATATCCATTAATATCCCAATTTCCTCCCTCCCCTTTGCAAATCTTGCTTTAAACCCCTGTAGATTCTGCTTTAAGTAGGCAATTAAGCTAACAACATAATTATATCCCTTACTGCTCATTTTAACTGGTTTAAAGAAGAAACAAAAGGGAAGAGCAGCTTCACATATATGGAAATAAAAGCTCTGTTGTACAGATATTTTTGATACTCTCAATAATTTGTGCAGGGTTCACCCATTGGCAGCCACAGGGAGGCCTGGAGGTCACGTTTGAGAGGTGAAACAAACTGTGGGGTTTTGCCTTCTGAATGTCCTTTTCCTGAACCCATTCCCAGGAATCCCAGGAAACTCATGAGTGTGTCCACTTTGTACAGCAGCTGAGGGGCTGCCGATCCGTGGCCTGGTAGGTTTTCTTTATTTCCAAGGCAGTTGGTCACTTGAGGCTGATGGACCAAGCAGTCTGCTGCCTCACCACATGTGTGAGGTGAAAAGAAGTTAACATTGGTGGAGAATCATGGAATCATGGAATGGTTTGGGTTGGAAGAGCCAATCCAATTCCAAGCCCCTGCCATAGACAGGGACACCTCCCACTGGATAAGGGTGCTCAGAGCCCCATCCAACCTGGCCTTGAACACCTCCAGGGATGGGGCAGCCACCACTGCTCTGGGCAGCCTGGGCCAGGGCCTCACTAAATCTTCCCCCTTCCAATTTAAAGCCATTCCCCCTCATCCTGTCACTCCAGGCCCTTGTAAAAGCCCCTCCCCAGCTTTTCTGGGGCTCCTTTCAGTACTGTGAGGCTGCTTTAAGGTCTCCCCAGAGCCTTCTCTTTTCTCCTGGGTGAACAACTCCAACCCCAACTCTCTCAGCCTGTGCTCACAGCAGAGGTGCCCTCGGGTCATTGTTGTGGCCTCCTGGACCTGTTTCAACAGTTCCACATCCTTCTTACACTGGGGATTCCAGAACCGGACACCAGACTCCAGGTGGGGTCTCAAGAAGGAGGAGTAGATGGGGAGAATCACCACATTGCAGTGGGATCTTTCTGGAAAGGGCTGCACAAATCATAGATTTTTTGGTTTCCTTGATGCTCTGAGAAATTGAAAAAAATCATTTTTTGTTTGAGCCAAAATAAACTGTATTCATTTTATGTTTTTGTTAGTGACCAGAAAATACAGAATATTATCTGGGGTGGCAGAGTTGAACAGAATCTGGGGCTTCTGCGCGCTTCATTTAGATTTTGAACACATCTTGCAGTTCTTGCTTTCAGGAAGAAATAGGGCAGAGATTTTGCCTGTATGAATCAGAAAATTTTAAATGTCAGGCTGTGTCACTTCCACTTTCTGAAAATGAATGTCAGGTCCTGGTGTGTGAGCAGCTCAGCAGAAACCACGCAGATCCGTGCGGTGGTCGCTCCTGCTGGAGCTCCGCTTTTGGCTGAAAATAATTCCCCTGCAGCTCTGTGTCCTCAGTGTTTCAGCTCCCTGGACCACGGAGAGTTGGAGGTCACAAAGGTTGGGTTTGGATGATGTTGATCCCCTGCAAAGTGCATAATAAACAGTTTCTTTAGCCCATCTGATGGCTCAGAGGTGTTTGTTTGGGAGAGACAGAAGCAGAGGTCGATGGTGCGGGGTGACATCCCACTCTTCCCAATGCCAGTTTGAGGTCGTTGGGGTGAGGTTTGGGGGTCACCATCCCACTGCTCTTGGGGTGTCACAGGGAGAGGAACGCTGCCTCGGTGGGATTGGGATCCCTGCCTCAGGTCTGAACACACCCAGGAGAAGTTGTGTTCCCATCACCCTCCGGAGGCTGGCGAGCCCTCCCACCCCCGCTGGCAGCAGCCAGGCTTTTCTGGGCCTTTTTCTTTGCCTTTTTTTTTTGCAGCCGTGGAAGTTTGGTTGGTTGGTTGCTGATTTATCTCAGCTCAGGGAGTCGCTCTGCTGATATTTATAGGCTCTGTGGTTGGCTGACGGGAGCTCTTTTGCAAGCAGAATTTCTAAGATTTCTACTTACCACCTGCTTTTTCTCAACTTCCGTCATTTTCCCTTTCTTTCTCTTTTCTTCTTTTTTATCTTTTTGCTATTTTTTCTTGCTTTTTTATTTTTTTTCCATTTTTGCAGGAACCAGGCAGACTGAACTCTCTCTGAATTTCCTCCCTGTAATTACTACTCTTTTTGAAGTTTGAAAAAAATGACCCAGCTCTGTGTGCCTCCCCCTCCATACTTTTAGATTGATGTGGTTTGACTTTTCTTCTTTCTCTTTCCAAAGAGATTTCATGCTATGAAAAAAGCCAATCGTAGAGAATGGGATGAGAAGGTGATGTCCCGTTGTTAACCACCCATATTTGTCTCAGCCCTTCCCAAATCTCCAGGGAGGGGGGTGCCCCGTGAGCCAGCCTTGAAGAGGACCCTTGGCCAATGCCACCTCTCCTTGTGCTCCTCTTCCAGCACCGTCTCTCTGTGGTCTTTATCAAACTATGCATTTTCAAAATTCTAAACGCTGATTTTCCAGTATGGTCAGTGTGACAAATGTTTCATTACGTGCCTCAAATTCAAGCTGAACATTGTCAACACCAGGCATCTGGGCCACGTCATTAATTGTAGAATTGTAGAATGGTTTGCGTTGGAAGGAACCTCAAAGGCCATCCAGTTTCACCCCCCTGCCATGGTCAGGGACACCTCCCACTGGATCAGGGGGCTCAAAGCCCCATCCAACCTGGCCTTGAACACCTCCAGGGATGGGGCAGCCACCACTGCTCTGGGCAACCTGGGCCAGGGCCTCCCCACCCTCACAGAAAAACGTTTCTTCCTAAGGTCTCATCTAAATCTCCCCTTGTCCTGCCCCCGCACTCCCTGTTCAAGAGCCCCTCCCCAGCTTTCTTGGAGCTCCTCTCAGTACTGGGAGGCTGCTCTAATGTCTCCGTTCTCTTCTCCAGGCTGAACAACCCCAACTCTCTCAGCCTGTCCTTGGGTGGAAGGTGCTCAGATCATCTTCATGGCCTCCTCTGGACTCACTCTAATAGATCCATTATGGAGGGATCCAAAGCATTTTCCGAAATTTACCAAAAAAAAAGAGATAAAAGCAATTCCAGAATGTGAACTCTGCCCAGAGATCCCATTACTCGCACTGAAACACAGATGACTTGACTGTGAGCTGGAGCAGCTCCTCTGAGAGATGCTTCACAGCCTCTGCAGGTTTAAAGGGCAATGGTCTGGCCTTTAGAAAGCTTCTTTCAAGAAGGGCTTCGTCACTGAGCTCCTTCTTGCCTCTGAGATCCACAGCACTGTGGCCAGTGGATGTCTCACCCGTGCGAGCCGATCTCAGAGGCTCTTTTGGACTTGAGACAGTTTTGCTTTTGGTTTCAGTTTTCCCTTATGTTTTGGGTTGAGTTTCTTGAAGGTCATGGGCTCTTGCAAGGGACCAGGGGGATGAACCATGTGAGTCTCTACCCTTCTCACGCCATGAAGCAGCAATGGGACTTGGAGGTTTTGTGGGCAGATGGGAGGTTCCCAGTTTGGAGATTGTTTTTCCTTGGGGTACAGGCGTGGCTCACTCTTTCCCAGAATCCTTTTTAATGCTCAGAGAGAGATTTGAGCACCTGCAACAGCTCATGATGTAGGTGAGCCTGTGTCTGGAGGGGCACCTTGCTCTCAGGTCTTGCTTTACCGTGCCTCAGCAGTGCAGCTGAGCAATGGCAGAAGATGCTCCCACTTAGCATCCGTGTTGCAGCTGCACACGGGATGTGTGCCTTTGGGTTTGGATATCCTGCTGTCCGAGAGCTTAGGGTGTCTTCTGGCTGGTCTTTGCTTTGACTAAATCATGCTGAGCTCTGTGGCCACGACCTCCACACCAGGACAGCTTGGGAGGCTGTGCTCCTCTCCGCAGGTCTCCAATCACTGCAAACCCCTGCTCTTGCTGTGATTGCGCAGAGGTTTCTTTTGGGGTTGATCAGAATGTTTCTGGTCAACTTCTGCCAAGTTCTTAGAACCATAGAATTGTCAAATTCTTTGGGCTGGAAGGGACCTTAAAGCCCATCCAGTTGTAGCCCTCTACCATGAGCTGGGACAGCTTCCACTGGATAGGGGTGCTCATAGCCTCATCTACCTGGCCTTGGACACCTCATGAGTTCTTCTGTGCTCAGTGGAAATAAGGTGATTTCTGAGGTTGCCTCCCATCACCTGGGCTGTGGTGAGAGCCCGTCCATGTGCTCCCAGCCTGCTTTGCTCGTGCCGTGATCCACCCTAAACACAACTTGCAGGTCTGTCCCACCACATCCTCTCCTCCAGCAGTGAAGGGCTGGACCTCTGCTGGTGGGAGGCTCCTGGTGGGCAGGTCCTGCAGTGGGAAGCCACGGCAGCCCCATCTGATGCGGTGTTTCAGAGCAGAGCGCGCTCACCAGTGCCTGAATGAAGGTGTTCAGTGGCTCTGATGTAGTAAAACGTGTGGGATTCCCTCTGTAAATAATATTCTAATGTTTTTTCCCAGGTGCTCTTGTAGTTGGATTCGTTTGTTTTATCAACTTGGAAAAGTGCCCCTAACGGGATTTTTTTCAAAATTGATTTCCTGAGAGTTTCCTGTGAAATTGGAAACCTGAAAAACCGAGTGGGTTTCTGAAATGCTCTTGCCTGGCTCCTTCTCCCTGCTTTTTTTTGTCCCTAAGTGAAAAACAACAATCCCCTCCTCCCCCCCCCAGGGTTTCATTCCATATACATTTATTCCTTAAAAACATTTCCAGCTGTTTCTTTTGCCGGGAAACTCAAACCAGCTGTAAACAACAGCTCGGTGCGGGTAACGCTGTTGTTTTGCCCGGTCATTCTTGTTTTGCAGCTTTTAGAATATAGAGAGTTGAAAAGCAATCAGTGATGCCTTTTCTCCTCTTCACCCTCAATTTGAATATTTCTCTCCTAAAGAGGGGAGTGGGAAGAGCACTGAGCAACAGGAGATGGCAACAATATTTTGATTACTTTTCGGTTGTTTATAATCAAGGAGAAACTCTTTAAATCCAGCACAATTTGCCACAGTGATTTAATTCATAATTTTAATTTCATGACTGTCTGGGGGAAAAAAAAAAGGTCCGTCAGGTTGGATCTTCTTAACACTTGTTGGAACATTGGTGATTTTAGGTTAAATAGTATTTAATGATCCCTTTCGTGGGTCTGTTCGTGTTAGCGTGAGCTCTTTGGATTTCCCTGGGAGAAAAATTGGAATTCAGAGCACAGATTCTGCCAGTACTTTCAGCAAGTTCATAAAATTACTCACAAGAATATTCCCTGGGCTCTAAGGGAACTGCTCGCAGCCCTTAAACCTGTCTGCGGCGATCCAGAGCGTTGGGAGCCGCCGGGAGCGGTCGGTGGTGCGAAACCCTGGGTCCTTCACAGGCAATTTCTGTCCACGTCAGGAGGGAAGAGCGCAGCGTGGTTCAGCTCCTGGCCAGGATGCTGGGGAGTTGGGGGTGGATTTTGGTGTTTGCAGGGCTCTCCTGCTTGCAGACTCCTGTGTGTGCCTTTTCCAGCAGGGGTTTGACCTGTTCAGTTTGGAACTTTAGAAGAATTTGTAATTACGCGTTAGAGGCAACTCGGAAATTGGGCGGATGCAGACGGCGCACCCGGGTTATTAAATTAAGATTATAAATTGGGAAGATAATAAAGAGTAGGCGAGAAGTAAACACAATGCAACTGAATAAGAATGACTTCTAGATTTTAATCTTGATATTTTGTTATTATTTTTATTATTCACCTCCTTACATTTCTCACCTCTGTGCTGCAGCCTGTTTTGAGGGAGTTTGGGGAGAAGTTCATAGAATTGTTTGGTTGGAAAAGACCTTTGAGTTCATCAAGTCCAACTGTACCTGTCCATTACTGAACCATCCCTGAGCACCTTGTCCACCTGTCTTTTAAACACCTCCAGGGATGGAGACTCCTCTGCTGCCCTGGGGAGCCTCTGCCAGTGCCTGAGAACCTTTTCCATGAAGAGCAAATGTTGGAGCAAACCCAGTCCTGCTGCTTGCAAGATAAAACAATGGAGGGGGGGAAGACAAAAAGGCAGACATTGAAAGGAAAATAATTCTCCTGCCAATGCAAAAAAGAATTGAAATCAGTGTGGAGAGGCCCCCATGTGAAGCCAGAAGCTGAAGCTACAAGAGCAGAGGGGATCGTTCCAGTCTCAGCTTTTCCAGTGAAATCCCATGCTCAGCCTGACCTTGTGTTGGGCTGATCAACCTCCTGGCTGGTTTTGTCATTAGTGTTTGTTTCTGATAGTAGTTGGGAGGCACCAGGTGGCTTTGTGGTGACAGGGAACCTGTAGGAAGGGGAGCAGTGAGAGTGGTGGTGGCTGATGGTTGGACTTGATAACCTTGGAGGTCTTCTTCAACCTCGATGATTCTGTGAACTCTGTGAACTCATTGTAAACGTTGTCAGCTGTTAATTATCCCTGCTACTGCAGGGATGGGCTCTCGGAGAGGAGTGGTCACTCCACACCACAGTTGGGGGGACTGGAGGGGACCCCTGTCCTCACCTGGCATAGTTGGACTGAGGGTGAGGGCGTATCCTCTGCAGCCATGCTGCTCCTGTGATGGGAGGTCCTGGATGTCCTTTGGCATGTGGCCATCCTGTGGTACCCTCACCCTCGGTGGTGATGTTCCCTGGTTTAAGGTCTCCCTTGCTGTGCGTGCTCCTTGGGATGTTGGCCACCAGCAAGACAGGGGTGTGGCCAAGTTGAGGTGATGCTATTTTCGCATCTAGAAAAGGTTCTGATTTCCTTTTAATCTGAGCAGCCACATCCAGCAGAGATTTATTTGCATGTGTAAATGTGGTGGATTTGCTCTTCACGATGAGGAAGCTGCTGATAAACCTCTTGAGCTGTGTTCTGCTCAAACATGCTCCAGACATGGGTTTCAGAGCTGGCATGTGGGAACGAAGAGCTCCTTGTGTCCTCAAGAGCCGAGCATCAGGATGCTCTTATCTGTCTGACCTGGGGACACTGGGGACAGGTTGTGTCCCTGGAGGTCACAGTCACCTTGGCAACTTCCCATGAGGGAACTGTGGAAATCTCAACTGTAAAGTAAGTCTAAACCTGGTTTTAAATGATGCGCAGGTCCAGGTGTCTCCTCTTACGCTGGAGATTTTCCTGTACTTGGTGTTAGAGCCCAGAAGAGACCCCTGGTCTTCACACGGAGGGGTGTTCTGTGGCCTTGTGGTACCACTGTGTCTTGCTGTCCCCGTGCTGCAGTGGTGGAGGTGCTGAGCATCACCTGCACGTGTCCCCACCTTTGGTTTATAGCCGTCAGCAGCACCTCCGTTCTGATGACCTCAAGTTGAAAACTCTCCCGCTGTTCCTATTGTGGAGGGGTCAGAAATCTCAGATTTGGTTTTCATGTTGGGTTTTCCCCCATTGCTGCAGGAAGAAACACCAACCTCGGTCCATCCGCACGCCTTTTCATCAAGTGACTGAGTAGAAGGGTGAAATTCCCTGACATACTCAGGAATGATTTTGATGCTGCTATTTATGGGGAGTGGCTGAGGGCCCTGGGGCTGTTCAGTCTGGAGGCTGAGGGGAGACCTCATCACTCTCTGCAGCCCCATGAAAGGTTGTGGTGAGGTGGGTGCTGGGCTCTGCTCCCAAGTAACACGTGATAGGATGAGAGGAAATGGCCTCCAGTTACACCGGGGAAGGTTTAGATTGGATTTTAGGGAAAATTTGTTTCCTGACAGAGCAGTGAAGCCCTGGCAGAGGCTGCTCAGGACAGTGGTGGAGTCTCCATTCCTGGAGAGATTCAAAAAGTGTGTGGCTGTGGCACTTGGGGACAGGGTTTAGTAGGCACAGTGGGGTTGAACCGACGGTTGCAGTTGATTATCTTAGAGGTCAATGATTCCTTGATTCTGTGATTCTGATTTTTAAAGCTGCTGCCCACAGCCCAGCCTTGGTGATGTTGCCCAATGGTCAGAACATGGGGGTATTGCAGACCCCATGGTGGGCATGAGGGGACAGGGATCCTCACTCCTGGGCTCAGCTCTGCCTCAGGACTGGAGAAGATGCCTGGGGTAGAGATCAGGTCTCCTCCTTGCAGATATTCTATTTATTATTATTATTGTTGCTGTTTCTTGAGGGGAAGCTGCAGCTGAGGAAATAGGCAACACATTCCTCCGATTCAAGGAAAGAACTTGTTCCCTGGTGGAAAATTCATCCCTTTGCCCACATGGATCTCAAAGGTGGAGGACGAGGATGGGACAAGCCCCAGTCTCTTCCTCTCCAGGCTAAACAGCCCCAGGTCCCTCAACTGCTCCCCAGAACTCCTGTGCTCTAGCCCCTTCTCCAGCTCCATTCTGCTTCTGTGGACCTTCAGTGTTCTTTCTTGAAATGAGAGGAATAATTGCTTTTAATCATCATTTAAGCGATCAGGCAAAAAGCCCATGCCTAAATCTTCCAAAATCTCATGTCACGTTTTATGGCTTTTAGCTGTTTTGTTGTTTTGCAGTAGCTGTTAAAAATGTTGGTGTTTTTCCTATAAACACGCGTTTCTCGGGTCAGTTCTGCATCTGCTCGGACTCATTTTTGACACTATCCTGTTCAGAGCTCTTGACTGCTCCATTTCTTATTCATCACTTGATTTACTTCCTACTTTACGCTGAGTTGAGGAGCATATGGCCCGAAACCACCTTCTGCTCCTTACATTTTAATTTAATAGATATTTATTAGCACTGGTTAAACAAACCTACCCATAATGTACCCTGTATTTGCAAAAGCCGCTTTAGGGAATCATAGTTTGAATTGTGAATTATTTCATGGGAGAGATTGTCTCACTGATCATCCCACGTGGGTCTGAGAGCCCTGTGTCTGCCCTCCCTGCTCGCTGGCTGCAAGCAGGTACAAACTCACTTTTTCCATTAGAAATGCAGAAGTCACCAAATCAAATCACTGGGGGAGATGGGAGGTTTCTCTCTGCCCTTCCCCAAGGCACCGCTTGGTCGAAAGCTGCTTTGGCCTTTTTCAGCCCATTCTGGTTGATGGTGGTTAAATGGTTATTTCCAGCAATTCAGCTCACTTAGGAGGTTTGTAGTCCTTAAATGCCACTTTTTAAGAATTTAAAAGCAGTAGTTTATTAAAACATTAGTGGATTAATTGGAGGTGCTGGTGGATGAGAAGCTCAACATGGGCTGTTAATGTGTGTTCATAGCCCAGAGAGCCACCCGTGTCCTGGGCTGCGTCCAAAGCAGTGGGACCAGCAGGGCCGGGGAGGGGATTCTGCCCCTCTGCTCTGCCCTGCTGAGACCCCACCTGGAGCCCTGTGTCCAGTTCTGGAGTCCTTAGCACAGGAAGGACTTGGAGCTGTTGGAGTGAGTCCAGAGGAGGCCACGAAGATGTACCATGTACTGTCAAGGAAATAGTTTTCCCAAATTCCAGCTGGACACGCTGTGGACTCAGGTAGTGGAGATATTGGTGATTTATGATTAAGCCATCTCTCAGCCTGAAGATAGGCTGGGATTCTCTAGTCGTGCTGCTGGACAAGTGCTGAATGGAACAGAGCTGTTCCTGAAGGGTTTGTAGCCCACACACAGTGGTGGCACTTTGGCAGGTAATTACTTGTTTGAAAGCTGGAGTGACACCTTTGGCGAGGATGGGCTTGTTTGAGCATCCAGGAACCTTTAAGACAGCTGATTCTGATTGTGTTTAGACTTGGCTTGATGTTTGGTCCAATGGAAACACCCTAAGAAGTCAACCATGGGCTTGCAGCAGCCACAAACCAACTGCACCAGCTCTGCCGATGTCCATCGGTGGGTTTTGAGTGATGCCTCCTCTCCGAGGCATCTTGATTATTGTGAAACCATTGAGATAGACTGCTTTTATTTCTTGAAATTCCTTTTTTTCCCTTTTTTTTCTTTTAAGGTAAAGAAACGACGTAATGCTGCCAGGGTCACACCACTGCACGTCCTTTTCTGAGCTCTTCATATGCTTGTTCTCCTTTGCACTGGTGTGTGCCTTGTCCTGGGAGAGGGGAGTCCATGAATGGTCATGACAGAGATCAAAAAGACAAAAATTTGACATTAGAACAATTATATTAATTTAAAAACAATATAAAAAAAAACAGAATGGGGAAATCGGGCAGGGGAGGCTCAGTCAGAGTGGGGAAGGTGATCAAAAAGAGAATTAAATAAGAGAATTGTGGATTGGCCTCAGAAGGTGCCGTGCAGGTGCTTGGTGATGGTTGGGAAGCGCCAAGGATGCAGTCACCGTGTCATTTATTTCCAGCAATTCCAAATACAAATACAAAAAGGAACATAGAATGAATCACATGTGTGACCCTTCATAGAGTAATTAACTCCTGGGTAGGCGGGGCGGTAAATCGCCTGGAGGCACCAGCTGGCACATGTGTGTAACAGGGAATGTACAGCATCGGGATGTTGACGTGTCATGTTGGGAGCACGAACCCTGCACAACGTGTTCCCAAGTGGATTTGTATCTAACAAAGTTCTTGCTTGCACAGAGGGTGGATAACTTTGTGATCTTGGACAGTTTTCCAAAGTTGAGGTTGGCCACCTGCTTCTCAAATGGAAATTTTGGGCATCTCAGTACAGTAAAGACCTTGAGGGGCTGGAATGTGTCCAGAGAAGGGAACGGAGCTGGGGAAGGGTTGGGAGAACAGGGGTTCTTGAAGTAGCTGGGGAACCTGGGGCTGTTCAGCCTGGAGAAGAGGAGGCTGAGGGGAGACCTCATTGCTCTCTGCAGCAACCAGAAAGGAGGTTGCGGTGAGGTGGGTGCTGGGCTCTTCTCCCAAGTAACAAGTGATGGGAGGAGAGGAAATGGCTTCTGGTTGTGCCAGGGAAGGGTCAGATTGGATATTAGGAAAAATCTCTGTACTGACAGAGTGGTGAAGCCCTGGCAGAGGCTGCAGTGATCCCTGGAAGTGTTCAAAAGCTGTGTAGATGTGGTGCTTCAGGATGTGGTTTAGTATGTGTGTTGGGATTGGGCTGACTGTTGGATTGGGTGATGTTGGAGGTGTTTTTCCATCCTTAACGACTCCATGATTCTGTGAAACCTTTTAAGTTTTGGTGATGTTTAGGTGGCGCTCGGTGTTGTCCCTGGGGTTCTGCAGACGATGCGGCTGCACCCGCGTGAAGGCAGAGTTGAGGTTACTCCTTTTCACCGCTTTCACGAGTGCTTGTCCAGGCAACCTTTCTGCTCAGTGGGCATTTTTCACATGGAACTAGAATTGCAGGAGCCTGGGTGATTCGGGGAATGTGACTCGGAGGGCTGAGATGCGCAGAGAGCTCCAAATGGAGGGAATTGCCGCGTTCCCCGTTCCCGGGGATTACGATAGCGCTGATGCCCCAGCACCCTGCAGGGTTTCTGGATATTAAATCTCCTTTTCCCTATTTTCTTTTTGGACACAGATCTAATCTTCTAGAAAATGCCCCCAAGCTTTGAGCAATCTCCCAGTTGCAGGAACCCATAAAGCTTTTTTTTTTTTTTCATTGTGTAAGCATGACAAATCATTAATTTTTGATTGATTGCTTTGAATTATGGGTGCTCCGACATCCTTTCTGTACAGAACAGCTGTATAACAAATGAACATATCAGTGCTCACAAAAGACTGGAGATCTAACAGGAGCTATTACACTGTCAGCTCCTCCCTTCTGGCTTTTCCCAGGCAAGGAAAGGAGGAAATATTTGAACAGAAATTCCTCAAGTGGCTAACAACAATAATAATAATAAAAAAATTCCTTTTTGTAATTGAGTTTGTGACTCAGTTCTGGAGTCCTCAGCACAGGAGGGACGTGGAGCTGTTGGAGGGAGTCCAGAGGAGGGCACGGAAATGGTTCGAGGGCTGGAGCACCTCCTGTAGGAGGACAGGCTGAGAGAGTTGGGGTTGTTCACCTTGGAGAAGAGAAGGCTCTGGGGAGACCTTAGAGCAGCCTCCCAGGACTGAAAGGGGCTCCAGGAAAGCAGAGGAGGGGCTCTTGATCAGGGGCTGCAGGGATAGGATGAGGGGAAAGGGTTTTCAGCTGAAAGAGGGGAGATTGAGATGAGATCTTAGGGAGAAATGTTTTGCTGTGAGGCTGGGGAGGCCCTGGCCCAGGTTGCCCAGAGCAGTGGTGGCTGCCCCATCCCTGGAGGTGTTCAAGACCAGGTTGGATGGGGCTTTGAGCCCCCTGATCCAGTGGGAGGTGTCCCTGCCCATGGCAGGGGGGTGGAACTGGATGGGCTTTGAGATCTCTTCCAACCCAAACTGTTCTGTGATTCTGTGGTTGTAATTGAATTAGATTTTTATCTCAGTTTCCAGCAGATTTCTTGAACCTCCAGAAGCCAGGACACGTTTCTGCTTTGTGGAACTGACAGAATCCCTCTGAACAAAAATTTCATACAAAGAATTAAAAAAAAGTCAAATCAAATTGCAATTTTTTGGTTGCTATTCCTTTAAGATTCCAGAATTGCACCAGTGCACTAAATGTGACCTCCATAACTTTTAAATTAAGAATTTATGCTGGCTTGAAATTTATGAAATATTTCAGCATGAAAGAAAGCCTTTTTCCCTCAGGAAAATTGAGCAATAAATCACAGCGCTCTCGATTTACTGCCCTACAGCCAAAGGGAGGATTTTTTTTCCTTCCCCCCTTCATTCTGTAAAAAATAAAAAAAATGTAATCATATCAGACAGCTTTGCTGCCATCCTCCCACTCTCTAGAATTTTTAATTTCAGCTGTTTCTGCTTGGATTTATTTCCAATATTCCTGCTCGGCTTTTCAATTTCCTCAGTTATTAAATTTTAATTCAGTGCATTAGCATTTAAATTAAAAAAGGGTTTATTTTATCGAAATCGTCGGCTGGGCCCCGTCCTGCTGCACACGAATCGCCCGGTTCTGCCGTTTGCACAAAATGTGAAACGCAGCCAATATCGCTTAACTCGTGTTTGCACAAATTCAGAAATAAAAATTTCTGGGTTTGGAATAATATTGTCTTTCATGGAATCACAGAATGGTTTGGGTTTGGAAGGGACCTTAAAACTCATCCAGTTCCACCCCCCTGCCATGGCAGGGACACCTCCCACTGGATCAGGGGGCTCAAAGCCCCATCCAACCTGGCCTTGAACACCTCCAGGGATGGGGCAGCCACCACTGCTCTGGGCAACCTGGGCCAGGGCCTCCCCACCCTCACAGCAAAACATTTCTTCCTAAGATCTCATCTCAATCTTCCCTCTTTCAGCTGAAAACCCTTCCCCCTCATCCTGTCCCTGCACTCCCTGATCAAGAGCCCCTCCCCAGCTTTTCTGGATCCCCTTTCAGTCCTGGGAGGCTGCTCTAAGGTGTCCCTGGAACCTTCTCTTCTCCAGGCTGAACAACCCCAATTCTCTCAGCCGTTCCTTGGATGGGAGATGTGCCACCCCTTGGTCATATTTGTGGGCTCCTCTGGACTCACTCCAATATCTCCACATCCTTCCTGTGCTCAGGACTCTCAACAGAAGAACTCAACTTTCCAAAGAAACCTCTCATCAAAGAGTGGGTTGAAGGAGGTGGAGAGGAGGGGACCTGGTGCCTCCCATCCAGCCCCTTCTAACAGCTTGGAGGGGATCAATTAGGTAATTCCTTGCTAATGAAAGGAGTTGGTTGAACCTGCCCCTTGGATGCAGATGTGGGGCTTCCCAGTGGTGAATTTGGGTCATTCTGCCCAATATCCCTCCTGCAAGTGACTTACATGGGGATCGTTTATTTTAACTTTGGTAAAGTGCAATAAAATTGTTCCACACAAGCAACTGAAGGGAATTGACTTGGAAATTCTCCTCCGTGGTGGGGCTGTGTCCCAGGTCCTGCCTCATCCTGCTTGGTTTCATTCACCACGTGTCCTGCTGACACTGAGCATGGGGCGCGTGTGCGACTTGGAATGGGAAAATCTGAGGTATTTTGGGTGCGGCAGAGAGTTTGGAGAACATCTTGCTGTTCTGAACCTAACCAGCCTTTCTCTTTGGTTTCTTTTGCCCCCGCAGGCCGACGAGAGCAACAGCAGCGGGCGGAGGAGCTCTTCCAGCAGGTGGGTGGATGGTTTCCTCTGCTGGGGTGGGATGTGGTGGGCACTCGGGCATCTGCACGGATGTGGCCCTCTGTCTCAGAGATGGGTGTTAAATGGTGACTTCATGAGAGGCATGAGTTGGGAGCTGTTGGAGCACTGTGTCCATGCACCCCTCTTTGGGTTTGTCTGCAAAGGTGGGTGCAGGAAAGGTTGGTTTTGACCTTAGGGGGGCCGTGGAGACGTGGTTTTTGTGCAGTGCAGCGTGGCAGCTGGGTCCCACCAACCCTGTGCCCACGGTGTTGGGGGGAGAGACAAGTGCAGGATGAGGTTCCTGGGTGAAGCCCTTGGGCTGTGCTGTGGCGATGGGTGCAGTGCCACCTGCTCCCATACAAGAGGAGAGGAGGGGGTTGTCCCCACCTCGGGCCCTCTGATCCTGCTGTGGGATCCCTCTGCTGCTCTCTCTCTCGTGGGTGCAGGACCTGTCTGTCCCCCCACTGGAGACTCTGCTCTGGGTGTCCCAGCCACTGCCACCCCTGGTGTGTGTGGAGTGTGGGGGGTGCCCGGGGCGTGTGGCAGCCCCCGGCTGGGGTGTCCTGGCAGCCCTGCGTGTGCGGGAAGGGAGAGCGTAGCCCCAGCATGAGCTGCAGCAAGAAAGCCTGGCACAAAGGAGGGGGGGATGCTGAGATTGTGTCTGCCCTGTGCTGTGGCCTCTGCATCTCTGCATCTTGCCTTGCAGGATGTGCTGGGAATGTCAGGAGATGGTGCTTTCTGGTCCTTAGACTTGTGGAGTGATTTGGGTTAGAAGGGACTTTAAAACCCATCCAGTTCCAACCCCCCTGCCATGGTCAGAGACACCTCTGACTGGATCAGGGGGCTCAAAGCCCCATCCAACCTATCCTTGAATACCTCCAGGTGTTCTTCTCCATCTCTGTCTGGTGGAGTCCCTCCAGAGCTGTGAAAGCATGGAAGAAAGGGCAGCTTTGTTGTCCAGGCACAGATTCCTTGTAGCAAGGTTTCCTCTGCAGAGCAGCAGTGATGTGCCAAGTGGTGCTGTGGAGGTGGTGGGAGCCAGGAGCAAAGCCTGGCTTTGGTGACAGTGGGATTTACCTGCCTCTGTGTGCACTTGAAACCTCTTCCTGGTTGTCAGCCATCCATGAGCAAAGTGGAAAAGGCACCTCCTCGGTTTGAAAGGTTTTGTGGTAAAAGTAGGTGGAGATGTTGGAGATGATGGAGATGCCAGGCTGGAAACGGGGGCAGTGTGAAGATGCACCAGGGAGGGGAGTGCACGGCCCAGGAAGGGGAGTGGGCTGCGAGGGAGCGTGGAGAGAACACTGATTCTGTTCTATGACTGAAGGGGGAAATCTGGCTTCAACTAAAACTCCAGGCACTGATGCCTGGAGATACAAGGCAAGAACAACTTTTCAAAGTTGTTGCTGCTTGGAACTCCCACTAATTGTGAACTATTGAGGAAGCTTTTAACAATTAATTTAGGTTAGCAAAAATACAGGCAAAATGAAGTTGCCAAGACAACTTTACTTTCTGCAACTTTTTTCCGTGCTGTAGTATCATTGATCTTAATGTGGTGGCTGTAGCATTGGGTCAGTCCTATTTTTATTTATTTATTGCTTTTATTCTTTTTCATAGTCATGGAATGGTTTGGGTTGGAAGGGACCTCAAAACTCATCCAATTCCAAACCCCTGCCATAAGCAGGGACACCTCCCACTGGATCAGGGGCTCCAGCCTGGCCTTAAACACCTCCAGGGATGGAGCAGCCACCACTGCTCTGGGCACCCTGGGCCAGGGCCTCCCCACCCTCACAGCAAAACATTTCTCCCTAAGATCTCATCTCAGTCTCCCCTCTTTCAGCTGAAAACCATTTCCCCCTCATCCTATCCTTGCACTCCCTGATCAAGAGCCCCTCCCCAGCTTTCCTGGAGCCCCTTTCAGTACTGGGAGGCTGCTCTGAGGTCTCCCTGGAGCCTTCTCCTCTCCAGGCTGAACAGCCCCAACTCTCTCAGCCTGTCCTTGTACAGGAGGTGCTCCAGCCCTGGGATCATCTCCATGGTCTCCTCTGGACTTTGCTTCAACAGATCCCTGTCCTTCCTATGCTGAGAACTCCAGAACTGAACACAGGAGTCCTGGTTTCATGTAACTGTTAAAAGTTCTGAAGGCACAGGGTTTTATGATCTTATGATGAGGTCTGTCTGCTGCCTTCAGAGTAATTGCTTTCTCACAAGGGAGGGAGGTGAAACAGTGCTGGTCTCTTCTCTCTTGCAACCTGTATAACTTGAGAGAGTGGCAGGAAGATGTGCCAGGGGAGGGTTAGATGGGATATCAAGAAGAGGTTCTTCACCCAGGCGTGTAGTGGAGCCCTGGAACAGCTCCCCAGGGAAGCAGTCACGGCACCTGGTCTGCCAGTATTCAGGAAGCATTTGGACAATGCCCTCAGTCCCATGGTGTGAATGTTGGAAGGGTGCTGTGTAGTGATAAGAGCTGGGCTCGATGATCCTTTTGGGTCCCTTCCAGCTCAGGCAGTTTTGTGATTCAGTGATAGCGTGGTTCGGTGTATCTGGCTGTTCACAGCTGAGAATTGGTGGTAGTGGAAAGCACTTGCTGTGCTCCTGTCTTATCAACTTGTGTGTGGTTCCTGTGCCTCACCGTACGCTTAGTAATGGTGAAGTTTAAAAAGTGAAGAGAATTATTGGGAACCTAGGAAACCCCTGTGCTTTAGAGGGGCTGGAGAGTCGACTGTGTGCCTTGGAGAAGAAGACAACTAAGAGACATCACGACAAAGCTGCGCATGTTTTTGAACTCCAGAGAAGGCAGATCAGAGACTTCTTTCTTCCTTCTGCAAGGGAAAAAGAGACAGTGAACAGAGTGAAAAGGCAGCAAATTAAAAGCCAACAAAAGCCAGGAGTTGTTCTTGCACAGTGTGGCAGCGCAGCACCAGGAGTGGGGTGACTCAGCTGGAAGGTGGCATCAGGAGGTGCCATGGGCTTGTGTGGATGAGACCTGTTCCCTGGGCATCCATTACCCTCCTGCAGTCTACGGAACGTTTCCTTCTTCTGAAGGCCCTTCTGCACGTGGTTGGCCAGATTCAGTACCACTCCCTGGTGGCAGTCTGCTTGACAGTCCCAGAGGGACCTGAGGGCGGCGTAGGAACAGCACCGGCAACCGCAGACCTCGGGGTGATCGTTGGGAGTCTCCATTGCAGAACTAACGACTTCCCAGTAATTAGTGTCAGCGTTCAGTTGGTGGGCTCTGCATCTTGACAAGAAATAATTGAAAAACCAAATGTGCAATTATGTCTGACAAGCAGCGTGTGCTTTTCTTGGTCACCAGAGCCTGGTGTAGCCATGTGCTAGGCACAGTTGTCTATAATTATTATTATGTGGTGGGTGTCAGAGGAAGGAGGGATTTCAGCCTCAAGTCTTCCGCTGGCTATTTATTTTAAAGTCATTAGATTTGTTTTCAGACTTAACTACGCTTAATGTGCGAGACTCCTGTGGAATAAATCAGACCCTGCTCCAGGAACTGCATCTGTTTGGGGAGGGAACGGAGCCAGCTGGAAGCTGCGCCCGCGTCTGCAGCGGGGCTGTCACCAGCCGGGGAGCCGCTCGCAGCACAGATGTAGCTGTGCAGGAAAGCCAAACCGGAGGGAAAATCCCAGCCCTGCTGGGGTTGTGAGGTGGCTGTGGGACACGGATGGGTTTGATCTTTATTACAGTGTTAACAGCGCTGTGGTAGAGGTCCCAAAGAGGGTGGGGGGGTGTCTCGTGGAGATGGAGGTCCAACAGAAGGGTTCTGTGGTGCTGGTCTAGAGGAGGGCAGGGTGTTGTGTGGGCAGGAGCTGTTCCAGCAGCTCCTCTAGGCTGGGACATGGAGGTCTCCCAGCTCTGCATGATGCTGTTGTCCTCTATATCACAGTATCACAGTATCACAAGGTTGGAAAGGACCTCTGAGATCATCGAGTCCAACCTATAACCCAACACTAACACCAACACTAACACCAACACCAACCATCATCTAAACCATGGCACTCAGTGCCTCATCCAGTCTCCCCTTAAACACCTCCAGGGTTGGTGACTCCACCCCCTCCCTGGGCAGCCCATTCCAATGGCCAATCACCCTTTCAGTGAAGAACTTTTTCCTCACATCAAGTCTAAACTTTCCCTGATGAAGCTTGAGTCCCTGCCCTCCAGTTCTGTCCTTGGTCACCTGAGAGAAGAGACCAACCCCTGCCCCACTACAACCTCCTTTTAGGGAGTTGTAGAGAGCAATGAGGTCTCCCCTGAGCCTCCTCTTCTTCAGACTAAACAGCCCCAACTCCCTCAGTCTCTCCTCGTAGGGCTTGTGCTCCAGCCCCTTCACCATCTTCGTTGCCCTCCTCTGGACACTCTCCAGCATCCTGACATCTTTCCCAAACTGGGGGGCCCAGAACTGGACACAGTATTCAAGGTGAGGCCTGACCAGTGCCGAGTACAGGGGGACGATAACTCCTCTGGTCCTGCTGGCCACACTATTCCTGATGCAGGCCAGGATGCCATTGGCCTTCTTGGCCACCTGGGCACACTGCTGGTTCATGGTGAGCTTCCTGTCCACCAGCACTCCCAGGTCCCTTTCTGCCTGACTCCTCTCCAGCCACTCTGTCCCCAGTCTAGAGCTCTGCATGGGATAACCCAGTCTATAGCTCTGCATGATATATCCCAGACCAAGACACGGCGCTCGGGTGGTCTGGTCATATGAGTCTCGGTCTTACAAGAAATGGCTTTCCAGCTGGAGGGGAAAGTATTGAGAAGTGGTTGCACCTGCTTTCCTCCTCCTCGTTTCACCCTTCTCCAGCCTCACTGTGGTATCTTTGTCTCCCCACATTGCTTTTTCTGTCACATCCTCCCTAGCAGCTCCCATAATCCCAGGGAAGCTCTGCCCTGGGATGGCACCGGCTCCTCTGCGGGCTTCTCTTCCAGTTGACCAGCCCTCACATTTGAGGAGGACATCATCTCTGCATGCCCAAGCTGGAAATCGTGTTTCTTGGAACCTCCTGAGAGGGCTCCACACTCCATAGAGGGACAGGCCAAGGGCTGAGTGTTTCTAAGAAGGAAAACTACTTCAATTGTTTCACCTTTCTTTAAAAGGCCACCTGTGGGATTTTCAGTCCTAGAGCATCAAGAGCTTCAGACTCATCCTGTGTCAGGAAAGAAAACTATTAATAATTAAGCAAGGTGTTAATAAGCCATGATGCTCTCTGAAGGGCTCTCACCAGCCGTCTCCAAAAAGGAACAAACCAGTGCATAACTCCCCAGAAGTCCCTGCTGGTGGGTTTCAGGGAAGCAGCCGGTTCCGTTCTGTGCTGAGACCACAGAGAAGAGGAGAGGAGCCCACGCTGGTTTCCTCAGAACCCAGGAGCAGATCAGCCGTGTGCGTGCAGGGCCAGCAGTGCGGGCGCTGCCCGGCTCCCGCGGGAATGGCAGAGTGCTGTGTAATCCACACCAGCTTCCCAACACCAGAGCCTCGGATGGGTTTAGATGGTGTCAGGTGGAGAAACATCCCTTTGGGGAACTGTAAAACCGTCAGTGGTGGTAGCAATGATGTCCTCTGCAAAGCTGAGTTTCCAGGGCATACTCAGTGCTGGTGAGGCCACACCTCGAATCCTGGCTTCAGTTTTGGGCCTCTCACTCCAAGAAAGACCTTGAGGGGCTGGAGCACATCCAGAGAAGGGAACGGAGCTGGGGAAGGGGCTGGAGAACAGGGATTCTGGGATTGGCTGAGGGACCTGGAGCTGTTCAGCCTGGAGAGGAGGAGGAGGCTGAGGGGAGACCTCATTGCTCTCTGCAGCTCCTGGAAAGGAGGTTGTGGTGAAGTGGGTGCTGGGCTCTGTTCCCAAACAACCAGTTATAGGATGAGAGGAAATGGCCTCCAGTGCACCAGGGGAGATTTAGATTGAATATCAGGGAAAATTTCTTTCCTGACAGAGTGGTGAAGCCCTGGCAGAGGCTGCCCAGGGCAGTGATGGAGTCTCCATCCCTGGAGGGGTTAAAAAAACATGTGGCTGTGGCACTTGGGGACATGGTTTAGTAGGCACAGTGGGGTTGGGCTGTCAGTTGGAGCTGGTGATCTTAGAGGTCTTTTCCAGCCTTCATGGTTCTGTGATTCTACGATCAGGAAAGATTCCTTTACTGAAACAGTGTTGATTCACTGGCAGAGGCTGCCCAGGGCACTGGTCGAGTCACCATCCCTGGAGGTGGCCAAGCAGTGTGTAGATGTGGTGCTTCAGGACATGGTTTAGTAGGGATGGTGGGCTTGTGTTGATGGTTGGAGTTGATGATCTTAGGGGTCTTTTCCAACCTTAGCAATTCCATGGTTCTATGACATGGTTTCCTCAGGTTTCCCCCTCTCCTGGCCAGCCTGGGGCTGTTCGGGTCACGGCACGGAACCTCACAGCTTGTTCACATGACGTGCACGTGTTTCTCTGGCAGCAGGACATCAGCCACCTCATTTGTACCACTCTCCAGCGGGGGAGTTTTCCCAGTCCCAAGGTCCTGCCTCCATTTCTGTCCATCTTTTCCCATTGCTCATTTTATCCCATTCACCTGTGGCCGTGCTGCTGAGTTTGGGGCCCTCTGGGCATTGCAGGCAGTTGTGCCCCCTCTGTCGTTTCTGATTCAGACACCATGGAGCTCTGTCACTGATAGAAATAAACCCTTAATCCATTCTCTTTGTTTTTCCCTGAATTTCTTTGTCTCTGTTGACGTTTCCACGCTTGAAAATTTAAAGACGCTGGCAGCTATTCTATTATCATCTTAAATTTAGTATTTAACCTGCATCGTTTGTGCGGCGCATTTTTTATCTGACTGAATTCTTTTGCTTTTGGCAAAGAACATGCGTTTGTTTTTTTGATGGGTAAGCCAAATTTTTTGTATATTTGGTTAGATTTTCCTCTTCAAACCATCCTCAAGATATTCCTAATAAGGACCGAAGGGAATTTGTTTTGCTAATACCTTAGGAATTCTTTGTGGCTCTTGACTATTGTTCTGATTTGTATTTTACTGTTTAATTTCTAGAGGAGAGGCAGCCTGGTTTGGGCCTGTACATTACGGTTTCTGAAGGATTTGGAGATTCTGAGTGTCTCTTAAGGAGTGAACACACGATTAAATCCTGTTTGACCAACTGAAGTCGTGTTTGTTCTCAGGAAAGGTGTGTTTTAGTAGACCTAGATAGGAAAAATTAAGGATGATTCTTTGTTTATATGGTTTTCCAGATTTTTGCACAGACACCACACCACCATGTGATGGGTGTGTTGGTTTGAGGGTTCTGAAAGCTGTTTCCTCTGTTTTCGAGAGCTGGATGCCCTTAGAGTCATAGAATGATGGAATGGTTTGGGTTGGAAGGGACCTCAAAGCCTGTCCTGTTCCAATCCTCTGCCAAGGGCAGGGACACCTCCCACTGGATCAGGGGGCTCAAAGCCCCATCCAACCTGGCCTTGAACACCTCCAGGGATGGGGCAACCACCACTGCTCTGGGCAACCTGGGCCAGGGCCTCCCCACCCTCACGGGAAAACATTTCTCCCTAGAAAAATTCCAATCTGCCCTCTCTCAGCTGAGAGACAGATCATGATTCTACTTGAGAAATCTCTGAAAGCCTTTAGATCCTTCTGAATTTATGAATTCTGTAACAATATTGATATTTATGGAGCAGTTTGTTTCTAGGAAAACCTCAGTGGCAGTTCCTGTGACACTTCCGCCTGCAGGAGGATGTGATCTCATGCTCTTGATTTCAGTTTATTTTGAGGAGAGAAAGAAGAAAACTTAACTGTGTCCCAGATATGGGCAGAGGTTTGGGCTCCTTCTCTTGCCTCACAAATGTTGTTTGCATGCTCAGTGTGATGTCCCCACATGTATCTGCTTGGTTTGGAGCACGGGCCTCTCAGCCTTCAAGAGCTGCACGTTCATCCTGCATAGCTTCAGCTTTGTACATGATTGGTGCATTCAGGAACATCGTGGACAGCAAAGAGTGGACTTGTGAAGAAAACCAATCCATCAACCCAGGACACAGCCTGTAGAACCATGGTCAAACCAAGTACAGTAACTGGAAGTAACACTTCCAATGCAGCAGTGTCCTCAAAGTCCCTAGATCATGAGGTTCACAAGAGCATGTTGCATGTGGAAGATGTCCTGAAGCCCTGACCAGCTTTTTCTTTTTTTTATTGTCCTTCAGTGAGTGTTCAATCCTTACCTCTGGTGAAGGGAGGAGTTCCTGTGCACTAAGATAACTTCAGGAGATGGGTGAAAAGGTTTTCCTTTTAATATTTGCTTCCGGAGGGTGACCCCACGCTGTGAGAGTACACAGTGGCATCTTGGAAAGTGGTGATTGTGCAGAGAACTGAAATCTCCTGGTGGAACACGAGTGACCATGAACTCCTTGTACAATTCTGTGACCAAATGAGAAGTTGTGTTTCAGACACGTGGCACCAGCGTGTGCTGCCACCGTGTGTGGGGGTGCTGGTGGCACGCTCTGTCCCACTCTGGTTTCTGTGCTTCGGAATGGGGACGGGTTCTCAGGTGTTGGTGGGAAGAGTCAGGAATGGGAAGGCAGTTGCAGTGGGTATGCAGTGTTATTTATCAGCATGGTGGGGTTGGGCTGGCAGTTGGGCTGGATGGTCTTGGAGGTCTTTTCCAGCCTTAACAATCCTGTGATTCTATAACTAAGGGAATGTGTTTGCATTGCTTCATTCAAGAGGCAGCAGAAGAGATTGTTCTCTCCTGTGGAGGGGAGATTCCCGCTATCAGGATCTCTCCTCTGGCTGGAGGCAGCAAACCATGCCTGGAAATACAGTGCTTGTCTTGGAAAATAACTCGGAGGAGGGACCCAGAAATGTGATGGTGACTCCAGCACATGAACATCAAATCCAGGCAGCTGCTATGGGAGGCACTGGATCAGCTGTGGATGCGGCTTCGCGGAGCAGCGGCCCCGCGAGCTGTGACGCAGGAGGCTCAGTTGGATGAGTCGGTCGCTCTGTTTGGCTTTCAAGGCTGTGAGGGAACATCTGAAAGCTGAAGCAGAAGGCGTGGAGACAGAAAGCAAAGTGCTGAGCTGTAACACTGAAAAAAATAGCTCCAGTCTCTTGTCTTTTAACCCTGAACTTGAAAACCTTTCTGCTTAGTCATGTCTGCAGTAGAGATGTCCCTGATGAAGGACACCAGGCTGTTTCTCTGCTTCCCAACACTGTCTGCCCCCTCCATAGTGCCCACATGGCTGGGCTGCCCCAGGGAGCAAAAAGAGCCACGAGGAGGGGGTGCAAAGGCCAGCACAACTGATTTATCAGAGCAGCAGAGTTTCAGTTTGTATCTCTCTTTTTCTTTCTCTGCTTTCATAATCTCCATGTAAAACAGAGTGCATTTACGTCCATTCTGTCCATTCTGCTTCCCATAGCTCGAGTCCTGGCAGGAACCTTCTGGTTCTTTTAAAACCATGGCAGCAGCTGTAGATGGAGACCAGCTTCAGCCTCTTACATTCTTTGCTTCCTTTCCTTTCTGAAAGCTGAGGCCTTTTGCTTTGATATGGAATGATCCAACTGCACATCAGTTTTAAGAAGAGAAGTTGCAAAACTATACAGATTATGTCCTGATGAGCACTGCAAAGTGTTTTCCTTGATGTGCCCTCTGCACAGTCCCCATCCTCCGAACCCTGGGGTCCTGCTGACCCTCAGAGGGTCCCAGGAACAAAGTGTTTTTCAATGGTGTGAATGGACACAAAGCAACCTCTGCCATGGAGAAGCCGAGTTCCATCATCATTGGTATCATCAAGACATTAGTCATAGGATCATGGAATCATGGAATGGTTTGGGTTGGAACCTTAAAGCCCATCCAGTTCCACCCTCCTGCCATGGGCAGGGACACCTCCCACTGGGTCAGGGGGATCAAAGCCCCATCCAACCTGGCCTTGAACATCTCCAGGGATGGGGCAGCCACCACTGCTCTGGGCAACCTGGGCCAGGGCCTCCCCACGCTCACTGCAAAACATTTCTCCCTAAAATATCTCAATCTCCCCTCTTTCAGCTCAAAACCATTCCTCCTCACCCTATGCCTACACTCCCTGATCAAGAGCCCCTCCCCAGCTTTCCTGGAGCCCCTTTCAGTACTGAGAGGCTGCTCTAAGGTCTCCTCAGAGCCTTCTCTTCTCCAGGCTGAACAATCCCACCTCTCTCAGCCTGTCCTCATACGGGAGAGTCATTTTTGTGGACTCCTGGACTTGCTCCAACAGATCCAAGTCCTTCCTGTGCTGAGGACTCCAGAACTGGACACAGGGCTCCAGGTGAGGTCTCACTAGAGCAGAGCAGAGGGGCAGAATCCCCTCCCTGGCCCTGCTGGTCCCACTGCTTTGGATGCAGCCCAGGACACGGGTGGCTTTCCGGGCTGTGAGCGCACTTCACTGGCTCATGTCCAACTTCTCCTCCACCAGCACCCCAGGTTCTTCTCTCTAGGACTGCTCCCAATCCATTCTTCACCCAGCCTGTAATTGCACCTGGCACTGACCCGACCCAGATGCAGAACTTTACACTTGGCCTTCTTGATCTTTCCAAAGTTTGCACATCCCCTTCTCTACAGCCTGTCCAGGTCCCTCTGGATCCATCCCTTCCCTCCAGCGTGTCTTCTGTGTCACAGAGCTTGGTGTCTTTGGCAAACTTGCTGAGGGTGTCCTCAGTCCCACTCTCCATGACTGTGACAAAAATGTTAGACAGCTCCAGTTCCGATTCGTGATGTTTCTGGTTCTTCAGCTTGAGTGGTGTCCCAGAAGAAGCTGAAGATGCTTCAGAGCGATAGAGCTCTGGTTTTAGGTGTTGGTTCAGAGTGGTCTGTCCGCCCCCACGTTTGTTTCCTTTTCCTCTCTATTTGAGGTGAAAATAGACAGGAGCTGACGTTGAAGACTGAGTCTCCACTGATCTCACTTTGCCCCTCCCAAAAAGCTCAGCAGGATGTGTGCTATAAAAAGAGCCTCATTAGAAGCCATCTGAGTTCGTGTGCACTCCCAGCTCACTCAAAGGGAGCACAGAGCACGCGTGTTTCTGTTGCTGTCTTCAGAGAATTACATGACAAATTATTCCTAGCTGGAGGAAATGTCCTTTTATAATTGAGGATTTTTCTCCTTTCAGAAGGGAGGGGTGTGTGTTTTTTAAGTAGCTTTTAGTCACTTTCATTATTTATGAGAATGCTACTCCAGATCAGAAAAAGCAAACTGCAAACGCGAGTTTCTTCTGGCTGCAGCGACTGACGGGCCCTGTTTGCTTTCAGTCACTGCTGGTTCCACTCATCACAGCAAGAACAAAACACGCTCCAAAGGTGGAAATGGTACCTTGCTGCAGCTCTTCTCTTTGCATCCCCTTCCTCTCCTTTCCTTCTTCCACAGGAGACCGGTGGGACGAGGAGCGCTCGCCCCACGGGTGGAGCATTACTCTGCAGAGCAGACATGTGAACAGACAGCCCCTGCCTTCCTGTCCTTCCACTGGAAGAGCCCCTTGCACTGATGAGGTGTTATCCAGGTGACTCAACTCCCAGCAGGAGCAGAGATATCTTCCACTGGATCAGGGTGCTCAGAGCCACATCCAGCCTGGCCTTGAGTGTTTCCAGCTATGGGGCATCAAGGACTCCTCTGGGCAACCTGGGCCAGGGCCTCTCCACCCCCAGTGTAAAAAATTCCTTCCTTAGATCCAGTCATTTACCTACCCTTAATTTAAAACCATTCCCCATTGTCCTCTCCCTGCACTCCCTGATCAAGAGCCCCTCCCCAGCTTTCCTGGAGCCCCTTTCAGCACTAGGAGGCTGCTCTAAGGTCTCCCCAGAGCCTTCTCTTCTCCAGGCTGAACAACCCCAAATCTCTCAGCCTGTCCTCATACAGGAGGTTCTCCAGCCCTTGCATCATCTCCATGGCCTCCTCTGGACTCGCTTCAACAGCTCCAGGTCCTTCCTGTGCTGAGAACTTCAGAACTGGACACAGGGCTTCAGGTGGAACAGAGGGGCAGAATCTCCTCCCTTGCCCTGCTGGTCCCACTACTGTGGATGCAGCCCAGGACACGGTTGGCTTTCTGGGGCTGCAAGCACACACTGATGGCTCATGTTCAGCTTTTCATCATTTATTTTACCCTGATTTTATCATTGCATCACTTGGCTTTGCTAAAGCTTCGGGCTTTGTGAACCGTCATGGGTGTAGGACCAAGGGAAGCTCTGCCTAAGTGCATCTAGGAACCCATTTTTACCCGTAGCTTTCCAGTTCCCCACGATGAGTCTGCGTCAAGGCCTCCTTAAATCTCATCTCCCTTCACATGCTCGTGTTTGACATGAAAGTGGCCGTAACGTCAGTGGGAGATGAAAGTCTGGTGATCAAAGCAGGCAGCGGTGTTGAAAGGAGCATTGTGGGATGGCAGTGCTGGTAATGCAGTAATTGGCTCTGTGGCCTACTTAGTCAGGAGTGATGCAGCTGTGCTGTTTGTTTGCCTCTTTAATGTTGAACATCCATGGAGTCTCTTCTGGAAAGTCAAACACTGCATCACCTGTAGGGCCCCACCAGGGGTGCCACCGGGCGATGGTGTGAGCAGCATGTGATCCCAAGGCTCCTGCCTCCTCTCCTCTTGGATTGCTCAGCTCCACAACTCGGTAAAGGCAAGACATTTGGCAGGTAAGGAGGGTGGTATTGGCCATGAAAACCCAAAGACACAGAGAAGTTAGATACACCCTGTGGAGGGAGGTAGGGTCCAAGGCAGATGTGCCTGTGCGCTCTGCTGATCTCTGGTGGGATTTCTCTGAGCAGTTTTTGTCCTGTGCAAACAGCTTTGAAGAATGTCCTCTTCCCAGGAGCTTTGTTCCATGGGTGGTGAATGCTGGTTGGAGTTGCAGACAGAACTGCAGCTTTAAACACTGTGAAGTCACGTTGTTTCACCCAGAAATGTGATGTCCTGAGGCTGGGGTCTGCGTTTAGAGACACCATGAGAGGGATGGGCTGCGGGTACCCAGGAGTGGGGTCTGATTCATGCCAGGTTCTCCCTCAGTCCTCCTGCACTGCTGTCTCCACCAAGTGGAGGCTCTGACCACATCAGCAGTACCAGTGTGTTCCCTGCGGAACGCAGAAGGCCCGACTGATCTCTCTATGCAACACAGTAGAGATGTGGTCATTTCTCATTTTGTGTTGGGGAGCACTTATGCTTCCAGGACCAAGTAACAATATTTGACTTCGCTGATGTCCCAGAAGCTGTGCCATCCTCTTCTCTCTACATGCCCCCACCCAAGCTTGCTTCCATCCTTGGGATCTGCACAACTGAATATTCTCCTGGTTTTACTCCTCTTTTTGACACCTTTCCAGCAGTTGTGCATCAGCTCCAGCAGTGCTGGAAACGGGGGGAATCGCAGGACCAGGTCTGGACAGGGGGGTGCTGGGGCTGATTTCTTCCCTCCACCAGGCAGTGTGTTCTCCATCACCATGGCTCTCGGGGAGAATTTCTGGGGAAGTGTCTTCTGGATCTGCTGCTGCTTTGTTCTCCTCTCTAACTGGAGGCCTTTTGAGCTGCTCAAAATCAGGAGAAGCAAAGTTCGTCACGACACTGAGCAGATGTGGTATCACAGGCTTGCAAGGGATGCAACATCTGAGGACCAGAGGGGTGCTAAGGAAATGATGCTTTACTGAGTCACCTCCCTTTGGTCAGTGTATCCCCTCCTGGCTTGATGCTCTGTTTGATGGAAACGATGGTGGATGCTCTTTCCTGAGTGCAACCCCATTCTGTGGCTGTGCCTGTACCCTCTCCATCCCATCTGAAGTTTTCCACTGTCAGTCACTTCCTTTTCTTTCCTGTTTTGCTCCGTGGTGTTGGCATTGTTTCTGCAGCCAAACCAGGAGGCTTCACACCCTGTAGTCCCGTGGGGCTTGTTCATCAGCTCAGCTCCCCCTGCACCCTGGGGACAATTACACCCGTGTTGACACAGCGCTCTTCAGCAAATCAGGTAACTGAGCGTCAGACCCAGGAAGCCTGGACTGATCCAAGCTTTGCTCTAGCAGAGGAGCACTGGCTGGGTTTCATGTGGGACCAGAAGGTGATGCTGATTGTTGATAGGAGAGCTGTCTTCCACCACTGCTGCCGGCACCATCTCTCCAAAGCTGAGGCAACGAGGGAGATTTTTGAGAGCTTGGACCTGTCCCCAGGGGTTTCAGCACTGCTCTGCCGAGTGCTCTGCCATCTGCAGCAGCAGCTCTGTCAGCCCTGCACCTCTTGGCCCTGAAAGGGATCCTCCAAAAAAAGCTTGAGGAGCTCCCCAAAAAGCCTGGGGAGCTTTTTGGTTGCAGTGTCCAAGAGGAAGATCAGACAGCTGCAGTGCAAGTGATAATGTTGTGATGCTGAGATGTTAAAGCACCTCTCTCTCTGTCACTGCTGACAAGGGTCAATCCCATCAGCTGTCAGGATCTCATTTTGTACTCTTCAGACAAGTTTTGTGTAGTGTGTCCATCAATCCTTTGGAGGCTGCAAGGGTGGAGATGAGGAAGATGTTGTCCACGTGCAGGGAAAGTAGGAGGGGTCCATCGCTTTCACCCGCTGTTACGGGCAGCAGACGAGGCCTCTCATGAATCACAGGAACCAATCAGAGTGTCCTGGCTCTTCTGTCCCCTTCATCCAGAGGAGAAGGAAGGAGGGCTGGGACTGTGTTGCTGTTTCATTACATTTAAAGTATTGTGCAAAGCCATAATGTTCCTCTGGACATGAAGCTGGAGAGTCTGCATTGAAGTTTGGCTGATACGTGACATCAGCCAGCAGCTGGAAAATCTCTGGGAGAGGTGGAATAACGAGAGCAATGTGAGAACACAACTTTGCCTTCTTGAGTGAAATAGCAGTGGCCATGATAAAGGTACCTAAAGCTGCTCCTGGGTGGTGTGGTACCGATTCCAGCCTCGTGCAGGTCAACAGCAAAGCTGGCATTTTGGATGGTGTTTCCTGCATTTGGGCTCAATGCAGTGTGGGCGCTGGGGCCCTGTGGAGCAGGATCTGGCTGGTGCAATAGAACACCAGCACCTCAGGGTGTCAGCAGAGAATGCAGGTCCTGGGGCTGCTGGGGCAGGATGGAGGGGAGCTGAGTGCAACCAGGGGATGCTGCCAGAGAGGCAGCTGGCAGCCCTTGGTGTGTGTGTGTGACTGCCTGGGTGTGTGTGGGTACAAACACACACTTCATATATGTATGTATATAAGTATTTCTATTTTTATAGATATATATAATCTGAAAATAACTGTAAATGCTTATAATTTATTCTCTTTTCACTACCTCAGAGCCTTGGGATCTGAGCAGGATGTGGGTCTGCACAGACCTCTCTGCTGGGTGACCAAGCAGTGCCTGGCCTTGCACACGATGCTGGGTGCTGGGCGTTGGGTTCCCCTCCCCAACACACAGAGTCTGTAACCTGGGTGTATGGCTGCAGCTCACTTCTCTCCTCGAACACGTCAGGAGGCAGAGAAGATCTCTGATTGCTGTGAAACTGTAAGATTGTTGTAAAAATCCAGTGGTGTTATGGTTTTTATGGTTTGGCTTATTTTGTTTTCAAGAGGATCTGCAGGCTCCTTTCAGGGCTTCTGTGCTAAGAAAGCCCCAGTGCAGTCCAGAAAGCCAACGATGTCCTGGGCTGCATCCCCAGAAGCGTGGCCAGCAGGGCGAGGGAGGGGATTCTGCTCTGGTGAGACCCCTCTTGGAGCCCTGTGTCCTGTCCTCAGCACAGGGGGCGGCTCAGTGAGTTCAGGGGAGGCCATGGAGATGATTTAGGGGCTGGAGCAACAACCATATGAGGGCAGGCTGAGTGAGTTGGGGTTGTTCAGCCTGGAGAAGGCTGTGGGGAAACCTTAGAGCAGCCTCCCAGTACTGAAAGGGGCTCCAGAAAAGCTGGGGAAGGACTTTTGATAAGGGAGTGCAGGGACAGGATGAGGGGGAAGGGTTTTCAGCTGCAAGAGGGGAGATTGAGATGAGATCGTAGGAAAAAATGTTTTGCTGTGAGGGTGGGGAGGCCCTGGCCCAGGTTTCCCAGAGCAGTGGTGGCTGCCCCATCCCTGGAGGTGTTCAAGGCCAGGTTGGATGGGGCTTTCAGCCCCCTGATCCAGTGGGAGGTGTCCCTGCCCATGGTAGGAGAATTGGAACTGGGTAGGCTTTCAGATCCCTTCCAATCCAAACCATTCCATGATTCTATGATTCTGTGTGTGGAATTAGATCATGTAGAAGAGTTGCTGAAATCTTTTGTGCTCCTGTCATGTGCACCAGGTGTGTGCTCAGGCTCATTTCAGAGGGGGCAGTGGCAGAGCACTAGCATTGCTGCCAACCTGTGTTTGCAGGGGCAGCTCCCTCTGAAGAGCAGGCAGCCCAGCTGGGAAGTTGCTCTCTTGGCAGAGATGGATCCAGACAGGCAGTGTGTGTGAAGAGCAAAGATTTGAGGGTTCATTGCTCTGGTCTAATTTTTATATTTTTTTATATGGCCTCAGGCCACTGTCTGGCCTGCACACATCTGCGTGGAGCCCCGTAACCCGGGGCCTGCCAGATACGGATACTCTGGGTTTGAAGACTTGGAGAGATCTGTTCTCCCTGAGCACATCCGTTTGAAAATGGTTGTTCCCTTGGACCACCATCCATGCTTGTATTTTATGCCTCATTTCAGCTGGTTCCAGCCTCCAGTGATGAGCTCTCTTCCCTGCCAAATTAAGGAAAGACAGTGTTTTCTCCCCATGAAGATGATAACACGCTGCAATCAGTTCATCTCTTAGCCTTCCTTTTGGCACAAGAAACAGATTGAAGTTGTTTGCTCTCAGAAGGACATAAATCATCTTTTCCCAGTCTGGAACTATTTCAGTGCCTCTTGTTTGAACCCTTTTCAGCTTTCCTAATCACCTTTTAAAAACTGGAGCACTTGGTCCATCTGCAGCACTGGGACTGGCTTCCCCATGGCTGCATACAGGGAGAAAATCAACCTCCCTACTGGATCTCAGGGGCTTGTGTCCAAAACCTGCAGCAGTGCTTTAGGTCAGAGCACAGCTCTGAGGGGCTGCAGCATGACCAGGCTGCTGGCATCACGACTGAGGACGTGGGTGCTGGTCATGGGTGCACCCACCTTTCTGGATGCGTTTGGCTGTGCTGCAGCTGCTTGGCTTGGGCAGAGCCAGCTGGTGGAGTCAGGGAATCGCTGGTGTTGGTGTTCCTTTCACAGTCATTGCTCTCCACCCATGGGTCACCTATAGTGTTTAGCAGCAGTGATGTTAAATGTGATTCCAGAGCATTAATAAATCATAGAATCATGGAATGGTTTGGGTTGGAACAGACCTCAAAGCCCATCCAGTTCCACCCCCCCTGACATGGGCAGGGACACCTCCCACTGGATCAGGGGGCTCAAAGCCCCATCCAGCCTGGCCTTGAACACTTCCAGGGATGAGGTATCCCCACTGTCCCACATCAGCCATTTCAGGAGACACCTTTATCAGGAGCAGCACCCATCAAGGACAGCATTTGGCCGTGCAGCACATGGCTCATTGCTCGCTCCGTGCCGTGTCCTGCCGATTGGCTTTATATTGGAATGGAATGCAAGCAAAGCCAGGTGCCATCAGGTCTGTGATGTTCTTACCCAATTTGTAATCTCCTCAAAAGCTGTATCCTGAGCCTCACTCGTTGTATCACCTTTTAATTCCACATCACTTGGCTCCTGGATTGACTTTTATGTTGTTCTGTCCAGGACTGGCAAGTGTGCGTTGCTGTACCCTCTGTAACCGCAGTGCTTCGCCCTCGCTTCAGGTGCAGAGTTGCCTTTCTCTGACTGCTTCACCTTTCTGCCTGCTGGTGGGAATCTTGCTGGATTGGCTTTGATCTCCCTCCCCTATGCTCACAGTGTGTTTCCCACCTTCCCCCACCCTTTGCCAATCACCAAGTTTTCCATCCTTGTTCTCCTGGCTGCTGCCTTTCCCTTTGGTGTGGAGCAGGCGCTCAGCCACGCGGCGTTCCGAGATTGATGGATCTTTTGGACATCCAACAATATTACCATAAAGACTGTCCATTTTTTTCTGTCCTAATTCGTCTTTCTCACTTACGAAAATCCTGTATGATTTTGGGAGCAAGGGAGAAGGCCACTATGAGGAGGATGGGAAGGAGTTGGGAGGCAGGTCGAGGCTAATTTCCACTATTTAGGGGTGATTAATGGTACATTTTATTCCATAATGAGAACAAAGGGATGAATAATAAAATACCTGGTGATGTGATGTGACTGACCCATTTTGAAATAGCAGCTCCATGTCCGTGGAGGAGGCTGTTCAGTAATTATTGCAGAAGATCATTCTCTTCGTTCATCAAATCCTCTCCTCTCCATCCTCCCAGGGTTGCCCACTGGGCACGTGCGCTCTGATGAGACTCCACCTGGAGCCCTGTGTCCAGTTCTGGAATCCTCAGCACAGGAAGGACCTGGTGCTGTTGGAGCAAGTCCAGAGGAGGTCACAGAGATGATCTGAGGACTGGAGCACCTCCTGTACAAGGACAGACTGAGAGAATTGGGGTCGTTCAGGCTGGAGAAGAGAAGCCTGTGGGGAGACCTTAGAGCAGCCTCCTAGGACTAAAAGGGGCTCCAGGAAAGCTGGGGAAGGACTTCTGATAAGGGAGTGCAGGGATAGGATGAGGGGGAATGGTTTTGAGCTGAAAGAGGCGAGATTGAGATGAGATCTTAGTGAGAAATGTTTTGCTGTGAGAGTGAGGAAGCCCTGGCCTAGGTTTCCCAGAGCAGTGGTGGCTGCCCCATCCCTGGGGGTGTTCAAGGCCAGGTTGGATGGGGCTTTGAGCCCCCTGATCCATGGCTGGAGGTTTAGATCTGGATGATCTTTAAGGTCCCTTCCAACCCACACCATTCAGTGAGTCTATGATTCTGTTACTTTTGGTTAGAAAGTTTTCAAAGACCTTTGCCTGTTCCCAGTGTTTACATGACTCTAAGTGTGTCATAGTCTTTAAAATCTCTGTTTCTGGGTAGTCCAGGCTGTTGCTGTATATTTAGTTCCTCCAGTTCCTGCACAGACTGAACAAGTCATTATTTTATCTTCACATTGCGCATTGAAATTTATTTCTAACCAGTCTTAAAACCAGGGAACCCATAAGAAGTGGTGGGGGCTGCGTTTGGCAAAGGAGATACTCTCTGGCTTGTTACCTCTTTTTTCTGTCTGTTGGGCTCAAACTCCATCTGCCTTTTGCCATCATAGCACTCAAGGATGTTGTTGGACAGCTTTGGAGTGTCCAGTTTCTTTCCTTATCTCAGGGGTTTTGAATATTTACTTACTTAGATTGTTTTCCGCATGAATTTCCAGATTTCTCTTTCAAAGATGAAAACAAATGCTATTGCTTCACTTGTTTCTAAATACACCAGAGTCTTTCTTCCTTCCCTTTGCCTTTCCCCATCCATCACACCTTCACACCTTTAACCACACCTTTCATCTTTGATACCTGTACCTGTCCATAACATAGCAGTCTCCCTCAGCATCGTTACCCTCCCTGTGGTCCCTTTGATCTTTACCATGTCTGTTAAAAAAGGCCATAAGCAAACCATAGGATGAGAGTTGGGTTGCTCTGAAGGGTTAAAAGAGGATGTGATGGTGGATTTACCCATGGAGAAGTGTGCAAGTGCAGAGAGTGCTCCATGTTGAGAATGTCAGAGCACGTGGCATTCCCTCTGCATGTACTGACCAGTCTTGGCCAGTCGTGTCCCGGGCTGCATCCAGCACAGCGTAGTGAGCGCTCGAGGGGGGTGACTGTCCCACTGGTGTGGTGGCACCTTGAGGGCTCTGTGCAGTTTTGGGTGCCTCCATAGAAGAAGGACATCAGACTATCAAAGTGTGTCCACGGAAGGGTGACCAAGATGGTGAAAGGGCTTGAGGGCAAGAGTTACGAAGAGCAGCTGAGGTCTTGTTCAGCTTGGAGGGCTGAGAGGTGCCCTCATTGCAGTCTGCACCTTCCTCAAAATGGGGGCAGTATAAAGGGGGTGCTGATCTCTCTCTGGTGACCAGGGATAGGACATGAGGAAATCAAAGGAAGCTGCGTCAGGGGAAGTTCAGACTGGACATTAGGAAAAGGTTCTTCACTGAGAAGGTGGTTCATTACTGGAAGGGCATCCCCAGGGCAGTGGTCGCGGCAGCAGACGTGTCAGAGTTCAAGGAGCATCTGGATGATGCTCTTAGTCAAGTCATTTAATTTTAGGTATCCTGCTAGGAGCAGGGAGTTGGACTCAGTGATCCCTATGGGTTCCTTCCAACTTGAGATATTCTATGATTCTATGAATACTCAGCACCAGGACTGCTGGAGTTGTGCTCCTGGCCCGCTAGGAACCAGCTGGAGATCTGTGCTCTTGTTTAGTGGCTCGGTCTGTGCGTGACTGCTGCTGCTGTTTGTGGTGTTCAGTGTTGTCTTCATTACTAGCAAATGGGTTTATTTCTGTTCTCTGGTTGGATTTTGACAGATATGCATACCTACCCATACTTATTTTATATAAATTGTATTAAAAGAAGGTACCTTTGATTATGTCCTGGTGATGAGAGAGTGAGAGCTTGACGATGAGAATTCATGTTGTCTCCTCTTTCCCCCCCTTTCAGGGAGTGTTTGAAGAGGAGCCCGCGGAGCCCGAAAGCGGAGGGCTCCGACTCGGTGACATCTCAGTCCTCACCCAGTGAGGAGGCTGGAATGATGACTGAGGTGAAAGTGAAAACAGAGGTACCAGATGACTACATTGAGGAGGTGATCTGGCAGGATGACACCAAAGATTCCAAGAAGAACATCAAAGACGGGCCAGGAGATGTGCCCGCGGAGATCTGCGTGGTCATAGGTGGGGTCCGCAACCAGCAGACGCTCGGTAAGCTATGGGTTAATGAGCCTCATCAGTTGGTTCCCTGAGTCCTGGTGCTGGAGAAAGAAAGTCCTGGTGTTGGAGAAAGGAATGAAGCTCCAGAGAGCCGTTCCTGGAAGTTTGGCTCTGCCAGAGGGACCAGAGCCAAGGTGCACATCAGTCGCAGGGTCTTGGCTTTTTAACCTTCTTCAACTTTTGCTTCCTGTTTATGTCTAATCAATCCTAAAGACTCCAACAAGATCAGGTAACTGTGAGGAAAAGCTTGTCATCTTCTTTTGATGTGTTGAATGCCTTGTCCATCAGCCATGTGCAGAATTCCTGGAGAGCCCAGGACTGGGGTAGGGGTGTTGGGCACGGATGAGGAGGCAATCAGGAGAAAGCCTTGAGAAGAAGTTGAAATGTTTTGAGGAAAATGGCTGCTTTCTGTCCATAATTTGATTTAGCTCAAACCTAGGTTTTACAGGTTGGTGTTTGTTTTTCTGATCTTTCATAACGTTGTGGGAATAATTTTGACTCTTGGCTGGCTGTTGTGTGCCACTTCCACAGCATTTCCTACCCCACCCCACCTGCAGCTGGGATCAGAAGAGCTTTTTCTTTCTCTCTGTGAACATCAGACTGTCCTTTCCTCCTGCTCCAGGGAAAGGGCTTTCTGTAGGATCCAGGAGAGGCTCCTCTCACACTAAGAGGACTCCTCTGTTGGCTCTGACATGGAGCAGGTCCCAGCTTGGACTTTCACGAGCTGAAGGAGTTGCTCATACAAAGAAGAAAAAGCAGTTGGACCGTGTTTCTTTCAAGGGGCTCAGGAAAAAGCTAATTTGAGGTGCCCAGAGTTGCTGTTGGGGTTGGTTTGTCTTGAAGGGGAAGAGAAGGGAGGTCCTGATGTTAGATTGTCTGGTTTTCACTTGATCGTTGTCCACACTGTTGGAAAGAAACCCTGGAGGGTGTCGTTAGCTGGTGACTGTACTGGGAGTATTGCTGTCCTTCCTGGCCACTCAGAATGGCAGGGTTGGAGGTCACAGCTATTTATGTAGGGTAAGAACATCTAGGGAAAGCCTAAGAAGTCCATAACTCTTTCCAACTTTAAGATCTTACAATTTGGAGGAGATATTCTGTGTATACTTAGAGCTTTTGTGCCCTCACAGCTCTTGAGAGATTGGTCACTGCATGGGCAACCTTGAGTAGCAGGTGCATCCCTGGTGCCCTGAGACGGATGGTGGAGCTTCTCCTTCAGCTGTGGTCACCAAGTGAAAGCACCTGCAGGTCAGGGCTGTCCCGTAGGACCCTGTTTTGGGCTTCTGGCTGGATAGCAGCAGCTGTCCCCTCAGCTGACCATACTGTGGTGCCAAGTGGGCAATGGGCTTTTGCTGTCGGCTAACGTGGGTGTAAACCCTCATGTTGTGCCTCCTGGGAAACCTGGGGACACCCTGGAGGGAGAGGGGACACGATTCAGCACACAGGTACTGTGGGGAGAGGGATGGAGAGCTGTTTACTGGTTAACAAGTGGTAGTTGGAAGCTGTAGAAAGTAAACTGGAGAACTTCTATCTGGAAGGGCTTTCTCAAATGAAAACAGTGCATCATATTTGTTATTTCATTGCCCCACGCTGGGTTTCTCTAAAGAAAACTTGGTCGTCAGATGACTGGCAGTTGGTGGCCAATTCCTTTGTAAGAAGAGCCCAGTGAGTGCCCCGTTCACCTGCCATTCCCATCACTCCAGGTCTCTGGGGAGGTGGCTCTGAATGACCGTGCTGTTTGGCCCCAGTGCTGTGCTCTGTGTGGAGCGGCCGCGGTGCCCGGCGATGGTTCCTTGTGGTTTCTCAGGCTGGCTCCCGGTCGGTTCCGCTGTCTCCTCCGTGCCCCTGCAGAAGCCACAGGCCAGCAGGGTTCCCATCACTGCAGCTCGTGCAGGGCCCCTCCTGTGCTGGCTGCTCGGCTGGTGACCTCTGGAGCAGCCCAGGGAGCAAACAGTGACCTTTCAGGAAAAGGTTAGACTTGATGTTAGGAAGAAGTTCTTCACTGAAAGGGTGATTGGCCATTGGAATGGGCTGCCCAGGGAGGGGGTGGAGTCACCGACCCTGGAGGTGTTTAAGGGGAGACTGGATGAGGCACTGAGTGCCATGGTTTAGATGATGGTTGGTGTTGGTGTTGGTGTTTGTGTTGGGTTATAGGTTGGACTTGATGATGTCGGAGGTCCTTTCCAACCTTATAATACTGTGAGTGCTGGTGCCTCCTTCCTACGCAACAAAGGCTCCGTGCTCTCCGCGGCGGCTCGCCAGGAGGTTTCCTCCTTGGAGCCTGGTGTGATCTGGTGGCCCTGTAGCTCGATCACTTCAGCCTTGTGGAAGGGCAGGAGTTTGGGAGGGTTTTATTCGCCTTTATCAAGGAGGCTGAGATCAGAGGTGTCGAAAATTGGTTTTATAGCAATTTGTGACGCGGGATGAAGTGTTGAATGGGGAGTGAATGAATCCTTCTTCACGCGGTGATGCCACCCCTGCACTGTCTCCGTTCGGTCGGTTCAAGGGGATGTGTTGTCTGTGCCGGGGCCGCGGTGCCGCAGGTTTTAGGACACACACGACTCCAGAGACTGAGCTTTCCTGCGAGCTCTGTGTTGGGACTTGGCTGAAATCCACATTGGAAGGTTTATGCCCCTTTTCTGAGTCAGACGTCTCCTGTCGGAGCGCGATGTGTTTGTATTCTTAGTTATTACTTGGAGCAATTCAGAACAGGGATTCTCAACCCCGTGGCTGCTTTTTGCTTGTAGGGTTTTCATCAGATCAGGCCTTGTGAGTGCTGCCTTCTGTGCCATTACACGTTCTTCTGTCTCTCCCTGCCCTTTGGACAACTCTAGAGCCTGTTTCCAACTCTTTGGAGCAGCCCAAACCCTGCAGTGGATGGAGTGAAGCAGGATGGGTGGTGGCAGCGCCAAAACCCCCCCGCCAAAGAGCTGGTGCTGGTGTTTGTGGATTTGGCCCATTTCCCCTTCATCTGCCTTTCCACAGAAGTCTTACAAGCCTCAGTGGGTTGCCTTTTGGGCATCCCAAGCAAAGAAAACCAACGGAGCAGTTGGCTCTGACCTGAGGTGGAGCCAGCAGCAGATGGAAAACTGCCTCTGTTGCCCACATACTCGTCCCCATCCTGTCGTCGTGGGCGCTGCGTTTCTCCCCCAGCACAGCTCTGAGATACCTTTTGCCCTGATCTTTGCTTCTTTTTTTCTCACCAGCTTCACGTGCTGGCTGTGGGCCATGGTCATTTGTAGAGCTCCCACACACTGCCAGTTCTCAGGGCAGGGCTGTCGGGGCGCAGAGGCAGCGGAGCCCACTGGGAAGCTGCCTAGAAAGGAGAGGAAAACACAACTGCCCTTGGGCTGTAAATAAAAGAGAAAAGGGGAGAGACTGCTGGCTGATGTGGATCGTGATGTTGGGAATGCCATCAGGACAGTGATTGTGTTTTGGAGCACTGCGTTATCTGTGGGTTGATCAGGAGGAGTTTTATATAAAGCTATTTAAGCCCTCAATCTGGTCCATCTTTACGGGAAACATTTTGGAGAGGGTTTTTCGAGTGATGCATTAAATCAGAAATGTTTCTGAGACAAAGCAAAGAGTGAATCCTTCTGCTTTGAGCCCATCAGTCTTGCATGCACACAGTTGATTCATGCTGGGCTGCTGGATCTCAGTTGTTGAGCTGCTCAGTGCATGTAATTCAAGAGCACTTTGGATTCTCCCTGATTATGTCACATAAAATAGCGCTGCAGAAGCCGTAAGGAACTCTGTGTGACCCCTGACATCTTCTTACCAAGCCACAGGGACAGATGGGTCTTGGCAATTTTTAATCGCCTTCAGCCATCATTATTCTTTGGAAATGCATCCACTTTAAGGGCTCTTTTCTGATTTGTTTTTTGCATGATTTAGATGGCAAAGTAGTGGAACGTGGCTCTCCTGTTGGATATTCATGAAATCGATATTCAGGGACCTGGATGTTTGACCATACGTTGAGATACACGTCTGGTATGTGATGGAAGGGTGTGAAAGTCTGGCGAGGTATCAGGCAGCAAGGGAAAGCTGTGGATGCAGTGGGTGTGTTGCCCAGATTGTAGGAGCCTGGCAAAACCAAATGCACCAACTAAACAACAGCCTTCCCATATCCCCTCCTGCTCTAACAGCTTTAACCTTCATGGCACATCCTGATGTGGACAAAGTCCAGGATGGACCATGCTCATGGTGTCCAAGGCAACACAGGCATGGTCTTCGTGAGGCTCGTAACACATAGAGATGTCTTCTTCTTTCCCCATTTCACCTTTCCTCCACCCTAACACATGGATTGTGGGAAGTCAACCCCTCCTTTCTCTAAGGATTTGTGCCCCCAAATCATGTTGTGCTGGGCACACAGCTGTGGCTGTTGGTTTGTCTCTCAGTGCCTGCGGGACTTGGATCTGTGACCTTGCTGACACTCTCCACTGCTCACTGCCCTCCTGGGGCAGTGCTCCACTGCAGGAGATGGGCAGAGGTAGCCCCTTCGAAGAAGATGACTTCAGCCTTCCTTGGGTCTCACTCCAGACTTTGATGCTTCTGGACATCTGCACTAATGCACTGGTTGTGGGAGGCATCGCTCTCTCTCTGGCCCTTGACTCCTGCCCTTGGTTTCCAGGCACAACGCTGGGCGCGAGGGATGCAGCTCCTGGGTTTGGGTGGAGAGGGAAGGCACTGCAGTTACCTGTACAGGTTATGTCCTTCTTGATAACCAAATGCATTTATGTGCCATAGAAGTGAGGAATATAAGAAATATGGAATAATCATCCAGCCTGGGATCCTTTGGTGTTTTCCATCTGTTTTCCCAGTGCTCGGTGGGCCCCCAGTGCTGGTTTTGGGGGTGGGTGGGCTCAGTCACACGCAGAGCCTGAGCGTTGCACAAGGTGACTGGTTGGTGGGGCCCAAGGGGTGGTGAGAGCACTTCTCTTCTGGTGGTGCTCCAGCTGGAATAGTCTCCAGGAGAGGATTTTGGAGCTTGGTGATGAGTATCATCAGTCCTTGAGCATGGAAAATGGGGCGTGGCAGATGCCGATGACTTGCTGATACCCAGGATTTTGCTTAGAAAGCCTCTGTGGAGCAACCACAGGAGATGACTGTCCTATGTATGGACCTGTTCGGAAAATACAGATGGCTACAATAATGAAAAAGCCACGAAGCCCATCAGACATTCTCAACTGACTCTAATATCTGTATTTTAGAGTATTTTATCCCATGCATATCCTTGCGTATCAGACTGCAGTGAATTGCCTCGTCCAGCATCAATGACAAAGGAACCTCCTTGGCTCAAAAAACAGTCGTGGGTGATGCCAACAGCAATGGAGAGGGAATTCAGAGCTGTTACAAACTGGAAGAAGGGCTGTTTTCTTCCCAAGCTGTAAGCAATAGGACATGGGAAAGGAAAGAAGGATCATAGGTCTGTTTTGATCAGAAAACATGGCTGGTTTTGTTCCTAGAAAGAGCTCACTCTTCAGTAGCAATAGGTGGGTGGTGTTTTAAGATCATGTCTGGGAATATTTTTTGGATGTGTGTGCATGAGTGTATTGTCCTTGTTCACAACTCTTGCCTGTTTGACTCTTTCGCATGGTTAGGAAAAGATTCAGGTTGTGTGAGGAAGCATCCATGGAAGTGCAGAGCAGTGGTGGCTGCCCCATCCCTGGAGGTGTTCAAGGCCAGGCTGGATGGGGCTTTGAGTCCCCTGATCCAGTGGGAGATGTCCCAACCTGTGGCACGGAGTGGAACTGGATGCTCTTTGAGGTCCCTTCCCACCCATATGGTGCTCTGTCAAATGAAATGCTGGATTCACTCATGTTCATAGTCAGCCCTTCTTTCTCCCACCTCCCCTTCCCACCCGTGCGGCTCCCGCGCTACTGGAGAGCACAGAGGTCCCTTCGCTGCTCCCGGACAGCTAAGAAATGCACTGCATTTTGCAAAGGAGAGCTTGAAATGTGAATTCATGGCCTGTTCACCGCGTTGGAGTCAGGGAAACAAAGGTCAAATCAATTTAAATAACAAATCTAAGAAACTTTTTGTCTGCCTGTCCGGTATGTTTAGGCTAAATTCATGGCATGATTTCATCATTGCAAATCATTCTCCCAGCTCAGTTCCTTTGGTTTCATCTCCAGTGAGTGTTTGCAGATGTGTTTGTGGAATTAGAGACGCAAATTGAGAGGAGGGATCACTGTGGTCACGTGCTTTCCCTTAAAAAGGTCAGCAGTTCTATTTGTATCTGGTTGGTTTCCTCTGGGTGGATATTTACCAAATCTCTGTGGGTTTCTTGAGAAATTTGTACATTGTGCATATTTCTGGAGGAATTTTGAAAACTCCATGCCTCAATATAACAAATTGCTTTCTGTTTTTGGTTGAAAAGCTTTTTTTCCCATATTCTAGGAATTTACTGAAAAGTAATCCCAGGTTATTTCTGTCCATAGGAAATTATTATAAAATTATAAGTCGGGCTATTTTGAGAGTGGACCTTTCATGTTAGCAGAGATATGAAGCTACACAAAAAATGTGAGTTCAGGGGAATATGCCAAGGAATCTTAAATAAAGCTGAAAAAGGAATGGAGTCTGGGATAGTGAATTCCTGCATTTATCTCCACGAACCTCCAAAGATGTCTTTGCTGCGAACCGCGTTCTTTTGTCCCCAGTTGATGGATAAGTGTCTGGTGAGGCTGTTTGTCCTGGTCTAATATGGTGATGTGTGTTTTCTGTCTTGTTTTCCAGGGTCATACGAGTGTGGAATATGCGGGAAGAAATACAAGTACTACAACTGTTTCCAGACCCATGTGCGGGCGCATAGAGGTACCTCCCTTGGCTCACATCTTTGGGAATCTTGGGGTAACATTCGGGTTCAGGGACTGCATTCAGGAAAGTCTTGAGGATTGCTCTGCTGCTTCTCTGTTCACCATTGACTGTGAGGGTGGGGAGGCCCAGATTTCCCAGAGCAGTGGTGGCTGCCCCATCCCTGGAGGTGTTCAAGGCCAGGTTGGATGGGGCTTTGAGCCCCCTGATCCAGGGGGAGGTGTCCCTGCCCATGGCAGGAGGTGGAACTGGATGGGCTTTGAGGTTCCTTCCAACCCAAACTACTCCATGATTCTGTGATCAGTAGCGCTCCTTTCAGGTGCCACATTTGCAGGGTAAATTCTGCGGCTGGAGAAGCTCTGTGGCTCTGCTGCAGAGATATTTCTTCTGAGGTCAGGAGCAGCCCTTGTGCTCAGTACAGTAATTATAGCATGAGATTCTCGAGGGACATGGCTGGGTGTTGGGAGAGCTGCAAAGCAGGAAGTTTCTTTGTGGTCCCACCGCAAGGGCAGGCGTCCTGCAAGGTGCCCAGCTCAGGGCTTTAGTCCCTCCCTGTTAAGTCAGGATGGGAGAACTCACATGGAGTGCCACATGCAGCTCTGGAGTCCTCAGCACAGGAAGAACATGAATCTGTTACAGCAACTCCAGGAGGAGGCCACAAAGATGGCCCCAGGGCTGGAGCACTTCACGTAAGAGAACAGGCTGGGAGAGTTGGGGTTGTTCAGTCTGGAGAAGAGAAGGCTCCAGGGAGACCTTAGAGCAGCCTCCCAGGACTGAAAGGGGCTCCAGGAAAGCTGGGGAGGGGCTCTGGATCAGGGAGGGCAGGGAAATGGCAAAGGGGAAGATTGAGATAAGATCTTAGGAAGAAATGTTTTCCTGAGAGGGTGGTTTCCCAGAGCAGTGGTGGCTGCCCCATCCCTGGAGGTGTTCAAGGCCGTGCCGAATGGGGCTTTGAGCCCCCTGATCCAGTCGGAGGTGTCCCTGATCATAGCAGGGAGGTGCAACTGGATGGGTTTTGAAGTCCCTTCCAACCCAACCCATTCCATGATTCCGTGAAGTCAAATGTTGCTCTATTTTTATGTTAAAATCAAGATGGTACTTGAACTGAGCCCTTGCTGGCAGCTGAGGTCACTTTGCAGATGTGTTGTTTGTGTCTCGTGCTTTGCTTTGTCGGGGTTGACTTTATTGGAATTCTCTGTAGGTCTGGCCAGTGCCATGTTGCTTAATTGCAGAACTAGAAAAGTTTTGATTGGTGTTTTGTACAATTAGTGTAGTTTGTTTAATTTGCAGAAATATCTGTCTGAAATAACAACAGGGGCATAAAATGTGCTCAGGAGCCTCCCAGGGATTTGGTTTGCTTTCACCTGAGCTGAGCACTGAAGTCTGTGTGCCAGACTGGTCGGAGCATCTGCTTCAGCTCCTCAGCTGTAACCAGCAGTGTCAGTGCATGTGGTCTTCAACAGAACGATGGACTGGAATGTCTACAGGAGCATAAAGGATGTACCAGAGAAACGTTTGAAAATCCAGGAATAATGCCATGTTAAATTTTAGATGTGTGCAGTGTCAGCAGATGTGCAGCTGAAAAGTAAACACACATCCTTAACTTCTCAGGGTTTCACTACCCCGGTACCTCATCCTTTAATTGCAGGTTTGCATATTTCTGAAGTGCTGTTCAGCATCACAGAGCTGCTCCTGTACCCTTGGATATGTGCAGAGTTGTTGTCAGTGTTGGTATTCCTGTATGAATACCAAGAGAATTCCTAAAAGTCCTCTCAATGGAACTACAAAGTAGCTTCACTCTGCACTTTAAGGAAAAAAGCCATAAGATAGGAGTGAGCTCAGGTATTTGCTGACACGCAGAAGGCTTTGCTGTTGCATCACAGCTGCAACAGTTTTTCAATAATAATTGCAGTGTTTACATTTGAGACAAAGATTGCTTTTATTTCACTTCTCTTCCCCAGGCACTAAGGGATCTTTAATTCAGCTGGAGTTTTAGGAGCTGAATGAGGTCATCTGCCATGTGATCCAATTGATTTGTGTTTATACATTTATTTCTGTTTTGATCATGGAATCAAGCTGTATATTAAATCATCTGGATGCATCGACATACACGAGTACAAGTGACACTCAGAGTTTTGTCTTGAACTCATGATTTTGCCTTTTGCCTCCAGGGCCTTTTTGATGGGTAGTGATAGAAAATGGAAATTTTCACTATATTGAATGTGGAAATTTATTAGGAATTTTCACATCAGCTGTGGAGAAGAACAATTTTTATGTATATATGTATATGAAACTGAGAGAATGTTGGTTTATGTTGCTGTAAATTAACACATGTAGCAGTAACAAAGTGCATCTGAATTGCATCAAGACAATAAGAATCAAAATGGGGTTTTTATTCCAATACACTCCTAAACAAGAAGTCAAATGAAAGCTCAGTGCAACTTTGTGAACGTGATTGTCCCAGGAGCAGAGCCCGAGCCGGCAGTTAAAGCCGTCGGGAAGCACACTGATCTGCAGAGAGGGAATGAGCTAACGAGTGTGCATGGACTCTGTAGTCAGGGAAGAAGAGGGAAGGACATCTTTCACAGTGGGATTGAGGGCTCCCTCAGCCAGTTTGCTGCTGACACTGAGCTGTGTGGCACGGTTGGCACACTGGAGGGAAGGGATGGATCCAGAGTTCAACAAAGTCAAGTGCAAGGTCCTACACCTGAGTCAGGGCAATCCCAAGCGCAAATCCAGGCTGGGTGGAGAATGGATTGAGAGAAGCCCTGGAGAGGACTTGGGTTGATCATAGATGAGAAGTTGGACGTGAGCCAGTGAAGCACGCTCATAGGCCAGAAAGCTACCCGTGTCCTGGACTGCACCCAAAGAAGTGGGACCTGCAGGGCCAGGGAGGGGATTCTGCCCCTCTGCTCTGCTCTGGTGAGACCCCACCTGGAGCCCTGTGTCCAAACCTGGAGTCCTCATCACAGGAAGGACTTGGATCTGTTGGAGCAAGTCCAGAGGAAGCCACAAAAATGTCTGGAGGGCCGGAGCATCTCCTGTACAAGGACAGGCTGAGAGAGGTGGGGTTGTTCAGCCTGGAGAAAAGAAGGCTACGGGGAGACCTTAGAGCAGGCTCTCAGTATGGATGGGGCTTTGAGCACTCTGATCCAGTGGAAGGTGTCCCTGCCCATGGCAGAGGGGTTAGAACTGGATAGGCCTTGAGGTCCCTCTAACGCAAACCATTCCATGGAGGTATGGTATTCTCCAGTGAGAATCCTTCATGGAACTGTACCAGGAACAGTGCTTTGTAGGAGTGCTGGACTGAAGGAAATTTTTGTGGCAGGTACTTTCACTGCTACACAGTCCAAGGTATCGTGTGAAGGAGTGGGTGCTGTTGCACCATCCTAACATCCATGAGGTAACTCGGTGGTTACGTGCACAGCAAAGCTGTGGTTCTGCACTGGGCATGTTCTCCCCATGTATCTTCTTTCCATGTCTTGGATAAAACCCCAGGGCACTGACCACCTATTTCTTGTGTCTGCTTGTCCTCAAAGCACTCAGAATGAGCTCCTCAGCCTGTTCTGCAGTTGTTGGCTGCCAGAAGCTCAGACCTCGAGTCTTTCACTCATGTCTTTGTGGCTGGGTGAGCCAGGGGCCGTAGTGCTGGGGCAGGACCAGGCAGTCCCTCTTTGCCTCATGCAACAACAATGTTTTCCCCAAGGTCTGGGCCACCCATCACTCGTGTAACATCAGCCTTTCATCCTGGATGAACTCACCAACTCAGCATCAGAGTAGTCAGAGCAAACTCAGGCCCCTTTTTCTATGTCCAGGTGATTTCTTCCAGGGCTTTTTGGCCATCCAAGCAGAAGTACCTGCTCTTCATGATGCACTGAAGGATGCACCACTTCCCCTTGAACAGCCCTTAGGTTTTTGCTGTCTTGTGTAGTTCCTGTGTCTCTCATGGTCCTTGGCCAACCTATGATTGGTCCTGTGGATGGGCAGAGTTGGTGATGTGCAATATTCAACCCATGGGACAGGAAATAGTGGTTGTGTTGATCTGGTTTGGACCTTTGATGCAGAACAACTGAAAAGCCATCTTGACTGACCAGCCCTGCCGTCCTTATTCATTGGCGCAACTTCTGTCCCCAGGACAGGAGGTTTGCAGGTCCCAGGTTGTCCTTGCTTTGATCTTGATTATTTCTAAGCTGGTTTATGTACCTCTTGGGTGTCCAGTGTGGAGCTGTATCAGGGGAGCCTGGGACTAGCAACTCGTGGCCCGCATGGGTGGGAGGTCTGTTCCCTCTCTGCTCTTGCAGTTGGTCCTTGTCAGTCACTTCTCCCCTGTGCAAAACTTAAATTTCCTCCCATCCTTTTAGTTCCACATTAAAACTCTTGCACTGGAGACATCATCTTTTTCTTTGTAATGATCATTTCTGGGAGAAATTCCCTAGATCTATTTTATTTCTAATAGCACTTACCTGCACTATGGGTCTCCAGAAACTGTGTTGGAGATGACCTGTGGTTTTTATGCTGATTTTTTTTCTTATCTGCCTTCAGGAATGGCTGATCTCTTATTGCAAAACAGGGCACTTTCGTAGTTTCTTGAGCCTTCCCTGTGGTGCTCAGCATTGGCTGGAGAATTTCAGGCAGCGATTGATCTCCTGGCAGTTTGCAGGTGCAAAGGGTTGAGGCAGCTTTTGTTCAAGACACACTGCCTTGCAGGGCCAAGCTCCCTTTCTGCCGTGCTCAGAAAGCTGAGATGCAGGCACGGAAATCCCCAAGTAAAGGGTTCCGCAAAGAATCAGAAGGTAAGAGATTTACTCACTGCGTTTTACCAAGGAAGAAATAAAAGGGTTGTGTTCCCTCCCTTTGCCTCCCTGAAATGCACAGAGAAAAGAAAAAAAGAAGCCAAACAAACTGAGTTATATTGTGGAGCTGAAAGGCTCCTTTGTGAGCTGTTGTGCAGCCCGGCGGGATCGCGGCTCCATCCTCCTGCAGAGCTGCTGGAGTTGAGCTGGGGCAGAATTTCCTGGTGGCAGTGGAAGGCTCTGTCGCAGCGATCGGCGCTGACAGACGTTACCGCGTCGCCTACACACAAGCCAGGCCTTACAAATGTGCTGCTTATTGTGCTTTTTGTTCAGCTCATGGGGTTTTTCAAGTCATTAAAAGGTTTGGAGTCTCTTCAGGAGTTGGTCAGCTAGAAAGTTTGGGTTTGTGTGCTCGGGTCACGTTTAGGCAACACGAGCAGCAAAACATCTGCGTGTTTTGAGTTAGGAAAATTATTGCACATTGAGATAACTCAAAAAAAAAGATGAAATTACTTTATTAGACTTTCAAAAAGTAAATTTACAAACCTCTGGGCTGAGGCCAAGAAAGGGAGATTTTTACCCACAGGAGAATTCTACAGAAAGCAAATGAAAGAAAACAGCAAGGCTTCAGTTTAACCCTCGCAGGATTTATCGCCGCTGTTCTGAGAATTGGTGGAAGTTCTCTGGTTCCAGATAAGCTTTTCTGGGCTGGATGATGATTTTGCTCAAGCTGTTTTTCTTTATTTACATTATTTAGTTGCTGCATTGCCTTCCCCTGAACTAGTCAGCTGTTCGTCACCTTCCTGCATGGGTGAACCAGCTGAGGGGCTGAGCTGCCACCCGTGGATTGGATGTGGAATCACAGAATTGTTTGGTTGGAAAAGACCTCTGAGATCACTGAGTCCAACCTGTCCACTGTCCACTACTAAACCAGATCCCTGGAGGACCTCATCTGCCTCTCTTTTAAACACCTCCAGGGATGGGGACTCAACCACCTCCCTGGGCAACTGTTCCAGTGCCTGAGAACCCTTTCAGTGAAGAAATTTTTCCTTAAAGCCAATCTAAACCTCCTCTGGTACAACTTGAGGTCATTTCCTCCCATCCTATCTCATGTTAACTGGGAGAAGAGCCCAGCACCCACCTCACCACAACCTCCTTTCCAGGAGCTGCAGAGAGCGATGAGGTCTCTCCTCAGTCTCCTCTTCTCCAGGTTAAACAGCCCCAAGTCCCTCAGCCAGTCTCAGAACCCCTGGGCTCCAGACCCTTCCCCAGCTCTGTTCCCTTCTCTGGATGTGCTCCAGCCCCTCAAGGTCTTTCTTGTAGTGAGGGACCCAAAAGTGAACCCAGGATTTAAGTTGCGGCCTCACCAGTGCCAAGTGCAGAGAGACAATCCCTTCCCTGCTCCTTCTGCCACACCATGGCTGATCCAAGCTGTTCGAGGGTGCTGGTGCCTTCTTGGCCACCTGGGCCACTGCTGGCCCATGTTCAGCTGCTGTTGACCAACTACCCCAGGTCCTTTTCTGCAGGGCAGATTTCCAGCCGCTCTTCCCCTGGCCTTGAGTGTTGCATGGGTTTGTTGTGGCCCAAGTGCAGAACCTGGGAAATGCCCTGGACTGGGATGTTTTTTTTCTTCTGGTGGAGTTTGTAGTTTAACCATTTGTTCAAAAATTTCTCAAAGCTTTTAAAGTTTTGCATTAATATTTTCCAAGAATGACTTTGGTTTGATTCCAAAAATGTGAAAGGGAAGATGACTCGTTCAAGTCATGAACATGGAAAAATGCATGTTCCCAAAGTGTACATTTTTGGAGTCTGAATTGGAGCAGTTCTGTGACTGAAATGATTTTGAGGGAATAAGTTAAAAACTGATAGCAAGATACCCATTCCTGAGGAGAGAGGGTGTTCCTGAGCTGAAGAAAGCAGAGTTTCATTTGTACGATTCTCTGCTACTGGAAAATCACAGGATTTGGAGGTCTTTTGCCCAAGCATCCAGTTTTTGCTGTGTGCCACCCCAGTGTGCAGCACATTTTTAGAGCAGATGCAGGAAGCTGCTCGAGGCACAGGGGTGAACTCGCCTGTTCCCAGATTCCCTGCCACCCGCCCCTCTCTCTCTGACTTTTGCAACTTTCTCAGAAACTGGTCTTTTGTTTTAAAGCTGTAATTACTTGGTCTGAGCCCAGAGGTGACTTAGAGGGGGTTGTTAGGGGATTTTTAACATTTTTTTTTAAATTCATAAGAACTTTAGTCTGTCTTATGACTAAGAGTAACATTTCCTAACATAGTTCAGCACAGGCTGCTCGTTAAACCTTTGTGTGGTGCTTGATTTTTGTTAGGTTTGACTTCAATACTTTTAAGGCTTTTTAAATGAAAGGATGAGAGAGGTGGGGTTCTTCACCCTGGAGAAGAGAAGGCTGTGGGGAGACCTTAGAGCAACCTCTCAGTGCTGAAAGGGGCTCCAGGAAAGCTGGGAAGGGGTTCTTGATCAGGGGATGCAGGGATAGGATGAGAGGGAATGGTTTTCAGCAGAAAGGTGGGGGATTGAGGTGAGATCTTAGGAAGAAATGTTTTGCTGTGAGGGTGGGGAGGCCCTGGCCCAGGTTGCCCAGAGCAGTGGTGGCTGCCCCATCCCTAGAGGTGTTCAAGGCCAGGTTGGATGAGGCTTTGAGCCCCCTGATCCAGTGGGAGATGTCCCTGCCCATGGCAGAGTTGGAACTGGATGTGCCTTAAGATCCCTTCTGACCCAAACCATTCCATGATTCTGTGTGTGCACAGTACATCTCATTTATGGTTTATTTGTGCTGCTGTCTGTGAACGCCAGGACAGCATTTTGCAGAACTCAGTGTGCCACAGCCAGCAGTGATATCCACGAGCAACAGGATTTGAACAAGCAGCAGCTGCCTTGAAAAACTTAGGGGTTCGACTGCTGAGGTTTTGCAAATGCTACTGTGGGTTTGTGATGTGGCCCTTCAGCTTATGAAGTTGTGCCACATTAACATCGCTGCCTGGAAAGTGGTCTAATCAGGCAGGTTAATCAAGTAGAAATGTACAAATGCACAAACCCGCAATCATTTGTTTTTATTATTTTTAAGAAAGAAGGAAATGAAGTGCAAACAGTGTTGGTTAGTTAAGGTTGTGCATTTTAAATTCCCAAACGCCGTGGCATTCCGCAGCCGTGGTTTCCAGAGCGATGCGCGAGCGGTTCCAAGAGACACACGCAGTGTTTTGAAACGTAGTTCTGTTATTAGAGAATGTGACATCCAGTGTGCACAATTCAGAATGAATATGAAACACTTCACAATAGCCTGGAAATCCTGATCATTTCTGATCCTTGACTGGTAACACTGGGTTTTGTTTTCCAGCTTCCAGCTTTGCCTATTGCTTTTATTTAGGGCTTGAACGTGATCATTGCTGTGTGCTTCTTGCATCCAGCATGTTCCAGGGGAGGGAGCTTTTTCTCCTGTCTTTTCTCTTGTGCTTTCAGTAAGATCAGCACAGAATAGCTCGGGGGGAGTCTCATGACCCATGTCTTCTAGAGGCTTTGCCAGTGCTGTTGGTTCTGGGGAGGCACGGCAGAGGATGAGGCTGTGCTCTCTGTCTCTCTGTTTGCTCTCCTGCAGTGACAGCACTTGCTCAGGGATTAAGCACGAGTGATTTGAACAAGTCTTCAGTAGAAATTCTGAAATCCTGAGCTCCGTTAATTGCAGTGGGATGGTTGGGATGTGTCAGTCTGGTCTGTGCATGCTTGAGCTGGGGTCCCTCCACTCCCAGACGCAGCACAAGTGGCCTGAGGCCAGAGGTGGTGGCAGGGGCTTCCCCTGGGGAGAGCGGGTGTGGCCACTCTGACCCATCCTGCTGGGCAGTCCCTCACACCCTGTGCCCCTCCTCAGAGCAGGGTCCCTGTGTGCAGGACCAGGGTGGCCCTTCGAGCCATCCTGTTTTGAAACCAGGCCCCTGCCACAGCTTGGACAAGGAGACCTCAGGTTTGGAGACTCTTCCTGAGGACTGAAAGAGAAGAGATTGAGATGAGATCTTAGGAAGAAATGTTTTGCTGTGAGGATGGGGAGGCCTTGGCCCAGGTTGCCCAGAGCAGTGGTGGGTGCCCCATCCCTGGCGGTGTTCAAGGCCAGGCTGGATGAGTCTATGAGCCCCTGATCCAGTGGGAGGCAGGGGTTTGGAACTGGATGTGCTTTCAGGTCCCTTCCAGCCCAAACCATTCTATGATTCTGTGACTGTGAGGTTGACCCAGTTGGACCTCACAGCCCGACCCAGTAGAGCCTGACACAGGCTGCTCAGTCAGCGCCTGCGTCCCTCGGCGGGAGCCTGCGCTGGGTGTTGCGGGCTGCCGTGGCGGGGTACCAGCATCACGGGCTGTAGTGGTGGGCCAGGTGTCGTGGGCTGTGGTGGCAGGGTGCCGTGGTGGGCTGCCATAGTGGGCAGGGCGCCGCGGGGTGCCGTGGTGGGCTGGGTGCTGTGGGCCGTGGTGGTGGGGTGCCGCGTCGGCAAAGAGCCACGGCGCAGCCCCAGGCCTGTCAGATCTAAGTGCAGCTCTTTCTCTTTGCAGACACTGAAGCTGCCTCAGGTGAAGGAGCCTCACAAGGCAGTAAGTACTGGCGCTGGGGTGCAGAGGAGGGCGGGTGGGGGTTGTGTGAGGGGGTACGGGCATCGCTTTTCCACACGGCTGTGGTGGGACTGTGGGGCAGGGACAGGGGCTGGAGCTGGGGCTGGAACCGGGACAGGAGCAGGGCAGGGGTGTGGAGCCAGGACAGGGCCTGAGGTCTGAGCCAAATGCAGGAGCTGGGGCAGGAGCTGAGATAGGGGCCAGGGCAGGAGTGGGGCAGGAGTGGGACAGGAGCGGGGCAGGAGCAGGACAGGGTCTGGAGCCAGAGCAGGAGGTGGGGCAGTGGCTGGAGCTGAGATAGGGGCCAGGGCAGGGGCTGGAGCTGGAGCTGGAGCTGGGACAGGAGCAGGAAACAGGATCCGTGGCAGGAGCCAGAGCTGAAGCTGAGGCAGGAGCCAAGACAGGGGCTGGAGCTGGGACAGCGGCTGGGGCAGGAGCTGGAGCTTGGGCAGGAGCTGGGGCAGGAGTGGGGGCTGGAACAGGGACAGGGGCTGAGGCTGGAGCCAAGGCAGGGGCTGAGGCTTGATCTGGGGCAGCAGCTGAGACAGAGGCCAGCACAGGAGCGGGGGTCCCTTCCCGTGTGGCACTGGGGAGATGGCAGCAGCAGGGTAGGAATGCGGGGGGAGAGGGGTCATGGCAGGTGCTGTCGTCACCTTCCTGTCGTGAGGGGATCACGGTGCCTGTGGGTGGGCGAGCTCGGCCGGGCACCTTAGAGAAATGGGTGATGTGAGGACACAGAAGGTGGCCATGAGCAGAGCTCCCACCACCTCAGCCCCCCCCGGGGGGATGCTGGGCACTGCCAGGATTGCTAAACCTTAAACCTGCAGTTTGGAGGGTGGGTGTCTCTGCCCGAGGACGAGTGCTGGTAAATCAGAGCAGGCCCAGCACAGGTGGGGTGAGGAGGGGCTGTGGCAGCGGGGCTGTGTGCCAGGGGAAGAGATCCCCCTGAGAGAGTGAGTGGGAAGATGGAGCCAGGCTGCTCACAGTGACAGAAAAATGAGAGATAGTGGGCATAAGGTGATGAGAAGAGAGTTTCAGGCAGTGTTGAGGGAAAGCCTTTCCCCATGCTGTGGAGCAGGTTGTTCAGAGAGGCTGTGTCTTCTGCATGCGTTGAGGTTTACAAGACCAGCCTGGATAAAGTCTCTCATAACCAAGTCTGAGCTCAGAGCAGACCTTGCTTGTGAGTGGCAGGTCAGGCTGGAGACCTCCTGAGGTCTGTGCCAGCCCAGGTTTTGCTGTGATCATGTTAGGTGAGAGCCACACGTTCCACTAGACAGGTAGGTTACCAGCCTGGGTATTTACAGAGGGCTGGGAAGCACAGAACTTACCCTGGATGAGTCTAAAACTGTTAAAGATATGTAATAGTAATAATAAATATAAATTATAATAATAGTTTAAAAGCACAGCCATACCACCTTTTCTGAACTACTGTTTCTTCAGGTCCTTTCTGTGATAGGTGAAGGGTTGGGGTTAGCATGGCTTGCTCTCTGCGGAAGGCACAGGGAGGACTTCACCTCTGGCAGGGGATGAAGGTGCTCAGCCCTGAGCTGAAGCATCTCAGTGGCAGCCAGCACGTACCCACTGCTGGTGCCCACTGGAGGGCAGATGGGCTCTGCCGCCTGGCTCTTCTTTCCCTTGGCCCAGTGATGTTTAGTGCCTGCTCCAAGCAGGGAGGCTCCTTCCCAGGCTCTGTTGCCTCCTTCCTTGTCTCTTTTTCAGCAGGTGCTCTGCTCCCCGTTGGTGTTCTACTAATCCTTAATTCCTCTGAATTTTGAAACGGGGCTCTGCTGTTCTGGCCCAGGCTGTGTGCATCCTGGGCTTGTTATTCGGGTGTTGGACATTTTTGCCAGAGCTTGGAAAACACCTCATGCAAAGAAATGGGTTTTTTTTGTAAATCAGCTTTACCACTTACCTGTTGCAGGAATTTTTGGGGGTTTGGGGAATATGGGGGATAAACAGGAGGGTTCATGGCTCTGCTGTGTGGGCAAACTCCAGGGCATTTGAGCCACAGAAGGATTTCTGTGGATGTGACTTCCTCTTCTGTGGTGTCTGGATATTAGGGAGCTGGTAACAATGGAAAGTCAAAGGCAGATGTCTTTGGGAGAGGACAGGGAGAAGCAGCTACATCAGCGAGGCTGCCCTGGGAGCTGTGGGGTTGGAACAGGCTCTGGGGATGGAGGAGGCAGAGGCAGCTTCCCTCTTCCTGCAGGGCTGTGCAAATCAGGCCCCCTTCCCAGTGCAGGAACTGAACCCCCTTTTTACCTGCCACACTCATTGCTATCCCAAAGTAGCCTCCTCTCTCTGAAAGAGCTGGAGGTAAAGCCAGGCCCCAGAGCCTGGGGCTGGGGAAGGAGGATCTGCCGCAGCCATCCTCGCACTGGAAGAGCAGGCCGGGCCCTCACCTGCCTCCCAGAGTGAGTGTGACACTGCTGCCCGGTGCTGCTGTTCCCAAGTGCAGATGGTTGTAATTTCCTGACAGAGTCATCTTCCTCTTCCCCTCCTTGCTGCTGCAAACAGCTCAGCTGTCTTCTTCCCTCCCCATTTTTTTCCCTCTGGGGCTGGATTAAATCCCTGGCCTACCCTGTTTGCCTCTGCACAGCTCTTCTCCTTTCTCCACTCAATGACTCTCTTGTTTCCTTGTCAGTCTGTTTGCCTCTCATATATTTTAGGAATTTTTTATTTATCTTTCCTTTCCTGCTATTTTTGTTTTGCCTGCTGTTCCTCTCTGACCCCATTTGGCTGTTTACACCCTTTCTGTTACAGACGTCTGTATTGTTCAGATCTTCCTCTGCTATTTCTATCTCACTGGGAACCTCTAGATCCATCGTTTGCTGCCTCTTCCAGAATTTCTCAGTATTTAAGGGTTACAGCAAGATCCTGTTTTCTCTCTGGGGCATAGATTGCATCAATCCTAAACGGGTGTGGATGAGGAGCTCCCTTGACCCAGCAGTGGGTCCTGGGTCAATTCAAATAACTGGACATGAAGGTTTTCAAAAGCTATTGGTGACTTTTGGAGGCAGCTGTTACTCACGGCCGCAGCAGTCACCTAAAACATTTTGTTGAAGTCATCTAAAAAGCTTTAGTGAAGGCAACTTTGTGTGTCAAGAGAGGAGACATCTCAGCTGCTGCCTCTGTGGAGCACAGAGCACCTTGGCTTGGTCCCAGGAGCTGCGTTGTCAGGTAACTGTGCTGTGCTCTGAGGACTTGCCCTGGGAGCAGAGAGTCGTCTTTGTTCCCAGGAGGCAACATCTGCCTCTTGTCACAGTGGGTCTGAGAGGGCGTCACACGTGGCTCGTTGGGAGGATGAGTTCCTGATGTGGTGGGTGAATCTGTGTTGTTGTGCCCTCCTGCCTTTGGCTCTGAAGGGCTGTCGTAAGAGGGAGCTGCTGCAGAAAGCGGTGGCCTGGCCTTTCCCTGGGAAGAAGGGAGCTGTGGGGCAAGCTGGGACACAGCTGAGGCCAGTTGTTTGCTGCCTGCTTGAAGAGGAAACAGTGGTGTTGAGACTTTCCAGCTGGGAAGGCCCTTTGAAGACTCCCTTGAGGAAAAGCTGTTGTACTCTTTTGGTTATTTTCAGCCTTTGGGGTTTTCAGTCAATAGATTGTGTCTTTGGGACTCCGTGGTTTTTGGACCCCTTCTTGAAGGAACACAGATCTGTGCTGTTGAGGAGAGGATGTGCTCCTGGGGCCATAGTTCCGTAGCTTTGGGAGCTAGTTTTCAAGCTTTGGCTCAGGGTCCAAGACCAGAATTCCCACATGTCAAGAGAAGAAAACAATGCAACCCACAGTGCTAATGTGTTAATAAAAAGGCTTTTCTTACTGCTACCAACTCTGACTGGCAGGGAGGAGGAAGGGAGGAGAGATGTTTGGGAAAACTTTGTTACTTGGTGTTTTTTCCTAGGTAGGGGTGGCTGGTTTGACACCTGGGTCACTGGTTGTTCCTGTAGAAGAATCTGGCAGTCTTTTCTGAGATGCTCATCTGCCTCTGGGGTTTGTTCCTCTGGAAGTCCTCAGAAAGAAGGAGTTTGGGCTAGATCTGCACCATCATTCTCCATGGAAATTCCAGTCATGTATAGGGGAGTTACAAACTTTGGAAAAAGAGTCTCCCTGCTGCTGCTCACATACCACGGGACATTCTTGGCAGCCTGACAGAGAGCGAAACGAAACCACTGCAGGCAGGGGTCTGCAAGCCCTGCGCCAGCAGGGCCAGTCTGCCAGAGGGGCAGCTGTGGGATGCACCACTTCTGGCATGAATAGGTCTTTGCCCCGTGCTGGGTAACGAAAGCAGGTTGTGTTTGTGCACATCTCACAGTTGGGAACGATAGTTTTAAGAGCTAGAATCATAGAACTGTAGAATCATCTGGTTGGAAAAGACCTCCGAGGTCACTGAGTCCAACTGTACCTGGTCACTACTAAACCATGTCCCTGAGAAACTCATCTCCCCGTCTTTTAAACACCTCCAGGGGTGGGGACTTGACCACCTCCCTGGGTGTCAGAGACTCAACTCCCTCTGCCAGTGCCTGAGAACCTTTCAGTGAAAAAAATTTTCCTCATGTCTAGTCTGCCCTGGTGCATCTTGAGGCCATTTCCTCTTATCCTATCTCCTGTCACTTGGGAGAGGAGCCCAGCACCCACCTGGATACAACCTCCTTTCAGGCAGTTGTAGACAGTGATGAGGCCTCCCCTCAGCCTCCTCCAGGCTGAACAATCCCAGGTATCACAGTATCACAGTATCATAAGGTTGGAAAGGACCTCTGAGATCATCAAGTCCAACCTATAACCCAACACTAACACCAACACTGACACCAACCCATCATCTAAACCATGGCACTCAGTGCCTCATTCAGTCTCCCTTTAAACACCTCCAGGGTCGGTGACTCCACCCCCTCCCTGGGCAGCCCATTCCAATGGCCAATCACCCTTTCAGTGAAGAACTTTTTCCTCACATCAAGTCTAAACTTTCCCTGACGAAGCTTAAGTCCCTGCCCTCTGGTTCTGCCACTGGTCACCTGAGAGAAGAGACCAACCCCTGCCCGACTACAACCTCCTTTTAGGGAGTTGTAGAGAGCAATGAGGTCTCCCCTGAGCCTCCTCTTCTCCAGACTAAACAGCCCCAATTCCCTCAGTCTCTCCTCGTAGGGCTTGTGCTCCAGCCCCTTCCCCATCTTCGTTGCCCTCCTCTGAACACATTCCAGTATCCTAACATCCTTCCCAAATTGGGGGGCCCAGAACTGGACACAATATTCAAGGTGAGGCTGCTCCTCATAGGCCCTGTTCTCCAGCCCCTTCCCCAGCTTCACCGGTGCTGGCACCAGTCCCTGGGAGCTGCGGTTGGGTTAGGAACCAAACCTAGGATGGTCTCCGTGCTGTCAGCTTGTTTCTGAGCTCTTCCCCAGAGGCAGAGGGGACTGTGAGCTTCTCCCAGCACAGCCCTGGTCTCCAGAGCGTGGTTGCCTTCACTGATTCCAGATCTGTAACTGCTGCAGGTCATGGATTGTCGTGTCCAGGCTGTTGGATTTTGGTGTTACTCTGTTCTTTTCCGTAGGGAGGGAGGACATCTCCAGAATAACTGTAACTGGCTTGTAGAGCTCAAAGTTAGGCTGTGGTTTTGATGGTTTCCTGTGAAGCCTTAATTCATCTGGGAGTGTGCAAGCACCTAAGCTTTTGTCTGTGTGCTCACTACTGCTTTTTCTCATCGTCTCTGCATTTTTGGACCAGCCTGGGACAGGATTTGGGATTCTCTAGTAGCTGTTAACATGGCACTTGCCTAATTACAACTCACCTCTCAATACCTGTTTTCCAAATACCAAACACTAACAAGCACAGCACTGTTACTCGTCCCTGGTATTTCTGAGCCTTTTGCCTGGGTGAGCCTCACTTTATGGAGGGGTTTGGTGTTCCACAGGCAGGTGGGGAGCAGCAGAGGAGGTGCCTTGCCAGAGGCAACCAGCAGGCCACGAGTGGCAGGGGAGGAGGGTGCGAGTCTCTGGGCTTGCAGCCCAGTCCCTGAATGCTGGGCACAGCTTCACCCTGTGGGATTGCATTTCTGTGCTGTTGAAAGAAAGCAGAAAACAAATTCACAGAGAAACGGCAGGGGAAGAACTGCTGAAAGGTGGAGGTTTCTTAAAATGTGGCCGATGTATTGACTTCACATGTGTCTGGTTACCTGTCTGAGGCTTAGTATGTGTTCCTCTGCTCAGGGGAAGAGTCCTGAGCCTGATGGAGCAATGCTGGTTAATATTGTGGAGAAGAGTCATGCCATTCCTGGAATCTTTAAATATAATGCTGTTAAAAGAGGGAAGAATCAGGAGGAGGTGATTTTGGGAACCTCAAGTTAATCTCCAGTGTGTCAGCCAGGCTGGCTGAGCTCAGGGCAGCTTGCTGACAGTGTGGTTTGCTCTGTTCTTAAGCCTGGTCACAACTTTTTTGAGGACCATGGCAGCTAAGATGTGGTTTAAAAGCTTGTGCTCCTAGGCAGGACCAGCCATGAGCGTGAGGCTTGCTCCATAGTGTGCCACCAGCCATGCTCTGTGATGCACAGGAGGACAACGTGAAAAAACAGTTCCTCTAAAACCATCGAGTTCAAATGCTCTGCTTGCTCTCATTCCCAGCAGTGTTGCAGTTTGTTACTATGGCAATTCCATGACATTTGCTGGAGGCTGGAAGGCCACTCATGGTTGTTCTCTGCTGGATCCTGTTCTGCCTCCATCTCCTGCTTTTGCATACATGCAATTCTGTTTAAGCAGCAGTGCTGGATTTTGTGCTGGTTTGTGCCCCTCAATATAAGAAGGACATTGAGGGGCTGGAGTGCATCCGAAGAAGGGAAGGGAGCTGCGGAAGGGTTTGGAGCCCAGGGGTTCTGGGAGCAGCTGAGGGCCCTGGGACTGTTTAGTCTGGAGAAGAGGAGGCTGAGAGGAGACCTCACCTCTCTCTGCAGCTCCCGGAAAGGAGGTTGTGATGAGGTGGGTGCTGGGCTCTTCTCCCAGGTAACAAGTGATGGGATGAGAGGAAATGACCTCAAGTTGCGCCAGGGGATGATTGTATTGGATATTAGAAACAATTTTGTCACTGAAAGGGCTGTCAGGCAGTGGCAGAGGCTGTCCAGGGAGGTGGTGGAGTCCCCAGTCTTGGAGGGGTTTAAAAGCTATGTGGACGTGATGCTTAGGGACCTGGTTTAGTGGTGGGTTTGTCAGTGATGGATTTAGAGTTGGCCTCGGTGATCTTAAGGTAAAGGTCTTTTCCAACCTCACCAATTGTGTGATCCTGTGGTTCTCAAAAGCAGATCCATGTGCCCTGCTGCCAACAGGTTACTCCTACACAGCCCTTCAGTGGAGTCCACTGTGTGGGATGTGCCTGGGAGCAAGGTGCAAACCCTACCTGTGCACCCAGACCATCCTGTCCCTGGCAGTGCCTGACAGCCTCCTTCACTCCTGCTTTAAATTCTAGTAGAAACCTGAACAACTTCTCTAGTACCTTGGTGCTTGCCGTGGCCAGTCCCATAGGATGAAGGCTCTGGGGCCAGGTCCCACAAAATCCTAAGACTGATCCCAAGTAAAGCAACCTATTTCTCCTTTGGGTCTCTTGGCCTTGCTGTTGCATCAGAGCTCTTTTTCCTCTTTGCAGATAATATTTGATAATCAGTATCACCATCTCCAGGTAATGGAATTCCCCAGGTGTTTCAGACCAATCTGTTGAGTTCCCAGGTTACAGAAGGGTAAAAAGTGATCTGTGAATGTTATGTACCTGTGCTTTGTCACCTCCAGAAACCCCAGTGAGTGGTGCTTCCGAACCAGCGTGATGTGAATTCTGGGGTAGGTGAGATGTTCTGGCACTAAAGCGATCATGTCCTGCCTGAATCTCTCCTGGAAGGAGCCAGAAGTGATTGTTACTGATAAAAATTTGGGCTGACATCGATAGCTGTGAACTTGCAGGAGTTATGAGTGTAGATTTGGGCTTAAAAGCTCGGAAATGTGGGGAGATGCTCCTTATCAGGGAGTGCAGGGATAGGACAAGGGGAAACAGTTTTCAGCTGAAAGAGGAGAGGTTCAGATGAGATCTTAGGAAGAAATGTTTTGCTTTGAGGGTGTGGAGGCCCTGGCACAGGTGCCCAGAGAAGTCATGGATGCCCCATCCCTGGAGGTGTTCAAAGCCAGGCTGGATGGGGCTTGGACCAACCTGATGGAGTAGAAGTTGTCCCTTGGTCCTTCCTTAGCCGAGGGATTGGACCTGGATGGCTTTAAGGTCCCTTCCAACCCAAACCATTCCGTAATTGTGCGATAATAGAAGAGATACCAAAACAAGTCTTCAGATGAGGTGCTCCAGGCCCAGCTATGTATGTGACGGGACAGGCAGGGCAACCCAGTATCACAGTATCACAAGGTTGGAAAGGACCTCTGAGATCATCAAGTCCAACCTCTAACCTAACACTAACACCAACACCAACACCAACCATCATCTAAAAACCCAGTATCTTGGGTTTGTGTTAGGGGTTGAGCCCATTACAATCCTAGGTTCAGAGCTCGACTCCCAGCTTGGGCTTTGCTGTAGCTTAGATGGAAGCACCTGGCTCTGGTACAGAGGAGCAGCTGCTGGAGACATTGCCAAACTGTTCATCTCTGCCAGATCTTGTCTCTCCTATCAGTGCCTAAATGTAGCAAAGCATTTACACCTCAGTGTTTAGGTTTCTGATGATATTCCACTCCCTGGTAACTGTCTGTAATTCCCATCAAACTGGTGATGGTCAGGAGGAGTGTCTTTTGAAAATCAGATGTAACTGTGCTGGTGGCTGTGAGCTCTGTTTTCTCCCTCCCCATTCACAGTCGTGTTTGCTCATTGTGTGCTCAGTTGTCCCAGGATGCTGGGCTAGGATAGGAAATGCAGTGGTAGGGGGACACTAACTTCCCTCTAGGTCAGAGGGTGTTGTAGACTGCAAACAGGAGGTTTTTCTTTCCAGTTTCTTTCCAAATGCTTTCAAACCCATCACCTGTGTACAGGACAGTGTCCGTGAGGAGCGTGTCTCCTCTCTGTGACATCATTCACATTCCGTAAATAAGAAATGATTGGCCTGATCTTAACCTGTTTTCCATTGAGAATTTACTTGAAAAGCAGTGAGAGGTTAGGAAGAAGGAACTGGGCTGGATTGTGCCTTGTGGTGGTTATTGTAGAGGCACAATGGTACTGTGTATGTGCAAAAGCATTTGGAGGGCTGTGAATTTAAATCATGAAATTAATATATTCAAAATCAAGATTTTCTTGCCATACAGGTTAAGATGGTTTTAATGTTTTGCCTTGTGATGGAAAGATATGTAAACGGTCTGTGGTGTTAATTTAAGGTTAAGGGATAACCTTAAGCATCTCCCTTCCTTGATTAATTTTCAATATTCAAATTTGCATCCTTAGCGTTTCCTCAAATAAATTTTAGGTTTTGGTTTCCTTTTACTTTTTGAGGGGTACCAGAGCAAAAAATGGGAAGCTCCACTGTTGTGCTTGGTAAAACTTCCTAATGCCATATGCAATTAAAAGCCTCATGTAAATGATGTGTCTGTGCACACACACCCAAGGACCCGTGCCAATGCGATCCATTTGTCATTTATGGCTTTGTGATTAATTTTTCCAATATTCTTACTTAATAATTCTCCCGCTCCTTGGGGAGAGCTATAAAAATGGATTTTGTTTTTCTAATATGTTTGCATTTTAAGTAGGCAAAGTCTCCTCAGATTCCCGTTTGCCTAACAAGCAGATGAATATGTTCATCTTCAAATGTAAATGACCAGTGGGCTGAGACCGGGAATGATGAATTTCAGTGCAGGAGGAGGACATTAAGAAAATAATAAGGACTGGGTTCTGGGACCTGCAGTGTGCAGAAAGTGTGACCATGATGGCCGAGATGTGTCCTTCAGAGCGGTGGTTGTTGCCTTTCTGGGGCAGGTGTTGTTCGTTCTCCCCTGGAACAAGACCCTTGGCAAGGTGCAGTGCTCTCCCTTCCACCGTAACATGGGTTGCTCCTCTCTTGCTCTTCCATTCTCCTCCGAGTGCCATGCAGGGCTGCAATGGGAGAGGGTTTATCCTTATGATTCCTCAGGTTCTCTGTAACATTGGAGAACCATTTCCCTTGGCCCTTTCTTTGCTTCTGTTCACTTGTTCTGACCCAGGGCCTTCGTGTTGCAACACCTTTGAGGCCGAGCAGAATAAGTGGCAGTGCCTGGGCCTGGTTTTTAATGGGGTAAACCTGAAGTTGCTTTTCTGCCATAGCTGTTGTGCTGAGGGTTCTTTTTGGATGTTGTCCTGTTGGGTGTCCTGTTGGTGTCTTGACTTTCAGCCACATTGGGTGTGCTCAGGAGTGTGACACACATGCAGGCATCCTGGAGGTTCTGATGTTCCTGCAAATCCTGCAGTTCTGTAGCTCTAGAGAGGACCAGTTTCTTTGTATTCTAAGGTTTTAGAAAAGGAGGCTTTCAGGTTGTTTACAAGTCTGTGATCATCACATGATCTTATACAGGAAATTGCTGATATACCCATAAAAACTGAATTTCTGCCCCTTTCCCAAATGCTGACCAGTTAGACCATGTTTATCACTGTATCACACAGTATCAAGGTTGGAAAGGACCTCTGAGATCATCAAGTCCAACCTATGGAACTCTGGATGTTAATGCTTCACAACAAATCCCTGACAGAGTTCCTGGGCAGCAAAATTGATGGAGAAATGTATTTATTCTAGTAAAAAAAAGATAAGAAATTTAGTAAGCCAAGACCATTCTGATCATCTGTCAGTTTGTCCCGAAAATGCCAGAAAAGCTGTATTGAAGACAGAAGCACATCCCCCACCATTCATTAAGAAGGAATACACTTTCCCTCTTCAGCAAGGGTTGCAGTTTAGCAGCAGCAAAGGCTACAAACAGCAAGACCGTTAATTATTCCAGATACTTCTTTCAGCCTGAACCTTTGTCTTTTGAGCTGCTTGTTGGCATTTCAAACCTGAACAGCACACAAATAACCAAAACACTTCAAGTATTTTAAGTTCTCAGTATTTCCACTTCCGAGGATACTTGTAACCAGGAAAGGCAGAGCAATACCAGGACCACCTTAACATCTCTTCCCTTCAACCTAAGCAAATGCTTGAGTTCTTGATTGCCTGGAGTGGCTGCTCAGAGGAGGGTTTTGCATCCTTTCTAGCTTATTTTAATTTGATTTTGGTCTTTACAAAGTTCTACAGAGCCAGGATCTCCTCTTCAGTGCTACTCAGTCATTGAACTCTTTTCCTTTCCACATGGGAAACTAGGCCATGGTACTGCGGTGAATTGCCATCTGGGAATCACAGTAAGAAAGAACATCATTTCACAGAGAGATGAGTAGGAAAAAGTCATGATGAGGTTGCTTTCCTTTGTGAAGACCTTAGTGCTACATCATTTCATCTGAGCAGTGAAGTGGATCAGTTGTGCGTTCCCAGCAGGCGCTGAGCTCTTCTCTCTGGTGACCAATGACAGGATGCGAGGGAATGGCAGGAAGATGTGCCAGGGGAGGGTCAGGTTGGATATTAGGGAAAGGTTCTTCACTCATAGGGTGGTGGAGCACTGGAACAGCTCCCCAGGGAAGCAGTTCCAGCCTGACAATATTTCAGAAGCATTTGGCCAATGCCCTCAGCCACACAGTGTGAATGTTGGGTTGTCCTGTGCAGGGACAGGAGGTGGACTCAATGATCCTTGTGGGTCCCTTCCAACTTGGGTCATTCTATGGCTCTGTGATTTCAAAAGGAGGTTAAAATAAAACACCCTGTATTGTGTGTTGGGCATACCTCTGCAATGTGGGCTGAATTGAGGTTTTCCACTTCAAATGGAGATTCAGCATCTTTATGGATAGAAAAGATAAATCTTCTTGCATCACCTTGATGATCTTAGAGGTCTTTTAAAATCTTAATGATTTTATAATCATAAATACACTTACTTTTTTAATTATGCAAGGTTGAGACTGTTCATTGTCAAATTGCTGTCAAAGTAGCACCTTAACGTGCTCTTTTCAGTGTTCTTTATCTTACACTTATGAGTTGAATAAAAAAAAATCCAGCACTGTCATGCAGTGGCACCAGAATGGAGAGGTCTGAAACTGCATCTGTCTGATGTGCCTGGATTTTGCCATGAAGTCTAAATAACCCAGTTCATAATGCTGATTTTGGGATGATCTTAAAATGCTGTAATATTTTTGTTCTTAATTGCTGATATTTGGTGTCTATTTGGATTCAGCTTTAATGGACTTTTAACTGCGGGAGAAGAAAATCCATTGATGCATAACATCCTGAGTACATCTGGCAAATGTTTTCTCTCCCAGCATCCAGCAAGCAGTACCCAAAGCATCTCTTCCCAAAATATTTTAGAAAATGCCAGTATGTGGATATCTGTCTGTTAGGAACAAGGGGGCTGCTTTCAGAAACTGCTCTTCTGCTCTGTGTGGCAGTTGCTGCTGGCCTGGCATCCAAAGCGGGAGGGGTTACACACAGCCCTTGGCTGTCTGCATTTAAAGCTGGCACCTCCATCTGACATGTGGTTTGGATCAAGTATAGAATTCCTTGGCCACCTCCTCAAAAGCAGCTTACGAGTGCCATAAGGTGAAGTCAGTCCTGTAGCTACCGAACACATCTGGAGCAGCTCCTCCCTGGAGCTGGGACTGAGCCCTGAAACACTGCAGTGCGAAACCGCACACGAGCCTGAGGCTCCGTGCACTCACCTCTCCTGTAGCCCTGTGCCAGCTGGAAGGTGAGATAACACCTTGCACCGTTTTGTGGTCATTTCCAGGGGTTTGGCCCCTCTCAGTGAGGGTTTGGGATTACCTTTTCCTTGGCTTGATATTTTACAGCCTGAGGAACCCCCTTTGCATGGGAAGCACCATGCGAGGTTGGGCCAGTGTGTGCCTGGATGTCTCCTGTGCTCCTGACAATGGCCAAGTGTTTGTGGGAAGAAAGTAAATGATCATGAAATGAGTGGTCTTGGAATAGTTTGCTCACAGGGAAAGTTTTTTCCTAAACCCCACTTAGGAACTGGGTTGTGCCTTTGTATGTGAGGGTTTCTGTGCATTCCAAATTTCTGGATTTTATTATTATTTAATCCTTAGTAATGTACCTCTGGATACTTTATTCCTTTTAAGGGATTGCTGCTGACTTTGGGCTCAGTCCTACTCCTAACTTTTGCTGTTAGACACCTTGAAGTTGAGCTCTGATGTAGATTGCAACTGATTTTGCTGGCAGCTCTCTCCTTGGCTGTAAAACGCAGTTGTAAAGCTCGTAACATCTGTGCAAGAGCACAGTTTGAGTGAGGAGGAGATGAAGGTCTCCAGGCAGTGAACTTCATGTCTGTGTACCTGCATTCCATCTTTCCTCACTGCTAGTCTGACATCTAGAAGGAAGCCCCTAAAGATTCCAAGGGGTTAGGTCAAAGGAGTTGTCTATGAACTTGCGCGGGAATATCCTGCTGGCTTAGGAAGCCATAAATGTGTTCCTTTCCATCTAGGTGCCCCTCTGGCTGCGGAAAGGGAGAAGAAGCCTCTCTCCAGAGCTGTCTTTCTGCTGCCCTGGGTGGAATCCACAGAAACAAGTGAGGGTTCCAGATGTTTTTGCTCCCTGTGGTATTGTAAGGAAGCAGTAGCTGCACTCTGGGTCTTCTGGGAAAGCTACTCAGGTAGTCCGTGCTCTGGACACAGCTGGGAACGGTGTTCCCCAGTGGCAAGCATGCAGCACACGTCTTGGAAAATGCCAGCCTTTTCCTGTTTCTTTGCATTGGGTGGTTTGGTCGTGCTGGCTTTGGCTCTTAGGGAAGAGTCTTGGAGTCACTCCTGGTTCCTTTAAGTGAGGCAGGCATCCCGGGGAAGATGATGCTCATTTCATGTGCTGCTGCAGAGCCACTCGCCAGCTCCCGCCCTTTGGGCTTGTCACCAGCAGGACTTGTAAGGACTCCAGCATCTGCCAGCAGATTTGCAGGAAGCAGTTAAGGAATGTGAAACTGAGCATCAGAGAAGCTCATGGACTGTCCTGCGATCCCTTGGCCATGGCTGGAGAGACAGTGCTGATACTTGGTTGTCACTCAGAAAGCCTGTTCAGGGGGGAGGAACATCACAACCTCAGATCAAGAGAGAGCAGAGAGAGAGCAGATAAATGTATTGCAACGAGCTTAACTATAACATATCCAGACCCCCTCCCCTTTCAGAGAGGCTGCTGGACTCAAGAACTCTGTGGGAAGTGTTTCCCACAGTGAGCCAGGAGTGTGGAATTCCATTAATTTAGTGCTTCCTTGGTCATCCTCAAACCTCTGGTGTGAAGGTGCCACTCTGACCATGGAGCCCTCTCTTCTTTAATTGTGCTGCTTTTTCTTGACTGGGACCTGGAACACTGCAGGATTTCAGGAATATTCAGCAGGCTGTTGGAATCTGTTTTACCTTCAGCAGTTTTGCCTTTCCACATTTGGAGGCTGTCCATACCAGACAGCTGTTCCTGCAGTGCTCTGTAAGGGTGGGATCACTTTGGATTCAGGAGTATCTACAAAGTGCCTGGTGCTGGGAGAGCTCCTCTACCAAGTAGCTTTTGTTGCTTCTTTCATCTGAAAGGTCTGAATGAATTCTGGGTCAGGTGGAAATTGTTCTTCACTGTGGAAAAGTCCATAAGGAGCTCCCACAGCCTTCTGATAGCGATCACCATAGCTTCTACTTTCATTCTGCTCAGCAGGATAACGGGGCAGGCAGTGGTTCTCCATTTAGAGTTGCAGCCTCATGTGCAATGAACTGCAGTAGTGAAGCCAGGTGGGGTGATGAGACTGTACTGGTGTTTAGGAGCTTAAAAGAATTATTTATTTTAAGAATGAAATTATTGACAAGTAAAATAAAAGCTGACTTAATGTGCATACTCTGTTGTGTTTGAATGCAGTGCAGAAGAGGTAAAAACAAGGCTTTAACTTCTCTAATCATATGGGTCCGTGAACACAAACAACAGAGCTGCTGCCGGGGAGCTTGCTGAGGGCAGCTCATCCGTGCAGCTGATGTGTGAGCTCCTGGCTCGCTCTTGTTACGAAGGGAAACAGTTGAACAGTTGCTCTCAAGATCCTTTGTGGCTGCACGAGCTGCTGTGGTTTCCTTTGTGTGCAGCAACGTGCAGGCTGTGGGCGAGGTGACTGGATGTCAGGCTGCGCCCTGGGCATCGGTCAGATATCTGAAGGTGGAGATACCCCACCAAGCTGCCCAGGGAAATTTCCCCTTGCATTGGTGTGATAGCTGAGCCACAGGCACGCAGCATCCCCCATCAGGCCAAAATGAATCATGAGCATCTCCAGTTTTATTGCATCTACCTCGTCTCCCCACACAGCGGTGGTGAAGGCGCTCGGTCGTTGCTGGGATGGTGGGTGGACGTTGAGGGTACAAACACTCATGGAACCAGGCTCCATCAGTCCTGCCATTCACTGGGTTGTTGGTTCTCTTTGGGTTGGTTGGTTGGAACGTCCCCATGAGGGATCTGGGATGCAGTTGGTGAGGAGCAGAGCAGCAAGAATCGTGTGCTATGAGCGTGCAGGTGTCTGGGCCTTGGGGTGGTCTGTGGAGAAGACTTCAGCTTCTGGCAGCTCCTATGTGTGCTGTGCTTCGTTCTGCCAGTTTGCCTCTGTCCTGACCAGTGCTTCCCTGCTGTAGCCTTCAGCTTCCAAAGGGGATTTCAGCAGGGCCTGTGGTTCAGCATCTTCATTGCCTTGAGGTCTTACAGAGAGTGGAGCAGAGGAAATAACAAATGAGAATACACCCCAGGCTGTAAGAGTGGGGCAGATGGGGACGTGGTGGAGCAGAGAGTGTCTACATGATTTAGGTTTGACAGAGCACCTGAGATGAGTGTAACTGCATGGGGGTGTCTGGTTGAGCAGTGTCATCTGGAGTGCTTGCCTTTTACCTCTGAGTTTCTAAAGTGGCCTCTTTTCTGTTTCCTACAGACAATTTTAGGTACACGTGTGACATTTGTGGGAAAAAATATAAATATTATAGCTGCTTTCAAGAGCACAGAGACCTCCACGCCGTGGATGGTGAGTACTGTTTTGGCACCTAGACACCCCAACCAGAGTGAGAAGTCTTTGCTGTGTTATTCCAGGGAAGTCAGAATGTGTTTCTGCGTGACCACGTGGCCCCTGATGACCAGGACACTGCACAGCGTGGCCCGCTGGCCTTTGTCCCTGCAGGCACAATCCACAGGAAGAAGTTTGCTGTGCTTGGTTCTCTCTGCGTGCATCAAAATAACACCCTCTGTTGGGACCTGCTGTCCTCACAGTCCTCCCCTCTGCAGTAAGGTTCAAGGTTAGGGTAGACATGCTGGAACTGAGTGCCTGACAGTGAGTTGTCAGTGTGGCCACTCGCTGGGCAAGAGTTGGTTGCCTTTTGGGTTCTGACTTCACGGAGTTGTTCCTGACATGCTCCTTTGTGAGATATCACATTTCAGAGTTGAAAAATGCTGTTTCATTCTTGTTAATCACCATGGTAGGGGTCTCACGCAGTGGTCAGTGGACAATTTTTCCTCTGTGAAGGTAGCTGAAGCCTAGGCTGGTGACACTTGGGCAGAAGCAGATGCTTTCCTCCAGAAGCAGCATTTCTTTTCTCTATGTTGGGGGCAATAGAAGCAACGCCACACTGTCCTTGGTTTGCCCCTTGTTTGCTGGGCAGCTAAAGCTGCTCAACTCAGAGCTCACAGGTACCCCAAACCCTCAGCACACGTGCTACCAGCCTCCTGGTGTTGCTTCTCTCTGGGGCCAAGGAGGGGGCCCTCCTGGGGGCAGAGTTTTAGAAAGAGGCTGCTTGGAAAGCAGAGGGTTTTGAAGGGTTGCACTGTCAAGTGTTTATGCACAATATGTGTTGTCCTGAGAAATTCCTGTTCTGACTGGAGCATGTGGAGCTCTGGCTGTGCCCAAGGAGCAGCCAGTGTTCCCTTGCAGTCCACCACCGCGTGCTCCCTCCCTCCCATGGGCAGCCAAAATCAAGTCACTGGGGCTGAATTCCGTTGTGAGGTGAACGTGTCTGCTTCTGTCTGAGATGTGTCTTCATAGCTGTGGTTCAGGGAGCTCTGCCGAGGGTTACGAGGGGGCTTTGGAAGCAGCTTCCACTTGTGTCTCACAAGGGCATTGCTTGTCTCAGTTCCTCCAAGGAGCTGGTTGTGTCGTAGCAAGCACAAGCACGAGGCAGCTGGGCACCTGATCTTCACGTGGGGCTGTGTTAGCACAGAACAAAGGCCTTGAGAATCTCTGTACATTAGGGCTGGGCATGCTCAAATAGTTCCTGTGTGGATGCTGCTGGGAAGAGGAGGGACTGGGGCACAAAGCCTGCTGTGTTCTGTGGGGCTGAAATATGCTGGAGTGCTGCGTGAAATACAGGAGGGAAACAAGGCTGTTGAAGAGGATTTAATTTCTCTTTTGTTTCTTCCCCTCCTTCTTCTATTCTGTGTTAGTTTTTAGTGTGGAAGGGGCCCCAGAAAACCGGGCAGGTAAGCTGAGATCCTTCGTGTGCTTTATTTCACAAACCTTCTCAAACATTCAGTAATTCAGGCACAGCAGGTCGAGAGTCAAGGGAGTTTTGTCACTGTTGGCAGCAGGAGAGGAGCATCCTCTCTCCCTCCCCAACACCTACAGCCCCTAGGCTGATGCCCAGCCCTAGTAGGTTACCAGGCTTTTGTTGTACATACAACTGATCAGGTGTTTCATGTCTCTGGTGATTTAGTGAATTGTTCAAGGCATAAATTAAATTATTTTAGAAAATGGGGTGGGTTCTGCTTTGTTGCTAGCTGTGCTGTTAGCTGATAGAAAGGCACTGATCAGTATTTGTTCGCTGACTTACTGGCAGACTGCGTTACCATGCCCACTTTCAGACAGGGTAATAAGATAGAAGATGCACTGGAAGAAAATGAGAACACATGAATCAGGCTTTGCAAGGTGTTTATTCCATTTTTCTCTGTGTTTTCTAAACAGTACTTATCTACCAGGCAGGTAACTGATATGGAAGGGGTTCAAATTTGCTTGGGGCACTGAGGAGGAGGGACAAGTCAGAGAGAGGGTCATGGGGTTTATAATTCCTGTCTTGAAACCGTGCTACAGATGGAAATGCCCTTCCAGATGCAGGAGCATTAGTGCCTGTGCAGCTGTGGAAGGGAAACATGAGAGTGTTGTCAGCTCTCTTGCTGGTTCTGTTCTCTTGCAGACCCCTATGACCAGGCCGTCATAGCAGCAGATGAAGTGAAGGAGGAGGAGCCGGAGCCGTTCCAGAAGATTGGTCCAAGTATGAGTTATTATACGGCTTCAGATGGGAAAGAGAAAGCACGTGGGTTTCAAATCTTGCATTTGCTGGAGTAGCTCTAGGAAAAGCAGAGAGCTCTGTGTTGCACAGAGGTGGTGTGACCTTAAGGGTGCTGAAGGATATGTTTAGGTCCAAGTGAACACCAAACACCAGCAGCCCTGGCCCTGAGAAATGCAGCTTTGTGGTGTTTTCTGCTCTGCAAAGAGAAGAGAGGAGGGGTTCAGGAGGAAAGCAGGCTGACAGTGCTTAGAGATGGTCTGAGGTGCATGGGCAGAGCTGGCAGGTGCCTGCATTCACATTGCCTTTGACATTGGACAGATTGGAGTGAAACAGAGAGAGGATGAGACTTTGGCAAAGCATTTCCCTGAATTCTCCATTTTCGAAACAATTAGTTAACCCTGGATTTTCCTTCAGCACTGGCACGGGCAGGAGGAGTCACTCTGTGGTTACACTACTTCATTATTCCAAGTGCCCCCAAAGGAGGGATTAGCACAGTTATTGCAGAAAAGCCTTTCCTCCTGCAAGAGAAATCTACAATTCAAACATAAAAGTTCTCTGATTAAGACTTAAACTTGGCGACTTGTTTCCTGATTTGACTATTCCTGTTGTCAGCACATCACAGACTCTCCATAACCAGAAGACAAAACTGTGTCACCTGCAACACAAGCTTTAGGAGTGGATTCTCTCCTTTGTTCTGCACACTTCCTTGCTGTAATTTGGGGATAATATCCTATAGCTCATTCAGTTCTGCTGGACTTTGTGTGCACTCTGGGCACTGGCTTTGGCTGTTTCCTTTGTTGGGGAACAGGGTGTGTGAATGAGAGGGCAGACAGGTTCCAGGTGTGTGAGGAATGTGCTCCAGTTCTATCACCTGGCCAGTTCCTGTGTACCAAGTCAGGGAATGAGTGATTATGTGAGAGAGTGCTGCCCTCCCTTCTGATCCCTGTATTTGTTTTGTCTTCACAGAAACTGGCAATTACACCTGTGAGTTCTGTGGCAAGCAGTACAAATACTACACTCCCTACCAAGAGCACGTGGCGCTGCACGCACCCATCAGTGAGTATCCTGCTGGAGTTCTGGGTCATTACAGACTTATTTACAGTGGCAAACACGAGGGTTGCAGGAGAGAGGGCCATCCTTGTGGATCCTTCCACTTGGCCTGTGGGATTGCAGCTGGCAGGGCACTAAAGCTGGGCTGGGATCTCCTCTCAGAGGGAGGTGGGTACTGACAGGTCTGTAACATCACTGAGCTTTTAGCAAAGTCCAGGCAGTTCTGCACAGGTTCCTTGGAGATCTTGTCTGAAGGTTTTGGTACCTAAAGTGCGCATAGTAAGTGATGCCCAAAATTCTTAGACCCTCCCTAAATAATGAGTGAATGTACATGCTAGGGAAGTAGATTCTCTTATGAGCGTTTGAGAATTCTGGGCAATGAGTTAAAACTGGTTTTCAAAATCGTGTAGAAGACCTTGGCAGCTTGCTACTAAATCACAGGCAATACAATATTTAGTTCAGAGAGCTTGGGAAAAGGCAGCATTCTGCCCAACACCACCACTGCACTCTGGAGGGACACTGCGGTCTGCACTCCCCAGACAAAGGGGAGCTTTTAACGAGTGTTATTCAGTGCAAAATTTTAGTGCTTTACTAAAAGTTGAGAGGAATTTTTGCCATGTGCTGGTTTTAGGTGCCTTAAAAGTAGGCAGAGAAGTTTTTTACACCTGAACTTCATGCTTCTTTCGTAGTGTTGCCCTCTGCTTTCTGGTGGTTTTAAGGCTGTGAGCCAGCGTGGTCGCTCTGTGCCCACGTCGGCTGGTGATGAGGTTGGATCAGCTGAGCTCCTTAACCTAGTGGGTTCCTATAGCTGCTCATCCGCAGCCAGCAGAGGGAGCACACACTCCTTCCCACCAAATTCAGCTCCAGTCAAGTTTGTAAGTTATCCTAATAAGGCAGCTTTGGGTTTAAACATGAATAGAAATACACTGGAAACACAGTCCACCAGGCCATCACCATTAAGGTGAGTCAAGGCTTGGTCGCTCCCATGCAGGTTCCCTGGAACGTGGAGATGGACCAAGATCAGATAGAATGTGTAGGACATAAAATACCCCTGCTGCCATCATCATGAAGTTAGTCACGTTATCCCGAGGGAGCTAACCCAGCCCTTATGGCTGCACATGCAGCAGCTGTTCCTAAACACCCCTGCACTCCTAAACTCCACCCCTGAATTTGAGTGTTTTCTGGCCCCCCAGAAAAGCTGTTGGTGTGGTCAGCAGTAGATTGATCTCCTGGTACAGACAGGTCCTCAGACACCAAGGCTGTGGGTGGACAGCCAAGGAGCAGGGTGCTGTGAGAACTGCAGTAGCAGATTCTTAGCTTCCCAGCACTTCCCATTTTGAGGGGATTTATGGCTGTGGATTATCTTTCCATGCTCTCAGGGATAGGCTGCAGCTGCTGGATCCAGTCTCAGCTGTCCAACGCAAGAGAAGACCTCAACTGTTCTTCTCAGAGAGGTGTTTGCCTGCAGAGGGTCCGGCAGGTCTGGATGCAGATAGGGATGGTCCACACAGACACTGTTCCTCTTCCTGTGCAGAGGGTCCTTATGCCCACTTTTTGACTACCAGAAGCCAGTTTTGGAGGAAGAGGCACTTCCTTTTGAACACTGGGGTTGAAACCGTTCTTGCGCCATGGTTTCTGTGGTAACTTATGTGAAACCAAAAGCAGCTGCCCCTGCTGCAGTCACTGAGGTGCAGAAGGGTTTCCCATCCTCCCAGCAAATACCTTTAATTATGAGAACACTTGGATCAGATCAGGATAATGTTTGCATAAGGTTTAACCCTCTTCCCATAAACTTTTCTTTTTAAACCATTTTTTTCCTCTCCTAGTTCCCATGACCAGTAAGATTTATGATTCAGAGGGACAAACCACTAAGCCCAAGGAGGATGCAGGAGAGGGCATGGTTAGCTCCCAAGGCAGGCTGGCCAGCACATGCTCCCACCTTCCTGCTGCTCAGACTCTGCACTCCCTATAAACTAAGGTCCTGTGAGGCAGCTTTTTGTTTACACACATGACTTTTGGAAATCACACATGGCTTTTCTTATGCCCTGGCCATCACTAAAGCTGAGACTGTGTCTTCACCCTGATCTTGCTCTCGTGGTTAGAAGGCAAGAACTGAAAAATTAGCTCTAGTGCGAGTGGGTCAGGAAACCCTTCAGCATCACCAATGCAGCTTTCTGGGTCTCTCTGCTTGAGTGTGAGCTTCCCTTCCAGAGCCTGTCTTTCTGGGTTAAAAAATTATTGAAAATGGGCTAAAACAAGGCCTTGTGTCCTGCAGGGTCAATAGGACCTTTTGGGATAATTTGTGGTCAGTGCTGCTGGATACCTGCAGTGAGGAAAAGAGCTCTGCTGTGGGGTTCCCCGGAATTGTTAATGCCAAATGTCTATTTTGAAAGTTCCCTTTTGTTAGCCAGGAGGAGGGATTTTTTCATACACTTAGAACTGGGCTCTCAGTCTTTTGAAATACATATTCTTATGCTGGGTTTGTCAGCCTGTTCACTCTTTCCAAGAAGGGTGTCAGAGGCTGTTTCCAAAAAAAAGTGGGTTGTAGGCACATTCATTGTCCCACTTTTAGAAACATCTCTGAACAGAGGGGCACAGTGAGGGCTCACAGATGCCTTTCTGCTTCCTCTGGGCTTGGTCTGCTCCGTAGGGTGGAACTGATTTACTCTCATTTGCAGGTGACTGGATTATTGTGCTTGCATTTAGATGATGTGTTTGCAGTGCAGAGAAAATTAAATGTGTTTGGGATGTGGATGGGCTAGAAAAGGCACCAAGAGTGGGTTTTAGCTTGGCCAGTCCAGGCTCAGGCATGTGCCCTCACTGCTCCTCTTCTGGAAGCCGTAGATAAGGCAGAAGCTTCCCTGGTCACGGGTACATCTGCTGGGAGCACCAAAACCTGCACAGCCACCCGTGTTTGGTGCTTCCAGGGTGAAAATACTCAATGTCAGGGCCCTCAGTGCACTAATGGGACTTTGTGGCCCTGACCAGCCTCACAAAGGGCCTCTGACCACCTTAAAAACCCCTGTTTCAGCACAGCTGGTAGGACCTCAGTGTCCAGCTCAACTGTGACATGCCCGTGCCTGGCGGTGGATCCCAGTGCTCTGTACCCCAACCCATAGACTGAGCTCCTAGCTTAATATCACTCCTGTCTCATCCCTCTGGACCTCCCTGAGGATCACTGCTTTGAGTCTGGCCCCGCATAACCTCACCAGTGCTGATCCTGCTGCTGATCTGTGGATTGACTTCTCAGCTTGACCACAGACCTGTCTCATCACCAAGAGCTTCCTGATGCTCTGGACTCCTGGATTGGACCTGACTGTCAACAATCGTAGAATTACTGAGGTTGGAAAAGACCTCTAAGATCATCAATTTCAACTCTCAGCTCAGCCCCACCATGCTGACTAAACCATGACCCAAAGTGTCACAGCCACATGCTCTTTGAACCCCCCAGGGGTGCAGATTCCACCACTACCCTGGGCAGCCTCCACCAGGGCTTCACTGCCTTTTCAGTTAGGAAATTTTTCCTAATATCCAATCTAAACCTCTCCTGGCACAACTTGAGGAACATCTCTGGTCCTGCCTTGTTGACATCTCCAGGGGCTGTGGGATGCTCCTTGGCTGCTGGAGACTTTGCCCTGCCAGCCCCAGAATCCTACCTGGCTCCACAGACAGAGCTACATCTGCTCTGACACCTGAGATACTGAGGGAAGTTCATCCAGCCTCTCTGCTCAATTACTGTCCTTATTGTGAAGGACAATGGATACAATTTATGCATTAAAAGTGCTTAAAGAAAGTGTCAGGCAACTTCCATCGTGGCTTTTTCTCTTAGGGAAAGGGATCCTTTTTATCAGCACATCTGGTTTCCACACAGCTCCTGCCTAACCAAGAAAAAAGCAGATCCAGATTCCAGCTGGATGGTCGCCTTTGCTTCCTCCATCTCAGTGAGTGAAACCTGTGAGTTCAGATGTTTGTCCCACTCTCTGATCCTGCAGTGTCTTAGCAACAGGCTCTACTGCCAGTGTGTGTATGAAGAAGCACATTAGGAATTTAATAGGTTTGAGCACAGGGTTTTTCCTTTGGAAAGACCAGTTTCCAGTAGCAGAAGTTTTGGAATCATTTTCCATCGCGTTCATTAAAGATAGGTTTTTCTCCAGAGACAATGGTATGATTCCATCTAAACCATTCAAATGGTTCCTTAACCATCCTGACAAGATCTTTCTGAACAAATGGGATATGCAAATTATTACCCAGAATTTTTACTGGGAAAAAGCAAAGTTACTGAGATAATCCCATCTCTGTTCTGTTCTGCGCATCGTGGCAGTGTGTGCATTGAGGGAGGTTTCAAGAGGACGTGTGGAAATGTGTGCCAGGTTTTCTCCTTCAGTGTGGCAGCATGCAGCTCACAGAGCCTGAAGGTCTTACCAGGGATGGGAAAGCCAGGAGGGACTGCTGTGATCCCTGGACTGAGCAGAGTTAACGCCTGCTCTAGGATTGCTGTGGTTTAATTGCTCCCTGTGTGTTTGAGAGAGACATCTAATCTTGCTGTTAGGGGTGGTAGAAAATACAGACACTGTCAAGGTGGTTACTTTAATGAATTATTACCCTCACTAAACTAAGGCTCAGAATATCCAGTGGCAGCATTCAGACACTGGATCCTCTTTATCACTTTGGCTGTTGGGTGAGGGAGGACTGAGTTACCAGATTTCTGTCCTGGCTACACCTGTGCATAGCCTGCTGTCAGGTCACTTCATAGTGACCTCCCACCTAAGCCAAATGAGTGACTTGATGTCCCCCTGGTAAGGTACACTGCTCTTGTCCTTTATTTACCTTCTCACACCTTCTCATCTGAATGTTCTCAACTCTTAAACACCTTTGTGAAGGGCCTGCACCAACACTGGGTGTAGGGGAGGAACTCAGAGCTAACATTGTCTTCTGATCCTCTTGGAAAGTGTCCCAAGGACCTCAGTCTTTGGTTATATCCTTGCCTTGGGAGTTCCTCTACAGCTGTTGTGATGGAGCATGACCTTGTTCATGAGCTCTTTTTCTTGCTGCTGAGGAGGAATCCCCCATCTTTTAAGTACCCCCTGTATTTCTCAGCACACCACGTGCCGTTCTGTGCGGCTGTGGCACAGCATGCTTGGTTTGCCAAGTGGCTGGAGATCACTCAGTGAACCTTGCCCTCTGCATCACTCCTGTTCCACTTTCCCTTCTCCAGTGTCAGCCTTCAGCTGGGGCACATCTCAGGTGCTTCCTGAGAAAGCTTAAAAACTCCATAGCAGCACTTATGAGATCTTCTCCCCGCAGTGCTGTCTCCAGTCTTGCTGTCTCTCTGCAGATTGTGAGACAGGAGGTTTCTGTGACCATTCAGCGACTCAGTATTTTCATTTTTGGGAATATCTTGAACTTGGTTATTTTATCAGCCTGAGGCAGTGAGTTCCACAGTGAAGATGGCTTTTCAGGAGCAGAAAAGAGGAGCTACGTGATCATCTCTACCTGCATTGCTTGGTCTTCAGAGGGAATTTGTCATCTGATGAACTAAAGACTAAACCTGTTTTTTCAATGAACTACTGGCATCCTCCAGACTGCCAGAACTGCTGTTCTCTTGTCTGTCTTTCCTGACTGGTTCACACTCTTTCTCTGCTTCGTGTCAGGTGGAGCAGCCTTCTCTTTGGGGTCTGAATTGAATTTGAAGAGGTACTGTTTGTTTAAGCTGAGAGGCAAGAGAAGTAGTTTTGGAGGTCATGATAGCATTGAGACTTTTTTCTTCCAAGCTTGGAGAGAGGGCAGTAGCTGCACTGCAGAGGATGCGCTGTGGTGCTGTTTCTGGCACTGAATAGTTGCCTGATGGCTGCTCCTCTCGCTGTAGATGGGAAGTAAAGTGGCAGCTGGTGGGAACAGGCCTCGTGGGATGCGCGGTGACACACAGGCAGGAAATTGTCCTGCCTGACTGCGTTTGTGCTGGCAATTCAGCAGCAAATGGAGATGGAAAGGAAGCAAAAGCAAGCCTGTTCAGCTGGCCAGAGACCAAGCAGAGGGAAAGTGTCTTGACCGGAACTATGAGAAAACCTAGTGCAGAATATACTGCAAGAATACACTGACAGTTACAGGAACGGGCATTTGGGATCTGTGTAACAGATGCAAAGAAACAAAACCCATTTTACAGTATCACAGTATCACAAGGTTGGAAAGGACCTCTGAGATCATCAAGTCCAACCTATAACCCAACACCAACACCAACACCAACCCATCATCTAAACCATGGCACTCAGTGCCTCATCCAGTCTCCCCTTAAACATCTCCAGGGTCGGTGACTCCACCCCCTCCCTGGGCAGCCCATTCCAATGGCCAATCACCCTTTCAGTGAAGAACTTTTTCCTCACATCAAGCCTAAACTTTCCCTGACGAAGCTTGAGTCCCTGCCCTCCAGTTCTGCCACTGGTCACCTCCTTTTAGGGAGTTGTAGAGAGCAGTGAGGTCTCCCCTGAGCCTCCTCTTCTTCAGACTAAACAGCCCCAACTCCCTCAGTCGCTCCTCGTAGGGCTTGTGCTCCAGCCCCTTCACCATCCTCATTGCCCTCCTCTGGACACTCTCCAGTATCCTGACATCTTTCCCAAACTGGGGGGCCCAGAACTGGACACAGTATTCAAGGTGAGGCCTGAGTATCTGTTCGCAGGCAGCTCTGAACGTGCACATCCTCACCCCCAGGGCTGCTGACTGCCAGCAGGGAAAGGTGAGAGCAGCTCATGTTTGAGGGGTGTGATGTCTCAGGTTTTGGAAACAAGCACCCAGCCCCAGTCTGGGGGACTTTTCTCCCCTCTGTCCGAGGCAGCCGTTGTGCTGCCGTGTCAATCTGTGACAGAACTGCGCATCGGGCTTAGGCACTGCTGGGTTGCACTGTGCAGGGTGGGCAGGTGCCAGTGGTATCCATGCAGCATCCCAAAATATCACCCTGCAGCTCTGCTGGGAGTGAGCTTGGGCTGTGGGTTATATGAATCTTCTTAGTGACTCTTCATGGCAGATGGTTGGAGTGGGGCTTGGGCTTCAGGAGCCGTATCCAAATGTCCATGGAAGATGCCATTGAGGAGTTAAAGGGTTGTTGGGTTATTTCTCCGTTTTTGGGATAGTTTTTTTGATCCATATGGCCTAGACAAAGGCCTCTCCTCCTGAAGGTTTTTCATATGACTTTTGGCATTGAAAATTCCTGGTGACTTTCACTGTGCGTTGCAGAGACCAAACTGTAGGCACATGCAAAGAGCATAACCCAGTAACATGCAGAGTTTCTCCACGTCAACAGTACTTGTCTGGAGATGTGAAGCCAGAAGGCCTTTCCTGACTTGCAGGATGAGAACTCTGCCTCCTAATTCCTTTCCATTGCCCCTTTTGCTTTGTATTTGGTTAATGAGACACAGAATGTAGCAGGAGATCTCTAGGATTTATGCAAGGCTCAAATAACAAAGATACAAATTTCTCCCTGTTCACAGCTCTGAGTGTCACCTTAGAAATCTGCTTTCAAAACTCAAACTCTTCCAAACATGGAAATGGAAGAGAGAGATGCAGGGACACCCAGCCAGGCCATGGCAATCCAACAGTGTTCCTGGATGGATGGGGTAATTCCTGCTGGAGGAGGAATGGGTTGGTCACGCGGCAGTTAAAGGTGTAGAAGGGAGCTAACAAGCTTCAGGAATCTGTCCCCTCGGGTGAGTGGGGAGAACAGTTTGGTTATTACGCGGGCTCGGTGGAATCACAGTTGCTGCAGGTGCCCATGCAAGGGACTGGTGAGCGTGGCTGTTAGAAAGAGGCCCTCCCAGCAGGCACACGGTCTGGGAGCTGACTGACTGTCCCGGCACTAGTTCTGAGTGTTCATATCCAGAGTTCTCTCGATCTCCACTCTTCGTGGCAGTGAAGACACAGGCGAGCCAATCCAGCAAAAAAACGCCGGCCTCCATAAACCGATGTTCTGCCCTCCTGCACCGCACCCCCTCCGGTGTCCCGCCCGCCTCCCAGTCCCAGATGTTCCGCGCTCCAAATTCTGGATCCCCAGGAAGCAAGGCCATTACAGGTACCAACTGCCTTTCTACCATCAACTTACTTAACTGCTTAGTGTCCAGTCCTGCCCAGGGTTGGCTTTTGACCCTTCCTGGACTCAGTCTGCTCCATCCATGCCTGTCCCAGAGTAGCTGCTCCCCGAAGCAGTTGAGGGGATTAGATCCTTTGGCATGTTATAATTTGCAGTAGGTCTTTATAACCTCTTCCCAGTGACAAGTTGGGTTTTTTAAGCATTGTGCTCACCACGAGGTACAAAAGACCCTGTTTCAAATCCTGGTGTCACAAAACTGAGGAGAGCTTCTTGGCAAGGATTGGCCTGGTATCTTGTCAGGTGTGTGGATTTTTGGTTGGGTTTCAGCTTTGGCATTCAGTGTTTGTTTCAGGGCAGTATTTCAGGGTGAGGCCTGTGTCTGAGGAAATGGAGGGTGCCCAGGTGTTTTCAAAGTTATCAGCTGCCCACAGGAATAAGCTTCCTCAGAGATAAGCTGGGCTCCAGCAGCAAAATTCACAGTACATAACCATTACAGAGGTGTTAGCAGACTCAGGTTAAGGTTGATCCTCTCATAGTGCCCATTTCTTCCTTCCAAAAGAGATCAAGCCTTAAAAAAAAAGGATTAAAAAAAAGAGAAAGGAAAGAGCACTGAAAAATAACCGTTGATAAATAGGATGTGAGACAGAGCGTTCAGATGTCCAGGCAGCAGGGAAGCAGTCCATGAAATCTGTGGGACTGATAGATACACATTGCATCTCAGTACAGAAAAGGGCTGGTTGATCAGCTGATGTCTGAACGCCCCTGAACCGTCTGGCATGGACAGACGCCGAGGAGCAGAGGTGGCTGTGGAGGGAGAGGCCACAGGATGCTGGACCAGGATGCTTTCTGTTAGCTGGCACACACATGCACAGCTACCGGTGTCGCAGTGAGTGGCCTGTCTTCTTGTGAGTCCTGAGGGCCCGTATTTATTACATCCTTTAAACATTTATATGGTTTTATTACTAATTTGAGGTTGCTCCAGTTAACAGAGTCAGGAGTTAAAGCTGAGAAATTATTTTCATTATTTAAACTTGCAACAACTCCTTCCAGTTTCACGTCTCTTACAATAGCGGAAAAACTGGGAGCTTTCCTGGGTCACAGGCCAGATTCAGCTGAACTGTAATCAGGGCTGTTTTTTGTAAAGGTGCATTTATTCCCCTCACTTCTCTTAATCAAAAAGTACACTGGATAAAGACTTTGAGCTGGTCTCTTCCTGTACGGAGGAAGGAATCACATGAGGCTTGAGCCTGGTAGGTTGAGCCTAAAGAAAGTAGTGTCAGCCTGGGGTCCTGCCTGATCTGTCTTGGGGCATCATTTCCACAGTGTCTCTCAAGGCAGTGTCTGTACAAGTGCAATCTGAGCAGCTTCTGGGATTTCTGGTACCTTCTAGAGTTTCTGGGACCCATGTGTTGACCATAACAGCTCTCAGGAAGACAGTCTCCAGAAGGGACACCTTCCGAGTGTTCACGTGGGCCTGGGTGATACCAGAGAGGGTGAGGGACCGCTGCGCTGCAGGGTTTGCACAGCACTCAGTGGCATTCACTTTCTCAGTACAGATAATTTTGCTTTGCATGCAAAAGGTTCAGATATGAGGAGAGAGAGAGAGAGACAACTTGTGTCAGCTGTCCTCTTCCATGTGGGAAGGATGCAGTGAGCCCAAGAAGAGGCATTAAAACCATTTTTTCTTGGCAAAAAAAAAAAAAACAAAATGGGGAGGGGATGAGGACAAACCCACGATGCTATTTTTTTCCAGACATTGTGACCATGCCAGGATTTGAACCTGGGTCTCTTAGGGGGGTAGGTTGGCCTAATCCATTTTGTTGGGGTCTCTTTCTGTCTGATTTCGTTACCCGAGGGCTCTCATTCCTGTTATTTGTCTGTCGGGGGGGATGAACTGGGTAATGTCTCCAGTTCCTTTTCAGCCCTGGTTTATGTGAGTCTGTTTTAACTGATTGCACTACCAAGTTTTCCTGTTCTCCTGCATTTTAGAAAGAGGCAGAAACACAGTAGAGAATCTGAGAGGCCTGCTCAGACTTGGAAGGGTTCAATAAGGATTGGCTGGACCAGAATTCATGGACAGGGAGCTTCATGCATTCCAGGTCTTTTCCAGCCACATCAGATATAAAGCCCATGTGTCTGAGCCACACTTCAGCCCGAGGAGGCTCCGGGGTGGCAGGGACCTGGGGTCTCTTTGAGGAAGTCCTGACAGCAGCTCTGACCACTCCAGTGAGCTGCAGAAATACCTTGTGAAATAGTGGTCTGGTATTGATCTTCAGCAGTCCCTGCTGCTCGTGAATGATGGGCGAGCTGCTGCGCCCAGCCGAGCCTTGCTAAGCCGGGTTCAGGTGAACCCATCAGGTGGCCGTGGGTTCCATGAGTGAGTCCACGTGGGTAGGAGTCTACAGCACAGACCAAACACGTTAGCCTGGCCAGTTCATGTTATTTATTTCCAGTTTATCCCTTGAGGCACCACAGTAAATACAATTGCCCAGATACTGCAGACCTGGGCAGGAGACCTCACACTTTGTGCTGTTGAACTCGTGCTGAGGGACATCAGCTTGAGAAGGTGGTAGCACCTCAGCTGTGCTCTCCAGTGGTGTTCCAGGACACCACAGCGACTGCCAGGGTCGGGAAGCACCTCTGCATGGATTGGAGTTGCTGGGAATTGGCCCTGTGCTGTCGCTGAAGTGTGAAGCCAAGCGCAGTGCCAGGAGCGCCGCTGGCGCGCGGGGCCGGGGGAAGGGCTGCCTGCCCGGCCCCGGGGGGGTGGGGAGTGAGTTCACTGCTGGGGGGCACAGAGCATCTGCCATAGATTTTCCAAATCACTGTGAGCAGGCCCCGAGACAGCCTCTCAGTTCTTCACTTGAGCCTTTCAGGGAGGGTGTTTAGGAAGGGAATGCAGGTGACTGGGAAGCACGGGGAGAGCTGGTGCGGTGTTTCTGTAGGTGACGTTCTGCATGCTGTGGTGAGGACCTGAGTTCAATCCACGAGCCCGCTCACCTGTGCCAGAGGCTTTAAGGGCTGCTTATTGTCTTAAGGGAGAGGAAGACAAGGGCTGGGTTTTTTTTGCTGGGGAGGAAGCCATGATCCTGCTGGTTCAGTCAGGACTGGTGTTCCTGGGCTCCCAAAGAGCTGATCCAGGCCACTTCAGCCAGAAGGCATTCAAGGAAAGTACCTACTTGTTCCCCCTTCAATGAATCTGGCCCATTCACCTCCCAAGTGAGGTATTTACCTTTCTGCTGTATTCAGGGTATGTGATTTTGTGTCCAGGAGCACGTTGTCTTGCCTCCTGTCTGTGCGGTTCGGTGTCCAGTATTGACCAGTCACCATCCCTGCTCTTTTCTCCACTCAGCAGAAAGTGCTTTCAGCAGGAGAGTGGAAGGCAAAGCTCAAAACAACTTTGAAGAAACAAACAGCAATTCTCAGAACTCCAGTGGTAAGTGTGTTCGCTCCCTCCTGCCGTTCTGACCTTGTCCCTCTCCAGAGGAGGATTCAGTTGGAATCTGTGATTATTTTTGTGTTTGGGTACCTTCGTTAATCTTGCAGGCAGCTAGGCTGGGGTAGTGCTCTCTTCTCAGTCCTTCCCAGGTTCCTGGCACTCCAGAGCATGTAAAAAATGATGGTGTGGGGATTCTGCTCCCAAGGTCCCTATGCTTTAGCATGGATTTTTCAGTGGGGAGCAAAAATAAGGAGAAAGAGAGTGTGGGTGGAGATAAAGCAGTACTTGTTCTTTGTCTGTGCATCAGTGGAGTCCTTGTGAAGCAAAGCCGTTCGCAACAAGAGAGAAGCTTGAGCACTCTGAGTAGAGCAGTGCTTTGTATATTATAATTATTCTAAATGTGGTATTTGCACATCGCTGTATCCAGAGTCCAGCTGTGAGTTTGCTACATGGAGGTCACAGCACCCCAGATGTGTAAATGTGGGACCAGAATATGTGTGAATAAGAAATTCAAATTTACCCCCTTTCTGGAGTTTCCTTTGAGTTTTTAGTCCAAGTGGTAGTTCTCTTTGTAAGATTTTAATCCTGCCCAATGTGTTCCCCTGCCTTCAAGTGGGTTGCTGTGATTCTCATACGCTCCCTATGTGGAATATACAGACAGATGAGATGAAATGTAATTTCAGCATCCCAATGCAGAGATAAATAATGTGCCAGCAGAAAAGGCTGGCCTCCCTACATTCCTCATTCAAGGGTACCATAACCTGTGTTGCTTGCAACACCACTTGCTGGAATGAACAGGTAAGGGAAGGGATTTCTTGTGGAGCAGGGTACACAGCATCTCTTGGGTGGATTTATGTTGGCCTCTGAAAGAAATAAGAGGCTTTCTGGAACCGTGTTGAAAGGGAATGAAGTGGTGTTGGAAAACCCACATGCGGTAGCAGAGTAGGTGATAGTGAATGGGAAAGACATTGTTTGTTACTAAAATATTGCATGGTGTGTTTTGGGGAACAATCCTGTACTAATCCAAGCATTCACCACAATTACAGCTGTTCATTCGGGGACAGAAAAGCCTAAAGACAAGCGCTGTAAACAGAACACATCAGGTGAGCTCGTGTCTGTGTTTCAGGCTCTTGTACCCTATGGTCGTGTTCCACGTGGTAGCAACACTCAGGAGTCCTCAGGGGCTTCAGTCACCCAGCCAGGCTGGTAGACAGGCCACAGAACCATGTAGTTCACTGGCTGCCAGGATTCACTAGCCTGACTCGCTGCTCTGAGTGGCCACTTGCCCCTCAGCAGCTCTGCTCCTCGTGTCTTGTCTCCTGCAGGTGATACAAGTAGTTACTCAGAGGGTTTCAAGGCTCAAGTGCATGTCTGTAACTGCCAGTATGTTTGGGTTCCGGACTCCTCTGGGGCCCTTTGAAAGTAGCAGCTTTAGGTTGCTCCTTTTGTATTCCTGTCAAACCCTGCATACCCTGCAGAGGATTGAGGGAATGATCTATCTCCCTTGGTATCAAACGGCTCGACCGTAAAGCCAAGAAGGAGGGGAGCAAACCTCTGGCCTGCGGGGGCTCCAGGAACCACTGACAAGAAGCACACACAAAAGAAAGTGTGGCTGTGTTGAATAGTCCAACACTTCAGTTGTGTTGGAACTGCTGACCCATCGTTGCTGTGATACATCTCACAGATCCCCCTGCCATCTCCTTCTGCCAGCTCGCGTCACACTCATCCTCCTGAATCTGTTTCTGTCTGAATTGCAACATTGAAAGCACAGGAGTGAAAGCTCAAAGTAAAAAGCAAAACACTGTCAGAAATTCTTACAGACTGGATAGTGAGTTCCATACAATTTTCTTGTCTTATTTCATTGTCAGAAGTGTTTCTGTCTGCACCACATGTGTGCTCAGTTTATTTTAGTGGCTTAGTCCAGGGCCTGACAGGCTGCAGGGGAGCTGCAGGGTGCTCGACTAAACTTATCTTTGATCCAGGGAACCTGAGGAAACTTGAGTGAACAGCTCAGGATTGGTTTGTGGGGAGTTGGGCTCTGGCTGGAAGCAGTTCTTTCTTGCCTTAAGCAGCTGACACACTCCACAAGGCCAGACTGGTGCGTGGGGATGTATAAACTTCTTCCCTTTCCCCCCTTCACTTATCTATCCCTCCTCCTCTTTTTCTTCCTCAGCCTGCTTTCCCCCTTGACTCCATCTTTGTGCTACTTCCTTTGTGTTCACTCAGTGCTGTTTTCCAGATCTTGCACCAAGCCATCTCTTCTTCTGTATTGCTTCTTTTTCTTCTTCTTCTTCTTCTTCTTCTTCTTCTTCTCCTTCTTCTTCTTCTTCTTCTTTGTGGATGTGAGTTCTGTGCCACAGGCTCAGTTGTACTACCAGAGACCAGCAGGACTTCTTTAGGCCACCCAGCTGGGTACGTGGTGCTCTCTCCCTGTGTCACCATCCTGACTGACAGTGTCATGGACACTCCATGTCTGGAGAGAGGGGGAGGACCAGCTAAAGCCACCTAAGACAGATTTGGATACAATGCTATAGGGAGTCCTGAGTGGAAATCAGACAACCAGAAGGGAAAAAGTTGGATTACAGCTATCTGTTCCCTGTGCCCAACCCCAGTCCTTGTCATAGTGAATACAGGTTCCTGGTATCATAATCTGAGTAACTTGGCATCTTGCTGCCCATAAACCAGCAACAGTTCCTGTTCTGCATGGCAAACACTGCTTTGTGACTGCGTTTGAGTCCCTCTATGAGCAGAAAGTGCTTTTCCCAGCAGGGCATGATGGAGCCACAGGGTGGATGGAGAAGGGCTGTTTAGCCACCTCATGATTGGGAGGATGTCCTTTGTATTAATGGGAAGGAGTCTCCACAGCCCCATAAACTTGCTTTTTAATGAAATCTGAAAGTTTTGCAGTGCTTTAAAAATAGTATCTGCTAAATTGTGTAGATTGTTCCCTTGTGCTGCTTCTGGAGCACAGGCAGCCAACACAGAGGTCCCAGATCTCATGGATCTTATGATAATTCACTGCTGCACTAAGCAAGGTCCAGAAAACAAAGACAATCTGATCCCTAGAGATGGAATTGGCTGGTGGTGATGTGTGAGCTGTTAATCATGTGAAATGCTGTAAAGCTGCTTTCAAGAAAATGCTCCTTCGTGGTGGTGGATTTCTGAGTCTTGACATGAGCAGGGTTTCTCTGTACTAAACTGCAAAAAATACTGGAAGGCCAGCTGGTGAAACACCCTCCTTGCAAAAGCTGGGGGTTATCAGCCTGAGAATGGGAAGAAGGAGTCCTCAGAAAGGGGCAGGGAGGGGTATTGTGTTGAGCAGTGACAGTTCAATGCCTTCCTCTTGCACCGCGCACAGCCAGGGTGGGTAGAGCAGGGTTTGGCCAGGTCCCTGCAGGCCATGCAGGGTGAAACCATAGAGCTCTTACTGCCCAAACACTGGTGGCTCCTCTGTAGCACTGTTTGTCTCACTTGTTAGAGGGGCAGCGGCCACCTCTGACTCAGAGTGAGCTGCCTTGACCTGTTTGCCTTCCCCTTACCTGGGACACTGGGGTTGGCTCCTTAGTGAAGTGAAGAACTGGCAGTTACAGCACCTGCAGGCCAAGAGGGAGGAAGGGAATTCTGAGACTTTAAGAAGAAACAAAACAAAGCAAAAAGGAAAAAAAAAAAAAGTTCTTTAGTTAAATACTCTAAAACACAGCCATCAAAAGACAAAACCTAATTGAACTTGGCAGTACTTACTGATGTCTAAACTTGCTGGGTGTTATGAACGTGAAAGAGACAACGTTGAAAATTATGTGGGGAATTGGGAAATATTTTTGACTTTCAGGGCTGATTTAAGCTGTATAAATATGGCTCAATTTCCTCTCTGCGTTAGGAAACCGTTATTGCTATAAGTTCCAGTGGAACAAATTTTAACATTTACAGTGTTTAAAATATCAATGCTTTTCATTCCTATTTACACAGGGAAGCTTTTCTTTCCCCAGCATTTATTTCAAACTGGTTAGGGGTAAGGGAAATACCTGCTTTAGAATCAGTTATGAGCCAAGCCAAGGTGAGATTGAGACCAAAAAAAAGTGAATTTTCTCCTTTTGGTTTAGAAGTAAAAAGTCTTGGGAAAGCCTGAGAGGTGCCAGTTCTCAAAATTTAAAGGATGTAGGACCAAAGTTTAAACACAGGCTCAGTGCTGTTTTCAGAAATGATAGAATTGTTGGTCAGTCACTTCACAACCCTCTATGCTGTATTTCTTTTTAGTGAATTAGTTCTAAGTGCAAAGCATTTTCCAGTAGTGCACTGTATTGTCCTACCTGTGCAGCACATTTCATATCATTACATTTAGTGAGTGAAAAGGTACATGAGCAGCATCCTTCAGTATGCTATGGATTCTGATTCCTGTCCACTTGTAGCATGGAACTATTTAAAGCAGAAGAATAATGAGAAATGTCTCATTTGCCTCACAAACCCAATATTTTTAGCGTGTGTGAAGCAGGGTGGTCTCTCAAGCAGAAATAGGCAGCTGGGCAGACACAACCTTTAGTTTTATGGAAAGCAACAAAAGGGCAGAGTGCGAATGAGCGTTCAGCTTGGGATGTAAATATCTTCTGACGCTTTGTGTGGTGGTGGGAGCAGATGTGATGCTTGCTTGAGTCCTCTGTGCAGTGTTTGTTCCTGCTCCTTCCCTTCTGCTGCCATGTGCCATCGTGCACCCAGGTGGAAGGCCAGGATAAGGCACCCACTGCCCAGCTTCTGGGAGGGAGCAGCTTGCATATGTTGAGGTGGTTGTCAGCATCACTGCATGTTCACGAGACTTAAGTTGATGGGTGATCTCACGACAGAGCAAGGATGCTCAGGTTCTCAAGCTGCCAGTCCAGAAGATCTGATTTGCTCTGGAAGTGCAGGTAGTCGTGGTGCACAACATGGGAGGAGTCCATTAGGTGTTACAAGCACTGGGATGTTCCTTCTCTGCCCTTGTTGGCCAGACTCCCAGTTCTGCTCCTTCTCTGCAGTTCAGTGATCATATGGCACTTCCAAATCTGGTTGGATTTCTTCTGGGAAGATGTGGCTTTTTAGACTGGGATATCTGGGGAGTGAATGCAGCTTTAATGCTTGGGGTGTAACAATCCAGCGTGGTGCTGGCAGAGCCAGCTCCTGCACCTGTGCCTCCTGAGATGCTCCCGTCTGGCTCACAGGTTACAAAATACAAATCCCATTCAAGTGGATCATCTCTTGGTAAATCTCTTTTTCATCTGTTGGCTTGTTTTCAAACAGTACAAGCTTGCTGCTGCTTCCTTCCCGTTGAGCTGGGAGGTCCAAGCCTGCTGCTGACCATGTTTGAGGAGTGAGGAACAGTGGGGCTGAGTTCCCACAGTGTCATGACACAGGGAATGCTGACCAAGGGGCCACTCAGTTGCACAGGCGTGGAGCTGTGTTTTTCAAAGCAGCCTAGAAATGATGTGCCCAGATGAAAGATCTGAGCACGGTTCTCACTGTTGGAAGAAGAGTAACACAGGGAAAGGGGTCAGTTAAGAAAGTGTCACTTCGCTGTGTCGTGTAAATAAGAGTTTCTGTGTCCACTGGGCATTTGCGTGGAATTGAGGTTTCCAGGAATGAAGTGTTTCTTTCTGGTGCCACATTCATTTCACAGTATCACAGTATCACAAGGTTGGAAAGGACCTCTGAGATCATCAAGTCCAACCTATAACCCAACACTAACACCAACCCATCATCTAAACCATGGCACTCAGTGCCTCATCCAGTCTCCCTTTAAACACCCCCAAGGTCGGTGACTCCACCCCCTCCCTGGGCAGCCCATTCCAATGGCCAATCATCCTTTCAGTGAAGAATTTTTTCCTCATATCAAGTCTAAACTTTCCCTGAGGAAGCTTGAGTCCCTGCCCTCTAGTTCTGTCACTGGTCACCTGAGAGAAGAGACCAACCCCTGCCCCACTACAACCTCCTTTTAGGGAGTTGTAGAGAGCAATGAGGTCTCCCCTGAGCCTCCTCTTCTCCAGACTAAACAGCCCCAACTCCCTCAGTCTCTCCTCGTAGGGCTTGTGCTCCAGCCCCTTCCCCATCTTCGTTGCTCTCCTCTGAACACATTCCAGTATCCTAACATCCTTCTCAAATTGGGGGGCCCAGAACTGGACACAGTATTCAAGTTGTATTCATTTAAGTTGTTCCAGACTTGTTGTGTTGAACAGGCCACTTGGAGACAGGAAGAAAAATATCTGGGTTAAAGTAACCACTCAGCAACAAGTCTGTCTGGGTGAGATCGTGCCGATTGCTTGGGAGTCTTGGGCCTCCAGGGAGGACATTGAGACAATGCATATAAAAGACACTGATGCAAGAGTGTGAGCAGTCAGCAGAACTGGGAACACACAACCAGTGTTATGAGCTGTGGTCCCAGTACTTTAGCATGGATATTGACCAAGCTGGGGCTGGATAGGACATGGTGAAAAGGGTGGTGGATAGATGGATATATGGGCAGAAAAAGGTAAACTGCTGCTTTAATTTTGCCTGAAGAATCTGTGGAGATTAGCAAATCCCTACAGTGAGCCAAATTATCATTAATCATTCAAGCTCCCACGCTTCCCTGCCTGTTCTCTGAGCCCCTGCGTTGGTGGAGCTGACTGCGCCGAGGCCGGGACGGTACAGCGCCTGGATAGCAAAATGGCCCATGGTACAAAGACCAGAAAAACCCCAACAGTCTTTCTTTGCTTAAAATACCACAATAGCAATGTTTAGCAAGTGGCCTGAACTCATGTTGCGGGCTGAGGATGGTTTTCATGTTTGTAGAAGGCTTGACGAGGAGACTGCGTTAGTGTGGGCTGGGAAGCGGGCAGAGAGAGCTCGTGTGCTCAGAGGTCGCTGCGATGTGTTCAGAGGTGTTTGCCCCTGCCATGTGCCTCCTCCAGGTCAAGGTGACTTCAATGGGGGTGGTAAAATGTCAGGTTTTGGTGCTGAAAGAGCCCTTTAAAGCTTGAAGTCATGAGACAGTGCTGTCAGCATCCATGTGTTCACTTAGTAACTACAGCGCTTCCCAAAGCAGAGGCAGGGAGCACAGTGAAAGAATAGTGCCTAGAAGAGCCTTACCTGTTCTGCTGCCCAGTAGCAACAGATTGGGAACCTGTTCCAGTGAAGATGTTCCTCCAGATTCCTTATGTGCTTCTAATAGCACTCGGTGTGATGCTGGATAATAGAAATGTCTGCAGTGATCAGCAGTGTTCTGAACCCAGCTGGTGCTCTCCATACCCTTTCCACAGCACTGTCTGTTCTTCTCTTTCCCAAGCATCATCCATGCCTTCATCTTCAATCCTTACTGGCTGCTCTTGCCAGCTGAAACCGTCTTGAAGAGCTTGGGTCCTCATCACATTGGAATATTTAGTGCAAAGGCTTCACTGTGTTTAACTGATGAGGTTAAGGAGTGAAGTTTTCCTTCCAAGCAAACCTGTCCAAGTCTGCAGCCCCAAGAGCCTCATTCAGCAGTGCTTCAGTTCATAACTTTGAACCTGGAACCGTTCTGTAAATGCCCTGAACTGATGACTGAATATTTAACACTAATGGTTTCTTCCCCTCTGCAGGGGTTTGACACTAAAGGGCCTCACCTGGAAGCTGCAGGGAGCTGCACAGAGTCTGAGGCACTGGGGGTGGATGTGGATGGCCCCTGGGTGACAGAGGGCTCACTGAGCATCCAGGGTTCCCGTTCCTTTCTGCCAGACCTTGAAGGGAGGCAGACTGCAAGGTGTGCTCCACAGAAAATGTGCATTCTCAGCCTGAAGTCACACATGCTGCTTAGGAACTGTCTACTCTGGTGAGGTTAAAACACCCTGGCTTTCCTTCCCAGCTTCAGTCTGAGGAGGCTACACGGTGAATATGGGGATTTACACCTGGGCCCCCCTAAAAAAACATTTGTAAAGGGTTTCTTGTCCCGTTGGCTTTTCTTCTGCTCCTTCCCCACTGGACTATCTCCATCACTGCAGTGTAGGGTGTATGTTAAAATCTCTGGATGTTTCAAAATAGGAAGGGAAGATGCAGATTCCTGGTCATGAGAAACTTAGGAAGACACTGAGAGAGAAAATTCACACCAGGACGTGCCATGATTTGCAGTAAACAGAGACCCCATCCTGCCACTGTGCAGAGTTAGGATGAGGATCAGTGAGCAGGGAGACAGAGCTGTGTCACATGCAGCGGGGGCTCTGCCGATCTCAATATTTAAATGTCTTTAATTTTCCAGAAACCACAAGTCCTCTGATTTCAAATCCTTTTCCACTTTACGAACTAAGTGTGACAGATACCTGTGGTGCACGAAGGTGGCCACTTCCACCCTACAGCTGTGCTGCCCTGCTCTCTTAGCATTTTTCACAAATAAATTAGTTTCTATTCTGAGCCCAGGTGTCCAAAGCAAAATGCCTCACTTCTGTGGCTTTTCTTTCAGATTTAAATGCAGCAGAAATCCTTCAGGGTGTTTCTGTGGCTGCCGGACCATTCAGACTCACTCCCAGCCATCTGGGAGTTCAGTTTTGTGAGCCATGTCAATAATGTGTGTTCTGAGAGACCAAGGTTTGCAGAGTGAAAATGAATCTGTGTTTAGGTTGTGTTTATGCACAGAAAAACTTGTCTTCATGGCTGAGCTCACTCAGCACCTTTGCAGAGACAGTTCCCTTTGGCCTGAGCACAGATGAGCATCGGGAGGTCAGGATGTGGTGGTGAGAAAGCAGGAGGAGAGCAGATTTGAGATGGACACAGGTGGTCTCTGCTTGAGGTTCTGCCTTGTGTCCTTGGTGTTTTCTGCTGTCAGATCTTCTTCCTTTGCCCCACATTGTGTTTGGTTACTCTTGTCTTGCAGCTGGGTTTTAGGGAGGATACTGTCTGCACTAGCCTCATAATCCAGGATTGATTTCCCTTAGAGCAGGACAGCCCAGAGTCCTGCACTCTGAGCACGGCCACCGTGGCAGAGGACAATGTTCTTTCTCCACTTGTAAACCTGTGAAAGAAGGGAAGGCTTTGATCAGGACATGGAGTTCACATTGGAAGAGAAGTCAAATTAGGGCCAACACATTTAACAACCACGATGCATTCAGGGCTCCTGCTTCACAGTATCACAGTGTCATAAGGTTGGAGAGGACCTCTGAGATCATCAAGTCCAACCTTCAGAGCACCTCTTTGTGTAGCTCCTCATCTGTTGCCTGAGATGGCTGGAAGTGAGAGAAGTCCTCTCTTCAGAAACTTCCCCTTATTTTGGTGTGTGGTGGTGTCTTAGGAGGCCACTGCTGAGTCACAGGTACGGGAAGATCCACTTAGACTGTTACTAAAGCTAAAGCCAGTGGAAGCATCAGGTGAAAACAAAGTTTCCCTTACAGTCCTTCTGCATTTGATTTTCATCAAAATAGAGACAGAACTTTGAAATGTGGGTCCTTTCTGTTCAGCAGAGCTGCCTAGGGCTCTCTCCCTGCACTGCATCCGTCGCTGAGCTGGTGCTGGGTTTCGCTCAGGCACAAGCAGCTCGGGGTGGTTTCTGTTGAAGCTTTATGTTAAAAGCTCTCAACTCATGTTCGCTCCTGGCCTCAAACCAGGCTCTACTATTTTCTCTGGCTTAGATGTGGCAATGAGAGTTAACATGGGAATTGGTGTGATTTATTTAACCTAAGCACAAAAGCTGTTTTTTCTCTGTCTTGGCTCCCACAGCCCACTATCTGACTCTGGAGCTGTGTTCTCTGGGTGTGTATAAAGCACTAATGAAAGTGTCCAATAATAGCCCTGGGGAAAGGTGTTTTAACTTGTACAACCTGCTGTGAGTGTTAGTTCTGCGTGGCTCAAGAGAGCGAAGAGGCTTTAGCACCTGCTGGTGCTTTAGACTTCTGTAAAGGTAGAGCACTGGTAACCAGTAACAGTGATAGAATCAGGGAATGGCTTGGGTCAGAAGGGATCTTAAGGCCCATCCAGTTCCAACCCTCTGCCATGGCCAAGGACACCTCCCACTGGATCAGGGGGCTCAAAGCCTCATCCAACCTGGCCTTGAACACCTCCAGCCACTACTGCTCTGGGCAACCTGGGCCAGGGCCTCCCCACCCTCACAGCAAAATATTTCTTCCTAAGATCTCGTCTCTATCTCCCCTCTTTCAGCTGAAAATTGTTCCCCCTCATCCTATCCCTGCATTCCCTGATCAAGAGCCCCTCCCCAGCTTTCCTGAAGCCCCTTTCAGTACTGGGAGGCTGCTCTAAGGTCTCCCTGGAGCCTTTTCTTCTCCAGGCTGAACAACCCCAACTCTCTCAGCCTGTCCTGGTATGGGAGTTACTCCTCTGCATGATGTGATACCATTGCTTGTTCAGAGCAGAGAGAAACCTGGCCCACAAAGCAGGTTGGTTTGCCTGGGGAGGGATGGTTTTGGGGAGGAGAAGTGCTTCATGTTCAGCAGCCGGTACCCAGGGCACCAGAGAATGATCTCTTTCTTCTTAGGTGAGAAAGCTCCTTGGTCCTTGACAGGAGAATGAGATGCCATTTTTTGTGGATGCTGCAATGTTTTAGTTTCAAACTAAGCTTGCAAGAGGCTGCTGAAGTGCCCTGAGGTTGGTTTTGCACTTCCAACAGCACCACTTGCTTTGTGCTCTGCACTACACAACCCCTCTATGTTGTTGGAAAACTCGAGAATGAGAGTCAGACTCCACTGGGATCTGCTGGCTGTAGAGTAGCCCTTTTCTGCTGCCAGACAGGACATCTTCAGAGTGATTTCCTCCTCCTTCCAAATTTCCCAACGCTGTGTCTCCAAAGAGCTGTGTGGAGCCAGGATCCTGCTGTTGCAGGATAGGACAGCACGGCAGCTTCAGAGCCGGCCGCCTCCGGGCGTGGGGCTCCAGGTGTGGCAGCAGGGAGAGGAGCGGGTGGCAGCCAGCACAGCTCCACAGGAAAACCTGCTGGGACTGGGCCCCGAGTTCTGGAGCTCTGTGCCCTGAATCTGGGCCAGAAAATGAGGAGGGATTGGAGGAGGTGGGCAGTGATGGTGGATGGGCAGATAGTGAGGGGATTGGTGTAGGTGCTTTGCAGCCCGGTGCCTGTCAGATGTGGGATGTCCCCTCTCCTTACCTTCCCTGGGGCTGTGGGGACAGCTCTGGCCCACATTTGCTGTTTCATGTGCAGAGTTTCTGCTGCCAGATTTAAGCCACATGGTTGCAGAAGGTTTATGACCACACAGCAACAACACAGAGCCAGACAGAGCCGTTGTGGTGGCCTGAACTCTCCGTGGTTCCAATTCATCAGTGCTTATGCTTTTGGGAAGGCTTAGAGCCTGCTTCCACCCAAAAAAGCCTCTTGCGTGCAGCTCAGCCGTGTGGCGGAACGCAGAGGAGAGATGCCCAGAACCGTGCGTTGCCGGGCTCCCTGTGTAGCAGCGTGTGTCAGGGATCAGACAGAGCCATTTCCCTCTTGCTGCCCAGGCTCTCCAGCTTGTTCTGCTGCTGCAGGAAAGTCCATCGTAGCTGTGGCTGAACACAGACCAGTGGGAGAGCTCGAGATGTATCCCAAGGCCTGCAGAAAATCATAGAATCATAGAATGGTTTGGGTTGGAAAGAACCTCAAAGCCCATCCAGTTCCAATCCCCCTGCCTTGGGCAGGGACACCTCCCACTGGATCAGGGGGCTCAAGGCCCCATCCAACCTGGCCTTGAACACCTCCTGGGATGGAGTAGCTACAGCCTCCTCGGGAAACCTGTGCCAGTGTCTCACCACTCTCTTTGTGAAGAATTTTTTCCTAATGTCTAACCTAAATATTCCCCCTTCCAATTTAAAGCTGTTGCCCCTCGTCCTCTCCCTGCAATCCCTGATGAAGAGCCCCTCCCCAGCTTTCCTGGAGCTCCTTTCAGCACTGGGAGGCTGTTCCATGGTCTCCCTGCAGCCTTCTCCTCTCTAGGCTGAACAACCCCAATTCTCTCAGCCTGTCCTTGGATGGATTGTGCTCCAGCCCTCGGATCATCTCCATGGCCTCCTCTGGATTCCATGTCCTTCCCATGCTGATCCATGTCCTTCCTCTTCCTGCTAGTATTGCATCCCACCCTCCTTCCAGCCAGCCTGGCTGTTCCCAGCTCTCAACACTGTAGAGCGTAAGGGTCTTAGGAGTTGGATTCTCAGAAGTATGAGGGTTGAGAAAGCTCTGGGAAGTAGAACAAGTTCATTAATTCCCACACGGATTCTACACATCCTCCCAAGCTTCTCTTACCTGCTCCCTGGGAAAGCCTTTTGAATTGGTGGATGAATTTAAATTTTATCCCCAGTTTTTCACTTAACTCATTTCTGGTTTGTGGTGAACTGTAGGCTTCTGTGACTCTTTGTCTCAAAGGTATTTAGAAAGCGTTCCAGCATTTTCAGAAGGCAAAATGAGTCTTTGAAAGTAGATGATGGTTCTGTTTCCAGAGGTGGACATTTCCATAGTGGAACGGAAGGGAAGGCTTTTGGGAATGGGATGAAAATCAGCAGGATTTTTATGAGAAGGATCAGAAATGAGAGACCTTTCAGAGTTCCTGAGTGCACAGTTTGTGGCAGTGGCAGAGGGGGAGGATTGAGATGAAGAACTGTGGAGACCGTGGTGACCGTGGTGGGCACTGCCTGATGGACGGAGATGGGAGAGCTCAGAAAGTACTGGTTGGGAGTGAAGAGGAGTCAGACAAGGGGAGAGCTTTATGGTGATAAAGTGTCAGAGAATATAACAGGAAGAAGGTAAAGCAGCTCAGCAAGGCAAAAGAAGCTGAGAAGGAAATGTAAGGATGCAACAAAACAAGAGAAAAATGAATGTGTGCTGCTTTGAGAGCGCTGGGTGTGAGTGATTTGCTCCCCACTGTAACTGAGCTTAAGGGAAGAGTTGCTCCAGTGGCTGCTTGGAAATGTACTTCTAGTGGAATGGTGGAGTTTGTGTGCTTGTCTGGGAGCAGAGGGGCATCCTTGGAGTGCAGCAGGGAAGGATAGGTTGCTCCACCAGCGGTTTCTGTGGCCAAGGTTACTACAGGCAGAGTTGGCAGAAGGGAATGAGTGTGCCTGCTTCTCTTTAAATGGCACATGGAGGCCTGGAAGTGTCCCAGGGAACCACAATCTGACATCTGTAAATCCCAGACTTCCTGCAGCACCTGGGGTGCACAGCATGTGCTGTTCTGTTGTGGCGGAAGGGGCTCCAGCAAAGAGCAGGGCTGGTGGCTTTGTGAGCTGCCCTGGCTGCAGCACCAGAGCTCTTCTGCCCCTGCCAGGAACCTGTCAGCAACAGTCAGGGGGCTCTCTGGAGTGTGACTTCTTCCATTAGATTAATCAAATGTTAATTGTGTCGGTTGAAGGGGGAGTCAACCCACTCAGTTTGAGACATTTCCATCCCTGTCGGGGCTCCATAACCTGCAGAGGCGATGAGGGGCATCATAACACAGGTCATCTGGCATTGTAATTGGTGTCTAAGAGGGATGGTTTGCACCCAGGAGGGAAAATGATAATTACAAAAGGAGTCTAAGCAATTAGATTACATTTTACCTCTTGTGGCATTTTACCACAACTGACTGTTCCATTACTGATAGCTTTAACAGAAATAGCCAGTCCATGTTAATTCTCCCAGTCCTGAATTTCCTAAGTGCCACTCAGACCAAAGTCTTCCCTTCTTTTCACAAGCACAGTTACCTCAGTACAGTATTTCCAAACTTCCTCACTACAGCAAAACAAAGGAGTAGCATCACACGGAAATACAGTTAATAAAGCACTGAGCACAGCCCCTCCAGATGGAGCCGTTTCAGAGGGCTGGAGGTTCTCTGGGGAGGGTGCAGTGGGTGTTTAACCTTGTGGTGTTTAAGTGTAGCTCATATGAACTGCGTACAGCCTCTTCTGTTTTTCCTCACAGCATCCTGTAGCCATTGATCACTTCTGGGCTTGCTGCTGAATTGACATCTTGCAGACTGTAGCCAAGTCAGGCTTGGGCTTCCCTGTGTTTTGGTTCTTCCATCCAGCCCTTTTACCTATATTGCAATAGATTTCTTGAGTTTCACTGATGCAGAATATGCTTTTCCCACCAAACGTAGAGATGACTGCTGTATTGAAACAATAGGCCCTGCTTTGTGTGTGCCAGGTGTTTATATGCAAAGCCATTTATATCCCCAGCGCTTGCGTTTGTCCGTTCTGCTGTTAGAAAAGACAGTGCTGCAGCATAGAGCGTGCTGCTCTGTCTGGAGGGACAGAGGCAAACTGCAGTGTTAATGTATTTCAGCCACCACAGTTTGATGTTACCTCTGTCAGCCAATGCCCTGCACTGATTCTGTTTCAACGAGCCACTGCAAGCATTTGCTATTAGGTTAATTCAGTGGAAAAAATGCACTTCTAACATCCTTGTTAGAACAGAACTGAACTCATCTTTCAGCTTGTGTGAGAGCTCTGCACCCAGCTCTTTCCTGACTCCAGCTCATCCGTATTACTCTGGCGACACGGCTCTTCTGCTCTGCTCTCAGCCCTCTGGCACAGCTCTGGTTCCTGTGCTTCTTCCCCTCTGCTCTGTTTACCCCCAGGCCTTCCTGGCCCTCACCATTCCCCAGTCTCGCTGTGTTTGTCGACAGCCACAGAACCCCAGGCTGGGCTCCCCCAGAGCACTGGTCTCTGCCCCAGTTTGGGAGCAACTGGATTTTTCACAACCTGATGCTCCTTGTCTTACCCAGGAAAGGCAGCACAGACTGGAATCGCACAGAACTGGATGTCAAATGAATTCACCATGCTTTGCTTTCAGGCTTGAAAAGAGCAATTTAATGCTTAAAGCAGCCTGCAGCAGGCATGAGGTAGTGAATCCCAGTCAGTCAGGCTCTCCAATCCTTGTGTAGATCCACTGAGATCCCACACTCCGGCAGGAGCTTCACTGTAGTACACGAGCTGTCCCTCTGCCATCCCAGGCCTTCTCGTGGCAGCAAAGGGGGAATAAATACCTGAGGCTGGTGCCAGGACTCAGCAGTGTGCCCCATCCCAGCCGTTCGGGCCCGAGCCGTGCACACGCGGGCTGAGGTGGCCAGGAGCGGGCGCAGGGCGCTGCCCCACTGCTGGAGGAGCTGAAGTGTGCTCCTGTGCGGCTTCCCTGCATACTCTGTGTAATTCTTCTGAACTGATCTCTCCCAAACAGAGCCTTACACCTGTGGAGCTTGTGGAATCCAGTTCCAGTTTTATAACAATCTCCTGGAGCACATGCAGTCCCATGCAGGTAAGCTGGGCACTTCGACTCGCTTAAAGCGGAGAGCTAAATTCTGCACTGAGGACCCCATTGTGTGTCAATAGAGCTCTTTGTGCTCATGGTTTCCAAAGCCCCAGTGATTTCACCTGCAGGGAAAAAAGTTACCCCAAAGCTGGAGCACAGAGCAGTGGCTGCAGCAATGTAAGGCTCAGGGTGTATCATAAATATCGTCCTTTCCATAGGAAGAGAGGAAACGTGCCATGCTAACACAGAGCACATCAAACTACTCATTCCCTTTATCCAGAGGTGTCTAGGGAATGCCCAAGCATTAATGGATTACTCCTCCAGCAGATTAAATAGCCCCAAAAAGGGCAGTTCTTATTGAAACACACAAAGCAAAAACAGGGCAGCAGAGCCTTTGCCTGCACAAGTCATTTTCCTTGCTTTTGTCTCCTGAAGTTCTGCAAAGGGCTGGAATGTGCTCTCAGAAGAAGAATTTGCCATTTCTTCAGTTGTGTTCATTTCCTTCTCAACTGTCTACGAAAGGAAATTCTGAGGAGTAGTTCCAGTGCCTGGTTTCTAAGCCACCCTTTTTGTTTTCTGTCTCAGTACAAAAGAGAAGATTTTAAAATTGCAAAGCCAGAGCTGTTTCACACACACCAGTCAGAATATTCAAATCTGTAGAAATAGGAAATTTTTTTTATATTGGCAGAGGTTTTTTTTTTTTAACCTCTTCTGTGAAAATTCAAGTGAATTAACACCAGTTTCCAAACAACCTCATCTCTGACAGAGCTGTGCTCTGACAGACAGCTGCTCTGTTGAGGTACACCTTCAGAGATTGCATTTGCCTTCACTTTACTGGTTGGAGGGGCATAGAGGGCACACAAGGACCAGTGGCCTGAGTGAAAGCAGATATTCTATTTGAAACAGTAATTCTAATCGAAGGTCTTCTCTTTTTTCTGTGTTTTATTCTTAATTTTAATGAATTCTTCATCCATGCAGTTCCTCAATCCCAGTTCAGTTCTCACTGGTGAATCTTAGTGCAGGCTCCGTGTGTTGACCAGCAGCTGTTCTGTCATCTTTGCAGTGCCATGAACAGACATTCAGTGTGATTTGCTGTAAGGCAGTTTGAGCTTTGTGGGTGTTGTTTGCTGGGAGAGCATGAGCTGGTTACTGTGAGTTGGACTTCCCTTTCCCCTGAGGAGCAGTGAGGCTGTGCTCCGGGTAGGGGCTGCTGACACTCCTTGGGTTGGGGTTTGCTCCTGCTGCTCGTCGTTGGCAGTCTCTGCTCACCTCCAGGCTATGTCCTGACCATCCTGTTCCTTCTCCTGGAAGGCAGCATTTTGAGTTACAGCTCTTGGTGACGCTGAGTAGAAGAGCTGCAAGGGAGAGCCCAAGGCTGAGATGTCACAGGGGAGAACTCACTGGCAGGGCCTGAGCATTGACAATGTTAAACTAGTGCTGTCTGCAGCTTCTTCCTTCTCTCTTCTTTACAAATGACCCATGGCCTCTGGGCTTGTCCACCTGGGTTTCTTTGGACAGATGGAGACTGGAGGTGATCCAACTCATGTAATGGCAGTAGAGATCCCCTCTCTCTAACTCAGGATTACTCCTGTTGTACTTTCCCATCTCTCCCTGCTCTGTTTGTCACTGGCTCCTGCTTGGTTGCTTCTCCCCAAATGTCTTACTGGTGCAGCAGCAATGAGCTTGTCTGTGTCTGCTTTGAAGTGCTTTCTCCCCATTCCTGCTGTGGCATCTCTGCACGTGGTGCTTGGGGGTCCTGTGCTCACGTCTCTTCCTCTGGAGGGAGCAGCAGCCACCCCTCCAGATCCCTGCAGCTGGGGCCAGGCGGCGCGGGATTTGCTGCTGTGAGTTGAGAGGAAAACCAAATGAAGAGGTGTGAAAGCGACAGCTTTGGTGTGTCTGGTTCTGGGTGCTGCAAGGAGCAGCAGTGGGGATTGCACCAGTTATTGAGGTGACAGTTTATTGCCTTTTAGGCTGTCTGAGCTTGGAGATTTCCATGTGTGAGAAACAGCATCAGCACAACTCTGAAGGCTGGGAGAGATCAATAGAACTGGTGGCATGGAATTCACATACTGGGGACATTGGGTGTAGCCATTCATACCATGTGCCTGGCCCAAGGGATGTTTCATGATGGGGATGCAGAGATACAAAAAGCCCACATGGGTCAAATAGTCCTTCAGTTAATGTGTTGAGGAGTCTAGTTTGGGCTTGTTTTGTCTGATGCAATGGGCTTATTCTCTTCCAACAAAATGTGATGCATCCACTGAGCCCCTCTCACAAGTGAAGGCAGGGACAGTGCTGCTGGCCTCAAGGGGCACAGGCAAGGACACACAGGCCCTTGAGTCATTCAGAGGGCTGAGCCTGGAGGCCTGAAGATATTAAGGAGAGGTTATAGCTCCATAAAGCAGCTACACAATGACAAGAAGCAATTAGAATGTAAATTGGAGGCTGAAAGGCAGAAATAGAGCAGCAGAACACCAGGTAAAAGGAATTTGTTCCATAATTACAGTGTACAATATACAGCTTTGACTGCCTTTGAAGTACTTTGTTCGGGTTCAGTGCTACCATATAATGTCCTTCCTACAGTCTAGAGCGAAAAAATAAAAGAATGGCTAGGCTGAACCTGGATTAAAGGATTGGAGGCATGAAGACAAATTAAAGACCCACGATCTGTGTGGTTCACAGACTGCCTGATAAGGAAGAGGAGTCTGAAATACACAAATTCATTAATGCCATATTGAATGCCAGCGGATATTTGTACATAATAAATCCCCTATTGTTATGAAATAGATAAAAGAATTGGGGGGATGGAATATAGAGTCTACCCTCACCTGCCTCTCACCAAGACACAGAAGGCCTGAACCATGGACAACGTTGGTAGGCAACATCCCTCATTTGCCGTTGCTTACTGGCAGATGCTGGGGGTTGAGGACAGCAGTGGCATTAACTCAGGGGCCGTTGGTCTAGGGAAATACTGCAGGAAAGGTAACGTGTCGTATCCGATCAGAGGCATCTATTGGAGCACCTCCTGCTCTCCACGTCTCTTCCACTCTTGCAAAGACCAGCCTCTGGCTGCAGTCAGAGCATCCCAGTGCTCCCCAGGTAGCAGCCACGACCAGCGAGTTCCCTGGGCACTTACAGTCCTGGTGTCTTCCCTGCGTCTGTCATATCCTGGACTCCTCTTAGGTGCTGAGCCACTCTGTGGCCAGCGCAGTGCCAGAGCAGCTCACATTTGAGAAGACTTTCTCATAAGGATAACAAAGAGGGCCCTGGAGTTTCATCACATCATTGCTTGTCTCTAGATCCTTGCTAACCTTCTTTCCTCCCAGGCCATTGCCACACATGAAGGAAGGAACTTTGGCCTCTCCTGTTTGCTGTGGCGGGCAGCCCACAGCTGTGCCCAGCCCCAGGGCAGCCCAGGCTGAGAGCAAAGCGCCTGCGTGTGCCTGAACTCATCCCTCTAATTCATTCTCTGCTGTCTGGAGCACTGGGGCAGGGTTCATCTCGCCACGTGCCGCTGGGCCTTGGCTGCAGATAGTGCCTCTTGAGAGTGGACTCCCTCTACAGTCAGTGGAGGGGTTGCTGACTCCAGGTGGGTTCAGGGCACGATGGCTCTTGTACTACGAGAGGCACCTGGTTCTGCCTGAGTGAATGAAATCACACTGCTAAGCATGTTGTGCACCACTGGGTGTAAAAGGAGCCCAAGGGACACTTTGAAGAGAGACATAGCTAATAGAGGTGTCCAAAATTTGGTGAGAGGAGTCCAGCTGTGTTGAGTGAATGTCTTGTTTTGTTGTCTTTGTTTGTCATTCCATCCTCCGCTTTATCCGTCTCTCCATCTTTCTCCTTCCTCTCTACCTCTCCTCATTGTACACTTTGATGTTGCTTCATGGTCTATTTCAAAGCACGATTTCATAGTGAAGCATACTGGGAACTAGAAAATTTCCTCTGGAAGGTGGGGAGAAGTTCTTGGGGCACAGTAGCATGGATACGACACAGAATTTACAGATCTTGACTGCATTTCCTTGAAAGATCCCCTCAGAGTGGCAGCCAAAATATTCACTTGGGGTGGTTTTGATTTTGTTTCCAGTCTGAGGCAGCAATGAGCAGCCCCAGAGGAGACGGCCCTCTCTGCAGTGGGAGGAAACCGTATGTGAATTAGATCTTTAGATACAGAGGAGCTGAGCATAGCTTGAAAAACAAAGTACTTTTAGCAGTAAAGAGAAGAGAAGCAACCTGTGGTGCAGAGAGAGGCAGTAAGGCAAGAGAAGGATAAATGTTTGTTAGACCTGCTTTCAGAGAATCATAGAATTATAGGGTGACCCAAGTTGGAAGGGACCCACAAGGGTCATTGAGTCCAACTCCTGTCCCTGCACAGGACAACCCCAACGTTCACACCGTGTGACTGAGGACCTTGGCCAAATGCTTCTGGGGTATTGTCAGACTTGGTGCTGTGACTGCTTCCCTGGGGAGCTGTTCCAGAGCTCCACCACTCTCTGAGTGACGAACCTTTTTCTGATGTCCAAACTAACCCTCCCCTTCCTGCCATTCCCTCGGGTCCTGTCATTGGTCACCAGAGAGAAGACCTCAGCCCCTGCTCCTCCTCCTTCCCTTGTGAGGAAGCTGTGAACTGCCATGAGGTCCCCTCTCCCCTCTCATTTTGAAAGCAAGCAGATCCCACAAGTCAGACTGCACATGGCACATCACTTGCTCCTGGTGTGCAGCATCGGTTGACTGGGAGATGTCTCCTTTGTGTGCTGGTGGCATCAATGCCCCTGATGCACAGAACAGCCACACTTTGGGAGGTGATAAGTTGCAGGTCCAGAGACAATCTTCAAGTTTTCTGGTGGTGCTGTGCCATCTCACTGGAAGCTGTTTAAAAGCTACAGAGAATAGGGTTGATTGGTGTTGCCTTAGCTCAGGAAACCATAAGTACACACTGAGCAGATGAGTATTGTTTCCCTTTCATTGTGCTTTAAGCATTATTATCTTGTGCTTCTGACACCTCCCTGTCTCTTGCCCCACAGCTGACAACGAGAACAACATTGCCTCCAGCCAGCCCAGATCACCTCTAGCGGTTGTTGAAGAGAAATGGAAACCACAGCTCCAAAGAAATAACGCCAACAACAGTACGTAGCCGTGGTTGCTCTTCCCTCCTGGGCTTACCTGTCCACTGCAAACAAGTGACTGTTGGAGAGGGGGCAGCAGTGCACGAGGCTGTTATCCTCACCTGACGGCACTTGATTCCATCCATAGTTCCTGGGCTGTCCTGCAGAGCAGAGCACCCAGTCCCATTGCAGGAGAGTTTGTGTGCAAAACGTACTGCGAGCCCTGGGGAGGCAGTGGGAAAGGAACTCCTGGGAAGAGTTAGCTTCTGATACAATGTCAGACTTCCCAGCCTGGGTTTAGAAAAGTAAACCAGTCGTCATGGTTTAGTAACCTGTCACTGCCTGTGCTGGCAGGCAGTGTTTGGCTTCATCCTCAGCTCATCCTGCGAGCTTGTGCTTTGCCGTGAGAAGAGGTAAAATACAGCCCAATGTGCTTGAGCTGAGCAGCTGGGGGAAAGGTGATACAGAAACGTGGTGCTTCTGTGTTCTGATATGGCCAAAACTAACACTCACATTGCCCCAAATCAGCCACAAAAAGGGAACTTGCTGGAGGTCAGAGGAAGAATTGGAAATTTGGGCTTCAGTAGTGTTGAGATGATGGAGGATGCAACTCCTCTTAAAAAACTGTCTCAAAGAAAAGCTCCAAATCACAGAAGTGGGAAGATGTCCCAACTTTCCAGCTGAGCTAAGCTGTGACCATGAGCCTATAGACATGGATAGTGAATGGCACACGTGATTATAACTTACCTGGGCAGCAGAGTGAGCACCACAGAGGTGCCACTGGTTAAGGCACTGGATCGTGACTGGATAGTGTATGCTCTCTCTCAGTCCCCACACCAGAGAAAGCATGCAGATAAGCTCCTTGCTGCTCTAACCAAGAGCAAGGCCTGTCCCTGGAGGTTGCTCTGTCCAGAAACCACTGGGGGAAGAAATCCAGAGTTGGAGATATCTGTGCTATCACAGAATAATAGAATAATTTGGGCTGGAAGGGGCTTAAAGCCCATCCAGTTCCAACCTCCCTACCATGGGCAGGGACACCTTGCACTGCATCGGGTTCCCAAAGCCCCATCCAGCCTGGCCTTGAACACCTCCACGGATGGGGCAGCCACAACTTCTTTGGTTGACCTGGGACAGTGCTTCCCCAACCTCACAGGAAAGCATTTCTTCCTCCTAAGATCTCATCTCAATCTCCCGTCTTCCAGCTTATAACCATTCCCCTCGTCCTATCCCTGCAGTCTCTGATAAAGAGCCCCATCATCTGGGCACGTTCCACCTCTTTGGGTCTCTCTCAGAAAGGTTTCGTGACTTCCTCCCCTCTCCCACTGCAGAGGAGCAATTCTCACCTGGTGCTTTCTCTCCTATTTCACTGCAGCATCCGCGAGCGGTTCGGTAGGGAACAGCGCGATCCCAGAGAAGGAGCGGCAGAACATTGCCGAGAGGCTCCTGAGGGTGATGTGCACTGACCTTGGGGCTCTGAGTGTGGTAAGTGGGAAGGAGTTCATCAAGCTAGCACAGACCCTGGTGGATAGTGGAGCTCGCTATGGTGCCTTCTCCGTCACCGAAATCCTTGGCAATTTCAACACACTGGCTCTGAAGCATTTGCCTCGGATGTACAACCAAGTGAAGGTGAAAGTCACCTGCGCCCTGGGCAGCAACGCTTGCCTTGGCATCGGCGTCACCTGCCACTCGCAGAGCATCGGCCCCGATTCTTGCTACATCCTGACAGCTTATCAGGTGGAAGGCAACCACATCAAGAGTTACGTGCTGGGAATTAAGGGTGTAGACATTCGAGATAACGGTGATTTTATCCACCACTGGGTACAGAACGTGCTCTCGGAGTTTGTGATGTCGGAGATCAGGACGGTGTACGTCACGGACTGCAAAGTCAATTCCTCTGCGTTCTCCAAGGCGGGCATGTGCTTGCGCTGTTCGGCCTGTGCCTTGAACTCGGTAGTGCAGAGCGTGCTGAACAAGAGGACGCTGCAGGCCCGCAATATGCACGAGGTGATCGAGCTCCTGAATGTCTGTGAAGATCTGGCAGGATCCACGGGCCTCTCGAAGGAGACCTTTGGCTCCCTGGAAGAGACCTCTCCCCCACCCTGCTGGAACTCGGTCACCGACTCCCTCCTGCTCGTCCACGAGCGCTACGAGCAGATCTGCGAGTTCTACAGCAGGGCCAAGAAGATGAACCTCATCCAAAACCTGAACAAGCACCTGCTCAGCAACCTGGCGGCCATTCTGGCGCCGGTGAAGCAGGCGGTGATTGAGCTGAGCAACGAGAGCCGGCCCACCCTGCAGCTGGTCCTGCCCACCTACGTCAAACTGGAGAAACTGTTCACTTCCAAAGCTAACGATGCTGGCGTAGTCAGCAAACTCTGCCACCTCTTCTTGGAGGCACTGAAGGAGAACTTCAAAGTTCATTCGGCACACAAGGTAGCCATGATCTTAGACCCTCAGCAGAAGCTACGGCCCGTCCCGCCGTACCAGCACGAAGAGATCATTGGCAAGGTCTGCGAGTTGATCAATGAGGTGAAAGAGTCCTGGGCAGAAGAAACAGAATTTGAACCTTCAACCAAGAAGCCTCGGGCAGCAGGGGAAGCCACAGCAGCTCAGGAAGAAGATTGGTTTGGGAAAAATGAAGTGTATGATTACTTGCAAGAACCTCTCTTCCAGGCCACCCCTGACCTGTTTCAGTACTGGTCGTGTGTTACCCAAAAGCATACAAAACTAGCCAAGCTAGCCTTTTGGCTCCTAGCAGTGCCTGCTGTTGGTGCCAGAAGCGAATGTGTAAATATGTGTGAGCAGGCTCTCTTAATCAAAAGGAGACGGCTACTCAGTCCAGAAGACATGAACAAACTCATGTTTTTGAAGTCCAACATGCTTTAAGACTGTCTTTTAATTAAAACAAAACTTTAAAACACTGTTCCAAACAAAGAATAAGAATTTTAAGTTCTAAACACTGTGGACCTCATTATGAATGCCCCTGGAAACCAAGTGCTTTTTTATATATATATAAAAATATAAATATATAAAAAATTAAGTTTGAAAGGAAAGCTGAGCACGGGAGAGAGACAGCCCTCTGCCGGGAACGTGCTCCTTTCCATAGATAGTGTGTGGACTTGACAGACTTTCTAATGTTTTCACGTGGGCAGACCAATGGGAGGCTGATGTTCTAAAGTCTTCAGGCAGCTGAGATCTAAAGTGACTTGAAGTTTCTTTCGTTTCTCCTCCACCCCACCTTTCCTCTTGTCCCCTGGGCCATCTTGCCATGGATAATCAGACTACATTGAACAGACCAGTTCTGCACTGGACTTTGCTCCTTTGAATAACTGTACACCTTGAGGGCGTTTGTCTGCAGCCTTCTTGACACACGTGAGCAGGGCAGCTGTGTTTTAGGAACACCAGTGTCGTTACAAATCAGGAAGGGACAGTTTGAGGCATTGTTTGATTTATATTTTAAACTTTTGCATAAATGTTTTTTTCAAAAATTCCAAAGTTACTCTTCATCTCCACTCCTGGTTTTCAGTTTTAACATGGTAGGCAGAAAATGTCTCTAATTGTTACATTTCTTGGGATTTTTTTTTTTTACAGCATAATTATATTCTTAATTCCCGGTGTTAATTAGCGTCTCTATGAATTTTTTACATCAGGGGTTCTCAGACTTGTTCTAAGTAGCCCATTTGCAGTTAAATTAACTCCCTTATGGGAACCACATCCGTTGCTCTTATGGAAAAGCTAGAAACCAGGAAAGGCAAGCAGGCGCTGACGACACAGACATCTGTGGTCACCAGCAAGCTTGCAGGGTCTGAGAACCCCTGTACCTCAACTTCTAGCAAACCTTCTCAGTACACACGCGCAAAATACCCTTCACGAGGCCAAGGACAAATCAAGGTGTATGATTTTTCAGGGGAACAAAGATGATCAGTTTTGTCAAACCGGGGTTTTGAAGGAAGCTTAGAGAAGTGCATGGGCTCAAAGATCCCTCTGAATGTAAGTGCTCCTGATAGAGTGCAAAGAATACCTTCCCGTTGTGTTTGGAATAGTTTCCTCTAGTGGCACGAATGTCTGTATACCTACAGTGCATTACACTACTTGTTATGTTGCTGAATTGTTCTGGCTAGGAAGGCTGTTGGCCCTTAAACATTCACACTTAACTGGCTCACCCCAAATGCAATTAGAGATCATCATGAACACAAAACATCTCAGTCACTCTGCTGTCCACTGAGGCCAGAGCTCTGCTGTGTTCCTGCACAGTTCCTGGGCTGCTAGACAGGATCTCTGCAGGTTTGGGACCTCGTGGATAATTCCCACACTCTGGTGCCGAACTGTTCATTTTTCATCACTGGGATTCGTGTCCCAGAGGCAAATTAAAGTAAACTCTTATTTTATGAAGCAGTCTCTCCTTCTGGCAGTGGCAGCACAGCACCGTCAGAGGTGTAGGAGGATGGATTCGCTTGGCTCTGAGCAGCCAGGCTGGAGCTGGAGCCCTTCACCAGCACAGGGGTGTGTTCTGGTTGTTGGCAATGCAGTGGTGAGACTGAGGCCCTCTTTGAAGTCCTGCTGTTGAACCAAGATCCCACCCGATTGTAACAGGAGTTGCATGTCCCAAGACATGAGAAACCAGGCTCTCAGGCTTTGTGGGGAGATGCTTTCAGGCACTGGCAGCTCCACTGCTGTGGGGCTGAGGCAGGGGAAGAGTTTGCATCCCGGAGCCCTTCCCTAGCCCAGGGGCACTGAGGATAACTCCTTGCACCCAGCTGCACCCTTTTCAGGCTGCAAGCATGACCTACCATTGGCTTGAGTCTAGCGTTTGGGGTGACCTCTCAGCACTGTTACTGGCATCAGGGCAAAACCAGTCTCCTAAATGTAAGTTTTGCATACAGATACCTTAAAGACACAGTCTGCAACCCTACTGACAACTGCAGGGACGGAAGCAGTAGAAGATGAGGTGCCAAGGCAGAGGCGCTTGGATATCTTACTTCTCTGGCAGTGGCTTTGGCAAATGGAGGTGTTGATTGTAGGGCCAACTTTACTTCTTGCTGGTTTTATTTCCTCCCACACAAATCTTTCCTACCCGGCCATGACTTGGCCACAGTAACACATCTGTTTGCACTTACAATGCAGGAGAAACCTATGACAAACAGAAGTCTCAAACTACAAACAAAAAAAAATCCAAGAGGGAAGTGTGCCAATTGCAAAGGGTTTGTGCTGGGCTGCTGATCCCACTGAAAAGCACAAGGTATCCTGCGTCGAGAACTCTTGGCTGGGGGATGGATGCAGTGATTAGAGCGTGTCCCGTGCAGCTCAGCTGATGGGCAGAACTGGGGGCAGGATTCTTTCTCCAAATGGCACGTTACAGCTTTTTGCTTGGTTCACCTGAGAGCCACTCACTGACTCTTTGGTGCTCAGGCAGATGTGCAAAACCCTTGTGTCCTTGGAAAAGAAAGCTCTGAACCCCAACACTCCTTTGCTGAGAGACAGGCTGGCACTTTCTGTGGGATTTGCCAACTCAGGCTCATTGCATTGTTTGTCTGTGAGGCATTACAGGTGGGGAAGCAAACAGCAGAGTTTAAACCCCTGGAACTGAGAATGATGTATAATTGAGTCATTTGTGCAGGCACCTGATGCGAGTTCTGCTCAGCAGTGAGCTGGATCGTGGCAGCACAGCCAGGATGTGTAAACAGCGAGGACACAGCTGCCCTTAACTCCCAGCTCATCCCCCCTTCACCTTTTTACAGAGTGGTTTTGGCGTCAGATCTGGAGCTTTCTTGCTGTGACAACCAAAGAGAGGGATTGACCATCCCTTTCCCCCATCCCTGTAACTGTCCCCTCCAAGGTGGCTTTGGTTCGAGTTGCACTAATGATGGATGTTAACCAAACTTGCAGCGTTGTCTGGTAGATGAAATTCTCCCAAAGACTTAAAAACTCAACTTAGCAGCTGAAAAAGCAAAGCAAAACCTGAAGTCCTAAAATGGAGCAACCTGGAAAGTCTGTGAGAAGAGGAGCTGGTTGACCAGTGAGTCAGTGGGAGAAGCTACAGCTTTTCAATATGAAGGGCCTTCCAGTCCTTCAGAGGAAGATCCTTGTTGCTAGAAAACCAAGCAAGTGGAATACAGAGACAGAGCTCCTCAAAACAGAAGGTTCTTTCTGTGTGAGCATGGCAGCCAGAGGGTCCATGGAGAACATGGAGCCCAGATGTGTCTGAGGCTGTCTCTTCTCCCCATGTCTCTAGCAGTAGACAGTAGTTGTCTCCTGGCTTGCAAGGTGGGCTTGGTGTCTCGCACCTGCATCAGTTTCGGGTGGAAGTAAACTTCCCTTTTGGTCAAAGCTGTTTGTCTGTTCTAAGGAAACTGGTTTGGTTGTATTTAAAGTGATGCAATCAGGCAAACTTTCTGTGGAAGCCAAGTGCGGGCTCAGGTTTTGTCTAATTCAGTTTGTTAGTTGCTGGCTAAATCAGTTTAACTTTGAGCTATGCTGGTTTAAGCATCCACATTAACCCCCTACACTGGTTTAACTGTGCTTGCTGGCTGTTCTCCCCTGCTGACCCGAGAATATGTCCAGAAGCAGCTCAGGGAGCCTTGACCTTTATGTGAATTTTGCAAATGAAGTTGTGGCAGATGCTCTCAAAGCTCGTTACTGAAGATAAAGGGAGGATGCTTCTGAACGTTGCTTGAGCTCTAAGTTGTGGTATCTGAGTTAATACAGCATTCAGGGAGATGTCTCAGGTTGGTTGGTTGGGTTTTCTCCAAGTGCTTGCAATAACATGGAAGGTTTAGCGTGAGATTAAATAACCACACGTTCATGTTGGTGGATGAGTCTACTCAGCTTTACCCAGCCTGAGGGAGCATTTCCACCCTCTGCATCCTGCAGTAGGAGCAGGGTGACTGAGACATTGTGCTACTTGGAGAATGCTGCGTGCATGTCAAGCCAGCACCAAGTACCTGATCCATCAAAAGAGTAGCCAGAAAGTTATCCAAAGGCTGGGAGTGCTGCTTTGTGCTGAGGAAAGACTCGGATCTCTAATTGCATCTCTCTGGCTATAGGAGGTGGAGAGGAGCTCCTGTGAGCATCCAGAGAGAGCACACGCAGGAAGGGAAAAATTGTTCCCTATGGAATATTTAGGGGTAATAGGATGAAAATGAACAAAAAGACACTAAAGGCAGATTCTGGGAAACCTTTTCAGGGAGGAGAAATCCATTCATCTGGGAGGAGTCCATTCTGGGAATGTTTTTTGAGCCCTGTCATTTGAAACAAGGCTGTACGGCTACATGGAGCACACTCCGTAAGGCACAGAGCTGCTTTGGACCTTGCAGAGAGAAAAGAGACTGGATGTAGGATGGGAAAGGACTCCTTGCATGATGAGTCCAATCCTGCCTGATAGGTCCAGGAGGGCTCACAGAGCATCTTCCTCCACATCCTCCCCCTCGCCGCTGGCACCAAACCCTTCCCAGCAGTATTTAGATTAACGAGGTTTCTTAGAGGAGGGAGGGAGCTGATGTGCAGGAGGGGCAGAGGACAGGGCACTGGCAGAGGAGCAGATGTCCTGTCAACCCTTACACTGCCAAGGTGAAAGGGTTGGGTTGGGGGAGAGCACTAAATGTTTTGCTGCTTCTGAATCCATGGGATCCATTGGGAATGCCCGGAAACATTGGCTGAGACTCAAGGTCCTGTGTCCGATACTTCCGAAGATGCCACCCTGTAGCAATAAGAACTCCCTTTCCCAGGGCATGAGACTTGTCCCCGTGCCACGGGTTGTCATCTTCTTGGGGCCTCGGGAGATGCCACTGAACAACTAATGAAAACAGGGAGAGGTAACCCCAAGCACAGCTCTGAGTCAATGCCTCATTAGTCCTGTGCGATAGTTTGTTTATGCTAGGCCAGAAATGGTAAACCAATGAGTGTATTGCCCTGAAATTTAGTTTTCTCTATTGAATGTTTGAGGGATTTCTGTTTAATTTGGGTTTTTGTTTGGCTGGTTACTTGGGTTTTTACAACTCCTGTTAGAGTCCTTTGCTTGATAATTCACGGAAGGGTTCTGCTCATGTTAGACAGCGATGGGGCTGTAGAGCCTTCAGGGTTCCATAGTCAATAGGCAGCTGAGCTGGAATTTTCAGAATGTCTTATGAAATGGATTGCAAACAAACGGCTCTTTGACGCCCAGCATGGACTGGAAGGGGTTTCTTCCTCCCTGTTGTCCTGGTGTCTCTGGCAGTGGGCAACAACCTTAGCAACAGGGATGTTTTACCCTCGAGTACAGGCACGGCAGCCTCCTGCTTCTTACAACCAAAGTTCCTTAATAAGACTCTTCCACCTCATCAGCCTTTGGTGCTTGTGTCCAGTCTTCTGGGGTTCCTCTGGTGGTCTCTGCAGTGGGTGGGTAGGGTGCTGGGGTTCCTCCAGGGGGTTGGGGTGGGAGGAGCGATAGGGTTTTTTTCTTGCCAACTATGGAGAAAAATCTTTCTACTCAAGGAAGGAGGCATGGATTCTGGAAGGAGCCGCAGGCTTAGGAGCTGTTTTCCATGGTCCCTTTAAACTTATTTGATTTAAAAGGAAAACTGGTAACAGATGGAATGAACCCTTGGAGACAGGTGACCATCCAGGACTGTGAGTGCAGGAGGAGCTCCCAGTGTCCGGCCCGCGAGGATTCCAGTCCGTGCTGTAGCTAGAAAGTGTCATGCCAAGAGCCCAGCCCATCAGGAAATCCTTGTTCACAGCCAGTCTGAAAGGAGAAGCTGTTCCTTCTTTGTGTATTCCGTTGGTTGGTTTTTTTTTTGAAACCTCCTATTGGGAGCTGAATTCTTGTTGTTTCATCAAGCCAACAGTTAACGTTCTCCTTTCCCTCCTCGCCCTCCCTCCCCTCAGTAACGTGTGTGCGTTTCCTTTCTGTAGATGCAGACGTTCTAGGCAATACCACAGATGCACCTGCGTGTGTCTCTACCTGCGAGTGCAAGGATCTCATGTCATCTTAAAAAATACAAAAAAAATATACAAAAAATATACAAAAAATATCTTTTTTAGGCCAGAGTTTTCTACAGGTATTAATGAATATTTTTCTTAATCCTTATAAGTTTTATGTGTTTAATATTTCTTAATACCGGTAGCATTAATTTATACTTTTGTAGCAACACAATATTTTTATAAACCGCCACCGCTGGCTTTTGTCTTCATAATGGGTGAGGCGCGGGCAGCTGGCCCCGCGCCGTACCATGTACTGTATTTAAAAGGTTATCTAATGTCACACTTGCTGTGTTAATAAACAAAACAAAACCTGTTTGAAGTCTCATGTATTGTTGGTGTGGATCGAATGACTCAATAGAGAGCAATATTGCACGGGGTTGAGTTGCTGATTTTCATTGTGATACACGAGCGCTTGAGGCCAACTCAAGTTCTTCTGAGTTTGTTTTCTTTTTTCTTTTTAGGATTTTGTTTCGTTTCGTTTCGGTTTTTTTTTTACAGCTAAATAAATTCAGTGCTGTTTGAAACTTAGACTGACGTCAAATGAAAAGGATTATTAAAGAAAAAAAAAAAAACAAGGTGTTTAAATGTTGCTGTTTTTACAAGTCTGTTGCTGTCTGAATGGAAATATTCCCCGAGAGAGGAGGAATAGTTCCACTTAGCTTCCAAACGAGCTGAGCGCTCCGGGCCAGAGCTCGGTTATTTGGAGATCTCTTAGAGACGTGTTTCTGCAACATTCTTTTCAGAGTTGATGCCAAGGCAGAAGACAAACTGTAACTGTAAGAAAGCATCCGTTGCTTGAGGATTTTCATGTCAGTGTTGTATTTATGGTTTTACAATAAAACAACCTTTAGGAAAAAAAAAAAAGACGTGTCTGGGGTTTTCTGTCTTTCAGCAACTGAATGGGACATCACCCACTGCCAAGTGTCTTGGGAAGGGGGGAGACACCCATGAAAGGGCCCTAAATCTCAGCAGTGGTCTGTGATTGAGCTCATCAGCTGTAGAACTCTACAGTGGGCGGCTCCCCACATCTCTTATGCACCCAGAGCTCCCCAAAGCATTGCCCAGAGCTCCCTAAAGCATTTTCCATGGCATCTTCTGACTCACGCGCCGCTGCCCGTGTGGTGAACCCACTGCTCTCACCAGTGAGATGTTTCTGTGCAGCAGAAGGGGAGCCAGGTCCACTCAGGCAGTGGGAGGGGTGGTTTGGAGCTTGGTAATGCAGCATTTGTACTCAGAGAGCCAGGACAGATTCCCATCAGCTGGATGTGGTGCTGCTGCAGCAGTGCAAGCTGATACTGGGCAAGGCACTGCCAACACAAATGTGCCGTATCCTGCCCAGTATGGGCAGAGGTTTCCCCTTGTGTCAGCAGATCCACCCAGGAACTGGCTTTTACCCCAGCAGAGAGGTGGTCGGGCACTGGGTGTGTGCCTGCTGCTTTCCACAAGACAAGGCCCTTGGTGGGTATTTATGATGATGGGCAAAATAATATGAAAGACCACAGCAGTCTCTGCTTGGAGGCCCTGCCAGTCTTGACCTGCATCGAAGTGTCTGGCAGGGCCTCAGGGATGCACTGGTGGATGCAGGTCCCTAGCAGTTTTGCATGCAGGAATGTAGCCTTGGTGATGCTGTTTGGAGCTCCAAGACCTCAAAACAAGACAGAAATGTCCAGTTTGTTGACCCAAGTGGAACAAATACATAGACCAGGGTTCAGAGAAGGAGACCAGCCCTTCTGCTGGCAAATCCGAGGTACACTGCTGTCCATACCCTTCATGTATCCTTTTCATTGAACTCTTTGATATCCTTAGGGGTTTCCAACCTTTCCCCTCTTCCCCCTCAAAGAAAAGGCAGCAAAAAAAAAAAATAACTGCTTGAGAGTTAAGAAATGTGTAATGGACTTGTTAGCTGGGGGAAAGAAACAGATGCAAAACGTGGAATGACAGTAGGTCGGGCAATTGAATGAGCTCTTGGCTAGTAAAGTGTGAACCCACAGCAGTAAATAAGCCACAGCAATATTACCATCAGAACAAAATAGTCATAATGGCTGTAGCTTTGCAGTAGATTTGAGGTAAAAGTGATGTCAGTGAACGGCAAGATCTGACACCCACACATCCTGACCAGGTAAGAGTTAGGATTTGCCTGAGAATCTAAATATGTGAAGTGGGTAATGTGTCACCAAAAGGCAAAGCTGACTGGAGGACAGCATTCTTTGGCATGCCAGTGTCTCCCAGCACTAAATTGTACTCTTTGCTAGGCCTATTGAAAAGGATGAATCAGATTGCGCGGGAAAGCGTAAGAGGCTTAAACTAATCCTGTCTTGCTTCCCAGTTCTCTAATTTCTGCCTCCACAGGACACAATTACTTCAGCCTTAGCAATAAAGGGAATGCTACCTCAGAATTCAGGTTCTGCATTCTGCTGGAGGTATCCCATATTTTCCTCTAATTTCAGAGAAATAATGAGTCTGGCAAAGCCAATTTAACTCACCATCTCTGACCTGATCTTCAACAATTTGCCTTCCTTGGAGAAGGAGATCTCTGGCTCCCAAGATCGTGTATGTGGGAGCACAGTGAGGAGTGGGGGGCAGTGGCCCAGGTGTGTTTCTCAACAGGCCCAGATGTGTGCTGGGCTGGTAAAGCTTCTGTACATGTTTGGGCGGGGGGGGGGGGGGGACGCGTGAGTCCCCAAATGTGGGTGAGCAGAGGCCCCGGAGTGGGATGGACAGAGCAGGCCCAGAGGTCATGGCCAGGCTCAACCAAGAGCCCAGATCATTGAGCAAGCTCATGGTGACGAGCCAGGTCTTGAGGTCAAGCTGGGAAATTGATCTGCAGTGTGGGGTCAGGATTTGGTGAGGGGCACCAGGGCCAGACACAATCCAGCAATCCCAGGATGGGATAGGGTGGAGGTCAAGCTGGGAAGTCAATCTGTGATCAGAGTTCTGATCAGCCAGGCGTGGGCTTGTCTGCAGCTGAGCTGCAGGCTCCCTACAGAATCACCAGGCCATGGAAGCTGAGGACATGGACCAAAGGTCCAGAGCTGATCTGAAATGATGCTCCTGGTCCATGGTCAGGGAGTGGATGAACTCCCCAGGTGAGGCTGCTCAGGGCCAGTAGGAGACCATAATTCTCTCAGGTCCCTGAGAGGCTCAGGCTGTTGGCTTGGGTGATGCTCCTTGTCCAGGCTCCTTAAGTTCCTTGCTGGAGACCCTCTGTAGCTCCTGAAGCAGGACAGGGTGGGCCAACTGCAGAATTGTTTCTCCCATGCGAGAACACCCCACAAAACAGCAAAGAACAAGAAACCATGAACACGGGATCAGTTGTTAAAAACGTATAATAGTTCAATGTTGCCAATGCAAGAGCCAGATGTGAACGGCAAAGGACCAGCCCAGCTCCTGTGTCTGGGGTGCTGCCAGGATGGGCGATGGGCTCTGCGCTGGCAGAGGGCTGTGACAGCATGTTCCTGCTCCAGGAATTAACAGTGAAGGAGGAGCCAGAAGCCTCAGCAAAGTGCAGAATTCACAAAGCACAGGCAAGCACACAGCATGCGTGAGGGCAGCAGCCACCAGCCTCCTGAAAAAGCTCCTGGATTTGAGCGTTTGTCCTTGCTGGCTCTTGGTATGGAGTAACTGCTGGAGTCCTGCTAATGGCACAAGGCAGGCTCTGCCTGTGGAGACCACAGGTTTCTCCAGGGTGTGCAGCAAGGCAGGATTTTGCCCTCCACTAGAGAGCATCTGCACACAAAGCAGAGGACAATCTGGACCAGTTTTGGTTGGATTTGCAGCCTAATCTCAATGCATCACCTCCCTTTCTGATCACGGCGACAGCGCGAGATTCCTGTGGTCTTGCCACGTGACACAAATTTTTACAGTCAACCATGTACCCAAAGTATTGCTGGAATCCAGGGGCTACCAGAGCAGGATCTTATTCACATCCTGACCTGCAGACTGTCGGTCTAAGTGATTCGATCACCAGGGTAGTCCCTCTGCTTCCCAACAAGGTGCTCCATGAGGAACTCATGCAAGAGCTGGGTAAGCTTGAGGAAGCCATAGGGATGGTAAGGGCATGGTGGGCAGCTAAAACCCATGCTGCCTGCCTGCTGCCAGAGAGAAGGAAGATGGCACATGTCCATGAGCTTTGCACTCACACCTCTGATGCCATGCAGACACCAGCCAGGGCTCCCTGGCGAGCTTTCCTGGCGAAACTTGCCCCAGTCAAGGTGACTGTGCTGAAGAAACAGGAGGTTTGGCTGGGAAGGGACACTTCAGGCAATGAAAGGCCACACAAAAAGTTTTTCATAACTATTCAGAACGACAGCAGCAGCAAGAGACAAAGGCACTTCAAAGGAATTCTGGCAAATCTTAAGTTCATATCTAGCTCTTATGTTGCAGCACAGGTGCAAAAGCAAGAAAGTTCCACCCTTTGAGTTTTGATGCTGTAAACAGAGAAGGTAAAAGAGGATCTCCAGGGCTCAGTCTCCCCTCCATGTGCCAGTGGCCAATATTTGGTGTATTGATCATGCCTGCCCGGCACCTCTGCCCACCAGCCAGGGTGAGCACGGGCCACCTGAGAGCCTCTGGCCACCTTCAGCAGAGGGCAGGGAGGCCCTCACCAGTCCAGGCCCTCCTTCTGTGCTGGGAGCCTCTTGCTCTTCTCACTGTAGAACTGGGAATACCAGCGCCGGTGCTTCTGGATGCAGGAGTCCTCTCTGACCAGCAGTGGCTTGGACAGGTACTGTTTGTTATTCCAGATGGTTACATCACGCTCAAACTGAGGGGAGAAGGAGAGCCTCATTCGGGTGGGGAAGCTGAAGCAGCTGCTTTGTGTGAGCAGCTGCTTAGAAGGTTTTAATTTTCAGTGTTTCTCCCGAACGTGGGACTGGTCGTGCTATTTGCAACCTGTAATGCCAGAGCTCTGCCTGCAGTCAGGACACGTTTAGCTCATTGTAGTTCCCAAACAAGAAGGACTTTTATCTTAGACTACCTTTGTCACAGAAGATACTGAAAAGGAAATGGATGTTGTGTAGGTAAGGGCTGCTCCGTCTGAGATTTTTGACTTTTTTGGGAGCTTCAGCTAAGCAGGGCTTTATAAAACTGCAACTTAAACTTTGCTCAGATGCATGTGGATGAGGTTTAAAAAAGAATTAAGCTGAAAGAGAGGAGATTGAGATGAGATGTTAGGAAGAAATGTTTTGCTGTGAGGGTGGGGAGGCCCTGGCCCAGGTTGCCCAGAGAAGCTGTGGCTGCCCCATCCCTGGAGGTGTTCAAGACCAGGCTGGATGGGGCTTGGAGCCCCCTGATCCAGTGGGAGGTGTTTCTGCCCGTGGGTGGAGCTGGATGGGCTTTAAGGTCCCTTCCAACTGAAACCACTTCCTATGATTCTATGATTATTGGACTGTTCCTCTGTGAAGAGGTCTCTGCAGAAATGAAGGCTGCTCACTCACGTTAGTAAGAAAGCAAAATATAAACCCGACATTTATACAATATGAGATAGAGGGGCCAAGTTTCATTTCAGATAGGTTTTAGGCATCTAAAAATCATCTTCTGGCAATTTTTACTGTAGGGCCAGTGAAATTCTCTCTGGTGAGATCAAAGTGTTTCCAAGTTTCAGTCCTGACAGAAGGGAGCAACATGAATTCTTCAATTTTTGAGGGGAGTTACAGGGATGACAGAGTCAGATTTGTCTTGGTAGTGCCAGCTGGTGCAACAAGGAGTAACAGCTGCAGATTGCAGGTTGAGAAGTTCAAAATGGACATTAAAAAATAAAAATTAACAATGTGGGTAGAGCAATAACAGAATGGGTCACCCAGGGAGCTGGATGGATGAAGGTGTTCTCTGAAGGGAGAGGCCTTCAAGGCCATGCCTGACCTGCACTTGGCAATAATCTTGCTCCACAGGGGTATTGGATTAGAGACCTCCAGAGGGAGCTTCCCCCACCTACATGAATCCCTGTGGTCAAGACCTGGAAAACCTCTGTCAGGAGTTGCCCAGTCTCACAATAACCTAACAGCAGGAGGATTTATTGACTCAGTTCTCACTGAAGAAGATAAGATGATCCTAAGGCATCAGCCTGGAATGCTGGAAATCCGGATGCAAGTATTAGTTCTCTCAAAGAGACTTCCTGCAGTTTGGCAGAGGTTGCCTAATCCTTGTGTATTTCCCCATGCACAGGGATGGGTGACAATCTCCACAGATAAGATCAGTCATTGCAAGGGCCTCCAGTTTAGTTTTTTGGGCTAGCAAAACCAAAATACTTTGCCAAGCATAGGTGCTTTGCTCCCAAGTTTATCTGAGCCCACAAGGGCAACTGCTCTTCCTTCTCGCACCTCTGACCCACTTTGCTCCAGACGACCACCTCTGGCTCCCCTTCTTCACAGGTCTTACCTGGATGCACTCTGCTCTCAGGATGAACTTGGGGATTATGGCCGGCACATTCTTCTGGTAGTAGATTTTGTGAACAACATTCTGCAGGAGAGGCTCCAGGGGAGTCACAGTCTGAAGGATGATCCCATGGCCCAGGAAAGCATGTTTAAAGATGAGGAAAACCAGGCCTGGCCCCACCTGCAAGAAAGAGAGCACATCAGGGAACAGTCACCAGTGGTCCAGCAGCTCCCACAGCTTAAGACCTGCTTGAGATATTTCCTAGGCTCTGCTCAAGTCCCCCTTCAGTCTGTCTTTCATCAGATAGATGATAGACACAATGCCAAAGTGAACCCCCATGGTCATGAGTAGGACTCTTGCCAACTGTTAATATTCCCCAGGCCAGGAGAAATCCAGCAGAGCCATGCAGTTTGTGTTAGCATAGGGTTGTTCAGCCTGGAGAAGAGAAGGCTCCAGGGAGACCTTAGAGCAGCCTCCCAGTACAGAAAGGGGCTCCAGGAAAGCTGGGAGGGGCTCTTGATCACGGAGTGCAGGGATAGGACGAGGGGGAATGGTTTTGAGTTGAAAGAGAGGTGAGATCTTAGGGAGAAATGTTTTGCTGTGAGGGTGTTGAGGCCCTGGCCCAGGTTGCCCAGAGAAGTGGTGGCTGCCCCCCCCCCCCGGAGGTGTTCAAGGCCAGGTTGGATGGGGTTTCGAGCAACCTGATCCCCTGGAAGATGTCCCTGCCCATGGCAGGGGGGATGAGACTGGATGGGCTTTGAAGTCCCTTCTGACTCAAATTGATTCATTGATTTTATGACGGAAAACATCCCCACAGCTGCATTGCAAAGAGCTGTGGGAATGTCGTGTGAAGGTTCCTTGTCACCAGACATGCTTGGATACCAGCCATTTACTTTTTCCAGTTGTTTTGTGGCACAGGAATCCTTACAGAGCCTCCCTTTCTTTGTGCTTCCCAACCGTGGAGCAGCCCCAGTGCCAGTGTGTAGTCGTGGACCTTGCGCTGATGCGCTTGGTAGGGCAGGATGGGCAAGAACTCACTGAGCCTTTGTGGTAACAAAGCCCTTCAGCTCGGGGTGCTGGTGGTCACCAGCATGGGACGTACCTGCCTGGCTGAAACTGTCAAATCCATCCAGGAGAAGTGCTTCCCAAAGATGGTTGCACTGTGTTGAAGCAGCAGCTGGGAGCAATGTTCGTTGGGCTCTGGCTCCGGCCACCACTCTGCCTGGAGGGGTGAAGAATGATCATCTCAGTCCGAGAGCCAGGGGGATGTAAGTGCAGGCTGAGGGGAGGCGGCAGTGGGACAGTGACAAGAGCTGGCTGTGAAGACCATCTAGGGATGAGCAGAGATGAGGGAGCACAGCTAAACCCCTCAGAGACACAGCAAAGGGACTGGACCCTGAGATGGGGGGATGGAGCAGAGGGGGTGAGATAGGACTGATGCTTTGTGACAGAAAGGGGACCTGGTTTGAAAGACTTTGACCAAGTCAAAGTGGCCAAGAGGGGAGTTGGGGTCTTACCTTCCAGAAGTGCTTCATAAAATTCCACAGCCTGGACCTTGTGTATCTCAGGTCGGATCCCCCCAGAATAGCAGGTCCATGGAGAAAAGCCAAGTGAGCTGTGTCAGCTGCGTTCTCAGGGATCTCCTGCCATTGGGGGACAATTTGCCATTGGCAAGAGCTTACTTGGGTGGGAGCTGCCTGTCCCTCCCAGCAGCACTGCAGCAGCACCAGGGTGACTGTGCAGCCTGGAGCACAGTGGAGATGCTCGCAGGTACACGACACAGCAAGAGGCAACCAAGCCAGCAGAGGAAGGGGCCTCAGCACACACTGTCCTGGGGCCAGTCCTTAACTAGAGCACAGGAAGAATTTAAACACGAAGTTCAGAAAATTCCTGATTAATTTTAAGCTCAAGGAGTCCAGGCATGGTAATGCCTGCAGTCATGCAACTTGGGACTCCAAACAAGTACCTCCTTTCACCCTGTAATAACTGTAAGAAATAAAGCAGTTTGCTGTTTGTGCTCCTAAACTAGATTTCATGTATTTTTAAACCCCTAACCCATACCAGTCTGCACACATTATGCCTCTTTTTGAGAAGTTCCAACTGCTTCACTCCTCAATACAGCCTCAGTACAGACCTGTGTGAAGTGCTTTGGACCGAAAAGCAGACATGAAATAAATTTTACTATCCCACCAATCTTCCAAAAACTCCCTGCTTCTCACACCTACTGTGCACGCTCCCAGAGCTGTGTCTGATGAACATATTTCATCTCTGGTAACAGTTCTTCATTTGTTTCTGACCCACTCACCTTAGTTGTGATTTTGCCAGCAGGCAGGCACTGCCGTTGGGGAGGAGGGCACTTTAGATTAACGGTCATTTTTGTCACTGATTTTAACAAATAGAACTGTTCTGCTCAGTGGCGAGTAAAAAAAAAACCAAAGACCCCAAATCCCAAAGGACTGTCCATTCTTAAAACACCTGCTGCCTCCCATTGCTCTCCCAAGGAGCCTCCACCCATGGTTGCCCTTGGCTCCCTCCGAGGAGCATGGCTGTGTCCCTTCTGTTTAGTGCAGCAAAATTGTTCCCTTTTCTGGGCTCATTTCCACTAAGATGTGATGTTTTGTTCTCTATGGTACCATTCTTGATGGTAGTTATGAAGATGAACAGTGAAACAACCACGTGTTTCCATTTTGGTGAATGAAGAGTTGAAAAGCCTCCTGAGACACAGAGTGAGGAGATTCTTAGAGAATCTTTTTTTTTTTAAATTACAACATTTATAAGTCAAAGCAATTTAACAGATTCCTTTTAAATATCCAGAACATCTGCTCTCTGCTCCAGCAGCCCACGATCCGTGTTTGGGGAGCATATGCCATACTCTTGCTATGCAGTGCAGGGGTGTATTTCTAGGTCTGAGCTCTGTGGGCAGCAGTGACAATGCTGGGCGCAGGCAGAGCCTGGTTAATGGAGAGGTGTCCTTGGATGGGTTAACTGGGAGGAGATGTCCCAGAACTGGGCTATGTGAGAGGATCTAGGTGTGGCCGTGCTCCACAGAGGGACCAGCTTCCGTACCTGGATGTGTGCGTCAACCAAGTGCTCTGTCTGCCCACGGAACACCCACTCTCTGGTGGTGATCTCCCGCTGCTCAGGCACTGCCCACGTCGGAGCGAGCCCTTCACCGTGGTACCAGACCAGCAGCATCTCGTTCACCTCACAGGACGGCCAGGCCCGGACCCTGGCAAAATCTGGCACTGCAGAGCAAGGAAAGGATTCAGTTAAAGGTGGCATCTCCAAGGCTGGTGCCAAGGGTTCTCTCGTCCTTGCTGTGGCTCAGAGATCACTTTTATGCGTGAAATGTGGCACAGACTCTCTGGTGGCATTTGCCAGGTTTCAGAATGTTGAAGGACAACTCATTCAGAAATCCCCATACAGAGTTCGCTTAAAACTTTTATTTCAGTTGGGTATTTTGCATAAGACTTTCTAGGTAAAGGCTTTTCAGCCTTCTTTCACTGTTCTTAAAACTGTTCAAGTAAGTAATTGTCTGCTGCATCAATGGACCTTCTCAGGTTTCAATGAGCTAAAAGGAGATAATTTTCATTATAGATGTCCTGGCACAAGTCACCCACAGAACTGGTGGCTGTCCCATCCCTGGAGGTGTTCAAGGCCAGGCTGGATGGGGCTTTGAGACCCCTGATCCAGTGGGAGGTGTCCCTGCCCATGGCAGGGGGTTGGAACTGGATGGGCTTTGAGGTCCCTTCCAACCCAATACATTCTATGATTCTATGACAATTCTATGCGCAGAAAGTAAAAGCCATCACTCCCTCTCCAGTTCAAGTCATTACAATACTGCAGGATCCCCTGTTGCTTTAGGAATATACATACACTCCTTCCATTGAAATTAATTTTGGCATTCATATTTTCTCCAGTATTTATATATTCTCCAGCTGTCAGAAAATGTAGCTTCTACTGGATTGGAAGGCTTTTGCCTTCATTACATTTTTTTTTTCTGATTTGCAAACAAGCACAGAGGATATCACTTCTTTTATTCTGCCTTGAACAGCCAAGTGGGAGGTGGAATAGCAGGAGAAATGATGTTTTTCTTTTAGTCAAAGAGTATCAGGTGGGGCAGGAGACCATCCTGTGATTTCTGATTGAAAAAAGTTGGTCCTTTGGGTGGGATGCAGATCATTAAATTAATAGGGCTTCATCTGCCCCCTCACAGACATAGAATCATAGAATCATTTATATTAGAGAAGACTTTTAAGATCATTTAGTCCAGTCCTTAACCCAGCACTACCAATTCCAACAGCAAACAATATCCCTAACCACCATGTCCACATGTCTTTTTAATCTCTCCAGGTGACTGCCTTGGTAGCCTCTGCCAGTGCTTGGCAACATTTTCCATGAAGGATTTTTCTCTAATATCCAATTTAAACTTCCCCTGGTGCAACTTGAGGTCATTTCCTCTCATCCCATCTCTTGTCACATGGGAGAAGAGCCCAGCACCCACCTCACCACAACCTCCTTTCCAGGAGATGCAGAGAGCGATGAGGTCTCCCCTCAGCCTCCTCTTCTCCAGACTAAACAGCTCCAGATCCCTCAGCTGCTCCAATAACCCCTGTGCTCCAGACCCTTCCTCAGCTCCGTCCAGTATCAAGTCAGGCTCTGCTTCTCCCTGGTCCCCTTCAAGCGCGGTAACAGAGGAACTGCCCATCAGAGCTCTCCAAAATACTTCTCCGACAAAGTGACCTACATGAGCACAGATGACTTTCAAATATTTTTAAAAAGCCTGACACGTTTGGGCTGTGTGGGAGCAGGGCAGGTACCTGCAGTTTCATTCTTTCAATAACTATAACAGTGCACTCAGGCAAGTGTTTCCATATGTCCAGAATAATCGTTCTCATTTTGTGATGAAACACATCTCTGTTCATCACTTGGAATCAAATTTTCATTTGAATGCAGCTCCTGAGTACATATGGGAAAAAATACAGTATTAATCTTTTCCCAAAAATAACACACACAAAAGGAATCGTGGTTTGGCAAGATCTATAAATTGTTATCCCATACAGATGGGATGTTTCTTTCACTTTGGGAAAAACTGTTTAGTAAGAAGACTGACTTCTGCTGCTAATCAATGGTTTCATTGCTATCCCAAACAATCCCAGTCAGAGGAAGCTGAAATTCTCAGGAAAATAACTAAGTAGCACAAGCGAAAGTAAAACTCACAGTAGATGTTTGCTGGTTTCAGTCATGATTGGAATTGGTGATTTAAGCGAGATCAAGTAATTGTTACATGTGACATTTAAATAAGATATTCTTCCTACACATTCAATGCAAACCACATCTAAGTGGTAGGTGGACACAAAGAGCTTTCGTGGGTTCTAACTGAATATTCCTCTAAGCCTTAAAAGGAGAAAGAATTTGCCATTGAGAGACTGTTCTGTCATGCCAATGTGACAGATTTAAGCACTGACGTGGTGTAAGCTATCGCTACAGAGTACAGAGCCATTTCTGAAACCCAGCAGCTCCTCAGGATCCATCCCTGCTGCTGCAGTGGATGACTCAGTCAAAAACTTTCTCTCATACCCTGCTTGCTGAATGCTGTCTGTGTAGGACCGTCAAACCCAAGAAGGGTGGTTATTTAACAAGACTAACTTCCCAGTTATCATCTAACATAGAAAAGGGCACTAGGATGTTATGTCCAAACATGGACAACCCAGGAGGATGCTGCACAAAATAGAGGAGCAGGATGGAGGGTGAGTTTTTATAGACCATTTTTCCTTAATGGAGTAGGTTTTAGTAAGGACACACAGGGCAACTACTCTTTCTGCAGATGCTTTCTGTGGATCTGGGGGATGTTCACCTTTTTCAGCATATGGGATATGGGTGCATTTTCCATCTTCTCCTCGAAACTGCCAGCCGTGAAATGGGCATTCGATGCAATTGCCCACGACGCGCCCGCCGGCCGCGAGGTTGGCCCCGAGGTGAGGGCAGTACGCGTCCACCACATGGGCTTGGCCATCCTGGGTGCGAAACACAGCGAGCTGTTCTCCTGCAGAAATACAAGGTTATAAGGTTGAAAAAACAGCCTCCTCACCTGGGAGGGGTCAGGTAACACACACATTGCTCGGCTCTTCCCAACAGGCAGCACCGACCGGTGCCTTTAGCCAATGTTCCAGGAAATGGAATCCCATGCAGAGCTACAGACTGGGGACAGAGTGGCTGGAGAGTAGTCAGGCAGAAAAGGACCTAGGAGTGCTGGTGGACAGGAAGCTCAACATGAGCCAGCAGTGTGCCCAGGTGGCCAAGAAGGCCAATGGCATCCTGGCCTGCATCAGGAATAGTGTGGGGAGCAGGACCAGAGAAGTTATCGTCCCCCTGTACTCGGCACTGGTCAGGCCTCACCTTGAATATTGTGTCCAGTTCTGGGCCCCCCAATTTGGGAAGGATGTTAGGATACTGGAATGTGTTCAGAGGAGGGCAACGAAGATGGTGAGGGGGCTGGAGCACAAGCCCTACGAGGAGCGACTGAGGGAGTTGGGGCTGTTTAGTCTGGAGAAGAGGAGGCTCAGGGGAGACCTCATTGCTCTCTACAACTCCCTAAAAGGAGGTTGTAGTCGGGCAGGGATTGGTCTCTTCTCTCAGGTGACCAATAGCAGAACCAGAGGGCATGGACTCAAGCTTTGTCAGGGAAAGTTTAGACTTGATATGAGGAAAAAATTCTTCACTGAAAGGGTGATTGGCCATTGGAATGGGCTGCCCAGGGAGGGGGTGGAGTCACCGACCCTGGAGGTGTTTAAAGGGAGACTGGATGAGGCACTGAGTGCCATGGTTTAGATGATGGTTGGTGTCAGTGTTGGTGTTAGTGTTGGGTTATAGGTTGGACTTGATGATCTCAGAGGTCCTTTCCAACCTTGTGATACTGTGATACTGTGATACTGTGAAATGCCTGTGCAAAGACATGCAGAAATATCCTGCTAAACACTAATATTGGAGTTTTCTTTTCTTACTAGTGGGAGAGCACTGGCAGGATAGAAATAAAGCTGCTCTGGAAAAGTTATTTAACCACGAGATGGCACCAGGCGGCTGCGGGCAGGGGAGAGCTGGTAGGCTGCGGGCAGGAGGTGCTTGCTGACTGCATAAAGGACCTCGCAGAATTGGGAAGGCAGCAAATGCCCAGGGTGCGGTGGCCACCAGGGTCACTACCGAATTTTAAAAGACATCCCAGAGCAGTGAGAAGCTGTACCCAGTCCATCGCTTCCCGTGTTCACCAACAGCAAGGTGCCGGGCGCTGCCCCATGCCCCGAGGGGATGCTGCGGAGCAGAAACCTCCGTGTTGAAGGGCACTGCAGGGGGCAGAGCAGCTTTTCCTCTGTTTGCTCAGGTACTCCAAGAGCCATCTATGTTGCAACTTGGCAGCAAATCCCTTTCTTGGGCAGGGACGGCTGGGTGCAGGGAGCCAGAGCATTGACACCTCCTCCACAAAAAGTTTTCTGGTGAAGCAAAGGGAAACCCCTGTCTCTGCTCCGCTCCACACGGGCAGTGAAGCAGAGCCCGTGCTGGCGTGTTGGGAGCTGTATTGCCCCAGGACTCAGAGTTGCTTTTCTCCATCGCTGCGCTCGATTCGTTGTGCTCCCTGGAGCAAAGTAAGGTTTGCCCTGCTAGGATCTGTCCCTGCTCAGTTCTGGGATTTCCTTTTTCCTCCCTGCCCCAGGGCAGCACCACGTTAACTGAGCAAGGAATTATCAAAAGGGAGAGACAGACCTTACCTGGGCTGTAGCCTTGGGTCTATTCATGGCAGTGCTCTACCCAGCTGTGTGAGGCAGCCACAGCTGGATGCTGTGCCACAGTATTAGCTAAACAAATGCTTTTCCTGCAGGGACTGAATAGGTGCCAGGTGCTTTTCTGGCCCAGCACAGAGCTGCTCCAAAGAAGCTGTGGCACTGCAGAGCTGCCAGCGGCTCAGAGGAGAGGGGCTGCTCACAAGTGACCTGGCCTGAAAGCAGAACTAGACTTGCTCCAGTGTCCCCTCAAGTCTCAGAAGAGGAGGCAGATCTTCTGGGAGCTCAGAAGTACTTGGGGCTGTTCATACAGACGTAGCCAGTGAGTTAAAGGCCAGGCCCTCTCTTACATTCTGTTCTTCAGGTTATGCAGATATATATTCAGTTTTCATCAGCTTGTGAAATCCAATTGTTAACAGCAGTTGCTGTAATTTAAAGCTCAACCAGTGAGGTAAGACTAAACTAAATTTTGGGAGCCAAGTTCTCTCTGTGCTTTCCCAGACAGCCACACTGATGACAAGTGACAAGCCATCACACCTGAAATAAACTTTCCTTGTTGGAAGTTTTGCAGTCTGAGCAAACCACGGGGTTTGCAGGAAGCCCTGCAAATATTCCAGCCTCGTGCCCAGGAAGGGTTGTTTCTGATACCTGACAGAAATGAGATGTTGTATTCCAGTGCCTGGAGATCCCTCCTTACCCAGGACACCTGGATCTGTTGTCCCTGCAGTCTTCCTGAAAGGTTCTCACACATATGCTGGCAGCAGGCACAGCAGAGTGGAGGCACTTGAGGTCCTTCCCACTGCCCCAGGTAACATGGGCTCATTCTGAAGCACCAGTATTTTCTTTTCTCTCTAATGTGGCTCTTTACCTGACCCAAGGCTCAGAGTAAAGGAGGGAAAGGAGATACAGGGTTTCTGCCTCTCATTGGAGGTGTCGCTGGCTCACCTGGAGCACTGGCAGTAAGGAAACTCAGAGAAGAAGCCTTGAATGGGTCAGACCAGAGGACCTGGAGCCTGAAGGGTCCCAGCCACGTGCCTCAAGGAGCAGCCCTACACCCTGGTGCTTTGCCCACCAAAGCTTTGAGACAGTTTTACTCCAAGAAGGTTCCACCTCTAGAGCTTTCCTTCATACAGGCAGTCTGGAGCTCTTCTGCCTTGAAGATCTGAAGCTGTGCCCATGGCCACACCCTTGTTGGGCTCTCCAAAAACCTCACTCAGGACTCCTGAGTGTTGCTTTTGCCTCCAAACTTTGCACTCCAGAGACAGCAAAGCCAGAGGAGGAGATTGTTCTTTGCTCCAGCCTGTGTACCAAATCTAATGTCTCTACACCTGGGAGGACAGCATCCTGCCATGATATACTGAAACTCTCAGTCACAGGTCAATATCTGCAGAGCACTAATAGCCACACAGTGATGTTTTCCTATTAAATTAGACTATTTCTTTCATGGTATGATCAAATGCCAGTTGTAGGAAGGGACATAAAGAGTCCCAAGGGCTCTGTACAGCTCTGGGGCTTTCTGCACAGGAGCCTCACCAGCATCTGCACAGCTTCCCTGCAGCAAGGGCCCAGGCAGCGGTGCTACGTGGTGTCCTGCAGATCAGAGAAACTCTCACCCCACTTCCACAGTCTCAGGAGAGAATGAATATTTCCTACATGCTCAGTGCCATGTTTTGGAAGGTGTCTCATTCCAAAGGATAGGTCTTGCAGGGACTGAGTCGATTCTTATTCTTTCATCTCTGGCTCACTACCTCTGGAGCAGGGCTGCGTTTCCAGGCTATGCTTAGAGATTTCAAAATAAATTAGACATCCACAGACCTGGAGGCTACAGGTTGTTTAACTGTCTTATTTGCTCATCTTCCTGGCAGTTGTTCATTACTATCATGCTACCACTAGAAGTGATTTTTACCTGTACATTGCAGCCAGACACAGAGGAGGGGGCATCAGGAGACAGGCTTTGGGCAGACAACCAAGAGAGTCATAAAGGATAGGCTGGCAACGGCTCTCCAGGACTTGTACATTGAATTACACAGGTCCCTTTATACAAAAACAACCCCAGTCCAAATGACTTCACAGGAGAGGGTGTCTCTTAAAAACAGAAACCCCACGCACATTTTCACCACTGAATTTGAGGGACTTCAATGCAGAAGCATCCCTTCTGATGAGGAAGGCACAAGTCCAAAACCATCTTCAAGGTGAGAGGACCCTGAAAAGCACAGCACCCCTCTGGATGTGGCTGGAGGCCCCATCCTGATCTTCCCAGGACATGGGGAGCTGCAGGCAGCAGTGCCTGGGAGGAGAACTCAAGTGGTGAGATACTCTGGTAATCCAGCAAGGAGCCCAGAGGGTGTGGACTGCACACTCTGAAAGAGCCTGTGCCATAATCTCTCCAGTGACCCAGCAGGGGTACTCTATGCCCACACACCCTTGCATCTGTGACACTCTTTATGCCCCTGTGTGGGTGCTGGCTGAGGTGCCCTGAAAGAGATACCTGGTCAGAGCTGTCCCAGTGCCACAGCAGATGACCCAGGAGGGATGCCCTGCATATTAGCAAGGAGTCTGCACAGGAGTCTGCACTACAGTGCTCCAGCACAGGTGCTGGTTGGGACACACCAGTGCCTTTGCAGGACACCCAGGCTGGGGTATGCAAGTGCCCTGGTGAGGGTGTCTATGTGAGCGTGTCCTGGTGCTTCAGCAGGAATGCCTGGGCAGGGATACTCTGTTTCCCTGGCAAGGATGGCATCCAGGATCCCCTGGTGCCCTGGTGGGGATGCCTGGGCAGGGATGTCTTGGTGACATGGTAGGAATGTCCAGGCAATCATTTCCTGGTGACCTGGCAGGGATACTGGCTCGGATATGTCAGTGCCCCAGCATGGGGGCTGGCCTTGATGCCGCACTGCCAGGGCAGAGTTACCCAGGTAGGGATGCCTCAGTGTCCCAGCAGTGTGCTGGGGCAGGTATGCCTGGGCAGGGATGTCGTGGTCCCCAGCAAAGATGCTCAAGCAGGGGTGCCCAGTTCCCTCGGGGGATGCCCAGGCAGGGATGTCCTGGTGACCAAGCAAGGATGTCTGAGCAAGGGTGCCCTGGTGACCCAGTGCGGATGTTCCGGGAGGGATGTCCTGGTTTGCCCAGCAGGGATGCCCGGGGAGGGATGTCATGGTCCCCAGCAAGGACGCTCAAGCAGGGCTGCCCGGTTCCCCAACAGGCATGCCCAGACAGGGTTGTTGGGATATGCAGGCACGGATACCCTGTTCCCCGTGGAGATGTTCAGCTGGGAATGTCCTGGTGACCCACTAAGGATGCTAGGTCAGGGATGCCACGTGCACCCTCCAGGACCCCAAGCCCCGCGGCCCCCGTTCCCGAGGCGGGGGCCGCTGTTGCCCGCGGGGGCACTCACCGAGCAGGGCGAGGCTACGGACGGCGCCGCGGGGCAGTTGCGCGGAGTCGAGCAGGCGGTACCAGCCGTCGGGGTAGGGCGGCGGGAGCGCTCCGGGCCGGCGGGCTCTGCGGGCTCGGCGAGCGGTCTGCCCGCGGCTCAGCCCGGGGACCGGCACGTAGCCCACCCGCCCGGGGCCGCGCCGCAGCGCCAGCGGCCGCCCGCACCCCCACAGCAGCAGGGCGAGGAGGAGCACGACGGGGAGGAAGAGCAGCGCCCCGCGCCCCAGCAGCGCCGCTCCGCACCACTCGCTCCCCATGGCGCGCCAGGCCCCGCCGCTGCCGCCCCTTATAACGCCCGGCCCCGCCCCGAGGGCGTGGGGGGACGGGGCAAATTTTATCGGGGACCCCGGGCATCCCTCGCTGCCCCTGGCTGCCGGATGAACCCGCGTGCTCAGACCGTAGATCCGCTCAGGAATGAGGGCGAAGAGAGGTTCTACTTGGAGAAAGAGGGGTAAATTGAGGGGTAAAACTGCATCCCGCGGCCACCTCGGGGGTTATGGAGCAGAGGGAGCTGGGCTCTGCTCCAAGGCACAATGAGCAAAGGGAATTCCACTTGTACATAAGGAAAAAAATGTTCTCTTGCAAAGGTGGTCTTAAATCCAGTAGATACTTCCATTAGATCAACACGCACCCCAGCATCCTCCTGAGCTGCTGACCTGGGCTTAGAAAGGCACGAGCGGTCTTGGGGCTGGCTTTGACATTGAGCACCTGACAGGAACCCCCAGAGTCCAAGGGAAGCTTAGAGAGGAGCCAGCATGAAAAGCAGGAGCAACAAGGACTTGGATCTCCTCTGTGCTGAGGGGATAAACCAAGACAGCGCCAAGACTGGGCTATCTGAGCATGCCAACTGTCTGGAAAGGCGACACAGGGAAGTAACGCTTAATTTAGTCTGAAAAAATTTCACAGGTTCAAGAGGTAACTGTAGAAAAGCCACCCATGGCCTATCATAGTATCATAGAGTCACAGAATCATTAAGTTTGGAGAAGACCTCTTAGCTCATCCAGTCCAACTGTCAGCCAAGCCCCACTGTGATGACTAAACTGTGTCCTGAACTGCCACATTTGAATGTTTTTTGAGCACCTCTAGGGATGGAAATTCCACCACTGCCCTAGGCAGCCTCTTCCAATGTTTAACTACTCTTTTGGTAAAGAAATTATTTCTAATATCCAATCTAAACCAATCATGCTGATATAATCAGAGATTTCTAGGAGAAACAGCAAGTCAAAATACCCTTGAGGTGAATAACTGAAAAGGGAAAAGGGGACAGAATATCTGGCTGAAGCTAAATGAGCAACTATTAGGGTAAACTCAGACAGGGTGAACTGCTTGAAGACCTCACGTGAAAGCTGAGACAAATATATATGACTCTCCTGTCCTAGGAGACAAATGCCAGTGTAGTTAGGCAGGAGCTTGAACACAACACTTGGAAGTAAACAGACCTCCCTCAGAGAGGGACAGGCTGCAAGTTGCATCTGAAAAGAGAAAAGGAAGAAAACAGCCACTCTGCCAAGTGAAGGATCAAGTCAAAATGGGACGGATGAAAGAGAAATTTTCAAGAGCGACTTATTCAGGACATAAAACCACATAATAAATACAGCCATTGCACAAAAACAGAGACTTGGGAACTGGCAGACCAACGAGTGTCAGTGCTGTGCTGGCAAATCCCTGAGATGCAGCAGTGAAGGAGTTGAGAGCTGCAGGAATGGATGTGCTCTGTTGGGGAAGAGCCAGCACCATGTTTGCACAGAGAAGTCACAAGTCATATAGGGCTGAGGAGTCAGCAAACAGGTGAACAAGTTCATACTTAGATCACGGCTTTTCAAGACACTTCCTCTATACTGTGTTATAAAAGGTCCTTAAATAATTCTGAATTATGCTTTTGCATTTGGAGAGAAGATTAGAACCAAGGAAAGGGAATAGATGCTCAGCTGTTATAATGGAGAGTAGGGATCTGCATTTATTTTGACAGAACCTGGGAAATGGGACAAACAGATGTCTAAATCATCTTATTAAAATGAGTCTAAATTATTCACTGTGCTAAAATGTAAAATTGACTGTGAACTACTGCAAAAGAGGCCTTACAAATCTCTCAGTGACTGGCGGGCAAGTGGCAGTGTCTGCCAGTGAAGTGTAATGCACATGGTGAAGACCCACAGGAGAGGGTTAGCTGTTAATTGGCACTCAGAAAGAGATCTGAGCACTAATTGACTTGGTCTGTGAATACATCTGCTCACTGGTCCAAGCTGCTCAAAAAGATAAATGTAAATCTTAGGAATAATTAGTATTAATACTTTTGTAGGCGTGATAATCTAAGCCTGTAAAAAAAGCATGGTCCATAGAGGACAATAATATTTTCCATTAGATGAGCTGATACTGGTACCAAAAAAAGTTAACAATCTTTCAGGCATAATAGACGTCCTTCAAGAATAATTAGGAATGTAATTGGGAAGAAAGCAAAAAACATATCTGTGCACTTGGTCTGCTGCAAGGTGCATGCAATGGAGGCCACCTCAACTTGCATGGGTGGAGTAAACCTAGAGGAAATACAGAGAAAGTAAGACAGTGATCAGAAGTATTGAGTTGCAAGAATAAAATAGTCCCAAAATGTTGAAAATTAGTAGGTGACTCCCCATCCATTACCAATCCCTGAACTAGGTGTGTCTCTGTCATAGACCAGCATTTTCCTTTCAGATCATATTTGACCCCTTTCCCAACGTTGAAGGAATTTATGAATCGGTAGAGCTGGGTCAAGCAAACAAGACATCAGAAAGGAACAGGACAAAAGGGAGATAAGAGGAGCTCCAGGATGTTGCTGTGTTAAGCCATAGCTGCCTCCATGGTGAGCAAGGGCTCAGTTCAAGAACTGGTTGGCCAGAGACTTTATGAACCCCCTTTGCTCTGCTCTTTTCCACCAGATATCTTAAACATTTTTTCTTCCAAGACATCTTACAGGTGCAAACAGGAGGGACAAGGCATGCACAGCATCCCTGGTGGGACACACAGGGACGCGTCCCTTAATGAAGTATTTATCATCACTTGATGAAGCATCAAGGTTACTCAGAGCATGTCTAGTGTGGCACTGTGGGAACCTCTGCTTCCTTGGGCATGGACTGAGGCACAGAACAGAAGTGAAACAGCCCTTGATGTATGAAGGTTGCTCAGAAGTCCTGGGTGTTAGATACTGAGTGCAAGAGGCACTGACAGATGGATACAATGGGCCCAGGACAGGGCACTGGAAGTTTCTGAGTGGGGTGATGGCAGGAGCGTATCAGAATTTTCTGGGTAATGCAGAACCTACGCACACACACAGAGCATGTGGCTCTGCCTTGTATCCTCCTGCTTTCTAGGCTGCCTGGCTCAAGAATGCTGGGAATGGGCATTATTAGGATGAAGCATGCTCCATGCAGGAAAGGAAAATCCAGTCCAATGCACAGATTTCCTTCTCATCCTTAACTTCTCTGGCAAAGCTTGTCAGTGACTTGCAGGGACCATCCCCAGGCAGCTGGGAAAGAGAAAATAAGGAAGTTAGGACATTTGAGTCCAAAAGCAGTAAAAGTTTCTGTAAATTATGCAAACAGTATAATTAAGCATCAGTGAGGTAACTGTGGGCTACTGTCTCTGTATTCATTTTCAGGATATATTGAGAGTCTGTCAACCGGTACATAGTAACCTCAACTATACTGAAGCCTTTGTTTGGTGTTTGAGGCAGTGCCTATGGTTACAGGCATTGAACACCTTTCACAATGTACAAAACCTCAATTTTAAATGCTTCTGAGTTTGCTGAACCAACCACCTGGGGCTGAAATGCTTCACTTCCCAGGTTTGGCACATACAGGAGCAGTGGTCAAGGTAGAGAGGATTCCTCTGCTTCAAGAAGTTGACAATATAAAGTTTAACTCTATAGAAAAAAAGTAAAAGAGAAATGTGGTGTCATCTATATTAGAAATTCTTTGACTGGGACTTTCTAGCACTTCTTTGCATGAGACGAGGGAGTGACTGAAATGGGAATTACAGGACAGCTCACAGGACTGCAGGAGGAGGAGGAAGTTTTAGAGAACTGTGTTGTTGGCCACAAAGGCTCTCAATGAGATTTTTCACCAGATAACCCTACCTGTGTCTTTCCAGAAAGTCCACCGTGAGGCTGTGTGTCTTGCCTTCCAGATGTCCTGACTTGTGAGTACATTAAAGATACCTTCAGGGAAGGAGATGAGATAAAAACAGTGGTTTCTTCCAAACAAGGGCTGTTTAACCTTGTCTCAGTGTGTGGGTATTTTTTTCCTTTAGGTTGGTTTCATAATAAAACTTATGCAATTGACCTTTCTATCTGTCCTCAGCTCAAGGTTTTGATCTTTAATCAAGTATCTATCACATATGACGAGGGGGAAAGGGGGGGGCATAGCTCTAGAGGGAGTGTTAGCTGTCACGTTCCTGCTCTCTGGATTTTGTGTTTGAACCCTAACCCTTCAATTATCTGTTCTGGTGTGTGTTGGAGCACACCCAGGCTCCACTCTACAGCCTGCCAGTTGGCTGCTGGGGTGAGGTATGTCAAGTGCAGCAGAAAGCCAGCTCCTGCCCCTACATGCCATATTGACACAACTGAGCCAGCTCTGGCTTTGTCTGGCTTGCTCAGCATCTTCCAAAGCTACTCCCGAGGCTGCAAAACCTCTCATTTGTCATGTTTGGTGTCTTTGAAAGCCACATCTGGCAGGTTGGAAAGAAGCCCTTTCATTTTTCTGTTCTCCCGAAGTCAGGAGCACTCACATGGGAGCTGCACAGGCCTGAGAACCCCTGGAGCTAGTTAAACATTCCCAAAGACCTGGCAATTTCCAAGCAGCAGCATGAACTATTGACAACTGAGGTGTCTTGGGCACCATTCACTACAGAGGGACAGTTCTGGGTCTACCTGGGGCCCAGGATGTGAGGAGAGCTCTGGGCACTGTGGTGGGTTTCCTGGGAGGAAGACAGGAGGCTCAGGGATACACACAAAGGGGCTCTGCTGAGGAAATGTTTGCTGCCTCCTTCGGCAAGTTGCAGAGGTGTGGATGTGGGAATTCCTGAACATTTTTGTGTCCATCACTGTGAAGAAAATGTCTTGTCTTTGAGGACAACTATTTCTGGGAGGGTCACAAGCTTCTGAATCATTGGCATTGATGCCCTTTTCCTTCCCCCTTTTTAGCTTCATCCCAGCCCAAAGATGCTGGGCATGCCCAAAGACTTCTCTTGCCACTTGATAGGACACTACAAGGTGACACCTCTACCTACCAATGAAGTCGGTCACCAGCTGGACTCTGCTGGAGAAACACAGGCACCCGGACAAGGTCACACATCCCCTTTCCCAGGGAATTTGTCCCCTATGGCCTTTTCAAGTGGTGGCATCGTTTCAGCTTGAGCAAGGTGTTGTACAGGCACAACTCACCACATCTTGCAGTGAGCAGGGCTGCAGGTTACTGGTGTAACAGAGGGCTCTGGAGTCCCAGTGTCCCCAAAGAGTCCTTGGAGATAAAGGAAGTTAATTTGACAGCCTTGGATGTCAGCTGTACCTTGTCAAGGTAGCCTCATCCCATCAGCAAGTGTTCCTGTGGACAGTCAAGCTGTTGGACTGAGCTCCAGCATGGTGGACTCCACGTGTTGAGGACCACAAAGGGCTGCATGGGGTCCAGTATGCTCCATCTCCAGCTACTCTGCACTGCATCACCACATTACTTGAGCCCAGGCTCCAGCATCCTCTGAAGTGAAGACTTGCAGGGAGTCCCCCAAGCAGTGACCATTCTCTCTGAACTTGCTTCTGGCATCTGCTATGCAGCAACCTCAAGGGGCTGGAAGTCCCTGAGGACAAATTGTCCCATCTCCTGGGACACAATACACAGGCAGCTGAAGCTCAGCAACCTCTTGGTTGGTTTTCCAGCAGAGATTTGGAATTTTGTCAAAACGAAAGTTTCCCTGAGGAACACTTCAAACATGTCAATGCTGTTTTTTCCTTAGAAAATTATTCCAGTGGAAATTCCCACCCACTACTACTGCACACCTGACTGTGTATTTCTGTGCATTCAGCTCCCTCTGAAACACTTTAGTTCTGGGGTCCTTAGCACAGGAAGGATGTGGATCTGTTGGAGTGAGTCCAGAGGAGGCCACAAAGATGATCTGAGGGCTGAAGCACCTCTCATCCAAGGACAGGCTGAGAGAGTTGGAGTTGTTCAGCTTGGAGAAGGCTCCAGGGAGACCTTAGAGCAGCCTCTCAGTACTGAAAGGGGCTCCAGAAAAGCTGAGGAGGGGCTCTTGATCAGGGAGTGCAGGGATAGGATGAGGGGGAAGGGTTTTCAGCTGAAAGAGGGGAGATTGAAATGAGATCTTAGGAAGAAATGTTTTTCTATGACAGTGGGGAGGCCCTGGCCCAGGTTGCCCAGAGCATTGGTAGCTGCCCCATCCCTGGAGGCGTTCAGGGTCAGGTTGGATGGGGCTTGGAGCCCCCTGATTCAGTGGGAGTTGTTCCTGCCTGTGTTTGGGAACTGGAACTTAATGGGCTTTGAGGTCTCTTCCCACCCAAACCATTTGATGATTCTGACTTCACAGAAGCTGGTTTTGTGTTTCTCACCACCTTTGCCTCTGGCCGTTGATGTCCCGTCCTCTTAGCGGTCACTCAAATATGTCCCTGCCTGATTAGGAACCTCACAGTATCCAAAAGCCACATTAATGCCTTATGTCTTGTTTTAACTTCCCCCAGTACTGTGAATGCCCAGATGCCTTGGATGAAAGCAAAATGCTGGTGAATGGTGTGAATGCCCCTGCACACGGGTGATGCAGTAACCTGACAGTGGAGAGGGACAGATGCCTCCATTCTTGTGACTTGGCATAAGATGTTGCTGCATCTTTCTGTGATGACAGTGATTCCCGAGGTGACATGCACCATGCTTGGGAGGGCAGCAGAGGCCCTTGGAGCCCTAGATCTCATGCCCAGTGGGGACAGCTGAGTAAATGTAACAATAATGCTCATAAGAAGGCAGCTCTGTGCTGCATCAGCACAGGAGCAGGAAGCTGCGCTGCTTGTTGACTCCACCAGGCATATCTGAATTGCAGAGTAGAAATGGGCTGAGTCCCTCTTGGCTGAGAAAGCATTTAGGAAGAACACAACACCTGCTAAGGGACTGCAGTTCATCCTGGGTATCATCTGAAAGTGGAGGCAGGGGCAGGATGTACAACAGCAACAGCTCCAAAAGGCTGCTTAGGATCTTCTACCTTTCTCTCCACCCCATTGCTCCCTGCAGCTCCCCCACCACAGAAATAATGCCTGTGGGTGCCTTGCTCTCTGCAGACGCCAGCCATTGCCTGTCAGACCAGCTGGGTGGCTGATAGTGTGCCAAGGACACCCTCCTGCTTCATCCCAGCTGTCACATGAATTGCATCCCCCAGTGGACTGATGGTGGGGAATGCATGGCACCAGTCTCCAGGTGGGTGGTGAGGAGCTGTGCAGGTGCATCTGCACCCTCTTCCTTGCCCATCATCCCTGCCTGCTGTCAGTCACCACTCACTGCCTGCTTTGACCTTAGGCTTGGGTTTAATGCCATTCTCCATTCTCCATTCCCATCCCAGGCCATCCCTTTGTTGGTCAGGAGGCAGAGAGCCACCTCCCAATGGAAGGTTTCCTCTGTCTGCCAGGTACTTAGGACATGGGACTCCCCTGGGAGGTGTCCAAATGCCTGAGCAGTCAGAACAGGAAATGTGATGAAGCTGGGCAGGAGATTTTGGCTGTGGCATGGGGACTGTGCAAAGAGAGGAAGGTTGCCTTCTTCCAAATTCACCACCTTTCCTGCCCCAGATGTGCTGGAGCCAGCTTGCACTGAAAGACTGACACTGGAAACAGCTTCTCCAGTGCTCAGGGCCCGTGGGGGAAAGATCTGCACTGACACAGTTATCTGTCATTGCTCCTGGTAGGCAACACCTAATACCACATCGGTATGCTCCAGCTTCACCCAGTCTCAGTTCATGAGGAGTTTTTCTCCAAATATTCTCAGGGGCCCTTTACTCCATTTTCCAGCCTCTGGAATTCCCAGATCTGAGGGCAGCTTTCCCATCCAAGATTCCCCAATCCTGTGTACAGAGGCTCAAGCCTTCTCCAGCTGCTGCTCTGACCCTTCAGGGTGAATCCAAGGACTGTCTCCTTTTTGGTTTGAAATCCATGATGTCTGACCCCCTGATCAATATTAGAGACCACCTTTCCAGTGAATGTTTCCACTACATCTGCAGTCCTGTCCTAAGGGAAGGACTGACAATGCTTGCTTCTACTTGCATGGCTCTGCACTTATCATTTTAAAATCTGTCTCAATACGCTATCAAACAATCCAAATTATTTGGCATCATTACTTGCTGTATCACAGATTTTAGCAGTGATTTCTTCAAGAGTAATGGAAAAAAAACTGAAGTATCAAGCTCATCTCAAATGCCTTCATACCTGTAAGAACACCTCCATGCTATTACAGTTCTTCCCTAACAACTGCTCTCCAAGATCTGCCATGGCCATTCATTATGTGTTTGATTTTGGTTTATACCTTATATTAACTACTGTTACGTCTTGCAGCTGTACATAAAAGGTATTTCCATAGTGTGTGTTACGGTTGTGTGGTTACTGCTATCATTTAAATTGTAACTTTCCCAAAAGAAGAACTCAGGTTGTTTGGCAGCTCCATGATGTCTGTCACAAATGGCCTAATGCTTTGTTTTTCTCTTTTATGAAATCCCCTATTATCTTTCTCACCACTGGGACTGATGCCTTACCCCAGGCTTGCATTTCCAGCTGAGTTCTGTGCTGCTCCCCTAAAGTTTCTAGGTTTTATACTGACTTACCCTGGACACTGGAGGAATTACACCACTCACAGGCAACAGGACACCACATAAACATCAGTCCCATGTTCTTGTCCAACTCCCCACATCCAGAGGAGGATCACACTACACATATGCTAATTGCTATCAGGCAATTGCAGTTAAGCTCTTGTGCCATCCCATGGCTAAGAAGGTTGCCATGATCCACCAGGAGGCAGTGACAGGAAAAACAAAGACTGTTTCTCACTGCAGAGTCCTCACAAGAATCAGCTGGTGGATGCAGTTTTACCTGTCATTTGCACAGCTTCTACCCTGGGAAAACCCTGCATGCACCCACAGCCTTCAGATGATCAAAGAGCCTGAGGACGCAATAAGAGTGAAAGTCGTGTGGTGACAGCATCTGTGCTGGCTGAGCCTGGCTGCTGGAGGTTGTGATCGGGGCTGTTCCTGATGCCAGGACAACACGACCCAGTGTGAGGCATGACCTGAGAGGGAAGCAGGCATTTCTCAGATCTCTGCAGCCGTGCCAGGAACAAGCGTCTCTGGAGACAAAATTGAATGGAGGCACAGAGGGAAGACTGTGACTCCCAAGTAGGATCATCCGCAATTCCTGGGCAACAGAGAAGAGGTTCAATAACTGTGCTTCTTCTTCTCCCTATAGGGAACTCCAGATAATAAGGAAGAAAGACCCTTTTGTGCTTCAATGTGAACAAGCCAAATATTACAAAGCCTGCCTTATTCCTTCATATTGTCTGCTAAGTCTCCTGCTGTGGTCACGTCTTACATTTATTATTCTACTGCCATCACACCCACTGGGGTCCAAGTCTGTGTAGGCCACTTCGAAACAGTTTCCTCCCAAACAACTCACTGCAAATGTACCTGGTAGGAAAATGATGGGATGAAGTCAAACGTGTGCAGTCTAAGGGTATGGATGCAACTGTCTTTAACTTGCACCATTTTTCCCTTCAGGACAGCACTCAGGCCCCTTGAGGTGGATGGAGCTACACCACATAACCACTTCCAGACCCTTATCTCCATGTGTGTAGGAGTGGAATGACACAGTGACACTAAAAAGGCTAAAGCACACCTAGAAGTCTGCATTGAGAGCACAGCAGGATCATTGTGGAGCTCCACGCAAAGCACTGCAAGAGTTAAGGCAAGGGGAGGCTGTTTCCTTCTCTCACAGAGCCTCCATGGGTTTCATTGCTCTCCCAAGTAATTGTTTGCAGCTTCTCTGAGAGGGTCTCATAGTCAGAAGGGTGTTGTGTAGCACACAAGTCCCCCGTATGCCGAGACCCTGCGGCATTACACAACGGCCATTTTGCTTCTGCAGCTCCTTCAGAGTGCATGTGGGCAACATGGGACACAGGCAAAATGGTTGCCATGGCAACTTGCACTTCAGAAATGCCAGTGAGAAAATTTGTTGGGGGAAGAACATTTTGCTTCAACTCACGTTGCAAGCAAGCACAGAGGTGGGCTGCAGCAATACCCTAGAAATGGCTGCTGTAAAAATATCTCTGGTGATTTTTCTTCTGCAGTGCTCAGCCTGCCCTTTTCTTGGCTGGCGTGCAGTGGGCTGGCTGATGGCATTTGTCCCATGCAGTTACAAAGCAACACCTTGTCTCTATCTGCAACACCTTTGTTTTTTTTTGAAAAAGGCCAAAGTGGCAGCTCTGTGCTGTTCTAGCCCCCTTAATCCCCTGGCCCTGGAGTGGGAAATACGTGGTCTAGGAATGAAACTCAATCCCTTTTGGCCATGGAGCTGGACTGTCCTTCAGATGTTGACCACCAGCTGCTGTGCCTCCATTTCCTTTGAAGGAGACTAATGGTAGCACAGGAGCAGATAGATGAAGAGAACCCCAAGAAATCTCCTCAGCAGACAAATTTTAAGGTCAAATCCCAGACTAATGTGGTGAATTTAATGGAGGAAAATGGCCAATTGCCCTGTGAGATAATGTCTGGAAGAGTGGTGGCTCTGTCTGGAGGGACAGAGTGAAGCCAAGGAACCTGGCTGAGTGTCTGCTGAGCATGATTTCCCAAGAGGTGTATTGGTCAAAGGAGGGTTGTTCAGGCTGGAGTGGTCATGGACCCTCAAGGTGTTCATGTCACAAGCAATACTCCCTGACCAGGGCTGGGGAAGTGTCTTGTTCAGAGATGCTTCATAACTGGGAATATTTGTTCTGGAGAACAAATCCTGAAGACCCTGTTTTGCCCCCAGGCTGGTGTGATTATGGCTGGGGAATGGTTTGCCTTTGGTCTGGTGTGATTATGACTGGGGAAGGGCTTTCACCCAGCCTCGTGTGATTATGGCTGGGGAATGGTTTTCCCTCCGTCTGGTGCGACCCTGGTTTACCCACTATCTGGTGTGATTGCCTCCCAAAGCAATAGTAATCCCAGACCCCGAACAGGCAGTGCAGGTGCAAACGACAGAGCCGGAGCTCCTAGAAATTCTCTCCACTGCATTCAGAGGCTCAGCCACAGACGAGTTCTGCACCCCTGCACCAAGGACTCTTCGCAGCATTGCTGGAGCCAACCCCCATCCCCACAGCCCCCCTCCCCAGCTCCCCTCGGTGTCCAGCCTGGCCGGCAGCAGCAACCCGGGGCAGTGTGTGTGTGTGTGTACAGCCGACCCCGCGCACATCGCTCCGGGCGGGGCTCTGCCGCAGCGCCCGGGGCCGGCGGGGGTCCCACCGCCGGGGGCTGGGGGCGGGCCGGGGGCGGGCGCTGCGGCAGCGCGGGGCCGGCGGAGCGGGAGGAGCTGGCGCGGCGCGACCGCTTCAGCACCAGGGAGAGCGCCCCGTGCCGTGACGAGCCGGGCCAGACCCCGCATGGGGCTGCGCTGAGCGGGGAGGGCGCTTCAGCACCAGGGAGAGCGCCCCGCTCCGAGCCCCGCATGGGGCTGCGCTGAGCGGGAGGGCGGCGCGGGGGGGCCCGGCGGGCTCCGGGCCACCCGTGGATGAGCACCATGCGGCTACTGCTGCTCGCCCTGCTCTTCTCCTTCTCCTTCGCCCGCGCCGGCTGCGACCCCAAGATCGTCAACATCGGCGCGGTGCTGAGCACCAAGAAGCATGAGCAGATCTTCCGCGAGGCGGTGAACCAGGCCAACAAGCGGCACGGCACCTGGAAGCTCCAGCTCAACGCCACCTCGGTCACGCACAAGCCAAACGCTATCCAGATGGCCCTCTCCGTCTGCGAGGACCTCATCTCCAGCCAGGTACCCCGGGCCGGCGACTCCCCCGCTGCCGCCGCTGCCGGGCACCCCCCGCTCCGTCCCCGGAGGGCTCCGAGACGCCGCCCCGGCGGCCGCAGACCCCATGGTTTGGCAGTGCCCCCTGCCCGCCTCCGGGGGTATGGGTGGGCAGAGACGCGCCCGGCGGGGTGCTGCCCCGGGGCTCCGCCGCCCGCATTGCAGCCTTTATGTAAGCGCGGCCGGGCGGCACGCTTCGCTGCACGGGCAGCCGCACACCCCGGGGTTCACACGGGCGCCCGAACACGCGCCGGGGCATGCACGGGCTCATACAAACAGCCCAGCACACACAAGCTTACAGACGCACTCCAGCTCGCACACGGGCTCACACATTCACCCTGGCACAGACACTGGCTCACAAACGCATCCCGGCACACATACAGGCTCACACATGTACCCCAGCTCACGCACGGGCTCACGCATCCATTCTGGGGTACATATGGGCTCACAAATGCACCCTGGGTTACAAACAGGGTCACAAACATTCTCTGGTGCACACATGGGCTCATAGACTCACCCAAAAGGCACACACAGAGACTCACAAACGCACCCTGAGGGACACACAGGCTCACACACACAATCCCCAGTGCACACGCAGGCTCACACACACACAAAATGGGGCAACACACAGGCTAAGACACCCAGGGCAGAGGTGCAGGCATTCCCACCCATGCCATGCATGCACACATACACTATGCACAGACACACATCGCCATGGGTGCAGGCACAGAGCTACATGTGCACATGCTGATTGCACATACGGGCACCCACATGCTGCCAGTGTCCGTTGTGCATGCACACACACTGCGTGCTCATGTATGGCTGTGGGAATGCCCACGGGCTGTGCTGCAGGAACACACACATGCCATGTGCACACATATGTCACTGGGCAAACACAGATGCACCCACAGAATGCTGCATGTGCAAACACACTGATGTACACATGCTATGCCACATACATACATGCATCCATGTCTGCACGTGTGCACACACTGCTCAGGGTGCACACACACAGCCACACAAATGCACACACACTGTGTACCCTACAAACACACACACACACTCTAATTCACGTAGACACACATTCTAGGTCACACACTTGCATGCCTCAGCACACCCCCCCCATCACACACACAGCATCACACAGTGCACGACGCAGATGCACAAGCACATTCACTGCCACACACACGAGACACAGGCACCCACCAACAGTGGTTGCAGACACAGGGACACAGCATGCACACACACAAACACACACACAGTCATGGGCACACATGCTGTGCATGCATGTACACACCCATTCAGAGCACTGGGGGCATGCACACAATGCACACTGAATGCCTGCACACACAGGCACAGCGTACTCCTCCCCCCTCTCTACATGGGTCACTCAATGCACACAAGGGAGCAGCCTGAATCTGTAGCAGTGGTGGGTGCATCCTGAATCCACTGGGTGTCCTGGGCAGCCCGTGACCTGGCCCCTCCATCTCCTCTGCAAGTGCTGTGGGTGCTAAGCCTTATTGCCATCAGGTGGGCTGTCAAGCAGGCACAAACCCACCTCCACTCAAACACACCCACTCATGTGCAAAAGGTGTACATGGACATCTATACAAGCTGGAAGGGGCAGAGCTGACATGTTCACAGCTCAGTTTCCCAAAGTGGAGGTGGAGGATGGCTGCAGACATCCCAGGGGATGATGGCAGAGCTGGGCAGGAAGAGCAGTGCAGGCTATAAGAGATACCTGCTGCCAGGCAGGGAGAAGGGAGAAGCCTCTGTCGCGTCCCTTGTGGAGCCGAGTCTCCATTCAAGCAATCCGGGTGATGGATGCCTGTGTCCATGGCACCTCTAAGCCTTGCACCCATGAAAATCTTCCTAAGCCAGGGTGCCGAGGATGCTAGAGGTCAGTGTGCCTAGAGGTCACCCTGCCCCAACATGCAGGGGTTCTCCCAGCCCCATGACCCCAGCATGGGGCACAGTCACCCTCTGTCCTCGTTCACTGGTGCTGTGCCCGAGCAAGGGGCTGTGAGGCAGAGGAGGGGCTGGGAGTGCAAAATGGCTCCTGCCAGTCAGCTGCTGCGCTGTGCAGCCCAGGTCTCACCCCACACACAGACCCCAGCCTCTTCCCCCAGTGCCTGTCCTGCCCCAAGGCCCATGCCCCAGCCCCGAGAAGGGCACTCCCCTCCTCCTTCCTCCCCAACCACTTCTCCGATAATTCCTCCCTTCTCCTATGGTAGGATCTCCAACCCCTGCCCCAGCTTGTTCTGTGCCCTCAGCTTGCTCCCATCCAATGCCAGGCAGGATCATCCCTTCTTCCCATCCCACTCGTACCCAGGTCCTGTTCCCCAGTCATTCTTCATCCTCCAGCTTGGGCACTAAGCACATCCTGGGGTTCACGTCCTGGGGCTCAGGCAGATGCTTGGAGGAGGAAGAAGTGTTATTTCCTCCCAGACATCAAAGTCCTTGCACTGATTCATGCTAGCTGGAAAGCTGTCAGCGCCTGGGAACATTCCTTGTGCTGGGAAAGGGCATTAATGTAACAAAGGATCCCCCAGGGATTACCCAGTTCCTTCCTCTCTGTTTGACACAAAAGCAGATCCTGCTGGAGACCAAAATCCCAGCCCTGTAAGAACAGCAGGATCTTGATGAGATCCTCCTTCCTGCTTTCGGTATAACCCAGATCTCCCACTCCCCATTGCCCCCATGGGCTGAGGACAGATTCCACCTCCTGCCCCCTGCCCACCCCTCTGCATGCCCAGGGCCAGATGGCTGATTTGCTCCATGGCTCTGTGCTCCTTCTCCTGCTCGGAGTCCCAGCTGACCACTTTGCTTGTAATAGTCCTCAGAGGGGAATTACAACTGAGTATTAAATGTGTGGTTAAAGAAATCGCATTACACAGTGTGACTGTAAGAGAGATGTTTCCCTTTAATCTGTAATCCATGAAAGTTATTAGTTTAGCAAGTGGAGCGGTCGGCATGGCTTTTCCATTAAGGCATAACCCTGAGCAGACCCATCACCTCGGCACGGGCTGCAGCACAGCCCCCCTCACTCCACGGCGCAGTCCTTGCTCCACTGCTCACAGTCATTTGAATGCCATTATCGTGTTAACAGGGGGTTGTTTGACATTGCAGAAAAGAAAAGGAAAATAATCACACTCGATGGCCGATGTGCTCCTGTGAAATAATATTTGTGTCATGTATCCTGTCCTACAGGTCTATGCAATATTAGTTAGCCACCCTCCTGCTCCCAACGATCACCTAACACCAACACCCGTATCATACACAGCTGGCTTCTACAGGATCCCTGTCATTGGTCTGACAACACGCATGTCTATATATTCTGATAAGGTAACTGCTGCATGTTTCTAGTCTAGTACCTCTTACCTGTGGTGTAAATCAAGAGTGCCCATCAGGAGGGTTAATTATGTCTACACTACCCTACCTATCTCTGTGTCTGTTTGTCCACCCGTCCTCTCCAGTTAAACCTTCAGCTTGTTCTCTCTCTCTCTCTCTCTCTCTCCCTCACTCCTACATTCCCTGGTACATGATTTTTTTGCAGCTGCCAGTGTTGACCTACATAGTGCTGGATGAGTTCTGCAGCATCTCTCTGCCAGGCTGCTGGGCTCGCTGCTCATCAGCCAAAGCAAATGCACAAACAAGTTCCTGCCCTGCTCACTAGTGACAGCCTGGGGGTTCTGGTTGCTCCTGGGGTGTGGGGGGATCTGCAGTGGGACAGGAGGATCGCACAGGAACCTGGACATTGGGCAGGAGCTCTCTGGGGCTTGAAGGTTATTTGGTTGTGTTTACTTCTCTGGGTTTATGTGATAGTGGTAGGGGAGATAATAGAATCGACTAACAAGTTATCCCTAGGCTTTAAATGACATTCAGCCAGCACTCACAAAAGATGTTTAGATTCCAGTGCTTCAAACCACAGTCCACTGTCTCTGTGGAAACATGGAGACTGGATGAGGTATTGCTGTGTGCAAGGGGCTGGGAGCAATGCCCTGACCTGGGCAATGAGATCTGCCCTGGCCAGCTCTTCCACCTGGTGCTCAGCTTGCAACTTGTCTTGCAAAGACGCTTGGGGATTGTGAAAGCAAAAGGAGGAGCTGAGCAGAGCCAGGTAGACCACATGCTATTGCAGCCTTAATGGGGGTTTTGTCCAGGTGTACAAGCTCAGTTGATGAGATCAGGCCTGTTTTGAAGCACGAATCGGCCTTTTCTTGGAAAATGTGAATATTCAAAAATGCAAATGTTCAGTGCAAAAATAGTCCCTCCACCTACATGCTAAACGAAGTCAAATTTCGGTAGGGAGGAGCAGAAGCTCCCAGAGATGCAACCCACAGGACTGCTTGACTGGAGCAGCAGCAGGATTGGATGAGATCTTAGGAAGAAATGTTTTTCCTTTGAGGGTGGTGAGGCATTGACACAGGCTGCCCACAGAAGTGGTGGATACCCCATCCCTGGAAGTGTTCCAGGTTGTATGGGACTTTAAGCCCCCTGACCAAGTAGAAGGTGTGCCTGCCCATGGCGAGGGGGTTGGGGTGGGGGTGTGGAACTGGATGATCTTTAAGGTCCCTTCCAACCCAACCCATTCTACGATTGTTTCTCCCACCGACTAGAGCCATGGTAGGACAACCAGCAAGCCAAGACGATGGCAGTGACAGCAATGGTGCCTGGCAGGGCTGGGAAAACTGCACTCACTGGCAGTGCCCATCAGGCACTGTTGGAAGGAAAGGGATGATAACAAATCTGGCAGACTAAGGGAGAGAGCAGGCAGCAGGTAGGGAATGTGAGGAATTTGTTTGTGCTGCCATGTGAAGGAGAGAGGTCTGATCAGCAGTGACACTGAGAGTGACCTGATGGCCAAGAGAGGGTCCGACGCTATCAGTCCACCTTCAACTCAGCAGAGCTGTGCTCACTGAAGCAAATTGGCCAGCTTTTCCACAGCACAACTTTGTGCTGAATTTATGTGCTCACCCTGAGAGGGTAGAATCTTCCCTAACAGACTCTGCTTCAGCCATTTTTGTCCTGTCTAAAACATTTTTTCTGCAAAAGTGGTTCATAAAACCCACTTGTCTCACCCCAGAGCTGGAGGAGCACAGTGGAGACCAACTGCAGTTGCAAGGAGATGCTCCTCAGTGAATATTCGAGGTGTGGGGCAGGTGCAGGGTGTGGGGTGCACTTGTCTGGCAGAGACACATAAGTGAGACCACACTGTGTGCCTCACGCTCTGAGTACTGCTGCCTGGACTGGTCTCATGCTCAGCCTCCTCCCCACCAAGGCATCTAGGGGTGGGGGGATTTGAGCTCTCTGCAGAGAGGGGAGTTGCAGGCAGGAGATAGGTCAAAGACAGGGATGGGGTGAGCAGAGGAGGAAGGACATCAAACAGTGGACTGGCAGGAGCTGGAGAGGACAGCAAAGGTGCGAGTGGAGGACAATGGAGCAAAGGGGTGTGAAGCCGTAGGGCGGGATGGTGAAACCTCTGTGCACACCTATGCAGGACAGGCTGGCTGGTGCAACATGAGGATGTTCAGCTGATTCCCATTTTGGTTTCCCATGATCAGCTTGCTCTTTTTTTCTTTCCTTTTTTTTTTTTTTTAATTGAGGAAATTATATCTTTCAGCTTAGTTTCTATGGAAACAAGCTTGTAAGATCACTTTGTGTGCATGTCCCTGATTGGTTTTGAAGGCATCAGACAATTTTAGCTAAACTTCACAGGGGGCTGAAGTCTCAGAGTTAATTATGGTCCTCTCAAGGCTAAGCTGCCAGGGAGAGGGAAGGCGTGGGCCTCAGCAGAGACAGGTTTGCCGAGTACCTTTTGATACTCTCAGAGCACCTCCAGCCAAGCACAGTGGTCCATGAGCTGTAGCCAGTCTTTTAACAAAGATACTCTAGGAAAGAAATCTTTATTGCTCCCAGTGTTCAAAGAACTGTTTGTTCTAGAAATGGCATTGCAGCTATCAAAGTGAGTGCTCTTGCTTTGCAGCCTTTGTTTGGTTTCCTCATGCGTACATCTTATGAAATCATTGCCTGTTTCTTCACCAAGATCCTCACATCAGTCAGCACAGCCCTTGCCTGTGCGGTGAGGGGGTCTGCAGTCCCAGTCACCTCTGAGTGAGTGGGAGGTGAGGGAGGAAATGAAGGAGGAGGGAGGCAGAATCTGATGGTAAAGACAGCAGAGTGGTACCCATCTGCTTATAGTGATGTCCATCACTGTGGAGAGTCCTTCACGGACCCTCTTCTCATGCTAGGCCCCCTGAATAGACAGGTTATTGCTTTAGTGCTTCTGTTCCCCACCTATCATTTATATCCCCTTTGCATCTCAGCCAAAATGATGAGATGACATGGACATCCTGACAATATGGGAATATGAAATGACACTGAGAGCGTGAAAGCAAGGCTTGTGGGGAAATAATCTGGTGCTGTTCATCACCACCATGTGAGGCCACACCTGCATGATGGGGATGAAGGGACACACTGGGTGACCCGAGGTGCCAAGCACCCAAACCATCCTCCCCAGAGAGGCAGGGTGGTGGAAAACGAGGGGTGGATCTTAACTGAAGCCAGCTGTGCTGCTGGAGAGACTGAAAAGGGAGTTTATCCAGTCCGCACACGGAGGGTCATTCCAATGTCCAGTACCTGGTCCTGGTAGTTGAAATGAGGTCTGTCTGTCTCTCTCTCCAGCCTGGATCTGGCAGTGGATTTTCCCTCTGGTTCCTTGTCTAATTACAACCACTCCATGCTCTCCTGGAGGCTGCTTTCACTGAGAAGAGTATTTGTCTTTATTACTGGTCTCACTGGCAACCGATACTTGGCAGAAAGAGTGTTAGTCAGCATGGGAAGCTGTGCTGAAAATGGGGAGAGAAGTGATGCCCCTCAACTGAGGTCAGGGTGTCAGGGTCAGGACTCCTTCACTGGTAGCTGCGAGAATGGACTGGAGAGGTTGGCTAACATAAAATCGTGATGCTTGCCCAGGGAATGGGTTTTGCAACCACCGCTGAACAGCACAGCCATCAGCAGGGGCCGGTGCAGCGCGTCAGAGCAGGTGAGGGGCTCTGTGCACTGACGCCAGTGCTGATGGCAGTGTTGGAACCCACTCGTCCCTTCGGAAGAGAGCTCTTCACAGACTCTTGTAATTCAAGCTGGAAGGGAGTGCAGAGCAGCCCCAGCACCCTGCAAGGCTGTTGCTGCAGTGCTGGGCCATTCCCCAGAGGTGAACGAGCCCTTTCCTCAGTGCCCTGCAGGAAAAAGGCAAAGGATGCATTTGAGCCTGAGCTCCCATACATCTGCTCCCACTTAAAACCTCTCCCAGCACAGTCTGATCTATTGCAGAGCTATCTCAGCTCCCTCCCACGCCTGCAGCTATCACACAGGACAGTGGGAAGGCTGCTTTCTGGTGGGGCTCAGCAGCACAGGTGCTGGCTGGTGGGCAGGTGAACAGAGCAGGTGCAGGGCACCACAAGTCCTTCCATGGAGACACTGGCCAAGGTTTCTTTGTCTCACCCAGCTGGTGATTTTTTTTCTAAATTGACAGACACTTTACATATTGGGATCTCTGTCAACACCCTTGAGACTGCCCAAACAGCTCAGTTTTGAGGCAAACGTGGGGGACAGATCACATGATTTCCACAGGTAATGAAACAAAAGCATATCATTTCCTCATGCCTGTAGGCAATGTTACTCTACCAGCCACAGGCAGTGAGTTGTGACGAGCCCTTATCACAGACAGAGGTAAAGAAGATAGCAGTCCTTTCACTCATGGACCTATATATGGTCCTTATGTATGTGGACACACTTTTACTGCCTGGTGGACTCATAGCCATGCTTGCACATTCCCTATACACGTGCATGTCCCCTGTGCACACAAACTCCATCAACAGGCATCCACATATGCACCCCTAGGCATGGCATGACCACGTGCAGCCTATTCAAACATCCAAGCACGTTCCCTCCATGGTTATTTGCACAAACATGTGCTTTCTGCCTGTATATGGTCCCTTTATGCATACATAGAGTCCTTGCTTGCACACATGCATGCACATACATCTACTCAATTTAATTTCATTTTTCATATCCACTCACATCAGCAAAGCCAGTGCCAATAACTATTTGCAGTTCCTAAGAGTCATGTCCCAGCACATGTCCCCAACCTCATAACCACCCTCACTCCCAGTGCATTTAGACTCCAGTCCCCTGGGCTTCTCCTCAGCTGGTTCGACCTTGAAGCCTGCGTTCCATCACAACCTGTATTTACCTACTTTTTTTTCAGAAATAGAATGAAGTGAGGAAGCACAGGGCTGAGCACTCAGGTTATGGTGGTGTTAAGAAGATATTTCAGAAAGCTGCAATTTTGTGGTTGTGGTCAGTCATTCCCATGTTCCCATTCCAGCCGTCCTGGTAGGTACACCTGGAGGAGAGCAAATAATCTGAATCCTGCAAATCATCTTACAAGGAGAACTGTTGATTCATAATTAAGGGCATTTTTTTGCTGTGTGCCTGATATGAGGGGAGTAGGTTATGATTCATGACAGCTCAGAGTTAAAGCATTTATAGATAGTGTGATAAGCAGTGCAGCTGAAAAGAGTGGAGGTTGTATCACAGAAGCTCTGTTAAAAAAATCAGATCTTTGTAACAGTTATTTGTCTAAAAAAGGGGCTTACTATGATGCAAAAAATCATTACATCCAGATACATTGCAGTGCTGCCCCAAGTGCCCATGGCCAGGAAAACTGTGCTGGGCTCAGAGCCCTGTCACTGTATACGCTGTGACGTGGGTTAGCAAATCACACAAAACTTGATTCCTAGCTGCTTCTGCACATCACAAGTTGGACATGTTGACCTTTAAGAGACTTTACTTTCATTTTTCTATCAATATTCAGGCCCTGCAGAGAAGGTCAGGAGTGCCAACTGCTTCAAAAGCTGAGTACAGGATGTGAGTGCTCAGCCTGAAATCCAGACTCAGCACCTGCAGTTAGATTTTCTTTGTTATCCTACTTAAAAATTACATTTCTGTAATCCAAGAGCTGAGATACCATCACAGCAAGTCCATGACCCTTCTGACACCACTGCAGAAAGCAGATTTGCCAGAACTCTTAATCCAAGTTTTCAGTAGAAGTTGCCAACAAGTTTTCAGTAGAAGTTGCTCATCTGAACCCAGTGTTATGAATTTACAGTATGTAGGAAAGTCACAGTCAGTTTACACAGCATTTTTTTGCAAGCTATTTGGGAAACTATAAAATAATTTGATGCCATATATTGAAATTTCAACAATGTTTTAATTTCAGAAAGGTATTGAAATAATTTTAAGTTAGATATTTTTGGATTTTTTTTGTTATTAGATATGTTCTTTTAAAATTTCTTTCCTGATTTTTTTTTCCTATTTCCATGCATATCCTTAAAACAACTAAAAATGATACGAGATGAAAAATTAAAACTGCTCAGATCCATCATGTGTTCCCCTGTCTTGAACTGTGGACCCAGGGCTGGAAATACCTGGGCATCTTCTCTGACTCCAGAGTGCTAGAATGACCTGTTGGTGTGGAGACTGTAGCTGTCCTTCCCTTGTTTGTCCCTGTGAGGCTTATTCCCAATCCCATCACTTGGTACTGGGCTTCTGGGGTGAGCTGCACTTCCGCTACTCTTCATGGGATTTGGAATGTTTGTATCAGTCATTCGAAACTGCAGCTCTGAGATGCTTGTTATAGCCCTCCTGGTTTCCTGCTTTGATTAAATACTCACAGTTCTTCTCAGTCTTCTGTAATTAGGAAATGTTTCCAGTGCTTTGGTGTTGCTGCTGCTGCCTCCATCACTTTTGTGCTCTGTGCCAGGGCAGACCCACTGCAGAGAGACTGGGCCATGACAGGGGGTTGCACTATTTTCTGTATGTTGCATGGTTTGGTTTGACTTTATCATCATGTGTGAGGAAAAGGCATTGTCTGGTCTGTCCATTCCTCCTGTGCAGGTCCATGGTGGACATTATGCCCTTTCCGTTCCAATGTGAATTTCTTTGTCCCAGTTGGGACATTTCTGAGAAATGGTGGATCAGGCCTCTGAATGGGCAGGTCCAAATAAGCCCTGTTTGATCCACAGGGTCATCTCAGCCTTAAAAAAGAAATATTACGGTGCTTTGCCTTTTGTCCTCTCCTGATTAGACCTTTGCTTCCCTCCAGCACGTAGCTGGTTTGTCAAGTAGCATCCATGTTGAGCATAAGCACTTTCATTTTCTAATATTTGACTCTTGGGTCTTTTGGAAAAAACTGCGTTGTTTGAAACCTCTCTGTCAGCTACAGCTTTTGGTCCAATTGCTCCCCAAAGAGAGCTGTACTTAATTAGGCTGGAATTGCTATTGCTCAATCAGCCAACCATAACGATGTCTGACCAAATCAGATGGGTTAGCTGGGGCGCCAGCCCAGAGCTGCCTCCTCCCGCCTGCCGCTGCAGAACAAGCTGACCTAGAAACAGCCAAACAGCACATTATAAAACTGCTTTTCTGAACTTCTCTCACGCCAAATAACTATTACAAGCCAGCATGTACCTTCTATGGCTTCTTGTCACTCTCTGAAGGGAATTTGTTTTCTTTTTGATGTCCTTTGCTCACTAATATTTTCAAAAAGGCAAGAGGAAGGGCTGTATTTGCACTGAACTTTGCCGACGATTCATGGCTGGATGGGCTTTTCTTCACCACGCTTTTACAAAACATAAAGAAAAACCCTCTCTGCCACAGCTGGGTTAACCGTAGAGAGGTATGAAACCATAGCCAGGGTTTGCTTCTCTGCCAGAAGAAAGGAGTGCAGGTCCCAGGGGACCAGCTGAAGGTGTGCAACCCAGAGGTCCCAAAGGTTACGTCAAGGTGTGCAAACCAGAGGGCTACCAGAATTTGCTGTTCTACCTCTTCTGTGTGGCAATCCCTGTCCTGTCCCTGCAAACCTGCCCAGTCCCCAAAACATGACCTTGCTGACGACCCAACTGGTCTATGTTGAGCTCTTGTTCTTCCTTGCAGAGCATCCACCTGTCCTTTTTGCGTACGGTCCCACCCTACTCTCACCAGGCCAACGTCTGGTTTGAGATGATGAGAGTCTTCAACTGGAATCACGTCATTCTGATAGTCAGTGACGACCACGAAGGTCGTGCTGCACAAAAGAAGCTGGAGACCCTCTTGGAGGAGAAAGAATCCAAGGTCAGTTCCTGAACATTGTCTTGTAGCTATGTTTAAGCAACAACAACAAAACTAGAAGTCTCGGGCTGTTGTATGTATGTAGATTTCTGTATGTAAAACACCTTTTCTTTCCATTGTAACATGGCTAACATGCTTAAAGCATCAACAGTGTCTGACTAGTACCTGACAGAACTTTGTACTTTATTCATTTCACTTGCTTTTGCCATGGTCAAAATCTCCTACATGTAAATCGACTACAAAATGAAGGGAAGGATAACCTGGAGCTCTGCAAATGCCTCGCCCAAGATTCCCACCTAAGGAGAGGACCAGTCGCTCAGCTTAGGGAAGCACCTGCCCTATTACAGCCACCCAAGGGACAGGCAGACCCAGCAGTGCCAAACCAACCCTGAAAAGCAGCTTCTGAATTGGCTAAGCGGAGCTCACCTTAGTGGCTTAGGAGGGGCATGGCCATCCGGCGCGTTGATGTACGGAGGTGGGATGCACCCTCTCTATAAAGCTGTCAGCTCTGTGGCTGCAGGCTGACGCCCCCGTTCCCATCTCCATTGAAGCACATGCCAAACGCTGCTTTCCTGACACCCCATGCTGTTACAAGAGGGCGGTTGCGACTGGCGGGAGCAGCTTTATCGAGGAGGTGCACTGCACCTGCACTCAGGGCCACGCGGGGGAGCAGGGAGGGAGGCAGGGCAGGCCCCCAAGCCTGCTAGAAATTCAGGAGAATTGCCATAGACCTGCTGTCACTGATGGAAGGACAGATCAAGTGTTCAAGACAAGGAAAGAGGGAGAACCTTCAATTGAAGTTCTTCAAAAGCAGGCACCTGTCTGGAAGGCAAAGAACCATCTCTTACTCTACGGGGTAAAGTCAAGACACATCCTCTTTTCCAGGGCAGGGTGCAGTCCCTTTTGAGTGGGCACAGTCTGAGCCCATCTCAAACACTCCAGCAGCATCAGAGTAGGCATCCATTCCTGGTTGTTGCTCCCTGGGTCACAGGCAGGGACCACAACCTGTTCTTCTCCAGTCCCACCAGCAGCTGCTGGACATTCAGCAGTTGAGGGGACATGGCCATAGACACTTCTTGTGCTTGGAGTTGGCAGCTGAGCTGAGAGACCAGAGAGATCAGTTTGCCACTGCTCTTTGTCATCTCTTGTCAAGCCACTGGAGGAATAACTGGTGCAAGGATGTGGGCTGGCACAAGCCACACTGGCTAACAGGCTTTTGCTTATGGAGGTGGTTTCCAAGACATTTCATCCTTGCTGCACCCTAGGCCATCATGAGACACTGATGTGCCACCAGCCATGGTGGGATCCTCCTGCCTCCAAAGGCAACTTTCCACTGTGTGGCAGTGGGCGAGTATTTCTCTCCAAAGCCTCTTCCAGAATGTGTACCTCACCTAGGGAGAGCTGTTGAAAGATTGGTCCCACTTGTCAATATGTCATCCCTTCCCTTGCATCTTTGGATTTCCACTTTCTGCCTTCCTGCAGTTCCCTTTCATCACCTTCTGCTGGTACTTCTCATGCCTCCACTTCCTGCTCGCTCCATGTAATGTTCCCAGGCACAGGGTGTATTTCTTCTTCAGCCTGCCCATCCTATCGGAAAGACTTTCAAATTTGAGGCTTGAAAGATGGGGGAGGAAGGGTCTGTCTTCAGATCTGCCCTGTATTTGCACTGCATCTAGCAACATATTTTGGTATCTCCTGGCAGCCACAGGGCTACTGCAAACGCCCCGGCCGTTCTCCAGCCTGGAGCATATGCTCTATGACAGTAGGTCACCCTATCTTCTCTTTGGGATCTGCTACTGCATCTTGTTTCTTTTTCCTTTGAGGATCTTGCTTTGGTCAAACTGACTGGACTGATTGGTCTTGAAGATGGTAGATAGATTTGTTGAGCTTTTTCTGTCTTCCTCAATATTTGATGATCCTTGTGGGACCCTTCCAACTCAGGACATTCTATTATTCTATGATTGTACTGTCTAATATCTCTTCCAGTCTCTGGTCTAAAGGGCAGCCGGGGCCTTCAGGAGGGAGCAGGCTGGAAGCCCGTTCTTGGTCTCTTCAGTGTTAGCTCATAGCTGCTGAGGAGCTGGGGGAAATGGAATGGCTCAGAGGCTCTCCTGCCCACTTGAGCTCTTGTATCTGAGCACAGATTATTGCTTGGATTCTACACTGGTCCTGGTGTCACTCAGGCACCATTGTGTGGATTTGCACTTCAAGCTGGTGTTCAGAGCCCAGCACCCGGACCAAGGTGCATGCCACTTGCTAGCATTTTCTTAGGTCTCTCTGCAATAACTCTCAGACTGGAGCTACTACTTCATCCCAGTAAAACTCTACTCCTTATCTAGGCATGCCTCTCCAACACTCCAACACTGCTCTGGCTCAGGAGGGAGTGCCAGACACTGTGAAAAGCAGAGTTTGTTCAAGTCAGAGGTGGCAAGCCCTTGATGTTCTGGTTCCTTTCTCTGGGACAGTGCTGTTCATGAAAGTGGTAATTTTTTGAGTGAATGCTGGAGAACATGGTGGAAAGTGAATTTTGGATTTGTGGATCCCTGTGTGAAACATGGGCTGAGGAGCAGGGGAGGGGTGCAGGATCATATGGAAAAAACGTAAAGAGAGAAGACACTACTGGTCTGTTCTGGCAATGGCAATAGTGACAGGGAGAGGCAGAGGTGATTGTGTGCCATCAGGTCAAGCTTTGCTGCACCCAAGACTCTGCTTCACTCCGCTGACCAGCTTGGGTTGAGGTGCCAGGCACACAAGGAGATTTGTGGCTGGAGGCAGCAAGACGGATGACCAAGTTTCTGGCTAAATTGATGGTTCCTGAGAAAAAGTGTTCAGTATCTCATCACTGGAGGATAATCGTGCTGTCCTGCTGTGGCTCTGCTCTCCTTGGAGGGAGTTGTAACTCCAGGCCTCACATCTGAGCAGACTCCAAGGAGCTATTGCAGAAATCCTCACCGTGGTCATCATCAGAAGTAAAGGCAGACCTGGGCTCCAAACAGATTTTGCCTCCTCAAATATTTTCCTCGTGAGGCCTCAACTTATTTGAGCAATGAAAAAACTGTCAGACTGTGTCAAAGGAGAAGAGATGAAAGATCAGAAAGCGGCATGGAAAGGTGAACCTCACAAGAAGTCCTGCCAAAGATTGGTCTGAATTCTCAGGAAGAGACAAGCTATTCAGTCTGGAAAGCAAGATGCAGAGATAAAACCTGGCTGTCTAAGGAACAACCTGTGAACGTGAACCCTTGAATTACAGAGGTGAAAAGGGTCAGGTTCCTGGCAGAAAAAAGTTGCCATTGCCATAAGATGCTGTAAAATGGAGATCGGAATAGAGCCGTGCCCCATACCTCATACACACAGGCAGGGACGCCCAGCTGGGGTGGGACAGGGCCAAGGATAAGAGGTCAGACTATGTCCCACAAAAACCTGCCAAGCACTATCCTGCAGGTGCTATAGGTTGATGCTACTCACCTGACCACAGGGGCTGCTCCCAGGAAGATCCATGGGGATCCTGTTGCTCCTCAGCACGCTGCATGGAGGAAAGGAAACCTCCAGAAGCAGGTTTCATGCCCCTGGCTCCTCTGGGGTCAAGCAGGAGACAAGGGGAGGAGCAGGATCTCTGCTTCAGTCCATTATCTGCAAGAGCCAGTGCATGTTGAGCCACCTGCCCCTAGTCCAGATATGATGCTCTGGCCAGCAGCATGGAGACCACCAAACAGTGAACCCCACTAGCCATGTGTAGGGCCAGGTTATGGGCACCGTTGTCTCCAACAGCTGCACCTGCCAGGGCCACCTGTGTGCTGCAGCGCCACGAGGTGCCCTCGGCCCTCCCCAAACACCAGGTAAAATCTGCAATGTCATCCCATGATCACCATTGCTTCATATCGCCACGCTTTGAGCCCACACGGGATGTAGAGAGTTTTTCTTTCTCTTTTGGACAGCAACAGAGCTCCAAAACGCTGCTCCCTCCTTGCAGGAGGTGAGAATTTCAGCTGAGACACCTCACTCACTGTGAACTCTCATAGGGTGAACAGGATTGTAATAATAGTGATGGTAGCAATGCTAATACTCTTAACTGTGACAGTTTGCATTTATCCAGCACATTTTGTCCTTTACTTCCACAGTAATTCCATGGAAATTCCACCACTTAGGCCCTTAGAGATGCGTAGATTGTTTCTGAGTTTAAGATAAAAGGTTCTTGCGGAAGAATTCCCCAGACCCACCAGGGAAAGGCAACTGCATCGCACCAGCTGTGACACTCAGGCTTGCTCTGACCGATACGGCTTTGCACCGTGATGCTCCCGTGAGAGCTGAGGCACTCTCTCCTAATAGTGGTTTTTGCGAGCTCCAGCGTTATAGAGACCCTTTAGCAAACAGTGGAGGAGGAGGTGGATGTTGGATTGCTTTACTACACGTCATTTTCAACTGTTTATAATATTCTTCTGTGTCTACATATTTTCTCTGTGCACATTATTCATCAGAGTAAAAAAAGGAACTATGAAAACCTCGACCAACTTTCCTATGACAACAAGCGAGGACCCAAGGTATATATGCATGGAAATGCACGCCGCCCACCAACCTAACTAGCAAATGAGAAATAGCCACAGCCACCAGAAAAATAAAAAAAGAGAAAAAAAAAAAAAGAAAGAGAAAAAAAAAAGAAAAGAAAAGAAAAGAAAAAATAAAGATCCATGACTATGTTTCTTGGTAGCACGTTTTTATGTTGAGATAGTTTGGTTTGGACTTGAGAATGGAAACCTAGCCAGCTGACCCTGGAAGGATTTCTTTTTGAAACATGCATGTGAACCAGTAATTAACTTGCAAGTTCTTTTTTTTTTGGAAAGTTGAACCAACCCCTTTTCCTCCCCAAAGGAAATGGTTCCTTGGTGTAAGTTGCTCACTTTTGCTCCCAAAGGTTAACCCTGTGCAATATGTTTTTTTTCATTTCCCATGTTTTTGAAAAACAACACTCATTTGAGTTTCCAATTGCATTCCAAAGCCTTTTTCTCTTTCCTGTACAATGCACGCCTCTTTTTGGGTCTTGATTGACTTCAGTTTGCATGCACAGTGCAAAAAAAACCAAAAACCAAAAAGTCAAACCTTAAAAGAGAAAGGAAGGAAGGGAAGAAAGAAAAGAAAGAAAAGAAAAGAGAAAAGAAAAAAAATAGCTAAAACCAACCTTATTTAGCAGACTTTTGTTCAGTTTAATGAATTCTCTTGACCCTTTCCTAGATAGCATGGCTCTCACAAGCAGTCCCAGAACTCCCGCACTAACCAGCTTTGCTCACACTAATCACAGGCAGAGAAAGTGCTTCAGTTTGACCCCGGAACTAAAAACGTGACATCGCTGCTGCTGGAGGCCAAGGAGCTGGAGGCTCGTGTCATCATCCTTTCTGCCAGGTAAGGCAGAGCTGTCCCTTCCCCTCCCTGTTCTGATTTCTTCAGTCTCCTCTTTGCAACACTGCCAAGTGCTGGAGTCAGTGCAGATCATAGAATGATAGAATCATTAATGTTGGAAAAGTCCTCTAGGATCATCCAGTCCAACCCCAGTGGGCCTACTAAACCGTGTCCCAAAGTGTCACGTCTACATGTTCTTTGAACCCCTCCAGGGATGGAGACTCCCTGGGCAGCCTCTGCCAATGCTTAACCACTCTTTAAACAAAGAATTTTTTCTTAATATCAAATCTTCCCCTGGTGCAACTTGAGGCCATTTCCTCTCATCCTATCACTTGTTACTTGGGAGAAGAGCCCAGCACTCACCACAACACAACCTCTTTTCCAGAAACTGCAGAGAATGATGAGGTCTCCCCTCAGCCTCCTCTTCCCTAGGCTGAACAGCCCCAGGTCCCTCAGCTGCTCCTCAGACTTGTTCTCTAGACCCTTCCCCAGCTCCGTTCCCCTCCTCTGGATGCACTCCAGCACCTCAAGGTCTTTCTTGGAGTGAGAGATCCAGAACTGAACCCAGAATTTGAAGTGCAGTCTCATCAGTGCCGAAAGCAGGGGGACGATACTTTCCCTGCTCCTGCTGCCACACCATGGCTCATCCAAGTCAGGATGTTGGTGGGTACTGTGCCCTGCATGCTGCTGGCCAGGGAGCTTGCAATTACGGGCACGGTTGAGATTTTCAGCTGCCCTGCAAATTGTTAGCAGCTGCTGAAATAGTGATAGTTACTGATGATGCACCCTGATCCAACTGTAAAGCAGGGGAGTTGTATTGCCCCCATGCCTATAGATGTGGGTAATAAGGAATGACCCAGATTTGCTCATCAGTTCTGGCTGCTGAGGAATCCGATGAAACTGAGAGAAAGGTTCCCATTGGATCAAGGAAGTAGCCATCGCCCAGGAGAATCAGTTATCAGAGGGGGACTGCCTGGGGATGCGTTTTCCCTGGCACTGTCACCCTCTTGGGATCTAATACAGAAGAAAAGGGGCCATCCAGCACCTGGAGCCACATTGCCATTCCCTTCTTGTCGTTGCAGCGAGGATGATGCGGCCACGGTGTACAGATCAGCAGCCCTGCTCAATATGACGGGCTCCGGCTACGTGTGGCTGGTGGGGGAACGGGAGATTTCGGGCAATGCCCTGCGTTACGCTCCTGATGGTAGGCACCCACCAGAGGCACCCTCCTCACTGTCAACCAGGCTTGCAGGAGCCTGCTTGGAGCTGGCATTAGCAGCAACTGCCCTTCTGGGGACCCCTTGGGCTGGGAAAACATGATGTCATGGTTGACCCAAGCAAGTGGAGGGTTCTGCACGTTTCTCTCTGCTCCCTTTGCCCACATGGGGAGACAGCAGCCTGGCAGCCTTGGCCGTGCTGCCATGCCCCAAATACAGCTCAGTGGGGCTTTGCAAGCTGACCATCACCTGTGGAAAAGGCTTGGGCATTGCAATGGTGATGGAGTGTAGAGTGTCAGCAGACCATGTCCCCAGTCTCCCTTTGGCAGGCAGGATGGTGCCAGCCCAGCACCACTGCAGCCTCTACCCCTGCTGCCCCTGTCCTGAAGTTCAGGTAACTCCCCAGCTGCGTGCCAGGTGTCCTCAGCCCTTAACTATGGGGATCCCCAAACCCCGAGCATGAGAGTAACACTGGAGTGGCCAGAGTGCCTGGTGGTGATGACCTGCCTCTTCCTCTCTCTTCGTGGCAGGAGTGATCGGTTTGCAGCTCATCAACGGGAAGAATGAGTCAGCCCACATCAGTGACGCTGTTGCAGTGGTGGCCCAGGCCGTGCACGACTTGTTTGAGAAGGAGAATATCACAGACCCGCCGCGGGGCTGCGTGGGCAACACCAATATCTGGAAGACAGGACCCCTTTTCAAGAGGTATTTGGGAAAGGGTCCTGCTGGAGGAAGCAGAGGACCTGCTGGGGGAGAGCTGGAAAAGGTGGGAATGTGGAAAATGTGCAGGAGGGCAACGTGGTAGCTTTGCTCAGAGTATCTGTCACTAAAGCTTTGGGCATGTGGCACAGGACTGCTTGGACTCTCCTGCATGATTTGGATGTGAGGGCTACATCTCTCCTGGAAAACTAGCCAAGACATGGGCTCAGGCACTGTCCCCCAGTTTGTCCAGGCTCTTTAGGCATTATCCTGGTGTCTGGCATGAACTTAGTCCCAGTTAACCTGTGCTTGGGCAGCTGGGATCAGTATGCACAGGAATGTCTCCAGGAGAAAGGGGGCATGATTTTCTCCAGTCTTAATTCTGTGGGTGGAAGAGGGTGATATTTTTGTCAAATTGGCGCTCAGTGCCGTGGACATGTTTCTTGCTGAACATTTCAGGGCTGTGGCATGGGTCAGTGTGCTGCAAGCAAGACCTGGGAGCATGAGATCTCCACGCATGGGACAGACTGTTATCTGCTGTAGCAAATAGTGGTGCTGTGTTTCTGCTGGTAGAATCTCAGCAGACCAGAACAAAAGTGTGTTGGAACTTGCTGCTGTGGGCAGGGTGATCAGCACATGCTGCATGTGTTTCCCAGAAACCAGTCTTTGTGCTGCGTGGGGTTCTGCGCTGCATCACTGCAGATGCTGGAGTCACAAGGTCTTCTTCTGCAGGCTGGACCATGGTAAAGCAGCATGGCTCCTTGTGTGGGAGGGCTGCTCTCTGCAGTGTGCAACCTGACACCAGGGTGTTGTTTGGCAGTGGGATATTTTGCCAGGGATTGCTCTCTGTAGACATGGTTGTGGTGGCTGTGGAATCCCCTTTCTATAGATCTGGGTTCTCTTGAGATGGGACCTGTAAATCCTTAAGATTGTTTTAGAACAAATTATCACATCCTCTGCAGCGACACAATCTTTGGCATGAGCTATTGGAAGCTGTTCTCTATGGTGACTCTAAGTGGCTCAGGCTATTCTTCTGTATCCTCACTATTGTCTTTCCAGGGTTTGGGGGGCTGCTTCTCTCCTTGGTGATGCATGTGCATGCCTGGGGCATTACCCAGGCTGTGGTGGGCTGGTGCCAGACAGAAGCACTAGGAGTGGTGGCATTGACGCAGCGCCCAAGGGACACTCAGAGGAAGGTGTCCCTGGGTGCTGTGGGATAGATGATTCCTTAAGGGAGAGGAACTGATCTGGTGAAAACGAAGAGGTAATGACAGCAGGTGTGGTAGTGCAAAATTTGGGAAGTTGATCATCATGAACAGAACATAAGTAGCCTTGACTGGACTTCTATACGGTAATGGACATATGGCAGGCAACTGAGAGAAAGAATTTGCCTTTCAGGATTCCTCTTAGGTGTCCCAGTGGCCACAGCAAGTTTTCTAAGATGACTCCACTGTGTTTCTCTCCATAGGGTGTTGATGTCCTCCAAGTACTCGGAGGGTGTCACCGGCCGGGTGGAGTTCAATGAGGATGGGGACAGGAAGTTCGCCAACTACAGCATTATGAACCTACAGAACCGGAAACTGGTCCAAGTTGGGATTTACAATGGCAGCCATGTACGTGTCAGGCCTGGACAGGTGGGGGAATGTGTATGCTGAGGTGTCTACATGTGGCATCATCTCTGTCTCCTTCTTCTGGGATTGATCACAGGTCTTGACCAACGATCGGAAGATTATCTGGCCAGGGGGAGAAACTGAGAAACCTCAAGGCTATCAGATGTCGACTAAGTTGAAGGTAACAGCACGTGGCATTAGGGGTTGGCCAGTGTCCTCAGTTCTCTGCATGCAAGGCTGGTACTTTATCTGCCTCCCCCTTTCACTGCTGCCTCTGCAGCTGTCAGCAGCAATTGTAAACCCAGGGCAGCTGCCTTCTAGGAGAAGATATAGCAGAAGAGCATAGAGAAGGTACTAGAGGGTGTTCAGAGCTAGAGGACAAATTCCACCTGGACAAAAACTAGATCAGGTGGCAGGCATCCTTTGGTTTGGAGAGAGACAGCTGGAGAAGGGATATGAGAGGGAGCAGCAGAGAAGGGATGGAAGGATAAGGTATTCACCATTCTTTATCGCTTGGGAGCCAGAGGGCACCCAGCACAGGTTTGCAGGAAAGACAAGGATGAACTCCTTTGGCCGAGGCACAGTTCTGGAGCCCACTGCTGCTAGGCAGTGCAGAGGCCAAAAGGAAACAGGTTCAAAAGAAGATTAAACAAGTTGTGGAGGGTGGGACTGGTAGCTGAAACTTGGGGCTCAGGAAATCCCTGAAGAGCTGATGGCCAGAAGGTGGAGCTGACACTGGGAGAAGGTCCCTCCACTCTTCTTTTGCTTATGATGCCTTTCCCTTAAGTGTATCTCAGCAGACGCTTTAGTGACTGTATCCTGGGCAGGACAGTCTTGCCAGTCTGACCCTTCATTTGTCCTCCTCGCCAGGCAAGAGAAAACACACATTCCCACCAGCAGTCCTTATTCCTGAGGAGGTGGTGCAGACATGCTGGGATGCTGCTGTACTGGAAAGGTCCAGGGCAGGACCGAAACTCCTGCATTAGCTTGGCGAAGTGGGAGAGTGTTTAGATCACTATTTAGGGCACTGATCATAGAACAATGGAATCATGGAATGATCCAGGTTGGAAAGGACCTTAAAACCCATCCAGTTCCAACCTCCCTGCCATGGGCAGGGACACCTTTCACCAGACCAGGGTGCTCAAAGCCCCATCCAACCTGGCCTTGAATACCTCCAGCAATGCGGTAGCCAACACTTCTCTCGGCAACCTGGGCCAGGGCCTCCCTACCCTCACAGTAAAAAAAATTCTTCCTGAAGTCTCATCTCAATCTTCCCTCTTCCACCTTAAAACTGTTCCCCCTAGTCCTATCCCTGTGCTCCCTGATCAAGAGCCCCTCCACAGATACTGACTGTGCAGTGGCTCTCATCAGCCTGCTGTTAGGGAGAGGAACGTGAAAGTCTTTGAGGCTGAGGTGAAAGTGCCACACGAAGGAGGATGCTGATACAGCTATTCCTTGTCCTGGGTGCAGAGAAAGAAAATGTTCCCCATGATGAAGCCAGGTCTTGCTTCTGGGCTGAGCAGTCTCATGTGCTGAGGTGCTGAGGAGGGCACTATGACACATCACCATGCTTGCGTGGAGAGGGCAGCCCAGCTCGCCACCCAGGGTCACATAGCTCTGGAGGGGAATGGAGACAAGCAGGTGTTTGTGCTTCAACTTGCAGATCGTGACGATCCACCAAGAGCCCTTTGTGTATGTGAAACCCACACAAGCAGATGGTACATGCAGGGAGGAATTCACCATCAACGGAGACCCTGTCAAAAAGGTCTTTTGCACTGGACCCAACGAGACCATCCCAGGTAATTCCACCTGGCAGTGAGGGCAGCAGCTCCCCCAGCCCACCCAGCTGGTGGTGATCTATCCAAGAAGGAGTCCCCAGGGAGAGTGCTCAGGCACAGAGGAAGCCCACAGGATGTGGAGCAGAAAGATGACAGCACATTTGTCCCCCAAATGTTAGCTGTCAGCTCAGCCTCACAATAGTGCTCTGCAGTAACTGGGCACTACCATTCAGGTTTTTGACCCCAACAGATGACTTTCCCACTGTCTCTCTTCTGGGTGGTCTCCAGGCTGTTTTGGGGCGTTGCATCCCATCCTTCTGTTCCTCACATGCTCCGACGCTCTTTGCATTCTCAGGCAAGAGCAAGAAACCGGAGGCACATTAATACCTACTGCACTGGTGCTAAGACCACCAGTTTCAAACTATTTTGTTACAGAAAACCTGTTTCTGGATTTGGAGTGAGCACCTGGTGGGGAGTGCAAGCTGCTTAGATATGCCACAATTGCCCAAATCCACCTGAAGTTCATCCCCTTGGCACATCCTGCTTTCCTGTTCACAATTCCGCCCTCCAGCCCCGAGTTGTGTCCTGGGCTGTGTTCAACCAGATGGGTTCATTTTCATTGGGACACAGCAAATTAACGAGATCCCTTTGCCCCAGCTTGCCTCCTTCCTGGTGCTCCCCTTGCACCCATGGGCAATGGAGGCGGTGAGAAAGGGTGAGCAATACAGATGGCACTGCCTGAATAACAGGATTATATCTCGTGAAATCAGAGTCATGCAGGAGGCTGCTCTCACTGGGGACAGTCACAAATCCTGCATGGGGTTCCTGGCTAAGGGCTAGCTTCACATGTCCCCCCCATTTTCTCCTCCCCGCAGGCCGCCCCACCGTGGCACTGTGCTGCTACGGCTTCTGCATCGACCTGCTCATCCGGCTGGCAGGGGTGATGAACTTCACCTATGAGGTTCACCTGGTGGCTGATGGTAAATTTGGTACCCAAGAGCGGGTGAGTTTGGGCAGCCTGTGATGTCTCTTTGCTTGTATCGTGCCTTGAAACGCCCCTGAGCCTTTCTCCAGAGCAAGGGTGTGGTTGGGGTCAGTGCAGGGCACCTGCCACATGTATGTGTGTCCTGGCTGCTGGGGAACACGTGTCAGGGCAATGGGCTGATCCTGTGCTGCCTCTCTGGCAGGTTAACAACAGCAACAAGAAGGAGTGGAACGGGATGATGGGGGAGCTGCTGAGCGGCCAAGCAGACATGATTGTGGCTCCCCTCACCATCAACAACGAGCGGGCACAGTACATTGAGTTCTCCAAACCCTTCAAGTACCAGGGCCTTACCATCCTTGTGAAGAAGGTATGGGATGGGATGTTTTGTGGGCAGGGGGGTGTCCCTTGCTCCCCAGCCTGCAGACACGTCCCACATCTGCACCATGCTCAGCTTCCCAAGATGCTACCACCAGTCCACCTCAGGGCAGCAGCAAATCCCAGGCTTTGCTGCGGGATACCAGTCTCCACTTTGCTGGGTTTAATGATGGATCTTGGCTTGGCCACCCTGATCTTTCTTGTGTAGCAGAGCAGAAGGAGTTTGGACCAGGGTGGCAGATCTCTCAAGTCCATCCAGGTGGGCAAGGTGCAGGCATGATGGGTGCCAGCACTGTTCACCTCTCTCTTGTCTTCTAGGAAATCCCCCGCAGCACCCTGGACTCGTTCATGCAGCCTTTCCAGAGCACGCTCTGGCTACTGGTGGGGCTGTCAGTGCACGTGGTGGCAGTGATGTTGTACCTCTTAGACCGATTCAGGTGAGTGTGCTGGGGGCCGGAGGGAACAGGGAGGTGCTCCTGGGAACTGTCCCCTGCATCCCTGCAGTGTCTTGCTCAGGCACAGACCTGCAGCCCTTTGGGAGGCTCTTGCAGGAGCTAAGCTAAACCCACTTTCTCTGCTCCACCAGCCCTGGGCTGAGGTTTCTATCCTCTCTGTCTGCTGCTAATCTGAGATATAGGGATATGTGGGGTACACGGCACCTGGAGATGTGGGAATGTACCTGTCAGACCATGCACAGTGCTGGTGCCTGACCAAGGGGACCACCAGCACCTTGCTCCTGAGTTAGTGCCCTTTCTTGACCCCAAGGCATCTCCTCTGAAGGGAAGGGAGCCTGTGCCCCATTAGCCCTTTGCCAAGAGGTTCTTGCAGTTAATCTGCAGTGAGCCCTCCACGTTGCAGTGGGAGAAGCTTGAGCTGGCCAGGATCAGACAATCTTTCTGGCCCAGAGAGAAGCATGGTGGGACCTGTGTGAGACAGACAGAAGAGGTGACACGCAAGGCAGTGGGACCCAAGCAATAAAGAGCTGTTTGGGTCACAAGCATGGCCTGCAGGGCTGAGTGATGTAGGGCTGCATCAGGGCACTTAGGTCACAACAGAAAAGCCTGTGAACAAAGTTCAGGGGTATGAGAAGAGCTCTCTGTCTTGTTTTCCAGCCCATTTGGCCGGTTCAAAGTGAACAGTGAAGAGGAGGAGGAAGATGCCCTGACCCTCTCCTCAGCCATGTGGTTCTCCTGGGGAGTCCTGCTGAACTCTGGCATTGGAGAAGGTGTGTTGCAGCTCACAGCAGGACTGCTCCACCCTGAGCCCTGGTCCTGAGCCAGGGAGGCCACCGGGATGGAGGAGAAGCCTGTGCCTGCTTCCACTGCCTCATCTCTGTGGCAGGGCTGATGTCCCTGGGGACTCTGTTCAGTGAGTTGGTATAGCTCTTGTTCCCTGGAGTGGGCTGGTGGGGTGGCACACTTGTGGCACTCTTCATGTGGACCATCCTGCCACCCCTCCTGATCAGTGGTGGGAAATGGGTCCTTCTAGGGCTGCTTTTACTTCCCAAGGTTACCCACCTGCTCAGGGTGAGACACATCATACCCTGGAAGGACACATGGGGTTTTCTTGGTTTGGGCAATACAGGAGCTCCTTGCATGGCTGCAGGCAGAGCAGACAAATGAGGAACATCTGCAACTGCAATTGGTCTCACATGGGGTGGGTGCGGCTTGCCCTTGTCAAGCCCTTGTCAAGCCCTTGTTCTGCCAATCTGATCTCACCTCCTCTCCTTCCAGGTGCTCCCCGGAGTTTCTCTGCACGTATTCTTGGCATGGTGTGGGCTGGCTTCGCTATGATCATTGTGGCTTCATACACTGCCAACCTGGCAGCCTTCCTGGTGTTAGACAGGCCTGAGGAGAGAATTACAGGCATCAACGACCCCCGGGTAATGACCTCTCACTTGCTTTCCCCTTCCCTGCCCACCTCTAGGCACAGAAGCTGGAGATGCCTCCAGTGGGTATCTCCTGGCTCATGTACTATCACCTGTAGTACCCAGAACCCTGTCTGAACATGTCTGTGGGTCTGTGCCAGAGGACTGAGCCCTGGGTAGCTCTGCCTGGGCTGTCGCTGATGGGTCTGAGCCCCTGTGCTGGGTGGGACTGGAAAGATACAGGGATGGGTCAGCAGGGAAAACCTTGTCCAGAAACAGAATGTACCCAGCCAAAGTGCCTGCCAGTTCCTGGAGAGTCTGCACTAGCCGACGAGGAAACGATTCATTATGGATGAGTTATAGCTAATGAAATTGTCCCTGCGGTGCAGTCAATACTCTCAGCAGATACCATCATGCTTCAAACTCATTTCCTGCTCTGGCAAGGACACAGCCACAGCTTATCAGCTCAGGCATGCAGGAACATACCCCACAGCAGCACCGACCCACAGCATCCCATACCCTCTGCCTACAGAACTGCCAGCCCCTTGGCACCCACAGGCCTTCTGCATCTTCAGCACCATGGTATCACTGTTCCATAGCATCCTCTGCCCCACCACCAAGATCCCAAAGCACCCACTGCCCCACAGCTTCTTCATCTCTGCTGAGGATATCAAGATCTTCTCTGGGAAACGGGTCCCTGAAAGGGATAAGAAATTAGAAAAGACAATTTGGGGGTGAGCCAGTTTGTTTGATGAAGGACAGAAGAAATAGGAGCTCTACCCTTATCTTTCAGCTGCGCAACCCCTCTGATAAATTCATCTATGCCACGGTGAAGCAGAGCTCAGTGGACATCTACTTCCGACGGCAGGTGGAGCTGAGCACCATGTACCGGCACATGGAGAAGCATAACTACGAGAGCGCTGCTGAAGCCATCCAGGCAGTGAGGGACAAGTGAGTGGGACCAGCACCTTGTCTGGCCATGCTGGGAAAAGATTTGAGGGGCTACAGTCTGGTGGAGCAAGCAGGGCTGATATACACCTTGAGGGAGCTGCAGTCAAACAAGGACCTACCCAGTTGGTGCTGGGTGGGATCTTCCTAATCCTAGTGCATACCAGGTGTCTGGATGAAGAGCACAAGGTCTGTGTGGGGCTGTTCTCTCTTTCTGGCCTCTGCAGTAGTTCCTATGCAAGGCTGGGTGGCTTCAAAGCCCATGTAAGCCCCTCACACTCCTCCCAAGTTTTGCCAAGCCTTTTGCCTCCCAGCAGCACATAGACAGACCCTGCCGGGAGGAGGGTATTGATAATCAGTGCCTAAATGAGGTCTGGAAGCACCCATGGTGGCAGCAGACAAGGCGGGCTGCCCATCCTTACCTGTCTATCTTCTCTCCATGTCCAGCAAGCTCCATGCCTTCATCTGGGACTCGGCAGTGCTGGAGTTCGAAGCCTCCCAGAAGTGTGACCTGGTGACAACGGGGGAGCTCTTCTTCCGCTCCGGCTTCGGGATCGGCATGCGCAAGGACAGCCCATGGAAGCAGAATGTCTCCCTGGCCATCCTCAAGTCCGTACATGGTTCTTGACTTGGGGCTTGCCCCAAATGCTGCAGATTTTAGCACACAAGTAGCTTTGTGCCAGGCATTGCCATCCCCATCTTCCAGACCTTCTGCAGGGATGGGGGCTCTAGGGCTGCTGTTTCACTCCTGATGAAGGGGATATGCCTGAGTGGCTGGCTCTCAGGGCCAGAGCAGGGCAGAGCAGGGAGCAAGAGCCGTGCTTGGCCACAGGACCATAGACAAAGCTGGTGGGGAGCAGCCTGGGGGCTGTTCAGCACCAGGTCCCTGTGACCAGGGCGCAGGCCGCAGCCACAGGCATGGGTGCTGCCATTTCCCAGCTTCTCCCTTCGAGCTTAGCCTGCGCCACCCTGGTTCAATCTTCCAGGGGGTTTTCTTTCAGCTCTGGCTATTCCTGTTAGGCAGAGATATTTTAGGACCCCCGTTGAGTCCAACAAGGGTTTTTATACCAGCAAAGCCTGCACTGTGGGGTGCCTGCCATAAGTCAATCTCATATTACAGGTAAAAAGAGTTTTCCTTGTATTAGTTCAGAAATGCCAAACTCATTGCAAACAGAGAAATGTGATGGCAGAGCAAAAGCCAGCTGTCAAGCAGCAAGAGGAGAGAGAGGGACATGTAAGATTAATTTTACAGACAGACAGGGTCAGAATCCGCCAGGGTCCTGGTCAGGGTGCAGCTATGAAAGGCCTGAGAGAGAGGTTGGGCACAATGTGGAAGACACAAACAGGACCCAGGGTAATATAGGGAGCCATGGGACCCCATCTGTGAAGTAGTCTTACCATGGGGACGGGTGGCAGTGAACAGATGGGATTTGGGACAACAATGGGAGAAGCCTAGAGAGGCAGCAGGAGCCCTTGATGTCCTCCTAGGGATGATGGGGAAGCCCAGGGCTACAGGTGGCCCAAGAAGGTTGGGGGTATGTGCCTGGAACAAGAGGGAGGAAAAAGCAGGTGGGATCCATGGTGGGGCATGTGCCCTGTTCCCACCTCCGTCCCCAAAACCTGCTCAGGCAGAGATGAGCATTGCTGTTTGTATCCTCTCAGGCTGTGATACCAGGTTGCTGTGGAGTCCCAGCCCTCGCTGTGCACAGCAGGGAGCAACCAGGCAGCAGTTATTCCCGGGTTCTGATCTGTAGGTTGCTGATGGTCACCAGACAGGACTAGGGCCCAGTACTGCCTGAGATCCTGAGTGGCTGTGGCAGGTGGGGGGATTGCACAGCAGGGCACCAGGGATATAATTCATGTCAGCTACCTGCAGCTTCACACCCTCCGAGCCCTGCCTACACCCATCAGTTCCAAACCTCCCCTTGGGAATTGAGCTTACACATGGCTGGTTTTGGGAGCAGCCAGCCAGCTCTCTGGTTCTCAGACACTGGGCAGTGGTACTGGTGGCTGTAGATCCCTCCTCACACCTGTTGCACAGTGCATGTGGCTTGTGGCAGCACTGGCTGTGTGCAAGGCCAAGTGCAAACAAACGCAGTGTGGACACCCACTGCAGATACTCTCCACAAAAGCCATGCAAGCACATGCGTGTGTGCCTGTGTCAGCCAGGCATGCACAGCCACACACACCGTCAGCTCGTGTGCTTGCAGGCTGTAGACAAGTGCAGAGGGCATGAGGGCACAAAGAGCATGTGCCCCAGCTCCTGGTGCCCCGAGACTACTCTGTCCTGTCTCCTTGTGCTTTCAGATCCCACGAGAACGGCTTCATGGAGGATTTGGACAAGACTTGGGTGAGGTATCAGGAGTGTGATTCCCGTAGCAATGCCCCAGCAACACTCACCTTTGAAAATATGGCAGGTTTGTTCTGCAAACCTCTTTCTTCCTCTTCACTGGGTAGCCTGCTTTTGCTCCAGACATTCTCCTCTCCGGGGCTCTCCTCTTGGGCCAAAGCTCTGCTTCTTCTGGGTTTGTGCTTTCCTAGTGCTGTGAGGCTGCTGTGTTGGGCTTCAACCCCACTTTGTCCGAAACAACTCAGCAAAGCTTCCCCCTCCTTCCCTGGGGTGTCCTTCTCATCGGTGGGGCTGTCCTGCTTTGAACATTGCTCCCCTCCCTCTGCTCTGGCCAAACTGCGGCTGTCACAGTGAAATCAGAGCTGTCGCCAAGGCAGAGAGAGGGGAGCAGCAACTCAGGGGAGGCGAGAGCGGCCGTGGAGGCGAGCAAGGACCCTACTGCAGGAGCGATCTGGGGTGAGGGGCTGCCCCCAGCCCTGAGGAGCATGTCCCAGCTGGCCCTGGGCTGTGGCAGAGGCTGGAGGAGGATAATCCATACAGAAGGGGTTTTCTTGGTCCCTCTTCACAAAGACTGCGAATTGCCCCAGCTGGGCTCTCCCTTTGCAGCAATGTGGTGCTGCCAGTCCTTTATCCAGCCAACGTGGCGATGAGGGGCAAGGGGTATCCAATGGGACCCTGTCCCTAATGGCAACATGAGCCAGGGCAGAAGCATAAAGAGAGGGGCTACTTTGCTCTGTCTCCTTAAGACACCACTCCCAAAACATCAACCTTGAGGGTTGCAGACAGCCAAAGACAAGATAGGGAGCTCTGTGCATGGCAGTCCTTACTGATGGGCCAAATGGGAGCACCAGAGCTGGTTTTCTGGTGCAAACAACCCTACAGCCTTAGGGGATGGGGTCTGCCCTGGTGCTTGGTACAGTGCAAAGCACACCCCCAGCACTGCTGTAGCCCAACCGGAGCCCTGTGCTCGACTGAGAGGAGCTTGCATGGGCATTAGAGAATCATAGAATCATGGAACGATTTCCGTTGGAAAGGAGCTCAAAGACCATCCAGTTCCAACTCCTTGCCATGGGCAGGATCACCTCCCACTGGATCAGGGGGCTCAAAGCCCCATCCAACCTGGCCTTGAACACCTCCAGGGAGCGAACATCCACAACTTCCCTGGGGAACCTGTGTCAGAGTCTCCCAACCTTACAGCAAAACATTTCTTCCTCAGATCTCATCTCAATCTTCTCTCTTTCAGCTTAAAACTGTTCCCCCTCATCCTATCCCTGCACTCCCTGATCAAGAGCCCCTCCCCAGCTTTCCTGGAGCCCCTTTCAATACTGGGAGGCTGTTCTAAGGTCTTCTTGGAGCCTCCTCTTCTCTAGGTTGAAAAAATCCAACTCTGCCTGTCATCCAGCACCCCAACACCTTTCTGCCCATCACTGCGGGTGCCCAACCTGCAGAACCTGCCCTGCTTTGCTGCGTTCCCTTCCCCAGACCCTCCAGGACTGCAGGGGGATGGCGGGGGGACGCTGGGTTGGCAGATGCTCCTGTTGCTGAGCTTGATACCGAGGAAATGAAGTGTCACTGTGCAATTTCCATTTCCCCCTGTAACTTTCCTGCTTATTTCAGGTGTGTTTATGCTGGTGGCTGGAGGTATTGTTGCCGGGATATTTTTAATATTCATAGAAATAGCTTACAAAAGGCATAAGGACGCGCGGAGGAAGCAGATGCAGCTGGCGTTTGCGGCCGTTAATGTGTGGAGGAAAAACCTGCAGGTAGGACAAATCGTTTTTAGAGCAAATCTCCAACAGGTGCGTTTTCCATTCCTTCACCAAATCCGCGAATGTAGAGCTGTGGATTAGCATGGGGCCCTCTGTCAACCACCCCACACCCCAGTAACTCCAGCCAGGCATTACTGGGCCCCTGTCTTGTCCCGGAGAGCTATCCTTAGCCGATGCCATCTCTCCCGAGAGGTGTCGTGCACAGCTCCAACCAGGATGGAGACCTGGCCCAAATGCCCCAGTGCTGCTCAGGATGGGGACTCTGCTCTGCTGTGGACCATGTGCTGGAGCTGGCACAGCTCCTTTTACAGGTGCTCTGCCCTGCTGCCCAGCTCTGGCCACGCTCACCAGCAGACAGGAGTATTGATCCACTGCCTCTGATCATCCCTGTCCAGGGCTTGCTTGGATAAATGCTCCAGGGATGGTTTCCATTGCCTCCCCCTCCCTGCCTGTTTTCTGGGGTTATGGTAGCCCTTGTCATACTCAGGACTGACTCCAAAATGAGGTGGTGCGTGCTCTTGTCCTTTGGAGACAAGGACAACTCCCCACTCGGGAGCCAGCAATGCTGGTGCCTGTCAGCACCAAGGTTCCCCCAGGTCCCTTCCCCAGGGCCATTTCTCACCCTGGCTTCTCCCATCCCTGAAACACCTCCATGCTGCTCAGGCAGGGGAACCCGGGAGGCTCAGTGGTGCCTGGTAGTGGCACTGAGCCATGGGCACGTCCGTGGGCCACCAGCATCACACCTCCTTTACCCCATTGCTTTTGGAGCTGAGCCCCATGGTGCCCTCGAACCCCAGTTTAGAATGGCTGGAGGCTCTCTCTGAATTGCTGGGACTGCTTTTCTTCCTTTGGGAAGCAAACCTGCATTCAAAGAGAAAGAGATCCTTTAAAGCAGCTAAAGGAGGCTGCTGTTCACAGCAGAGCCAGTGACTGAAAGAGAGAGAACAAAGCTCGGGGACCCCAAACCAAGCCTGAAGCAATGGCCCTGCTGGAGCAGCCATGGCTGGGGTGTGCAGGGAGGGGGGGCTGCCCGGGTGGAAATGACTGGCCTGAGAGCAGCGAGGGGAAGCACGAGGCCGGGCTGCTGTATCCTGAGAGCTCGCTGGGTTTAGTTCACTGATGAGGGTCTTGGAAAAAGCCATATCTCGATATTTTTCTTTTTTTCTTTTTTTCTTTTTTTTTTTACTTTCTTTGCTTCCAAAAAAGCAGCAGCACCGAGGGGGTTAAGGCTGCTGGGACAGAGCACACTAGTCGCACTGCCATTTTTCACTTGCCAACCTTCTAGAAAATACTGCACTGGGTCCTTGGGCAGAGTCTGTGGGACTGTGAGCAAAGCATGCTGCCCTGTGGGGGTAAACAGCCTCATGGTAAAGAGCCGTTTGACATTGTAAGACTTTTCCACAGGAGGAAACGTCAGAGCACTAGTATCTGGTACATTGCTAGAAGGTAGGCAAGTGGAAAGATTTATTTGTTAAAACAAACAAACAAAAATGATGGTTTTTGGGATCACAGTTTTGCCATGGCTATTTCCTGAGATGCCATGGAAGAAAAAGACATTTCATTCCATTCATCTTGCTTTCCTTTCCGTTTGTGCATGTCCGCAAAAGAGAGAACTGAGAAGGAGGAGCAAATGTATCCCCGAGCATGCTCTACGCACCAGCGGGATACATTTTGGTTACCCCCGTGCGGTAGCAGAGCCAGACCTGGTCACTCCGTCCCCCGTCGGCAAGGTCACACTCATTGGCACGAAAGCAATTGGGGAGGACTCGTTCTCAGCACCCGCCGCAGAGCGCGGCCGGTCCCCACGGCTCGCTGCCCCCGCACCATGGCGGCTGGTGCTCCCAGCCTGCGCTAACCAGGTCCGACTCGCTAACACCAATGCCTACATTTTTCAGTTCTGTTTCTCTTTGAGTTCATCCCGACCCCGACGACATCACAGCGCTAACGCTTTGCTTTCTCCCTTTCTTTTCCTTATTTTTTCCTTTCCTTTTTCTTCCAGTTTCCTTGGTTCTTTTTAACCTGTTTTACTTTGGAAAAAACAAAACTACCACACCACCAACAACCACGTTCGGCTTTGCACAACTGCATCATTTGAATTTTTGGATACATTTTTTTTACAGAATATTCATACAATGACTTCTCTTTCAATGCAGTCCTCTCTCTCTCTTGTGGCACTAGGATTCAGCCTCAGAAAAGGCCCTGAGCAATTTTTTTTTTCTAGTGCTAGGAGCAGCATCTCCCCTCTCGGTCCAGCCAGGCTAGCGGTGGAAGCGAGGGGCAGGGAGCCAGGCAGAGCATCCCCAGGAAGCGAGGTCAGCTGTGCCGGCCTGGATGCAGACACCCAGGAGAGCAGGGCTACTCCCCAGAAGGGTTTCCAGCGCTCCAGACGTGAGGCCGGCCCTGTAGCTGTAGCAATGTGGCAGCCATGCTGTAGCCACGGGTCACGGAGGCCCTTGGAGGACTGGGAGTGAAAGGACACCTCCAGTAGCTTTCTCACCTAAATGAAGGACAAGACATGGGGCAGTGTTCAAATAGATTTAGCGTTTCCAACAACACACTAGAGATCTAATCACTTATACATATTCATTTTAGGATAGAAAAAGTGGTAGAGCAGAACCTGACCCTAAAAAGAAAGCCACTTTTAGGTCCATCACCTCCACCCTGGCCTCCAGCTTCAAGAGACGTAGGTCCTCCAAGGATACGGTAAGAGGAAGAAGAACAATTCTGCCCTCTCTCTTTCTCTCTCTTTCTCTCTTCTGCCATCCCATCGACTGCCACACACCCATCCCGAAGCTGCCAGTGTACATGCATAGCTCATGTTCGTCACCAGTCAGTCAGTGAGTCAGTGAGTCAGTCATCCCGTGTACCTGAAAGGATGCTGGGATCCTGGAGGGCAGGCAGGAGGTGGCTTGGAGTCCTGTGATGAGTTGGGAGATGCAACCGAGTTTTTGTTTTGTTTCTTTTATTTTCTTTTTGCCTGGATGATTTCTGATGTTTCTATCTGTGCTTCGCTCACCGTACTGGTGCTGAACTCTGGAAAATTATGCCTTTTTCTTTTTCTTTTTCTTTTTTTTTCCTTTTTTTTTTTCTTTTTTTTTTTTTTCCTTTTTTAATCCCTGTTCCTGAGTGTTCCTGTACCTGTTTGTCATTGTATGCCTAAAAATGATCACCCAGATTTAATTTGGGCACCGTTGTCACCTCACTAAGAGCCATGCGTGTCACATTCTCTACATGTGATTTTTGTTTGTGATGATTAGCATTCGGGACGTAGTCCTGGGCACAGGAGTGGCAGCCATCTCTGGTTATCGTCAGCAGTTATGCAGCTCTACAAAAGAGATGTAAAGGTTTGAAAGAGGAGGTTGTTAAAGACCCAACCTTGGTTCAAACTTGTATTTTCCGCCTCGGAGTAAAACTGCTCGCACGTAACCAGAGAAAATGTCCATGTTGCTGCCTCTAAAGCCAGCAGTTTCCAAATGTGCAAACGTGTCTGCTCGTGCTGGAGCTTCAGACACTCTTCAGCGTCAGGTTGGGCTGTTGGTCTGTTGGACTGAGCCAGTGTCCCTCTGCATGTTGCCGTCTGTTGTATGACACTCTGCACTGTGGCTACTCTGTTGTCTCGTGTGGCAGCGGCCGCTGCGTGTTGCCGCCCGACCTCCTGACGCGAAGGGCTTGCCCAAACTGCCTCCCCAGGGCGACCAGCGGGTTTCTGCCCAGGGTCACTCAAAGCAGGCTCCCCACCAGGCTGCCCGAGGCGTGAAGCATGGCGGGGATGGGGGGACAGCGGCGGAGCAGGGAGAGGCAGCCCCGCATGTCGGGGAGGCTCGACCCCGGCCGCAGGCTCGGGGCGCCTTGGGGAGCAGCATGGGATATTGCAGGGGGTCTCGGGGCCACGGCTCTGTAGGTAAAACGGAGTGGCTGACTTTGACATCAATGCAGGCTCCATCCCCAGAAGCTGCTGGAGCACACCTGGGACACAGCCCCAGGGACAGCTGAGCCCTCGGCCGGGCCCGGCTGCCACTGTCTTACACAAAGTACTCCTCTCGCTGTCACCTCGAAGCCTGGCAGGCACGGGGGTGGGACCCGTAGTCTTCCCACTCATCCCTCATGCCCCACAGGGAAAACCAGCATCGCTGTCTTCTCATGTGCTGCCTCCATACTCCTTGGGCAGCACCTCATCCCAGTGGTGACCTCATGTCTGGGGTCACCCCTCCCCAGTGCGGCGCCCCCTGAGCAGCTCCGCAGGAAGATTGCAGATGGTGTCTTGGTGGGCCGAGCCCTGACCAGGGGAGAGGAGACAGAGATGGGATGAATGGTGCAGGGGGAAGAGATGGGAAGAATGAGGAGGAGGAGGGAAGAATGAGGAGGAGGAGGGGCAGATGGGATGCACAGAAAAAAAGGGGAGGAACATTGCAGAAAGCTCTGCTAGGGGTTCCTCAGCATGTCTTGTAGACCTCCACATTTTGTTGTGTTTAGGAAACCAAGGGGTCTTCTGGGAGAGAGGGAGCATCATGTGCAGTGGGCAACCAGGGGGACTGGTGCCCACAGTGGGCACAGGAGAAGGAGAGAATTCAGGAACAATGGGGCAGCTGAAATTTGTCATCCCTGGTAGCACTCACATCACTCCCTCTTTGGGGAAGCACCCTGCCTGACCCTGCTTCGTGGTACGGCGTCGACCCTACACCACACCACTCCACAGCACTCTCTGCCCCAGGGGAGGAGCACCCCAGTGCCCTGAGCTGTCAGGTCCAGGGGCAACCAGCACCAGAAGTCCCATAGGCAAGCATGGGTCCTGGCCATACTCTTCTTGCCATATTTCTCACAGACAAGTTGTGGAGGAAGATGGCCCCACTCAGACCAGAAGATGGCCCCTGCTTTGGGGGCAACTGCACCTACAAGGCAGCTATGGGCAATGATGCCCCACAGCCCAGGAGTCTGTCCCGGTCCTCTGCCTGCTATGGGATTGAGGTCCCAGGTCATGTTACCCAGGGAACCAGTCTATTTGGGTCAAGAACAGGCAAATGGGGCCAACATTCAAGCCAACATGGCCAAGAAGGAGGCTAGAACATCCAAGGTCCAGCTACTGCAGGAGACCCGTGGTGGAGCAAGCTTTGTCGTGATGTTGGGCAGAGCTGCTGGCTGCTCTGTGGAGTGAGCGGCCAGTAGGAGGGTGCTGCCACCAGCTCATGTCACAGCCTGCCATTTGGTGCCCTCCATTTCCATGCAGTAGCCCTGGCTCAGAGACCCCAGTGCCCTCCTGCTGTGGAAGGCCCCATGAGTACGTAGCATGCTGGGACACGTTGCCTGGGGGTCCTTGTAAAGACAAGAAAGCAGCGAGGCGCTCTGTTTCGTGACGCTCAGCAGAGCCGCAGGCCCACACCAGGTCTCAGGTGGGCAAAGCCTGAGAGCCCATGGGGCTGGAAGGCCAGAATGACCCCAGCCCCATGGGCTCTCCTGGCTAGTGAGCAAAAGACACAAACCTGGTGGCCTTGCTTCTTTCCTTTTCGTTGTCGAGAGTTTTAAAAATGGATTCTGCTCTGCAGCCCTGCAGAATGGTCCCTCAGGAGTGCCAGAGAGACAGGCTGGCACCATGGAGCCAAGACAGCCCTGGGAAGCTACCACCCCACTCTGAACGTCCTAGCGCCCACCATCACCCGAGCTGCACAGCCTCTCCGCGGCACATCATCCCCACCGCCCCAGGAGGAGATGCATGTGTTCCCCATAGGCAGCTCCTGCAACTCGAATAGCACTCGCAGAGCTGACGTACTGCCATCCATCGCAGCCACCCACGATACTGCAACCCCACAGAAGCCATGTGAGATGCATAAACCACACAGACACCTTCCGAGCCGGCACATTTCGTACAGACACATAACGAGGTGCACACGTCCCTTAGCGCCCCCCTCCCCGTCCACCGCAGCCGTCATCAGCCCCCACAAAGCCACACTGCCAGCCCGTGGGCATCCCCCACCCAGCCACAGCATGACACACGTCCCACGTCACCACCAAGCGAGGGCCTGGCGCTGCCAGGCACTGCTTGCCCTGCAGCCATGGGGATGGTGCCAGAGCTGGTCGAGAACCGAGGGGGCTCATGGAAAAGGTCACCTTTTCAGTGAAGGATCAGCCGTCCCTAAGCCAAATGCTTCTTGGCTGAAAAACAAACTAGGTTTTGGCCCAAAAGAACCAAAAGTAGGACAAAGACAACTGCTCTTTTTTTGTTTTTTTTTGAAAGGAAAGTTGATGTTTTCTACAGCAAGATTGCATTTAACTGGAATCCTAATTTTTAACTGAAAAAAAAGAAACAACTAAAACCCCCAAGATTCTTCCAGAAACTCTTCCACCAGCCAGGGACTTCCATAAAAACCCAGATTAGGTTGAAGTCATTTTTAAAGACATATTAAGTTCTTGTCTATATTTTCTTCCTGGTTGTCATTTAAAGTTTTTGGTGCCTTCACTTCACTTCCATACCTTAACATGTTTGAGTCTCTTCTACGGTTAACATTGATTAATTTCTTGGCTTTATAATGTTTGGTTTGGGGATAATTGCACCATCCCTGTAACATATTTTACCCTAAATTACTGAAATGTGCTTCTGGCATTAGTTTTACTTTAACATAGTTTTGATATGACAATTTTCTTGCTTTTTTTTTTCTTTTCCTTTTTTTTTCTTTTTAATTTTATTATTAAAAATTGCATGCATGAACTCTACACAAAAACAGTAAATGAGAATGTTACCCTGTGATAACTCTGTGATTGGAGGAGATATGCTTTCGAATCAAAAGCCATGCTCTTGTATTTTAATTTTTCTGGCCAAATTCCCCACTTTGCTTGGTTATTTTAGCATTTCCCACCCCCGAGCTGTGCAGAGAGGCCAGAACGCCCCAGCCTGCCCTGCTGAACCTCCAGCTTTGCACCACAGCAGCCGCCTGTACATGTGCACCGAGGCTCACGCACACTCACACACACACACTGCTTCCCCCTCCCCACTGACGTCAGGTAGGGTATTTAACAAAGAGCCTTTCTTCTGCCCCTTCCATTTTGTATCTCAGGTTCCTCCTTCTTCTCTACCAGTGAGTCACCCAGCCTCTCCCCTCTCCCTGGTCACTTTTTCTCCCTGTGGGAATCAACCCCCATCCCATGAGCATACACCTCCCAGACGTTTGCTATGGAAAGATTGCCTTTAACTGGAATCCTCATCTACTCCAAGGTGGGGGTGGCTGCAACTATTTTTGGGAGAGGGGCCTTTTTTTTGTGGGCTGAGGAATAGCCACAAAAAAACTCCTTCCAGGGCAGCAGAGCAACTTTGGGATTGCCTCAGCCACTCTCTGCATTGTCCCTTAGCAAAGCAAGGCCACAGCAAGGTAATTGTCAGAGGCTCTGTTTTAGTCCTAGCCAGTTCCCTAAATGAATGAGTGATCCCAGGAGATGCTCCCTGGGTGTCAGCACATCCCCAGCATGGTACTGGAGAGACAGGAGTGTGGTGACTCCTGTCCCTGCCCCAGCAGCTCCTACTGAGGAGTCCTGGTGAAACACAAATATGGGCAGAGCAGGGCAGCCTCGAGGATCCCCCTACAAATGTTGGGGGACCCCAGCCCTCCCTGCAGCAGGAGGCAGGGCCACGCAGGGTAGCCACAGTGCCAGAGCACCGCGGGGGCCACAGTCGCCACTGACCAATGCAAGGCGGGTTACATCCCGCCACTGAGAACCCCCGGAACCCAGTGGAACAGCAGCCCTTCTGGGTAGCGTGGGGTAAATGCCAGGCAAACCTCACTGGAGAGGGTCCAAACCGCAGCACATGAGACCCACTGAGACCCTTTCCTGCCCTGGCACCCATTTAGGTCCCCAGACAGCAGCATGAGAGCATCAGCAGCAGGGCTGGACAGGGCTTCCGGTTCAGGGTTTGGAGTTAGGAGAGTAGAGCTGGGAGAGGAAGGAGGAAGGCAGAAAATAACCGCCCAGTTGTAAATTCCTGCCTGGCGAGGAAGGACTTTTTTTCTTGCCCATTGAAGGGTATTTCTGCTCTCCCTGTCTGCTTGCTGGTGAGATTGCAGCTGGGGAGGTCTCTCCAAGGCCCCCAATCCACAAGGAGTGGAGAACCCCAAATCCAGGCCACATTGCCAGCACAGGCTGTATTTTTCACATTAGCAATCGATGCTCGTTTATCACAAGCCAACCACACCACACATCTCCTCACCTGCATGAAAGGACACTCAAAGCAAGGTCACTCAAGCAAGGAGGTGAAACGCCCTGGCCTCGAAGCACAGCTTGATCTGGCACCAGAGAGATGCTGAAACCCAGCCAGACCCTCCAAACACAGGTTCAGCCGTGGGCTGGGCTGGTGAGTCACAGGCTTTGCCTTGTAGCTCTCCCAGAGCAGAGAGGGGCTTGCTCAGCAGGCGACGCAGCTGCCACGCTCTGCAAGAGCCGCGCCGCGCTCCTGGGCATCCTCCCTGCCCAGCTGCAGGGTGCTTGGAGAGTGTCTGCTACGACCTCTGCACCAGCCCGGATTGCACTGGGAAGGGGACCTCGGCCAGCAGTGGGTTTTGGGCCGTTGCGTCACCCCCAAGAGATATCCTGTAGGGACACATGGGATGCAAACAGAGGTGGGGTCAAGTGCCAGAACTGCCTAACACTTCTTTCTTCTTGTCTGTCTATTTGTGTGTTGCAGCAATATCATCCCACCGACATCACTGGCCAGCTCAACCTCTCCGACCCCTCAGTCAGCACTGTGGTGTGACCTTCTACCTGAGGGCCATCAGTCCTTACCCAACACAGTAGGAAGGCACAGCCAGGACTGCCTTTCAAGGGACACTGATGGGTTCTTCTGGGTGAGATGGGAGGAAAGCATCCTTCATCCATACACAGTGACTTCATTGTATATGTCCCTCTCTTCCCAAGCCTGCTGCCATGCTCGTGCTCCAGAATGCACGGCAGAACCAGGACACGGTTTGGGCTTCACTGTACAGAGATAATTGCTTCCATCCAGTGCTGTTGATGATCAGTATTACCACTGACTGGCTATGTGTGAGGGGAAAGGACTTCGGAAGGCTGCTCGTGGTCCCGAGTGGCTGGAGCAGCCAGTGCGGTTTGGCGGGTCAGGTTCCTGCAGTGCCAAGCGACCCTCATCTCTGTGGCAGGGGCTGGAAGATGTGTGCTCAGCTCCTCACCAGGCAATGAACCTCCTGTTCCTGCCTCCCACCAGCCTGTGATCAAGGCCCATGGCTACAACTCAACACCTGTATGTGATCTGTTTGCAGCAGGAGTGCTCCCAGCCCTGCAACCCATGCTCCTGTGCTAGATGTGGTACTCTGGAGCTCATAACATGCTGCCAGCCAAGATCTTGGCTCCCCATCTTTCCTGCACTTGAAGACAACCCCCGGACCCGGCCATGGCCAGCATGTAGCTCTCACACCACGGTTCTCCTGGCCAGGAGCTTCTCTGTGGAGAATCGTTCTGGATGGTTGCATCTACCTTTAGCCAAGCTCCACACTGCCTCAGCACCAGCAATGCAAGGAGAGATGCAGCTGGCCACTCAGCCTGCCTGCAGGGTCAGGGCATCACAGTAGGCACTGGCAACTTCCCTGCCACACTCACCATCGGCACGAGCTTGCCAGCAGCAGCCCCAAAGCCCCAGCTCACATGGCTGCATCTGCCTGAACCTGGAGACATGGAAAGCCAGATCCCAGCTCAGGAGAAGAGAACCGAATGAGACTGGTTGATGTTGTTTTTCCCCTCAAGCTTACGTGCCCATGTGCCAGCACCCCTGAGCACCCTCCTCGTGGGCACTGTGAAAGGGCACGGAGACACCAGCGTTGGGGAAGCGTATGGCAGCAGCCAGGTTGGTGATGAGAAGCCACAGCACGCGCACGGGTAACTTTGCATCCCTCCTCCTGCAAAGGCAGAAAACCCACCCAGCAACACGAACTGCCTTCAACTTGCCCCAGCTGGGGAGACAGGGCAGGATTTTCAGACGGCAGCTGAGGTCTGTGAGCATCATCCCACTGACTGCAGTGGCTCCATCAAGTCCATCTCACTCCAGCTGAGAAATTGGACCCATTCTACTTTATACGTCAGTGTAACATTAATATCAAGTTTTTGCAAGAGCTCAGTAAAGTCTAGACTGGATCATGAAGTGGTTTATTCCAGTGCTGTGTTCTTCTTTCGGTCTCTGCCATCTGGCAAAGCTGGCATGGAGCCCTCTGCTGAATCAGATCCTCACCTGGCACCGCTACAGGGTTTGCAAACTGTAAAATGTGGAGGGAAGGGGAGGGATGGAAAAACCAGTGGGGAGAAAGGCCAGGAGCTGTGGGGAAGACTGGGACGGAAAGGGTATCACTAGTCCAGGATGCCAAGGTGATGGGCAGGTCTGGCTGTGGAGGGCTGGGGACAGTCTGAAACTGTTCTAATGCCAGCATCATTCCAGTTGGCTCTCAGATACCTCCATCCAGGGGAAAACAGTACCCTGACACTCATGCACCCCAACTCCAGGGAGCCAACATAGGGCACTGCCAGTGAGTCTGCCCTTGGGAACAGAGACCGGCAGCATCTAGGAAGTCCCTGCACATCAGCCCATCCACAGGGAGGTGTCCTGAGGGATTCTCAAAAACAAGCTCTCCTAGGCTGAACTGCAGCAGCATCACTCATTCATGATGTGCTCCTCATGAGCTGAGACCACCAGCCCAATCTCCATGGGGGTCTCAGCCTCAGGATAATCAGGGAGGAGGAGCAGGACTCAGGTGCTCACACAGGATGACAAGCAAGGTCCTAGCTCCATATAGGAAGCCCAGACCTTCTCAGTGAGGGCCAAGTTCTGTCACTAGAGAAGCCCTGGGATTGCTGGCATTACTCCTGGGAAAGGCACCGTGTAAGGGGCTGGTCCTGGCAGAGCTCCTGCAGCCATTCCAGGTGCAGGGATGGTAGTGCTCAAGGAGGTGCTGCTTTCACTGCCTCCTTGCTGAGGAAGGGCACCTCAGGAAGAGCCGAGTGGGAATTGAGCATTGTGGCAGCTCGCTGGGTTGGTTTGTCTCTTGAAAATAAAAATAGGAGCAAGCCACAATGGAGGTGACATTTGGTTTATTCTCTACATGATTTATTGAACTCTTGCCAAGAGCTTGCCAAAGGATGCATTGACACTGCACCCCACACACCCCCACCCCCACCCCCAGTCCCTGGTTTGTCCTGCAGCTCTTGCATGGGCAGGAGATAGGGAAAAGAGGGAGGTAAGAACTCATGTCCGGAAGGGCTATTTCTCTACCTGAAGAAAATGTTCCATCACCTCAGCTTGTGCTTTCCTCTTGAGTTCAGCTCCAGCTCCTTCCACGTCATCTCCCAGCACAATCACCAAGCATTTCCATGCAATGCGGGGGAGAAGCATTTCTGCACGGAAGAGCAGAAAGCAGCAGCACAGGGAGGAGCAGGGGCAGTCCCAGCCCCTTTTTGTGGGTGATGGGAGGGGCGGCAGCAGCAAAGGCTGCAGTCTCTGTGCTGTGAATCCAGACAGACTTCTTTGTCCCCACCTCCATCAGTGAGATAACCTGAGACCTTGGCCTTGGATGAGTTTTAACCTAGGGGAAAACTGCTGGGGGAGTCACTGATTACCCTCACCCATCCTTTTGCAGCCCCTTTGCTGAACCACATCAGTAGGAGCTCGAGGCTTTGTGTATTTCCAACACTCACCCTAAACCTCCCTAAACCTCAACCTCATCCCAAGTCTTGGTTGCTGGTTGAGCCTCCCCAGCATTAGAAGCCCTGTCTCAAGAGAAGAAAAAATTTACCAAAGAAACACTTTTTGTAACCTGCCCCGTTCTTGGGCACCACACAGAGGAGTCTGGGGCTTTCTGAGTGCCCCAAAAGCATCTGAAGATCTTCAAGTGTCCCAAAAGGCATATGGAGGTCTCTAGAGCACATCAAAAGGCAAACCAATGACTGTCAGGACACTGAAAGCCAAATGGATGGTGTTTGGATGCATGAAAAGCCAAGCCAAGGGGTCTTGAGGGCATGGAAAGGCACACTGAGGCCGATGGTGTCACTGACTTGTGGATGCGGAGTGCTGGGGGCACCAAAAGACCTGAGGAAAGGCACTCAGAGGCTCTTGAGCTGTGCCAAAAGGCAAACAGACATTCCAGGACTGCACTGAAAGGCACCTGGAGGAGTACGGTGTGTCCTGAGGTGCACACGGGGGCTCCTAGGATGCACCAAAAGCACACAGAGGCATAGAGTTCATCCAGCAACACACCCTGAGGGCCCTGGGCAGCAGAAGGGACAGGGCAGAGTGAGCTAGAGGAGAGAGACCACCTACTCCCCACCCCAGGAAGGGGATTTGCAGGGCTCAGGGTGGCCTGGGGGAGCCTCCCAAAACATGCAGTACTGCTGCGGTCAGACCATGCCCTGCAGCTGGGGAGCCTTGCTTGGGGTTGTCTTGGGGGACTGTGAGAGGTGGAAGAAAAGTGATTTGCAGGCCCTGAGTATCCTCTCGCTGGTCCACAGGGGAACGTTCACAACAGGGGGAGCAGGCAGCTGGAGAAGGGCATGGACCACAGCCTGCTCAAGGCTAAAGCCTGGTCACCCTGACTCAATGGCTACCGCAAATGTGGGATCTCCTCCAGAAGTGGGGGTCCCTGCGCAGGTTGTGGTAAACCACTGTGATGGAGCCCATGATGGTGCAGACGAAGATGCTGGCCATGAAGGAGAACGGTCCAATTATGAAGAAGGCAACGTAGTGCTGGGCAGGCAGTGAGGTCTCCTGGCATTGCCTGAAGGACTCGTTTCTGAAGTCCAAGACTGGATGCTTGTTCAGCTGCTCCGGGACTCTGCAGAGGAACGAATTCTGCTCTGGAAGAGAAAAGGAGTGCTGATGGGCACTCTGGGCAGCTGAGACAAGGCAGAGGGGATGGCAGGTCTTTGTGGGACAGACAGGACCAGGGCAGAAGAACAGGGGCCAGGCTGGCCAAGATGACCCTAGGCAGGGCACAAAGAAGGGCAGCAGTAAGGGTTAAGGGTTTATCTACATCCTGCACCCTAGGAGGGGGGATGGGGCAGGGAGGTAGGCATAGTGCTGAAGGGGGTACTGGAAAATGGGTTTGGGGGCAGGATAGAGTGGGACAGAATGTTAAGTGGGGCAGGCAAGGTTTTGAGCTTAGTTCCCAAGGGACAGACATGAGGAATAGTGAGCAGCCAGCACGAGTGACAGGTGCCCACCCAAGCAGGGACCAAGCAGGAGCGGGTGGCAGCAGAGGGAGAGCTGTTTCTCACCAGGGTTCACAGAGGAAGAAATGCAGGGTTAGACCCATGTTCATAAAGGCATTGAGGAAGGGGCTGAAGGCACCGAGTCTTGGTGATGCCCACCACCCTAACACACAGGCTCACTTTGCCCCCTTGGGTGCCCATTGCCCGGCACGCCAGGACCGCTGTCACTGCTGGGAACAGCACTGAGTGCCTGTCATGAGGCCACTGCCCAGACTTCCTTTCCAGGCAGTCCCTCCTGGTGACCAAGGACCGTGGGTGGGCACCAGGGATGCACCCACCCAAGCAGACATAGAAGCTGCTGTGGCCTGAGGACAGGTCCTTGGGGACCTTGTTGTATCCAAACGGACATCAACAATGCAAGCCCACAGCAAGGGCGACGGGTGCATCCTCAGACCCAACAGCATGACCAGCCATCGTGGAGTGGATGGGGGTCTTGGGGACATGGTCCTCTGGGCACTCACCTCGCACTTTTTCCCTGTTGTGACTGAGCCAGCGCCAGAGGGGCAGGATGCCGCAGCTGCACACCCAGGGGTTGTCCTGTAGGAAGAGGGCTTGGAGCTGGGGCAGGGCGCTCAGCACCCCGGGCTCCAGCTCCCTCAGTCTGTTGCTGCCAATGTTGAGCATGACCAGGCTGGTGAGGGGCAGGAAGGTTTCGGGAGTCAGCATGCTTAGGTAGTTGTTGCTGAGGTCCAGCTCCTGCAGCGCCCCGAGCCCTGCCAGTGCCTGGCTGTGGATCAGCACCAGGCGGTTGTGGGGCAGGCTGAGCCGCAGCAGCCCCGGCAGGGGAGGGAAGGAGCGTGGCCCCAGCACGGTGATGGAGTTGTAGCCGAGCCACAGGGCGCTGGTGTTGGCTGCCAGGCTCTGCGGCACCGCACGGAGGGCGTGCTCGCTGCAGTCGGCCTCTCCCGAGGAGCAGCGGCACACGGCAGGGCAGGCTGGCGAGGGCAACGGGCACAGGAGGAGCAGCCAAGCCAACACGGTGCCCCTCCAGCTGCCCATGGCTGCCCACCAAGGTGGTGAGGGTTCCTCCACCTCCGGCGCTGGGATTCTCCAACAGGCAGGATGCCCAGTGCCTGTTGCCTTGCCCAGCACCCTGGGATAGGCCGGGTGTCGCTGGGTGGAGGTGCCAGGCAGTGCCCGGCTGCCAGGGGAGCGGGTGGATGTGTTGGGCTCCCTGCAGCCACACACATTCCCCTGCTCACCTCCACTCTGTCTGTAAACCCGGAGCCGGCTGAGCTCACGGCCCAAGTTTTCCTCAGGGTGGAGCTGCACTTTTTTCAGCAAATATTTTTGCAGTGATGACTGCCCTGGCAAGGTGCAGAGCCGTGCCCTCGTCCCTCCCTCTGCCAGGCACCGCTCCAGCCAGGTAAGCAGCCAGATCTGGGCAGCCTGGAATTAACTGCTTGTGGGCACCAGGTTGGAGAGCTGCAAAAAGCAAACCCAGCCATGTCTCTTGGCCTCCATCCTCAAAACCAGGCATCTCCCATGGTTGTGCTGCCTCTCCAGCCATGTACAGAGGAGGGCATGGATCAAGGACCTCTGTAGCTGACTGGGGTGGGCCAAAGCTTCAATCATCTCATCAGCAGATCTAACTCCATCTTTTGTGCTGGCCCACCGTGCCCAGAGGTTTTCAATGGGGAGCTCTGTTGTCACAGGCCACCTGGCTGAGCTCAGCCCTTGGTTGGGCTCTGCTTGGCCCTGGAAGGAGACCACAAACCATTACCAAAATGAGGAGAGTTGGAGTGTAAGTCCCATGGGCCACGATTCTCCTCTCCGACAAGGTTACACGCCTGGGAGCATACGAGGTGACAGCCAAGAGTTCCCAAATGAGGAGGTGGGGGAAAGTTGAGCTCACTAGGCTACTGCTGCCCCAAACATGTTTACCCTTGCCCCTGCGTGGCAGCACTGGTTCGAGAGGGCTCAAAGTCTGCCTCCACCCTGTTTACACCTGCAGCCCCACAACAGAAGGTTGGAGAAGAGAGGTGGCACCTCCCAGCACCCACCATCTCAGGCAGAGCTCAGCAGACACCGAGGCACCAAACTACATGGTTGGTGGCACCTCAGTCCCCCTGTAGCCCAGCACGGGGACCTGGAGCAGGGACACCATCCTCCACTGACACTCTCGCAGCTCCTCTCCCATCGGGGACTCCAGTGCTCTGAGTCCTGGAAAAATCCCTGGCACCTCTGCCTCCCGGCCTAAGGGCTGGAAGGGCAGCGAGGCAGTGCGTGCCAGCACCCCAGGCCAGGAACAGGATGTTCCCAAATCTGGGGCAGAAGGAGCAAGCAGGCGGTTTATTAATAGCATCCAGAGGAGCTTTGGTTTGTTTATCTGTCCTGCAGCAAACTCGGTTTGCTGCATTAATCCCCATCTGGAAATAATTCAGAGGAATCCTCCAGCCCAGCCCAGCCCTGAAGCAGGGCACAAACCTGCAGCCACGTGGAGCTGCAGAACCAGCTCATCCTGCCAGCAGCTGTGGGTTATGAGGGGACTCACATTTTTAGGGAGTCGTGTCCCCAAGTGCTCTTCCTTGTCAGGGTTTACCTTGTCCACTGCCTGCAGCCATCTGAAACCAGGTGAGAAGTCTAAAATTCATTGAATAAAACCCCGACTAATAAAAGCAAGGCTATTTCCAGCTTTTTTGCTCAGAGAGTGTTCCTCCAGCAGCCCCTTACTGCACACCCCCAAGGCATGTGAGGCAAGAGAGACATCCCCAATGCCCTTCTTGCTGGGGACACTGTCCAAGCACAAGGCTGGTACCGGTTGTGCCTGGCCCCACTCCTGATTTGCATATGCCCTGCTGCAATGGGAGGCTGGTGACCCTTTGGGCTCTCAAACCCCAGCAGAGCCACCACCACCCCTTCTCGCATGCTGCCAGTGCTCAGCAGAGCATGGATCCCTCTCACTGTCCCCTTTTCTGGAACAGGGTATCCATCACTTGGGGTCCCGTCCCCAGACCGGGCTGCACCTGCCGTGCCCTACAAGCCCCTCTGCAATGCCTCCTCCTGCGAGGAGCAAAGCAGCCTTGGCCCCAGGTTCATCACCGGGAGAGGCTGCTCTGAGCATTCACGTGCAGGGGCAGCTCTGGGGTCTGTGCTGACTGATGGAGGTGTCCCCCAAGGCATGGGGCTCAGCATCAGCCCTGTCCTGGCCAAGAAGTATCAATCAGGGTGCCCAGCCAGCACCTCAGGATTGTTCCCAAAATGAAATGATGGAAAGGCAGATCAGCTCCTTCAGAGACTGACTACTGCCTGGGAGCAGCAGAGACATGAGCAGAGACAGGCAGCAATGGCCAAGTTTCACAGCTTGGTTTTGGTGCTGGGGGGATGCAGTGGAGCAGGGGTGGGAGCAGGGGGGCCAGGACCTGGGCACAGGGACAGGGAGCCATGGGGTTTGTCACCCTTCACCTTTGGGAAGGTGGGACCCAGTGTGCTGGGCTGAGTTCTGCTGGCACCTTTGTAGGGACCTGTGTTTGGGGTAGGGATGGGCCCTTCCCAAACCTTTCCCACCACCCACTCGTGGAGTATTTGATATGAAGATAGAGATGAATGTGCTTTGAGACTCCGTGTCACCTTGTATCCCATCCCTGAAGGCTTTAATTTATTGCATATTTCCATGTAATTAAAGATCTGAGGCAGGCAGGTGCCCACCCCATGGAGTCCCTGAACCACACCATGCTTCTGCTGTCTCCCCGGGCACCTCTGCCATGGGACATTCCTGGTGCTCCTGCTCCCATGGCTGGAGTTCCCCAGGTTGGGCTCTGGCTGGGAACGCTTCAGTGCGCATTTATTTTTGGCAGGTGACACCAAGTGGCAGAATTGTGCATGGGCACTGTGAGTAGTGTGGGTGCTTGTGCACGGGATGCGTGCTGTGTGTGGGAAGAGTGCTGTGCATAGGATGTGTGGTGTGGGTGCTGTGGTGTGGATGTGTGGTGCATGGAGTGGGAGCAGTGTGTGGGGTGGGCGCAGGACTCCTCTGGCTGTAGTCCTGGCACCCAGACCTGGGGACAGCCAAGCACCAGGACTGCCTGGAGGGCCCGAGGTCACTGATGGCCCCAGAGAGGTGCAGGCTGGGGTCGCTGCTGTGCCCCGAGGGTCATCCAATAGTGCCTGATGCTGGGATATTGCAAGAGTTCATAAAGCACATGGAAAACAGATGCAGAAAATGGACTCTAAGGAAGGACTGCAAGAGCTGCTGAGGCAATGCCAAGCACTACCCAAGACCTGTATTAACACCACCCTAGTGCACCCCAGTCATCCCCATGTGGCCTCAGTTAACCCCACACCTGGCTGTTGGGCCTCTCATCCTTGCAGCCCTGTTTGGAGCCAGGCAGGGAAAGCCACACATAGACATGACCTGGAAAACCAGCAGAGGGGCTTCTGTCCCAGATGAATGTAGGTGTGCAGACAGAGAGGTGGGGAGATGGGTAGACAGGAAAACCAAACCTGGCTCAAGGCATGGATCACAAGGCCAAGCAGCAGCTCCCATGGGCTCTGTCAACTGCCCAAGAATGTCTTGTGCAAATGTCAAACAGAGCAAACACTGAAAGGACAGCAATCTGGCAGGGCAGGTTGCTTCTCCCTGTCCCACACCCACCCCAGGCAGGGCTTCCTCCTGGTCAGCCTGAGGCTTTCTGACAAATATGACCAAGACATGAAGCCCAGCAGGGCCAACAGAACATTGTTTAATATGCATCAAGCTTTCAGGGTGTCACACGCTCCCCGGAGCAGCCCTGCGTCGCTGCCTTGTGCCAGGTTCCTGAGTCCCCTGCCTTGGGAATGCTTGGTGGGGACATCCCTGCTTGCAGAGCCACATGCACGGAGCAGCCAGGCATGAGTAAGCCCTGACCCAGGGACCAGGAACATCCATGGTGGATGGACCAGGTTTCTGAGTCGTCAAAGGGACAAGGTGGGTAGGATGAGGGAGTTGGGACATCCTCATCCACACATACCCCACCCATTGCATGCTAAATGCTTGTATAGGATGGACCACAAGCCCTGAGCAAGCTGAAGCCCTTCCCAGGCTGCCAGCACAACCCCAGTGCTATGTCCACATGCAGGTCTGGGGCATGGCATGGTGTCCCCAAAAATGGTCCCAGGCTGCACTCCAGGAGCTCAGCTGCCCACGCACCACTGGCAGCCCCCTCCTCATGCTCACCCCTGGAAAGCTGCCGTCACTGCACAGCAAAGGCACGGTCGGCAGCAGCCACGTCGGGGGAACGGCGCCGGGGGCACCGCGTCTTGGCACAGCCCCGCCGGCTGCTCGGTGACCGCCTTCTCCTTGAAAGAGCCCTTGGTGGCTGTGTCAGGCTGGGACTTGGTGGCCACCCGGGGATGCTCCTTGTCAGCCTTGACAGCAAGGAAGGTGGCCAGGTCGAGGTCGAGCATGGTGACCCCGCCGCGTGGCGTGGGTGTGTTTTGGCGGCACTGCGGGCAGGGGATCCAGCGCTGCTCGTTGGCGACGGCGTCGAGGCGCTTCAGGCAGGCTTGGCAGAAGGTATGGCCGCAGTAGAGCCGGCGCGGCAGCCGCCCACTCAGGTCGTAGGAGGAGTAGCAGATGATGCACTCAACTCGCTGGCTGCCGTGGCTCGGGGTGAGCGAGTGCGCCCCGACACACGGCCCCACGTCCTCTGCCTGGGACATGCTGGGGAGGGGAGAGTGAGAGGAGCCAGAATCACCCCCCCCCCCCGGCATCCCATGCCTGGCCTCCCACCTCCAAGTGCATCTGACGTGGGAGAGATGGGGACCAGCCCCACGTGGTAGGTTCCCAGAGGCATCAAGCTTCCTGCCCACATCCTTGCCTGCTGCCTGCCCACCCTGTGGCCATCCCTGCCTGAAAGAGCAGGATCCTGACACTGCAGTGGGCTCTCTGTGCATCCATGGGGGATGTGTCTTCCCCAGTACCATGCTGCATCCCTGCTGGGAGCTCTGCCAGCTCTGCCAGCCCATGGCAAATAAGGGCTAGCCAGACCTCAGCAGCCTCATCAGGGCTGCCTGGGCCCTGGGTTGGTGGGGAACATGGGGTGGGCAGGAGCGTGTTGGCCGGGTGGGCAAGGGAGCCATACCCAGAGGACCAGGCAGCACCACAACCCTGCTCCTCGCCAGCCCTGGGCTGTGGCCCAGCCGTCAGCAGCAGATGACACACACACAGGCTGACAGGCAGGAGCTGAGGAGCCCAGCTTCATCTTAAGCGGGGTCTGGTACTCACCAGCATATTGGCAAACCTCTCCTGGAGGCCACCAAGACCCCACTCCCTCTCTGCAGGTGACCTCAATCATTTTGATATACATGGGCATCTCCTCTCCTCCCCATCTCCCATTCCTACCTGTCCCCAGGTGTTCCTCCCAGGTGCTCAGGAACGGTGGCAGAAAGGCTGTGTCGTCCTGAGGGTCTTCAGCAGTTCCATGGGGAGCATGGAGGGCCTGGGCTGCCAGCAGCTCCCCAGTCAGATCCCGGTGGCTGCTGGTGGCTGTGGCAGCGGGAAGGGGCTCACCTTTCAGGGACAGGTAGGCTATCGGATCTGCTGCCGGGAAGCCAAGCCTGGGAGGTTGAGTTACACACACCCAGATAACAAAGACTTCTGAAATCTAAGCCCCAGGAGGCATCATTAACCGTCCCTCACTGCTTCATTAGCAGAAGAAACCTTTCCTGTGAGGCCAAGGAGCTCTGGGATTCACCGTGTGAGGAGAAGACTTGGATGGCAGCTGTGCTTGGGCAGCAGAGGTGCAGTCCATGGCTGGTCTGAGCTGGTAGTGTCCATGCATGGGGTGATGCTCCTCGTCTGGTGCCTGGGGGATATATCCATGACCCCACAGATGTGGGGATATAAAGATATGGAAAGGTTGGAGCACTTCTTATATGAGGACAGGCTGAGAGAGCTGAGCTTGTTCAGCCTGGAGAAGAGAAAGCTCTGGGGAGACCTTAGAGCAGCCTCCCGGTACTGAAAGGGACTCCAGGAAAGCTGGGGAGGGGCTCTTGATCAGGTAGGGCAGGGACAGGATGAGGGGGAACAGTTTTGAGCTGAAAGAGGGGAGATTGAAAGGAGATCTTAGGGAGAAATGTTTTCCTGTGAGTGTGAGGAGGCTCTGGCACCTCTGGTTGCCCAGAGCAGTGGTGGCTGCCCCATCCCTGGAAGTGTTCAAGGCCAGGCTTGATGGTGTTTTGAGCTCCCTGATCCAGTGGGAGGTGTCCCTGCCCATGGCAGGGGGGTGGAACTGGATGGGCTTTGATGTCCCTTCCAACCCAAACCATTCCATGATTCCATGACTCCATGATCTGCAGGCTCTCAAATCGAGTCACCCTCAGCTCTGATGCTCACCATCAGTCTGGGGAGAGCCCAGCACCCCTCAGTGACAACTGCAAGGTTCACGCTGATGCATGCCCCGGGGAGGTGACAGCACCGGAGTGGTGACAGGCACAGTCCCACAGTTCCTGCACAGTCCTTGGGCCGCAGCAAAGCTGCAACACCTGCACTGAGGGTGTTCAGAGCAGGGGAAGATTTAAACCAGGGAGTGTGGTAGGGGGAGAGAACCTGGACTCAGGATCCTGGAGGAGATGAGCACATCCTGGAGCCAGGGCAGGACTGCCAGGGAACCCAGCAGCAGTTCTGGGTGGGAGCAGGAGAGGGCAGCAGCTCCTGCACCAGACAGCAGCAGGCAGCAGCGCAGCAGGGTGACAGTCAGTGGTCTCTGTGCTGCTTTCAGTAGCCCTCGGCCGTGCCTCCAGCACTCCTCGGCAGCAAGGGTTGGTGGGTTTGGAGGCTGAGACCCTCATAGGGTCATAGGGCTCTGTGTAAGCTCTGTACCCCTCGATGCTGGTGCTCAGGACCAAGGCAGCAGAGCAACCTTCTGGGGTGCTGTGGCTGTATCCTGACAGGATCGATACATCCTCTGCAACAGGTTTCCCCAGGCAGCCCTTGGGGTGTCCACGCCCATGGGTGCCCAGGCATGGGTGGCAACCCACGGCAGGGTTTCACCCTCCCCTTGCTGGGATGGTGGTGGGCCAGGGCTTGCAGAGTGGGTGGCCAGGGCTGTGCAAGGGACCTCAGTTTTGGCCAAACCCACTGACTGAGGTGAGGGAAAGGGCTGTGTGACCTGGGCAGACCAGGAATCAGCTGCAAGGGGTTCCTGCTCTGGGTCCCACCCTGCATACCCATGGGGTGGGTGGCAGCACCCTAGATGCCAGCAGCCAGGGAAGAGGGCACAGTGTGCTCCCTCTGAGGCCGCGTGCCCAGGAATGTGCAGGTATCCATCTGCCTGGGGACATCCTGGCATGTCCCAAAGGTCGCAAGAATTCACTTTCCCATCCAAAGCACCGTAGTAGTCTGGCTCACCTGCCATAAGGTGAGGCATGGAGCAGGCAGGCATCAGTCCCTTTGGGTCATAGGAAGCCCTACCCGAAAAGATGGTACAGGTCAGAGAGATGGACTTGGCTCCATGCACAGCTGGGGGTATCCATGAAACTGCCCAGGGGCACTTCCCCCCCCCTTGACTGCCCCTTCTTGCAGAACTGTGCACACACACACCTGCACACATGCACCCTGCCTGCCCTCCTGCCCCACTCCAGCCCCTGCCCATCAGCCCTCATGTTCCCCTCTCAGATGCCAGCAGAGATGTGTCCCCCTGAGGGGTCAGTGTCCAGCTGCCCTTGGCCATATCTTCCCATTGCATGCAAGATCCCAGTGCAGAGCTGTGCACCCCAGCTCATCCATCCTGCACCCCGCAGGCAGAGCCAGGGGCCGGAGGGAGCCTTTGAGTAACTTGGGCTGGGCATCCCCCAATCCACACAGGGTGACACCAAGAGGCGCTGCCTGAAACCAGCTGGACTGAGTGTGCCCTGCCAAAAGACACAAATGCAGGCACAGGGGAGGTGCATCTGCAACCAGCAGCAACATGCATGGGCGCAAAATGTCTCTTCCTGTTCCTAGGACTCATCCCTGTGAGCTGCAGGGACCTTTGGCACAGCGGGGAAGGGAGCGGCACCTCCAGGGAAGTGCAAAGGTCTGAGCCAGACGAGCCAGAGCCGTGTATCGCCACCCACAGTGCACACGCAGGAGGGGGCAATCACCCAGCACAACCTTCCACACTCCTGAGTGCCCTTGGAAGAATAAATGCACCCAGCTCATGTCACTCAGAGCCACATCGAGGTCGGGCGCAGCATCCCGTGCCCTCCCCTGCCCACCCCCCGCAGCGTTACCACCGCCTCCAGTTTAATCATTGCCTGGGTGTCTGGCAGGGAGTGCTCTGCCCGGCCTCTCCCAGCTTGTTTGCCGTTGCCTCAAGGTTGGGCAGAGCAAAGGACAGCAGTGACACAGGTACTGCTGGCAGATGCTGCACCCTGCCAGCGCCCTGCCCCTGCCTGGGCCAGGCCAGCACATCCTTTGTTCCCCCCGCCTCCCCCCCCTCCCCAGGGCCAGCCCTGGCCTCAGCCAAAGGTGCCACATAACCCCCGGGGACAGTTCTCTCCCCAAACTGCATTTTCTCCCACAGAGCATAGAATCCTAGAATCACAGAATGACCTGAGTTGGAAGGGACCCACAAAGATCATCGAGTCCAACTCCTGTCCCTGCACAGGACAACCCCAACATTCACACCGTGGGGCTGAGGGCATTGGACAAATGCTTCTGTAATATCGTCAGGCTGTGACTGCTTCCCTGGGGAGCTGTTTCAGTGCTCCACCACCCTCTGGGGGAAGAACATTTTCCCAATGTCCAACCTGACCCTCCCCCTGGCACATCTTCCTGCCATTCCCTCAGGTTCTGTCATTGGTCACCACAGAGAAGAGCTCAGCCCCTGCTCCTCCTCCTCCCCTTGTGAGGAAGCAGTGAACTGCTATGAGGCCCCCCCTCAGTCTCCTCTTCTCCAGGCTGAACAAACCAAGTGACTTCAGCCTCTCCTCATATGTCTTCTCCTCCAGACCCTTCACCAGCTTTGTCGCCTCCTCTGGACACTCTCCAGTAGCTTGATGTCCTTTTTATACTGTCCGTCCCCCAGGATGTGGAGCAGCCTCTGGGGGATGTGGGTTTCAGCCAACGTGGTGATGTCACCTCACTGCCAGCCACACGGCGGGTGGGCTGCGTGGCAGGGCTGGTGACATGGCCACGGATACATACAAGGGGTGGACAAGGGGCACAGGTTGCCCAGGGAGGTGGATACTGCCCCATCCCTGGAGGTGTTCAAGGCCAGGCTGGATGGGGTTTTGAGCCCCCTGATCCAGTGGAAGGTGTCCCTGCCCATGGCAGTGGGGTTGGAACAGAATGATCTTCAAGGTCCCTTCCAACACAAACCATTCCATGATTCTATGATTCCATGATTCTCTGATCTGCCTGTCCCACGCCAGCACAGCCACGGTGAACAAGAGCATTCCTTGTGCTGAGCGGGCGGTGCCCGGCTGTGTCCCTGACAACCTCCTCCTGTGAGCTGCACATCCCTGGCCACCCCCCAGCACAGGGCTGGGCAGAGGATTCAGGGACAGGGTGGGGAAACTGGCCAGGCCTTGTCCTGCACCTCAGCCCAGCCATTGTCACCCCTGCCCAGGAGCTCCCAGGGGTGACGGGATTTCAAGAGTGGTGGGCTCCTGGTGGTGGTGAGCTCCTGGTGGGTGGTGGGCTCCAAGTTCCAGTCAGATCTTGGTGGTGGTGGGATTCTGGTGGTAGAGACTCTTGGTTCTGGTAGGATCCCAGTGTTGGTGGGACCCTGATGATTGTAGGCTCCAAGTTCTGCAACAATCCCACTGCTGGTGGAACCCTGGTGGTGTTTGGCTCCTAGTTCTGGTAGGATCCCAGTGCTGGCAGGACCCTGGTGGTGGTGGGCTCCCAGTTCTGGTAGGATCCCACTGCTGGTGGGATTCTGGTGGTGGCAGGCTCCAAGCAGCAGTGGGTTTCCAGTGCTAGTGGGCTCCCAGGCAGTCGTAGCCCACTGGGGGCAGTGCCATAAAGTCCACCCAGCTGGTCCAGCCAGGAATCTACCTCTTCCCCAGCTCTCCCTCTCTCCAAGCTGGGCTCTGTCTTTTCACAAGACAGCTTGGCAGGGTCGGGCTGAGCACCAGCCAGCATCCCCGTGCAGGCAGGAGCAGGCTGTGCTGGGAAGGCTGGGGTGAGGCGAGCATTGGGCCTGGGCCGGCAGCAGGGCAGAGCTGAAGGGCTCAGCGTACCGCTACCGCAGGGCAGCAGTGCAACAGTTAAGCCTGATTTTGCCTGGGGAATGGGCTCTGTGCTCCCTGCACTGCCCTTACACAACACGCCAGGAGCAGCAAGAAGTTACACAGGAATCCCGGAAAACCCAGGGCGGAGGGAAGAGGCGTACCTTGGCAGGGGAGGAGATGGCTGTAATTTTATTTGCAGCACCCTGAAGTCATCTGTGAACACACACGCTCTTTCCAAGCCCCTGCCCTTGCAGAACAGACAGTTTCTGCAGCAGCTGCTGGTGCTTACGCAGCCACTGCCTGGCAGCGCAGCCGCCCGCGGGACGCCAACACAACAGCGCGCTTGTTCCAGGTCGCCGGTGCCAGACCCAGCCAAAAACCCAGCCCGGAGCCGCCCCAGCACGCTGTGAAGAGGCCAGCAGGCTCCTCACTCGTCTCTCTCAATGCCCAGGGGGTTGCAGAAGGCGAAAGATAGGGATCTGCATCTCAAAAGGGATGTCCCAGTGCTGCCCCAGTGCTCTGTGCTGCGCCAGTGTGGCACAGAGCACTGAGTTGGGATGGGGTGAAGGGCTGTGCCCAGCACCCTGTCAACTCAGCAGGAGGAACTGCACTGAGTCAGGGGTTTCCTGGCATTGGGATGTTAACATCTGCACCCATGCTGTGCCATCAGGTGCTGCCCTGGAGCACTCCCCAGTACCATGCCACTCTTCATCTGCCTGTCCTTCCTGTCTCCTTCCCTCCATCCTATGGATAGCACAGCGAGGAGGAGCAGTACCCAGCCAGAGCAACATGCAGGGTGCTGCAGCATCCCCACAATGCTGCATGGGGGTTACAATGAAGTTCTGGGGAGGTGGGTCCCCATTCCAACTGAGGGCATGTCCCTGGCTCCTCTCCGCCACTCCAAGACGGCGACAGTGACAGCAATGCCTTCCTCTGCCATGCACATGGGGTTCCATCGTCCAAACCTGCCCTCTGGCAAATGGGCAAGGCCTGCACCTTCCCCAGAGCTGGAGGCTTCCCAGCAGGGGTGACCTGGCAGGGCAGGTGTACAGGATCACAGGCTCCAAGTGCTGCCCCATGCCCAGTGTAGGCACTTCTCAGTCGTATCTGCATTGGCACACGTCATCCCTGAGGTTCCGGCTCCAGTGGGGCAGGGGTGACCTGTCCTTCACCCCCACACCCCCCAAACTGGGCTCTCAGGACCTGGTAGGTGCCCATCACCAGCATATCTGTCTGCAATGTCCATGGGTGAAAACCAAAGGCTGAGTCGAGCTGGTGCCACCTTCCAGGTGCCTCCTCTGCCAGGTGCTGGGGCAGCTCCTCGGGATGCCCATCCAGCCACATCCCCGTGGGTCCACCTGGCCCTGTCCCATGGTCAGCATGTCCTGCGGGTGCAGCGAGGGCCCTTAGGAGACAACACAGCAGCACTTCCTGCAGCAGGGGCAGCGCTTACACCAGCCACACACCCTGCTGTCCTCCCTCTCCTGGCCCACTGGTGGCTTGTCCACGGTGACCGTGTAGAAGGAGTTGGGCGATTCCCCATTAGGCACCCTCAGGCTGGCATAGGGATTGTAGGGACGGGACCAGGACTTCTCTGTGGAGATGGCTGGGCTGTTCCAGCTGCTGGCATGGTCCACCTGCTCCTCCACGCTGTAGGTGGGCACAGCTGCAGGGTTGGCGATGATGGTGGGCTCGTCCTTCAGGTAGCAAGTGATGAAGCTTTGCTGGAACTGTTCTCGTGGGATGTTGACGCTGGCGTAGGGGTTCTCCAGGCTGACTCCACGCTCCATCTCCCTGCTCTTTGCCAGCACACGTGGCCCGGCTGGCATTGCCCACCTCCTGTGACACAGAGACCCCGTTAACATGGGCTGGGCTGGCATCAGTGCCAGGGCCATTCTCATAGCATAGGGAAGGGACGTCCGGCAGACCCCATGGATTTGGGAGAAGGGTGCAGAGCTGAGTTCTCCTCTCCCAGCCCCAGGGCACCCCAACATTCATCCTGGGCACTTTGCCAGGCTGGCCCTGATGGCAGAGCCAGGAGAGGAGGCAGGAGTGAGTACATCTGGGCAGGGGTCAAGGGGGTGGGCAGGGTGCTCGGGTGCCGGAGTCAGTGCTGGGTGGGAGCCAGGGTGCAGGTAGGACAGTGGGGAGGGGTAGGAATTCTGCGGGAGACAGGTCTTGGAAGTGAGGGGCAAGCAGTGGGAAGAGGAGGGGGAGAAAGAGGGTGCAGGGGTGGGGGGGGAAGGAGAGGAAGAGATAGGGGGAGGAGGGGCAGTAGGGAGAGGGGCAGGGGATGTAATGGGGTGGAGGGAGAAGGGTAACTGGGGTGGCAGGAAAAGGAAGGGCAACAGGCATGGGACAGGGATGGGGACAGGGGGGAGGGAAGGCAGGGAAAGAGAGTCAGGCAGGGCAAGGGGGGCAAGCAGGGAGGAGGGACAGGCAAGGAACGGGGGGGCAGGCAGAGGGGCAGCAAGGGGGCAGGCAGGGCCAGGGGGGCAGGGGTGCTGGGAGCAGGACAGGGGGCTGGGGACAGGGGGACAGGCAGGGAAGAGGGACAAGCAGGGAAGGGGGGCAGGGGGAGCAGGAGCAGAGTGAGCAGGGACATGGGTGAAGGGGCAGGGGTGGAGGGGCAGGGGGCCTGAGGCGGGGGGCAGGCAGGGGGCAAGGGCAGGGGCAGCGCTCACTCACCGAGGCGGCTCCTGCTCGCTCTGCGCCGGCTGCGCTTCCTCGTGCGGGACCGCCCCGATCCGCCCGCCCGGCCCCGCGCTGGGCAGGGGCACTGGCGAAGGGCGATGGGCATGGGCAGTGGGTACCGGGCACTGGGCAGTGGGCAGTGGGCAGGAGCACGGGGCAATGGGCAATTGGCACCGGGCACTGGGCACTGGGCACTGGGCAGGGGCACTGGGCACTGGGCACTGGGCAATGGGCAATGGGCACTGGCACCAGCGCTGGATAGGGAGCACTGGGCTGTTTGCACTGGGCACTGGACAGGGGCACTGGGCACTGGGCGATGGGCAGGTCAGGGGTCACTGCACAGTGGGCACTGGGCACAGTCACTGGGAAGAGAGCACTGGGCAATAGGCATGGGGCACCAGGACCTGGGCAGGAGCATTGAGCACTGGGCAAGACCACCAGTGCTGAGCATCATGTGCCAGTCACGGGCATTGGCCACTGGTGTTGGCCGACTACATTGGCACTGGTACCACACACCAGTACTGGGCAGCAGATAGAGACAGTGGGGAGGGGGCACTGCCCCCTTTGGACCTGTATGAAGCAGCAAACCCCAAGCACTGGGCACTGAGTACCATGCACAGGTCCTGAGCACCCCCTGACAGCTCCCAGCCCAACCAGCCAGGCCCTGCTTGCCCCCATGGGCACCTAAGTGTCCCTCACAATGGGGTGCCCCATCTCCCCAGCCAGGAGCCAACCCTGACACCCCAATGCCAGATCTCTAATGAGGTCCCATCCCTCCAGTGGATCCCCAGACTCCCAGACAGCCCGAGGGACATGAGCCAAGCATGTTGGACCTGAGCAACCAGGCATGTGCCCGGGCATCAGGGGGGATGTTTGGCTGTGGTGTGAACCTGTGCCCATAAACAGAGCCTTTGCCAGGACATACTGGGGGTTACCCTGTGCCTGCCCCAAGGGTATCATTGGAGGGTGGTGGAGCAAGAGGCCAGATGGACTGACATGGTTGGCGTAAGCACAAGGATGCTGTCACATGTGCCAGTCCCTGGTACCAGAAGTGCTGCAAGAGAAAAGGGATCTGGTTTAGTAGTGGACAGGCACAGCTGGACTCGTTCTCAAAGGTCTTTTTTCCAAGCAAACAATTCTATGATTTCCAGCATTTTGCTGGAGACTGCAGAACTTCTCGGGAGGGTCCTTACTGCTGGGTCACCATGGATAGCCCTGCCATGGACTCTGGTGCACAATGTCCCTGATTTCAGGAGCTTGGGGACGGTGTTGGGTTTGCTGGGAGCCTGCACCCTAGCAGGTATCCAGTCCCCAGGGTGTGGGACACAGCTCCTGTCCTGCAGCCAGCCAGTCTCTTCTGTGCTGGTGGCTTAGCCCGCTGTGGGGTGGGACAGGGCCATTGCAGGTCCCCCATTCCAGTCGTGCCCCTGCCATGTGACATTGCTGTGATGCCTACAGCCAAGGTCACCCTTCCCCTCACCAAGGCCTGGAAATAGGCTTATACAGAGCCCCAACAACTTTCCAGAAGCAGTTCTGTGCAGAAATCCATCCTTCCTGGCAGCCCCGGGGATGCTGGGGACAAGGTCATGCACATAGAGCAGCCTCAGGATGGGGGCAGGGCAGAGGGTGCCCCAAATTGCAGCTGAATCCTCCTGGACTCGAACTATGTTTCCCTCAGTGCTTTGCAAAGGGAAAAGCTTCTTCCTTCAGGACATGGCTGAGGAAAACTATGTTCCTCACCTGCAGTGAGGAGCTCGGCCTGCCCAGGATAGCTGTGTCCTGCCCACACCACTGCCCTGCCTTCCCACCATGGTGCCAGGTGCATGGGGGCACAGGGCTGCGGCTGAGCCCTTGGCACCCATGGAGAAAGCAGGAACTCCAGCCGGGTGACAGGACCCTACCTGGCCCTGGCAGGGCTGTCCCTGTGATGGGGGATGGATGCTGGTGGGTGCTGAGCTGGCTGAGCACCCAGTGGACAGAGTGCCCTGCTGCTAGCACCCTACCTGCCGGTCCCAGCCTCCCTGCCTGCCCTCTGTGGCTGCTCCCTCCACCCTGGGTCCTCCTGGGCTCGCAGCTCCCAAAGCATGGTTTGCCATCTAAAGAGACTCAGTGACCTCCAAGGGGTTGGGGGGAAGGAGAGAGAGAGCCCTGGAATTTTTTTGGAGAAAGCAGAAGGTCAAACCAGCTCCAAGCACCAGGAGAGGGGCCCCGTGCAGCTCTGTGCCTCAGTTTCCCCAGTTTGTCCTGAAGGATTGAGAGTAGGGTTGCAGCACAGCATGCACCATGCACAACCAGCATCACGGAACCCAGCTCCTGGGGTTTGGAAGCTGCAAAACTCCTGTGCAGACACCCCCAGAGCCTTTCTACTCCCACGGGGTAGCCTGGAGAGCCACCGGCAGCCCCCGTCCCTTCACTGGGCCTCGCTGCTGCCAGGTTTTCTCATCTTGAGCTGTCTCCGCAGGGCAAAACTCACATATTTTGCTAAGCAGGTGGCCAAGAAGAGCCAGCATCCTCCCGGCTGTCCTGCTGCGACCTCAGCCCTGCCCGCCCGCGCTCGGCGTGTCCCGGCTCACACGGGGGATGTCGCTGTCGCACTCTGCAGCAGCGACTTTGTCTTCTTCCGAGCACCTCAGGACTTGCTCCTTCTGGCTTTTTGCCCCAGATTTCCATGCGTTCACAAGAGTCTCTGCTTGCAGGGAGCAGCAGGGCTGCACGCCAGGCACAGCTCAGCTCCAGGGGACGCCAAGACCCCGTGAGAGCACCCAGTGTCCTTTCCCAAGGGGACTCCAACATGAAGCTCATCTCAATAAGCACCTCTGAGCTTTTGAGGACAGGGCTAACTTCCATGTCCCTACTCAGGGCTGCACATCCACTCTGACCAGGGTGTTAGCTTTCATCTGAAGTGCATCCATCCCAGCTGATGCCCCTCCCTGGCATCTGGGACTCCCATCTTGCAGGTGCCTTCTGGATAATGTCATTCCTCACAGGCTCTGGCTCTGGTTCTGCAGCCGCTGGGCTCATTGCAATCACCTCGGGAAAGCCCTCCCAGCCTCTGCTGCTGCTCTCCTGGTCTGAATCTGGCCAACCTCAGTTTCCTGATGGCCAATTTGTTCTTGGGCCAACGGTGTCTTTAGTAACTCTCTTCCTCCTGGCCTTGGTCATGGTAGTGACATACCTGGAATGAGCAAGGGCCAACAGAGCACCCTTACAGCACCGCCAGTCGGGACTGGTGTCCTCCAGCAAGGAAAAGGAACAGAATTGACTACAGCTTCTGTAGATCCTATAAGGTCTCTACCAGGCCAAGGCAGCTATTATTTGGGCCATTGCCTACAGGCAAGGTGTCCCCAAAGACTGATGGATTCAGAGCCACGGCAGCATACCCTTTCCCCCTCAAACCTCACCAGCCCCATGAAGCGTCAGCCCCCTTCTCCCACATTGCAGATAAAGTCCTGAGCACTGAGTCTGAGGAGGGTACTGCCATCAGGGCTGATGCTCTGGGCCCTCCTGGGCCACCTTCATCTCCTTGAGGGTATTTTGACCCAGCTGCAGGTGACTCCCATAGGAGCAGGGTCTTCAGCAGGTGCAGGTGGTCCATGGGAGTAGTTACATCTGAGTTTTCTTTCTTCTGGCAGATGCTGAGAACATGGAGGAGGTGGAGGCTCTGGCACATCAGAGGACCATGGGGGTACCCTCACTCAGGCTGTTGGGAATAGAAACCCTTCATCCTAAAAGCGTCTGCCTGATGCTTCTGCAGCAAAGAGATCATATAAATGCTGTGAGTGCAGGAAGGGCTTTCCACAGAGCTCCCACCTCTGAACCCACATGGGCCAGGGCCCCCATGGGTGTCGCACCTACAGAGACATTTTTGGTGATACCTCCATCCTCATCAGGCACCAGAGCACTCTCATGAGTGCTCCCTTCACAGAATCACAGAATGACCTGAGTTGGAAGAGACCCACGAGGATCATCGAGTCCAGCTCCTGTCCCTGCACAGGACAACCCCAACATTCACACCACGTGTCTGAGGGCCAAATGCTTCTGGAATATTGTTAGGCTTGGCACCATGACTGCTTCCCTGGGGAGCTGTTCCAGTGCTCCACCACCCTCTGGGGGAAAAAACCTCTTCCTAATGTCCAACCTAACCCTCCCCTGTCACATCTTCCTGCCATTCCCTCGGGTCCTGTCATTGGTCACCCGAGAGAAGAGCTCAGCACCTGCTGCTTCTCCTCCCCTTGTGAGGAAGGAGTGAAATGCTATGAAGTCCCCCCTCCAGGCTGAACAGAGCAAGTGACTTCAGCCTCTCCTCCTATGATTTCTTCTCTAAACCCTTCACTAGGTTTGTGGCCTCCTCTGAACACTCTCCAGTAGCTTTAGATCCTTCTTTTCCTGTGGCACCCAGAACTGCCCCAGTGCTCCATGTGGGGCCCCCTCAGTGCGGAGCAGAGCAGGAGAATCCCTTCCCTCACCCGGCTGTGCTGGATGCCCCCCAGGACACAGTTCAGCCTCAGCTTGATCTGCAGCACCAGTGGGCACACGTGGGTGCTGCTGTCAGATAGGGGTCACTTCCAGCCCCAGTCCCTGCATTGTGTGGGGCTGGGATCCATTCTCCAGAAACAGGACACCTTGGAAAGGCAGGTTCATGTGTAATGGGAGCAGGGAAGTGGGAGACCCACGAGAGAGGGATACTGTTGTCACACGTGGCCAGCAAATGTGTTCAGGGTGGTTAAAACATTGGGATCGGCTGCTCTGGTGATGCTCCAGGAGCTGTGCCCATCACCATCCCTCTTTGGCTGCAGAACATTGTGGTACTGGGCAAACCTGTGTCCACACAGCTCTGGGCTCCCATGCGATGAAGATCATCTTGCTGACACCCTGGATGGACAGGACACCCCCAGCCTGTATCCTGTGGGCAGGAGGCTGACTCCAGGCTCACCTCTCCCTGCTGGTGAGGGACAGAAGCACTTCCCCGGGAGTCCTGCAGGACCCACAAACGGAGGTAAGGAAGTCCTTTAAATTCAGTGTTATTCCCCAGAAGGAGATTTTGGGGGTAAAGGACTAAATCTTCCCCAGCACTGAAAAACATTGTTCCCTGTTTCCTTGTCCCCAAAATTGGTCCATCCTGTGGGAGACACAGAGGGAAAATTTGGGCACAGTAGAATCATTTGGTGTTTGTCCAGTGCAAGTGATGGGCAGCTCTGTGGCATTGCAACCCCAACCAAGCAGCAGCACCTCATCTGGAGCCTGAAGTTCAAACATTTAATTCCTTGGCAAGATATGACTCCACATTAAGCTCCAAGAGACACCTCCAGTGGTCTCATGTGGCTCTTTGGAGGGTCTATAGATGATGGAGAATCCTCAGGTGGAAAAGCTGCTGCACTGCGCCCCCAGCCTCAGCACCTCCCAGGGGCTCTCGCAGGCACCAGGACACAAAAACTCATCAGCACGTCACATTTGCTGAATATTTCTCTCCAACTCCTGAGGAGACGCAGTGCCGTGGTGCAGTCACAGGAGGGTGATGATGCTCTTCCCAGCCCAGTAGCAGATGGCGACGAAGAGCAGCGTTTCCTAGGAGGAAAGGCTTTGCTGTCAGCTGGGGGAACAGCTCGGTGAGAGCCCCCAGTACAGACGATGTCTCCTCATCAAACCTTGGTGGGACTGAAGACTCTTCTGAAGCTAAGGAGAACTTGTAGGAGGCTGCTATGTGACCAGGCATGGGGATCATAGAATCATGAACTCATAGAATTGTTTGTGTTCAAAGAGATGTCAAAGACCATCCAATTCCACCCCCTGCCATGGACAGGGACATCTCCCACTGGATCAGGGGCAGCCATGGCTTCTCTTGGCAACCTTGGCCTCTGTCTCACTACCCTTATTGTGAAGAATTTCTTCCTAATGCTTAATTTAACTCCCCTCTTTCGGCTCAAAACCATTCTTTCTCATCCTGTCCCTGCACTCCCTGATCAAGAGCCCCTCCACAGCTTTCTTGGAGCCCCTTTCGGTACTGGGAGGCTGCTCTAATATCTCCCCAGAGCTTTCTCTTCTCCAGGCTGAACAGCCCCTTCTCTCAGCCTGTCCTCACAGGGGAGGTGCTCCAGGCCTCGGTGCTCCGTAACCTCCTCTGGACACACTTCAAGAGATCCGTGTCACAGTATCACAGTATCACAAGGCTGGAAAGGACCTCTGAGATCATCAAGTCCAACCTATAACCCAACACTAACACCAACACCAACACCAACCATCATCTAAACCATGGCACTCAGTGCCTCATCCAGTCTCCCCTTAAACACTTCCAGGGTCGACGACTCCACCCCCTCCCTGGGCAGCCCATTCCAATGGCCAATCCTTCCTATGCTGAGAATTCCAGAGCTGAACACAGGGCTCCAGGTGAGGTCTTACGAGAGTGAAGCAGAGGGAGAGAATCCCCTCCCTTGCCCTGCTGGTCCCTCTGCTGGGAATGCAGACCAGGACATGGTTGGTGGATGAGTTGAGCCAGTGCAGTAACAAGAATCCAACCCCCAAGTTCAGGCTTTATGACACAAACCCAGACGGGTGTGATGGTTTCTTTCTGGTCATCGCAAGGCTCCCTCCACGGGCCCCTCCACTGCAAGGTCATTAAAAAGCAGAGTCGAGGGGGAGCAGGGGTGGCAGGAAGGATATGGGTGGCCCAAGGGCTGGAGGTATCAATGGGGTGAGCAGCCCTAAGGGGAACCCATGGGGTGGGTGCTGCTGAGCAGGAGGGCTCAACGGGGAGGCCAGCAAGCGGGCAGGGGGTTGCTGGGGCTGCAGTCATGAGAGGGCCGTGGAGGAGGGCATCTCTGAGGGGTGACCTAGGGAGCACAGACCAGTGCATGGGGACAAAGCTGTCAGGGAAGGGGAGGGGTGGGGTGGGGAAACACAGTCCTATTTTAACACCCTGGGTGGGAAACCAGCACAGTGCAAAATTCAGCTCATTTCCTAGGCCAGGCTAGGGTAGGGTGCTCAGCACCCCACCCTGTGGGGCTCAAGGATGAACCTGACTTTCGACACAGCATGTGGGCACAACCAGGTGGGGCCACGCGAGCTGGCAGCCCCACAGCTGTACCCCATAGCCCAGCAGCCCTGGCACCCACATGTTCTGAGTGTCTGTGTGTGGAGTCACAACCCTGCACTGCTTGTCTCTGGGCAGCCTGCCTGCAGCACATGATGAGTTTTGTCAGTTCTTAATGGCCTCCTGAGGAATGTGATGTGTCCCAAAAGATGGAAGCAGCTCTTAAAGCCAAAATGGAGCCTGGAAACTACCTGCTCAAAGGGAGGGATTGCCTGCAGTGCCAGGATGTGTCCGTGCACGGGGGGCGGGGGGGGGGGGCCTAAGCCATGCACTTATCCTTTCAGCAGGCCCAATCCTGCTCTTAACACCAGCTCCTGGGATTCAGCTCCGTACTTTCAAGCACTGGAGGTTTCTCTGTAAAACCTCAAGAGGATTTTGCATGGCAGCAGTGCTTGCCTGCAGCAAAAACACATCCCTGGAAAGGGTTGGCACTCCCCAGATCCAGCAGGATCCCTCACTGGCTCTGTCCTGCTCATGCTGCACTCTCCTGCTGTGACAGCCACTCCACAGGCCCACAAGTGGGGGACACCGTGAGCACACAGGGATGTACAAAGTGCAGTGGGTGCTGTGCACAGCTAGGGCACAGCAGTGCATGAGGGTGCTGGGCACCCAACCACCTGCCTAGTTCACCCGTGTTCCTGTGGGAGGGGTGAGGATGCTGCAGAGGCCCATGTGCATCGCCCGTGCATTTGGGCTTCTCCAAACCTATGCTGCGTGTCATCCACGTACAGGGGGGGTGTTCAAGCTGTGGCTGTAGAGACCAAAGCCTTTCTCATTTAAGCCCTCCTCTGTCCTGTCAGGGGGATGCTGCATTCTTCAAGGATAGCGAGTTGGAGAAATACTCCAGTGTCCAGCCTGGCACAGCTGCAACCGGCATCGCAGGAGTCAGCCGGCGTCTGGCCAGCTGCCTGCCTCTCCTCAGGATCACGTCAGCTGCAGGAACCAGGAGAGGAGCTGGTTTCCTTATCACCCTCCTGCACTCACCCTCTGTCCCTCTCCCCTGCGGCTCCCCAGCCTGGCCGGCCCCCAGGTCATGCCGGGGCTTGGCAGCAGTGCGAGGGAAGCGTGCATTGTGGCTGCCCACAGCGGCCTGGCTGGAGGAGAAAGCAAGGATTTCCTGGCCCGGAGCAAGTCCTTCCCGTCTCCTCCCAGCAGCCGAGCGCTTTGGGGCTGAGGGTGAACTGTTCCCAGTGGGCTTTGGACCAGGAGCCAGCAGCTGCCCCTACAAGGAGCTGTTGCTGAGTTGCCAGCAAGCACGGAGCAGGGATATTTTGGTTGGCACCATCTTCCGGTGTCAAAGCCTCCCCCACCGGCTCTGTCCTATGCAAAATCCCTGCTTGGGCAGAGCCTCCTGCTAGCACCGAGGAGATGTCCCCCTGCCTACCCCAGCAGCATCCCCCAGGGCTCGGGCATCAATGATGTGAGCAGAGACGAGGCAGCATGGGGACTTCAGGAAGGGCATTTCACCCATTACCAGCCTAAGCCCAGCACCCGCAGTAGGCTGATATTGCAGGATTTGGGTACAACAAGCCACAGCCTGCATCTCCTTGCTCAGAGTCAGCCAGCAGCAAACAGCCTAGGATGTCTTCCGAGGCTAAACACTCGCTCGCACACAGAGATCTGGAAACTAGGCCCTCAGAGTACCAGCTGGAGGCACCTGGCTGGGCAGCTCACCAACACAGCCATGGCTTTCCCTCCTCAAATTTCAATTCTGAGAACGCAGAAACCAGGCCGAGCTGGGGGCAGCCGCTGGCTCCCAACTCTTGACGGGCTCCCTGCAGACACCACTTTTGGTTTCGGTGCAAGCAGCCACGCTGGGTGATGCTGCAGCTTCTGCTGTGCCGTGACCACATGGAAAGCTTACGCAGCAACTACACCTGCGGTGGTTTTGTTAGTACAAGGGGCTGATTTCCTGCTATTTTTCCATGATTCAAAGTTTCCAGTCCCCGGCATAGCTGTGGCAGAAGGGCTGTCATCCCATCTCCTGGCCCAGAGCAACCCCAGTACTTTGCCATCCCCTGTGGCCGCTACACCAGGGATGGATCGGGGACTGCACCATGCTGCCCATGGTAAAGGTTCTGTCACAGCTGTCTGAGGATGCTCTCCCCCAGGGAGCAGGCAGACCCTGCACAGCACCCAGCTCCCAGCTAGGCCTTTGGCTCCAACTCCCTCACAGCAGAGGTCTGGTTTCTGTCCTGCTGGCTGCTTGTTCTCCCTCCCTTCAAACAGTCCCCGTTTGTTTGGCTCTCGCTGCCGGCTGGAGCCGCGGCCGCGTGCCTGGGCCGCCTGTGCACAACGGTTCCTTGTTCACCACCTCCCTCCCCGCTCGCCCCTTGCCTGCTTTAGCAATTATCCCAATTAGCCGTGCCCTCTTCTTGCTTTCCGCCTGCACCACCGACCCTCATCCCTCCTGCTCCACGCTGGTGGCAGCAAGGGGCCACCTCCCAGCGAGAGGGACTTGGGCTGCTGGCTTCCCCGGTGGGAAGCAGGCGGGATGTGCAAAATCCAGGTGTCTGGGGCCCACGCTGCATCCTGGGGCTCTCTACAGACTCTTTGGGGCTGGAGGAGGATGAGGCCACTGGCATCTGCCTTATCTCCTCCGAGTCGCCCTCATGAGTGCTGCCTGTCCTGTCCCAGCCCTGCAGGGTGCCCCCTCTGCCTCGCTGCCCGGGGAGCGTGGGTGCAGCAAGCCTGCTTCCTGTGAGCTGCAATCCACGAGCCACAGCAGTGGCACTGTCCTCCCACGGCCACCGGCTCGGCAGGAGCCTGGGGAGGGCGGTTGAGGTTTCCGTTCACTGACACAGGCTGGGGCAGCCACACAGCCCCATGCAGGGGGGGGTTGTACAGTAGTTCCTGGCAGGGCTGTATTTTGAGTCCACCTTCTCCTCTGTCTTTTCATGTGCAGAAAACCTGGGGCGTAGCCCTTGGCTAAATGCTGGCTGCATCCCCATCCGCTGAGCACAGCAGGAGGAGTGGGACCATTTATTCCTGCACCCTTGTGGTGGCTTCTGCGTCCCCCCAAAATCTGAGCTCCAGGGCAAGTGAACCCCATACCCACTACCCATGGCCTGGTGCTGAGCCACAGACAGCCCCTGCCGTGGGTGCTGCAGCATGGAGACAGCGTGAGCAGCCGTGTGAGGACACAGCACTTCAGCAGGGGCATCACCAGGCAGGGTGAGTGATGGGGCTGCCACTCCGGGGATGGCTCCAAGCACCCCATCTCGTGCTGACAGCAGCCCCGGGCTCCCAGGGTTTGATCTTTACTGCTCGAGCCGGCCTGTCTGCTCCCATTTGTGTCTGTCGTGCTGCCAGGGCGTGCGAGCGCAGGGCTCACGCAGCCTGGTAGCTCTGCTGGCACGCGGGCAGCCGCCGGGCAGGCAGCCCCTGTGCTGGTGCAGAACCTCCTCTGCAGCTCTACTGGCCCCACATCATCATGTGTAAAACAGGGTGCTGCAGAAAGCCAGGGCCTGGGTGACCCTCGTGCTCCTCAGAGATGGTCTTCAGCCTTGAGCCTGTACCCAAATCTGCATCTTCTTCCCCATCCATAGGACCACGACAGCTCCAGAGGTGGGGGCTGTGTGGGTGCCCTCCACATCTTCCCATTCCCCTCAAACCCACACATGTCCCCAGCAGACAGGGACATGGCTCACAGTGGCACAAGTCTCTCTGGTTACTCCTGTCCTACCCTGGGTACACTACACAGTCCCCAGTGGCACTCCAACACTAATGGGCATGCTGGGTCCCCTTCTAGGCTGGAGCACCCAGTTTCCATGTCATGGAAAGGCCTCCCTGTGTCACACTGGGGATAGAGCTGGCTGGAGACCACTGGTGACCACTTGCTTCCCTGCAGCTTGCATGGGAGCCCCAGGCTGCAGCAACCCCCTTGTTCTCAGGGATTCCCCTCCAGCCAAGGCAGTGTCCTTTCTGGAGGGAGCAGTGAGGAGAGACAGGCCACACGTCAACTGGAAGCAACCCAGGATGGTTTCTGTCACCAAATATATTGGCCAGGCCCTTAGAGTACTGAAGGAAATCTGAGAATGGGAAGAGGCAATTGAATATCCATAGCCAGATGATGCCATCAGAAACCTCCCCTACAGCTAGTACAGCACACTGTCCCCTCCCCATGGGACACAGCCCCCTCCCATGGACCCCTGCCAAGGCATCTGCACAGCTTTCAGCTTCCAACCGAAGGCAATGCCAAGGAATTTGCCAGCTCCTGCAATTCCTCGTGCCTCCCCAGGCACATGTCCCCCTGCAGCCACCCATCCCCAGATTTGCAAGCTGCTGCTTTTACCCCAGTTGAAGCTTTCCCCACCACCCATTCAGAGCAAGCTTGAGCTCAGCTCTACAGTGCTCAAGCTGCAGTGAAGGAGCACCTGCTCCAGGAACCACCGTGCCCCAGGAGGATGCTGCTGACAGGAGCCGTGCAGAGGGCAGCTCCCAGCCGTGCTCCCACTCAGCTCCCTGGGAGGGCTACAGGCACACAGGGAAACCTAAATCCTTAGGTCAACACTCAGATGCAACTGGCTGACCTAGAAATGCAACTGTGATTCTCCATATAAGAGAATTGGTTGCCCACACTGAGTAGAGGCATGGCAGGAGACCCCAGGATTGTTGCCAGTAGGGATGAGGGAGCACATTGTGCCCCCAGGTCCTGCCAGGAACCCCAGGACAGCCACGCTGGGAGAAGATTCCACCACCTACAAGCACGGCCACGGCCTCGTGTGTGGGGCTGTGTTCAGAGCCAGGGGCTGCAGCAGCCCTGTCCAGGACCCGGGCAGGGCTCTGTGGGTCCAGTCCCACCTGTTATCCTGAAAAAGCTGAAGTTCTGCTGCAAAAAACAAATTGCTGCTTCAGCGCTGCGCTGCTCTTTGGAGCCATATCCTAGATCCTGAAGCCCTGTGGAGGGTTGAGCAGGAGCTTGGGCACCTCTTCACCCACGCCAGGAGCACCTTGCCCACTGCGCTGCTGACGGGCGTCTCGCAGGCGCACGCGGCTGCCGTGCTGTCTCCTTCTCCCTGACCCACTTTGTGTCTTGCTGCTGCTTCCAGGCGAGCAGCGCTGTCAGGTTACAAGTGCAGGCAGTGCTGGGCTCTCGCAGGGAGCCAGCAAAGCAAATGCTAAATGTCACCACAATTACCAGGCGGCTGCCTCAGCCCCAGCATCGCCGGCACCAGAACTGCTCCACCAGCCCTGCACCCGCCCAACCCGGTGACAGAGGGCTGGGAAGAGCGGCTGTATCCCAGCTCTGGTACATGCTCTGGTTTCTGCTGAGCCTCAAATCCCTTGGGCTCTGTTAAACTCTGCATCAGCTGAGCTAGATAGGAAGGAGGAAGGTTTCTGCAGAGCTGCCATTTCTATTTCTGAGCCATCCCTGCCCTGTTTTTCTTGGGTACAAGGTGTCTTCTAAAGGGCATGTGCCTTCCTTGCACTTTCTCACCTCTGAAATGTGGCTCTGAGTCTTTGTGTTCACCCTGCCCATGTCAGAGAGCTCCAGATCTCTCCATCAGCTCCCAGCAGCACTGCAGGACCAGGAGGGGGTTTCTAATGTGACTGTGGTGCTGTGGGGTCACCAACAAGACATGAAACCCTCCTTGTCTTGGGAGTCCATGGGACTGTGCATATTGTGTACAACCCTCAGATGAAGAAGGGGGCTCTGGTGGGAGCAGGGAACCCAGCTGTGGGTCTGAAGGACCGAGGCTGGTCCCACTCCAGTGGTGGGGTCCAGCCCCCTGCTCAAAGCATGCACAACTCTGGACCTCGTGCAGGGCAGCTTTGAACATCTCTAAGGCTGGAGATCCCACCTCCACTCTGTGCTCTGGTCCACTGTTTGACCTTCAAAGTGAAAAAGCTTTTCCCTACTATATGTAGCAAAATATAGTTGGAAGTTCCTATATCCTGGCTCATGGTTATTGATCCTCATCTTCCCTCCTCCCATGAGATAACTGTGGAGAGCAATAGATTTTCCATGAGTCTTCTTTTCTGGCACCTGTGCAACCCCAGGTCTGCAGTCAAGGAGCTGGTGGGAAGAGGAATGAAGGTCATAACATCCAAGGAGAGAAGAGATTGTCCGTCTGGCCCTGCTGCCTTGATTTCCTCCCAGCCCAAGTGCATCTTCTCTTCCTCCTCCTCCCTGCCCTCCCACCATCAGTCCAGCAAAGTGGGCACCCACTTCACACACTAAGGCCTTCCAGAAGTGGCCACAGTATTAATCACTAAGTCAAATGTATAGCAAAAACAATGATTATACCACTTGGGATCTGTTGGGGCTTTAGAAACATCCATAACCTTCAAGCTGGCCAGGCTACCCTGTGAGTGTGTCTACTGTGCCTTGGAGCTTGTAATTCCCGTAGCATCAAGGAACAGCCACAGCCTTTAGACCATTTTGCAGATCTTCTGAGCACCATTTTTCTCAAGGTGGAGTCTCTGTAGAAGGTTGAAAACCTAGAAATGATCACATCCAACCCTCCACATCGATGCATTTGGACTGCACTGCACTAGCATCAATGGTCAGATCCTGACCACCACCAGCCCACACAGCTCGGCTGCTTCAAACAGCAACCAGAGCAACCAGCTCTGCAGCAGCTGGTGGCATCCTTAAGCAATTCCGCTGGTTTCCTGGCAGAATTTTAATAACATCCCTCTTTAGAAATGGTGTTTGGCAAGCTGGCACATCCTGGCAAGCTGCACATCCCAGGGGCTGCAGACAGCTCCTGCGATAGCTTTGGTGGAGCCCCGTGTGAGACCTGCCCTGCTTTCCTCTTCTGAACACAGTCCCTCCATGTCCACACATTTTGTTGTTGTCTGTGCTGGGCCATCAGGGGGTTAATGCCACCTCAGCCAGGCCTGGAGGAACTGGGAGAGTGGTGGTTGTGGCACACGAAGTCCCTTCTCATAATGCTCTACACCAGGAAGGAGACAATCTCAGTGGAGCATGGAGGGTGAAAAGACAATGTGGAGTGGGTACTGCATCCCTATCTCTCCCAGCCACGCTGTTCTGGGTTGTCCCTCCGGCGCCACAGAGCCTGGCCCGCTACAAACCTGCTGAGAAAGCTGTTCTCTGGAAAGCTGAAGATGAGCTCATTTTTTTTGTGGGTGAATTATCTTTGTGACAAGTGATTCACCAGCACAAAACAAGATCATCATAAGAAACAGGCTGGATTTTGGGAAGAGCTGTTGGTGTGTACAGGACCCAGTCAAACAAACTCTGTAACGAGAGCAAGGAGCAGTAAATAAAAGCAGCGTGAGTCATTGCAAAAGCACCCAGGTGCTGCCACCAGAAGCATGAACAGCAAAGAACAATGCCAGGTGTGCAGGTGGGATCCAGACACAGGGCAGGAAGGTTTGGCAACTCATGGAGCTGCTGGCTCACTTGGGTTGAGTGAAAAGCAAAGAGTTGCATGTATCCACAGCACAGGGTCAGCACAAAGTGAGGAAGAAACCATCCTCTTACTGAAAGTCCTTGCCCTTAGGTGTCATAAATCCAAAAGGACAATAAAATCCTGAGCATGCAGATGGACAACTGAACCGTTGGTGGCTGATGCAGATGATCAGGAAGAAAGTCAGGATCGGGTTATCTTCTGGCACCACTGTTCACCTCAGTGGAGCTGCAGCAGAGACCAGCCAGGGGTGTTACGTCTCTTAAAGCATCTGTAAAACAAAGGTTTAGAAATGATCCACTTGTGACATGGGACAGTAATGAGTTTTGGAGAAGGGAGCTGTGTTTGCATGCAGGGTACCAAGGAACAACCACCACTTGATTGTAGAAGCAAACCTACCCTTGTGTGGATGGTATGGAGTGAAGCCACTGGCAGAGCTGCCCCTGTGTGTCCATCCAAGCAGAGCTCAACAGAGAACATGGGGAATGGCAGGTATGACTGAGCTCAGGAGCTCCCTCTGAGCCCAAGGACAGGAGTGGCCTGCTGGAAAGGTCTCAGAAAATGATAAAATACAACAGTGGTGTTTGCAAAACCCAATAAAGGATGACATCTCTCATCACAACTCAGGAGACATGATGAGAATATCCCTGTGCAACAGAGAATCATAAAACCATAGAATCATTAAGGTTGGAAAAGATCTCCAAGATCATCCAGTCCAACCATCAGCTCAGCCCCACCGTGCAGACTGAACCATGTCCTGAAGTACCACCTCTACATGGTTTTTTGAACCCCTCCAGGGATGGGGACTCCACCACTTCCCTGGGCAGCCTCCGCCAGAACTTCAGCACTCTTTGGGTAATCTGGTTTTCCATAATCTCCAATCCAAACCTCCCCAGCACAACTTGAGGCCATTTCCTCTCATCCTGTTGTTTATTACCTGGGAGAAGAGATGTCCATGTATGACAACACACAATACAATACATTTTTATTAAAGGTAATGTATATTATATCTGCATATAAGTCATAATATACTTATATGCACATATATGTGACAAAGTTAGGTGGTAAACCCAGGAGCAAATATACGACCAGACCCAAATGCCAGGTAAGAGTCAAACACAGGGGCTTGATTTGGCAGAGACATCACGGGCACCTGGGCCTGACTGAAAGTGGACTGGGCTTTGAACAAAGACCTTATTTTCATTTTGGGGTAGAAAACACAGATCTGGGTGGACCAACTCAGCAGAGAAAAGGGAAAACTCTGCGCCTCCAAAAACAAGCCTGGGAGAGCTCTGCAAGTCTCATTGAGCACTTACATCTGGGGCCAAAACCTCTCTTGCACAAGACTTAACCAATGGTTCCTCCTCCAAGGACTCCATCAAGCCTAATGCAAGCTGTAGGAGAAAAGGAAGTGCCAGGGGTGCCAGGCTTTGGCCTGGGCTCCAAACTACTTCACAAGTACCTGAATAAGTGGAGGAGAGGCTGAGAAGTGCTGCTGTGCCAGGATGGGGAGGATCCAGTGCCGCACCCACCACACACAGGAAGCAGAGACCAACAGATTCATTGGAGCAACGTGAAGATCCCCAGCCTCTTGGCACAAACACGCTCTTATTCAGCAGAAAATATGCCTGGTATAATTTATGATTATTTTTAAATAGAGCTGTTGCTTAACTCATGGGAGAGCAGCGTAATAACACCGTGTGGCTGGGTCAGCACAGGGATGCTGTGTGAATTAATAACAGAAAATGGCTCGTGCTCACTCACTTCCTGCAATTTCCTTTGCTCTGTGAATTCAAGCATGATGTGCTGGTTCTTGCTATCTGCATACAGAAGCTTTAGCAGGAAAGAAAGCAAAAACTGACATGGAGGGGATGGGGAAGATGAAGGGAATCCCTCTTCGGCACTGCTAGGGTGCCCGACAGCAGCAGCCTCACATAGATTTCGGCCAGTGAGCAGATCAAAGGATGATGCTTAGAGGGAGAGAGGCAAAGTTGTTATGAAATCGCTTACCCAGTGAGAGAAACTAGATTAAAAATACAACCTTTAATATTGTCAACAGGAGAGCGTGGATTGCCTTGTGGAGATGGCGAGTGAATTGGAACTCTGTGGTCCCAGGACGAACCCACGCTTCAGGGTCAGTCCAACCCAAGGGATGGATACTAGGGCATCCCTCCAGTCTGGGTGGCTTTGGTCACCTCCTCCAAGGAGAAGAACTTGGGGGTGGTGATTGGTGAGAAGCTTGACATGAGCCAGCAACGTGCAGCCCAGAAGGCCAACAGTGTCCTGGGCTGCACCAAACGAAGCGTGGCCAGCAGGGTGAGGGAGGGGTTGTCCCCCCTCTACTCCACTCTCATGAGAGAGTACTGTAGTATTGTGTGCAGTTCTGGAATCCCGAACATAAGGAGGACAAGGAACTGTTGGAACAGGTCCAGAGCAGGTTACAAACATGATCTGAGGGCTGGAGAACCTCTGCTGTGAGGACAGGCTGAAAGAGTTGAGGTTGCTCAGCCTGGAGAGGAGATGGGTCTGGGGAGACCTTAGAGCAGCCTCCCAGTGCTGAAAGGGGCTCCAGTAAAGCTGGGGAGGGGCTCTTGATCAGGGAGGGCAGGGATAGGATGAGAGGGAACGACTTTAAATTGGAAGGGGGATTATTTAGCTTAGACATTAGGAAGAAATTCTTCACAATGTGGGTGGGGAGGCCCTGTCCCAGGTTTCCCAGAGCAGTGGTGGCTGCCCCATCCCTGGAGGTGTTCAAGGCGAGGTAGGATGAGGTTTGAGCCCCCTGATCCAGTGGGAGGTGCCCCTGCCCTTGGCAGGGGGTTGGAACTGGCTGGGCTTTGAGGTCCCATCTGACCATTCTAGGATTCTAAGCACAGACCAGGAGCCTTCCTCCTGGGGCAGATGTGGGGTCTCCCCAGCCCATGGATTCCAGTCTGCCTGTGCCAGTGGTGAAGGTCCAACCAGTAAGACCACAGTGATACACACACTCCCCAGCGCTCTTCAGGGACCTGATGATGTTACTGGCCCCCAGAGGTGGTGTGACCTTCTCACATGCCACATCCCCAGAGATCAGAGGCACCCAATCTCCTGCTCCCTGCTCCCTAGAGCTCGGCAGAGTTCAGATACTCCGTGGGGGTTTGCCCTCGTTGTGGGGGGAACTCACTCACAGAGGTGGCTGTGGGGCAGGATCAGGCCTGGCAGTGGGGCAGGGGTCCTGTGGGGCACAGTGCGGTGCGTGGCTCTGATTTGAAAGTGGGGAAAAGCAGAGCGGGGGAGGGGATTGGGGGGGAGTAGGCGTTGCTTTCTCCAGGCCTGAAAGCCGTGGGGGCTGGGGCTGCTGTCCCCCTCCCCACTACCAGGCAGCTTCCCCATGCTGCCCCCAAACCCACTGCTCCAGGAGCAGCGTCACTCACTCCCCAGGACTCCCCCTGGAGCCACTTCCAGCAGTGGCTGTGGAGTCACTGCAGGACCCTCAAACCCCTCGCAGGGTCCAGGGGTAAAGGCGGGGGAGCAGGTGGGTGCAGGGCGAGGGGTGTGGGGTGGCAGGTGGGGGGTACAGAGGAGTGTGGGGCAGTGTGCAGGTGGTAGTGGGGTGCAGGGCTGTGGGGGGTCCAGGGAGGTGTGCAGAGTGTCAAGGGGGGGTGTGGGGCAGGGTGCAGGGATGGGGGATGTGTGGGGGTGCAGAGGGATGGGGGGGGGGGGTGTTGCGGGGTGCAGGAGGGTTGTGGGGCAGGATGCAGGGGTGCAGAGGGTGGAGAGTGTGTGGGGTGGGAGGGTGCAGGGGGTGCTGGGCGGCAGGGTGCAGGGGGTGCAGGAAGTGGGGGCGGGGATGTGGGGTGCAGGGGCAGTGTGGGGATGCAGAGTGCATGCGTTGTGGGCGGTGTGGGGGGTGGGTGTGCAGGGGCGTGGGGATGCAGGGGTGCAGGTGGGTTTCAGAGCGGGATATGGGTGTGCGGGATGGGGTGTGGGGGCACAGGGCTACAAGGGGTGGGGAGGGATGGTACAGGAGTATGGGTGTGGAGGGAGGGTCGGGGGTTTGGGAGAAAGGGGGGTGCGGGGGAGGGATGTAGGGGGATGTGGGGTGCAGGGGGGTGCTTTGCAGCGGGTTGTGGAGTGCAGGCTGCACGGGGCGGGCGGTGAGGTTTCGGTGGGGTGGGGTGCGGGGGTGCGGCAGAGAAGGGGGGTTGCAGGGCAGCAGGGCAACGTTCGGGTGGAGATGAGGGGCTGGGGGCGTGCGGGGCGAAGTGTGGGGATTCAGGAGGGGCTGTGGGGGCGCGGAGGGGTGCGGGGCGTTGGGCGCTGCGTCCCACGGCTCCGGCGCTGCTGAGCGAGGGCGCTTGTGAGCGGCTGTACCTCTGCACAGGGAGCAGGGGGTACGGGGGGATGGGGGGCGAGGGGCGCGGGGCAAGGCGGGTGCTGGGGGAGAGGCGGGGGGTGCATGGCGTGGTGACAGGGTGAGGGGCGGGGCGGGGTAGGGGTGCGGGGGGTGCAAAGGGGTTCGGGGTGGGAAGTGGGGCTACGAGGGCTGTGATGGGTTGCGGGACGGCGATACGAGGGTGTGGGGAGACAAGGGGTGCGGAGCCGAGTTGCAGGGGTTAGGGGCGTGGTGTGGATTCAGGAGGGTGGCCGGGAATGTGAGAGGGTGCGGAGGGGTGCGGGGAAGGGACGGGGGTGCAGGGGGGTGGGAGTTGGGGGTGGGGGCAAGGGGTGCGGGGGGTTGCGGGACAGGGGTGCACGGATGCAGGGTGGGGTGCGGTGCGGGGTGCAGGGGCTCGGGGAGGGATGTGGGGATTCAGGAGGGGGTGTGGGGGGGCGGAGGGTGCGGGGCGTTGGGCGCTGCGGCCGGCGGCCCCGGCGCTGCTGAGCGAGGGCGCTGTGAGCGGCTGCACCACTGCGGCTGCACTGCGGGGCGGGCGGCAGCAGCGCCCGCCCAGCCCAGCCCCGCAGCGCGCACCCGCCCGCACCTGCCGGAGGGGGCACGGAATAGGGGGGACCCAAACTGCATCTCCCCCCCAACACCCAGCCTGCGCCGTTCGGGCCCCGAGTGTTGCATCAGCCCCGCGTGGAGCCGAGCTTGGCGGGCAGAGGGGGAGCGGGGGAGGGAGCGGTACCCACCGCCTCCCCCGGGCGGGCTCCCTCCCCGAGCACCCCGAGGAGCCCGAGGAGCCTTTGTGCCCGCTGCCGCCGGGGAAGACGCTGGAGGAGGCGGTGGGGCCGTGGGAAGCCCCAGGGGGTACCGGCCAGCATCCTCGGGGACCGCACTTTGCACCGGCTGCGCCTGCATCCGTCTGCCTTTCAGATAACCTTTGGCTGCTCGGGCCTCCAGCCCCCCTCTGCGGACAGAGGTCGGGGCTGGGGGTGCATCTGGGGCCGCGGAGTCACTGGGACCCCCCGCGCCGAGGGACGGCGAGGCGATGCGGGTAAGGACTGGCACAGAGCATCCTTATGGCTGGGCTGCCCGAGGGGCATCACCCTGCGGTGTGCGGGGCTGCAGGGGTGCACATGTGTGTGTGCACGTGTGTGTGTGTACTTACATGTGTAGGTGTGCAGGTTTGCACATGTGCGTGTGTGTACTTGTGTGTGTAGATGTGTGGGTTTGCACATGTTGGGGGGGTGTGCACATATGTGTGCAAATATGCACGTGGGGGGTAGGCACCTGTGTGTACAGGTGCATATATGTGTGTGTGTAGGTGTGTACATGTGTGCGCACATATGTGTGCGTGTGCACATACATGAGTGTGCAGGTGTGTGTGTCAGTGTGCACATGTGGGGGGGTGTGCACATATATGCGTGCAAGTGTGTGTGTGCAAGTGTGTGTGTGTGCGAGTGTGCATGTGTGCGTGCAGCTGTGCACATGTGTGTGCACTGCTGGGCTGCAAGGGTGCCATGGGGTGCACGGGCTGTGGGTCGTGGCAGGGGTCACTGCGGGGTGGAAGCTGCGGGTGTTTTGGGGTGCTGAGGAGGGCCATGTCACCTCAGGGGTGATGGGGATGTGGGGTACAGTGGGGCAGTGGGGTGCTGTGCGAAGGTTGTGTGTGAAGGGGTGTGACAGCATAAGTGTGACAACACAGCAGTTGCCTCTCCACACGGATGGCCGTGCCCGTCGGTGCGCTGCGGGTGAGTGTCTGCGTGAGAGCTGCAGGCAGAGAGCTGCTGTCTGTGGGTTGGGGGTGATGTGCACTGCTTGTGGGGTGCAGGATGAAGGGGGCAGGATGCGGGCCCATGATAGAGGATGCAGGATGCGCAGCCTCCATTCCCCAGGGCAGGCATCGCAGGATGCTTTCAGGACCCCAGTGCCACCAGGGCATGGACCCTGGGGACATCTGCACTGGGGTTGGGCAAGGGTCCAGCCCCCCTGCAGCTCTCAGGCATCCAGAGCTGAACCCCCCCAGCATCTCACTGCCCCAAAGGGCTGCTGCTGCAACCAGATGGCCCCCTCGGCCCCCTCCGCCAGGCCTGGCATCCCTCTAACAGGATTTGCAGCGTGATGGAGGAGGGAGAGCGCCTTCGCCCTTCTCGGAGGAGAGACAGGCTGTCGCCAGGGCTGCCGGGGGAGAAAATGGCCACGAGTGGCTGCCTGCCCCCCATCTCCTGCCCCCAAACCTGGCCCATCCTCACCAGCACATCCAGGCCAAGGGAAGGGATCTGGGAAGGGAGAGAGGAAGCCAGAGGGAGGGATAATAGCAGGGAGAGATCAGGAACAGGAGATGGAGGTAAAAATAGATCCACTGAGCAGAGGAGGGGCTAAACGTGAGAGAAAACCCTGAGCAGAGGCAGACTGGCTGGGGAGCCCCCCCGGGAGGGGCCCTGCATCCCAACGGGGTGTGGGGGGATAGACCCTTCTGTCCCCAAGGGCAGAGGGGAGCCCAGGACCCTAGGCTCTGGGCTGCTGAGGGGATGCTTGAGGCAAAATACCTGCCCGCTCCCGCTTCCGCCGGCCTGGACGCGCAGGCGGATGGACAGGACCTGCAGGGCTTGATTGCCAAATCGCTGGGATGCAGGCGGGCACACATCCCGAGGGAGCGCTGGCAGCCAGCACATCCCTCAAGAGCCTTGGATCCAACCCCCTCTCGCTTTTAATTTCCAGCGAGCACGAAGCTGAGCTGGGGACAGAGGTGCCGGGGACGAGGCGTGTGGCAGCCCTGGCACCAGCCAAGGCGAGCTGCCCTCCGGCGAGGGATGCTCCCTGAGCCCCTGCCCCGCGGGAGCTGCTGGTGACGGCAAGTGGGAGAGCCGGGAAGTCAGAGCAAAGGAATTTGCAAACACATTCTTCAGCGCCACGAGGATCCCACAGCGTGTAAACAGGAATAAAGGCTGGGCGGAGGCGGGGGCCGGGGCGAGGCAGGGGCTGCCCCCGGTTCCTGCGCGACCCCCGCCAGACTCACCTGGACGGCAGCGCCCAGCGATTCAGCCTCCAATTTCCCATTCCTGACTGCAGCGGATCCGGCGTGGGACGTGCAAGCGGAGGTGAAGTGGAGGCTGCGGGGTGACGGCCAGCATTGCATTAATGTCCCAGCAGAGGTGAAGTGGGGGGTTGTGGGTTGACGGCCAGTGTCACATTAGCGCCCCAGCAAGGCGCTGCGGGAAGCTGATGCTTTGATCGTCTGCCCAAGAGCATCCTCCAAGGTGGGCAGGATGCCGCTCTGAGCCCTCCACTGTTGGGGCTGGCCAGAGAAGAGGGGCGTGGGACCTGCTGGTGCTTTCCCAGCTCCCCAGGATGCTCTCCGGTGCCGGTGGTTGCTCCCCGTGCTCCTGCCCCACGGCCAGACCAAGATTGAAAGCTCAGCAGGCTGCCAGCATGTTTTAGCCTCATGCAGGCGTCCCTCAGAGACCCCAGAGCAGTGGACAGTAATGTGAAAACGATACTCATGTCGTGTCTGAAAGGGCAACAGGTCATCATTAAAATGGAGGCAATGAAAATCATCCACCCGGAGAAGTTTTCGGAGCTACAGGCCTCACAATCGCGCTACACACCGGCCCCGCGCCGCGAGCCGCCCCTCGTGGCCAAGCGTGCCTGGCCCTCCGAGTCCGAGATCATTGTCAACCAGGCGTGCGGGGACATCCCTGCCCTGGATGCCACCCCCGGGCCTCTGCCGCTGCCCCGGACTCCCCCCCTGCCGCGGCGAGAGCGCGGGTACCAGAGCCAGCGGAAGGGCAGCTCGGAGGTCTGCTACCACCGGCAGCCGCCATCGGACGAGGTGATCGTCAACCAGTACGTGCTGCACCCCTCGACGCCCTGCGAGCCCCTCGAGTGCCCCACTTGCGGCCACATGTACAACTTCACCAACAAGCGGCCCCGCATCCTCTCCTGCCTGCACTCGGTGTGCGAGGAGTGCCTGCAGATCCTCTACGAGTCCTGCCCCAAGTACAAGTTCATCTCCTGCCCCACCTGCAAGCGGGAGACCGTCCTCTTCACCGACTACGGGCTCGCGGCGCTGGCGGTCAACACCAGTATCCTCAACAGACTGCCGGCCGATGCCCTGGCCGCCAACCCCGTCCAGTGGAGCAGCGACACCGACCGCAGCTGCTACCAGACCTTTCGCCAGTACTGCGGGGCTGCCTGTACCTGCCACATCCGAAACCCGCTGTCTTCCTGCACCATCATGTGAGCCCCACGCCCCTGCCCGCTCCTCCCGGCCGGCGGGTGGGAGAGGACGGCGCAGTGCCACGGCCGGTCCCTCGTCCCTTCTTCGCCGGTGACGGAAACCTGGGGATGCTCCGATCCTTGCCGCAGCTAAGGATGTGGGACCAGCATTCTCACCAGCGCTGGTGGGGGGCAATGGGGACACAGGGACCCGGGAGCAGCACCATGCACCCCAGTGGTGGCCAGGGAGAGGGACGCTGGGATGGGGAGCTTGTCCACCAGAGCATCCAGGGGCTCCAGCTCCTCCCGGTCTTGTGGTGGGTGCCCCCGCTGTGCACTGAGTGTCCCACCATCCTCCTTCCCCAGGCACCTTCTCCCTCCTCTCTCCCTGCAACTCCCAAGAGCAGACACTGGGTCCCGACTGGAGCGACACCCTCCCCATCACCTTGCAGCCGGAGGTGGTGGAACGAGGAGCCCTGGAGTTGCCCAGTGCTGCACTGGGTTGCCCACCTGGCATGGGAGGCGAGGACAGGTCTCCAGCTGCCCCCCACCCTCCTTCTCTGTAAGTTATTTGCCAAAGCTTTCATCTCAGTGGCCAAGCCGCCACGCGCCCGAGTCGTTGTAGCCACGCCAAGCCGCCACACCGGCCCCTCGGTTGCGAGCAGACACGCGGCCCGTTTCCTCCACAGGCCCTTGAGGAAAGCTCCACTTTATCCTCGTTTTGGAGGATTCTTGTTTTTTTCCCCATCCATCCCTGGCTGCCCCGTCCCAGGCCACGACGTGTTCACAAAGGCATTGAGCTGTGCCCATCCCATTCTCTGCTGCTCCTGCACCAATGCCCCACAGGATGGCTCGAGGGGGCAGTGCGGGGTCTGGTACCCCAGATTGCGGCTCCAGCGAGGGGATTTGGCTGGGCAGGGGGGCAGAGGTCTGGCTCATGCCCATGGTCTCTTCCCTGGAGCAGCATCTTTGCTCTGAGCCCAGTGTGGAGGGGCTGGCAGGGCAGTAGCCCCCTCTGCACAGTCTTGCTTTCTCCAGGGCCCCTGGAGGGGTAAGTTTGCTGCCAAAAAAGCAAAAAATTATACCTAAAAAAGAAAAAGCCATAATTTGCGAGTGCTCCTGTGGGTTTGAGCACCGCAGCCCAGCACGGCCGCGGCTCCAGGGGCACGCGGTGCCTGGAACCAGGGCAGCATGGCTGGCGAGCCCGAGGGCCCTTGAGGAGCTTCTGGAGGAAAGAGCAGCTCCCAGTGCTGCCCAAAGCCTGGCATCCATCCTGGCACAGGGGCTGCACCGACCCCTGCCCACCCCAATGGAGCAGCCCCTGGTCCCGGCCCGCTGCCAGCGGAGAACAGGGGCCGATACCGTTTCTGTGTTGCTCTGCCAATGCCTCCCGCTGCTGGTTGTGACAATGATCATGTTTTATACCCGGCCTTGTTCTGACCCCCATTAGTCTCCCCAATAAAGATTATATTGGAACGAACGGCGAGCCGGTGTCTCAGGGAACGCGTCGCCACCGGCAGGAGAGGGGCTGCAGACCAGCTGGGATGCTGGGCCCTGGCACCACTCACTCCGTGGGGCCAGTTGAGGGGAGATGCCCAGAGGAAGAGCTTTCTCCTGGACTGACACCCCTTTCCTCTGCCCTGGCTCTCAGCTCTGGAGCGGTTGTGGCCCATCCTTGCCCATTCCCTGGTCTCACCACACATGGCTGGGCACCGTGGGGTACCCTACCCACCTTGGCCAGTAGTCCCCAGCCACACCCAAGACCCTTAAATAGAATCATGGAATCATGGAATGGTTTGAGTTGTAAGAGACCTTAAAGCCCATCCAGTCTCAACCTGCCATGCCATGGGCAGGGACACCTCCCACTGGATCAAGGTGCTCAAAGGCCCATCCAGCCTTGAGCACTTCCAGGGAGGGGGCTTCCTCAACGTCTCTGGGCAACCTGGGCCAGTGCCTTCCCCCCTCATTTTGAAGAATTTCTTCGTGATGTCTAATCTAAATCTTCCTCCCTTCCAATTTAAAGCCATTCTTCCTCATCCTATCACTAATTGTCCTTGTAAAAAGTCCCTCTCCCGCTTTCCCGGAGCCCCTTCAGTACTAGGAGGCTGCTTTAAGTTCTCACCAGAGCCTTCTCTTCTCCAGGCTGAACAATCTCAACTCTCTCAGCCTATCCTCACAGCAGAGGTGCTCCAGCCCTTGGCTTATCTTCATAACCCTTCTCTGGACATGTTCCAACAATTCCATATCCTTCTTATACTGGGGATTCCAGAACTGGGCAAACTGCTCCAAGTGGGATCTCATGATCCAAATACCCGCTGGATGGCCCATTCATCTCCAGGTGATGCAGTGTACTGTGGGGAGGGTTTGCCAGCCTGGCCAGGTGGCACCCACTGGCGAAGGAAGCTGGGCAAGGACACGAGCAGCATGTCCCGGGCATGTAGCACCAGCATCAGTGGGGAGCACCCAGTGCCTGCACCAAATACACCCCGAGGTCATGATGATGGCAGATCTCCAGCTGGGAGAGACAGGCATTTGCAGCAAAAACAGCTGGGAGGACGCTCTGGAGCAATGCTGTTCCCTGGGTGTGAGCTGTGCACGCAGGCTGACACTTGCACACACGTGTGTGTACACAGCAGAGGAGTGGGCAGTGTGTGTGGGTGCACACTGAGGTTTTCTGTGCACATGCAGCCCAGCGTTGGACCCATGAGTTTTTCTTCCCTGGGAGCAGTGATTGTCTCTGCTCTCTGCTCTGGGCCACCCAGGAGCAGCTGCTTCCAAAGCACCAACAGGTCACAGCTCAGCCCCAGGGGCAGGACCCACTCTTGCTCTTGGCTGCCAGTTCCCCTTCTCAGGGGGATTCTCTTCCCTCTGAAAATGAAACCACATCTCCATCCATAGAATTACAGCATCTGGTGCCAGCCCTGGCTCTGAGTGCATCATGGCTGTGACCTGGCTCCCCAGCCCTGCACCTACATCCTCACCATCCTCAGTTTTGAGGGTCACAAGCAAGCCTGGCAGCAGTGCTGGGGGCTTCTGGCTGTCACAGCATCCTCATAGTGAGTCTGGTGATGAAACTACTCAGGGAAGTTATGGCAGCCCTGAATCCAGGATTTCCATCACCCATCTCCATTGCCCCAATGGCTTATCCCAAATCCAAGATCAGCATCTCCATCACCCCGAAGGGTCATCCCAAATCCAGGATGAGCAGTTCCATCTGTGGGGCCACAAAGACCCTAGAGCAAAGGGCCAGCGAGGGCAGAGGTGGCAGAGGTTTTGCCCTCAAAACAGGAATTTGCCCTTTTTTATTACATAAGGAGGAAGGGTACAGCGTGTCCTCTTTGCCCCCGTGGTATCTCTTGGGCACAGAGTAAATTTAAAACTGCTAATTTGATTTTGAGTTGCAATTAAGGAAGAAATGGGGCCTTTCAGGAGTAAATGCTGGATGACAGCCCGTTTCTCCAGCCCTGTTAACCTCGAAGGAGCCCTTGCAGGAAGAAGGCCCGGGTGTGTTGTGCTGTCTTGCGAGGGGACAGGGACAGTGAGTGGTGCCAGACGTGGCATCTGAGCTGCAGGTGAATTAAAAGTCTCTCAAAGTCATTATGGTGTCCCAAGCCCCAAAAGTCTCCCATGGCCGCTGTGGCCACGCCAAGCTTCATGCTTCCAAGATGGGTTTTCAAAGCACTCCAAGTCCCACTCACTGCTTAAATGTGGCCAGTATCTTACTTTGGGAACAGGTTTTGCCATGTGTGAGCAAAGATGCTTACAGAAGCTCCCAGGTGAGCTGGATTTAAGATCTCCTGGTTGATGTGAAGCCTGCTGCAGGCTGGGATGAAGCTCTAGGCTCTGCTGGTCTCTGGGACAGCCAGTAATGGGAGAGGGATCTTGGGGGGTGGTTAACAGGCTCCTGGGGATGACCTTTCCCAAATGCCTTCATTTTAGATGTGGGAAGGGCTGCAGGTTTGGGCTCAGCCTTTGGCACAGACTCAGGGGATGATATTTCGCAGCCATTCTCCTCCAAAACAGCTCCTGCAACCCAACAGTCAGCACTGGGGGTCATACAGGGCTGGGCCAGCTCTGTGTTCCTGCTGGTGAGGAGTGGGCAGCCCTTAGCAGAGCTGAGGCCAGTCCCCATGCGTGTGGCCCCACCAGTCCCCACCCTGCCCCACCACCCTGCTGGGAGGTTGCACAACACAACCAGTTCCCTGCTGGTGCAAAGCGGGGGGAGGATCTGGCTCCAGCGTGGCCGAAGGCTGCACGGAGCTACGTGGCAGCGGGATACCAGGCTGGGAAGGAGGTGGCCAGGCACCAGGGTTTTGGCCTCCTTGGGGACATTCAGCCTCCAAAACCTGACCTTGCAGATCATGCACCCCAAAAAGCCACTTGAGTAGAGAGGAAGCCATGTGCAACGGCCTCTGCCAGCGGGCAGCTTTCACAATGTGGTGCAACCCCAACGATGAGAAGATAGCAGGTGGTGGCACAGAGCCCCAGAGGCTGTGACAGGTCCCCAGGGCAGCGCTGGCCGCAGATGAGGAGGCACTGCTGGGCTCCGGAGCTTTCTTGGGGTTAAATCCAGAGGATGGCTGCCCGCAGGCACCCGCTGCTGCTCACTGCCCTGCTCAATGTTCAAGGCCGGATTCTGGCACAGGAGTTGCTCCTGGTGCTTCAGTGCTTTCATGCTGTCCCCTGGCTGCCATCCCTCCAGCCTCACTCTCGGGGGTGCAGGATGGGGACAGCTCTGGCATGTCCCTAGCATGGGAGCTGAGCTGGGAAGGGGAGATGCTGATGCTGGTTGTGGTGTCCAGGGGGTGGGGATGCCTGCAACCAGAGCTGGATGGGGCTCCTGACACCCCAGCCTCCTGACCCCTGACATCCCAACCCCCTGACCTCCAGTCCTTGCCTTCCCGGGTGGATGAGACTGGGCATGCTCGGTGCATGCCTGAGGCTGTCCTGCTGGTGTCCTCACCGCCAGCCCGGCATGGCTGGGGACCCAGGTTGTAGGGACGTGCTGGGCTTCAGCAGGAGAAGCCAGGAGAGAGATAAGGCCATGCAGAGCCCTGAGCAGGCAGGTCCCTGCAGGGATGGGGACAGCTTCGTCAGCAGTCTGGGGACACTGCATCACCCTCCCAGTGCCCGCAGCAGGGAGATGCGATGAAGCATTTGGGGTGCAATGGGGGCTCAGGGGCTTCTGGGGGGGGGGGGGGGACAGGATGGGCTGAAATGGGGCCAGAGGGAGATGAGGTGGATTTGAGGGGCTGTGCTGGAATCTGTGGTGGGGGGCAGAGGTGTTGGGGGGCTGCAGCAGGGCAATGGGGGGGCAGCAAAGGAGAGCTGGAGGGCTAGTGAGAAGGTGGATGAAGGCTGCGAGGAGGGGGGAGGAGGAGAAGGGGGTGTGGTGAGACTGGGGTGCATGGAGGGGCTGGGGGGGGCTGTAGGGAGGGCTGGGGGCTGCAGTGGGCTGTGCACGGGGACACAGGAAGTGCAGGTGCAGAGGACAAGAGGACAGCAAGGGTTTGGAAGATGCATGTTGGGCTCCAGACAGTTCTTTGGGGGGGGCTGTGCTGGGGGAGCATGCCCCCCAGCCAGAGCCCTGCCTCAGAGTCCCCCTGCTCTCGCCATGCCACCCCCGGCCCCGTCTCGCCGCGCTGCGGCACACGCGCCGTGCTGCTCCACGCTATCTCCACGCGCTAAATATAACCGAGTCCTTGCGAGCGGACACTGCAGCCGCGCTCTGCGGGCCAGCCCTGCCCGTGTGCCAGGGCACTGGGGCACCACATCACCCACTGGGCTGAAACCCCACCCCTGGGGGGATTTAGGTTCCCCTCTATGGGCTTCAATGCCCTGGCAGCAGGAGAGGGGAGCACAGATGTGCTGGAGGCTGCATCGTGCTCCATCGTGCACCCATGGGGACAGCTCTGGCCTGGTTTGCCCAACAGTCACCCACCATGGAATGTAGAGCAGGGACAGGTGCTGGGTGTCCCACGCGATGTCAAGGGCCCCCGAAGGTGTCTGAGCCCCCCTCCCCGCAGGCCTCATTTCCTGAAAACGCCCACGGCTGGAGCTTCTCCTGATGGAGCTGCTCCACTTGGTATAAATAAATGTTGATTGGTGCGATGGGGCTGGGGGGACCCGCCTGGCTCTGCATCTTGGCCTGACCTGTTTCAGGGCGCCCCGCTCCTGCCACGGCCTCCCATCCCTTGGGAGCAGCAGCACCGATGCTGCCCAAGTGCCCCAGCAAAGCCCACAGCCCAAACCTCTGCCCCTATGGGCACAAGGGCACAGATTTACCGCAGGGCATCGCTTGCCCCTCCCAGTCTGGCTCCCTTAGCACAAGGCAAGGGAAGGGGTGGGTGGGTGGTGGCACCCTGCAGTCCCCTGCAGCCACAGCCATGGGGAAGTGCTCATGGCACAGTTCCAGGGGAGAAGAGAGAAGCCAGGACACACAGTTGGTTGCACAAGCCTGGGACAGGGCACGGCGGTGTCAGCCAGCGAGGATGGGCAGAGCAGGGATGGAGAGGGGCGACAGCACAGAGGGGCGATTTGGCACAGAGGCCCTGTAGGGCTTTGGCAGGGAGGTGCCTGGCAGTGATAAATAAGGAGCAGCACATCCCAGATGGTGAAAATGGGTGCCAGCACCGCAGGAGACTGACCCATGGGATGGGATCATGGGGGTCTGACACCTCCCTGCCACACACTACCAACCCAAAGGTGGCTGAAAGCCTAAAGCCATCCCTGTCCCCTGCCCCTTCGGGTCCCAGTGTCCCAAAGGAGCAGCTGCCAGCCCCGTGCTCTGCAGTGGTGGGGAGCAAGGGTGCAGAGGAGCTGTGTTGTGGCCTGGCATCACCTGGCTGGGACGCAGCCTCAGCACGAGGTCAGATGCCAGGGAAGCAGCAGAGCCCATGTCTGCCCACTACTGGGACACTCCTGCCCACCACAGCCAGCCCAGTTCCCCAGCAGCCATGGGCACGTCCCAGTGTCACCTCACTGTGGGCTGCTCCACATGCCAGGCTGGAGCTCACTGCCATGTTTGCTCTCTTATCTCCACACAGGGCAAGGCACGAGCGCAGCCCGGCACCACTCGGCCAGGGCTGCAGGGTGGGGGCAGACACCCTCTTAGAGGGGTGCTCAGGACCACTGACTGTCCCTGCCCCCTCCTTATCTCACCGCTGGGCCCCAGGGGGGTGTGCCCAGCCTGACTTGAGCAGGGAACTCAGCTGGACACGGCCATGGTACAAACACAAGTTGTATTTTCAGTCCATACTGGGAATGCCAGTCCATCCATGCCGGGCACAGGCAGCACAGCCCAGGGCACAGCCCTGCTCTGCCTGCAGAGCCCTTCCATGTCCCAGCCCTGTGCCAGGGATGGTGCCCACGGAGCAGGAAGGGATCCTGCTCCATCTGCCCCTTCGATGGCGCAGTGATGTGGCACCCAGTGCCTGGTTGGATGCAGGTGATGCCCAGCTCCAGGGTCGCCTCCCTCAGCTGCCAACTCCAGCTCTTCGGCTGCCTCACCCACTCCGGGCTCACCGGCAGCACTGGATATCCCGGGCACCTGGGCTCCCAGGCTTGCTCCCAGGCTGGCATCACCACCCAGCACCAGCGCTGGGGGAAAACTGGGCTCCTGTCCCCATGCACGGCCCAGTCCTGTGGCACAAACCCAGCGCTATTTATCGAGGATGAGGAAGAGCAGCACCATCAGGACGATGGGGAGGAAGATGAGGAGGAGGCTGAGCATCTCTGCCACCAGCAGCAGCGCCAGCAGCAGGAGGTAGCAGCAGCGGCAGCGGCGCTCGAGCCGGCCCAGCCCGCGGATGAAGCAGAGCGGGTAGCGGACACAGGGCAGGCACCCGAACATGCGGCTCGTGTGGAAGCGCACCTGGAAGCGATGCTCGAGGGCACCGGCGAGGCCCGGGCGCCGCGGTGGCAGGGCAGGGGGCCGGGGGGTCGCCAGGGCATCAGAGGAGCCGGGCTGGGCGTGCAGCAGGAGCAGCTCCTCTTGCAGCTTGCAGATCTCCCACTCCAGCATGGGGGTCTTCTGGCGGCAGATGGGGCAGCGCACGCGGCCGAACTCGGCGCCGGCGGCCGTGTCCATGATGGCGCGCAGGCAGGCGCGGCACAGCCCGTGGTTGCAGTTGAGCAGGGCCGGTTTGTGCCGCTCGTCATCATAGGGCTCTGTGCAGATGGGACATTCGTCCTCGCTGCCTGCCGGCACGTGGCATGGCTCTGCCACCCCCTCGCTGCTCGATATCTCCTCTTCCTCGCTGGAGAGGCTCAGGATGGAGCTGGAGGCGCTGCCCAGGCTGGGTGACCCCCGCTGCGGCGCTGGCTTCTCCTCATGAGGCAGGATGGGGCTGGTGGCAGTGGCAGCGGGAGGGTCCTGGCCCGAAGGCAGGGAGGCAACGTGGGCAGGTGGCTCTTCATGCCCGGGCAGGAGTGGCTCGGTTGCATCCTCCACCACTGGTGGGTTCCAGCTTTCCCAGGCAGGAGCGGGTGCCTCTCCGCAGAGTTGTGGTGGCTCCCTGGGGCTCCCTGACCCTGCAGTCTCACTCTCACCCTGCTGCCTGGCACAGCCCTCCCCGTGGGCTGCCTGCCCCTGCTGGGAGCCAGGCTCTGCCTCCTCGCCTGCTGCCAGCTCCATGGGAGCTGCTGCCCCACGGCCACCCCCCTCAGCCACTGCCCCCCGAGTCCCCTCGGGGCTGGGTGCAGGATGGGGGTGCTGCTCCAGGGCAGGAGATGGCCTTTAACAGGCCTGCTGGAGGGGTTTGAAAGCAGCAGTGCCTGCAGAGAGTCCTGTCATGCCTCCAGCGTGGTCTGGGGCCCCCTCCCAGGCTGACAGGTCAGGAGCCCTCAAAGCAGGGTGCATCCCCGTCATCCTCACCAACTGGACACCCCAAGAGGGGCATCGCCGTGAACATCCCGCAGGCACTTCCTCCTCCTCCTCCTCCTCCCCAGTGCTGACGCAGTACTGACCCGCCACTGTCCAGAGGAGAGGGCGACGAGCTGGGCGAGCTGGGCGCTGCTGTCTGCGCCGGCCAGGGGTGCAGGCGTGGCAGGCGCCCGGGCAGGGCTGGGGCTGAGCCTGGCTCTGACCAGTCTGGTTCGTCAGCTTCTGGAAGCGGCTCAAATGCAGGCGGCCCGGGGCAGGCAGCCATGCCCGCACCAATCAGCTCCCGCGGGAGCTGGGGAGGAGCTGGGCCCACGGCCGCCTCTTCTCCTCACCCAGCAAAAAATGGAGCCACCACTGCAGCCAGCACGGCCCACGGGGAGCACGGCAGCAGGGGCCCTGTGCTGTCCCCGTACAGCCCCCACCGCAGCTCATCCCTGTCCCCCAGGGTCGGCCCCTACACTTGGCCACCTCGTTGTGCCCCATAAGCAGCGTGGAAGAGCACAGCCTGGACCATTACCAATGGAAGGGAATGATGGCACCAGTGTGACGACCACCACAGAAGCCCAGCTCTGCCCCCTCTGCTGACCCTGGAGCACGAGGACACCCACTCAGCTGGGGTCTGCAGGTGCAACAGCTTCTCCAGCAAGTCAGAGGGATGGGGAGACCCAAAAAGCCCCCCTGTTCCCACTCACTGCAGCTCCAGCAATGCCCCGGGGCACCATTCGCCCGTGCAGGACTCCACGATGTGGTGTGTGGGAGGGCAGCTGGGTCACAGGTGTGGTGTGGCACTGCTGTCCCTTCCTGTCCCAGCCTGCTTCCAGGGACTGTCCCTGGCTGATTCATGCCCTGGGTCCTAATTGCTATTTACACAGAGGCACCGAGTTCGCTGAACTGGAGGAGGAAGGTGGTGGCACTGGTCCCACTGGGGCACCATCAGAGTCAGGAGGTCACACGGCCCCAAGACTGTCACGGAAAAGGCTGGAGGCTGCCAGCGTGCTTGGCCCTGGCTGGAAGTGGCTCCCAGGGATGGAGCACGGGTCCAGCAGATCATGTGCTCAGGGAAAGTGATACCTCAATGGGAACTGGCACTCAGGGAGCTCAGACCTCGAGATCAAGCAGGCTCAGGAAGATGAACTGTCAGCAGAGACAGAGGGATCGAAGCTTCCTCCTGCACCCATCCCTGCTGGCCTCAGCCGCTGAAGACAGGGGGAACAGGTCTGCCCAGGCAGCCTCCTGCAGCAAGCGCTGCTGCTGCTGACTAATGCCAGGGTGGAGAGGCTCCCATGCAACACATCACTTCCTCTGGGTCCTACCACAAACAACGGCTGCTGCCCACGCCGCAGCGCCAGCAATGCCCGCGGGTGCCGCACAGCCAGCACAGGGACCCCAGGAGCACGTGGGACGTCAGCCTGGACCCACACAGCAGCCAACCAGCAGCATCCCACACTGGGACTTGCTCACCTCTGCTCCAGTGGGATGTGGGAATGGGGAGCCGGGCTTTACCCACCCCAAACCCAACTCCAGAAGGGTTCCCCCTCTGCTTGCTGTGGCCCTGCAGCCATCAGGGAAGCACTGGTGGGGTAAAGCCACCCCTTCCACCAGGTCTTTACCCTAGCTAAGATAATCCCAGCCCAAGGACAATGCCAGAGGTGGATGGTTTTGCTGCCTCCTTTATTCAGGCAGAGCTCAAAGGGAAGGGGGAGGAAGGGAGCCAGGCTTACGACCAGGTTTCAGACTGGAAGCGCTGGGACCGTTCCAGGCCTCTGAAATGCTCCTCAGCTTCGGAGGGCGACAGTCCACCTTCCAGCTGCAACACCAACTGCAGGGCTTCGGCCACCGCCGCTGGCATTTGCTTGGCATTCCTGGAAGAGAGAGCAGGCAGTGCAATGGAGGGTGAGCAGCAAAACCAGGAACACATCTGCATCCCAAGGGCTCTGGCAAGGCAGCCCGCCAGCGGGACAGTGGGAATGTGCCTCACCCTGCCACACAGGCTGCCTGGCACCGAATCAATAGGAGACTCCAAAAGGCATCTCAGACTGTTCCCTGGAGAGCAGCACCATTACCCAGGCAGGGCTTTCCAGCACTGGAATTTACAGGCAAAGACGTGGCCATAGCACCCAGTCCCCAGTGAAGATGCATTGCAGCTCGGTAGCTGTAACTCTGGCCCCATATTGCTCCATTTCCCATTAAAGGAATATGGGGAATATGCACGAGTCACAACTTATCAGCAGGAGGGCAGGAAACTGTCCTTTCATGGCAGGGAAACATTCAATGGAAAACATGTCTGACCCTCAGCTGGGTGAGATGACTGCTGCAAAGGAGCAGCCGCATCCGTCCATCACTGCCGCCTTCAAGAAACCCAAAATCAATGTTTTAAAGGTGACATCTGTAATCAAAGCCAGTTCAGGCTTCAAAATAAAGAGAAATGGGGTAGAAAACATGTATAAAATAACCCGAACAGGATTCAGCCCTTCCAAGCACGATTGTTTCTTAAGGGAAATAAGAAATTCAGACTTTTTCTTGGAGAGAGTTTCATTTGATGAACTGCCTGAGCGACAGAAAAAAAATCTAATAAAAAATTTCCCAGGGTGCTCCAATTGGCACGAGCATCTGGCAACGTCCTTGCTGTTTCCCAAGAACAAGGCAGAATTCTGACTTGCTTTTGAAGCTGATTAACGTCCCAAAATACACAGAAAGGAGGTCTTCTTTTTTTGGAAGAGCCGCATTGTTTCTGAGTCAGGCACTGATAGGCAAATGCAAGATAATCAAGCACTGGGCTTGGGATGGAAAACATGTCAAATATCTAGGTTTTGCAGAAATGAAGAGAGAGATTTTCAACCTTTTTGGCCCTGGGCGAGATAAGCTGGGCACAATGATAAAGGAGACACAGCTCTGGCTGGCAGATCCTGCCCCAGCTGGTAAGAGCCTAAGAAGGCTCCTCTCATGCGAGGACAGGCTGAGAGAGTTGGGGTTGTTCAGCCTGGAGAAGAGAAGGCTCTGGGGAGACCTTAGAGCAGCCTCCCAGTACTGAAAGGGGCTCCAGGAAAGCTGGGGAGGGGATCTTGATCAGGCAGTGCAGGGGTGGGATGAGGGGGAAGGGTTTTCAGCTGAAAGAGGGGAGATTGAGATGAGATCTTAGGAAGAAATGTTTTTCTGTGAGGGTGGGGAGGCCCTGGCCCAGGTTTCCCAGAGCAGTGGTGGCTGCCCCATCCCTGGAAGTGTCCAAGGCCAGGCTGGATGGGGCTTTGAGCCCCCTGATCCAGTGGGAGGTGTCTCTGCCCATGGCAGGGGGGTGGAACAGGTTGGGCTTTATGGTCCCTTCCTATCTAAACCATTCCATGGTTCTATGATTCTATGAAGGAGGACACACCGTGTTACGTGGACAGGGCCGCTGTGCAGTGACACACAGCCCAGGATTCACTTTCCCCATCTTTCTTCTAGTGTGGCTAAAACTGAGTACTACTTTTAGGGGGGAAAAAAGGCCATTTTCAGGGTAACCCAGCCTGCCCCCTTCTGTATGGCAGCCCACTGACAGTTCAGATTCTGTGGGCCATGGAGGGATATTGTGATCCTGAGCATCTTTACACGTGGCTGTTTTGGAGGGGTAGGGAGGTGCCCACTGCAAATGGAAAGCTGCCAATTGTCCAGGGAGGACAAGGCTCTCGGCTCCCACCTGCCTGATTTGGGCTCAGGGTCATCCTGCATCAGGGACGAAGAACCCAGTGAGCTGGGTCTTGGAGAAACACCGATGTCTAAAACACCATCCTCATGGCCAACCTAAAATCCTGCAACAGGGACAGACATGCAAGTTCTGCTCTTTCTAAGATACAAGAAAGCAGCCCCCAAGGCGTCTCTATCAGCACCAGAAAGGAGCAAGGAGGACGGGAGGAGCGGACAGAGCCATCAGGACACCATGCCCAGTGGTCACTCAACGGCTGCCCAAGTGTCTCAGCATTTCGGTTGCAGACGGAGAAACCAGACCAAGTCCCGAGCGCAGCTCTGGAGGAAACCAACCCCGGACCCCAGATCCATGGGATGGGATCACCAGGTTGGGATAAGGGCCCCTGAAGCCCCGTGATGCAGCCAGACCACGCGCTGGCGCAGCAGCCACCGAAGGGCAGTGGGCAGCCCGGCCTCCGCTTCCCCAGCAGTAAACAAAAATCTCCTTCTCCAGGAATGCAGCAAGGCCAGTCTCGCCCTGCGAGGCACCAGGGAAATTCCTGCTCTCGTGTGGGACAGGCTGGGAAGTGCCTCCTGCAATTGCTGCTCGTGTTGACAGCAAGGCACAGGTTTGCACGGGGCTTTCCAGGTCACGGGGTGCACGACAAACACCATCATCAGGCTTTGCCACCTCAAGGAGCACAAAGCTTTTCACAATGCTCGCCCCGGGCAGCAGGTGAGCCAGCTCTTCCCTGCCATACAGGCAGTGACAAGGGCAGACAGGTTAAGGGCTCTGCCCAGGAAACCATTAACAGAGCTGGGAATGTTGCTGCAAACCCTCTGCCTCTGAAGGCCTGGCCACATTTACAGCCAACTGAGACTCCCAGTCAGCTCAAGGTAACCACCTGGGCAGTGACTGTGCTGTCAAAGGAGGCAGGTTGCTGAGAACTGTGGCTCATCCCTGCTCCAGGAAGACAGTTTTGGGTCTGAAGAGCCAGACAGAATGTGCTAAGGTCTCAAAAACTGTTGCACATGAGCCCCAGCACTGGTGAAGCCATGGAGTGTTGCACTTTAAAATCTTGCCCACCTGAGCAGCCACAGGAATCACATAAGCCCTTTCCTCTGGTTTCACCAAGCCCCACTGGAGGAGAGGGGAGTAGAGAGAGGCCAGGGCTCTCCTGGGTACGGATTTGCCATAGGTCAGAGGCCAGGCAGCCTTCTTTGATGATGCTGTTCATGGGTGCTGGCAGTTGGAGGGCTGGGCACACAAGGTCAGCTGGAGCACCTTTACCATGGCACCAGCTCTGCCCCTCCTAACCAAAACACAGAGTGGGTGAGAAATGGCCTTCTCAGCCCAGGCTTGCAGAGAGAAGGTATGAACTGGTCCTTCTGCAGCAGTCAGTGCAGCCCCCAGAGACTCCGCAGGGTGCACTCACCCTGGAGGCTGAGCCGAGGAAACGCCTCCAGGGAGGTGAACCTGGAGGGGAAGATGCAGGGAGGTTCAACCCCTCTCCCCCAGCCCCTGCACGGAGGCCTCTCACTCACCCAGCCAGGTAGATATGAGCATTCCTGCTGCTCAGCAGCTCCCACACCAGCTTTTGGTTCTCCTGGATGCGATGCTGAACATAAACCTTCTCCTCCTGCAGGAAACACAGTGCTGAGTCCAACAGCAGCCCCAGCCCCATCCAAACCCCTGGGGCTGCTCTCAGTGGCTGTTTGCAAGAGCTGGGGCAGTGCAGCCCCCAGAGCAGGAGGCACTGGGAGATGCAGTTGGACCAACAAGGGTAACAGTTTTCAGCTGAAAGAGGGGAGACTGAGATGAGATCTTAGGAAGAAATGTTTTGGTGTGAGGGTGGGGAGGCCCTGGCCCAGGTTTCCCAGAGCAGTGGTGGCTGCCCCATCCCTGGAGGTGTTCAAGGCCAGGTTGGATGGGGCTTTGAGCCCCCTGATCCAGTGGGAGGTGTCCCTGCAGGGAGGGGGTTGGACTGGATGGGCTTTAACGTCCTTTCTAAACCAAACCATTCCATGATTCTATGATCAACTGTCACAAAGGGGAGGGGACCCTCACACCTCACCAGTGCACTGGGATGGGCTGGTGCGAACTGGGTGCAGCAGCAGGAGCTTTGGTGGGGAACATGCCCCAAGTAGCCCCCCGAAATCCTTCAGCTGGCCCCTGCCTGCTCCAGCTCTCCTGAGCAGCAAAGGGCCATGAGCCGGGGAGCCACTCCGGGGGGTGCCCTCCTCCCTTCTCTTCTCTCAGCATGGAGGATGCTCTGTAGCCCCCTCCCAGGGCACAGACCCATCCCAGCATCCCTGGCTGCCAGTCCCAGCCCTGTCACCTGCTGGGGACCTGAGACACCTTGGAAGGGTAGAAAGCTTGGCAGGATGGCCTCGGACCGACTCCCTGCCCTCTGCTCTGCTTAGGGACTGGTATCTTTGGCTTTTGGCACAGTACAGCCCAGCCCAGGAGAGTTCCCAAAGGGTTAATCCACAAGATTTCAAGCATCCAAGCAACTGCCTACAGCCCTGGCTCCAGCCCAAAAGGAACACCATTGCAAACGTGCCTGAATTCACTGAGGGCCCAGGCAGCTCCTCGGTGACAAAGGTGACACTGTGATGGAGGCCAGGCCCTCTGCCACGTGTCCCACCACGCCAGACCCTGCGCAGAGCTGAGCTGAGCCCCGAGCACAGCCTTCTCCCCGTGTCCTCCTCCCTCCCATCCAGCCCAAGAGGCAGCAAAGCTCTTGCGGCATCTCGGGCTCCTGCGGTCTGGAGGTGTGTGTGGAACAACCCCCGCAGCAACCAGCCCCGGGGGCACAGGAGCCAGGCACGGCGCGGTCAGCAGGTCCCTCGCAGCCCCACAGGTGGCATCGCCCTGCAGCCAGGTCACCCTGGCACAGCTTTGCTGCTCTGACCTGGCCGCGGGCGATGCAGGAGGTGAGCAAGCCCGTCGCAAGCACTGACACAGCCAGCCCATAGCTCGGCTTCAGCATCACTAACATTAATCAGCCAAGTGCTGACAGAGGCTCTGCCGACCACGGCTGGGGCTCTGAGCAGGTCACTTAAGGACCTGCAACCACCTGGAAACCAGAGCACCCCAGTGACAAACTGGGGTCACGACGACTCAGCTAAACCCCAGGGCATCCTGCTGAGAACCAGCTGTGGCCGCATTAGGCTGGGATCAATCAGGCTGCACCACGGGCAGACACGATGTGACAGAAGGTCACAAAGGGGACCTCTCAGAGGGAAATCCCAGCTCCTGACAGGCTCTGAAAACAAACTTTTTGACAAGTTAATGGCTGTGGTATCTGCTAGAGCCACAGAACAAAGGCCCAATGTGGCACTTACCACCTGGCTGCACTCTCACTCACCTCCCTGTGTGGCCCTGCAAGGACTTGGTAGCAGAAGACCCTCATGACAAACTGCTTTGCCCCATGGGGCAAGCAGAGATGGGAGGCAGGGAGTCATACTCCGATGCAAGTCCCAGCCCTCCAGAGGCTCTGGGGCCACTCTCCAGATCTGAGGAGGAGCAGATCCTCCCTTCACTGCATGACCCAGCAGAAAAAAGGCAGACTGGTCATCCAACAAACCTCTGCCGTGTTGCTCCTGTTCATCAAAGACTTGGAAAGCCTTCACAGAAGCATTCAAGTCATGCCTTACAAGTGACTGGATAAAAGACGCTGGCTTCATGTCAACGCACGCACACAGCCAGGAGAAAAGAACTGGTGCAGCTGAACCACCTAGAAATACCCACTCTCACCGACCCTTCTTATCAGATCTCCCTTTCAAAGGCAGGCGGAGTTTTCAGTGCCATCAAGGGACAGGGTGGGGCAATGAAAGAGAGTCCCAGCTCACAGAGACTCTCTGGCCAATGAAAGGAGCCCTGCAGCCCGGAGAGGGGCTGAGCACTGCCCACCAAAGACGCTGCCTGCTGGAGTCCAGAGGATGATCCAAGGGCTGGAGCACCTCTCATACAAGGACAGGCTGAGAGAGTTGGGGTTGTTCAATCTGGAGAAGAGAAGGCTCTGGGGAGACCTTAGAGCAGCCTCCCAGGACTGAAAGGGGCTCCAGGAAAGCTGGGGAGGGGCTCTGGATCAGGGAGTGCAGGGACAGGATGAGGGGGAACAGTTTTGAGCTGAAAGAGGAGAGATTGAGATGAGATCTTAGGAAGGAATGTTTTGCTGTGAGGGTGGGGAGGCTCTGGCCCAGGTTGCCCAGAGCAGTGGTGGCTGCCCCATCCCTGGAGGTGTTTAAGGCCAGGTTGGATGGGGCTTTGAGCCCCCTGATCCAGTGGGAGGTGTCCCTGCCCAAGGCAGGGGTTGGGACTGGATGGGCTCTGAAGCCCCTTCCAACTCAAATCATTCCTTGATTCTATGATTTATATTGGAAAACACCATTAAGATCATTGAGTCCAACCCTGAACCCAGCACTGCAAACTCTACTAAATCATGTCTGCAAGTAAATCATGTCTGCAAGTACATCTACACATCTTTGAAACTGGATGGGCTTTAGGGTCCCTTCCAACCCAAACCATTCCCTGATCCAGGAGCAAAGTGAGGAGCTGAGCTGTGGGGGTGCTCTGACCTCTGTGGAGCCTTCTGCACGGCTGAGGCTCAGGGAGAGCTGGCACGAAGGCCAAGCTCCTCAGCTTCACCAGCCATCAGAGGGACACGGTGGGGAGGGTGGTACTCAATTGCGAAAGGTTATGGTCTGGTGACCCCCCTGGGAGGCTTGGGAGCTTTTTATCACTCATGTGCTCCAACCAAACAAAGCTGGCTGATGCCTTATCTGCTCCAGCGCTCACCAGTCCTGTCCCAGCAACCTTTCCAGCTCAACTGAGCCAGGCAGGTCCCAGCTGGGCAGTGGCGCTGCAGGGCTGGTGGGGAAGCCAGCACCGAGGTGATGTGGAAACGACCCCACCAGGCCCTGCACAGGCCATGCCAACAGGTTCAGGGGCCAGAAACACTGGTAGAGTCGCATCAGTGCTGCCTGAGACAAAGGTATTCACCCTTCCCCTCTTGGAACTAACCTGGTCCCTGGAGAAGGCCGTGAAGAGTGTCAGGAAGCCCTTTGTCACCAGCTCTTCCCACTCTGCCTGGCAGTAGAAGTCCTTGGATTTCTGGCGGCAGCCAAAGAACAAGTAGTTCCCTGCAGAGAGCAGACCATGAGGGCTGTGCTGGGTGGGCCAAACTCCCTGTGGGAAATGGGGGCTGTTGGTGCCCACAGGACCTGTGGCAGAGCCCCAAGGCTCTCACCTCTCCGCTGTGCCTGGTTGGCAACCCTGCCCTGGAAGAACCAGGAGCCATGTCAGCATGAAACCAAGTGACCTGTGGCAACCAATGGCCCCTGTGTGCTGGAAAAGCAGGAGGAGGGAGCAGGTAGTGCAAGAAGAGCCCCCCAGGGCTGCCTGTTGCCCTCCACCAGCCTCAGCTTCCTGCTAAGACCCACAGCTGAGCTGAGGGAACGTGGATGGGACAAGGACAGAAGCATGACACCTTGTGCAGCAGCACGTGAGCTCAGGAGCCCACCTGCCCTCACAAAGAGCCAAGAAAGAGCCTCTGCAGAGCCCTACCCTGACCCAAGGAGCAGCTCTAGAGCACAGCCTGTGAATAACCACCCAGGGCTGCACACACCAGACTCTGCTCCTCACCTGCCCAAGAGCCTGGCTTGCTCCCACCAAACACAGCAGAGCCTGGGCCTGTCCAAAGCCTCAGAAGCCCCCAGTCCCTCCTTCCCCCATGCTGAACACAGACCTGTTTGCAGCTAGGGGCATCCTGGTCCCCCCCCACGACCATCCCTCACCTCTGTGTCCCTGTGCCACCCGCTCCTGTATGGCTGCTCGGAATGGTGCCACCCCCGTGCCGGGGCCAATCATGATCACGGGAGTGTCAGGGTCAGCTGGGAACTTCATTCCTCCTTTCTTCACCCAAAGAGGCACCCGGACATCACCTGCAAAACAAACAGCATCATCCCACCACCACGACACCTGTGACACCCTGCGGAGAGTGAGCCGGGCACCCAGCTCTTCCAGGATGCTCGAAATACAGACAGCACCTGACACCAAGGCACCCATGGTGCCATGTTCATACCACGTGTGGTATGGACAGCTTGAGCTGTCTCAGCACTGCCTCTGCAAGCATCTGAGTGAACCCCTGAGCAAGGCACGAGCCCCACAGCAACCAGGCCATGGAATAGCCTTCTCACATGGCTGGTGCCACAAAAGACAGTGGCAGAGACAAGCAGAGACTTCAATCTGGCTGTTAAGTAAAGGAGGGCCAAACCTGCCTCCTCGGGGGGCCAGAGAAGGGGTGATGATCCCCATCAGGTTACTTTGAGAAGACCCTCTTGTCCTGGAGTCATACAAAGCATTCTCTTCCATCCCACAGCACCGAGACTCTGTGAGCTCATCACAATTGCTTGGGGACCCAGCTGGAGGAGTTTTGTGGTTAAAGCAGATGAGCAGCACAGACAGGCTTTGCAGGACAGGATGGATTGCTCGAAGGAGGGACCATGCTTCTCAGAGCTGGTGCTTTGGGGTTGGAGGTGTCCAGCAGCTCCAGGACACCAGGAACTGTGGGACAGCAGACCATACTGGCACTGGGAGCAGGAGAGTTGAGCAGCTGGGAGAAAACCAGGAGCTTTAGAGAAGCAAGCTGGAGGAACACACCATGCTCTGAAGAGGATGGGAGCAGTGAGGAAGGATGGTTGCTGTGAGTTCAGCCTGTCCTGCCAAGCCAGAGTGCCCCAGCTCCCTGTGGTGGTAGTGCTCCAGTCTGGGGCCAAGCAGGTCCAGAGTGTGGCCAGCATGCCCACAGCTCCACCACAGTCCCATGGGATGAACTCTGGGTGCTGTAGCAAGCACAGAGGGTTCTTACAGACAACAAGCAATTACCTTGCTCTGGGTTGAGAGAAGCCAACCAGGTAGAGCAGAGGCCACGGCGGGGTTTGCTGAGCCGTGTCTTGTACCTCACCACTGCCACGAGGATCTGGATCCGGTCAGGGTGAGCCTGTGTCCAGACAGGAGCCATGAGAAAAGAGAAGACACCCAGCACAGGTCTGCAGAAAGAGCCCAGTGCCTGTTCCAGGGACAAAGCTGATGTCCAGCTCCTGCCACAGTTCTGCAACACCTGTCCTAGCCCCAAGCGGCCACCTGGACACAGAACAGAGCATACCCTTGCTCAAAACCTTTCCAACAGGGAAGGGGCTTTTCCCAGACAAGCACTGCTGTGGGAATGCTCTACACAGCTACCAACGGCAACAGAGTGCCCAACCCAAGAGGCTCCTCTGGAGGACAAATGCCACCCGTGCACAGGCTGACGCCTGCCGGGCCACCCGGGCCTGGTCCCACCGCCACCTCCTGACGGCAGCAGGAAGCAGCTCTCCTTCCCACAGCCACACCACCCGGCGACCACAGACCATGGAAGGGACCTTGAAGTCCACCCTGTCCCACGCCCCTGCCATGGGCAAGGGACACCTCCCACTGCATCAGGGGACTCAAAGCCCCATCCAACCTGGCCTTGAACACCTCCAGGGATGGGGCAGCCACCACTGCTCCGGGCAACCTGGGACAGGGCCCTCAGCCTCACAGGAAAACATTTCTTCCTGAAGTCTCATCTCAATCTCCCCTCTTTCAGCTGAAAACCATTCCACTCATCCTATCCCTGCACTCCCTGATCAAGATCCCCTCCCCAGCTTTCCTGGAGCCCCTTTCAGTACTGGAAGGTTGCCCTAAGGTCTCCCCAGAGCAGTCTCTTCCCCAGGTTGAACAAGTCAAACTTTCAGCCTGATGTTCCCAATCTCCATGGCACCACCTCCCGCTGCTCCCCGTGACCAGGACACTGGAGCCTTGCAGGGCACAGCGCCAGCCCCAGCACTTGCAGGGCTGCAGGAGGGCAAGCTCTGAATGTGGAGGCTGGTCAAGCCCTGGGATTAACATCCAGCACATCAACCTGCCACGTGCTGACAGCAGAGCGAGGGCTTGAGTGCACTGTGGGTGCTCAGAGGGGTTGGGAGGACAGCCCAAACATCCACAGCGTGCACAGCACTAACAGTCAGCCCTGGCCCTGCCGCACCCTCAGCTCAGACCACGACACAAGGCCAGAAAGAGCCGAGCTCTTACCAGCACGGAGGAGGCGATGGAGAAGGCGCGGGGTCTGATGCGAGGGATGAGGTCCAGCAGGTAGTCGGGTGGGATGGCACACGTGGTGTGAGGGAAATCCCAGAGGGCCTGCAAAGCCAAGGCAGGGTGAGCCCTGGAACACCCCGGAAAGCAGCCTGCTGGCTCCTGGGGGTGTCAGAGGCCATCCCAGACTGCTGTGCCACACTGCCTGCCACCAAAGGCACCACACCAGGCACCTCTGAGCACTGACTGCCCTGTCCCCACTGCCCTCCCCTCACCCCAAGGCTGCAGCACAGGGCCCACCAGAGCACACAATGATTTGGAGCAGGTCTTAAAGACCAGTGGAAATCCAAGGATATGTCAGAAAGTTGGTGAAGTAGATTAAATTCCCCAGCCAAGAACTAATGGCTGATGATCTGCCTGGGTGCTTCATGCAGAGCAGGTTTGCTGCACTCCCCCAGCCTCACCTCGAGAGTGGTCCTGCGGGGCCGGCTGCAGTAGCTGTACAGCTCTTCCTGGCCCTGGGCAGAGCTGAACTCCTGCAGCTTCTCCCGCTCCAGCTCATTTGTAGCAAAGTAGGACAAGAGCTCGAAGAAGGAGCGCCGTGGCACGCAGGAGATGTCCAGGTAGTGGGTGACCAGGTGCTGGATGGTGCAGGGCTGTGGCAAGAGGGCAGGGAGAGATGCATCTGCAAGGGAAAGCAGTGGGGAGAGCTCAGTGCCAACACCAGGGCTAGATGCTGGTGCTCCCAGGGATGGGGCAGCACTGTGAGCAACCCCGTCGGGGTCTTGGGCTGAGGAGGCTTCAGGTACTCTTTAATATCTTTATCAATGATCTGGATGAGAGGATCGAGCGCACCCTCAGTTAGTTTGCACATGACAGCAAATTGGGTGGGAGTGGTGATCTACTGGAAGGGGGAAGGCTCTGCAGAGGGATCTGGCCAGGCTGGATCCATGGCTGAGGCCAATGGGATAGGGTTCAATAAGTCCAAGTGTCAGATCCTACACTTGAGCCACAACAACCCCATGCAGCTCCAGGCTTGGGGAAGAGCAGCTGCAAAGCTGCCTGTTGGAAAAGGCCCTGAGGTCTACAGTAGGTGAACACAAGGCAGCAGTGGCCCAGCTGGCCAAGCAGGACAAAACCATCCTGGCTTGGATCAGCCATGGTGTGGCAGCAGGAGCAAGGAAGGGATCATCCCTCTGCACTTGGCACTGGTGAGGCCACACCTCGAATTCTGGGTTGAGTTTTTGGCCCCTCACTACAAGAAAGACTGAGGGGAGACCTCATTGCTCTCTGCAACTCCTGGAAAGCAGGTTGTGGTGAGGTGGGTGCTGGGCTCTTCTCCCAAGTACCAAAACAAGAGGAAACGGCCCCAAGTTGTGCCAGGGGAGGTTTAGATTGGATAGCAAGGAAAATTTCTTTACTGACAGAGTGGTGAAGCACTGGCAGAGGCTGCCCAGGACAGTGATGGTCTCCTTTCCTGGACGAGTTAAAAAGGTGTGTAGATGTGGCACCTGAGGACATGGTTTAATAGGTACAGCAGGGTTGGGCTGACAGCTGGACTTGATCTTACAGGTCTTTTCCAACCTTAATGACTCCATGATTCTGTGCTGTGATTCTGGGATCTTTCTTGCTCTGGGCTGGGGGCTGCAAAGACACAAGGCATTGGTGCCACCTGGACTCTGCCAGCTCCATCCCAGGAATCCCAGCAGCCCTTAACGTGGGGTCTGCTCAGAGACTGTGCTGGGAGGGAGAGCCCCCATGCTGTGAGACAGGCAGAGATCCTGTATCCATCAGCTGCTCCCAACTCCCTGCTTACTGTGCCTAAAACAATGGAAAAGTAGAGATCCAAAGCAATGGAAAACAGAGCTCAAGGTGCTGCTCCATGCCAGGAGGAAGAGAAAGGAGCCAAGGGAAGGACCTACCGGGCTCCACAGTCTTCAGCACAAAGCGCCTGTCTGGGTCCAGACGCAGGAGCTGGCAGAACTGCTGCACGTCCTCGGGGCAGTTCTGGGGCTGGATCATCACTACATCTCCCGCACTGAACCTGTGGATGCAGCAGGATCTGCTGAGGGCAGCCTTGGGGCAGATCTGGGGGCACAGCACCACCATCCCACCAGCACCCACCCCAGGAGAGAGGCCACAGCTCAGCCAGATTCACAGACTCACTAACGCTGTGCTCCCTAACCTGACAAGCAAAGAGAGCTGCTCCATGGGCAGGACGCACGCTGCCAGCCACGCCTGACTGTGTCACAGAGGGGACAGCACACCAGAGACCACGTCCACACGGCTGCAGCCTCAGATATGCCAGAAGAAGGGGAATGGAAGAAGAAGGCGGGCTACAGGACACCTGATTCCACACAGCAAAGCTTTCAGGAGCCAGGAAAATACTCACGTTATCCCTGAGCCTGTGACATCAAACTCGATGAGGCGGACATCCTGGAAATGGGATTCTGCCGTGACCCGCTGGTTGGACACCATCCGGGCAGCGAAGGGATGCAGCTCGGAGGGAACAGCCCTGGGTGCTGCTGGACAGCACAGGGCATCACCGGGGTGCGCGGAGTCCTCAGCCAGGTAGTGCAGGGTGTATTTTGGGGGCAGGCTGTGGGGGGAAGGCAATGCAGTGCTGTTATCTCCCTGTCACAACTCCTCTGCTGCCGTCATGCCAGAGGCTGGAGGCAGGGAGAGGCCTGAGGTCTCCCACCATATCCAGCACCCACTGTTGGCCTGTGGTGCAGGAATTCAATGCAGGCTTCCAGGAGAAGGAGATCCCAGAGGGAGTGGCTGGTCACACACGCGCGGCAGGTCTGGCAAGAGGCACATCAGGACAGCAAGAGGGGCAGAGCCCTGCCAGGGCAGCTGACACACACACGCAGGGGACAAGGGGACACCCTAACCAGATAGAGAAGGGTCACCCACGGCCAAAGTCCAGGGGATACTTGGGACACGAGAAGCTGTGTGTGGAGGCCTCCTGGTCAAAGCAGGGCATATCTCAGCCCCTGAGAAGAGCCAAGGAAGCATGGCATTGCATAGCAGCCCGCTCCAGCAGTGCCTGCCCACCCCGTGCACTCACCGCACATCAGGACTGATGATCTCAAGGCCAGGAGCGAGAGGATACAAGGCGAGGATCTTGTCCCATAAGGCCACAAGCCATGGATCAATCACTGCATCTGGCCTGCAAGTGGAGAATTAGGGCTGCAGCAGAGTAGATCATCCCTCCAGGCTCAAGCGCTGCCACCCTTGCACCTAGACAACACTGGGTCCCCTGGGAAGCCAGCTCTGCTTCTCTTCCACTGCACAGACAGCTGCTCCACGCTGTTTCCCTCCAGCTTCAGGTCTGGAAACACATCTCAGCCACTCTAAGTACTCACTGGTCTCTGGGGCCAACCCCTGAGACAGAACAGAACCACCAACCCTGGAGCACAACTGAGCCCTGAGCCACGCACAGCTCTGTCCTCCTGCACGAGGGGACCAGCAGCATGGCACAGCACAGCATCCAGAACGCAGCTGTCAGCCTCAGGACAAAACTGCAGCTCCCCCTCCTGCCACCCTCCGCAGGTCTCTTACCCCAAGTCATGCTGGTCATCTCCCAGCGCCACCGGCAGCAGAGGGCTGCCCCCAAGCTGTAGCACCCGTTTGTGCAGCTTCTTCGCAACGAAATTAAACCTGAGCAGAGAAGAATCACAGCTGCAGAGGGCAGGGCTCCTCCAGCAGGACAGCAACACCAGCTACACGAGCCAGTGCACGGTGCCAGGGCTGTACCGCAGTGACCCAGAGGCAGGACACGTGATCCGGTCCTGTGGCAGGGCCGGACCACTTCTCCATCCTGGGGCAGCTCGGAGAAGCAGTTGGCTGCCACTTGCTGGGCCACACAAGCTGTGCCCAGCTTCCAGAAGGGACTCAGGCAGGTCCAGCTTCCCTTCAGGGCAGCTTGTGCCCCAGGTAGAGCAACACTTCCTTCCCTTCAGCTCCTTCCTGCCCCATGGTGCTCAGACACACCCCCATCCCTCCAAACACAACTCTTTCAGACACATGGGAACAATCTTTTTGGAGAGAACTGGGGCCAACAGGACTGGCTGCCACCCAAAATCTGTGCTTCAGGGATGTTTGGCTTGGTCCACTGAGACTGCTGTAGCATGGGCTTTCCTGACATGCATACAGAGAACAGTGTGTCTGTAACAACTGACAGGGAAATGATGTCCCAGACCCTGCTGCAAAGCATCTGCCTGAGGAGACCAGGCCAGAAACAGCAGAAACCCAATTCCTGGGGGTTAGGAAGGACATGCACTGGTGAGGGAAGGATTTTTAAGGCTGGTGGGAATTATGTTTTGTCTGAGCTGATGCTCTGGAGTCAGGCTCTGTCTCATCTCACCCCCTTTGTTCCCCAGCCACTCTTACAGCCAGAGCCACGAGGAGCAGCTGTGGTGGGCAGGCAAGGAGCTGCAGACCTTCTTACTTGGGATAGGAGGAGTCACCAAGGCCCAGCACGGCGTAGTCCAGCTGACAGAGGGAATTGGGTGGCAGGTTCTTCCGGAACAGAAACCGCCAGAACATCTATGAAGGACACGGCCAGGGAGTCACGCTGCTGCCCACCCTTCCCTGCCTGCCTGTCCCCAGCTCTGTCCACCCACGGGGTCCCTCCTGCCCTCCACCGAGTCCCAACAGAGTGAGGAGCGTGGCCTCCTGCAGAGGTGACTCCTGACAGCAGCCACCCCTGCCAGGAGGACGATGCTCTGTGAGCCCTCTGCACATCCACAGCTCTTGCAACATTGGGCCCTCTCAGCTTTAAAAGCTGCTGAAACCTCACCATCTCCCTGCCCATGTCCCTCATGAGATGTGACTGGTGCTACCCCAAACCCTCCCCTACCCAAAATAACCACTGCTCAAGCAGCTTCAATAGAGAAATCCAGTCACTGGAGCAGGAGTACAAAAGCAGTGCAGCGAGGAGCGTGTCCTACCTTCATGTTATCGGGTGGGTCACCCTGCCCGGTGGTCGCACACACGAACACCACCAACGGCTCATTGATGAGCTTGGCCTGTGGGCACAACCATAGAGAGGCTCACCCAGGTCAGCAGCCTACAAACGAGAGGCCCCCCCATCCCAACACGGCTGCTGACATCACAGCAAGTTCACAGACAGACCACGCTCGGAATAAAACCTGCAGCCCCGCGTGGCACTGCCTCCTCCTGCCCACACGCTGCCTGCAGCACCAGATGGTTCTCAGTGCTCCTCGCCTTCCAGGCAATGGCTGAGCATCTCCCATAGAATCATGGAATCCCTCTAGGCTGGAAAAGACCCTTTAATATCACCAAGTCCAACCATTAAGCACTACCAGCTCCACCACCAAACCACATCCCTAAGCACCACATCTCCACGTCTTTTAAATCCTCCAGGGATGGCGACTCCACCATTTCCCTGGCAGCTGATTCCAGTGCTTGACAATCCCTTTGTGAAGAAATTTTTCCTAATATCCAATCTGAACCTCCCCTGGTGCAAACTCAAGGCCATTTCCTCTCATCCTGTTACTTGGGAGAAGAGCCGAGCACCCACCTCACCATAACCTCCTTTCCGGGAGCTGCAGAGAGCAATGAGGCCTCCCCTCCTCTGTTAACAGGGGAGTAAGAGTAACTGGTACTACTGGTACTTTTGGCCTTGATTTCTATTTTGTTCCTGTTTGTACCTTTCACGTGGGTCTGGATTCCCTCACCAAGGCATCCTCTGCGCAAAGCTGTGACTGGACCCAGGCTCTGTGCCCTTCCTGAGGGCAGCTGGTGCTTAACTCAAAACGTGGAAATGGAGACATGGGACAGAACTTGTGTCAGATGGCCAGTAGGAGCAGGGGGCAATCAATCCCCTGCACCTCAAATCCTGGGTTCAGATTTCGGACCCTCACTCCAAAGAAAGACCTTGAGGGGCTGGAGCACATCCAGAGAAGGGAATGGAGCTGGAGAAGAAGAGTCTGGAGCCCAGGGGTTCTGGGAGCAGCTGAGGGACCTGGGGTTGTTTAGCCTGGAGAAGAGGAGGCTGAGGGGTGACATCACTCTCTGCAGCTCCCAGAAAGGAGGTTGTGGTGAGGTGGGTGCTGGGCTCTGCTCCCAAGTAACAAGGGACAGGATGAGATGAAACGGATTCAAGTTGCACCGCTGGAGATTCAGATTTGATATTAGGGAAAAATCCTTCATGGAAAGAGTTGTCAGGAACTGGGACTGACTGCCCAGAAAACTGGTGGAGTCAACATCCCTGGAGGTGTTTAAGAGATGTGTAATGTGGTTCTTAGGGACATGGTTTAGTGGTGGAGCTGGCAATGCTGGTTTAGGGGTTTGACTCAATGATCTTAAAGGTCTTTTCCAACATAATGATAGAACCATAGAATTGCAGAATGGTTTGAGTTGGAAGGGACCTCAAAGTCCATCCAACCTCAACCCCCTCCCACAGGCAGGGACACCCCCCACTGGATTAGGGGGCTCAAAGCCCCATCCAACCTGGCCTTGAACACCTCCAGGGTCGGGGCAGCCACAGCTTCTCTGGGCAACCTGGGCCAGGGCCTCCCCACCCTCCTTGTGAAGAATTTCTGCCTGATGTCTAATCTAAATCTTCCCTCTTCCAATTTAAAGCCATTCCTCCTCACCCTGTCACTCCAGCCCTCTGATCATCTTCATAGCCTCCTTTGGACCTGTTCCAACAGTTGTATCACTATGTTGGAGAATCCAGATCTGGACGCAATTACATAACAGAATACCTCATCTCTGTGTATTAGTTGGGGTGAAACCCCTTATATTTGGTAATGCCACAGACAGGAGTTGCTGGAGATGAACCAAGCCCCACTTTCCCTCATCTCTCACCACATCATAGCTATCCAGAGCTTCCACCCTGCACTGGAAATGACGCCTCTTGGCTTCCCTGCCAATTCTCTCCGCTGTGTCTTCAGCAGTCCCGGTCTGGCTACCAAAAAGCACCAGGATTTTCCGTTCTGCCATCTGGAAAAGAGAAGAGATTGCAGGAAAATGCAGGGCAAGAGGGGCTGGTATTGACTGTCAGTGCTGCAGTTCGCCAGCACTCACGAGTGAGCAATGAAATACAACTAGAAGGACTGAAGAGCCCCGGTTGTTGTGCATCCATCCATGGTACAAATACCCACACTGTACCCGATTTTAAGCAGTGTGGGGTGTTGGTATTTTAATGAGACAGAAATGTGGGATAAAACAAACGTGGCTCTGACTCAACCATATACTTATTATACCACCACTCACTTAAGGTTCCCCAGTTATTTCCCTGTGAAATACAGCTACTGTTTCCAATAAGAATACATAGTAATGCCTAGAGAATATTATCATTGATAATATACCCATCATGAGTATTTCATAACTGCTATTTCAGTTATGACTTAATATTCAGTTCATGCCAGCAACAGGCCAGCATACAGTCACCTGAATTACACATATTAATTCAAAGCATTAGACAACACTCTAAGAGTTCTGAACTTTCTAGCTATTAAGCTGAGAAGAAAAAAATGATTAGGACGGATCTGACCAGACTTGTGATACCAATTCTACTGTCCAGATGTGTTGTCTCACTAAAACTACGCTGATGCTAGCAAAGCAGAGACTGTTCTCATCCTAGTGCTTACATGCATCCATTCCACAGGAAAGTTTAAAGGTTGTGACTGATTATGTCAAATAGAAAGTCCTTTTTGGAGTGGAAAACTTATATTAGACAATGCTATAACTCAGCATCCAGAAGCAATTTTAGCAGCAGTAATAAAACCTGGTGACAACACCAGCATATATAAGCATTTTACATCAGTATCCACAGTCTACGAGCACTTACTCAGCAGGAAGCAAAAACCCACCTCGACACATTCAGGAAGGGACCAAAGAACAAGCTCTCATTAAACAAACAGCATAAAGCCTTAAAAACCTGAAGAAAGAGGAAGCTCCCAAATCTGCTCTACAATCCTGAAAGCCAGCTGTTTCCTACACACTTCTCAGCCGGGATGTACAGTTATGATACTGAAAATGCTTGTAAATAAACTCTACTTTAACTTAAATCAAAATATCCCACTTTTTGTAATAGTAACTATTTTTATCAGACCTTGCAGTTTAGATAAGGAAAGATTGCTAATAGAGGTGATTATAAAACACACAACTGTTCAGCATGTACCATAATTAACACAAGCTGTTATCACTTCTCTCTGAACAGTGTCTGGAAAAACACTACTGAAAAAAAACATTCTACAAAAAAAAACAAACCCCATGCTATCAGAGGGACACTCTAACTTCCAAAAAAAATAGAGTTAATTAGATGAAACGTAACTCTCCTTTAGCTTAAATCAAAATAGTCCACCTCTTGTAATAGTAACTATTTCTTGTATCAATGCATGTAACAACATTACAAGAACAAGATCACATTAAACAGAGCAGAGCCTTAAAAACCTCAAGCGAGCAGAAGCTCCCAAATCTGCTCTATAATCCTGAAAGCCAGTTTAGTTTCCTACACACTTCTCAGCTGGAATGCACAGTTAGGATATTGAAAAATGCTGGCAAATAAAGTCCATAGACTAATTTTGGAGTTTTAGAATGCAGCATCCTTTAATTCATCACTGGGCATATGAGGGAATGATTCCATCAATCAGGAATAACGAGACGAGCTCAGACAGAAGATATTTCCCACTTCCATGCATGTGTATAAATTCTCCCAGTAATCTCAGGCAGATTCTGTTACTTTCCAAGGACTCAATTTTATTACGAACTTCACAACAGCCAGATCTCTGCTAACTGGAGCTTTGGAGACAGTTCTCTGTGACCTTGTATTTTACACAGGGAAAGTGTGCAAGCAGAGGTGATTATGGAAGAAGACACATCTATTCAGCACACATCATACTTAACACAAGACGTTATCATTCCTCTCCAAACAATGCCTAGAAAAACACTACATGGAAAAAAATGCTATCAAGAAAACATGGTATCAGGGGAACATTCTGTTTAACTTCCAAAAAACACAGTTACTTATATGAAACTTAACTCTGCCTTAGCTTAAATCAAAATTTTCCATCCTTTGTAATAGTAACTACTTCTTGTATCAGTAGCAACAGTGAAGATGCTAGTATACATAATCATTTTACGTCAGTCTTCACAGTCTATGGGCACTTACTCAACAGAAAGCAAAAATTCACCTTGACACATTCAGGAAGGGACCAAAAATAAGCTCTCATTAACTAAATAGCATAAAGCTTTAAAAATCTGAAGCCAGCAGTGATACCAGAAGCAGTTCCTATAGCAAAACGTGGAATATTTTGATTACAGCTAAATCAGAATTAGTTTTCTAACTAACTTCAGTTAAGTACTGTCTAGGTGGCTGTATTTTTTGAAAATTAGACAGAATGTCCGTCTGATAGCATGTTTTCCTAAGAGTGTTTTCCATACAGTTTTAAATAGTGTTTAAAGAAAATAATATCTCAAGTATGACATGGTGAACACGTGTCTCTCTGTTTGCAGTTTCTTTATCTAAAATACAAGGCAGAGGGCTGGCTCCAAAGCTCTAAATTGCAGGAGATTTGGCTGTTGTGAAGCTCATAATAACATTAAACTCATTCCTTGGAAAGCAACAGAATATGCATGAGATTGTTGGGAGAATTATACCTATACACGGATGTGGGAAATATCTTCTGTCCCCAGCTCTTTCACAGTTCCACAGTATCATAAGGTTGGAAAGGACCTCCAAGATCATCGAGTCCAACCTATAACCCAACACTAACATCAACACAACTCTTGCCTTGTTACTCGTCATTGATGGAACCATTCCCTCATGCCACCAGCGCTGAATTAAAAGATGCTTTCTAAAACCCCAAAACGAGCCTCAAGAGTTTGTTTGCCGCAGGAAGAACGGCTTTAAATTGGAAGGGGGATATTTAGAAGTTCTTCACGATGAGGCTGGGGAGGCCCTGGCCCAGGTTGCCCAGAGCAGTGGTGGCTGCCCCATCCCTGAAGGTGTCCAAGGCCAGGTTGGATGGGGCTCTGAGCCCCTGACCCAGCGGGAGGTGTCCCTGCCCATGGCAGGGGGGTGGCACTGGGTGGAGTTTGAGGCCCCTTCCAACCCAAGTTCTTCCACGATTCTACGGCTTTCCGTGCCAGCAGAGGCTCCCCGCCCCCCTCTGTGACCCCGAAGCCCCGCACAGCTCTCACCTGGGGCGCGCGGTCGCTGTGCCCGCCCGAGCGCTCCGCTCACCCTTCCCCGGCGCCGCTCCCGCCACGCGCGCCCCGCGGCGCCGCCATCGCGGCGCTTCCGCTGACGTCATCACCGCGCGCCGCCCCCGCGCGGGGGGGGGGGGGGGGGGGGGCGGTCCCCGCCCTCCTGCGCTGCCGCTCCGTGTTCCTGCCTCGGCCTCCCGTGGTCCCGGGGGGCGCCCCATGATCCCCGGGCGATGCTGTTCTCGCTGCGGGAGCTGGTGCAGTGGCTGGGCTTCGCCACCTTCGAGCTGTTCCTGCAGGGCCTGGCGCTGCTCGCCTTCTCCGTGCTGCTCGTGCTGAAGGCAGACGGGCAGGCGCCCGCGCTCTCCTGGTGGGGCGTCTTCGTGCCCTTCTTCGCCGCCGACGGGCTCAGCACCTACTTCACCACCATCGTCTCCGTCAGGCTCTTCCAGGATGGCGAGAAGCGCCTGGCAGTGCTGCGGCTCTTCTGGATCCTCACCATCCTCAGCCTCAAGTTTGTCTTCGAGATGCTGCTGTGCCAGAAGCTGGTGGAGCACACCCGGGAGCTCTGGTACGGGCTCATCATGTCGCCAGTCTTCATCCTGCTCCAGCTGCTCATGATCCGGGCCTGCCGGGTGAACTGATGGCTCCAGATGGGCTCATCGTGTCGCCCATCTTCATCCTCCTGCAGCTGCTCGTGATCCTGGCCTGCTGGGTGAGCTGACAGCTCCGGATGGGTGCTCTTGCCCCAGCAGGATACAGGTTAATCCTGTCACCCGTCTTCATCCTCCTCCAGCTGCTCATGATCCGGGCCTGTTAGGTGAGATGACAGCTCTGAATGGATGCCCTTGTCCCAGCAGGGTACAGGCTCATTCTGTTGCCCAAACTCATCCTCCTCCAGCTGCTCATGATCTGGGCCTGTTGGGTGAAGTGAGGGCTCTGGGTGAACTGATGGCTCCAGATGGCTGCCCTCACTCCAGCTGGGTACAGGCTCATCGCGTTGCCCATCTTCATCGTCCTGCAGCTGCTCCTGATCCAGGCCTGCGGGGTGAGCTGATGGCTCCGAATGGGTGTCCTTGCCCCAGCGAGGATGCAGGCTCATCCTGTTGCCCATCTTCATCCTCCTCCAGCTGCCTGTGATCCGGGCCTGCTAGGTGAACTGATGGATACAGGTGGGCTCCTCATGTCACCCATCTTCATTCTTCTGCATCTGCTCATGATCCAGGCCTGCCAGTTGAGCTGACAGCAGCTGAATACGGGCTTATTGTGTCCCCCAACTTCATCCTCCTTCGGCTGCTCATGGTCTGGGCCTGCTAGGTGAGTTCATGGTTCCAGATGGGCCCATCCTGTTACCTGTCTTCACTCTCCTCCAGCTACTTGTGATCCAGACCTGCTGAGTGAGCTGACAACTCTGGATGGGTGCTCTTGCCCCAGCTGGATACAGGCTCATCCTGTCACCCATCTTCATCCTCCTCCAGCTGCTCACGATCTGGGCCTGCCAGGTGAACTGACAGCTCCAAATGGGTCCATCCTGTTGCTGTCTTCATCCTGCTCCAGCTGCTCATGATCCAGACATGCCGGGTGAGCTAACAGCTCTGTATGGAAGCCCTCGCTCCGTCTGGATACGGGCTCATTGCGTCGCCCACCTTCACCCTCCTGCAGCTGTCACGATCCAGGCCTGCCAGGTGAACAGACGGCAGGTGCCCTCGCCCAGCAGGGGACGTGCCTGCCTCCCCAGGGAGCCCCGGCCTCGCCGTGAGGACCGGCGGGCTGTTCCCCATCCCTGTCTCCGTGCAGCCTGGTGGGCGGCGGGTCCCGCAGGCCCAGGCTGCGATTCCCTGCTGTGCTGACAGCATTGCAATTCTTCAAGAGATCCTTTCGTGCCACTTCCTCGTTTCAGTTCACTCAGCTCTCGGTGTTGGTGTGAGTGTATCCTGCCTCGCGAGTGCTGTTCGATATTCCAGTTAGTTTAGTTTATAATAAAAATGCATGGAAGGATTCAGTTTATTTATAAATGTATTTTTCCCTAGAAAGCGTGTGTGCTTAGAACTGCTGCCTAGAGAATGGGAACTACCCGGAGGCCGGCTGATTGCTGTGGATATCCTCACACACCCAGACCACTGCCAGCAGCTGCTGCCTTGCCTGCCCTGCCCTATCCGCACTTGTCAGGGTGTGCTCTCTTCTGCAGCAAAGCTGATTTGTTTCCATCTGTCCTCTCGCTTCCCTGTGCATCCGTGCCTTCAGGGCACTGGCAGGGATTTATGGGGCCGTGCTCTGAGCCAGAGAGAGCAGATGTGTATTTTAGAATAGAAATGTGGTTTTAATCTTTGTATTTCAGGTCCATTCCTTAAATATCAAGATGGGGGTGTTGGGGGGGGCAAGGCACAGGGAAGAAGTTTGCACGGCTGATGTTGTGAGGGGGAGGCTCAGGTCTCACTGAACCCCAGCACTGCCCTCGGACCCCCAGAAAGCACAAGTAGTTCAGTGTTCCTGGGAAAAAGTGCGGGTCAGTGTGTTAAATGCCAGTGTCATGGGCAACTCCCTGTGCCAAAGGCGCCTCGGCATCCCTTTGTTTGGGTCCTACCACCAGGGGGTTGGAAACAGTGGATCTGCCCCAACCTCTGCAAGATGTTGAGTCCAGGCCCGGAGGACTGGTCTTCTCCTGACACCACGTTTTACAGACCTTTGTTGGTGATTTTGACTGACAAAATATCTCCTCATAGCCGAGGCTTCCCCTCCACCCCATCCCTGTCGTTCCCCCACCTACTCATCTCCTCCTGGTAGCACTCATTCCCCTCTGCTGCTCTCAGGATCTGTTTTGTGCAGGTAGGATCTTGAGAAGGAGAACTGCTGTGTAACCAGCTTTCCTGTTCCAAGTCACTTGGCAGAGGTCTGGGGAGCACCAGAAACATGTCTGTGGGGCTGATGTGCCCTGTGAGATGCTGTGATGATAATGAAACAAGCAGCTGCTCCTTTTCTTCTTCACAAGCAGATGGGCACTGCGAGGAAGTTTCCTGCAGGTGTTGGTGGTTGTCCCTTCGTGGTGCTCCTGACTCGTCCTTGCTGTCACAGGGCTGCAGGGGGAGAACCAGCAGCCTGGTGCAACAGGATTCCAAAAGCTGACACAGATTTAGCTCAGACTGGACCATACTGGGGCTTAGCCCCTGATGCATGGTGTGACGTACTGCCTACCAGCCTCTGTTCAGGTGGGCCCTGGCTCCAGCCCTGGCTCAATGTTCCCAGTGACTCTATCCTGGGCTGGTGCCAGGGTCTGATGCTGGAAGAACAGGATGGGAGCGCCCGTTTTGATGGGTCCTTGCGCATCCTTATGTGATGCTGGGCCCTGTGCACTGGGACCTGCCTCACTGGAGCTCCTCCGCTCCTGCTTCACCTTGTGATGTGGTTTTCTGGGGCTCAGAGTCACCAAGGTGCAGCCATAATGTCCCCTGATGGTTCTCTGCCCTGTCCACTTGGAGCCAGCATTTGCTCATACGGGCAAACCAAGGACACGTCACCTGGGAGGACAGCAGCTGGCTCCTCACTCACCAGTGTGAGTTCATCCCCAGTTTTGGTGTCCCCGTGCCACAGTTATGGCCACAACACACCTGGTGCACAGACCAAGGGGTGTTGCATCACCCACAACCACAGAGTCACTCGTGTGGGTCCAGGGAGGGTGAGGGGCAATGGGGCGAGGGTGGGGAGCGAGGCTGGGGTGGTGCAGAGGGCACAGCCAGAAGAACCAGAGCCTCAGAGGGTGAGGGACGTGGTTGGTGAAGGCGGAGAGGAACAGGAGGAGCAGCAAAGCCTCTGAGTCAGGAGGGGACACTCACCGACTTGTCCCGGGGACTTGATTGGTGCCTGTGGACTCTCCCACAGCTCCCCAACCACCAGGCCAATTGAACCAAAGAGGGGGCAAACCCAATCAAGAAAGATCAAACAAATAAACACCTCCTTCCACCTCGCTGGAACGCTTTGCAGTGGCACAAGGGCCATTTCCTGCTGCTGAGTCCCAGCGGGGCTTGCCCGGGATGGTCAGCCCCAACCTAGTGCGGAGCCGTGTCACTGGGGCGTGGTGCAGTGCCACATCCACTCCTGTGCCACCAAACTCACCTGTGAGCAGCTTTTCCAGCACTTTGTGGCTCCCTGAGGAAGAACGAGCAGCTGGTGTTTCCCTCCCTGCTCCTCCAAGGTAAGGCAAGCACCCAGGGGAATTTGGGGACACAGGGGCAGCACGAGTAGATGCAGCCCTTCAGGACATGGTGTAGTAGGCACAGTGGGGTTGGGCTGATGGTTGGACTTTATGATCCTAGAGGTCTTTTCCAACCTTAATGATTCTATGATGCCAAACCGTGGCACTCGGGGTGCTGCCCTGATGGGGTGCAGGAGGGCTGCTGGGATGTAGTGGGGACCACTGGAATCTGGTACCACCTTTCCAGGATTTGCTCCTCATGCAGAGAAGTCATCCACTGTGCCCAGTGCCACCAAGTCCTGCAACAAAACTTCCCCTCGTGCCCAGCAGCACGATGCTGTGGCCAGGGCAATGTGGACTGGCTGCAAAAGCTGTGCCCACCCTTCTGGGAGCATCACCCTAGTGACAACCTGTTGGACCCTCCACCAACTGGCACCCATTCCCTGCCCAGAGGGAGCCAAGGGGTCTCTGTGCTCCCTGGCTGGAGGCTCCTTGGAGGTTCCTCAAGCCTTGAGCCAACACCATTACCCGCTGGCATATGCTCTGGTAAAGGTGAAAATCTCCCCTCTGGGTTTATTTTTGTTGCTGTGGCAGGTAAGTTCTCAAATCCTACTGTGGCTAAAAGTGTACATTATGGGGATGTTTCTGCTTACTCCCAGCCCAGAGGTTTGGCCCTGCAGACACAGAACACACCGTGGCAGTGGTGCGGCTTCCCTGTGCCGGTGCCACAGACCCAGGTGGGTGCCCCAGCCCTGCAACCCCTCCCAGCCCCCAGGGCCAGTGGGGAAGGAGCCTCCACATCAGAGTGCCCAACCAGCATCACCCTGAGAAAGGGACAGCACTGGTCCCAGCCGCCACCCTGCTCCATGTGTCCCAGTTCCTGCTGGGAGAGGAGCAGCTTGTGGATAGACATCTGAAATTAGAGGTGGCTGCACAGGAGGGAGATGAAGCTGGTGCTGTCATGTCCATATGACATCTCCAGAGCTGGGACAACTTGGATGGGCTTTGTGCATGAAAAGGACAAAGGTCTGGCATGATCTGAGTTACAACAAGGGCATGAGGGCTCCTAAAGGAGACAGCTGGGAATGGGTCCTAGGGACCTCCATCTCCACTGCATCTTGACATGGGTAGCAGCTGGGGACCATGTGATCTCCTTAGCATGAGGCTGGCTTTAGCACCCCAATGTGGTGGATGGTTCCCCGTCTGGATCTGGGAGCATCTTCACTGGAAGGACCCTGGGGTCATGATTTGAGCAGTGTCCTGCCTTGCCCAGGGCTTGTGGTAACAGAAGCCGTGGTAGGAAGGTGAGGCTGGATGAAGAGCAGCTGCTCACACACAGAGATGTCTGAGAGGAGGATGGTGTGGGAGAACAGGAATAGGACATGGCTGGAGGTGTTGTTTGTCTGGCATGGACAAGCTGGTGCTGGGACATGTGGAGCTACTGGACTGGGTGGCACAGTTGGTGCCACAGCTTGGCAGCTGCGCCCTGGGACCGGGAGGTGAGCTGTAGCTGTGCATCGGTCCTGTCATGTGGAGAGACCTGGAAGTGTCTGAAAAGTAAAGCCAAGTCTTGCAAACCCTAACTGGGAGCAGCAGCCAACCACCCACCAGTTCATGTGGAAGTTTCAGAGGAATTCAGCAAGGCCAAGTGCAAGGTTCTACACCTGGGTCAGGGCAATCCATGGTTTCAATAAAGGCTGGGGAATGATTTGACTGAGAGCAGCCCCGAGGAGAAGGACTTGGTGTGCTGATTGATGAGCAGCTGGACATGAGCCTGCAGTGTGCTCTTGCAGCCCAGAGGGCCAACTGAGTCCTGGGCTGCATCAGAAGCAGTGGGACCAGCAGGGCGAGGGAGGGGATTCTGCCCCTCTACTCTGCTTTTGTGAGACCCCACCTGGAGCCCTGTGTCCAGTTCTGGAATCTCCAACATAAGAAGGACACAGAACTGTAGGAGCGGGTCCAGAGGAGGCCATGAAGATGATCCAATATCGGGAGAACCTCCCACTGGATCAGGGGGCTCAAAGCCCCATCCAGCCTGGCCTTGAACACCTCCAGGGATGGGACAGCCACCACTGCTCTGGGCAACCTGGGCCAGGGCCTCCCCATCTTCACTGTGAAGAATTTCTTCCTAACGATTAATCTAAGTCTTCCCACTTCCATTTTAAAGCCATTCCCCCTCAGCCCATCACTCCATGTCCTTGTAAAAAGCCCCTCCTCAGCTTTCCTGGAGCCCCTTCAGGCACTGGATGACTGTTCTGAGGTCTCCCTGGAGCCTTCTCCTCTCAAGGCTGAACAACCCCAGCTCTCCCAGCCTGTCCTCACAGCAGAGGTGCTCCAGCCCTGTGGCCTCCTCTGGACCAGCGTAGATTTTTATCACTAAATTGGCTGAAACACACTTCAAACCACTGCCCACGAGCCCGCGCTGGCTCCACCACCTGGATCACTCCAAAGACTTCCAAGGCACTTTGTGGTGCAAGGCCCTTAACCCCTCTGCAGCCAGAGTCCCCACTCTTCACAGCTGCCCCCCAGTGCATGAGCCATGCTGGGGCTGCTGGGGCAGGGCTGGCCTCAGCCTGGCTGGTGGGTGACCTGGCTGCTCTGGGCTGCTCTGATGTGACTCAGCAGCACCCTGGAACCCCTGGCCGGGGCTTTCCCTGCAGCGTATGGATGGAGAAGTCTCCATATTTCCTCCTCTGCCCCTAGAGCCATCCAGACCACCACCCTGGCCACCATGTCCATTGCTGGTGAGGTCCTCATGCCACCAGCTGCTCTCAGAACCTTGCTGCTTGTCTTGCTGTTTTATTTAGAGCTCCCAAGCAGCAATGGGAACACTTATTTCACCCGACTCATCAAAGCTGGTGCATCCCTGCATCATGAGAAAGCCTGGCTGGTGGTTTGGGGTTCCAGAAGCAGCATTTGCAGGAGAGCAAGTCCTGGTGACTTCTTCCACCAGCAATACACAGACTGTACGTGGTGAGTGCTGACACCGAGTCACAGTCTGGGGTGTGGTAACAGTGTGGCCTGGTTATCTCACACACAAACTAATTCCTTTGACCAAGATAAGAGGCTTGGCTGCCTGGGCCAGGTTGGTGCTGCTGGCAAAACGAGAGGAACCTGGTAGCCTGGCCAAGAACAGCTGCTTAGCCCTGTCTGTAGGGACAGGAGCTGTGGGTCACACCTGTCTGGGGCCACCTCCCCATGTGCTTCCCTCAGAGCTGTGGATCTGCAGGCACTCCAGCTTCCCAGATCTTCCTGAATTCTCATAATTTAGCTTTGGGTTTGTTTTTTTCCGACAGGCTCCCATGTCAGAGATGTCTCACGTGTGTGTAGGTGATGGCAAACTGCAGCCCTGTTAGCCTCAGCTTCTGACTGCTGGGAATGCTGAGACAAGGAGCCAGAAAGTTATTGGACAGCACCTAGAAAAAGAAGAAGCAAGTAGTGTTTCATCTAGATTTGTCAAGAAATTGCGATGCTCCAACCTGACAGCCCTCCCTGATGGGTGGCAGCTGCTCTGGAGATGAGAGAAAGGGCAAGCACGAGGTATCATGGAAGGGTTACCCTCAGATAACATGGAAGGGGAACCCTTTGGAAGGGTTATGTGTTAGGAGTGGCTGGGCCAGCGAGTGGGTAGGTGGGATCCAGGGTTCACTTTGGGGTGTCCCTGGCTAATGGCCAACCTATGCAAGAACAAACATGACCTTAGGAGCACAGGGGTCTCTGTGCTGACGTGGTTGCACTGAGCTGCTCCAGCCCCAGGTTTCAGGATTGGTGTTCCCAGGACCGGGGAACTGGCACAGGGCTGGCTTCAGGCACATGTCCCTGACCTGGGGCACCCACAGCTGAGAGGAGACACCGAGACGGTCACAGGCAGGGAAAATGGGATGTGTTTAATGATTACACACACTGGGAAAGGTGGTAGGGAGGAGGAAATATCTGGTGTGCTGTTTGCCAGCTGGGAACAGCAGGCATGGGCATCCCAAGGGCAGCTTTAAGCAGCCCCAACTTCACCAGTCTTGCTGGAATCAGACTGGGAGGGAGGGCTGGAGCTGATCCCTGCTGGGATGAGTTGTAGCAAGACCTGGGGTGAGTCTGGAAGTGGAATGGGAGGCAGGAGGGAGCGATGCAGCTCTCCCAGACTCATGGGACCTGCACAGAGTCACTGCCTGCACCTTCCACAGCCAGAGCTGCAGTGGCTGCGTGGGACAGAAATTAAACAGCAGGGAAACAAGAGGCTTCCTTTTGACTCTGAGTCAGGGTGTTTTCCTTTTGGAAGGCGCAGAGAAGATGTTAGCTATGGAGGTGATCTCATTGCACAAACACCACTCATCTCAGCGACTGCTGGTGATGGCTGGGCTCGAGCCCCATGATCTCCACACCAGCCTGGCAATTTCCTTCTGGGTCTCAGAGTCATTTCAGGGGCCACAGACAAAGAAATCCATCTCAAAAGCAGATCAAACCGGGGGGGGGTGTGTACTCTGCCCATACTTCTCCATAGCAGATCTGTCCACCTGCAGCCAGAAGAATGAGATGTTTAGGTCACCTTTTCAGTTAGGAGAAAATAGCACATTTAGGTGTCAGCAGAGCACATCCCTGAAGGCAAACAGGGCTGGGGCTCACCAGCACCCGAGGGAGCCACGTGAGAGTGGGTGCTCCTGTGGGCCAGGCACCCCATGGCCCTTCCAGGCACTGCCATGCTGAGGCACCACGTTGCTCTAAGACCCAGCCCACGTTTTAACAGATGAACACCCCCACGGGTGGGATTTTCTAAAGAAAACTGAGGACTGGACTGTAGGTGGCAGAGCTGGGGTGTTGTCACCTCGCCAGTATCTGGGCAGCATCACCTGGGAGAGGAGCAGGCGCTGCACATGGAGCAGGTGTGGGCAAGAGGGGAACCAGCCTTCTCCCTCCTGGAGTGCCACGGTGGAAGGAGAAGGGGCTGCTGCTCAGGTAAAAGCTAAGGTAATTATCTGATTAGCTAATCAAGGGGCCTCTGTGGGAGCTGGTGTGAGTGCAATAGGGGCTTTGTGTGACGCTGTGTGCTGGAGATGACTGGGCAGGTCTCCAGTGGGCCAGGCAGGAACCTCATGGACTCTTCTTTCCCCCAGCACTCTCTGTCTGTTGCCCGAAAGTTTTTGCAGGGAGGATTGTGTCACTGGAATCATTAAGCCATTACATGACTTGCCTCAGGAATATCCAGCGTCAACTGGAGAAGCAGAACCTTTAAACTGAACTATTTCTAAATAATATCATCTCTCCCAGGCAAGTCTCTGTCCTCACTCCCACCCCTGCATCCACTCTTGTCTGGCAGCCCAGCCCAGCTGTGAGGTGGCAGATGGGCCCTAGGGAAGAGCAAGCTGGGAGAAGGGGGGTTCCTGGTGCCCCTTGGCCAGGGCAGCTCAGAGCCCTGCAGCTCCAAGGGAGGAAGAAAGCTACAGCAGATGCAGGAGCTCCCTTGCAACTGGAGTTTAGTGGAGCCATCTGCCCAGACCCAGCGGTGCCACAGACCCTCAGCTTGGGCACAGCCCCAGCCCGGAGCTCAGCCCCAAGCCCTGCCAGGCCCTCGGCGGCATCCAGACTGTTTGCTCAAGGGAAGTGCTGGTGAAACTGGTTCTCCTGCTTTTGCACATCCACATTTCCTCCTAAGAGGGAGTTGCACACTTGGGACCCCAGGAGGCCAGTGAAGGGCTCTGATGGATGGGGGATGTCTCCTGGCCTCACTCATGGTTGCTGTGCAGGGGATGGACACATCAGCCAGTGCAGCACAAACACTGCTTTTGCAGCAAGCAAAGCACAGCCGGGTGTGGGTGCCCATGCTCTGCTCAGTGGTGTCCACAGGGTGCTCTCACCAGCTCGGCCCCAGTCTCCAATATTCTGGGACTGTGCCCATCTCAGAAGCAGGGCTGAGTCTAGTCCTGCCATCTTTGGTAGGACAAAGTCCATGGAAGATGGGTGGCTGAGGTCTCCTCCAGCTCCAGAGCACCAGGGCTGCTCCAAGGCCCCCGTGGTGTGAACACAACTCCTAGAGGGACTGGATCGCTGAGGTGGGGCCACAGGCCGTGGATGGGACGTTGGGGCCGTGTGTCCCTGTGATGGCACACGTCCCCACCTGCCTGAGTGAGCTGTCCCACTCACCACGGTCATCCTGGATCCATTGCTCTCTGGTGGTGGACCTGGAAGCATTGCAAAGCTTGTGTGTGGCCCCAGCTGCACCCCAGTTCCCTTCTGGGATGAAATCCTGGCTGGATGCAGACGTGGGATGCTCCAATCTATTCCTTCTTTTGGCAGCCCAGGAGCCCCTGCCATGCACCATGGCTGGTCACTGCTGTGCCAGCTTAGTCCCAGCAAGGTCTGTCCTTCACTGCCCTTGTGCTCACATGGAGCAGGGCCGATCCTGACCAGGCTTGCCCCAGGCTGGTGGCAGCAGGTTTTCCAAAAGGCTGAGTCTAGCAAAGAGACCCAGAATCCTGGGAATGGAGACAGAAGCAGCAGCGCAGACAGTCCTGCTGCCTGGAATGAGCGGATGAAGTCACCACAACCAGCTCCCTCCCAGCTGGGAAATCATTACTTGTCCTTTATGGCGTGAGAGGCAGTTAAGGTATTATCACATAACCCCTGGAACTATTTATTTTCTGCAGAAGGATGAGGAAAAGTAGACTGAAGGGTTGCTCAGCCTGGGTTTGGGGCAGCAGCTGGAGGGTTTGGTTGGCTTTGGGTATGCTCAGCCACCGCACGGTGCTGCCTGTCCAGGAGGGGCTGGAACTGGTCAGTGCCTCTCTGTCCTGTGTGGGGATGAGTCCTGCTGGCTCAGGACAGCCCTGGCCCCACCGCTGTGCCATCAGCAGGGGATGCCCAGACCTGGGAAGGCAGCGGGCAGCCATTCAGTCATGTGAGAAGAGAAGTCATGTGAGTCCAGAGGTTATGTGTTTTGTGGAGGTGGAATGCAGGAATGGTGGCACCTTCTGGAGTGGTAGCACCCTCTGGCCTCCAGGCATCAATCCCACCAGCATGGGAGCCACTGCAAAGGAGAGTGCCATGGGAAGAAGGACTGGCCTGGGGGTCTGGCTGACAGCAGCGTAAGGCACAGGCACCCAGCTCTGTGCAAGCTGCAGGTAGATGTGACCTGAGATATGGAGCCCCCAGGCACTGCTGCACCCCTGGTTTCACAGGTGGTGCTTTCAGTGCCCACAGTGGGACCTCTGCAACCACCATCGCTCCCGCCGCAGCAGGAGGTGCACTGGGAAGGTCACAGGCAATGAGGGCTCCCCAGCACGCATTTCCCTTCTGGCACTGCTGTGCTTGACTCAGCTGAGATAAGGCAGCTGGGAACTGAATCTTTTCATCAAGATCAATGTTGTGATAGCCCTGGCAGCCTCTTATCAGGGAGCTGAATCAGCAGGAGGCAACTTCCCCTGTCGCCAAGGGAGAGCACCCTGCACCCAACAGCCCTCCCCGTCCCCAAGCAGGGGGGGCTCTGCAGCTGGGGGGGACAAGTTACCTGCACCACTGAGCCTCAAACAGGAGCCTGAAGCAATGGGAGGCTGCTGGAGGAGCCAGGGGCTGTGAGCACCTGAGCCTTCCCAGCCATGCTGGTTCTCCTTGGGGTCTCCACATCTGCAGGAACCCACAGCCCAGGAGCAGCTCGAAGCTGGGTCGTGGTCTGGGAGGGGGTGACCACAGCCACAGCTCAGCAAGTGTTGCAGACACCCCTCAGCAGGGTCATTCTCCTCCTCTGATGTGATTTTCCTTCTCATTGGAATAAAACTCATTCTCAAGGCACCTACCACTCTTAGTGTGACTTCAGGGCATTGGATACTGGGAATGTCACTGTCACCTCTTACAGCCCTTGTGGAGACTCCAGAAATGCATGTGTGTGAAAGCACAAAGAAGCAGGGAGACAAGGGTTAAAAAGGAGAGGTGTGTGCTAATTGCTGGAGGGATCCTATGTGTGATTTCATTCACATGAGGAGAAGGAACTAATTGGTGGAAGATAAGGTGTCCGGAAGATGCAGACCTGAGCCATAAATACAGCTGTAAGGCAAACAAGGCAACAAATACTCAAGACTTTTCCCTAAAGCTGATGACTGAGATAAAATAGTGGGGAAAGATTTTCAAGCAAAATCCACTTCTAAAGGATATAAAAGGCAAATCCAAGTCCAAGCTGGGGTTGCTACCAGCAGCAGAGGAGCCCAGAGCCACAGCAAAGACCCTCAAGCCAGCTCGGAGCGGTCCCACCAAGGCACATGTCTGCGTGCTGGTGGGGACACAGGTCTGGGTGTGCCAGCAGGTGAGCTGACCTTACATCCTTTTAAAATTAACCCACCTTCTCCTTCTGCAGGATCTCACTGTGAGGTTATCTGCAATTCCCTGTGCCCTCCTCTGTTTGGAGCAGCATTTCTTTTGCTCCTTCTGGACCTGATCCTTCCCCGGAGCAGGAGTTGGTGCAGGACCTGGAGGGTTGTTGTGATCCCATCACGGCTGTGCCAGGTTTCTGGACAACCAGAAAGAGAGGTCTCTTTCCTCTAGTCCACTCTCTTGGACAGTGTGGTCTGGTGGGAGTTGTCCCTGCCTGTGGCAGTGGGTTGGAACTGGATGGGCTTTAAGGTCCCTTCCTACCCAAACAATTCTATGCTGTTATGATTCCATTTTATCCTAATAATTTTTTTCCCAAGGAAAGATCCAATTACCCTCCAGGACAGCTTGAGATAGTGTCCACCTGGGCACAGTTTTCAGAGCTGATCTTGCACCTCTCACTGACGAGTGTTGTTCCCAGCTGGCCCTGTCCCACCACGTCTCTCCCGTGTTTGGGTTTGCAGGAGCCTTCACTGTGATGTTCACTAACAAGAAGCACTTCACCACTGCCCTCATCGGGGCACTGATCGCACTCTCCATCGTTGCCCTTGTTCTCAGCCTGGTGAGGATTGAAGATGTCACCCTGCCACCCACGGTCAAGGTGAGCCCAAATGAGGGTCCCTGAGCACTGCTGCAAAGACCAGTCACCTTGGGCAGGTGCTCAGAGACAAGAGCCTATCTTCAGGCTTAGGAGGTGAGGGGTGGTCAGTAGGATCTGCCTTGTGGTAGCTGGGTGGGTGTTTTCTTCCCAACTCCAGATCCAGGCAGCAGAAACACAACTTGCCCACCTTCAAGCCAGGGAGGGAAGCCTTCCCTGAAACCAACCACCATGATGTGCTCTTGAGGTGTTTCAAGGAGATTTCCTTGGGGTGGATGGGTAGGGCAAAGCCCTGCCCGGCTCCCTCTGTCCTGCCAGGGCACTGCACGGCAGGGTGATACAGCTCCCCTTGGCCTTTGCTCCTGCCAGCTCCCACCAGCCTTGTCCTATCCCGCTCACGCGAGGCTCCTCCCTCTCCCTCCCTGCAGCCTGGCATCCCCCACTGGCTGCTGGAAGAGGTTTGGTGTGGTTTCAGGGTGAGGTGAAGGGCTTTCGCGGGGTGGGGGGGCAGGCACTCAGCTGGGTGCTCCTGGACTGCCCAAGCTGGGTGCGGCTGTGAGGGTAGCAGAGAGCACTGGAGATGGGGGAGCTGCTGGCCCCAAGGTGGGGCCAATGTAGACACAAAAGGTGTGTAACCAAGAGAGAAAATAAAAAAGCATGAGGAAACAACCAAGAAAATGTTTCCGTGAGCTGGCATCGCTGCACAGACCTCAGGAGAAGTGCCGTGCACGGTCACCACTCTGCTCTGCCACGGTGCAGATGGCTCTGCTTTACAGAGGTGTTTTTTGGGGTATCCTCTGGCCCCAGAGCCCTGCAGGGGCCCCCCATGGTGGGGCCAGGGGCAGGCTGCTGCTCCTCCTGCCAGCGTGATGTCTTGGTTTGTCATTCCAGTATGGGATGGTGTTTGACGCAGGCTCATCCCACACCTCTCTGTTTGTCTACGAGTGGGATTCAGACAAGGAGAACGACACCGGTGTGGTCAGCCAGACCTTGTCCTGTGATGTCCAGGGTCAGTATCCCCTGCCATGGGCTCAGTGCTGCCCTGTGTGTTCGTGGGGTTGGTGGGATGACCTAGCCCTCCCTCTCTTTGGTCTTCCCACACTGGGCAGCTCTGTCCATCAGGCTGTCACTGCTGGCAGCGTTGGGGAGCCCTGGCGGCAGGTGGGGAGGTTCTTGACCCCCCACTGGCTTCACTCCATGTTTGGGGGGCCCTCAGCACCATGTAGTGCCCACACCCTTGGTGGGACTGGAGCACCTTGGTAGTGCTCTGGATTTTCATTCCTCCACCTCAGGCTGCCTCCAGCTGCCCACAGGCTGTCCTGGCTGGGGAAGGGTTCATCCATGGAGCTGGGGACAGTGCTGAAAGCATGGGAGCTGTAGGGAGGCTGTAAGAGAGGAACATAAGCATGGATCAGGGAGATCTTAGGGGATGAGGGGACGCTGGCAAAGCACCCTTTGTTGCTAAGATGTGTTGCCCCATGTCCTCTTGTTCCCACATTCCTGTCCCCAGCCATTCCCATTAGCTTATCCCAGCCTGTCTCTCTTCCAGGACAAGGCATATCGAGCTATGCCAATGATCCTCCGAAAGCTGGTGATTCCCTAAGAGAGTGCCTGGAAAAAGCTCTGAAGGTCATTCCTGCTGCAAAACAGAGGGATGTCCCAGCTTATCTCGGAGCAACAGCAGGCATGAGGCTGCTGAGGTACGGCTGTGGGGTGGCGAGGGTGACTGAGCAGTGACCAAGCTGCAAACAGCCACTGCCGGGATGCAGTGTCCTGCATGGGGCCAGGATGCCAGGAGCTCCCAGCTCTCCCGTGGCCCTGAGCAAGTGACTGGGGAGTGGGGAGAAAGCAGCCTGGTGGGGACATAGGGGTGTCCTGAGAAATTGGCCCTGGGGCAGAGAAGCTGCTCAGAGATGTCTGCTGACACCCTGAGACCCACATCCCAGAATGGTGCTGCATTCCCAGCACCAAGCAAGAAAGGCTTCTCGGATCCCTTTGTTTGCTCTTCATCATTAAATCCAAGAGAGCTGAGAGGCCGCCAGGGGATGTGTCCTCTGCCCAGACAGGTGGGTGCTGGTGGGGGAGCAGGGCAGAGGTAGGTGCTGTGGGACCTGCTTTTCCTTTTCACCAGCCCGTGTAGCTCTCTTCAAATGCCTTCTTTTCATGCTGTTTGGTTTTACGGTTGCAGATATCTGCCATGGTTTCTGTGCCCTGGCAATCAGGTTCCTTCCCTGGGAAGGAGCCAGGGAATAGCCTGAAGGTTACTTGCTTCAGAGAGTGAGTACTCGTGAGCCCCAAGACATCCTCCCCCACTGAGGCACCAGGCTGGCACCTTCCCAAAAGACCTGCTGGAGCTCAGCAGCCAGCCTTGGCATTGGTGCAGTCCGTGGGTGATGCTCAGACCCGCGGTTTGCAGCACAATTCCCCTGACCTCCAGTGCTGTGAAGATACTGAGGTAGAGAAGGGTGGCCTGGCAAACCTCTGTGTGGCTGGGATCAAGCTGTACTGGAGGGAAGAGGTTGCTGTTTCTCCTGGATTTCTGATGCCAAGCCAAGGCAGCTGGGATTTGCTCTGTATGAGCAGCTTGGACAGGTGATGCAGCAGAAAACATTTCACACAAACTGCTTGTTGCAAAAACCTGGAGTATGTGGGATGGGGAAAAGAACAGACTGGTTCCTTGTGTTTGCTCTGGAGCTGATGTACCTGGGTATGTGTCCTGACCTTTGAGTCCTTCGTAGGGAGCAGAACAGCTCAGCAGCAGACCGAGTGCTGGCCGAAGTTGCTAAAACCATGCGAGAGTACCCCGTGGATTTCAAAGGGGCTCGAATCCTCGCGGGAGAGGAGGAGGGGGCTTATGGCTGGATCACCATCAACTACCTGTTGGACTCCTTCACCAAGGTGGGAGAAGAGTGAAAAACTTGCTCCTTCTTTGCTAATACAGTTTGTCTGATTTTTCTTAAGCTTGCTTAGCACAGAAGGAAAGGTCTGGGTTAACAGCTTTCAGGAACCAATGAATCACAGAATGTCCTGATCTGGAAGGGACCCACAAGGATCACCAAGTCCAACTCCTGTCCCTGCACAGAACAACTCCAACATTCACCCCATGTGACTGAGGGCATTGGCCAAATGCTTCTGGAATATTGTCAGGCTGTGACCACTTCCCTGGGGAGCTGTTCCAGAGCTCACCCTCTGGGGGAAGAACCTTTTCCTGATGTCCAGCTGAACCCTGCTTACACTGAAAGAGGAGAGAGAAAAGAGGAATCGGGGTGTCTTTCAAGAGCTAAGGGCACATCTCTACACTGTGTGGACACAGGGTCTCTTAGGACAGCAATGTCAGCTGTGCTGCCCAATGGGGACCGTTGGCTCCTGCTGAGCTTTGTCTCACTGCCCTGCAAGGTCCATCTCCAGGTGGTGCTGGGAGACCTCAGTTTTGATTCAGTGTCCCAGGTCTGAAGGAAGCTTCAACCACACCTCTTTCCTGCCACCCTCCATCCCAACTCTTCTGGCACTGCCAGGCTCTTGTGCAGACTGCTGGAGGGTTTCTGTCCTTCCCCTCCCAGCAGCTCCTCCACAGCCTGCTCTTCAGGAAAGGCAGCGCCTCCAAGCCAGGTCCCCACCAGCACTTTGCCTGGAGGCCAGTGACTGAGCCAGGTAAACCCACAGCACTTTGGCACATCTTGACCATCAGGCAGTTCAGTCTCTGTTTCTCCTGGCTCTGGTGAATGGCCAGGCTGGTTGGGAAGGGAAGGCGTGGGGCCTCAAGTGCGGAAATGAGTGAACTGAATAACCATGGAATTTAGGAACAAAAACCTATTGACCTCAATGGGATGAGCGTTTTGCTCAGGGCAAGTAAGTCCAGCCTATACAACTCAGGGCTACAAAGATGATCAAAGGCCTGGAGCACCTGTGCTATGAGAACAGGCTGGGAGAGTTGGGGTTGTTCAGCCTGGAGAAGAGAAATCTCCAAGGGGACCTCATAGCCACCTTCCAGTACTGAAAGGGGCAACAGGAAACCTGGGGAGGGGCTTTTTCTAAGGGCCTGTACTGATAGGATGAGAGGGAATGACTTTAAACTGGAATGGGAAAGATTTAGATTAGACATTAGGAAGAAATTCTTCGCAATGAGAGTGGGGAGACTCTGGCCCAGGGTGCCCAGAGCAGTGGTGGCTGCCCCATCCCTGGGGGTGTTCAAGGCCAGGCTGGATGAAGCTTTGAGCCCCCTGATCCAGTGGGAGTTGTTCCTGCCTGTGGCACGGGGGTTGGAATTGGGTGATCTTTAAGGTCCCTTTCAACCCAAACCATTCTATGATTCTGTGATCCTGACTCCTCTGCCTCTCCTGTCCCTCCCTGGCAGTACTCCCCCAAAGCACACGCATGGGTTCGTCCAGAGGCAGCCAACATTTTTGGGGCGCTGGATCTCGGAGGAGCATCCACTCAAATCAGCTTTGTGCCTGAAGGTCCAGGGATAAACTGGAATGAAACTTCCGAGTTCACGCTGTATGGGTATAACTACAACATCTACACACACAGCTACCTCTGCTATGGGCAGAACGAGATGCTGAAGCGACTGGCAAAGGAGTTAATTGCGGTGAGAGGGGGACTGGGGTAGTTGATACCAATCACATGATACCCATGATACCTATCACAGAGTTGTTAATGCATAAAATAAGAACAGGCAATGTTCCTCCAGAGGGGCATCCGCAGGTTCTGAGAGCAGGTGGAGGTTCCTTGGAGCAGATGTGAGAAGCGCATGGGAAGCATCAGAAGGGGTGGCTCAGGAGAGACCTGGTTGTACCCAGCTGCCTTGCACAGGGTGTAGAAAAGGCAGGGCCAAGCTCTTCTCAGAGGTGCAAAGAGACAGGACAAGAGGCAATGGGCACAGGCTGGAACATGGGAGTTTCTGACCATATGCAGTGGAGTTTATCCTGACAAGAATGGTCAAACGTCAAAATAAAGCCCAGAGATGCTGTGGAGCTGCCATCCTTGGAGATACCCAGAACTTAAAGGGACAGTGCTCTGAGGAAGCTGGTCTAGTTGGTCAAGGAGAAAGCTGGCACAGGGACCCTATGGCTGCCCCTGAACCTCACTGCTCTGTGACTGCACAGACTTGAGAAATGTGAACCAGAGGTCTGTCTCAGGCCAGTTTTTGGAAGGGCAGAGGGTCTTCAAGGAGCTGCACCTTGCCAGGAGAAGCATCCTTGTTGAGCCAGAAGGGGTTGCTCACACTGCACAGCCAGGAATGTCCCAGGTGGTGTCCCTGGCTGGGGCTGGACCTAGAGACAGAGCTAGAGCTGTGGTGGAGAGGGCTTTGCATGCCCTGGGTCACGATCCTGCTGGCCAGGGGAGAGACCTGCTGGTCTCTGAAACCGGTCTGCCCCATGGGAGAGGGAGTGAGACAAGGCAGAGTGAGAATCAGTATTGAGCTCAGTCTGGGACTGCAAATGACCAACAAGACCAGCATAAGACATCAGGAGGGTCTTTCCCTGATGAGTAGGTGGGAGATGCCTCTGCCTGTGGCTCTGGGGGGAGCGTTGGGTGAACCCTGCTGCCCAGCATGCTCACCAAGAGGGTCTGGAGGAGGCTGCAGCCTGCAATTTTGCTGTTCCCAGGAGTCACCCTCCAGCACTCGAGTCAGTCACCCTTGCTACCCAAAAGACTACAATGAAACCGTCTCGCTGTCTTCCTTCTGCACCAGCCCCTGCACGAACCAGAGCGACCCATGCCTGACCCTCGGTGACAGGAACGTGACCCTGGAGGGCAGGGGTAATGCCAGCAAGTGCCTGGCTGCCATCAAGAAGCTGTTCAACTTCTCGGCATGTGGCCAGAGCCAGGACTGCACCTTCGACGGCGTCTACCAGCCCCCGGTCAGCGGGAGCTTCATTGTAAGGCAGATCCCAGCTTCCCATCTCCTGCACAGGGCATGTCCCTGGGTGCTCTGGTGTCCCTGGGTGCCCCAGGGCACCGTCACCTCCCCACAGCACAATGGGGGGCAAAAAGCTCCCAAGTTCCTCTGCTCACCAGAAATCTCTGCCAACTGTTTTTCCACCCAGCTCTCAAAAGTGGACCATTTTAATGAAACAGGTTCTTAGTGAAACCTCAAGTTTTCAGTACAAAAAGGCAGCTTCCCCAGCCACCTCTGGGCAGGCTCTGCCAGCACCTTCACCCCCAGCGCAGGATCAATGCCAGGACATGGGCAGCGATGCCCTGGGACCACGCAAGAGTGGGATAAACCTGATGAGGGATAGACCTAGAGAAGGACAAACCCCACCTCCTGCTTTGAGGCAGATGGGGGAAGCTGCTTGGGTTCTCAGTGGCATTTCTCCTCCTGCCTTTCAGGCCTTCTCTGCCTTCTACTATAACTTCAAGTTTCTCAACCTGACGGAGGGGCAGCCGCTGGCCACTGTCAGGGAGACCATCGAGCATTTCTGCACAAGAAGCTGGGAAGATGTACGTTCCTCACCATGGGAGGCTGTAGGGAAGCCTTGCAAGCAAAGGGGTCCTGGGGTGGAGGAGGAGGAGCGGGGACGACCCCATGGCAAGGCATGCTGGTTGCTGCCCTGTCCTACACTGCAGAGCCATCCCTGAGCTCAGTGAGGGAGCTGGAATCATCCTGCACCTGCCTTTGTGGGCCCTCCTTGCTCGTGCAACACGGGGAAAGGGGCAACCAGGGCAGGTGAAGGCAGCAAAATCTCCTGTCCAGCACAGGAGCTGGGGATGGAGGTGGATCTGTAGCCCAGGAGGATGGTGAGAGAGGAGCCAGCTGCTGGCAGAGGAGGATGCAAACAGGAATGAATAAGGCCAAGAGAAGTGCTGGGGGCAGAAAGCAGAGGGTCCTTGCACAAGCAGGCTGAGATGGGAGAATCTGGGGCAGGAGGAGTTCCAATATGTCTCTCTGTTTCCATGTGGAACTTAAATCCTCCTCAAAGGAGTTGCCCTGTGGACAGGTCCAAAATACCTGTGTGGTCCAGGAGTCTCTTTCTGGATGCTGGTGGCTGCAGAGCCACTGCCCTTCATGCAGCAAGCAGGGTGTTTGTCCCTGAATTGAAATTGCTTGCAAATAACTTCCCTTCCCCAAACATGTTCTCCCCAGCTGTCTTCCAGCTACCCTGAGGAGAATCCTGAGCGACTGCCTAAATACTGCGCCAATGCCAACTACATCCTCACACTCCTCCTTGATGCCTACAAGTTCAATGAGACCAACTGGAACAACATCTTCTTCCAGATGAAGGTATCATAGAATCATAGAATGTCCTGAGTTGAAAGGGACCCACAAGGATTACCAAGTCCAACTCCTGTCCCTCCACAGCACAACCCCAACTTTCACACCGTGTGGCTGAGGACCTTGGCCAAATGCTTCTGGGATATTGTCAGGCTGTGACTGCTTCTCTGGGGAGCTGTTCCAGTGCTCCACCACCCTCTTGGCGAAAGAACCTCTTCCCAATGTCCAACCTAACCCTCCCTAGCACATCTTCCTGCCATTCCCTCGATTCTTGTCATTGGTCACCAGAGAGATTTCAGAGTAGCAAGAGCATTGAAAAATAACTGAGAGAGGTTGGCAGCAAACCCAGCCTGTGGGCAGGAGCAGAGGCAGAGCCAAGGAAAAGAGCTGCACTCTGGAAAGCCCTGTCTGCCCCAGATCCCAGCAGGGCACTGCATGTGGGGGCAGCTTCTGCTCGCCATTTGGGCAGTGTAGGTGGTTCTCCATCATCACCTGTGTGGCTCTCCTGCAGGACTAACTCCCACGCTCTGTCTCCTTGGGCAGGTGGGGAGCACCAGCGCCGGCTGGGCACTGGGCTCCATGCTGAACCTCACCAACATGATCCCTGCGGAGGCTGCAGCGCGGGTCAAGGGGCACATTCCTTCCCTGTGGGCTGCGGCCGTCGCCTTCATCATCCTCACCCTTGCCTTGGGCCTTGCTGCCCTGCTCCTGCTGCTGTGGGTGTAGGAGCCTGGCTGCGTTTTGGTGCCCAGCAAGAGCATGTTGGGGCTGCAGGGCTGTCTGCACTGCGATGCCCTGCGCTTCTGCCAGCAGGACTGGCAGCCCAAGGCTGGTTCAGTGATGCTGAGCACATTAACCCCTACAGCACTGAATAACCGAGGGCTGGCCTCCCACAGGACTGCCCCCAACATGCAGATAAGGACTACGTGAGGTTTCCAGAGGAGCTCCACTCCTGTGGAGATCTGCTGGGATCAGCCTACCCACCACAGAGTCCCCAGCCGTGCCTATCAGCCTCCTGGCACTGCTCTGCCTGTTACAGCTCTGGCCTGTGTCCCACTGGCTGGCACATGGGACTTTGGAAAGCCAGCTGGGCCGTGGAAGAGCTCTCTGAGCACCAGACTCTTAACACACAACTGCAGGCATTTTGTCACAGGGTGCTTCATCCAATGCTGAATCTGATCACGGTCACTGACAGCCAGACAGGTCCTTGCCAGCTCTGCCAGCATGAGGGCACGCAGGGCTCTGCAGTGCTCCAGGTGGCTCTGCTGAGGGTGTTATTGTTTGGCCACATCTGGTGGTCCTGGAGACACAAAGTAAACGGAACACCCAAAGCCAGAAGTGTGGTCCCTGCCTCCCCAGAGGGTCCCTGCCATCTCATCTTCCTTTTCTTCTGGGATGAAGAGACTGATATTCCTGAGTGTGTTCCTGGGGACAGCATTGTCCCACCAGCAGAAGCCTGGACACTGTGACTGTCAGGCTGAGACTCCAGCAGGCTGCGAGTCCTGCCCTGTCCTCGCACGCGCGGGTGACCTGGGTCCTGCCCACGACTGCACCCTTGCCTTTGCCTTTGATTCTGCTCGTTTGTTATCTGCCCCGACAATGATTCACCTTGTTATTGGCCTCCCAGCAGCAAGGGGCTGACCTTTGGTGTCTCTGCAGAAAGAGCACCTCACAGCTCCGATCATCCAAATAAAAGACAGTGAGTGGGGAAGTGCCTGTGACTTCACTCCTGGACAGCTACGGTTTTATTGTTTCTGCCTCCCAGGTAAGGAATGGTGATGGCAGTGGGGATTCTGGGGAGAGTCAACATTGCTCAGTGCTGCTGGAGATGACCCTGGAGACCTTGCCGTGTCTGCCAGACCTCAGAGAGGGGCCAGCATGGCGTAAGGGCAGGGCTTTTCCTGCTGAGAACCAGGGTGTCTCACCTCACCCACACACTGGCTCCAGTGAGACGTAAAAGTAAAGAGTAAAGGGGACCCTGGGAGCTGCCCTTGTCATGTCCAAATTCATGCTGTGAGCTGGAAAGGGAGGGTGAGATGTCTGCCAGGCACAGACTGGAAAAGAACCTCATGCAGGAGAACAGGGGGTTGCTGTCATCCACCACCTCACAGGGCTTCCCAGTCTGGGCAGAGCCTGCGTCCTGTCTACTGGGTCAGCATCCCCCCACAGCCCCAGAGCCACTGCCCCTCTGGCTGGCATTAAAGAGAATAGAATGGAATAGAATATAATATTTCAGTTGGAAGTGACCTACAGTGATCATCCAGTCCAACTGCTTCTCCCCTTCAGGGCTGACCAAAAGTTAAAGCACATACATTGTCCAAATGCCTCAAACACTGACAGGTTTGGGGCATCAACCACCTCTCCTGGAAGCCCATTCCAGGGTCTGACCACCTTCTCAGTGGCCACGGCCACACAGGCTCTTGTCCTGGGATGAGGCAGGACATATCTGCCCCACATGGGGTAGGACACATCTGCTTCACATGGGGTATCTGCTGTCCATGATGATCCTGTTGCTGCCAGGCACTCCTCCTCTCTGCTCTGTCCCACTATCTCAGCCACCCCACATCCCTATGGTCCCCACCCCCCCAGCTCTGAGCCCCTGCCCCACGTGGCCGAGCCCTCCCTCCTAGAGCATCTCCAACCAGCAGGAAGGGGAAAAGAAAACCAGACAGCACACAGGGACAGGGTGGATTTTTTAAAGCCTGGTCTGGTTCCAGCTCACCAGGCGAGGACGCAGGTGCCCCACATCACAAGTTCACAGCTCCTGGACCTGCTCTGCAGTTCCTTACACAAGCAGGGCAGGAGGATAAAGCGGCTTCAGCAGCCTCTGGAGCTGCTAGAGGCTCTCATAACCAGAGGAGTGCTTCTGGCAGCAGGTGACTGTGAGCAGGCAGAAGATGAGGATGAGCATAATGGCCAGTATGACCGTAGCTGCTATCCAGTTGCTTCTCTGGAGCCCTACGACCCTCCGGGGATTCTCCGAGGGAATCATGTTGGTGAGGTTGAGCATGTAGCCCAGAGTCCAGCCCACGTCTACGTTAGTGACCTGTGCAGACAGAGAAGAAAGAGGGATGTGAAAGGCTGTGAAGTACCAGGCAAGCTGGAGAGCTAGAGCAGACCTTTGCTGTGGTACCCCCAGGTCCTGCTCCACAGCCACCATATCCCTGCATACCTTGCGCTGCAGAAAGCCCATTAGTGAGACAAACTGGGGGAGGGCATAAACGGCCCTGGCCAAATGTCCTGGCAGAACTCAAGAGCCAGCAGTGGCCCAGGTGGCCAAGAAGGTCATCAGCATCTTGGCCTGTGTCAGACACAGCGTGAGCAGCAGGAGCAGGGCAGTGACTGTGCCCCTGCACTCAGCATTGGTGAGGCCACACCTCGAGTACTGGGTTCAGTTTTGGGCTCCTCATTACAAGAAGGACATTGAGGGGTTGGAGAGCGTCCAGAGAAGGGAATGGAGAACAGGGAAGGGGCTGGAGAACAAGGCCTATGAGCATAAACTGAGGGAACTGTTTATCTTGAAGAAGAGGAGGCTGAGGGGAGACCTAATCACTGCCTACAACTGTCTGAAAGGAGGTTGTAGGGAGGTGGGTGCTGGGCTCTTCTCCAAGTTACAGGTGACAGGATGAGAGGAAATGGCCTCAAGCTGCACCAGGGGAAGATCAGTTTAGACATCAGGAAACATTTCTTCACCAAAAAGATTCTCGGGCACTGGCAGAGACTGCCCAGGGAGGTGGTTGAGTTCCCACACCTGGAGGTGTTTAAAACACAGGCAGATGAAGTGCTCAGGGATCTGGTTTGATAGTGAATAGGTACAGTTGGACTTGATGATCTCAAAGGCCTTTTCCAATCAGACAATTCTATGATTCTATCATTCTAAGAGCCACTTAATCCATCCTTCTCCTTGCCCTGGGCAGGGGATATTGCTGCCCCATTATCCCCCGATTCCTCACTCATGCAGGGCGGGGACAAGGTGGGTGTGAGCCATTTCACAGCACAAAGCATGGAAGCTGGGGTCTGCCAGGCACTCCCCTACCTGCTGGATGAAGTGGATGTTAAGCCATGTTGTGTTGTCGAATTTGTAGCCTTGCAGGAGCAGGGTGAGGGCGTAGGAGCTGGCTGCGCAGGCGTCACGGAGGTGGGTCCTGCTCGTGGTGGGGAACTCCTTCTGCATCTGCAGAGGTGGAAGAGCAGGGGGGCTGCGAGCTCAGAGCAGGGTTTGGTGCACCCACACTGTGGGAAGAGCCCTCAGCACAGCTGGGAGCAGAGACCCGGGAGCGCCTGGGCTTGCGGAGCAAGGAGGACCCAGGAGGCTCCAGGCTGCTCTCCCATCTTTCTCCCCATCCAGAGGCACAGGATAGGCTGTGGATGAGCCCTCAGGCTGCCCAGTGCCCACATGAAACCTAGGCAGGAGCTGCCATCTCCTAGGCAGGATCTCACCTCCACCCAGCTGCTGTTGCAGAATTCCCTGATGGTGGTGTTGACCAAGGTCAGGGGCTGCCCTCCAGTTAGGTTCAGAAAGTGAAGGCTGTGATAAAGTCCTGAGAAGGCCTGTGGGTGTGCAAGACCAAAGGCAGGAGGTTAGCAAAGCAAACAGGCCACTGCCACCCCAACACCTCCCTCCATGTGCTCTGTAGGAGTCCCTAAGGCCACCTCAGCACCGCAGGGTGGATCCTGCTGTTCCACAGAGAAGGAGCACAGGGACCATTTCCCACACCGAGACTGGTGCTGTGACATAGCCATCAGGGTCTGCCTGGCACCAACCTGAGCACCCTGGCATAGCCCTGTGCCCGAAGCTTTCAGAGCTGGCACTGCTCAGACTTTTCTCCTCCAGCAGTTTTCCTGGGGGTTTGTCAGCCTCTGGAGTCCCAAAACACCACCACCACCACCACAGCTGTGGGTCAGAGGCTTCTTTACGGGAGTAAAACTGCATCTCCTTCTTCACCCCAAAAAACACAGACCCGGGGCCCCTCTTGCCTGGGGACACAGTCCCATGTAATTCCCAGGAGTCTGCATCCAGCACCCACTTGATGCTCCACCAGAAAGCCTTGGAGCTGGTGGACAAGCCTTGGGGCTGCTGCTTGCACTCCGAGATAGCTCAGACTTTCTCCTTGGGACAGGATCCTCTCAGTTCCCTCGGGGAGGGATGGGAAATCACAGGAGGCAGAAGCCACCTCCCAGCAGAGGAGAAGAGGTTTGCAGGTGGGACAAGCCCTAGGGTCCCCTCCCTCCCCACTCCTGCCCACAACCAGGGAGAGAAGAGGCTCCCACCCTCTGAGCTCCCCCACCACAGCCGTGGGTCAGAGGCTCCTTACGAGGAAGTGGCCCCGCACGGGCGGCTGATAAACCCCGTTGAACCCGCACGTCCTGTTGGCCCCACAGCTGAAGTTGAAGAGTTTCTGGATGGCGGAGCTGCACGCTGCTGGGTCCCCCCTGCCCGTCACCGTGAGGAGCTGTGCAGGGCTGGGTGTGCTCGGTGCACGGACACAGGGGCTGTCGTAGAGCTCTGCCGTGGTGATGTTCTCCTGGTACCCCTCGGGGTAGCAGGGGTGTGAGATCTGCTGGGGGGATGCGCTGCCCTGGAGAGAGCGGGAGCCGTGAGAGAGACCCCACCCAGAGCCCATCCTGCGCTTGGACTTGCCCAAAAAGCAGGATCTAGGTCCTGGGAGGATTTATGGAGAAGCAGGGTCCATCCTTTGCGTGGCTAAAGTGCTCAAAGCTCTGGCCAATCCTGCTGCTGCCCCTCCACTGAGCCGTGCTGGGGGGGATGATGCCACCACCAGCCCGTGTGTTCCCCGGGGATGGCCCCGCGCTCCCGGGGGCAGCGAGAGCTCTGCCTGCACCGAGAGCTCCGTGCTCGGGGCAGTCGATCCGTCCCCAGTGCCTCGTGAGGGCCCAAGCCCAGAAAGGAGCAAAGATGCTTCCCTGCTCTGTCTGAGGTGAGACCAGAGGAGAGGGGTGAGCTGTGGAGTCGGGGGCAGGAGAGGATGTTGGAAATCCCCTCTCGGGCAGAAATTGAGGAATGGTGAGTGAATGAGGGCAGGGAGTCACGGAATCATGGAATCATCAAGGTTGGAAAAGACCCTGAGCTCATTCAGTCCAACTGTCCAACCAACCAAAGCCGTGGTGACTGAACCATGTCCCCAGGTGCCACCTCTGCATGGTTTTATGAACCTCTCCGTGGCTGGAGACTCCACCACCGCCCTGGGCGGCCTCTGCCAGGGCTTCACCACTCTTTGGGTAAAGACATTTTCCCTAAGGGCCAATCCAAACCTTCACTGGCACAACCTGAGGCCGTTTCCTCTTCTCCTATCACTTGCTTCTATGGAGAAGGAAGAACCTGAGGATAAAGCTGGGCTTGGGAAATGAAGAAAAATGCCACCGCTTGTCACTGTCTGGGGGAAAGGAGCCCTGGCAGGGAACCACCACCTCCCACCAAACGAGACAATTTTTCAGTTCAGAGGATAAAATCTGAGCTGCTCCCAGGGTTTTGGGAAAGTCTCCACTCCCCTAATGCCCAGCATTTCTGGAAGACATTCTCCACAGCAAGGGGCAATGAGTGAGCAGGTCCTGGTGAGCGGTGGCTGCGGTACCTGGTGCAGAGCTGCCAGCAGCATCTTCAAGGCCTGCGTCTGCCCGTAGCAGAGGTAGCTGTGGGTGTAGAGCGAGTAGTTGGTCCCGTACAGCCTGAAGAAGGCAGAGGTGTTCTTGTCCCCAACGGTGACTCCAGGCTGGAAGGTTATTTGTGTCGAGGCACCTCCAAGGTCCAGAGCTCCAAGAACCTCCGTGTCCCGTGGATGTTGCCATTTCTCTGAAAAGGAAAACTGGCCCCATAAGACAGCAAGTGTTAGTCTGAACTGGAGGGAGTCACAACTCCTGCCCTTCCTCAAGGTCTGGTGGGCTCAGGAGTCCCTCAGGAAATCCCCATGTCCTGTCCTCCTCTTTAACCCCTTCCTGCCTGCATCCTCCTCACCCCACATAGGCCTCCATGCAGCCCCTTGGCTGCTGCACACGTTCAGCTGGGCTCTGAGATTGCTGCATCGCTGTGAGACCAAAATCAACCCATAAATAAGTGGAGAGCACAGGGCCAGGCTCAGCTGGATGCAAAGACCCTCGATTTGGAGTTTCACAAGCAGAGGCTACACTGGGTGAGCATTGCCCCAAATCTACATGCTTCTCTCCTCTGGGAATAAAGCAAGCTGGCTGTAGCTCAAACAGGGATTCACACACTGCTCACCCCTCCTCTGCCCACGCCCCCAGCCCACACCTTGACCAGGGTCTCCAGCAGGTAGTTGACGGTGATCCAGCCGAAGGAGCCCTCCTCGTTCCCCGTCAACGTCTGAGCTCCGCGGAAATCCACAGGGTACTCGCCAATGGCCTTGGCAACCTCAGCAAAGACCTGCTCGGCCTTGGTGCTGTTCTGCTCCCTGCCCAGGGAAGGAGATAAACATCATGTGCTGGAGGAGGCGATGGCCGAGGAGCTGCCAGCACAGGACTTGCAGCAAGAGGTGGTGTCTCCTGCCACGGAGAGGCTGCTCAGAGACACCACAAAGCCACCAAACACCTCGACTGGGCATTGGGAATCTCCCTAAAAGGGCTGTGTGTGGGAATGTTGGCACGAGTCTGGCAACAAGGGCTCCTCCACCCCTGGGGCTGCTGCCAGGCTGGTGCTGCAGTGGGCTGGGGGCTCCCTGTGGGCACGGTGAGCGGCTCTCTTGGGCAGCGTGGCAGAGAGCAGACATGGATGCTCTGCCCATCGCTGTGGCCTTCCTGGGCAACAGCCCTCGTGCCCCCAGTCCCTCGTAAGTCCAGTCCCCCACACCCCCAGCCCCCCATGCCCTCAGTCCCCACACCTCCAGTCCCCAATCCTCCCAGGCCCCTCTCCCAGCCCCGTGCACCACACAGGATGCAGAAACTCATGGTAGGGAAGGTTGGTGGTGCTGAGCTTTGTGCAGCACCGGTACCTCAAGAGCCGCATGCCCGCTGTGGCCCCCAGGTAGGTGGGGGTCTCCCGTTGCTGCTCTGCTGGGATGATCTTCATGGCCTTGTCCAGGCAGGGCTTCAGGCTGGCTCCAGCCCCAGCGGGGTTGTCTGCGTAGCTGGAGATGCCGGGTCCTGCGAGAGGGCACCCCGTGATGGAGCGAGCTCAGTGCCACCCAGGAGGGACAGGGCAGTGAGGGACACATCCACCCCAGGCCCATGGAACTCTCTGTATCTCCTTAGCCCAGATGTCCCAGTTACAGCCCAAAGCAATGCTGCATTTGGCACTGTACAGGTACCAGAATGGCAGCTGCCGACTGAAAGAGCAATCAGGAACCTGTTACAAAACCCATCAAGATCCCAGAAATGTTTAGGGACTTCTCATTTTAGGAAGCCCCATGGGAAAATGAAGCCCCATGTTATGAAAGCACCTCTGAAGAGATGTTTTGGGAAGAAGATCCAAGGATGTGGTTGCCCAGGAGAAGGGGCAAACTCTGCACATGCAGCATCCCAAGCTGCGATTTGATGCACAACCACCGGTAGCAAGACTGACCTGGCTCCAGGAACCATCCTAACTGGGGGCCAAATTCCTTATCCACTGCTGGAACTCCCAAGTTCTCTAGGGCTCCCTGAGGTGCAAACTGTCCCCACTAATGTTTCACTTGGGGTTTTCCACCAGGCCACTTCCCTTCAGCCCAGTGCAGGCTCAAAGGTTCAGGTCACCCATGATGCTGAGAGAGTCTGGGACAGGTAACCAGGAGCCTGGGGCAGTGGAATGGGCACATCCTGGCACGCTCACCGGACACGGCGCAGGCCTCCACCTGGGAGATGATGCCGGTGCCATTCTCCTTGTCCGCGGGCCACCGGTAGATGTAGAGAGCTGTGTGCGTGGAGCCGGCGTCGAACACCAGACCGTACTGGGGGAGGCAGAGGGGACACGGGGACACAGCACTCTCGGGGCTGCACAAGGCGCTTTCTGAGGGTTTCTGCCCTCGCTTCCCACGTGTGAATACAAGCAGCACAGGGCTGCAGATCTACCCTTCCTTTAGCAGCCCCACTCCACCTCTAACCCCCCCAATGAAGCCGTTAAAGGGAGTTCCAGCTCAGAAAGAGAAGATGTGCAGCAGGGTGCAGAAGAGCTCAGAACAGGGAGGCACCCAGGCACGTCCCAAAGGGCTCAGGCTGCCCAAGCTTCCCAGACACCTTCAGGAGTTGCAAAGCTCGTAAACTCTGACTTCTTTAACAGTGTGCAAAAGCCAGCAGAAAGCAACAGGCGAGAGAGATGTAAACCCACCATGTGTTCTGGACATCTGAAAACAGAGAAGAGGACATGCCTAGAGTGGAAAACAGAGCAACCCCACCTCTTCCCTCTCCCTTCCTCAACGAGGAGCCAGGATTGTGGTTTGGGAGGAGTGGTTGATCTGCCCAGTGCTACCTTGATCAGGTTAAGCCCTGAAAAGCTGTGCTGGTTATGGGAAGACTCACAGGCAGAGAGGAAGGCAGGGCTGGTGGAAGAGTGAGAGGTGGAAAGCAGCAGGTGGTTGTTCCTGGGCTTGCCCAGGTCCCACCGGGCACCTACTTTTTTCCTCGCAGGCAGGGCAACATCCTTCACTGCGCTCAGCACCAGGAGGAAGGCAGCCACTCCCAGCGCTCCCAGCGCGGCCACCGAGCTCCAACCCGCAGCCCTGAGCAGGGACATCCGCATCGCCGGGCTGTGGGGAGGGATGGACTTGGCAAGGGGACCTCCCAACCCCATCCTCCTGCCCCATGTCCCCAGCTCCCCCCAACCCGCTGAACTGCTTTTCCGTCCCAGGAAGGGGCAGGGAGGAGGGTTCCCCCCATCGCAGCCCTCGGGGAGCGGTGGCCGCGGTCCCAGCCGGCCCCATCGTACCTCTGCCAGGGCTGTCCTGATTCCCGGGGCGCAGAGCTCAGCCCTGTCCCGTCCCCCGGCTCTGCCTGCACCCCGCGAGATGCAAAGCGAAAGGGAGACCCGGCCTAGGATGTCCGGGTTCGGCCCCGCCAGCCGGGGCGGGGAGAGAGCGCTGGGCGGCAGCTCTGCACCGGGAGAGCAGCTCTGCCTGCAGGGGAACCGCAGCTCCGCCTGTAGCGGGACAGCAGCTTTGCCTGTAGTGGGACAGAACCCTGCCTGCAGGGGAACAGCAGCTCCGCCTGTGGTGGGACAGCAGCTCCGCCTGTAGTGGGACAGCAGCTCCGCCTGTAGTGGGACAGCAGTTCTGCCTGCAGGGGAGCAGCACCTCTGCCTGTAACCCTGCCTGCAGCGGGGCAGCACCCCTGCCTGTTTGCACCCCTGTCTGCAGTGGGATAGCATCTCTGCCTGCACCTTTGCCTTGCACCCCTGCCCCCCTGCCTACACCCCTGCCTTGCACCCCTCTACATCTGCCTGCACCCCTGCACCTCTGCCTGCAGCCCTGTCTCAGCCCCTGCCTTGCACCCCTGCGCCCCTGCCTGCACTGCCCCAGGGGACGGGAGCCTGACTGTGGGGGTGAGTTCCTTAATGTGGGGCCAGGTCCCTGGCTGTGGGGTAAATGGGTCCCTGGCTGGGGGGACTGGTCCCTGACCTTAGGAATGTTCCCTGGATGGAGGGATGAGTCCCTGGCGAAGGGAACAGATGGGTCCGTGGGTGTGTTGATGGGTTCCTGGCCATGGGGATGGATGGGACCCTGGACATTGGGACAAATCAATCACTGGCTGCCAGGACAGGTCCCTGGATGTGGGGACAGGTTCCTGGCTATGGGGACAGGTGGGTCCCTGGCTGTGGGATCAGATCCCGAACCAGAGGAACAGGTCCATGGAGATAGATGGCTCCCTAGCTGTGGGGATGAGTTCCTGGCCATGGAGATGGTTCCCTAGCCATGAGGGCAGATCTCCAGCTGCCAGGCCCCTCCCGTTTCTGTCCTGGCCCCTCTGCCAGCCTGGTTCTGTCTGCCATGGGGCAGTGTGGGGCACAGCACAGTCAGGTGGCAGCAAGGGTTTGGGGTGGCAGGCTTGGCCCGTGTTGTAATTTACAGTGTGTTTAATCACAAAGTCTGGGGCAAACATGTCTTTGGGACTCCTGGAGATCAGCCATTGCCTTCAGTGGGGCTCCCTTAGGGGCAGAGGTGCCAGCTGGGCTCATCTTGAACTTTGTGGTGGCTGAAATCACCCCCATGGGTGGAGTCTGCCAGGCTGACCCCCTCCGCCAGCAGTGAAGTGGTTAACGGCAGCCACTATTCCCATCCTGCTCTCCTCAGCGCTGGCCAAGCTCTCCTGGGCAGGTTGCTGGTCCGGGGCCAAGGGGAGGGCCCGGGCACTGGGGCAGCCTTTGTCCCAGGGGCTCTGCACGCCAGGTACGCGCTGACACTGGAGCAGCAGCTGGAGCAGCCTGGGTGAGCAGTGGGCACGGGAAGGGCAAGGGGCACCCCTCGACTCAGGGTGGCGGGGTCAGACCCAGGGGTGCCCCCTCGACTGAGCCGGGTGCTGGGAATAAACACGTTCCTGGGCTGGAGGGGCTGGAGGGAAAGGCTGGGGCAGCCGATGGTGAACAGGGTGCCCGTGGTGAGCAGGGGGGCACCAAGGGGGCATGGAGGGCACTGCTGAGCCCCAGACCTGCTGAGAGAGATGAGAGGCAGGGTCGGCTCTGCCTAGCAGAGGTGCTCCTGGCGTGCAGGTTCACCCTCTTTCCTATAGTCTTAAGAGCCCCTCTGATTTTTAAATCCTTGAAGTGCATGGTGGGGAAGTCGGCTTCCCATTTTGCTAAGCCACAGAGAGTTTAGATCCAGCAGTGCCTCCAGGCCTTCCTTCTGTCCCTCCCTCTTCTTGAGGTCCCTCTGTCCCTCCAGCGCGGGATGCTGCGAGGTGAGGGTTGTGCCTGTTGGCACATCACACACCAATGGGCAGAGGTGGCCCAAGCGCTGGGCACAGCCGTGACCTTTCCACACGTTGAAATGCCCAAGCGGTGCTCCTTGTGGCACCACACAGCCACCTGCCTCTTCTGAGCTCTGAAGGCATCACCACCACCTTCCCAACCCTGTTGTTCAACTGCACCTGCCAGGGATGGTAGTGGGTATTGGTGCCAGCCAGCTCCAAGGAGCCACCAAAACGCTGGGCAGAGCCCTCAGCTTCTCACACACCTCTCACCTTGTTTTCCACCCCTGGGCTCCCTCCCTGTGCCCCCTCCCTGTGCCCAGGCTCTCCTCCCTGGTCCTCACTGGCTCTGTACATCCTTCAGACATTGCCTCCTGCCCAGTCAAATGGAAATCAGCCCCTACCAGAGCGGGTAGAGTTCCCACCACCTGCTGCAGTCAGGACACTGCAATTTATCACCATTTCATTTCATTCCATCATGCAGTGCCTGGGATGGGATTTCCCAGGATGACGACTGGGCTGGGGACTTTTGTCACTGCTGTGTTACCTGGAGAAGGGGAATCACATCCCAACAACACAGATCTGAGCTGACTCTGGTGGGGCTGATAGGACTGGAGATGTGACAACACGGGGATTCATCAGTTGCTTCCATGTGATCTCTTTGGGCCATGGTCACCGTATAGGGGAGGGGTCCTGCTGTGGGATAAGGTCTGATAAAGGTTTCCTGTACTTGTGTCCCATGACGTGGGCCAGAAGAACAGCTCTTATCCATCATTATACAGGTCGTGTTACTCATGAAATTGGTTACCCTTGTCTGTCACCAGGGATGCTGACTCTGAAACGGGAATAAGCATCTCCTTTGGCCTTGCCAAAGGTCTCTCCTCACCTGTTCAAGCTCCTGGCCTGGCCTGGTGAAAGGGCAGGGAAATTCCTCTGTGGTTTTACGTACTTGCAGGAGAATTGCACAGCCAAGTGACAGCCTGTTTGAGTTAAACCATTTCTCTAGACTGTGTCCAAGGCTCTTGGGACATCAACTGCTCACCTGGGCTCTGGCTTGCAGCCAAAGAACTGCAAGCTGACAGAGAGGAGATTGAGATGAGATATTGGGAATAAATGTTTTGCTGTGAGGGTGGGGAGGTCCTGGCCCAGGTTGCCCAGAGAAGTGGTGACTGCCCCGTCCCTGGAGGTGTTCAAGGCCAGGTTGGATGGGGCTTGGAGTCCCCTGTTCCAGTGAGAGGTGTCCCTGCCCATGTCAGGAGGATTGGAACTGGATGGGCTTTAAGGTCCCTTCTAACCCAAATCCTTCTATGATCTTTAAAGTCTCTTCCAACCCAAACCATCCTGTGATCCTATCATTCCAATGCTGTGGATGGAGGTCACCCTGGGTCCTTGCATTCATGCTGCCTGTGTGGCCAATGACATGGAGCAGGGTGGTGCAGGAGAAGGAGGGAGAACTGTGCATGCAGAAAATCACATCTGGAGCAGCTGTGGGATGCTGAGCACATGGATGTGTCAGCTGCCGTGTGCTGAGGCTGTTGCAGGGAACCAAACCCTTTGCCTTAGTTTTTCCACTGCAATGTCTTACTGATGCCTCTGGGCTGATTCTACCAGGAGCTGTGCTCCAGCCAGGTGCATGGAGGTGCAGGATCTCCTCTGTTCCCCGCTGTCCTTGCCCGCCAGTGCAACGCTATCGCTGTCGGGTGCCAGCTTGGCCACGCAGCTGTGTGTACCCAGATAAGTGGGAGCTTTCTGCCTCTGGCCCTCTGTCCTTGGGACAGCAGGGGAGCCTTGGAAATCACGTGCAGGCAAGCACAGCACCACCTCTGCGTGTCTGCTTACCTGCTGTGGCAGCACCAAGAGCCGAGGAGAGCTGGGCTGGGCAGGACACACCTGACTGGAGATGCTGTTCCCTTGCCCCTCTCCAGGGCAGTCTTGAACTGTTGGGCAACAAATGTGACCTGATGGTTCCAAACCTCACGGAACAGGTTTTGTGAGGGCACAGAGTGTGATGGCAGCGTGCATGTGCTAGAGAGATGGAGCTCTGCATCTACTCCCAGAGGGACTGGCAATGGGAACCTGCCAGGGCATCATGGTCCAGCTCCCAGTCTGGGACTCCTGTTAACCACGGCTATGCTGGTCCCAGGGATGCTTCTGGGAAGGGAGATGCTGATCTCCCACCCAACTGGTAGTTTGAGCAAGGGGTATGGAGGCCCAGCTGTGTGCAGAGAGTGGCCTGAAGGGCAAGACTTGAGAAGATAGGGCTGAAAAAGCCAATCTGAATATCTTCCAGGGAGGGTATGCTCAGAGGGAGAGGGTGTCCCAGCTCCAAGACAGCCAAGATCCTCCCTCTTTCAGCCATGCACATGAAAGGCTTCAAGCCCTAGGCAGGGAAGGGGAAAGTCCCATATTGACAGGTCCTTCATCCTTTCATGAGATTTGCATTTCAAAACTGGCCTTGCAAACAGATGTCTAAGCTGGGGATCTGGGCTGTTCTTGCAGATTGGAGGAGAAATGGGCGACAAAGCCAAGGCCGTTGCAGGTCTCCTGGCAGCCACCTGTGTCTTCAGCATCATTGCCCTCATTCTGAGCGTCGTAGACATGAAGGATGTGTTCTTGCCTCCCAGCATCAAGGTAGAGTCCTGGATAAGAGTGTGGCCCCCCTACTCTCCTTGGGTGCTATCCTGGGCACAGGATTTACTCCAGGCTTCAAGCAGGCTGTGCTGCCACTGAGCTGGGGACGAGCCCCTGCGCAGGCTGGCACACCGGGGGTGGTTCTGGCAGGGTTTGGTCACTGTGGCTGGCCCGACAACACCCACAGTCTTTCCATCACAGAGCACTGCAAGTCAAAGGGCTTCTGATGGAGCCTTGTCCCCAACACAGCTGGTGACTGCAGTGCCACAGGGCTGTCCCAGCCCTGGTGGCACTTGATTTGCTCACTGGAGGTCCCCCTGCCCACCAGCAGTCCTACTGTCTCTTCAGCGTGTGAAGCTGCTCTGCACCCCCTGACAGCCCTGTCCCCTCTGCCTCCCCCAGTACGGTCTGGTGTTCGACGCCGGCTCCACGCACACAGCTCTCTACATCTACCGGTGGCCCGCGGACAAGGAGAACGGCACTGGCATCGTCTCCCAGGTGGAGGCCTGTGCCGTGTCCGGTGAGTGTGCCAGGATGTGCCCATTCCACTGCCCTGCTCCTGCTCAGCCGGGGATGCTGGGGCTGCCTGACCCCAGCGCTTGCCAGGGTGGCTGTCCCGCAGCACCAAGAAGAGTTGGTTCACACCAGGACTGATAAATGGCAAAAGACAACTATTTTCTGGGCATTTATAAACACCCTCAGGGACATTTATTCCTCTTGCAAAGGTGCTGCTGGGCTTTGGCATAAGGACTGTCTCTCTGGAGGACAGCACCAGGGTAGCGAGGGGAGGCAGGGTCAGCTAAATGATACGTTGAGCAGGGCTGGGACTGGCAAAGGCCATCAGAGCAGGGCAGAGGTGCTTGTGCAGGGGGTGAGAGGGCTCAGAGGTCACCTCAGCCTCAAATCCAGGCTCTGTCATGGTGGCGTGGCAGTTACTGGTTAACTGCAAAGGTCTGGCAGAGGGCAAAGTGTAGGGGAGAGGGTGCATGGGCTAATGGCATTAATGGTGTGCAAAGCTTGGGGGAAGGTAAATAGCGAGAATTCCACCCCAGGGCCTGTCCTGCCCACCGCAGGATCGTACCAGGTGCTCAGATCTGATGCCAGCCTCTAAAAATAGGAACTCAAACAATCTGTGCACCTTTGTGTGTGCACGTGGGTTCCGCACAACCTCCTAGCAGGACAAGGGAGAGCCTGCAGCTTCCTCATAAGGAGCTGCTCTGTTTGCCAGCAGTCGTGCAGGACCAGCTGGCTGACTGTGGGTGGTTCAGCATCCCTGGGACTGAGCATGTGCTCAGCTTCACAAGCTCCATAGCGCAGCTCTCCCTCTCCATCCCAAGCAGGAGCTCGCTGCCTGCTCCCGGGTGCTGGGGAGCAGTGCCTGTGTCTGCAGGCCCCGAGCGCTGCATTCCCAGGGACACGTTTGGCACAGGTACCAGCCCAGGTAGGCAGGTAAAACCCCTGCAAGCTTCCAAGATGGACATAAAACCCTGAGGCTTTTGGGATGGATGAGTCCCTCACTGCCCTGTCCCTCCTGGGTGGCACTGAGCTCGCTCCATCACGGGGTGCCCTCTCGCAGGACCCGGCATCTCCAGCTACGCAGACAACCCCGCTGGGGCTGGAGCCAGCCTGAAGCCCTGCCTGGACAAGGCCATGAAGATCATCCCAGCAGAGCAGCAACGGGAGACCCCCACCTACCTGGGGGCCACAGCGGGCATGCGGCTCTTGAGGTACCGGTGCTGCACAAAGCTCAGCACCACCAACCTTCCCTACCATGAATTTCTGCATCCTGTGTGGTGCACGGGGCTGGGAGAGGGGCCTGGGAGGATTGGGGGCTGGAGGTGTGGGGGCTGAGGGCATGGGGAGCTGGGGGTGTGGGGGACTGGACTTACGAGGGACTGGGGGCACGAGGGCTGTTGCCCAGGAAGGTCACAGCGATGGGCAGAGCATCCATGTCTGCTCTCTGCCACGCTGCCCAAGAGAGCCGCTCACCGTGCCCACAGGGAGCCCCCAGCCCACTGCAGCACCAGCCTGGCAGCAGCCCCAGGGGTGGAGGAGCCCTTGTTGCCAGACTCGTGCCAACATTCCCACACACAGCCCTTTTAGGGAGATTCCCAATGCCCAGTCGAGGTGTTTGGTGGCTTTGTGGTGTCTCTGAGCAGCCTCTCCGCGGCAGGAGACACCACCTCTTGCTGCAAGTCCTGTGCTGGCAGCTCCTCGGCCATCGCCTCCTCCAGCACATGGTGTTTATCTCCTTCCCTGGGCAGGGAGCAGAACAGCACCAAGGCTGAGCAGGTCTTTGCTGAGGTTGCCAAGGCCATTGGCGAGTACCCTGTGGATTTCCGCGGAGCTCGGACGCTGACGGGGAACGAGGAGGGCTCCTTCGGCTGGATCACCGTCAACTACCTGCTGGAGACCCTGGTCAAGGTGTGGGCTGGGGGCGTGGGCAGAGGAGGGGTGAGCAGTGTGTGAATCCCTGTTTGAGCTACAGCCAGCTTGCTTTATTCCCAGAGGAGAGAAGCATGTAGATTTGGGGCAATGCTCACCCAAACCAGTGTAGCCTCTGCTTGTGAAACTCCAAATCGAGGGTCTTTGCATCCAGCTGAGCCTGGCCCTGTGCTCTCCACTTATTTATGGGTTTATTTTGGTCTCACAGTGATGCAGCAATCTCAGAGCCCAGCTGAACGTGTGCAGCAGCCAAGGGGCTGCATGGAGGCCTATGTGGGGTGAGGAGGATGCAGGCAGGAAGGGGTTAAAAAGGAGGACAGGACATGGGGATTTCCTCAGGGACTCCTGAGCCCACCAGACCTTGAGGAAGGGCAGGAGTTGTGACTCCCTCCAGTTCAGACTAACACTTGCTGTCTTATGGGGCCAGTTTTCCTTTTCAGAGAAATGGCAACATCCACGGGACACGGAGGTTCTTGGAGCTCTGGACCTTGGAGGTGCCTCGACACAAATAACCTTCCAGCCTGGAGTCACCGTTGGGGACAAGAACACCTCTGTCTTCTTCAGGCTGTACGGGACCAACTACTCGCTCTACACCCACAGCTACCTCTGCTACGGGCAGACGCAGGCCTTGAAGATGCTGCTGGCAGCTCTGCACCAGGTACCACAGCCACCGCTCACCAGGACCTGCTCACTCATTGCCCCTTGCTGTGGAGAATGTCTTCCAGAAATGCTGGGCGTTAGGGAAGTGGAGACTTTCCCAAAACCCTGGGAGTAGCTCAGATTTTATCCTCTGAACTGAAAAATTGTCTCGTTTGGTGGGAGGTGGTGGTTCCCTGCCAGGGCTCCTTTCCCCCAGACAGTGACAAGCGATGGCATTTTTCTTCATTTCCCAAGCCCAGCTGTATCCTCAGGTTCTTCCTTCTCCATAGAAGCAAGTGATAGGAGAAGAGGAAACGGCCTCAGGTTGTGCCAGTGAAGGTTTAGATTGGCCCTTATGGAAAATGTCTTTACCCAAAGAGTGGTGAAGCCCTGGCAGAGGCCGCCCAGGGCGGTGGTGGAGTCTCCCGCCACGGAGAGGTTCATAAAACCATGCAGAGGTGGCACCTGGGGACATGGTTCAGTCACCACGGCTTTGGTTGGTTGGACAGTTGGACTGAATGAGCTCAGGGTCTTTTCCAACGTTGATGATTCCATGATTCCGTGACTCCCTGCCCTCATTCACTCACCATTCCTCAATTTCTGCCCGAGAGGGGATTCCCAACATCCTCTCCTGCCCCCACTCCACCGCTCACCCCTCTCCTCTGGTCTCACCTCAGACAGAGCAGGGAAGCATCTTTGCTCCTTTCTGGGCTTGGGCCCTCACGAGGCACTGGGGACGGATCGACTGCCCCGAGCACGGAGCTCTCGGTGCAGGCAGAGCTCTCGCTGCCCCCGGGAGCGTGGGGCCATCCCCGGGGAACACACGGGCTGGTGGTGGCATCATCCCCCCCAGCACGGCTCAGTGGAGGGGCAGCAGCAGGATTGGCCAGAGCTTTGAGCACTTTAGCCACGCAAAGGATGGACCCTGCTTCTCCATAAATCCTCCCAGGACCTAGATCCTGCTTTTTGGGCAAGTCCAAGCGCAGGATGGGCTCTGGGTGGGGTCTCTCTCACGGCTCCCGCTCTCTCCAGGGCAGCGCATCCCCCCAGCAGATCTCACACCCCTGCTACCCCGAGGGGTACCAGGAGAACATCACCACGGCAGAGCTCTACGACAGCCCCTGTGTCCGTGCACCGAGCACACCCAGCCCTGCACAGCTCCTCACGGTGACGGGCAGGGGGGACCCAGCAGCGTGCAGCTCCGCCATCCAGAAACTCTTCAACTTCAGCTGTGGGGCCAACAGGACGTGCGGGTTCAACGGGGTTTATCAGCCGCCCGTGCGGGGCCACTTCCTCGTAAGGAGCCTCTGACCCACGGCTGTGGTGGGGGAGCTCAGAGGGTGGGAGCCTCTTCTCTCCCTGGTTGTGGGCAGGAGTGGAGAGGGAGGGGACCTTAGAGCTTGTCCCACCTGCAAACCTCTTCTCCTCTGCTGGGAGGTGGCTTCTGCCTCCTGTGATTTCCCATCCCTCCCCGAGGGAACTGAGAGGATCCTGTCCCAAGGAGAAAGTCTGAGCTATCTCGGAGTGCAAGCAGCAGCCCCAAGGCTTGTCCACCAGCTCCAAGGCTTTCTGGTGGAGCATCAAGTGGGTGCTGGATGCAGACTCCTGGGAATTACATGGGACTCTGTCCCCAGGCAAGAGGGGCCCCGGGTCTGTGTTTTTTGGGGTGAAGAAGGAGATGCAGTTTTACTCCCCTTATCCACTAGGCCTTTGCTGGGTTCTACTACACCTTCCAGTTCCTGAACCTGACCACCCAGCGGTCTCTAAGCGATGTCAACTCCACGATCCAGATCTTCTGCAAGAAGAACTGGACAGAGGTGAGAGTCCTCTGAAGGGCAGCAAGGAGCTCTGTGCTTGTCCCATCCCAAATCTCTGCCCAGGAACCTCACACCCTGCTATGTGCTGCACCAGGGAGGGTTTCTGAGCCTCTGTTTCTGTTGCACCATGTCCCCCGATGGCCGCACAGCTGGTGGAGACCTTCCCACAGGACAAGGAGCACCTACACACATACTGCTCCATGGCAATTTACATCTTAACGCTGCTGCTTGATGGCTACAAATTCAATGAGCACACATGGAGCAGCATCACCTTCAGCCGGCAGGTAAATGACTCTGGGGGGCAGTGGGAGCGGGCAGGCAGCTGCGGGCACATCCTTGCCCTGGCCCGGGGATGTGTTCAGGAGCAGCACCCCTGGAGTCCCCTGCACCAGAAACACATCCTTACCTCAAGTCTGCCACCCAGTGACCCCAGCACAGTTCACTCCATCGCGCCTGCCCCATAACCTCTGGTGCCGGCTCATTTCTCACTTACTTTGGTGTGAACATAAGGCAATTCTAAAGTGAACAGAGTAGGGCAGGGCAGGATTTGACCATTTTGGTTTCTCAAATTGGGCAGAATTGACACGAGTATCACAGAAGCGATGGCTGGCCCCATGACGCATTTGAACCAGAATATGGGTTGAAACTAGATGATCTTTAAGTTCCCTTCCAACCCAAACCACTCTATGATGATTCCATTCTATGATGACCGAATTTAAAAGATCATGGGGGAGGAGGAAAGCTCAGATCCAACATCGTGTGCAGGTCATAGAGGCTCATCTGGACCAGAGCAGTCATCCATGTTCAGCTGCCCTCTAGCCCTTGGGAAAGGGAGGACAGGAAAGCTCTCTGTAACTGGTGCTGGTAAGACCAGGTTCACCACAGCCAAGTCCACCACTGGGACAGCTCATGAGAGCAGTTCCCATCAGTCCCTTGCACCAAAGCCTGGGAGACGCATTTTTGGATGATCTCTGCTCTCTCACCTCAGGCAGCAAACACAGACATCGGCTGGACACTGGGCTTCATGCTGAATTTCACCAACATGATCCCCACGGAGGCTCTGAAACTCGTCAAGGGACACCAACCCAGCCTGTGGTCAGGTGCTGTCTCCTTCATTGTGCTGGCCATCGTGGCAGGCCTGGTGGCCACTTTCCTCCAGTACTTCTGGAAGACCAAGTAGCTGCCACCCTCCTGACCAGAGGCATCCTGCCCGCTAAACCAGACAGGGAAGTGGTGCACAAGAAGGTGGAAGGAGGAGAAGAATGAGGGCATTAGACCCATCTCCATTGCTCCAGAGGACAAGTTGGGTCACCTCTGTAAAGATGTCAAAGATGACAAAGATGTCCTGAACTCTCCGAGTACCTCCAAGAGGAAAAGACTCCAGACAACAGAAAAAATGTTAATCTGGCTGAGCAAAGCTGACTGAGACTTGGTGGCTGGATGAAGCCAGATAAATCCAAACTAGAAATAAAATCCTTTTTGTTTTTCAAATACAAAGTCACCACCCAGCCTAGCACAGCCGCCTCGGTGCTCCCAGTCCTGCTGCACTGCTCTCTCAACAGCCATGGGAGGCAACTGGTGATGGAGAGCAGTGGTGGCCACCTAAAGGCTGTGGAGATGGGTGACCATGTCTGTGTCTTGCCCTATGCAAGAGCTCAGATGCACAGACTACATTCTCTGATGGAAAACCTTACTAAAGACACCACCAACTGTCTTTAAAAGTATTTACTGGCCCATCTCAGCAGAAAAATACAAGTGGAGGTTGATTTCAGAGCCACCAACTCTGCCTCAAGTTTTATTTTATGATCAAGTTACGTAGCCCAGCTTTGTCAGACACCAGGTCCATGGCAGGTCCAAACTCCAGGCCCTTGAGGGGTTTATTTGGCTCAGCAGAGCCCAGCACAGCTCGGCTGCAGGGACTGGGCAGTCATTGCCATCCCTCCAGCTACAGACACCAGCCCAGCCCTGTGCTGCCCAGCCAGACCCAGTGCTGGCCTGAGTAGGGGTGTTTCCACCTCTCCTCCGTGCTGTAGGACTCCTGCCCACACAGCAGGAAGCAGCAACATCCAGGCAGGATGTAAGGGCTTGAGAAAAGAACCAAAGGCACTTGGGCTGAGGAATGCTCAGAGCCCTTTGGCTCTGACAGATCCATTTGCTGTGGAAGATGACACATGGTGGTCCTAACCCAAGGTGTTATCCCATTTACCTCATCTGCCAACTGGCTGCAGAAGCCTTCCCAAAGAGCAGTGTCTCTCTCAGGTGGAGATAACAATATGTGGCCCAAGGGACTGGGGAACTGGGCTCTGCCTCCTGCTCAGGAAAAGCTGTCCTTGGCTTCACTGGAGTGAGGCTTAGCCTTCCCAGTCTGAACTTGATCAACAAGGGAGAGGGGGCAAAGACTTCAATCCAGAGGAACCTCTTCCCACCCAGCAGTCTCAGCCCTTAAGGTCTGAGCTGCCACATGAACATTTCCCATAGCCAAACACCAGATCCTGCCCTCTTCTCTCTGCCCTGCACAAGGCACATCTTTGGCAGTGTAAGCACAGAGGTAAAGATGCCAGGTCTGGGATCAGGCACTAGAAAATGCTCTTAGACTGCTGGAACGGATGCCAAGGGATCTGTGAGTGGGGGACATTGCCTGTCCAGGTCCAGCAGAGCTCCTGGCTGCATTGGCTGTGGCCCAAATGAGCTGGGACTGGTGTCTCCCACCCCCAAAATCAGTGCAGTTGGGCAGGAAAAGACTCCTGTTGGCTATAGGAAGGCACCTCCACAACTGGTCTGGGTTGCAAAGCATTTGGGGAAGATGCCAGTCTTGCCATTGCAGCGTCCTTCAAGCCAGTCCTCGTTCACTGGGAAAACACAGAAGAGCAGGATAAGCCCTGGCCCATGTGAATGGGGTTAGGGAGAGTTTTCATGGCTGGCATTTAAATCTGGGCCAAGCCCAACACAAGCCTGGACCTCCTGAGAGCATGAACGTGAAACAGCTCTGGTGAGGCCATCTGTTCCCCAGTCCCTCCTTGAAGCAGATTTCAAGTGTGCCCCAGTAAAGCCTGAGACAGGACAGGAGAGTTACCTTCAGAGAGGATATCCAGCACGTCTCCCTTGCTGAACTCCAGGTCCCCTGGTCCCTGTGCGAGGTAAGGGTGCTGAGCCACCATCCGGTAGAGGACGGGTCTGCCTGAGTGGGAGTCTGAGTCCTGCAGGAGATATTCAGCATGGAGGTTACAAGGCAGAGGTTAGGTGAGAGTGCAGCATGGCAGAGAAGCTCTCCACAGCCCACGTACCTGGCAGTAGAGCATCACCCTGCCATCCATCAGCTGCTGCCACATCTGCCCCAGATCCTCCTCTCCAGAAACAGCACCCAGCTCTTTGCCATCTGAATGCCTGTAGCTGCAAGGGGTCACGAACACACAACAAATCATCACACTTGAAGCCAAACTTGGAGGCAAGCCCTGTCCTCTGCCTTCTCCAGCCTTGCCAGTCCCCTCTGCAAGACAGCTCTGAGCCTGCACAGTGGCATGGGGCCACCCTGCACACTCAGTGGGCAGCTGTGAGGGACGGGAAGAAGAGGAGGCTAAGAGGAGACCTCATCGCTCCCCACAGTCCCCAAAAAGGAGGTTGTGGTTAGGTGGGTGCTGGGCTCTTCTCCCAAGTAACAAGTGATAGGATGAGAGGAAATGGCCTTGAGTTGCACCAGGAGAGGGTCAGATTGGATACTGGGGAAAATTTCTTTACCAAAAGAGCGCTGAAGCTCTGGCAAAGGCTTCCCAGGGCAATGGTGAAGTCTCCATCCATGGAGGGGTTCAAAAACTGTGTGGCCGTGGCACTTGGGGACATGGTTTAGTAGGCACGGTGGGGTTGGGCTGATGGTTGGACTGGACGAGCTTAGAGGTCTTTTCCAACGTCAATGATTCTGTGATTCTATGACTACTCTGTCTGTGTGTACCCAGTCAGGGAGACCTCACCTCAGAACACCTGACTCCCAAATTGCTCTGCATTCATCCCAGTGCATGTCAAAGGCTGAGATGAGTGGAGGAAAATCCAACAGAGTTTTTCCTTCTGTTCCCCCATTCCTTGACCACGGTACAGTTTCCTGGGAAAGATCCTTTGGGCTTTCAACACCCCCGGAGCACACATTGCTCTCAAAACCAAAAGCCATAGCAAGGTCAGCCCTGCAAGGAAGCTGTTTGCTCACACCTTTTGGTATCTCTGCTAGGAAGCTTTGATGTTAAATGCTCTCAGGAGAGCACGCACAGGTCTGTATCCCGAGGGGAATGGTTGCTGCCCCATCACCCCCGCCCCGCCGGCGGCGCACACCGTACCTCAGCCTGCCCCGCTCCGCCTGCTGGCTGAAGCGCTCCCGCAGCAGAGCCCGCAGCTCCGGCACAGACGGCGCCTCGGCCGCCCTCACCACCACGGTGCACTCGCAACGCGCCCGCAGCACCACCGGTCTCTCCGTGCTGGATGGAGCTTCGCCTCCGCTCGGTGGGATCTGCTGAGGGACGGGGTTGTTCAGTCCCCGTATCAAGAGTCGCGACACAGGCACAGCCGCTGGGCTCAGGGCTGCCACGTAACAGCAGCGCAGCGTCAAAATGCAGATCTGAGTTTCAGAAGGGGAGCTACAAATTCAGAGCCTGGCATCCAACGTTCCTCCCATGACCCAGGAAGGCTGTGTCTGGATCCAGTCACAAGGCTACCTCCCAGCCCCAGCCCCCAACTCCTCCAGCCAGCTCGAGAGGTGCAGCCGAGTTCCCATGTTCTGCTGCCTTCCGAAGTACAGCCGACAAAAAAATTACTCCAAAAGCCCTAAAAGAGGGGTGGCAAAGCCGAAGGGAGCAGAGCCGCTCTGCAGCTGGTGCTGTCAGAGAGGTGCTGTCCTCAAGTGGACACGAGAGAGATTCCAGCTCCATCATACAGTGGGTGGCCATGACGTGGAGGTGCAATCAAAGGACATCACCCCTGACGATGAATATGAATGAATTGTGATACCCAGCTTGAGAGGGACAGAAAACATCACACAGGAGGAGAGGAGAAGGGAGAGCTATTCAGAGACAGCTTTCTTGCAAAATGGGTGCAAAGAGCGAGTCTGAGAATGCTGCTGTGTCTGGGGCTTCTGGTCTCTTGGAGGAGGGCAAGAGGGCGTTGTCCTGCTAAGCCCTAACCCTGGGCTCCCTCACAAAGCTGTATGGTCACAGGCTTGGGGTGCTACAGGACAGACCACATGGGAACCTCTCTTTGAAATGTGAAAATGGGCAGAGGAAAAGGGCTCTTTCCAGTGATTTTAGGAATTTTGGAGGATATGATCAGGAATCTTGCACTTTTCACAGCCTTTACCCTTGAGGCTGTAGCAGCTTCAGCCTGTGAGACACCTTACCTTGAAGTCCGTTTGGGTCCCTGCATCGTTTGCAGAGGCATTTTCTGCCCCAGGAGATTCTGTAGAACAAGACAAGAGCAGAGGAACAGTGCCTGTCATCAGAAGAGGCCTCCAGCAGCGATTCTGCAACCCACTAGCACACAGGCAGCCATGGCTGCAGCGGGCAGGAGCCTTGCCACGAGCTCCTAACACAGGCCTGGACACAGCTCCAGGACATTCTGGCAGCCCTGGCAGCCAAGAGGGCAACCGTGTCCTGGGGGGCATCCAGCACAGCATCGCCAGCTGGGAGAGGGAGGGGATTGTCCCACTCTGCCCTGCACTGGTGAGGCCCCACCTTGAGCACTGGGGGCAGTTTTGGGTGCCACAGGATAAAGAGGACATCAAACTACTGGAGAGTGCTCAGAGGAAGCCGCAAAGCTGGTGAAGGGTCTGGAGGAGAAATCGTATGAGGAGAGGCTGAAATCACTTGGTTTGTTCAACCTGAAGAAGAGGAGACTGAGGGGGGGGCCTCATAGCAGTTCACTGCTTCCTCACAAGGGGAGGAGGAGGAGCAGGGGCTGAGCTCTTCTCTCTGGTGACCAATGACAGGACCCAAGGGAATGGCAGGAAGATGTGCCAGGGGAGGGTCAGGTTGGACATTAGGGAAAGGTTCTTCCCCCAGAGGGTGGTGGAGCACTGGAACAGCTCCCCAGGGAAGCAGTCACAGCCTGACAATATTCCAGAAGCATTTGGTCAATGCCCTGAGCCCCACGATGTGAATGTTGGGGTTGTCCTGTGCAGGGACAGGAGCTGGACTGGATGATCCCTGTGGGTCCCTTCCAACTCAGGTCATTCTGTGAACACCCTCTAAGGGACTACCTGGCTTCTGCTTCACCTGGAGCCGGCTGGGAGGCACCTGGGCAGGAGGGAGGGGAATCCCATTGCTGATCTTCTGCAACAGAACAACATCAGAAAGGAGTGAGCAGTGGACACTGGAGATTGGGCAAGGCTGGTGTGCATGACAGAGGCTGCAGCCTCTGGGTGTGATGCAAGAGACACCCATGGATACCAGTTCATTAACTGGCTGGATGAGGCAAAGCACTCAGGCTCTTAACAGTTTCTGCAGCTCTTTTGGGCAGCAGGGGTGATGAGTGATTTGGTGGGACACTTCCTTTTGCCCATTGCTGAGCTGGTGCTGGAGCAGAGGGAGGTGGCTTACGCTGTGCTGAGGGTTCTCCCCACCACCTGCCAGCTCACCTGGGAACTTGGGCTGGCATGGAGCAAATGTCCAAGGCTTTGTTCATTTAGACGCAAAAAAGCAATCATAGCAACATCAGAACAACCATGTGCTTCAAAAATCTCTCATCAATCCGACTGATGTGAGCCATAAGATTCAAGTATTGGGAAATTATGATTTCCCTTGTTACTCTTTGGTCCAACTGGGAACAAAAGAAGTTTGGAAAACACTGATTTCCCAAACACAACTGCTCGGTTTCAATAAACTAATAAGGAAATAAGTATCTGATTTGCACATTTCTGCATTGGGTTCAGATGGAAAATGACTCAGATCATGGGTGTATGTGTGGAGACTGGAGATGGAGGAAGTTTTCCTAAGTCACCAGTGAGGGTTTAGGGCTTGTGCATGTGGCCTCAAGGCAAAAAAAGCAGTGCTTGTTTAAGATATTGCTATCCCAGTGCAGGAGATTAACCTGCTCTCACTCTGCTGGCACAATAGAACACGTGTTCTGTGCTAGGTCTGGTGGCTGCAGACATCATGGCAGCAGTCTGGACAAACACATGTCTCCAGCCCTCAGCCCCATCCCTGAGTTCCAGTGGGTCAGGAGAGCTGTGTCAGCTGCTCATCTGTGTGCTCCACCAGCCCACAGCAACGAGAGACACCACCACCTCGATCAGCCTGCGGTGCAAGCCACCAGAGCTGGGATATGTATCCAGGCCCCAAGACTTTGCTGTAAAGAGATCCAATGTACAGAAAAAATAAGCATTTTTCCTGCTCTAAACTCTTCTGTTGTTACAGGTCAAGGGCACTTGGTCTGCACTCAAGGTGTCTGAGCTGCACACTCCACATTTCTCCCACCACACAGCTCTTCCATCCTATGATGATCGTACAAACAAAAGTCCCGTATGTGTTTTTCGATTCCTCCCCGCCCCTCACCAGCTGCAAGGCTGTAGCTCACCCATTTCTCACCCATTTATCCATCTTTGAGGCAGGTTCCAGGAGAGAGCTCGGTATGTGCAGCTTCTGCAGGACACAAAGCAGAGCCAGGTGAGGCAGGAGCTGCTGCTGTGGCAGATGCAGCCCCAGCCCAGCCCACCCAGCCCCGGGTGCTGTCAGCCCCACTCCGCACGGCTTCTGCCCCTGACCAACACCACCGTGTGCTCGCCCTGCTGCAACCCGAATGCCCCCATGGAGGGCTCAGGGTCTGGTATGGCTGCTCATGTGGTTTGTGCTCAGAAATTGGTGAACAGAAATCCTTCTGCATGTTTTTCTGCTCATTGAGTGCTGCCATGGAACAGACCAAGCACCCAGCAAGGCCAGCACCCTGCTCCAAAAACAGACACTTAGAGCAGTAAAGGATGACAGGGGATACCAGTCCATAGAATCACAGAATCATTGAGGCTGGAAAAGCCCTCTAAGATCATCCAGGTCAACCATCAGCCCAACTCCACCATGCTGATCATCCAGTCCAACCATCAGCCCTGTCCCCAGTGCCACGGCCAGACACAATTTTTGAACCTCTCCATGGATGGAGATTCTACCACTGCCCTGGCAGCCTCTGCCAGGGCTCAACAATCTTTTCTATGAAGGATTTTTTCCTAATATCCAGTCTGACCCTCCCTTGGCACAACTTGAAGCCATTTCCTCTCATCCCATCCCTTGTTACTTGGAAGAAGAGCCCAGCACCCACCTCACCACAACCTCCCTTTCTGGGAACTGCACAGAGTGATGAGGTCTCCCCTCAGCCTCCTCTTCTCCAGGCTAAACAGCCCCAGGTCCCTCAGATGCTCCCAGAACCCCTTGGCTCCAGCCCCTTCCACAGCTCCGTTCCCTTCTCTGGATGTGCTCCAGCCCCTCAAGGTCTTTCTTTTAGTGAGGGGCCCAGAACTGAACCCAGGATTCAAGATGCAGCATCACCAACGCCAAGTGCAGGGGGACAATCCCTTCCCTGCTCCTGCTGCCACACTGTGGCTGACCCAAGCCAAGATGCTGTTGGCCTTCTTGGCCACCTGGGCCACTGTTGGCCCATGTTCAGCCACAGTTGACCTGCACCCCCAGGGCCTTTTCCACTGGGCAGCTTTCCAGCTACTCCTCCCCAAGCATTACTTCTGTGTCTTCTGCAATCACTACTATGGAACTATTAATTTCATCAGATCATTGTGAGTAACAATGCTTCCCCCCCCCCCCCCTTTGTATATTATTCACTTTTTTTGACATTGAATGGTGTCCTGCACTTCACTGAGCAGTCACCCAGCACATTAAAATACTTCTGTATGTGTGCACTGATGCTTCAGGCTACAATAAATTGACTGTGTGTCACGAAACATGGTCACTGTAAGAAGCACCCTGTTGCTCTCCCTATTACTACACCCCTAAATATGTTAAATGCTTGGGTCACAGCAGATTCTCTGTGAGGACATCATTTCTTTAAGACAAAGAAAGCAAGCCCTGTTCATCTATGCCCACCCTTTATTTCTATAGCTTGACCCTTTATCAGCCCTCAGAGTGCTGCCTCTCCTGCTCAAACAGCTCACTGGGTTTTCAGTCATCTTGTGAAGAATCCCTTGACTTGTTTTGGAAATACAGGCAGAGAATACATTCACTCACCCAACCTAACCCAGTGTGCACTGGCTCTTTCAAAGAACATAAGAAGACATGAGAAATGGCTTCTGTCAATAAAAGGTTTTCCATGTTGGCACATTTATCTGTTTCTATTCAATCTGTTCACACTATCACTCCCTCATCTGCAGAAGGACGTCAGATTTACTGAGCTTTAATTCATTACATCTTCCCTAGAGTCCTTGATAAAACCTGCCTGCCCAGCTGAAACCCTCCCCAAACCCTCCCATTACCAGAGGCACGACAGCCCAGGTAAGGACTGATCTGCTCCTTTTGGCTCTCAGGTGACAAATACAGCTCTAAACAGTGGCCCTTGGTGAGGTCTGCTCTCCTACTTGATTCCACAGTAGGATCCTGTATGGTGGAGAGCGCAAGAGCCCAAAAAGATGCCCTTGTGGGGCTGCAGAGATGAACGGCAGAAGGTGGCATGAGCCAAATGTCAGAGCAATCTATGGTCAGCAACGGTGGGTGGAAACAGGTTGCCCAGAGAAGTCATGGCTGTCCCATCCCTGGGGATGTTCAAGACACGGTTGGATGCCTCTTTGAGCAACCTGATCCTGTGGGAGGTGTTCCTGTTTATGGCAGGGGGAGGTAAGAACTGGCTTTGAGGTCCCTTCCAACCCAAACCATTCCGTGATTCTATGAAATGAGCTCCTGAGCTCCTCCTCTGCTGCAGGTGGGTCCCCAAGGAACGTTCAGAGGGCTGTAGCAAGCTCCCATTCCCAGGCAGGGCTGCAGGCTCTGCTGGTGGAGATGGGCTATAAAGTCCACCCGTTCTCCTTACCTGTCCATCGTGTATGGCTGTAGCCCAGCCATCTGCTCCTCTCGCCAGCACAAAGACCAAACTGCTGGCTTTCACCTCCAGCTTCTCTGAGTCCTCGGGGCAAAAATGGGACGAAACTCGATAGTAGCCCAACTCACTGTCTCTGGAAAGGAAGAATGAGAGCTCCTTTACAAACCCTGGAATTCTGGTGGTGAATGACTTTGATCCAGAACATTGCATTGATCCAAACTGGTGTGTGCCAGAAGTTTCAGGTGTTGGGAAATTATGATTTCCATTGCTATTCTTTGGTCCAACTGGGAGCAAAAGGAGCTTGGAAAACACTTCCCAAATGTAACTGTCCCATTTTCATTATACTAATAAACATCCTCCATATCAATTATTAATCTCAGCCATGATGTTGGTACAGTATCACCAAAACAAATGACTTCCAAGTTTTTTGAATGAGGGCTGATTTGGACTCAACACAGCATGGCTGGGAGTGAGGATTTAGAGGCCTTGCACTGGGAACCAGGGTGGGACAGCTGAGTATCCTCTGGCATGGACATGGGCAGGGCCCACAATCTCTCTCTGCTTCTGTTCCTGAGCCACGGGATCCATGCCTGTCTCCCAGGACTATTGAACCAACTCCTGCAAATTACCCTGGGGTTCTTGCATGAGAGGCACTGCTGAACTGCAGCCACACAAGGATTTACATGTTTGTCATTCACTCCAGCCTTGGTGAGAAATGGGTGTGGATCCCACAGAGTCTTTAGGGGAAGACATCAGGGAACATAGCATGACCTTCTGAACGGACACAGGGAGAGAAGATTTAGACCAGGGCAGAACTGAACACTTACCGCAGAGCATCAGCACTGGGTTCATAAAAGCCCTGTTTCTGTGGAGGGAACAACAGCACCTATTTGTAACAGCACCTTGTATAGCAACAATGCCACCTTGGTTACTGTCCCTCTGACTGCCACACTGCAGTGTTTTGTCTTTACTTCTGACCACATTTGTCACACCGCAGCACCCAGACAGAAGTCTCTTGCACCACACCTCACCACAATGTGCCTCCTATTTCTCCTGTTCCCTCTTTACCCCATCAGGATGTAACAGAACCTTTTCCCTTACCCTTGGTTCTGAGAAACTCATTTACAGTGCAAGCCAGCCGTGCTTATGTTCACAGGTTTACTAAAGTGCTGGGCAAACACACGATGAGCACAGCAAAGTCTCCACTGCAGTTTTGACATGGCCAAGAGACAAAAATGCATCTCCAAAGGGCTGGAGACTCACATTGCTGAGTCCCTCGCAGCCACAGCTGAACCCCACCAGCTGGCTTGGAAAGGCCCTGTCTGATATCACTGTTTTATTCAGCAATATGTTCTTACCCTGAAGGTGTGAGGAGGCCCTGCCTGGAGCTCCATGACAGCTCAACTCCTCCTTTCACAGTTATGTCTTACTCACCTGGGGCCTGAGAGGCTCGAAGCCGATGTACTCATCATTGGGTATGATGGATGAGATCACCTGTCAGAGGACAAAGCAATGACTGAATGGATGAAGAGACCCTCAGACTTCACGCAAGGCTGTCTGCTCAGACCCATTTCCTTCTGACATCCTAAGGTCAGGCATAAAGTAGAGCCATGCAGAAAAATCAGAGCTGGATTCCCAAAACAGCTTTAGCTGTTCATGTTCCTGTTTTTTTCACTGTCATAGGATCATAGAATTACCCAAGGTGGAAGGGACTCAAAAGGATCATCGAGTCCAACTCCTACCCCTACACAAGGTGTCTTTAAAAGCAGATGAATGCATTTTTTCCCCTTCCCTTCATTCATGTCAGAGCTCTCTGGCCAGTGGTCACAGAGGGGCCACAGACTGCTCTGCAGACTTACTTAGAAGGTGTGAGAAGGTATTTGTCTCCATGTGCCTGCCTGTCCCACTGGGAATGCAGCAGTGAGGAATGTACTCCTCTTGAAAACATCACTGACAGCAACAGGACAACCCCAGGGCCTCCTAAGCACCCCCTCAGCTTTCTCAGATTTCAAATCCTGCAAGTCTGGGAAGGGTTTTTAGCACCAAAGTGCAGTTTTGATAGAAATGTGGCAATTCTAACAAACTCTGGTTTCTGTGTCCCAGATGCCGTGACCGGCTGCAAGCCCTGACCCTGCTCCTGGGTCTCAGGGATTGGAACTGAATGATCTTTAAGGTCCCTTCCAACCCAAACTATTCTGATTCTCCACCAGTGCAGTGATCAGTGGAGCACCCAACAGGAATGCTCTCTGGAGATGCCAGAAGGTGTGATTTTAATCTACTTGCTTTTGACCTTTAGCCTTACCTTGGGTTTGCCCAGGAAATCCTTTGAATCCAGCTGCTCAACTTCCTTCTTTCGTGGTCTGAAAAATTCCCCAAGGGGAACCTGCATGGGCTCTAAAAAGAGACCATCCTGGGGCAGGGAAACCAAAGGGAAAAAGCCTCCGTTAACACTGCAGGAAATACAACAGCAGTGAAAAGCAACTACAGCTTCTCTGTGTGGGCCAGATCAGCTCCAGGAAGATACTGGGGCAAAAATTACAGCTATGAACTTGAAAAAAAGGTCAATTGAGTTTAACAAGCACATGCAAAGTCAGAGCTCAGCAGCCACTGCCCAGCACTGAGTCAGAGTGATAGGTGGGGAGGGAAGGCAGTGGAGTAGTGTTTATTAAACAAATCTCTGAAGGATTTTTTATACTTGACTTCAAATATTGCTTTTTTCTCCTCTGTTCAGCCAGTGAGTAAGCGCACTAACAGCAAATATAAGCAATGCACAGATGTAAAGCACAAACGTGATGCTAGAAGAAACAATCAGACTACAACCAACTGTTCATCTCTTAGAAAGGACACAAAAAAGATAAGGAAGTGTGAAGGTAGCAAAATAATGAACCCTCTGGGAAGAGTAAATCAGAGACTTGCAAGTTGTTCCTTATCATAAAAGAGTCTACCAGGAAATCACTATTTAGGACCAACCCTGGAAACACTTAACAAACACCTCTACTTAAACTCTAATTGTGATTGCCTTTAGTGCCCAAGCTGCCACCAATTCTCATCAAGGCCAAAGGGATTCAGAAAAGTCAGGCAGTGTCATGAAAAGTAAGACTCTCCAAATCTGTGCTTGTAGAAGTTCTGCACTTAAGCACTGTGTAAGGCAATTTGTTTTACAGTCCAGGCTCCTGGACAGCAGGGACTAGAAAGGAACCTCCCAGACTGAAATGCTATCCCATAATTTTCCACTACAGTGTTTCTGTGCTATGAAGCACATGGGGGTGATAAAATTGCTCGATCAGCTGAAGCACTGGCTTGGTAGAACATCACATGGAAATGGCTTAGACTCTGTTACCAGGTCTCCAAGCAGGTGTGTAGACAGGAAAACCCAAACAGACACCAGTTGGTGCATTCTTATCTCGTATTCCTTAACCTAAGCCCAATGCAGGCACCCAGGAGCTCCCAGAGGTGGTCTTACCTGTACCCGCTCCAGGGCCATGTCCAGGATCACTGTTCTTCCCCCAGGTCTCCACACCACGGCTCTATCCAGGGTGACCCTGGCCTCCTGCCAGCGACGCAGCCGGGACTGCGCTGCAGCAGCGCTGTACAGCACCTGGGGAGGGCACGGAGAGGGCGAGCAGGCACCCAGCACGAGTCACTGAGCACCCCGAGACACAGGTACAGCAGCACCAACCTGCTGCCTGCTGGCCACAGGAACGGAGCTCGGAGCAGCACAGCTGAACACACTTCATGATCAGAGTGGGAAGAGGTACAAGCTACAGCTCCAGGCCAGCTCTGCTCCAGGCAAGGCAAGGCATGGGTAGCACCAGGTAAAGACTCTGGCACTGCACAGACTTTGTCCTTATCCTTGCTGCATCAGAAGGCCTGTAAGGATTTTCTTGGAAAGTTACATAGGTTTCTGTAATAATTTTTGTTGTATAGAGCAATCTGAAGGGTGAGTGTCAGGAGGATGGGGCCAGACTCTTCAATGTGCCCAGCGGCAGGACAAGGAGCAAGAGGCACAAACTGAACATGAGGAAAAACACCTTCAGGGTGGTGGAGCAGCTGTCCAGGGAAGCTGTGCAATTTCCTTCTCTGGAGAGATTCAAACCTGCCTGGACGCATTCCTGCTGGATGTGACCCTGCTTCAGAAAGGGGTTTGGATTTGAGCAGCTCCAGAGGTGCCTTCTAACCCCAACTGTTCTGGGATTCTGCCTCCCTTTCACTGCAAAGTAACTTAACTGAAGCTATTTCACCTTGAGAACGAGCAAATTGTCAGCTGCAGCTTGTAAGAACGTTCAGTGGGGAGGTTGCATCACATGGGAACATTGCAGAGGGAGTTTGGGGAGCCTTGATCTATAATATATGCTGAATTGAAGGGGAGATGTCTTCTTGGCACTGGCAAAGAGTCAGTGTATGGAAAAGCTATTGGCCTGCAAGGCAGGAATGTGGCCTAACAGACTCACTGTCAGATATCTCACTATCTTAGTGATAGGGTTATCAGCTTGCAAATTGCTTTGTGGGATCTGGATGCAAGCAGTGCTTGGGCACAGTGAGTTGGATGCTTTTCCTTCACACCCTAATCATGACAGGAGAAGACTGTTGCTTGAGGGGTTGTGGGAAAGAGCCACCCTGAACATCTACAGGAACTGTGGAAATGCTTCCTCTGGGAGAGGCGAGGCAGCAGCTGTCCCACAGATCAGAAGGGCTACAGCCTTGCAAGAGAGAAACCTTTCTGGATTTTCAAACCACCCAGCACAACTTCCCAGCAATCAGGTGCAGCATGTGAGAGGCCATGCACAGGGAAAGCTGATGGCACGGTCTGCAGCAGGATTGTGTCTGTGCAGTTTGAAAAATGAGCTGCAGACAGAGGAAAGAGCAAGATACAGTCGAATCCGGATGCAGAACCTGAAGCTGGAGTGGCAGCACAGTGAGAGCACAAGTCCTGGCAGTACCTAGAGCCAGTGCAGTGAGGGGCTGTGTGCTCACACCAGAACACCACCACCCTTCTCCATACGGCTCAGGGTGCCCCTGCAGCCCTGCACCTCCCAAAGGGAACCCACTGTTTGTAAGTGAGCTCATAGAAGGCAACGCTCAGGCACTGAAACTGTTAAAAACACTGAGGTTTGGATAATGCCACAGATGCCAAGGATAGCTTCTTCCTGCTAGGTATCAAATGCATGAAAAGTGACTGAGACTGAATGGCAAGGTTCTGGCCATGCTTGGTTTGAGTCACACAATGACTCCTTGCTCTTGCAGCAGGGAAGAACTAAATGCTCTGTGTGTGTGCACTCGGGCAACAAGACAGCATGAACCCTCGCTCTAAAGCACACTTTCCAGGAGTCTTTTACATCTCCAGTATTACAAATATTTAAAATCAATTCAGACCGAGGATTTTTGAACAAGATGGGGTGGGATGACTCCCTGTAAAAGTGAGAGGGTTGTGGAGTGAAGTGGAACAGAAGCAAAACACAGCTCGCAGCCCAGTGGGTAAGCTTAGACACAGAGGTCCCATTAAGACCAGTTGCTACAGCTGGAAAGACAGGTTTTCCTGCACATTACTTCAGATATCAGGAAGAAATGTTTTCCTGTGAGGGTGGGGAGGCCCTGGCCCAAGTTACCCAAAGAAGCTGTGGCTGCCCCATCCCTGGAGGTGTTCAAGGCCAGGTTGGATGGGGCTTTGAGCCCCCTGATCCAGTGGGAGGTGTCCCTGCCCATGGCAGGAGATGGAACTGGATGAGCTTTAAGGTCCCTTCCAACCCCAACCATTCAATGATTCTGTGGTTCTGTGGAGTTTCTTAGAGCCTTCATTATGGACCAATTGTTGTCTATACGTCAACCCATTTCAGCTTTCAGAGCTGAGGAGTTCACAAAACTTAGATGCATATTTACACATGGGTAAATGTAAATATTACATGCACAGATAAGCTAAAAACTCGCAATCTACAAATTCCTGTGCATCTGCTTGGAAGAATTTTACTTTTCAAACAATGTAATTTGTTAAACTCTTCAGAGATGTCATTGGTTTATGACTTTTATGATTAAGTTCCTTTAAAATAATGCAAGCAGAAATTATTTACTGTTCTAATGCACCGTTAACAATGCCTACTGTTGAAAACCTGATGAACATCTCCACAGAGAGGGAGGACTGCTGAGACAGGCTCTTACCTCCCATGCATAGAGTATGTACCGCAGCCCCAGCTGCTTGTAATCAATGAAGGGGTTTTTCCTTAGGTGGCTGAAGGCCATGTGATAGTCAGAGAGTGCTTCTTCATACCTACAGGGCAGAGATGATAAAAGAAACTGAGACTAAAAAAGAGGAGGACTCTCAGAAGTTCAGAAATCAAGATAGGAAAGCTCACATATCCTTCTCTGCAGCATGGACAAGGAGAGCTGCAGAGAGGTGTCACCTTGTGACCACAGCAGGTTCCCTGTCCTCATTTGGTGGTAGGCAGTATAAAATCATAGATTCGTAGAGTCATGGAATTGGTTTGGGTTGCAAGAGACCTTAAAGTCCATTCAATTCTAACTCCCTGCCACAGGCAGGGTCACTGTCCACTGGATCAGGTTGCTCAAAGCCCCATCCAACCTGGCCTGGAATACCTGAGAGGGCATTAAAGTGAGCAACTCTGTGCTCTTTGCCTTCCAAACCCAAACCACTCTATGATTCTATGACAGAAATACAGTAATTTTCTGGAAATTAACATCTGGAAATCAGGGGGAAAACAACAGGAAAAAAGAATAACTGAACTTCAGAGGTAAGAAGGGACTTGTGAAGTCCTCCACCCATGCTGAGCAGGATGTCACTGTGACTTATCCCTGGAAACAATGAACAATCAATCCCACGACACTAGTGGAGCAATCCCAACATTGAATCAGTGAGACTGAGATCAGGCACACAAAATCCACTGTCTGCAGAGTGAAGGCAGAGACTGTGGTCAAACTACATTTTTAGGTAGGCTAAACTCGTGTGTACCATGTGAATCATGGAATCATAGAACACCAGGCTGGAAGGGACCTCAAGGATCATCTGGTCCAACCTTTTAGGTGATCTATAGTTTAGATGGCCCAGCACCCTGTCAAGCTGAACCTTAAAAGTGTCCAGTGTAGAGGAATCAGCTGCTTCACTGAGGACATTATTCCAATGTTTCACTGTTCTCATGGTGAAAAATTTCCCTCTGGAATCCAATTGGCATCTCCCCAGGAGCACCATATCCCTATTTCCCCTTGTCTTTTCCATGTGACCTTGTAAAAAGGGAGTCTCTATCCTCTTGGCAGACACCCTTTATGTACTGGTACATGGTGATAAGCTCTCCCCCAAGTCTTCTCTCAAGGCTGAACAAACCCAGTTCTCTCAGCCTTACTTCGTATGGAAGGTTTCCCAGTTCTCTGATCATCTCAGGGAAGATATACCCAGCAGCACAACTGCATTTTTTGCATTCCCAAGGAAAACCTGAATGGCAACATAACTGCCCAGCAGCCCCGCAGACAGGAGCAGCTTCTGTCTCAGGTATGGGACAGTAATGACCTGTATCAGGCACCTCTGGGGCCCCAGAGCTGAGCAGCTCCCATCTTCCAGGCTCAGAGATAAGACTTGCTGACCTGTGGCACTGTTTACAAGGCCAAACTGGACCTTATGAACTGTTTAAGACTGCTGGAAGAAGTGAATTTTAGAATTACGGAATTATTTAGTTTTAGGAATAAAGTCTGACTAAAAGGAGAAGGCTGAAGACTGCAATGGATGTGTGTCCTACTTACATTTCCAGCTGTAGGTGCACAAACCCTCTCTGAAAGAAGCCAACAGCCAGGGAGTTGTCCTTCGCAAGGGTTTTATTGAATGCCTAGGGAGAAAAACAGACACATCCCAAGGATCAGTTAGGCTCTCTCCTGTCAATGCCTGGACATAGGCTGCCAGGAACCACGTCCAAGCTTGCAGTGGGTGAAGAAGCTGTCCCTGAGCTCGTAACCAGCTCCTCCAGACTGGCAAACGCAGGGCTGCGATCAGGGGTGAGGGGCAGGAGACAGCTCCAAGTCATCTTTCAGGTTTTGGCTCTGTATGAGCTGAGCTTCAGGTTTTTATCCTTCCTCGGACACAAATGAGCTATGTTTGCCACCTGGAATCTTGTCATGGGAAAACTGTGTTGCCTGGAGCAGTTTGTCCTGGCAGTGGGAGAGGCAGGGAAGGCTGTTTGGAACAGCCTAGGTGAAAGGATGTGAGGGAGGAAGATGAAGGCCTTCACACAAAGCACCTGTAAGTCAATATTTCTGGTCCAGTTCCACAGCCAAATGCAGGCAGGTGTTAGCAAAGCTGGCAGCACCTCGTGGCTGATGGTCCCAAGTAACACAGTGCTGGCAAAACTGGCTTCAAGTCCTTTGAGGCAAGAGCTGTGCTCTTTCACTGATCATCGCAAAGAGATGGTGTGAGGATAACGAGTCAGGCCTGAAATCCTGGCCCTTCCTGACACTGCCCAGATAAGGATAGCATAGCAGGGGTGTAAATACGTTGTAGGAGGTCAGGAACGGACTGGGCCCATCGGCGAGGTGGTGCCTGCCTTCTCCTGTGACTCTGACAGCACACCTTGCTTCAGCAGATAGCTTTACTGTGCTATGAAAGACAATAATCAACCAGTCCTTAACCTGCCTGGAAATAGAGCTGAGCTTCTTCCCAGTCAGTGTCCATTCATCAGGGCTAAGAAGTCTCTTGGGCAGCATTATGCTGTCTTTGCTGCTGACCCTGGCAGTGGCTGCCCTGGCCAGGGCTGCACGGCTCTGCCTTGGCCCCTCCAGCGCAGCCCAAGCTCTTCTTGCTCTATTTGAGAAACAAATACACCTCCTGACGGGGCAGCAGATGGACAGACAGACAGATGTGCAGACAGCCCAGGGGCTGTGAGAAAAAGGCTGTTCTTTGGGTACATGCCAGCTGCCCCAGTGCTCTCCCTGTCCGAAGGGCAGTGGGTTTCCAGCACAGTGGTTTCCTCTTGGCAGCCTCGACCACCCGTGCAGGACTGTCAGAGGCCACAGGTGGCTGCAGAGCTCCCAGTTCGAATCCATCACCACTCACATTCGTGCTGTCAGCAGGGTGTGATGGATCAAAAGCTCGTCATAAGCCAGCAATGTGCACTCACAGCCCAGAAAGCCAAGCATGTCCTGGGCTGCATCCAAAGCACTGGGACCAGCAGGGCAAAGGAAGGGATTCTGCCCCTCTACTCTGCTTTCGTGTGATCCAACATTGAAAGGGGCTCCAGGAAACCTGGGGAGGGGCTCTTGGTCGGGAAGAGCAGGGATAGGATGTGGGGAAACATTTTTCAACTGCAAGAGGGGAGATTGAGATGAGATCTTAGGGAGAAATATTTTCCTGTGAGGGTGGGGAGGCCCTGGCCCAAGTTACCCAGAGAAGTGGTGGCTGCCCCATCCTTGGAAACACCCGAGGTCAGGTTGGATGGGGCTCTGAGTGGCCCAGTTGGGTTGGAGGTCCATGCTTACTGTAGGGGGTTGGAACTGGATGAGCTTCAAAGGTTCCTTTCTACCCAAACTATTCTGTGATAAGAACTGCTGGATTTTAACCAGTCTGTGTTTCAAAATCTTAAATGGGGGATCCCCCTTCCCCGTTCCTCACCCTCACTCACTCATCTCCCTCCCCCACTCACTCACCCCCTCCCATTCACTTGCCCCCCCCCCCCCCCCAAGTCACCCTCTCTCTGTTCCCTCGAATCCCCCCATTCAGTTGCCCCCTTCCTCGGTTCCCCCCCATTCAGTTGTCCCCACCCCTGCCCTGTTAACTTGCCCTCCCTGTTCCCTTGCCCCCAAATCACCATTCCCCATTCACTCATCCCCAATATTAATTTGTAGTCTTCCTCATTCGCTTGCTCCCCTTTCACTTGCCCCCCACCCCCTGTTCACTCGCTCCCCCATTCACTTGCTCCTCCACTCCCTCGCCAGTTTCCCCATTCACATGTCCCCCAATTCACTTGGCCCCAGATCATTCGCCCTCCCATCGATTCCCTCACCCTCTACCTCCCTTTCACTCACCCCTCTCTGTTTCCTCACTCCCCCATTCACTCGCCCCTCAATTCACTCTCCCCCCACCATTCACTTGCCCCCTCCCCACTCACTCCCCCCCTCCATTCACTTGGCCCTCATTCACTCACTCCCCTGTCCATTCACTGATCCCCTTTCCTTGTTCCCTCGCCCCCTACATTCACCCACCCCCTCCCCATTCACTCACCCCCTCCCCATTCCCTTGCCCCCATTCACTTGCCCTCATTCACTCACTGTCCCCCCAATTACTCACTGCCCCCCCATTCACTCATCTCCCCATTCATTCACCCCCACATCCCCGTTCACTCATCCCGCAATACCCTCCCCCCAATTCCCTTGCCCCCTCCCCATTCCCTCGTCCCCTTCCTCATTGACTCACCCTCCATTCACTTTCCCCCGTCCACTTGCCCCTCTCCCCATTCCTTGGCCCCCTCACCTGCAGTGCCTCGGGCGCTCGCCCTACCAGTAGGTGCAGGCACCCCACGTTGAAGCAGATCCTGGATGGTGGCTCCGGGATCCCAGCGAAGATGTCCAGGGCAGCTTCCCAGTCCCCGCTGTCGGCTGCCAGCACGCCCCGGTGCCAGAGCCTCACCAGCTCCCGGTACTCCATGGCCAAGCTCTGATCTGCCCGTCTCACCGGCACAGGGTGAGGTGATCACAGGCAGCCAGACTTCCTTGTCCGCCTCCAATCGCCTCCTCCCGCTCCACTCCTTCTTCACCTGAGGCCGTAAACGGACCAGGAAACAGAGGGATCATGGATTCATAGACTCCGTTCGTTGGAAAAGACCTTTGAGATAATTGAGTCCAACCGGACCTGTCTACCACTAAACCAGATACCTGAGCACTTTGCTTACTGGTATTTTCAATACCACCAGGGATGGGGACTCCACCAGTGCCCTGGGCAGCCTCTGCCTGTGGCTGAGAACACTTTCAGTGAGGAAATTTTCCCCAATATCCAATCTAATCCTCCACTGGCACAACTAGAAGCCATTTCCTCTCATCCTGTTGTTTGGTACTTGTGAGAAGAGCCCAGCACCCACCTCACCACAACCTCCTTTCCGGGAGCTGCAGAGAGCGATGAGGTCTCCCCTCAGCCTCCTCTTCTCCAGGTTAAACAGTCCCAGGTCCCTCAGCCGCTCCCAGAACCCCTGGGCTCCAGACCCTTCCCCAGCTCTGTTCCTTTCTCTGGATGTGCTGCAGCAGTTGCCCAGGTGACCAAGAAGGCCAACAGCATCCTGGCTTGGTGAGAGGGGACCATGTGAACCTCAAGAAGTTCAACAAGGCCAAGGGAAAGATCCTTCACCTGGGTCAGGGCAACCCCAATCACAAATCCAGTGGAAAATGGATTGGGAGCAGCCCTGAGGACAAGGACTTGGTGTGCCAGGGGATGAAAACCTCAACATGAGTGAACAATGTGTACTTGCAACCCAGAAACCACCCGTGTCCTGGGCTGCATCCAAAGCAGTGGAACCAACAGGGTGAGGGATGGGGTTCTGCCTCTCTGCTCTGGAGAGACCTCATCTGGAGCCCTGTGTCCAGTTCTGGAGTCCTCAGCACAGGAAGGACCTGGAGCTGTTGGAGCAAGGAAGCCATGGAGATGATCCAAGGGCTGGAGCACCTCCCATATGAGGACAGGCTGAGAGAGTTGGGGTTGTTCATCCTGGAGAAGAGAAGGTTGCAGGGAGACCTTAGAGCAGCCTCCCAGTACTGAAAGTGGCTCCAGGCAAGCTGGGAAGGGACTCTTGATCAGGGAGTGCAGGGATGGAATGAGGGGGAAAAGTTTTAAGTCGCAGGAGTGGAGCCCAGGCCCAGGTTGCCCAGAGTAGTGGTGGCTGCCCCATCCCTGGAGGTGTTCAAGGCCAGGTTGGATGGGGCTTTGAGCCCCCTGATCCAGTGGGAGGTGTCCCAGCCCATGGCAGGGGATGGAACTGGATGGGCTTTGAGGCCCCTTCCAACTCAAACTATACCACAATTCCATGACTCTGCTATTCCATTCTCTGCATTACGGTAGTTATGGGGGTGCGTAGCGCTACTGTCATTACGGTAGCTATGGGGGTGCGCTGCGCTCCTGTCATTACGGTAGTTATGAGGTGCGCAGCGCTCCTCTCATTACGGTAGTTATGGGGGTTCCCACCACTCCTGTCATTACGGTAGTTTTAGGGTTGTGCAGCGCTCCTCTCATTATGGTAGTTATAAGGTGCGCAGCGCTCCTCTCATTACGGTAGTTATGGGGGTGCGCAACACTCTTCTGATTACCGTAGTTATGGGGTGAGCAGCGGTCCACTCATTACGGCAGTTATGGGGTGCGCAGCGCTCCTGTCATTACGGTAGTTATAGAGGTGTGCGCAGCGTTTCTGTCATTACTGTAATTTAGGGGGTGCGCAGCGCTCCTCTCATTACAGTAGTTATGGGGTTGCGGCGCGCTCCTGTCATTACGGTACTTACGGGGGTGCGCAGCGCTCCTGTCCTTACGGTAGTTTTAGGGGTGAGCAGCGCTCCTCTCATTACGGTAGTTATGAGGTGCTCAGCGCTCCTGTCATTACGGTAGTTATAGGGGTGCGCAGCACTCCTGTCATTACGGTAGTTATGGGGGTGCACAGCGCCCCTCTCATTACGGTAGTTATGGAGGTGCGCAGCGCTCCTCTCATTGCGGTAGTTATGGGGCTGGGCCGCGCTCCTGTCATTACAGTACTTACGGGGGTGCGCAGCGCTCCTGTCATTACGGTAGTTATGGGGGCGCCCATCGCTCCTCTCATTACGGTCGTTATGAGATGCGCAGCGCTCCTCTCATTACGGTAGTTATAGGGGTGCGCAGCACTCCTGTCATTACGGTAATTAAGGGAGCGCGCAGCGCTCCTCTCATCACAGTAGTTATGGGGGTGCGCCGCGCTCCTGTCATTACGGTACTTACGGGGTTCGCAGCGCTCCTCTCATTACGGTAGTTATGGAGGTGCGCTGCGCTCCTGTCATTACGGTACTTACCGGGTTCGCAGCGCTCCTCTCATTAGGGTAGTTATGGGGGTGCGCTGCGCTCCTGTCATTACGGTAGTTATGAGGTGCGCAGCGCTCCTCTAATCACGGTAGTTATGGGGGTGCACCGCGCTCCTGTCATTACGGTACTTACAGGGTTCGCAGCGCTCCTCTCATTACGATAGTTATGGAGGTGCGCTGCGCTCCTGTCATTACGGTAGTTATGGGGTACTAAGCGCTCCTCTCGTTACAGTAGTTAAGGTGTGCGTAGCGCTCCTATCATTACGGTAGTTATGGGGGTGCGCAGCGCTCCCCTCATTACGGTACTTATGGGGGTGCACTGCGCTCCTGTCATTACGGTAGTTATGAGGTGCGCAACGTTCCTCTCATTACGGTAGTTATGGGGGTGCGCAGCGCTCCTGTCATTACGGTAGTTATGGGGGTGCACAGCGCTCCTGTCATTACGGTAGTTATGGGGGTGCGCATCGCTCCTTTCATTATGGTATTTATGGGGGTGCGCAGCGATCCTTTCACCACGGTAGTTATGGGGGTGCACCCCGCTCCTGTCATTACGGTAGTTATGGGGGTTCGCAGCGCTCCTCTCTTTACGGTATATATGTGGGTACGCAGCGCTCCTGTCATTACGGTAGTTTTAGGGGTGCCTATCGCTCCTGTCATTACGGTAGTTATGAGGTGCGCAGCGCTCCTGTCATTACGGTAGTTATAGGGGTGCGCAGTGTTCCTGTCATTACGGTAATTAAGGGGGTGCGCAGCGCTCCTCTCATTACGGTAGTTATGGGGATGCGCTGCGCTCCTGTCATTACGGTACTTACGGGGTTCGCAGCGCTCCTCTCATTACGGTAGTTATGGGGGTGCGCAGCGCGCCTCTCATTGCGGTAGTTATGGGGTGCGCAGCGCTCCTGTCATTACGGTAGTTATAGGCGTGCGCAGCACTCCTGTAATTATGGTAATTAAGGGAACGCGCAGCGCTCCTCTCATCACGGTAGTTATGGAGGTGCGCAGTGCTCCTGTCATTATGGTACTTAAGGGGGTGCGCAGCGCTCCTCTCATTACGGTAGTTATTGGGTGCGCAGCGCTCCTGTCATTACGGTAGTTATGTGGTTGTGCAGCTCTCCTGTCATTACGATAGTTATGAGGGGCACAGCGCTCCTCTCATTACGGTAGTTATGGGGTGCGCAGCGCTCCTGTCATTATGGTAGTAATAGGCTGCGCAGCACTCCTGTCATTACGGTAATTAAGGGAGCGCGCAGCGCTCCTCTCATCACGGTAGTTATGGGTGTGCGATGCGCTCCTGTCATTACGGTAGTTATGAGGTGCGCAGCGCTCCTCTCATCACGGTAATTATGGGGGTGCGCCGCGCTCCTGTCATTACGGTACTTATGGGGTTCGCAGCGCTCCTCTCATTACGGTAGTTATGAGGTGCGCAGCGCTCCTGTCATTACGGTAGTTATGGGGGTGCGCAGCGCTCCTCTCATGGTAGTTATGGGAATGCGCAGCGCTTCTCTCATTACGGTAGTTCTGGGGTGCGCAGCGCTCCTCTCATTACGGTAGTTATGGGGGTGGGCAGCGCTCCTGTCATTACGGTAGATATGGGGTGCGCCGCGCTCCTGTCATTACGGTAGTTATGGGGGTGCGCACCGCTCGTGTCATTACTGTAGTTATGGAGTGCTCGGCCCTCCTCTCATTACGGTAGTTATGGGGATTCGCAGCGCTCCTGTAATTACAGTAGTTACGGGAGTGTGCATCGCTCCTGTCATTACGGTAGTTACAGGGGTGAGCTGCGCTCCTGTCCTTACTGTAGTTCTTGGGTGCGCAGCACTCCTATCATTACGGTAGTTATGGCGTGCGCTGCGCTCCTGTTATTACGGTAGTTATGGGGTGCGCAGCTTTCCTCTCATTGCGGTAGTTATGGGGTGCGCAGCACTCCTGTCATTACGGTAGTTATGGGGGTGCGCAGCACTCCTCTCATTTCGGTAGTTATGTGGGTGCTCAGCGCTCCTCTCATTACTGTATTTATGAGGTGCGCAGCATTCCTCTCATTACGGTAGTTATGGGGTGCGCAGCGCTACTCTCATTACGGTAGTTACGAGGTGCGCGGCGCTCCTGTCATTACGGTATTTATGGGGATGCGCTGCGCTCCTCTCATTACGGTAGTTATGGGGTTGCGCAGCGCTCCTCTCATTACGGTAGTTATGGGGGTGCGCAGCGCTTCTCTCATTACGGTAGTTATGAGGTGCGCAGCGCCCCTCTCATTACGGTAGTTATGGGGGTGCACAGCACTCCTGTCATTACGGTAGTTTTAGGGATGCGCAGCGCTCCTCTCATTACGGTAGTTATGGGGGTGCGCAACACTCTTCTGATTACCGTAGTTATGGGGTGAGCAGCGCTCCTGTCATTACGGTGGTTATGGGGTGCTAAACGCTCCTGTCATTATGGAAGTTATGGGGTGCTAAGCGCTCCTGTCATTACGGTTGTTATGGGGGTGCGCCGCGCTCCTGTCATTACGGTACTTACCGGGTTCGCAGCGCTCCTCTCATTAGGGTATTTATGGGGGTGCTCAGCGCTCCTCTCATTAGGGTAGTTATGGGGGTGCGCTGCGCTCCTGACATTATGGTAGTTATGAGGTGGGCAGCGCTCCTCTAATCACGGTAGTTAAGGGGGTGCACCGTGCTCCTGTCATTACGGTACTTACGGGGTTCGCAGCGCTCCTCTCATTACGGTAGTTATGGAGGTGTGCTGCGCTCCTGTCATTACGGTAGTTATGGGGTACTAAGCGCTCCTCTCGTTACAGTAGTTAAGGTGTGCGTAGCGCTCCTGTCATTACGGTAGTTATGGGGATGCGCAGCGCTCCTCTCATTACGGTAGTTTTCGGGGTGCGCAGCACTCCTCTCATTACGGTAGTTATGGGGGTGCGCAGCGCTCCTCTCATTACAGTAGTTATGGGGGTGTGCTGCACTCCTCTCATTACGGTAGTTATGAGGTGCGCAGCGCTCCTCTCATTACGGTAGTTTTCGGGGTGCGCAGCGCTTCTCTCATTACGGTAGCTATGAGGTGCGCAGCGCTCCTCTCATTACGGTAGTTATGGGGGTGCGCAGCGCTCCTGTCAATACGGTAGTTTTAGGGGTGCACAGAGCTTCTCTCATTACGGTATATATGAGGTGCACAGCGCTCCTCTCATTGCGGTAGTTATGGGGCTGCGCCCGCTCCTGTCATTACAGTATTTACGGGGGTGCGCAGCGCTCCTGTCATTACGGTAGTTATAGGGTGCGCAGCATTCCTGTCATTACGGTAATTAAGTGAACGCGCAGCGCTCCTCTCATCACAGTAGTTATGGGGGTGCGCCGCGCTCCTGTCATTACGGTACTTACCGGGTTCGCAGCGCTCCTCTCATTAGGGTATTTATGGGGGTGCTCAGCGCTCCTCTCATTAGGGTAATCATAGGGGTGCGCTGCGCTCCTGTCATTACGGTAGTTATGGGGTACTAAGCGCTCCTCTCGTTACACTAGTTAAGGTGTGCGTAGCGCTCCTGTCATTACGGTAGTTATGGGGGTGGGCAGCGCTCCTCTCATTATGGTAGTTATGGGGGTGCGCTGCGCTCCTGTCATTACGGTAGTTATGAGGTGCGCAGCGTTCCTCTCATTACGGTAGTTATGGGGGTGCGCAGCGCTCCTCTCATTACGGTAGTTATGGGGGTGCACATCGCTCCTTTCATTATGGTATTTATGGGGGTGTGCAGCGATCCTTTCACCACGGTAGTTATGGGGGTGCACCCCACTCCTGTCATTACGGTAGTTATGGGGGTGCGCAGCACTCCTGTCATTACGGTACTTACCGGGGTGCCCAGAGCTCCTCTCATTACGGTAGTTATGGGGGTGCGCAGCGCTCCTCTCATTACGGTAGTTATGGGGGTGCGCTGCACTCCTGTCATTACGGTAGTTATGAGGTGCGCAGCGCTCCTCTCATTACGGTAGTTTTCGGGGTGCGCAGCGCTTGTCTCATTACAGTAGTTATGAGGTGCGCAGCGCTCCTCTCATTACGATAGTTATGGGGGTGCGCAGCGCTCCTGTCAATACGGTACTTTTAGGGGTGCGCAGTGCTCCTCTCATTACGGTAGTTATGAGGTGCACAGCGCTCCTCTCATCGCGGTAGTTATGGGGGTGCGCAGCGCTCCTATCATTACGGTAGTTATGGGGGTGCGCAGTGCTCCTCTCATCGCGGTAGTTATGGGGGTGCGCAGTGCTCCTGTCATTACGGTAGTTATAGTGGTTCGCAGCACTCCTGTCATTACAGTAATTAAGGGAACACGCAGCGCTCATCTCATCACGGTAGGTATGGGAGTGCGCCGCGCTCCTGTCATTACGGTACTTACGGGGGTGCGCAGCGCTCCTCTCATTACGGTAGTTTTAGGGGCGTGCAGCGCTCCTCTCATTACGGTAGTTATGGGGGTGCGCAGTGCTCCAGTCATTACGGTAGTTTTGGGGTGCGCAGCTCTCCTCTCATTGCGGTAGTTATGGGGTGCGCCGCGCTCCTGTCATTACGGTACTTACGGGGTTCGCAGCGCTCCTCTCATTACGGTAGTTATGGGGGTGCGCTGCGCTCCTGCCATTACGGTAGTTATGAGGTGCGCAGCGCTCCTCTCATTACGGTAGTTATGGGGTGCGCAGCGCTCCTGTCATTACTGTAGTTAAGTTGTGCGTAGCGCTCCTGTCATTACGGTAGTTATGGGGATGCACAGCTGTCCTGTTATTACGGTAGTTATGGGGGTGGGCAGCACTCCTGTCATTACGGTAGTTATAGGTGCGCAACGATCCTCTCATCACGGTAGTTATGGGGGTGCGCAGAGCTCCTCTCATCGCGGTAGTTATGGGGTTGCGCAGTGCTCCTGTCATTACGGTTGTTATAGTGGTTCGCAGCACTCCTGTCATTACAGTAATTAAGGGAACACGCAGCGCTCCTCTCATCACGGTAGGTATGGGAGTGCGCCGCGCTCCTGTCATTACGGTACTTACGGGGGTGCGCAGCGCTCCTCTCATTACGGTAGTTATGGGGGTGCGCAGTGCTCCAGTCATTACGGTAGTTTTGGGATGCGCAGCTCTCCTCTCATTGCGGTAGTTATGGGGTGTGCAGCGCTCCTGTCATTACGGTAGTTATGGGGGTGCGCAGCGCTCCTGTCATTGCGGTAGTTATGGGGGTGCGCAGCGCTCCTCTAATTACGGTAGTTATAGGGGTGCGCAGCACTCCTGTCATTACGGTACTTACGGGGGTGCGCAGCGCTCCTCTCATTACGGTAATTATGGGGGTGCTCAGTGCTCCTCTCATTATGTTATTTATGGGGGTGCGCAACACTCTTCTGATTACCGTAGTTATGGGGCGCGCAGCGCTCCTGTCATTACGGTAGTTATGGGGGTGCGCAGCGCTCCTCTCATTACGGTAGTTATGGGGTGCGCAGCGCTCCTGTCATTACGGTAGTTATGGGGTGCGCTGTGCTCCTGTCATTACAGTAGTTATGGGGTGCGCAGCGCTCCTGTCATTACGGTAGTTATGGAGTGCGCAGCGCTCCTGTCATTATGGTACTTATAGGGGTGCGCAGGACTCCTGTCATTACGGTAATTAAGGGAGTGGGCAGCGTTTCTCTCATCACGGTAGTTATGGGGGTGCACCGCGCTCCCCTCATTACGGTAGGTATGGGGGTGCACAGCGCTCCTCTCATTACGGTAGGTATGGGGGGCGCAGCGCTCCTGTCATTACGGTAGTTATGGGGGGCGCAGCGCTCCTCTCATTACGGTAGTTATGGGGTGCGCAGTGCTTCTGTCATTACGGTAGTTATGGGGACGCGCAGCGCTTCTGTCATTACGGTAGTTATGGGGGTGCGCAGCGCTCCTGTCATTACGGTAGTTTTAGGGGCGCGCAGCGCTCCTATCATTACGTTAGTTATGAGGTGCGCAGCGCTCCTGTCATTACGGTAGCCCCCACCACCCGCGCGCTGAGGCCCCGCCCCCGCCCCGGTTTTGCGGGCGACACCGCCCTCTGCAGGCGCCTCGTAGCGGTGCCGCCGCTAAGGACTGCCGCGGGGGGCGCGGGGCTGAGCACAGAGGTTCCGGGGCTGGTCGGGTTTGTTACGTGAGCGACGGGGACTGTTTTGAGTGTCGGACCGCGGGTTTCCCTGTGGCGCTTCCGGGTCGGTGCCAGGTGAGTGGCTGAGGCGGCGGCCGCGGCGGGAGCGGGTCTGGTCCGTGCAGGCCCCGGGCTCGGGTTCCGCTCCCCGCGGAGCCCCGGCATCACGGAACGGTTTCCGTTGGACGGGACTTTAAAGCCCATCCAGTTCCACCCCCGTGCCACGGGCAGGGGCACCTCCCACTGGATCAGGGGGCTCAAAGCCCCATCCAACCTGGCCTTGAACACCTCCAGGGATGGGGCAGCCACCACTGCTCTGGGCAACCTGGGCCAGGGCCTCCCCATCCTCAGAGCAATACATTCCTTCGTAAGATCTCATTTCAGTCTCCCCTCTTTCAGCTGAAAACCGTTCCCCTCATCCTATCCTGAGAGGAGGTTGTGGTGAGATTGTTGTTGGTCCCTTCTGCCAAGTGACAGGCGGTAGGACAAGTGGAAATGGCCTCAAGCTGCACCAGGGAAGGGTCAGTTTAGACATTAGGAAAAATTTCTTCTTTGAAAGGTTTCTCAGGCACTGGTAGAAGCTACCCTGGGAGGTGGTGGAGTCCTCATCCCTGGAGATGTTTAAAAGACAGGTAGATTAGGTGCTCAGGGATCTGGTTTAGTAGTGGACATGTATGGTTGTACTCAGTGATCTCAAAGGTCTTTTCCAACAGCAATTTTATGATTCTGTCATTCTATGATTTTGTCCCTGCACTCTGATCAGGAGTCCATCCTTAAATTTCCTAGAGTGCCTTTGAATACTGTGAGGCTCCTCTGAGGTCCTCCTGGAGACTTCTCCAGGCTAAATAACCCCAACCCTTTCAGCCTGTCCTCCTATAGGAGGTGCTTCAGCCTTTGGATCATCTCTGTGGCTCTCTGCCTCCCTGGGCCTCCCGGGCATAGCTCTGTGCTCAAGGCCACCTCCCACCCAGGGCCCTCCCCCAGCACCTCTAGACCCACAGAGTGCACAGTGGGCAGCAATGACTCCGGGGTCAGGGAGAGCAGTGGATGGTAGTGATACTGAAAATGCCAGCAAATAACTCTCTTAAGGCTTGTTTTGGAGTTTTAAAAAGGTGCATCCTTTATTTCAGCACTGGGTGCATGAGGGAATGATTCCATCAATCATGCATTGCAGGAGGAGAGTTCACAGTATCACAGTATCACAGTATCACAAGGTTGGAAAAGACCTCTGAGATCACCTGTGACCCAACACCAACACCTACTCGTTGTTTAAACCATGGCATTACATACCTCATCAAATCTGCTTTCAAACACCTCCAGGGATGATGACTCCGCCACCTCCCTGGGCAGAGCTGAGGATGGAAGATGTTTCCCACTTGCATGCAGATGTATAAATTTTCCCAGAAATCTTATGCATATTCTTTTACTATCCAAGGACCAATTTTAATTTTATTATGAACATCCAAGTCTCTGCTCATTAGAGTTTTGAAGTCAGTTCTCCCTCTGGCCTTGCATTCTTAGATAAGGAAAGAAACATTGTCTGGGAACAGCACTATTTCAAAACACAGAGTGCCAGAAGAAGAGTCTGTGTCTGCTTATCTTTCAAAAAAATACAGTTACTTGGATATCACTTAAGTTAGTTAGAAAACTAATTCTATAGAAAATTATTTCTACTTTAGCTTAAATCAAAATATTCTGCTTCTTGTAATAGTAACTATTTATTGTATCAGTAGAGCCACTGCACATTCATAATCAGAAGTAATTGTGTGCCCTGGAGCCCTTGCAGTGCTACCATACCACATTAGGTGGCTTACCACTAATTGGAGTGAGTTAATTTAGTCACCGGTGGAAGGCAGAGGAGCCCAGGGCAGCCCCATTGCAGGCAGCAGCCAGCGCGTTGCGTTGTCACACGGCTTTGGTCTGAGCGCACGGATTGGGCTCCCTGCCACGATCCTGAGTGTTGTGGGAAATGGGGGAAAATGCAGTGGGATTGGAATATTGTCCACACGTGTGGGAAGACAGAGGTGTTTTCGGAAGACAGTGAGTGTGTTAACCTGGTGTGAGGAACGAAATAAAGTGAGCAGGTAAAAGTGTATAAAGAATCTGATACCACAAACACGAGTGTAGAGATCAAAGGCTGAACAATGTATGCTGGAAAAGTGATTCCACCCCGGCACTACTTCCTGGAGGGGACCCTAAGGTCTGATGAAGCCCAACTGTTGGTGTGGTTGGTGTCACATACTTGTAATTCTCCGCAGAATGTAACTGAGCTGCCAGTGTGATTAAAAGAAGGCAGTGTGATAAGGCAGCAAGGCACAACTTAAGAATGAGGTTAGGAACAAATCCTGCATCCTAAACGCTGACTGGAGGACCGAAATGATGGGGTGTTTCAAAGCAGCCCCTCTACTTACCAAGTCTTTATTCAAATCCTGACTTATGTTGTCGAAAAAAAAAGTTTACACCTTTGCTGTTGAAGGTTGCCAATGACAGCTGGGTGAGGTGGTCAGTGACTGCTGGAGCCTGGTCTGACCTTCCTGGTTCGATGGGTCCAAGAAGGAGAGGGATCTCATTATAATAAAAAAGAGCATTTAAAGCCTTGAAGCTGTCCTGCTACAAACAGAGACGTGGCAGAGTGACTCGCAGGATTGAGTTGCATCAGTGATGCCTTTTGAACTTCACTGTTGTGGGAAGAGTTGGTTTGATTCTTGTTTTGTTTTCTTTTGTTAAAGAGAATCACATTGGAGTGGCCATGTGTGCGCACACAGTGCTGCCAGAACATAGTGTCTGGTTACTGTAGGTCTCGAGTAAGAGCTGCAAATACTGGAGAGTTCAGAGTAGGCTACAAAAAATGCCCTGGTTCTGGAAAACAAGCTGTGCCATGGACTTGATGAACTCTATTTATTCAGGCTCATCCAAGAGAAGAGGGTTAAGTGACTCAACTGCTCTGTGGGAATCCATGCCTATGGGAAAGTTATCCGATAGCCAAATATTCTCAGTCTTTCCAACAATGACACAATGAGATCCAGTAACTGAATGTCAAAGCTGCACAAATTCTTTTCAACATGACACAATTTCCTAGCAGCGACGGAGGTTGATTATAGGAACAGCTCATGGGAGGGGTTAAAGGCTTGCCATTGTTTGGAGGTCTTAAGCTGAAACAATAACAATTTTGAAGATGGGCTTAAACCTGGAATCTTGGTCAACTGGGCTGGTGCAGGGAGATCCATGTGGTTAGGGGGAAGTGAGTGAGATGAATGGCAAGTCGCCACTGGGGCTTTTTAATGTTGCTTAAAGGGATGCGGTTTTAGATTGAGATGGATTTAAGCAATCTTATTCTTTTGGATGAACCTCTGCTTCAAGGGGCAATTCTACACGCTGTTCTTGTGGAGGGAGTTAGAGTCAGGTAGGGTTTTTCTTCCTCCACTGTTCTTTAAACCAGTGGAGTTACTGCCCAGAGAGCAGACACTGAGCGAGGCAGATGGGGGCGCTGCACTGATTCAGGGAATCCCCTCCCTCATCTTGCAATTTCATCCAGATGGGAGGTCAGGAAGGCACTGTATGAGTTTATCACCCTCAGCAAGACCACAGTTTTCTTGCTGGGATGCCTAACGGCCCTGGTTTTATCTCATCAGATTCTTGTAAAGGGATTTTGGGATCCATTTGTCTCAGTGTTTCAATAGGATGAGAGTGCTTTCGAGGTCATAGGTGTTACAGAAGTGTAGGGGGCGATGGACTCAGCTGGAGGCTCTGTTGACTCGAGTGAAATGATGACTTTTAAATTAATAACTCTCCCTGTGTTTTTCGGTGTTCTCTGAGGGCCTGCTGCCTTCACGGGTTCACAGGGAAACAGGCAGCTCCTGGGGCTGCCTCTCAGCTGTTTGATGAGAGCATCACTAATAGACATGACTTCTGGTTCTGTGTTTTTTCTCACTGTATGTGCAAGCAGTCAAGCAGGAATGACCACATTTTAGCATGTGGAATGGAACCAACAAAAGGCCTGTTTTGGAATGTAAATAATCTGTCAAAAAGGCCCTGTCTGGTCTTTCACAGCACTGATACCACCTATGGGAAGGAATCATCACAGTCACCAGTTTTGGAAGTGCTTGCAGCTCAGCAGTTGCAGCAAGCTCCTCTCTCTCTCTGTTGGGGCCACTGAATGCACTGCCAGTGTGAGACCCCATCAGAGAAACGTGGGCACGCAGGGCACCTGCACGAAGGCTGAACTGCAGTGCTTCAAACCAGTCCTCTTCTAGCATCACAAAGCAGTGCTGGTCTTCATTGCAAGCCCTAGCAAAGAGGAGCTGGCAAAGCTGACACAAGTGTAATTCCATGGTGCTCCAAGGCACCTTGGAGAGGGGCGAGGGGCAGGGTGGGCTCTGCAGACACACCTGGAGCTCTGAGGTCGCTGTTCCGCTCTGCCAGGCAGCTCTGTGGGTCCTTCCTTGGGTGTGACTGCAGAGACAGACGCATCGGTTCGTGGTTGGTCAGAGGATCAGGTCCAAAAGCCGTTGCTCCTGTGAGTAAATGCTGTGCCCAGGTTTGTATTAAAAACTGTAGCCTGGGAGGAGGGAGGTGAGTGGCACAGGCCAGGAAAGCCAGGAAGCAGTTTGGCAGAGACATTCCTTTGGAGTTAAGTGTTCTTCTCCTGACCCAAGGAGCATCTGTCCAAAACTTAATCATCTGATTCAAAAGTTTGTGTAGCGCTCCAGGGCCTTTAAAATAGAAGTTCCTCATTTTTGTAGCTCTCTTGAGGATGCTCGATGTACGGCAGCCTCCCCAGACAGCTCCCTGTGTCATTGCAGGAAGGGGTGGGTGTAGGGGGACAGAGCAGTACAGGAGAGGAGTAGAATTACATCGACAGAATATGAGATGCACAGTGTGTTGAACACCTTGCTGTTGCACATTTTCATCTTTTAGTGGAATTAATGTGTGACAAGTGCCGGAAGAGCTACGGAGAGTGTCCGTGAGAGGAGGTGGAAAAGTTCTTGCAGGGAAGATGGAAGAGGGGAACGTGTGTGTGGGATAAGAGAGGCTGAAGAGAAACTTCAGGTCCATTTCTATTGGAAGAAAAGCCTGAAATGCTGTTTTCCCAGAGGATAAAAGTCAGTGTTTCTTTTGTGAATCCTCATGAAGGTTTGGTGTTGCAATGTGACGAAATGGCCTTACTTGGGCCTGGAAGCGGGGAGTTTTGCCCAGCTATGTGAGGTCAGGAGCAGTGCTTCCCTAATTGTGCCAACTGCCAGCTGGGTGGTTTGAGGCCAGTAGTGCTTGGTGGTCTGCAGGTATAAATCCAGCAAGAAAACCCTGCTTACATAATCAGTAACTTGTTTTGTCTCAGTTTTGCCGCTTGTTTGGGTTGAGGCTCTGGGCACAGTCCTCTGTGTTGGCTCTGAGTAGAAGTAGATCTGTTTGAGGGCTGAGGCAACTGCTATCATAAAAGAAATCTCTACCTTAAGAAGAAAAATTCTTACAGAGTAATTCTCTTGGCAGCGTTTTCTGCAAGATACAGGTGGGCCGGTGAAGGTACGGAAAGGGTAAGTGTTTTGGAATCTGATCATACCTGAAGCAGCTAAAAATCCTTCAGCATCTGTCTAGCCACCTGTGAAACAGGAGAGCTGTGTTCCCTCTAGAACTGATTTGTCCCAGCAGCACAGACTGTGTTACCTGCGTTTCACTCTGCAACACTATGGATTGGGAAGGAGAATTAAATTGCTGATAAAGTAGATATAGATAATGGAGGGGTTAAACAAATGAAAGGAAATTCTGATTTATGCTGTATAAACATTTAAACACCAACATCATTACAACAGATTTTGAGAACTGGTATCAAGGTGTGGTTAACGCTGGTATCCTGCTTCGGAGCCAAGAGCCGCTGTGCCTCCAGGCCTTGCCTGCCCCTGCAGTGATGATCACTACTAAATAAAAATGATGTCCAAACCTCTTTTTATGTTGTAGCGTAGGAGCCAGATTCCCCACTCAGTGCTTAAGTGTAAACTGTTACCGAGTCTGCTCATGAAAGCAGTTTTAGATCTATGTGAGAGAGATCCAACTGCTGTGTGTTTTCCCGAGTGCCTGTCGCTAAGCTCAGCGTTACCGTGAGTCTTGTACATTAACAATCTGGAGGAGAAGAGTCTCCAGCACTACAATGTATTACATACATTTAAACAAACTCCCTCTTATTACATCTCCAGCTCTGCCAAGGATATGGTCACGATTTATCTGAAGTCTAAATGTGTGGCTGCTGTTGTTTTAGACTTCTTTTTTAGTTACAATAATGCTGTTCTTTTCTCATTTTGTGGCTACCTATACCCATACAATGTGAGTTATTCTTGGCAGTTGCTCATCTTGCCTTCAGAAAGCAAAATATGAGGGGTTACCCTTATATCTATGCACATAACTGTGTGGTTCAGTTACCAGTTTCAGAGGCTTCTTTGCTCTTTCATTTTTCCACGTTTCTCGTTTTGTGCTGAAGCTTTCTACTCTGATTCACAGAGTGCTTTAAGATCATTTTCGGTGTTCATATAAATTTGGCGAGCCTTGTTTGGGTTACATGGTCTTGAAAGTGAAATCTTTATTTCACAACAGCCAGGATGCTGTCTGTCCACTGCTCTTTAGTGGCAGACTCTGCCTGAACCTCCTCAAGGAATAAGCTGTTGTGTCACAAGAAACATTGGCTGGGACATAGCAGCACTGCGAGAAGTGTTTGAAACTGTGAGTGTGCACAGGAGGAGCTTTGCACTGCTCAGGGAACTCTTGCTGGGTAAAACTGCTTCACAGTGGGTTTGATTATACAGTGGCCTGTAAATGTTTGGAAAATAATTCTTGGGGACTAAAATCTCCCACTGTTAGAAACTGAAGGGAAATGGGTTTGGAGTTTTGAGAAGGGGAATGCAGTTTTGCAATGCAGGATGGACAGCTGCTGTTCTGGGCTGTGCAAAGCAGGTTTGTGTTGGCCAGGCAGCTGAAAGCTTCATTGTTTGTGCTGTAAGCAGTGGTGCCACTGGGTCATGCGGGTGTATGGGAGTGGAGGTTTCCTGATGGTGTTCTGTTTGTTACATGGATAACCCACGTGGATGGGGATGGTGTTGTCTGAATGTTCTATAACGTCGGTCTGGTGTTCGTCCTCTGTGACTCAACCACATGATCTTAACTGACAGTAAAGGTGTTCAGCAAGAAGTAAAACAGTTTTCAGGTACATAAGGCTCCGGATCCAGAAACCATTTGATGCCTACAAGCCTCTGTCTTTCCAAGACAGCAGTTAATGGGGTGCCAAGGTCAGTGGAGTTCGGTGGTGTGGTGGTAGGTGTGCAGAAAGCTCCCATGTTAACAGGCCTGTGTTCTTCCTTGCAGCTCTGTGGTGGCAGCAGAATTCCCCACTCATCACCAGCACCATCCTTCTTCAGGGGTGAGTTCACTGGGGCTCTGGACCTGCATCTGTTTTCCGGGATGGGGCTAAGCTCCATGTTTGGCAGGCTGGGGGCAGTACTGCTTAAGGAATTCCTGCCCCTTTCTGCTCTCTGTCTCCTCTGAGCTTAGAAAAGAATCATTTTTAACTCCAGTTCCTTTGTCAATCTCTCATCTTATGCTCATGGCTTGGGTGTCTGGGGCACAGCTGCCTTGTGCCTCGGTGATGGTGGCTGGAGGATGAGCGCACCCGTTGCTCAGGCTGCTCTGACTGTGCTCATCCCACACGGAGAAGCTATGCCCTCGTGTACTTATATGTAGAAGTGGAACAGTCCTATTTGGACAACTGGACATTGAGATTGTGAAAATAAACCTCTGTGCAGAGTTTGTTTCTGAAAGTAACCTCTTTTTTTAGGATGTTTTATTAGTTTATATGGGGAGGTGAAAGGGAACTTGACAAATGCAGCACTGGTCATACAAGCTTGTAGCAAACAGTGTTTCATCGCTGTTGTTTGTGTGAACACTCTTGGATGAAGACATCCTTTCAAATAATCAATGTTTGATGGTACAGCAGTTTATTAGGGAATAGATTTACAAGGATTCTGTTTTGATTTGTGAACTACATTAATCCCTTATTTTTTAAAGATTGATTTGGCTACATTCTATGTTGAAAAGTTACCTAGTAGATAAGCTAAATTGTGTAGAACTTGGGTTACCTTCAAAAGTTGTGCTCAGGTAACTGCCTGGGGACTCCTTCTTTTGGAATGGGAGAACTATGGTTTTTCCCTTTCTTCACTGAGGTGTTTGCCCACGAGGGTTTGTGTGATCCACAGAGATGTAAACTGTCTATGCAGGAGGGGGTACCAGTGAGTATGGATCATCTGCTTTCCCCTTTTGTTTTAATGTTCAGTGCTTGGTGTTCAATGACAAATTTCTGGAGAGTCTCATTTGGGAATGCCTGGTGTCTGTGGCCGTGTGCTGAAATGCAGCCGGAGCTTCGTTAGAGGGCACTCGAATAACGTGTCAGGCAGTGCTCACCGCACGCTTTTCAAGTCCTGAGGAGATGAGATTTGCTGCCCCAGAGCAGAAGTAGGAAGCTCCTGGCCTGGTGTACTTCACTATCTCACAATGCAAGGCAAGGCTGACTGCGTCGTGGACTCTTTTAATGCCTTATGCTCTCTATGGAACGTAGCAACAAGCTATTCCTTATTGGTTTTCAGCTGTGGATTAATTAATTTAAACAAATTGCTTTTCTTATGGCTTTTACCCCATAAACTGTTTCGTGTGTCCACTGAGACCCTTTTTTTTTGCATGTTGTTATCTTAAAGAAAATAAATCCTTTAGAACAGGACATTGCTGCAGAAAGTCTTGGGTTTTAGTTTCAGCCCTTGCATCAGTTCCTTCTGGGCTGTTGATAGAACCTTACCACATCATCTGTCAGTTTCCTGCTGGAATAAAAAGGACACTGATTTCTAAATCGATGTCTATAAATGTGCTTTGAATCCTGAAGTGCTTTAGGATTTTTAAAAAATGTAAGCATTGAATAAAGCAGGAGACAGGGAATTCAAATTTCATGATGATTGCTTAGCTCCTTGGTGCTGCATCTGTTCTGGCAAGATTACAGAGCCAGACTATTTGCGTTTCTTTTGACTTCTCTTGATGTTTTTGTCCAAGGAGGAGCATTCTTTACATGCAGGAGTCGGATTGTCTGTAAACATAAACATAATCTTAACCTTGTCCAACACATACCTTGTTTGCCTTTTGAAAAAGCCAACCAAACCGGTGTGACTCGAAACATTTTTCTGAGCAATTAGCACTGAACCGTGCCCACACCGACGGGCTTGGCAAACCCAGAGGGCCCGTTCCCCCTGCTGGAGCCGTGCCCGGGCAGCACAAGGCTCGGCTTCATCGCGCCGCTGTACGGAGCCTCTCAGCTCCCACCGCGGCGTTCGCGTTCCTGCTGGCAGCTGGGCTGGGGGAAGAGGTGTTTCGTGGGGAGAGGATTGGAATGAGATCGTGGAAGGGGGCAGTAGCTGCTGTGACCGCAGACACCAGTTGCCTGCTGGTTTGACCATTTCTGTACTGGGCTGTGTTCCACCAGCCAGGACTGGCTCTTCTTGCTTGCCAGGGGTTTCGCTTTACTCAGGGGTGACAGCTTTATCGCCTGTGGGTTAAACACAGTGGAAACTGAGAACCTGAGGCTTTATCAAAGCCGATTCTGTGCTACAGCCAAAGATCATACAATATTTTGCTTGGTATCCTGAAGAACCCTCTAGTGCAGGGGTGTCAAGCTCATAGCTGCCGCCGTTCTCCTACTCCTGCACTGTAACACACATCACACACTGCACACGTGCCCTGCGCTGGCAGGAGCACAGGGACAAGGAGTTCAGTGCTGCTGCCAGGTAGAAACAAGGTGCTGGGACACATAAACAAGGTGGAGAGATGGATTCGGGCCGTGAGTTTGACACCACTGATCTAGTGCTTCCATGAACTTAGATTGCCATGAGACTCCACTTCTCCAAAATTTAAGCAGAATAATAAGAAAAAGTACTCGTCAGGCTATCTTTTCTCTCTTTTAGTTTTTAATCTGCTATGTACCCTCTCTCTGTCCTGCTTGTATGGCTCCTTGTTAGCTTTTTATCAGAGTGGTTCCTTGGAGTAAGGAAGGAGAGGTGAGAAGTTCCTCCTCAGGAGTCCTTCATGTCTGTCCCAACAGGAGGGTACGTGAGGGGGCAGCAGCAGCTGAGCTGTGATCTGGTACCACATATGGCTGTGGATGTGTGGGAAGAAGCACTGTGGAGAGAAACCTACAGATCATAAGGCACTTGATTAGCACAAGGCTGAAAGAAATTGAGATGAGATCTTTAGCAGAAGTGTTTTCCTGTGAGGGTGGGGAGGCCCTGGCACAGGTTGCCCAGAGAAGTCGTGGTTGCCCCATCCCTGGAGGTGTTCAAGGCCAAGTTGGATGGGGCTTTAAGCCCCCTGATCCAGTGGGAGGTGGGACTGGATGGGCTTTGAGGTCATTTCTGACCCAAACCATTCCATGACTCTAAGGTGAGTGGCTCTTACAGAAAGGTCTTGGCTAGGTAGCCAGCGAAACAGCTGGGCTATATGCAGGCGGGAGAACTTGTGTGCTTCCCATCTCCCACCACCTCTCAGGGGAGGGTGGCAGCAGCAGCTGCTCTGGGGCAGAGGCAGTGGGGCAGGGAGAGTGAGCAGCCCAGCCCTGACTCTCAGGCTGCTGTGTGGCCACCTGGATTGTTCTGGTGAGCTGGGAGCAGGGCAGCAGGCACGGCAAGGTGGACGTCAGGCTATCAGGGATGGCATCCAAGTGGCTGCGTTGACTGTAGTTTCTGAGGGAACTTTCATTTGCCTGACTGGCAAGTGGAACTTAAAATGAAATGGAATAAATAAGGGCTTCCCTGGTAGAAAACCAGTTACTCAGAAAAAACAGTTACTCAGACTAAAGCATTTTCATCTGTAGGGCTGGGGACTGCATTTTTAGTGGTTTTGTAGAGCTCAGCTTATATTATTTCTGTAAATGATAATAGAATGACAGAGGCTTCAGCCAAAGCCTTTACCCCCTTGGTATTAGACTCCATCCTGTATGTGGATGCCCTCCTGTTTTACCACACACACAGGCTGGGCATTATAGAAGATATCAGTGATCTGCAGCCATTGGCAGCTGTACAATGTGCTGACGAGGAGCTCTAGTATGCTTTCATTAAATCCCTTCTTCCAGCCTTGAGGAGCATCTCCTACAGATGTTTTCTCACAGAACATTTCTATGGAACTAGAAGTTCATTCTTATAGTGATTTTTATCATAGCTTTGTCTGTGATAGAGTTCATATTCTTTCTGGTGGCTGGAGTAGTGCTGGTTTGGATTTGGGATGAAAATCATGTTGGTAACACAGTGATGTTTGTTGTTGTTGCTACGTAGTCAGGGACTTTTCACCTTTTCATGCTGGCATAGGGGTGCGTGGTATGCTGGGAGGGAAGACAGCAGGGACAGGTGAGCCTAGCTGACCAGAGGGATGTTCCATACTGTACCACGTCGTGCTCAGGATATAAACTGAGGGAGACAGATGGGGGTCAGTGATTGCTGCTCAGGGATGGGCTGAGCATCATGGGATGGTGAGTGATTGTATGCTGTGTCATTTGTTTTGTATATTCTATTATTATTGTTGTTCTTCTCTCTCGCTGTCACTGTCCTATTGAACTGTCTTTATCTCAACCCACAAGTTTTACTGTTTTTCATTCTCTCCATTCCCCTGTACTGTGGGGAGAGATGAGCAAGCTCTATGTGGTTCTCAGTTGTCAGCATGGGGTTAAACCACGACAACCACTGCCATTCTTTGAAGACTCATTGCAGTTGTGTGGTGAAGTTTGCATGGGTTGGCCAATGCCATCTTCATGGCATGATGTGTTGAGTGTAACAAGTAAATGCTGTTGTCATCTTTTCTTTAGCTCTCAGATCAGTTCCAGGTACCATGAGATTTTCCTTAAAATCTTGGTCCCATCTATGGTTTCAGTCAGTGAAGCACTTCAGATTTCTGCCAAGTTCTCTTTGTTCTTCACTGTGTATCAGCATCAGCTTTGTCTTTTTGGGGACATGGAGACCAAACGCATGTTTCTGGGCAGTATTTGGCGGGCAATGGCGGTTGTGACTGAAGTTTCTGGAGCACCTTTCAGCTACTCACTCACCTCCAGACTGACGTTCTGGTATGGCAGGTTATTGAATCACAGAATCATTAAGGCTGGGAAAAACCTCTAAGCTCATCCAGACCAACCATCATCTCAGTCCTGCTGTGCTGACTACTGGAGAGTGTCCAGAGGAGGCCACAAAGCTGGTGAAGGGTCTGGAGGAGAAATCATATGAGGAGAGGCTGAAGTCACTTGGTCTGTTCAGCCTGGAGAAGAGGAGACTGAGGGGGGGCCTCATAGCAGTTCACTGCTTCCTCACAAGGGGAGGAGGAGCAGGTACTGCTCTCTGGTGACCAATGACAGGACCCGAGGGAATGGCAGGAAGATGTGCCAGGGGAGGGTCAGGTTGGACATTGGGAAAAGGTTCTTTACCCAGAGGGTGGTGGAGCACTGGAACAGCTCCCCAGGGAAGCAGTCAGAGCACCAAACATGACAATATTCCAGAAGCATTTGTCCAATGCCCTCAGCCCCACGGTGTGAATGTTGTGGTTGTTCTGTGCAGGGACAGGAGCTGGGCTCGATCCTTGTGAGTCCCTTCCAACTCAGATCATTCTATGACTAAATCATGACCCCAAGTGCCACGGCCACATGCTTTCTGAATCCCCCTAGGGATGTTGACCCCACCATTGCCCTGGGCAGCCGGATCATGTTATCACAAAATCATTGTGTCGTTTTCATAAGACATTGTGGGACAAACTGCTGTCTGGCATGGACAGCAGCAGCAACAACTGGAAAGTGTTTCCTGCTTAAATAAGAGTGAAAAAACCACAACTAATAAAATTTGAGAAGTAGACAGTGTTTTATAAACACAGGAGAGGAGCAGAATGGGGGAAAGCATCCATTTCAGCTGATCTCCTGCCTGATGTGATGATGTGAATGGAGCAAGCGACTTTTCTGCCTTTTTCTTTCTTGTTTCCTTTTTTTTTCCATAGGAACAGTTTCACACCAAGCCCAGTGGTGCTGATGGGCTGACTTGTCGTGGCTTTAAGTGCCAAAAAGTAAATACTTTTAAGTAAAGTAAATGCAAAACTTTGAGAACATGCTTAAAAACACAAAAAAAACAAGCAAAAAAAAGAACGAAACTAAAAAAACCCTTTTGAGTACGGTGTCCAGAGCAATTTTTAAATACTCTTATTCTGTGCCCAAATAAATGGTTGTTTCATCCAAAGAGAATTCTTTCCTGTTGATTTATGACCCCAATTTAGACATAAGCCCTCTGTGCAGGATTGTCAGTTTAATAGAGTAGCTTTCCTTCTCCTTTCGGATTTAATCCATATGTTGTTGTATCAACAGACCCTTTGTCTCTGCTCCATTATGAGTTATCCCTTTTTAATAAAAGAAAAAAGGGGACACACATGGTTTTTAACAACCCTGTTACAAAACCAGCATAGGATGACACAGGGAGAGGTGACAGTCACGTAGTGACTTGGATTTGTCGGTCACTTCAAAGTGGTGCTGCCAAGGAAAGGGTGAAACGTGGACCTTTGGCCTCTCTGTGTCCCAGTGACCCAGGGAAGCCCAGCAGTGCCGGGAGGAGGCAGCAGCATCCAGGAGCTCCTAGGGCTTTTTCCCCAGCTTGTGCAGTGATGCTAAACATGCTCCTTTTTGTTAACTCTGATTTCCTTCCTTTTTTTAAAGGGGGACTTATCCAGAGGTGTGTGTAATTCACATTTCCTTCCTTCCTGCCTCCCTCCCCCATGGGGAAGGATTTCTTTCTTGGACCCCTCCTGTTTTCCAAATGGAGAGAAATTACTCGCAGGAAACTCATGAATTTGGTATTATTTCTATACTTGTTTTTTTTTTTTTGTGAGGAGACATTTATTTGAGTATCAAGGCTTCCTTGATACCTACATGAGGGTTGAGAAGAGCATGTTAGAGCTGCTCGATAAAGCAGTCCACAACATGGTTTGATTATAGCCCCTACTTCAACCCTATTGCGCAATTGACTCCTGTAGCGCCCGGAGTCAGTGGTAAAGATTCCCTGAACTGGCAGCTTGGAGGGGTGAAAGGAGAACAGTTGCAATATCTGTGTCTTTGGTGCCTGCTGGTTTCTTCCAACTTGTGTTAGATTTTGGTGGTCATCACATTCTCCCTTCTCCTAGCAGATCCCATCTCAGGTGTCAATGTCATTATTTGCAGAGCTTTGATTCTAGAAGAAGTGAACAATAATCATAGAATCATGGAATGGGTTGGGTTGGAAGGGACATCAAAGCCCATCCAGTTCCACCCCCCTGCCATGGGCAGGGACACCTCCCATTGGATCAGGGGCCTCCAAGCCCCATCCAACCTGCGCTTGAACACTTCCAGGGATGAGGCAGACACAGCTTCTCTGGGCAACCTGGGCCAGGGCCTCCCCACCCTCACACCAAAACATTCCTTCCTAAGATCTCATCTCAATCTCCCCTCTTTTAGCTCAAAACCGTTCCCCCTCATCCTCTCCCTGCACTCCCTGATCCAGAGCCCCTCCCCAGCTCTCCTGGAGCCCCTTTCAGCACTGAGAGGCTGCTCTAAGCTCTCCCTGGAGCCTTCTCTTATCCAGGCTGAACAACCCCAACTCTCTCAGCCTGTCCTCATACAGGAGGTGCTCCAACCCTTGTATCATCTCTGTGGCCTCCTCTGGACTGGCTCCAACAGATCCCTGTCCTTCCTGTGCTGAGAACTCCAGAACTGAACACAGTGCATAATAATATGGCTTCAAGCAGAAGGAATTTGCCTGGCATTTAAAAAGTGTGGCATGATCCTGTTCTGCTTCTCTGTGTGATAGAAGAGAGTAAGACAAGATCCATCTCAGAGTTTTTACCAGACAGTGATGGGAAAGAGAAGGTTGTATCTTCTCTGCCTGAAGCAGGGAGCCCCTTCCAGCCCTGGCAGTGACATCGCAGCTGGTGGAAGGAGTGGTCTTGCTGTGTCACACTGGTCCCTTGGTCCACCAAGCTCTTGGAAAAAACATGAATTCCTTGTCAGGGTGTGCGGTTGCTGGGAACAGGAGGCATCGATTTGTGGAAGTTACACTGGTCTGGCTGTGGCCGAGGACAGGTACGGCTGGTGATGGTTCGCATGAGGAAGAAGCAGACTGTTCTTGTTCAAGGCAACTGAGATAGTATCAGATTCTCTGGATGTTAACTCTGCAAGTGTGTTTTTCTTGCACAAGAAGAAAAACCCCATCCCTTTGAACGTGGCTGTGGAATGCAGAGTTACAGGTGGTTTGTTTTCCTGCACACTGGCCTTTTGTCCCTGCCCGCATTGTTCTTGTGTGAACTGAGCATACCTTTCTAACCTAAGATAAAGCATGGATCTTGGGAGGGTTGTCTTCCAAGCTCTCTCAGACAGTTTTTTGTCCTCCAGTTTGCATTTACTAAGTTAAGTTCTCCAGACCTTGGTGCTAATGGATGTTTAGAAGTTTGTTGCCTTTGCAGTTCATTCCTGTTCCTGATGGCCCCTAGCAATTATTACCTCTCCAAACAGCTTAGAACTTTCATCTTTCCAGAGCAGCAGTAAATAAAAGGGGTATTCAGCTGGCAAAACCAATTTCTTTATACGTGGCTTTTGCAGGACCTTGTATGATGCTCTGCTTTCATCTGAAGTATCCTTGGGCAACCTCATCCCCCTTTGAAGTCGGCCATCATTTGAGCAGTCGATTGGCTTGGAAGCCTCCAGAGGTCCCTCCCAAAGGAACTCACTTTGTGATTCTGTTTTCTGGAAGAGCTCTGGCAAAGATGCTTCTTTTGGCCTCGTTTCTATCTCCCTTCATGCTCAACAGCTTTCATCGTGTTGCCATCACAAGCAGTTCTTTAAACTGAAGTGATTTGTAAACATCAGGAGCAGTTTCTAAACTGTAACTTTAGTTTCCTTCCTTCGTAGTTTAGACCTGGTTTTATTCTGTCTCATTCAGATCGTATAAAAAATCAAGTTTCTTTTATTGCTGTTTTTTAAGAACTGATGGCTTTTTTCTTTGTCCTCAGACACAACTGTTTCACCATGGGCCAATCCAGAGGAAAATTTTCTAAAAGATGGGTCTTGTTCTTAGGGCAGTTTTGTTTCTTTGTGCTCTTTCTTTTCTTGTAAGCTGAAGAAGAAGGAAGGACAAAGAGAAAAGAGTCCTGTTGTTATTTGGGATTTATAATGTAGTTTCTGCATTTTGAGAGCATGTTGCATTTTGGAGTTAAAAAGTGAAGTTGTGGATTTTGATAGCTACTATTCCAACACTTCAGCTTATACTTTATAGAATCCTAGAATGGTTTGGGCTGGACAGGACCTTAAAGCCCATCCAGTTCCACCCTCCTGCCATGGGCAGGGACACCTCCCACTGGATTAGGATGCTCAAAGCCCCATCCAACCTGGCCTTCAATGCTTCCAGAGAGGGGGCATCTTCCCTGGGCAACCTGTGCCAGTGCCTCACCACCCTCATAGAGAATAAACTCTTACTAATGTCTAATGTTTATACTGTACAGTATTTTGCTTAAAATGTAAGCAATTGTTTAAGTTATTTTGAATAATGATGAACTTAATTTTGTCTCTTACTAATTCAGAAACTGTATGCTGGACATGAGAATGCTGACAGTTTGTTGGCTTCCTTGGATTTAGGATTTTATTCTGAGGGCAGAGCAGGATGGAGGGGCAATTGGATGGGGTTACCTGTGCCAAATGTCTCACTTATTGCATACATACTCAGAACTGAAGCAAACTGATCTCATGGTGGCTGCTTGCTGTGTGCTCAGCTCTGTTTGGATTGCCAGCATGATGCCAATTAGTGGGGCTGTGATGTGGACACTGAGGGATGCTGCTCTCTTCACGTGGGTTCCCAAACAGCTAGCAGATGTGGAGCTAATGGTTCTTGGCTGCTGCCAGCCAGGCTTGGGTTTCAACCCAGAGGTGAAAGAATTTGTTTCACTCCCATTACTGTTTCCCCTGGGCCATATTGTCCCGAGCATCAAGAATTCCTTCTCTTTACTCTGGAAGATGGTGTAAATATTTGCCTCCCCCTAAAACCTGTTCTCATACTGTCCTGTGTGTTTCTTTATTTTTATGTTCATTGGCTGCCTTTGGCGTTGGTTCTGCTGCTGGTAGGCTTTGTGATAAATGGAAATGAGAATCATAGAATGGGTTGGGTTGGAAGAGATCTCAAAGCCCATCCAGTTCCAACACCCCTGCCATGGTCAGGGATGCCTCAACCAGACCAGGCTGCTCAAGACCCCATCCAACCTGGCCTTGAACATTTCCAGGGATAGGGCAGCCACAGCTTCCCTGGGCAGCCTGAGCCAGGGCCTCCCCACCTTGATTGTGAAGAGTTTCTTCCTAGTGTCTAATCTAAATCTTCCCCCTTCTATTATAAAGACTAGAAGGGAAGTGTAAGCACTTCAAACATACAACTGCAATTCCTAACAGGAGAAGCCTCTGTGGAGTGTGAGGTGAGGTTGCAGCTGCATCTCAGCTGTGACAAAAGCTCTGTCTTAGGACTCCAGTTCCTAGCTTGACTACCAGAGGCCACAGAGTGTGGTGGGTCTGGCTTGCCTGGGACACTGCCTTTCTGTGTTCTCACTCCTGAAAGAGAGGAGATTGAGATGAGATCTTAGGAAGAAATGTTTTCCTTTAAGGTTGGTGAGGCCCTGGCCCAGGTTGCCCAGAGCAGTGGTGGCTGCCCCATCCCTGGAGGTGTTCAAGGCCTGGTTAGATGGGGCTTTGAGCCCCCTGATCCAGTGGGAGGTGTCCCTGCCCATGGCAGGGGGGTGGAACTGAATGGGCTTCAAGGTCCTTTCCAACCCAAACCATTCCATGATTCTATGCTGGATATTACACGCCCAAGCCCTATAAAAAGCCTGACTGCAAGGCCCACAGTTTTTCTTCCCAGGATGAGTCAGTGCTGAATCACCAACTGGCAGGTCCTGTGGCTGCTCTGCTGTGATTTAGAGCAGTCGGCAGTTGGTGTTACTCAGAATGACTTGAAATATGGTATGAAGTACAGCACAATAACTGTAAAACATTCATCTCTTTCACTTTATTTTCTGTGCTTTTCCAAGTGATGGGCATGGGAAGGGTGTCTGTCTGTGTAGCCTTAGCAGCTTCCAGAACAGAGCAGGGTAATGGAGGGCTCAGCTGGATGAACAATAACTTAAATACTGATGCCTAAATCCCGCTTTATAAGTCCCTCTGTTGTCATCTGACAAGTTCAGCAGTGTGTGTGGTATTAGGGCTGATGCTTTTTGTTCTCTCTCTGGTAACTTTGACTTTCCTTCTGTGAGTATTTAGGCTGAGAAATGTTCTTTGTAACATTATGTCCAGCAATTTGTTTTTCAGTACTTTCTTCACCTTGATCATTTTACATTTTGGTAAAAGGCAGTGCTGTTGCATAACAGGAGTTTTCCAAATAAAATCCCACTAAAATGAGACTTTTTCAGTCATGGTTTTTCTTAGTGCCAGGCTAGTTAGAGTCTCTAATGGGATCAGCATCAACATCCACAACAGCACAAAGAGCTGGGTGAGAGTTAAAAACTGTCATAGTGGTTTTCAGTGAGTACTGAAAATAAACCATTTGTAAGGTCCTGTTATTTGTTGCTTTTCTTCAGACTTCTAAAATATTTCATTCAGTGATGCCTTTGCTGCTAAACTCCTAGAGACAGCAATTAGTTTTAATTTCTTGAGGTTTCTTGACTCAATTCTGGAGTCCTCGGTACAGGAAGGACATGGATCTGTTGAAGCGAGTCCAGGGGAGACCACAAGGATGATCCGAGGGCTGGAGCACCTCCCGTATGAGGACAGGCTGAGAGAGTTGGGGTTGTTCAGCCTGGAGAAGAGAAGGCTTCAGGGAGAGCTTAGAGCAGCCTCCCAGTACAGAAAGGGGCTCCAGGAAAGCTGGGGAGGGGCTCTTGATCAGGGAGTGCAGGGACAGGATGAGGGGGAATGGTTTTCAGCTGAAAGAGGGGAGACTGGGCTGAGATCTTAGGAAGGAATGTTTTGGTGTGAGGGTGGGGAGGCCCTGGCCCAGGTTTCCCAGAGCAATGGTGGCTGCTCCATCCCTGGAGGTGTTCAGGGCCAGGTTGGATGGGGCTTGGAGGCCCCTGATCCAGTGGGAGGTGTCCCTGCCCATGGCAGGGGGGTTGGAACTTGGTGGTCTTTGAGGTCCCTTCCAACCCACACCATTCCATGATTCTGTCCCTCTTCACTGCCTGCAGCCCTCTATGAGTGTGGACACAAGGATACTTAAACATCCTTGCAGAAGCGATCAAAGCAAAAAACAGTGCAGTGGTGTTTGATTTCAAAATAGAAAGCACAGGGAGGGAGCTTGTTAAAAGGAAACTGAAAGCGGCACTGGACAAGGGTGAAGTGTTGTAGGTAGTGTGAGGGTTATTTGAAGGCACTCACTGCAGAGCAGACGCCCCAGCCCTATCAGAAGCAAGTGAGGGATGGAAAAGTTGTGATGTGAAACAGCAGGGCAGAAAGGCTGCGGAGGCAGAGGCACCCTTCCAAAAGCTGAAGTCACTATCAAGTGAGGAAGACAGAAAAGAACAAACACTTTGAAATGCCAAAAACTTAAAGGAACAACTTTCAGAAAGTGTAAAAAAACCAGTTCTTTTCCCAATATGCTGTGAATAAGAAGCTTGTCTGAAAGTTTGCAAAACCACTGAAGACCAGGGTGTGAAAGATCAGTTGCAGACAGGGGAGCAGAAAGGAACAGAGGAGTTTGACACATCTACGCTCCTCATTTCTTTATCAGCACCAATCTCAAACGGTGCTATTAATGGAAGAATTTAGGAACACGGTGAGCAATAACTGACTGCAGGGACCAGGATGTTAGAGCCCAGGAGGCATTCAAGGGAGAAACTGTTTGGTTATTAACAGCTGTGTTCAACCTTTCAACTGCAACCTCCTCAGCCCTGTTTGAGAATAGATGGGGCTGATACCATGCCAACTTGCCAGAGAGTTCCAGGGAGTTTGGGGAACAGCAGACAGAAAACTGGCTTTGTATTGTGCAGCATCGTCAAAGGAATAATATAGATTAGATTTATTTGGCACAGGATTTTATAGGAATATGGAGGAGTTGTGTCTTTTGTAAAAGGAAGTTACACTTGATGAATCCTCTAGGACTGGAGAGGCTCAGCAAACATCTGGGTTAGGATATTCCAGTGTGTATGGTGTCCTCAGATTCTCAAACAGCTTGTGACATGCTCCTTTCCTGCAGCTTCTTACAGCGACAGATCTTTCTGGGGATAAGAAAGAATGATCTGTAGTAAAGCAGTGACTGGTTAAAAGGTGAGAAGATGTGTGGCAGTAATTGTTATAAGGGAGGGTGGTTACCATTAGAGTGACCCAGGAGTCTTTGGAGGCTTGTGCTGTTCAACAATCTCACCGGTGATCTGAGAAAGGCCATGGGAAGGCGATCGCCTTAGAGGAAGGCGATTTCCAAGACATAGGAATAGCAAAGCCTTAGGATTTAGAAGTACATTGGCATAGTCAGCTCTACAGCTGCAGGAGCCACCAGCCTTATGGCACTGTGTGATTGCAAACTGAACTAGCAGGTTAAACTCTGTGTCAGTCAATCTAGAGTAATGTGAAAAAATGGAATGTAGTAATGAGGCTGATGCTGAGAGCTGGCAGGAAAGCAGTTGGATTCAATCGTGTTCTTGGAAGAAAGATCTACAAAATTGGTTTTATACCAGTGCGGAAGACCTGGCACATGGAAACCTGAAGCTACAAGTTGTTGCACGCTCGGGCAACGTGTTGGGGAATGTGCCTGCTCCGTTCTCTCTGCAGGCCTTGGCCACAGAGCACGGTCCAGGGGACAAGGCTGGGTAGGTGAAGATGCCATCTCGCTTAGTAGGGCTCAGCTCTGGGGCCTTGTTCTCTGTTGTTGTATTTTGCTATTTCCATACTTGTCTGTTCCAGCTGCTCCCTTCTCTTTCAGATGCTCCTCCTACAAAATAAATTAAGTTTGGTTTTTTGAAAACACGCTTTTCTGTCTTTATTGTCCTTTTTTTCTTTTGTGTAGTACATTGGGACGTTGTGTGTAACTTAACATTATTGTGTTTGTCTACAGACTTCTTGGACGGAGAATGGAGCTGCTGCTTAAGCATTCCCATATGTGCTGAGCTATATTGTTCAGCTATATGTTTCACCTAATGTAACTTATAAAAATAAACATCTTTAGAGTGTTATTTTTATGTGTTTGTAACTTGTTAATGGAACTAGAAATGTTCCAGATCAGTGTTTGTCCCTACTGTGGATCATAAGAAGGCTGTGCCGTGTCCTGCTGGCTTTTAGGCAACCTAAGCTTCATCTCTGTGTGTTTGATGGCCAATTAGTTGATCCCTCCAGGAGACTTTCACTGAATACAATCCTCCTGACACTGGAACACAGCAGAGTACTTGAACGTTAGCAAGTTTTCCATTTATAACTGAGTTGTTTGTTAACAGTGGAGAGAACAATCCCGACTCTGCCAAGTACACGCAGGCGTACGCAGCCCTGCTGGCCTCGCACATAACGGGTTGTCAGTTGTGTTGTTATTTAGGGCAGAGTTGCAAAGCTGGTTCGTTGAGAGAGACAGAAGGGAGTGTGTGATGTGTCCCATCTGTGTGCACTCAGTTTTGTATATGCGATCATGCACAGATGGTGTGCTTTTGGGGGGGGGTTATTCCATATTTTAATCTGCAGAAGCCAGGTTTGAGGATGTGCTGTATTAACTTGTAAACTGGAGAAAGCGTGTTAGCGAAGGGTAGGGAACAGGAAAGAGCAGTCACTTCTGTCTCCCGACTCAGCCAGTGTCTCCCCAACTTTCCCCATTCACTGAGCAGGCAAAACTCTGTCTCCTCTTCTGATTCCATCTGTGGAGTTGAACCATTTATTACTGTAGGCAGAAGTTCATAGGAGTCCTGACGTGGAGAATGTTCTCTCCTTGTCTTCTGTGTGAAAAGATGCTTATATAGGGATAAAAATTGTGGCAGTTGCTCTAATTTTGTCTGCTTTCTAGTTCCCACCTTTTCTGTCACCAGAAGAAGTGAATGAAATAGGAACAGTGTGCTGAGGCTTGAAGAACCCAATTTTGGAGCAAAGTCTTTATGTACAAGAAGAAAATAGTTCTGGATACCTGCAAGCTGCCAGGGCCTCCCCACCCTCACAACAAAACATTTCTTCCTAAGATCTCATCTCAATCTCCCCTCTTTCAGCTGAAAACCCTTCCCCTCATCCTATCCTTGCACTCCCTGATCAGCTTTCCTGTAGGCTGTAGCCTACGTCTGCTGTAGCTCTGTACCTGCAGAGCGAGTAAGCCCAGGGTTTGTGCAGTCAGCAAAGAGAAGTTTCTAAGGCATGAGTCAGATTATCTGAAAATGGATCATCTCCTGGAAGTGTGTGTCTGTCTTGACAGCAGCAGGACAGGCCGTAGGAGACACAGATGATTTACGTGAGGTGACACAGAACCTGCATCTGTATCTCGTAGCAATAGGAGGAGAAAACCAGGGAACACAACCTGCCCAAGTAGAAGCCTGGCTAAAACCAAATCAATCTATTCCAGTGTTGCTGTTGAGCAACCAATGTGAAGTTGCTAAATTCTTAAGAGCAATTTACCCTTTTCTTCTTGGCTTTTGTATTGGTTTCCATTTCCTCTGTCGCTGTTATGGCACTTGTCAATGAGCTATTGGGGTTTAACTGTGGACAAGGCAACTCATCTGCCCTATGCATAAAGATATTTGCCAGAACCCCTCAGAACAGTGTGGAGAGCGACAAACACTAATTTTATTTCTACTGCTTCCCCTCTGTGTCCACCCCAAACCCACTGTGAAACAGTTTTACAATCCTGTACCACAGGAGCTGGGCAGGATCTCTGGTGACTCTGCTGGCCTGAGGAAGAGGTGGGAGCTGTGGAGCACAGCAGGGGCTGAAGCTGGGATGGTTACGATCTACTTCAGCCAACTAAGAGTGCATTATCTTGTAGTCAACATTTTGCTGAAACCACTCAGGAAATGCATAGAGTGGAGCTGTTTAAAGAGTCCAGCGAAGGTGTTGAGCTGAAGGAGATGTCCTTCCCTGCTCACAAGTGAGTGTGTCTGTGTGAATTCCAAGAACTGAACGCCTTGTGAAAATAATGGCTGAAGTCCTCTGCAGTAGTGAAGCCGAGATCTGAAAGGTGTTTTCTTGAGGGTTTTGGACCCATCGTTGCCAAAGTTAATGGAATAAGGAGGTCTACACTGTATACATTAAGCTCATAAAGCTTAATTTATCCTTACTGGTCCTCTTCTGGCCAAAAAGAAGCTGGCGAGTATCCAAGTGCCGTTGAACCATCTGTGGAAGGAAACTACATTTCATTCTTGTTGAAGATGGCTATCGTCTGTTTCCTGTTAGCCCGTCCTGACTCTTCAGGTTACTGGGAAATGTTTGTGTCATTCATAAGCATTTGTAAAATGGACAATTCATAGATGTTTAAAACCATGAAGGAATATGAGGAATGAAAAAATGAGAGTAGTAGAGAGTTCCTCTTTCATTGGTCTATGAATGACAGGAAATTTGTTGCCTGACTTCCCAAGTCTTCCCCACTCAATTCTGCCTTCTGAAGATGTAGCAACACTGTCTCCTCAATCACCCCATTACTTAATTTAATGATTGTGATATGGAGTAAAAAGAGGAGAGAAATAAGGTGCCTTTTTTAAATATCCTTTTCTATTGAACAGAGAAAAAGTAAAGGAAAACGTGGTGTTTTAGTGAACTTTTACTGCTTAATACCAAGTATCATCTGGTTTGGAGCCTGTGCTAACAGTGCCCCCCAGCTCGAGTGTAATATCAAGTCTTTCTTAACTTCAGACTTTAAAAGTCAATTTTGCAGATTGGTGTGAGGTGCTTGCTGGGACCTTAAGGAGTGTGATAATAACAGCAGGGCATGGGAATTGTGCAAAGTGTTTGTTTGACTTTCCTTTCGTTCCTGACAGTTGCACAGGCAACTCGTGAAAACTACTGTGTCTGTTTAACACAGCCCGGGTTTCCCAGTCTTCTCGAATGGAGACCAGAATCCTCCTTTCTTAACTCTCTGTTGCTGGAGATTATTTTTGGACTAAGGCCTGTCTGTAATTTCTTGTTCACTCGGGGTTGGAGGTGTTGGTGCCCCAGCACTCGGTATTGCAGAGTGCGGGACGCGGGTGTCGGCGCAGCGACTGTGGGGTGTGTTGGAAGCCAGCGCACTTATCGCATGGGCCACCCCACCACCCTGTTCCCTGGAGAACCCTTGGCCACGGAGCTGTGGGAGGCTGAAAGGATATTGTTCCCTGAAGTCCTTCCCAGGCACATGCTCTCATTGTTCTTGTAGCTGGAAAGGATTTAGATGACAATCCATGCTGGCAGCATGCTCACAGCTCTCCTGTTCCCTTGATATTTATCACCTCCTTTAGAAGCAGCAGCATTAAACTGGAAGGAACATGCACCATTATATTTCTCTATACTCAAGGCCAAGGACTCCCTTTTCATCATTTTGGGTAATAAGTTAGAGATAATGATCGAGGTGTGCCGAGGTTCAGCAGGTTTATTGAACTGAACCTTATTTGCTGCGTTTGAGCAGGTGACCCAGATGAGTTCATTGGCAGATGTTACAGGAAATGGCCGACGACTCTATCTTACCGATGACAGGATTTACCCCCTTGTCTCACTAACCACTGCTGAAATTAGTGTAAAGGAGAGTGAGATGTGACATCTCTTACAGCCAGAACCCAGCATTCATCGCTCTGCGCTCTGTGGAGGTACAGATAACCACACTGAGCCACGGGCCCGGCACATCGGAAATGCGTCAGCACACAGAGCCTTTGAGAACGGTCCGTGCTCAAATTCTGCTCATTCACAGACGTGCATTAATTGGTCAGCTGGTGTCCAATTGCATTTCTGGAAGCATAAGTACCAAATAAATTGCTGTAGGTTTACAGCTTATGCAACAGCCAAAAGAAAATGCCAGAAACTTCCTCAAAGTCTCACATTCATAAAATCTGGTCTTTCAATCAATCTAGTCAAAACTTCATTCCTCTGAAAAACAGATCAAATTTAGAAGCCTGTCCATTCTCAGCATTTAATTCTGTATTTTTTTCTTTGTTCTCAGCTGCTTTTCAGCTTTTGTGACATCCCGTAGGATGGTGTTGGGTTGGGTACTGAGGATCCATCTGCCGCATAGTGAAATAAAGAACAGGAGTAGGGAGAGACTGTGAACCATCTCATCTAATACCAGAGTTGTGGAGCTTCAAAATATCAGTGGAAAGTTTAGATCAGACAAAGGGAGATGTTTTATGCAACATAGATGAGTTATGGGAAGCTTTTATGCAGGGTGGTGAGAGTGCTGAAGCTCTTGTGAATTCAAGAAGCAACTGAACAAATTAGTGGAAATCAGTTCCATCAAAGAGCTTGACAAGCACAGCCTCCATTGCTGTCTGGGGTCCCCTGCACAGCTGGCTTCTAGAAGCTGGGAGAGCATCAGGGAGGGATCCTGTCACGCCTGATCCATTCTAATCAGGTTCCCTCAGGGTCTGGTGTTGCCCACCTTTGGATTCAGGATATTGGCTGGATGATGCTTTGGTCTGATTGTGCTCCAGCATTTGGAAGGCGGAAAATGCGCTTCTGTCACATGAAGCGTCGTCAGCATTCATCTCCCCAGCAACCCAGCCAGGAGCTCGCAGGAAGGGCAGGTAACTTCAGGGAACGTTAAAAACAATGACATGACAAAGACATAAAGACACAGCAAAACATGCGTCAAAGAAAGCCTGAAGTGTTTTCTCTAGGGAAGAAGATGGCCTTGCTAACCAGAGTGTTCCAGGCTTATGTGAACCCTTGGTCTAAGGACAAGGACCTTGTTCTACACAGACCAATGTAAAGCTGTCCTAGAATGCTGACAGCAAATGAGATGAGCTCTGTACCTGCGAGTCCTCTGAACATGATAGCTGTGTTATCAGTCCCCTGGCTTGGGGCCAACTTCATTCTCTGTGGTGCTTCGCTGAGGTGCCAATAGGTTCAAGCAGTAAAGGTGCCCCATGAGAGGCCAATTCATTCTTCAAGGGAGGAAGGATGTTTTAATCACATGGTGTGGGCTGATCACCTGGTTAAACTGTTCATCCATTTGCTAAGCTCCTGTTTGTTTGGATGTTGTGGCCAACCCCTATTAGTCAACCAGGGAAAGGCAAGCTCTGGCTTTTGGGGTTTCCTCCAGCTGTATCTGAAGCAGCTGTTCCAAGTTGGAAGTGCAGATGATGGGTATGCAAAGACCAGATCAGATCCTGATAGGTGTCAGAATTGTTTCTGTGCTCATTACAGTTTTGGGAACCCTCGACAGGGAAAAGCTGCTGGGACTTCTGGACTCAGTGAACTGGAATGGATGAGGCAAGTACACAAACAGCAGTTTGGCCAACCAGCCATGTTAGTGTTTCCATTGGTGCCGTCTGTCCTTGGAGAAGAGTCGCTTCTCTCCCAATTGGGTCTCCACATGTTCTGTTCCTCTGGCTTTTTTTTTTCTTTTAATCAAGCTCAGACCTCTTGTTTTCCCCAGAAGCTTTATTCAGTGTCTCGGTTTTCTCCTCCTCAGTATCCCTGGTGAATTCTGAATTACAAAATCCATGGCCATAAATTGACCCATCGTTAATAGAACAATAAAATGACAATGAGGAGCCACTCCCAGATCCCTTTCAGTCTTTGGTGTGGTCTGTCTTAAGCCCATACCCACTCTGGTGAGGGGTGCAGGGTTGTGTGGGACAGTACTTAACGGTGACTCCATGGATCCAGTGGTGAGGTCATGGTCCCCTCTTCACAGAAATCGAATCTGGAAATTGTCTTGCTAACACGTTTAATCCATTTCCTTGCCATTGTCTGAGTCTTTCCTCAGTACATTTGTTGGTGGTGTGCCCAGTCTCTTATAAAATACCCACGCAAAGCTGCTTCCCCTGTTTCCCTGAGGAATAATTCCTTGTAGAGATTCTCACTCTTCAAGACACTTTTTCCCAGACACTCAGCTTACCTTTTGCTCCTGCTTTGTCTCCTTGCTGCCAGCCCTGCCTGCTGGTGTGGTCCTTGCTTTGACGTGTCTCTTCGACTCCCGAGGCGTGCACCTTCCCAACTAGGTCTTCTTGGGCCTTGACTGGGCTCCAGTCCTCCCCCAACTTTGACTCCTAGTCTTGTGCTCAGGGGTTCCCCGATCCTGGTAGTGTTGGTTCAGGCAGTATTTTCCTGGTGAGATGCCAAGATTTCAGGGAAAATGGGACCTTCAGGAGCCCCATTGAGATCTGCTTTGCAAACACTTGGGCATGTGCAGACCAGAGTGCACGTTTCCACCAAACCTGTGTCTGTGTTGTCATCCCATGATCTTTGGAAACCCCTGAATGCCTCTACACACTGGAATGTCCTTGGTTATCCCTTTAGCGAAGAACACTTTCCAGCAGTGGATTTCGTTTACTTTTTTCCTAAGACTTCCTTTACTTCTAATTCATGAGCAGGAGGCTGCGCAGGGTTTCTCTCTTTCTGTGGACTTTGGCCAAAACTTTGGAATGAGGATAATCTGCATAGTTTTGAACATATTGACCAGTTGTTCAGAATAGTGTTAAGAAAGATCATAGAATCATAGAACTACCTGAGTTAGAAGGCACGCAAAAGGATCATCGAGTCCAGCTCCTATCCTTATACAGGACACTCCCAACACTCACAAATGGGGTCAAAAAGGAGAATCTTTCCAGGGGAATCTAAATAAACATTAACTGCCAGGTTTTGTGTGATGATGAGGTGTGTTTTACCTGAATTGTGCAGTTTTATTAAAAATCAAAGTTAGTCCTGTCAGTCAGTCTGGTAAGGTTTATTTTTCATGAACCTGTTTGTAGTTTTAGACTTACCACTTTAAAAATAATCTTTGATTTATTGAAACCAATTGCAAGCCATAAAGAATTAACCTGTTGATGTGATTTCTTTTGTTCTCAGCATCCAATTTCTAATGTAAATCTCTTGTTAATACCAGGAGGATTTGTGAAAGTGTTATGTCACAAACCCAGTATTTGAGTGTTTCAGGACGGAAATATAAAGTATTAGTTTTGAAGCTCAGCTCTGTGCTGCACCCAGTAGATGACTGGGGAAAAGAGAGGATGTGAATCTTTAACTCATTCATTTGTGTGTCTACATTAGAGTGTTTTTTGTCCACAAGTTCCACAGAACAGCCAGCAAGTGTTACCGAGATAAAATATCCACCTTTTTTTTCTTAGTGTATGTGTTAAAATAATACTGCGTTCAGCAAGAGGAATGGTGTTCTCTGTGCTTCAAGACATGGTGCTGTGTTAAGCTGCCTGCAGTTCTCTCACTTTGCTGACAAAGTAGTGAAATATTTTTTCCCTTTCAGTTTGTCTTACTTTTACTGGAATATTTTATTTCTGCTTTATAATGTAATGTTTTTTAAGACGTTCTAATGGTTGGCTGAGGTGATCAGTGGACGCTGGGGACCTGGGGTTGTTTAGCCTAGAGAAGAGGAGGTTGACGGGAGACCTCATCACGGTCTACAACTGCCTAAAAGGAGGTTGTGATGAAGTGGTTGATGATCTCTTCTCCCAAGTGACAGGTGATATGATGAGAGGAAATGGCCTCAAGTTGCACCAGGGAAGGGTCAGATTAGACACCAGGAAAAATTTCTTCACTGAAAGGGCTCTCAGGCACTGGCAGAGGCTGCCCAGGTAGGTGATGGAGTCCCCATCCCTGGAGGTGTGCAGAAAGTGGATAGAGGAAGTGCTCCGGGATCTGGTTTAGTAGTGAACAGGTACAGTTGGATTCAATGACCTCAAAGGTCTTTTCCAACCAAGCAATTCTGTGATTCTATTGTTCTAAATTTGCTGCTCTATGGAGCTAAAACTTTGCTCCTGTCAAAGGTCTTGAAAGAACCATAGGGAAGCCACAAGCTGTGCCAGGGGAGGTTTAGATTGGATGTTAGGAACAATTTCTTTGCTGAAAGAGTGATGAGGCCCTGGCCCAGGTTGCCCAGAGAAGTGGCGGCTGCTCCATCCCTGGAGGTGTTCAAGACCAGGATTTGATGGGGCTTTGAGCCCCCTGATCCAGGGGGAGGTGTCCCTGCCCATGGCAGGGGAGTGGAACTGGGTGGGCTTTAAGGTCCCTTCCAACCCAAACCATTCCATGGTTCTGTGATGGGGACACTCACTGTGTGAGAGCTTCTGTTGAGCAGTTGCTCTCTGCAAGGGAAGGGGAGCACAGGGATGTGTGGTTGCAATGGAGTGAGTTAACCCCATTCTCTCTCCAGGGAATCACCTTGCTTGGGTTTGTCTAGAGGAAAGGTGCCTGTGGCTCATTCTCACTAGGTTTGTACTCATATGAGAGCTAACCTGGGTTCGCTCGGTGAAAATACATCTTTTTTTGGAAGGGAACACAAAGCTTGTGTCATGTAAGAGACTTTGAAGTTTCCAATTTGAAAAGAGTGATGCAACCATCCTCAGTATGCCTGTGCCAGGCTTTCAAAAGCTCAGCAGCCAGCAAGTACCATTGAGACAATGGGAACTGGCACCAAGCGCTTTAGAAGATCTGGCTCTAGCAGTGTTCCTCGGCACTCAGTGCCCTCAGCACACCAGACCAAGGAAGGCAAATAACCTGAGATCCCATTTCCCATCTCCAGAATGGGAGCAGGATTATTCCCAAGTTAATGAGTTAAGCAGATACGAGTTTCAGTGGGACAACCATTATAATATTACTTAAAAACAGTGAACTAATGAACCATGATGAATGTGATTGGTTGTCATCCAATTAACTCTACTGCTGATGGCCTTAAGAGCTTGACTTGTGGCTCTGACTGGCAGCTGAGTCTGTAAATAGAGTAGTTTTAAGTAGACTAAGCTATTACTGCTCTTCAGTGATACTGTGTTTGCTGTGGCTGTACATGGACAGCATTGTACATGGGAGCACTGGTACCATCCATGGGAGTCATGGATGCTGGTGGGGTGCAACTTTGCAGAACAGGGATCTTTGCTCTTGTTCAAGGTCACGGGCATCTCCCGCAGGAATTACATTTTGTGTTGTGAAGGGCAGGGAACTTGGCTTCATTTTGGCTGTAAGGGCAGGGAGGGAATTAAGAGGATGGAAGCTCTCCAGTCAGGGTGCTCCTGAAAATCATAGAATTGTGGAATGGTTTGGGTTGGAAGGGACCTCAAAGCCCATCCAATTGCATCACCCTCCTGTGAGCAGAGACACCTTCTGCTGGATCAGGGTGCTCAAAGTCCCATCCAACCTGGCCCTGAACATCTCCAGGGATGGAGGATTGTTCGTTTCTGACTGTGGTGTCTCTCCAGTAGCTGTCACATCACCACCACAACAGATGACGTGCAAAACAGAAAATGGGTTTTACCTTTCACGTATCCCCTCTTTCTTAAAACAGTTGCATCAGCTGCTGGAAGAAGTTGTGTTGCTCTGCTGGAAGGAGTTGTGTTGAAACTTGGTAAATACTTTCAACCCATTTTAAAACCCTTCATTCAATGGCAAGATCGTACCATTTACTGCACAACTGGGACAATTTCCAGTCCTACACATAGAACACATTCCATTTATTAGATACTTGTTCTGTCAGACAAGGGAGGGTTGAGATGTTCACAGCAGGATGGTTCCAAGCTGGAACTTGAGGAGATGCTCCAAGATTCACGTGGAGATTGTGTGAGTGCCTACCAATAACCAGTAATGAATAACCAGCAATGAATAACCAGTATGATTTTGAGTTAACTTTAGATGAAGTTGTGAGGATGAGATGTCAATAACACTGTAAAGCTCCTGTATTGGTCCTCAGCATGGTGTTGTAGGTGCTTTGCCAGGGACATTGGTTTGTAGTCGCTGGGTGCAGGGATAATCCAATGTTGGCGTTTCTGCGAGATTCTCCCCAAGCCTGGAAGCAGTTGTTGATAACAGTCCTGGGGTAAAGTCTCTAAAGAAAAATAAAAAATCAGTTGCCTGCGGCATTCCTAGAGGCTGGAAAAGTGAGCCGGTACAGTTTTTAGTAACAGTCTGTGAGCCGGATCCAGAAAAGTCCATTCTTGGCTGAGACATCCATGTTAACCAAAGGCTTTCAAAGAACGCTCTGGGAAGTCATTTCAGGACACGTGGAAGTTGCAGCCTGGAAGGGGTCTGCGCGTGGTTTTAGCAGGGGCAGGAATCCCGGTCTCTCTGAGCTCCTGCGGAAGGGAACATCGTGTTCTCTTTAGAAGGCGCCCGCTTACGGCGCAGCTGCTCCGCACACTGCCTGCTCTGGCCGTGCTCTGCAGCTGGAAAGAGAGGGGGCTTCTTTGCTTCTCTTTTTTAATAAAGCTGTGGTCCAAACTCGATCCCACGGGCGTTTGTGCAGTGCTGTAGCTGCACTCGGTGAACAGGGGCTGCACAAAACCAGCACCGCACCTGGAAAGCAGCGGAGCAGCTTTGGAATGACGGTGCTTGGCCTAAACATGCCTCCTTCTCCCCACCAGGGCAGGGGTTCTTGATGAGTGAGCACCCTCGCTTGGTATGAGAAACATGCTGGGTGAGGTCTTGTCCTGGCAGAGGGTGGGGGGCAGATTCCTCCTTTGCCCTCTTCCAGGCGTGGCAGCGGCTGCAGTTACTGCCCAGCATTCTGCTCCCTTGGAGTGTTTCCTCCTCCATTTGGATAAAGCAGAGTCTAAACTTGGGAGGAGAATGTGTGAGCATGCACGCCCGTGATAGGTTCTTGAGGAGCAGGGAGGCAACCTGGAAGCTCAACTGCATCAGAATGATTCCTTGGAAATTCTTCTGTAATATGCTTTACAAAATTATTTTGAGCTTTGAAACACAGAATCTGTCTCTAATTTATGACAACAAGGCTGGCTGGTTAAATTCAGGAGTGTTTAGTTTGGCACTATAACTTTTCACTTCATAATTGACCATTTCCTCCTCTTAATTGCTGTTCCAATACTTTTGACATTTGGATTTCTGTATCACCTTTGCTTAAAGCTTTTATGTTCTTCACTTTGCCTACTCTGAGCATCTGTCCATGCCAAGGACCCCGTGTGATCTGCTGAAACACCATCCTATTGACCAATGGTTTGGTAACCTGCCTTCTTCTTGAAACAGAGCTCAAATACTGTACAGAGATGCATTTATTTACCTTTGGGTGTTTGTGTAAGTGAGTGGGATTGAATGATCATTTATAACTCCAGTGAATGCAGGATGCAGGAACATTCTTTTGATACACCATGCCTGTTTTCCAGGGCTCTTCCCTGCCCCAGTTATTGTTACAGACACACCACTGCTTTGCTGTTCTTCACCAGAAGAATAACTGTCGTATTTGTGTGACTTTTCTATTCATTTATAAAGATGAAAAGTGAAAGCTGATTTTGTGCTGGTTTCCAGACTGATCAAGGCAATAAAATAGCCCCATTGTGTTGCAGCAGAGACACTTGAATTTGGAATTGGAAATACAGCTACTGAATGCTACTTTAAGTGTTTAGGATTTTAAATTTGAAATTATGCAGGAGCACGTATAATGCTGGCCCTGCACAGCAGGGAAACGGGACAGCTCATGCTTTTGATGAGGCTTTGAACACCCCAGTCCAGTGGAAGGTGTCCCAGCCAACGGCAGTGTGGTTGGAACTGGGTGATCTTTTAAGTTCATAGATTCATAGAATCATAGAATGACCTCAGTTGGAAGGGACCCACAAGGATCACAGAGTCCAACTCCTGTCTCTGCACAGAACAGGCCCAACATTCACATGGTGGGACTGAGGGCATTGGACAAATGCTTCTGGAATATTGTCAGGCTTGGAGCTGTAACTGCTTCCCTGGGGAGCTGTTCCAGAGCTCCACCACCTTCTGGGGGAAGAATCTTTTCCCAATGTCCAACCTGACCCTCCCCTGGCACATCTTCCTGCCATTCCCTCAAGTCTTGTCATTGGTCACCAGAGAGAAGAGCTCAGTCCCCCTCCTCCTCCTCCCCTTGTGAGGAAGCAGTGAACTGCTATGAGGTCCCCCCTCAGTCTCCTCTTCTTCAGGCTGAACAGAGCAAGTGACTTCAGCCTCTCCTCATAAGATTTCTCCTCCAGACCCTTCACCAGCTTTGTGGCCTCCTCTGGACACTCTCCAGTAGTTTGATGTCCTTTTTATACTGTGGCACCCAAAACTGCCCCAGTGCTTGAGGTGGGACCTCACCAGTGCAAAGCAGAGCAGGACTTTGAGGTCCCTTCCAACACAAACCATTCCATGATTCAGTGTCTATGCTGTCTTCTCTTCTAGACGAGTGTTCTCTTCTGCTCTGTTCTTCTCCAATTCCCTAATACAGCTCAATGCTTTTGTACCATTTGTTGTTGTCCTCACAAGTGCAACTGACTGAGGATTAGCACCACAACAGTGCTGTCAGGCAAGTCCTGTGATGTGTACTTAGAGCAAGCTTATTGCCAAGGATTTTCCAACCTTCTCCTGCATGAAAAAAAAATAAGAAGTTAGAGCAAACAGTTACATCTGTAGTCCATTCTAAATCTGGTCAAACTTGCATTCATCAGAATTTGAGAGTGTAGAGGATGTGGAAAGAAGGGTATTGTCCACCCAACCATCTGGAGGAGAATATAAAAGGTCTCTGGAGATGTTGCATTGTGCAATAGCTGAAGCTCATGACATACCTCCAAGAGCTTGAGATAGAAAACATGTGGAGGGTGAAAGGCAAAATGCAAACAGTAAGCATGAAAGAAATAATAAAGCTGGCCTGGGTGCAGCGTGATGTTCTGAGAGAGAGGTCCAGACAGAGAGGATTGCATTACTCAAACAGGAAACAGGAGGAATGTTTCTCCAGTGCCTATCTTTACAAATCCTGGAAGCTGAGCATTATCAGCTAATTATTAGGCTGGTCTGATAATGAGGAAATATTTGTCCTCTAGCTGCAGTGTTGACATTCCTAGGCCCATCAGTAAGACCCAGCAATGATGTGCAGTTTGTGTTCCCTCAGCAGCTTTACTGCACAGGTAACCAGTGTGAGCTCCTGACCACTCTCCTCTTTGACCTGAGAGGACCACATCTGCATCATTGGCTTGGTCTCACTTGACACCTGCAAGAAGCAACCGGTGCTTCAGCCTCAAGAAAAGGAATCGTTGTCCACCAATTGGACTGATGGATCTCATCATCAGAGCCAGATGTGTCATTAGGAAGTCAACAAAGACAGGAATGGTAGATGCCCAAATGATGAAGTTGTACCTTCAGAAGTACAGAAAGTTGTACCCATGACTGGAGCTTCTGATTGGTGTTTTTCCAAAGGTTTCTTAGTTATAACAGCTTTCTGTTGAACAGAAACTCAGGTGAAAACAGAAATGCTAGTCTTTGGCTCCAAAGCAGTTTTTGATAGCAGCATTCTTCATCCAGTAAGAAAACCGTTCAGTGTTGCTCTGAGTTCCATGGGTTTCTGTGCAATGGTAATGGATGAGTGATGCACCAACAGGTCAGTACTGCAGTGGTTCTCAAGTGAGTGCTATATGGACATTGCTATATGTTGATGCCTTTGTGGTATATCCAGCATGAAACTCACGTTCCACCTACTCGTACTGTGTCAGCCTTTCCCCTGTTCTGCCCCCTTGCTTGACCTTAGGCGATGCTGCAGTAGAAGTTTCACACAGAGGGCTTCAGGCCCTTTGCTCCTCTTGCAGGCAGAGTTGGATGGGAGCTGATGTGCAGGAGACCTCTGGTATCCACCAGCCCTTGCTGAAGGCAGTGGATGGAAGAGAAGTCTGTGCTGGGGTGGAGGGTCTTCCAACCCCGGAAAAGTGGAGAGATTGTAGTCCTGTCCTGCAGTGTGGGATGGAGTCCTTGGAGAAGGGACCTGTTTCTCCTACCCAGAGAGATTTGCTATGGAGTGTTAATGGTTAATGCTTGTTCCCATCTCTTAGAACTTAGTGTCCTGCCCAACAAGGTTTGATGGTGTCATAATAAGATGTGGTGGTTTAAATGGACCTGCCTGGGACTGCTGTGTGCTGGTCGGGAGCCGAGGGCTCTGGTGTTCCTCCTCCCGCGCCAGCGAGCGATGGTGCAGGGTCCTGCAAAGAGCTGAACCCGTCCTTACCCACAGAGCCAACTGCTGGAGTGCTGCCTGCACTGATCCTTCCTGGGCTCCTGCTCCAGCAGGGCGCTCCGCAGCCAATGCCCTGGCCACCTATCCTCAGCCATGCTTCCTCCACTGAGAGAGTGACAGGGCTGTGGCTGAAGAGCATTATCTAACGTTTCTGATACGGTGAGGGGGATGTGCTGTGAAGTGTGAATATTTAACTGATTAAACCTGCTTCTGTCCGGAAAATCTGAGCTGTTTCTGTTGACATTTTTGAAGAAGTCTGCTTGCTTGTGAAGACAGTGAAGTTAACAGTGGTTCCTGGCAGTGATTATATCTTTCTCTAGGTCTCGGACATGGTCCCACTGGCTCTTTATAGGTGCTGCAACCCTTTCCTCTATCAGAGTAATGCAATCCATGTACTCCCACTCATGAGCACAGGCCCCATCAGCCATGGGGCTCCCTCTTCTTGCTCGTACGTCTCTATAGTGGGCAGGGGTCACTGGGCAATGGTTAATGCATTTGGCAAGGGGGCTGTGACTGTATGAAGGGATGTCTCTTCAGGACTGACTTTAGATTATTGGTATGAAAAGCCATCAATTTCAAGCAGAAGCCCTATCCGTGCCCTGTTCCCACTTGGGTTCTGGAACTGATGGTGCCAAGGGTCATAGTGACACCAGCAAAGTTTTGTTTGCATCCACCATCTCCAGCAGGAGAACACTGATGAGGAAGACCATTCTTATTCCTTATTCTGTCCAAGTTGTGGCTCACCACTGCAGCTCAAGGGAACAGCAGGAAGAGACCTTTGTTACAGGGTGAGTGACAACCTGACTCAGAAAACCTTCTTGTTCTCTGCTGATTGGATTTCTGTGTGACATGCAGTGAGCCTTGTGGAAGCCACAAGGAGGAATTACCCTACACCTGTGGTTTAGATCTGTCCTGGAGTGAGGAAGAGGACGTGTCTGCCTCAGTCTCCCCTTTCCGATCAGCTGCCCCTCCAGCAGGCTTCCCCATGGCAAGACAACACGTGGTTGTGCTGCTCCTCACGGGGCATCTCCATGTTGGAGCCGTGCATAGTGCAAGGGCAGGTGGGGTCTCATATTTGGACAAGTATTTTAAACAAAAAGAGCAATGAGCTAAAGAGACAATGTGTATCATGCCTTGGCACTTCTTAGTGACCTGAAATCACTTTCAGAGAGTGACTGCCTTGTACAGCATCCATTGAACAGATCTGGTGTGCAGAGGGCAAATACTGACAGTCTGGGTTTTGGCACAGTGGTGTTCCCATATGGGAATTCCTTCCTAACAGCTGGATGAAAATTCCTCCTAAGTTTTCCCTGAAGCTCCTTGCTCACATCCCCTTCTCAGAGGAGAGCAGGTGCGTTACTTCTGTTAGAGGAGGAGTCACCTTCAGTCGAATGTGGTGGGTCTGGAAGAAGGGGAGAGGTGTAGAAAGCAGCTGGTGCTGTGTGTCAGGATAGAAGTTTCTCGTGTCTTGTAGCCACACGTTGGACACAGCCAAGCATTCTTATTTTATCAGGTAGTTACTGTTGTTTCTGGCGAAACAGGGTTGATGAAACGCGCAGCTTGGCTTCTTGTGCTGAGGGAGCCCTTCCGAGGAAGCCGGGACTCCTGCACCATAAGTGAGTGATTAGTACCAGATTGCAGGAACTCATAAAATGATTTGGAGTTGGTTGGAGAAGCAAGAAATAAAGCAAGAAACTGGAATGAATTGCAGATGTGCCTTGTAGATTTTAAACTGGGAATCCTAAACCCACTTGCCTGAGTTGAACCACATTAAGGGCTTGAGAAACACCAGGTCCATGGGAATCCTGTGCTGCTTGGCATTGTGTGCACAAGCCTCTGTGTTGCAGGCTAGACACCACATTTTCAGCTGGAGACTGTTTGGGTTCCAAGCAGATTTTTTTCATTTTGTTTTAAGCTAAATTAAAAAAAAAAATGCAGCCAGCAGCCAGGAGAATGCTTGGCTTTTGTTTCTGTACCAGCTGTTTCTGTTCTCGGAAACTCGTTTTAGCTCCTGGTGTGTTTCTTCAATTTGTAGCTTGTGAATCGCAGGAGCAGATGATGCTGCTGAGAGCACCCTGTGTCCAGAGCCGTGGGAGAACCAAGCGGCTCTGTGTTAGCGAGGGCAGGGAGCAATTTGTCATCAGTTCCTAGAAAGAAGGGGGGTTTGGGTGGAGGTCGCTAGGCAGGATCTTGTGACGGAGAAGTTGGCTGCTTTCAAGGAATCTGGCTTTGGAGAAGGCTTTAATGAGCTCCTTCCGTACCTTGAGCGGAGCAGTGGGCAATGCTGCTCTGGGGCCAGTCGCCTCAAAGCACACAGAGCAAAGGCTGCTAGAGGTCAATTCCTGAAAGTCTTGTTTTCGCCACCGCTTTCTCCTTCTAGTTTGGGAAAGCTGCTCAGCTCCACCAGCCCTGGGTTCTGGCTGGAGGCCGTGCTCCTTGCTTTGAGCCCGGTCCCATGGCGTGCAGCCCTGGCCTGTCCACGCTCGCTCCCTGGGCGGTCTCCGGCCACCCCACCAACCTCCTTCCTCCTCCTCCAGCCGGGGTCCTCCAGAGTGTCAGCATTTCCTTTGATCTCCTGCTGCTCAGCCTTGGCAAAGTGACCGCATCCCTAGAGTTGGGGCCAACATCTCGCCTCCTCGCCGCTGTAAACCCCCAAGTCTGGTTGCGTATTTGTTGAGATGCTTCTTATCTGAGCCATTGTTTCACCTTTCCTGCTTGTTCCCTTAACAACGGCTTTTGATCCGGCTCCATAGCGACCAGCCCGTCCTCCACCCACGCCCGCAGGCATGCGGCATCGGCAGGGAAAACAATGCCGTTATCTCCTGGTTATTGCTGATGGCGTCAATATTATTCTTCATTTGTCTGGTGTAAGAATGAGAAGGAAAAAGACTGTTGGCCCTCTGATGGTGTGAATGCCTGGCCTGTCAGCCGGAGTCCCTTCTGAATCCATTTACTTTCCAGTTTCTCCTCTTTGATCTCAGCCCTGTACGTTTTCTCTGTAACTTTGGTTTGTTGAAGTGTGTAGTGTTCCAGTATGTGCTTAGTTTTGAGACCAGTGAGAGAGCTTCTGTGCACGGGCTTGTTCCCAGATGTGTTTCTGTCCCAGGACTGGTGTGTACATGAGCAGCTGGGCGTTGTGGCTTCATTTGAGCAAAGGATCAAGCTGAGTTTTCAATCTGAAGAATCATTTTTTTAAAGACATTATTACTTCTGCACAATTAATTTATAGCGTGGTACGATAAAATCATTATTTAGATTTCAAATGCAAGTAGCCTAAAATGAGGCAGTGCTGGAGTAAGGCTGCCTGCAGACCACCACCCTACCACAACGTGGGTGTGAATTACAGCAGTCTTTAATTATGTGACCACATACCAACTGTTTTTTTCCAAAGAAAGGCTGCCGTTCGCAGCGTTGAGGATGGATGGGCTCTGGAGAGAGAGCGCTTGTCTGTCAAAGGTCTGCTCTGACTAGAGGGTGCAGTGGGACCCGAGCAGGGTGTTGCAGGAGAAAAGGAAGCATTGGATTCCTACAGAAACCTGGCTTCTGTTCTCGTTTCCCCCTTAGAGGTCCCATACAAAGGTGGCCGCATTGAAGCTCAGCATGCTCAGAGCAACAGCTCAGAGTTGTTGTTATCTCTGAAAGGGTTCTCAGGCCCTGACAGAGGCTGCCCAGAGAAGTGGTTGAGTCATCATCCCTGGAGGTGTTTAAAAGACAGGAGGATCAGTTTCTCAGGGATCTGGTTTAATAGTGGACAGATATGGTTGGAGAGCAGGCCTGGAGAAGGAAAGCCGTGATGAGGAAATCCTCTTTCAGGAGGAGGGAGCCAGATCAGTAGTTTGTAACCTGTGGAACATGATCAGTAGACAGAGAAGAAGTTTAAATGGCACAAAATCCCTTTTTCTGCTGTCTTACCTAGAATTTGCTTCTCTGCCTGAAACCTTTCATCATGTTTCCCACCATCCTGTCTGGGATAGTTTAATAAAAGATACTGAATGACATTCTTAGAGCAACATAACTATAGCAACATTACTTGTGTGGTCAAGCTGGTTGCTTTAAACAAATAAATGCCACGTTCCTGATATCCCAAGGTGTGTGCCTTGTCGCCTCCCTCAGTGCTTCAGTTCCCACCAGAAAACCAGGCAACACTACCTGGTACCCTTGTTCTCTTGTCTCATGGCTGCTGCTCTCAGCACTGTGTGTTTCAGTGCATCACCCTCTGTTTTGAAGGCGGTGATGCTGGGGAAGGAGGTGTTCTGCAGGGTTGTGGTTGTTCTTCATCTCATTTTGTTCCTCGCAGAAAACCATGAATGAACACACTGGCTGTATGTTCCAGATAAATTGTCCTACTTCATGGTTTTCTTATCCTAATGATGTTCCCAATACCACTCCCATTCCTGTATGTTCAGGAGCAGGAGCACTGACAGCTCAGGGTGCTGAGCAGGCAGTGTTGGTGGGGCAAGCCATGGGCTGGCTGTTGGCCAAGCTAGATGTGTACAGCCTGGAGGTTCCTCTTCTGTGTGGACTGGGAGGTAGAAGAGGTTTGGAGCAGCTCTCTTTGTCTAACCATCTCTTTAATCAAAGGGGTGCTTTACATCAGGATGTTTTCATCCTGTGTTCCTGTGAGAGCCAGTGCTGGTTTTGGAGATGGGAAGATGCTGAGTGCTGGTGCTGGTTGTCTCATTCGGGGGTTGACAGTTGGTTTGAGTGCTTCTGTCTCACCTCTGATATTGCCTCTGAAATTCCAGTCACAATAGCCCTGTCATTACCCTGCCATGGATAATTTTGGCTTTTATTGCACTGTGTTTTATGTCATGTTTTTTTCCATTGATTTAAATTCAGTATTTTTATAAGACCATAAAACGCCAGACCCGACAAATGTGAGCTCTGAAGGGAATTGCATGTGTTCAGAATCCCTGGCAATGCGTTTAGTTGGGTTGGTTCTAAATTTCCATCATCTCCTGTGCCAGCTTACCACAGGTGGGCTGCATTTGAGGCATCCTGCACCTCCTCTCAGCTTTGTAAATGCCACAGTCAAGAAAGCAAAGTATTTTTTCAGGGATAATGTACTTTTTTAAAACAAGATTCAATAGGATGGCTTGTTTAAGCCTTTTGAAACTATTGCAAAACCTCTGTTAGCTGTTGCAAAAACTGTGATTTCTTCATTTGTATTAATTTTTTAAATGTTTTGGATTTGGAGATGGATAATTGCTTATGAGAACATGTATAATTCCAAAATTCTGCAGCACAGTAGCTCTCCAGCAGGTCTGTTGCACTCTGTCTTCCTTTATCCCACAAAATTGCTTTGCTCTGTAGTAAATCCCAGAGCCAAAAGGAGGGAGATTTTGTTTTTTTGATGAATATCAGCTTGTTGTAGTCTTCTAATTTCATGTTCTTTCTGTCCAAATCATATTCTTACTTGGGCAGTTTGGGAAAAACTGAGGAGCATTTTACTGTAAATTTTTGTCTTACCGAGCCTGATGATTGTTTTGATGATCCATTGTTGTTGTTTATGATCTTCCACTAGAATGGTACTGGGTGAGTTTAGAAAGATTCCTGCTTTTGTATGAAGAGGTTGGGATTGTATGGGAATGTTTGTTCAGTTGGGTATCTTTCTGGTGCTTTCTTTGTGGGACCTTCATCCATGGCTGAACATGGCAGGATCCCTTCTTGAACTGGTATCACCTCCAGAAGGATGACAGCATTCTAGGCTTAATGGATTGAATTCTCTGTTCACCTGAAACCTCCAGGTGATCCTTGTCACAGGGGAGAAATGCACAAAGGACACAGAGGTGATGGTAGTGCCCAGCGTTAGCATGTTGGAAAAGAAAGGAGAGGTTGGAGGGGGGCGTCTGGGCAAACCTAAACACCAGAGAAGCCACACTCTGCAGTCCCAGTCTTTTAAAGGGAATGGCAAGGAAGATGTGCCAGGGGAGGGTTGGGTTGGACATTAGGGAAATGTTCTTCCCCCAGAGGGAGCTCTGGAACATCTCCCCAGGGAAGCAGTCACAGCCTGGCAATATTCCAGAAGCATTTGGCCGATGCCCTCAGCCCCATGGTGTGAATGTTGGGGGTGTCCTGTGCAGGGACAGGAGTTGGACTCAATGATCCTTGTGGATCCCTTCCAACTCAGGTCATTCCATGATTCTGTGATTCTAAATCTGGATTTTGCAGTGCAGCCATGAGGCAATAATGGAATGGGCTTTAATAGATAAAGCATTAAAATTGCCTCTCTGCCATTTATAGTTGGTGCATTCTTGTTTTGTTTCTTGAGGAGTTAAATTCCTGCGGGCTGGAGTCAGGATTTTGGTGTAATGCTAGAAAGTAAAGGCTGCCAGTTTGGAGTCCATGACTTCAGGAATTGGCAGCCCCACCACGTTATCCATAACATACGGAGAGTTCAAGTGTTTTGTGTTTATAGAACTGATTTCCTAATTTAAATGCCTGTTTTAAAGCTCTGGGTTAGTGTTTCGTTTCTCAGTGACTATTGTATTGAGGGGTTGAGTTTCCAATCAGTCTTTCTAGAGGTAACACAGTACATTTGAGAACCCTTCATGATCTGATCTGAGATGAGTAGGAAAGGCTGCAATGACAGCCTTCGTTGTGTACAAATTATGTGTGAGATACACTTGAGATTTGAAAATGTTAAATATATCATAGAATCATTGAATTATTTGGTTTGAAGGGACCTTAAAAACCTGTCCAGTTCCACCCCCCTGCCATGGGCAGGAACACCTCCCACAGGATCCAGGGGCTCCAAGCCCCATACAGCCTGGCCTTGGAACACCTCTAGCCACCACTTCTCTGGGCAACCTGGGCCAGGGCCTCCCCACCGTGATAGCAAAACATTTCTCCCCAAGATCTCATCTCAATCTCCCATTTTTCAACTTAAAACCATTCCCCTTCATCCTATCCCTGCACTCCCTGATCCAGAGCCCCTCTCCAGCTTTCCTGGAGCCCCTTCCAGTACTGGGAGCCTCCTCTAAAGTCTCCCTGCAGCCTTCTCTTCTAACATGGCTGAGTAACAATTCTTCTGGAAAGGTTTATTGATGTGAAACTCAACCATCGTGCACTAGGTCTGTGTATTATTAATAAAACCATTTTCAAAGGGGTCATTTAATCTAACACTGACGTTTAGTGGACTGGACTTCTATCTTTTTCAGTAAGGAGAACTATATAGATGTATATTTTTAATGACCTGTGCACCCTACTTTGTATTTAGTTTCCTAACTGTGACAATCTGTCTTTAAAAAACAGTTGCGAACAGTTTTCTGTTTTACATCCATGTGGGGTTTTTGAGTGATTTGTTTGGTACAGGAAAGCAGCAAAATAACAGGAGGGCTGCCTTTTTTTCAGTAAAGATGTCAGTACAATTTACTTGATGGAAAGTTTGGACCTTTGCTGATCGTGTAGCAGTGACCAGTAAAAAAATTATATATATGTATTTGAACAAAATTGCTTTGATAAAGGCAGTGAAACTGTAACTGACAGAAACCAGGTTTCGGCTTCAGACCGTGCCCGTTTGGGAACAGGTTTATGTTCCAGCTCCATAAAGCGATCACCTCTTGTTTTAATCAGTAGCCTGCTTGTTGAAAATAAACCCAACCTCCTGGGGGGAAAACCAAGTGAATAATGTCCCACTTTTCATTAGAATCTCATTAGGTTTGCAGTTAGGAGGTATAAATCAAAAAGCATAAGGGAAAACAGCAGTTGCCAGAGCCCGGCGCTGGTTCGGTTCCCGCCAGCGGCTGTCTGGCTCCTTGTGCTTTGTGTCGGTCACTGAATCCCGTGGGGTCCAGGGGCTTTGGGCCTGGTCTGCTCGGTGAGGGTAACGTGGGAACCACCTCTGCTGACCTGTGCGCTTGGGGGTGGCTCCTGATTCCCTGGGGTGGGAATAGGTGGGAATTCTGCTCACCAGGGGTTTGCATACCCAGCACATTTGGACAATTTTGACCCCAAAAAGATGCTTTTTAAAAGAATTTCTGCCATGAGTGTGTTTTTTTATTACAAAAGGGCTTAATTGAAACGTTTTGTATTGGCTTTGTTTTGCAACACAACGATTTTAATTTTAGTGAAATACAGACGTTGTGAAACTGCAGAGATCTGAGAGTGGGCATGAAAATAAAGGAAACTTGAAATGTGTTTCCTTCACACACAGGTTTTGCAAGGCCGTGTTAAAGCAGATAGCGGCAAATGCTGAGGGTGATGGTTCATGACATAGGCAGCTCATAAACCTCGCCGAGGGCAGTGTGGGGAGGTGCACTCCTTCCCACAGAGCAGCTTTAGTGCTCCTGGGGGGGGAATCTCCTGCTGTAGTTGAAAGATTGGTTTTATCTCCGAGCTGGCTGCAGTGCTGTGCTCTCTGGGTGAGTCCTCAGGAACATAAACTCTTCTCCATCCTCTCCCACCACAGCAGCTTGCAGAGTCTCTTTCATCTCAGATCAATGGACATTTCTGGTACAGAGGTGCAGATCCTGAAGGAGAGGAGCAGGGTGCAGTCTGGCTCTCTCAGCACAATCTCCTTTGCTGAGTGCAGTAATAAGAGTAAGGCTGAGTAGGGAGCAGATAATGGGGAAGGTAATGGGGAATATGGTGATGCACTCATAGAATCACAGACTGGTTTTGGTGGGATGGGACCTTAAAAGCCCATCCAGTCCAACCCCCCTGCCATAAGCAGGGACACTTCCCACTGGATCAGGGGGCTCCAAGCCCCATCCAACCTGGCCTTCAACACCTCCAAGGATGGGGCAGCCACCACTTCTCTGGGCAACCTGGGCCAGGGCCTCCCCACCCTCACAGCAAAACATTCCTTCCTGAGATCTCATCTCAATTTCCCCTCTTTCAGCTTAAAACCATTCCCCCTCAACCCTATCCCTGCACTCCCTGATCAAGATCCCCTCCCCAGCTTTCTTGGAGCCCCTTTCAGTACTGGGAGGCTGCTCTAAGGTCTCCCCAGAGCCTTCTTTTCTCCAGGCTGAACAACCCCAACTCTCTCAGCCTGTCCTTGGATGGGAGGTGCCCAGCCCTCAGATTATCTCTGTGGCCTCCTCTGGACTCGAAGCAGTTTGAAGTGTTCTCTAACTGAACTGAAGCTGAAGCTATGGCCCACTCCTCCATAGGTCTGATCTCTAAGCCCTTCTCTTGTTCTGACCCAAGACAATGCCTGTTTGCTGCCTGCTGTTTGGTTCTATAAACAGGGACCCGCGCAGGCTGTGTTACCTGGGAAGTCTTGTGTTGTTGAAGCCTTTAGGACAAAGCTGAACTCGTTAGCTTTTTGTGATTGTGTCTACTTAACCATATGGCTTTCATTATAAATACAGCAGCTCAAGAGTGTAGCAGCTCAAGAAGAGGAAAAGGGCTCTGGTTGAACCAAATCCTACGGAAAATCAGTTCAGTGTTAGAGTGAAAGAACGTCCTGCTCACATTGATGTCACACCCAACATGTGTTGTTTTAAATGTGGTGCCTTCTTGCACAGAAAACACAAGTATGCTGAGCCCAAACAGATTTAATAGCTGCGATCGGAGGGCACATGCAAGTCTGTTCAAAATCTGCTGTAATTTGACATGAGCTTTGATTTCCTGCCAGCCTGCAAATGTAGGTCAGGAAAAACAGGTCTGTGTTTCTGTAACAACCGGTTATCGCAGCGGCACAACCTGCAGAGAGTGCTTCTGCTTCTGAAAAGGGTTTGCCTTGGTTTATCAGCCTTTACATTCAGAAAGGCAAACTGGTCTTTCAGTACTTCCAGAAGAGCCTCGATTTTCCAAAAGCTGTGTTTGGAAATCCGAATGCTCTTTCACTTGGAGAGCAGAGGAGACAAAGCGAAACCCTGGCCAGGTTGGAGCGGTTGGCATTTCTGCCCCACGTTGCGACCCCTTCCCTCCACAGCACCCTGGGATGCCATGGCCTCATTAACTTGGCTCCTCCAGGGACAGATTGAAAGCTGCTGTTTTCATGGATATTGTTTAAAATTTGGCTTTGGTGATGAGGTGGGGAGGGAACACCAGGACCGAGAGAAACAAAAAAGGGAGAGAGAGGGAACAGAGCCCGGAGGCCGATCTTGCTGGGTGTTTGGTTACAGAGACAAACAATTTTTGCAGTTTTGCTGGGATAACATCATCTTGGCATTACTGTCTCCCATTTGGAATGCCTTCTTTACACTTGCCCAGTTTAATTAAGATTAAGATTAGAAATTTGTTCAAATTTGAGTGTGGCTCTATGAAGTCTGTCTTGGTGGTATGTTAGAAATAGAGCTCTCTTGCAGTTCTTTTCCCTCTTGTGGTTAGATCAGGTGCAGAAAGAAACAGACTTTGTGTTGTACATGCTGTTTCCTGGGATTTTGTCCTGTCCTGAACGCAGGACATTGCTGTTGTGTCTCCTTTGGAGGACCTTTGAGCCAAGTGATGACTGCTTCAAGGTAGGGTTGAGGGAAGTCAGACAGAGACACGAGTGCCTCTGCGAGTTCCTCGTGGGCGTGCACACTGCTCGTGTAGCTCGCGCTGTTTCTTCATTAGCTCCATGGATCTGTGGTCGTGGGAGGTTGTTCCCTCTCCATCTTGGCCAGGAGCAGTTTTCTAGGCCATCATTGAATCCCTGCCCAAAGTGGGCATCTCAGTGTTTTGTGGAGGAGCTGGGGAGGGGGTTTCTCCTCAAAGCTGGGCAGGAATGGAATGGATTTGACTGGGAGAAGGAGGGACTTGTCCTGCTTGTGCTAAGCCCTTTGTCCTCTGCCATTCTCTGTGTGAAATGGTACTGGGTGGTCAGAGTGTTTAGCAGTCCAGTATTTCTGATGCTACAACCAATGACAGATGAGTCTGTGGAGGGCGATGAGCTTTCTTTTGATGGACACAGGAAGGTTTTCATATATCATTCATCCTTCTCTTTCCACTGTCTCCCCCATTTCATACAGAAACACCCCCTTTCCTCTGTAGTCGAACCAGCAGACACAAATGAATCTCCTAATGTAAACTGAAACCATGGCTGTCACCCCTCACCGTTGGTGAAGCCCTGCGTGGTCTTGACTGGTGCTCTGGAGGAGAGCAGCCTTGTCTCAGCCCTGTCCCCAGTCAAGGATGCCAAGGGACATCCCCTGCTCAAGGATGGACACTGGGAACCGGAGCCAGGGCTGCCCATCCAGCCTGGGAACGACAGGTCTGCAGAACCCACATGTCACAAGTGATTTGATTTGGTGCCGGGCTACTAAATTCAAAATTTCAGTTCTGGATGGTCTGAAATTCTTGTAGGAAAGCACTCTGGATTGGTGCTGGGGTGTAAGCAGGGAAACAGCCACTATCCCAAAGGCAGCTGTGACAGGCAGTGGTGTTTGCCCATGGTTGTCTCTGGGGTCAGGGGCCTGTGCGGCTCTGCTGGGTAGGGGTGACCAGAGCACCTTCACCAATGTCTCTGTCACCCATGCATCAGGGGACAGAGTGGCACGCCTTTGGGTATTACAGCCTGCAGGAACACTGTCCTCCCTTTGCACAGCAAAACAGTTGCCCTCTCTAATTTCTGCTAATTGTGGCGTGTCCACACAATGAGTTCCTCTGCCATGAGCTGCTCCTGTGGGCACCTGGGGCTGGAGATCATCTTGGAGAGTGGCACTTCCTGAGCTTCTAAGGCTGATAATGGCTTTTGCTGTTCTAACTGTGCAGATGTCAGAGCAAGTCTGATGCTGTCTGATCAAAGCCTTAGCATTTTCAGGCCCTTTCTTCCCTGATGCTGAAGTCAAAGGGTACTAGAAATGCTCTCATTGTGGCATCTTCTGCCGTTTGTAGATCAATATAGCTTTATCTATCAATTCTATCCAGGAATCCATTCCTTTTCCCTCCTGATTGTTTGCTCAGCCCTTCCGAGGCCTGGGGACTCTAACGGCATGGTATCCGATTGATGGTTGCTGTGTCTGAGCCGTTATTGTCTTAAGCTTGGCTTCTGATGCTGCGTGCAGCCGCGGAGCGCCGCGAGCCGAGCCGAGTGACAGCTGAGCCGCGGCTTCCCGGCGAGGCGGCAGCGCATCCCCCAGCTGTTTGGAAGAATCGAGGGAGAAAAAAAGGAGAAAGGCAGATTATCCCATTATGTTTACAGGGCATCGGTCACACAAACAATGACTGTCCGCTTTGACAAGAGGATTGTTTAATTAGTTAAGGGTTTGATAAAGAGATGACTGAACACAGAGAGCTCTGAAGGCATCTGCCTTTTAGTACGGCGGGCACGTCCTCCGCGCCAGCGCTGGGCTCTGCCTGTTCCTGGGGAGCGCTGGAGGTCTCCTGAGCTCTGTTCCAACTTTCAGAGCTGGTTGCTTTGAGCATATTCAATTGAGTTTCTGTTATCTGAGAAACAAAATTAGAATGTAGCTGCCTGTGAGCTACTTCTGAGCATTCAGGGGGAGAGGGGCAGTGTAAGTAATGCTTGGAAAGGCACGGCTGTTTGTGTCTGTACTCTGGTATCCTCACTCCTATCTTTATAGCTTTTCCCTTGCTCCTTTTTTTCTTACTTTTAATCCGTGACAAGCGTTGCTAGGTGAAGTTCCCTCCCACAGACTCTGAACTGGACCAGAATGATAATAAAGCAGTGATTAATTATGCATAGGTAAGTGGGTGTGAAGCAGTGGAATTCAGAATGCACATTGCTGTGGTACAGTATTACACTGACTTTGCTTTGCGTCTGAATTTGAGACCATAAAATCCCATTTGAATTACAGAAATAATGAATAGAGAGTGCATATGAGTACTGTATCACAGTGTTGGTGTTCACATCACTTTTGGTCCGTGCGCCCCTCCAAACCAAGGGGTAACCAGAAATAAAATCCCTGTTCAGAACTTTGTGAAGTTCCATCTTAGCCATGGAATGATGCACATGGAGCAGCCAGCTGCACAGTTTTAAATTGGCATCTGCCTTTGTAAACTCACACTGACAAATAATTACACAGAACATGTTCTGTGCAATAAGAAATAATGTTGCAGCAAAACTTTTTTAACAGAAGCACCCTAAAATGGTTCTTTTGCTGTGTCACACTTTAAACTATCACTAGAAGTCATCACTTATTTCTTAGTACCTGGTGTTGGGTTCAACTTTTGAGCTTCCTGGTGCTTTTTTTTTTGGAGGCTTTTCATTCTCCGTAGTGTTTTGTCCCCACAAAAGAAGCACTTCTAATCGATCAGAGCGTGTGTCGTTAGGTGTTTAACCATGGCCAGGGGTGGTATCTATCCAGCATTCTAAACTCCCGGGGGATGATGTGTCGGGATTCCCTGCCAGCGCTGGGATGAACCGCCGCTGCGTCTCCCAGTTGCTGATCTCGCCTGTCCAAGCTTCCTCTTTGTCTGCTGATGGGACAAAGTGGAGAGGCCGTGCCATGCGTCAGCCTCCTTCCTCATCCGGGCAGGGGAAGACAATGCGTTCCACATCCCAGGCGGTGGGGGAAACGGCGACAAAGCTGCGAGCACTGATGTGGGCAGAGGTCAGAAATCCATTGGTCTCCGATACCGGTGTTTATTCTCTCAGTGTTCCTTCCTTAAAATGGCTGCGAGTGTGCCCCAGCCCTCAAGAAAATGAGCTGTTATAGCCTTTCTTAGGACTGATTGAAATGTACAAACATAGCTGCAACGCAGTGCTTCCCAGATCTTATCTGGCTGCAGCCACTGTGCCTCTCGGGGCTCCTTCCGCTTCATGTACCCACGCGGAGCTCGGTGCTGTGTGATGCTGGGGAGCTGCAGGAGGACAGCAGAGCATTTGCTGATGCTGCCACTTGCAAGTCCCTCGGAAGTTTGTGGAGTCCCACATTAGTCCCTCACTTACTAAATTTCCGTTACAGCTTCCTGGAGGGATGCACAGTGTTCTAAAAGATGTTTTTCATCCCAGTGAATGGCAACCATCCTGCAATTACCACCGATGCACAGCTTCCCTCCTCTGGTCACACTGCACGGTGTCTCTGGCTCAGGGTGCTGCTGACCCAGGCTGGTTCTGTCTTCCTGTTTTCCACAAACTCTTAGGCTGAGGGAGGTCGCAAAAGTACCTTGAAAGAACTTCAGGTCGAGTATCTCATCAGCAAAGGATGCTGCTCAAGCTTTTATACCAGCAGAGATGAAGTTCCCCTTCAGTGGGAGCTGTGCCAACTTCACCACTCGCAGCTTTGACAAAGGGTATTGTTCCAACTTTTGAAGTGATTAATAATTTTTAGGAGGCTGCAATTTTCCATGTTCAGCGTGTCGCCTCAGATTTCCTTTTTGTGCCCCAGAGGCTTTGGAGAAGCTGAAGGGCACAGTGAGGAACGTTTGTCCCAACAAGGTTTTACCTGCACGGAGGGGATATGTTGTAGTTCTTCCTGAAGTGCATTGTGTCCATCCAGCCCTATTTGAGAACAAAATTAGTGGTTTCCTCTGTTTGCAGTCCATCATCCTCCTTGGGGTGGGAAATCCCACTTCTCAGGAGGTCTTTCTTCCTTTAAGACTCCCAGGGATGTGTTTTGAAGAACTAGACCTTGTGTGGTCCCTCTGCTGCTGCCCATTGCAGCAGTGCCCTGTTTTATTGTCAGTTTTATTGAGTCTTAACTAAATAGTGTTTTCCTTAACCACCATCAGGCTGTGAGAATTTTCCTCTGGGATAATGAGTTTAAATAACAACTTTCCTGCACCTTATTTCCATCGTTAGCTTGATAGAAGGTCTTGAAGAGGGACTGCAACAGCCCAATTACACACAGCCTTAGGAGAGCACTCTGATCCAGTGGGAGGTGTCCCTGCCTATGATAGGGGGTTTGGAACTGGATGGGCTTAGAGGTCCCTTCCAACCCAAACCATTCCACAGTTCTGTGAAACGAGGCTGCATTTCTGCCAGGGATGCGGTCGGTTCATCACCGAACGCCCAGCTGCCCCAAACAAGACAGGAAACGCAGGGGACAGCTACAAGAACAGAACCGTTGTGTGTCTGCCCAGCTGGCACCTTTGGTGTTCAGGAAGACTGTTGCTTGTTTTCTGTGTCTGGCCTGGCTGAACACCCGGAGAGCTGCGCTCGCAGCTTCCTACCCAGCTTCGCGCTGTACCTTTTGCGTGGGAGCCAGATAAAAGGATGGCCGAGCCCAGAGAGTGACAGTGAATGGTGTCTCATCCAGTTGGTCACCAGTGGGGTCCCCCAGGGGTCGGTATTGGGCCCCGTCCTGTTTAACATCTTTGTTGATGATCTGGACGAGGGGATGGAGTCCATCATTAACAAGTTCGCAGACGATACAGAGCTGGGAGGAAGTGTCGATCTGCTGGAGGGTAGGAGGACCCTACAGAGGGACCTTGACAGACTGGAGAGATGGGCTGATTCCAGTGGGATGAAGTTTTAACAAGTTCAAGTGCCGGGTTCTGCACTTTGGACACAACAACCCCATGCAGAGCTATAGGCTGGGGACAGAGAGGCTGGAGAGTAGTCAAGTGGAAGGGGATTTGGGAGTGCTGGTAGACAGGAAACTCAACATGAGCCAGCAGTGTGCCCAAGTGGCCAAGAAGGCCAATGGTATCCTGACCTGCATCAGGAATGGTGTGGCCAGCAGCACTAGAGAAGTTATCATCCCCTTATACTTGGCACTGGTTGGGCCACACCTTGAGGACTGTGTCCGGTTCTGGGCCCCTCAGTTTAAGGGAGATGTTGAGATGCTGGAGAGTGTCCAGAGGAGAGCAACGAAGATGGTGAAGGGGCTGGAGCACAAGCCCTGTGAAGAGTGACTGAGGGAGCTGGGGTTGTTTACCCTGGAGAAGAGAAGACTCAGGGGAGACCTTATTGCTCTCTGCAGCTACCTAAAAGGAGGGTGTAGGCAGGCAGGGGTTGAGCTCTCCTCTCACATGACCAGTGACAGAACTAGAGGACATGGACTCAAGCTTCATCAGGGAAGGTTTGGTCTTGATATTAGGAAAAAATTCTTCACAGAAACTGTGATTGGCCATTGGAATGAGCTGCCCAGGGAGGTGGTGGAGTCATTGTCCCTGGAGATGTTTAAAAGCAGATTGGATGAGGCACTGAGTGCCATGGTTTAGGCGACAAGTGGGTGTTGGTGTTGGTTCATAGGTCAGACTCGATGATCTCAAAGGTCTTTTCCAACCTTGTGATACTGTGATACTGTGATACTGTAAAAGAGGTATTGCTCTGCTGCTCCGGTGATGAATGTGAGCAGTAAATACTCATGGGCATTCCCAGCTTCCCATAGCACTGGTATTCCAGTGCAGTGCTCAAAGCCAGAGCGAGCCTTTGTGATGCTGGGTCACCTTGTTTCCAGTTCAAGTTGCTGGTGCAGAGTTGTGGCTGCGGCAGCAGCAGGAATCAGCGATTCATTTGTTTTCTGTCAAACCTGAGCAGACCCTCGTGCCTACAGGGAGCCTGGGATGTCTTCTGCTGAGAAAGAGAGTGAGGAGACTTGTTCTCTGCACGAGCACCTTTCTTAAGACAGTGCACAGGGAAAACAGAGCAGCCGGGAAAAATAGTTCAGTCAATAGTTGATTTGTTCCCCAGTGTGGAGGGCTGTTAAGGCACAGAAGTGGAGGAAGGGAAGATATTTAGGACCATTCTTATCAACTTTGAAGTTTTTAAAACTTCAACAAAAGTGTGTGGTTGTGAAAGGGGGTGCAATGGAAGCAATAAGGAGGCAAGCAGATGCAGCAGAGCTCCCCTCTTGCTCTGTCAGTCAAGGACCCAAGGCTTCTGTTACGAGCATCCTTTGGAGGATGCAGGATGCAGCATACAACCTCTGTGGGGTTTAAGAAGGAACCTGAGGAGCTGATCTCTTCAACAGCTGATGTGCATGGAATCATAGAATGGATTGGGTTGGAAGTGACCTGAAAGCCCATACAGTTCCAGCCCCCCTGCCATGGCCAGGGACTCTTTCCACTGGATCAGGGGGCTCCAAACCCCATCCAACCTGGCCTTAAACACCTCCAGGGATGGGGCAGCCACCACTTCTCTGAGCAACCTGGGCCAGGGCCTCCCCAGCCTCACAGTTCTGTGTTTCTGGCAGAAACTTGCAGTTCCCACCCTCATCAGCTCTGCTGACAAGACCTGTGGTATCCTGACTGTTTCACTGACCACTGTAAGCAGGTCTCACGCGGCATCGCCTGCTTGCTGCCTGCCTGCATGAGTGATAAGAAAGGAGAAGTCATAGGTTCCTTTCTGTTCACTTTTCAGACCCTGAAGTTCCTGGGAGGCATCTGCAAACTCACAGAGTGGAGAGTTTTGTGGAGAACTAAGTTTGCAGATGGCACAAAACTGGGGGGAGCTGCTGACACTCTTGAGGGCGGAGAGGCCCTGCAGGGGGTTCTGGACAAACTGGAGAGCTGGGCAATCACCAACCACATGGAGTTTAACAAGGGCAAGGGTCGGGATTAGTACCTGGGACACGGCAACCCTGGCTGTCCACACAGAGTGGGGAGGGAGGGGCTGGAGAGCAGCCCTGCAGAGAGGGACCTGGGGCTTCTGGTCAACGGCAAGTTGAGCCAACAGTGTGTCCTGGTAGCCAAGAGGGCAACTGTGTCCTGGGGGGCATCCAGCACGGCATTGCCATCTGGGAGAGGGAGGGGATTGTCCTGCTCTGCCTTGCACAGGGGAGGCCCCACCTTGAGCACTGGGGGCAGTTCTGGGCTCCACAGGATAAAAAGGACATCAAACTACTGGAGAGTGTCCAGAGGAAAGCACAAAGCTGGTGAAGGGTCTGGAGGAGAAATCATTTGAGGAGAGGCTGAAGTCACTTGGTCTGTTCAGCCTGGAGAAGAGTAGACTGAGGGGGGGCCTCATAGCAGTTCACTGCTTCCTCACAAGGGGAGAAGGAGGAGCAGGGGTTGAGCTCTTCTCTCTGGTGACCAATGACAGGACCCAAGGGAATGGCAGGAAGATGTGCCAGGGGAGGGTCAGGTTGGACATTAAGAAATGGTTCTTCCCTCAGAGGGTGGTGGAGCACTGAAACAGCTCCCCAGGGAAGCAGTCACAGCCTGCCAGCATTCCAGAAGCATTTGTCCAATGCCCTCAGCCCCACGGTGTGAATGTTGGGGTTGTCCTGTACAGGGGCAGGAGGTGGGCCTTGTGGGTCCCTTCCAACTCAGGACATTCTGTGATTCTATGATTGTAACGCAACAGGGTGAGGTCTCTCTCCAGTGGTGCCTTTAATCAGGAATGGACTTGTGCGTACACGATGCTCAATGAGAGAGGTGGGTCATGGCAAAGCAGGGCAGAGGCACACGGTCCTGATGGAGCCAACTTGCTGCCCTGTGAACACGGGGATTAGATTATTACATCCCAGGGCAGACACGGCATTTCATGTTGAAATGAAAAGGGAATGAGTCCCAATGTTCCCAGTGGTTGCCCACAGCTTTGCTGTTTCACTTTGAATTTGTTGCCAGTTGTTCAGATGCCAAATCATTTGGCAGACGTAAATCAGATAGTCCTGCCCATGCCTAAGGGTGAATAATGTGTTGGTTCTAACATTTGTGTTACTTTATGGGTAGGTTCGTCATTACCTAAAGGTCTTTCAAGAGGCGGTTAAAACTCTGCATAAATTGTACCACTTTCTGAAAAATTAGGCCATGATTATTGCAACTATAACTGCGACTAATAAATCACTCTGAGAAAAACACATGCCTTTCAGCTTAATAATAATGTTTATTGATATTTAACAGTCCAAAAGCTGGCTAATGCAGCATATTTTTCACAAGAACTTCTGAAGGTAATGGTAGAGAGCTCTGTAACTGTTGAGATCTCCTGATCTGAGAAGGCAGTTTGATAGAATCATGGAGTGGTTTGAGCTGGAAGGAACCTGAAAGCCCATCCGGTTCCAACCCCCCTGCCATAAGCAGGGGCACCTCCCACTGGATCAGGGGGCTCAAAGCCCCATCCAGCCTGGCCTTGAACACCTCCAGGGTTGGGGCAGCCACAGCTTCTCTGGGCAACCTGGGCCAGGGCCTCCCCACCCTCATCATGAAGAATTTCTGCCTAATGCCTCATCTAAATCTTCCCCCTTTCAGTTTAAAGCCATTTCTCCTTGGCTTATCCCTGCATTCCCTGATCAAGAGCCTCTCCCCAGCTTTCCTGGAGCCCCTTTCAGTACTGGGAGGCTGCTCTAAGGTCTCCCTGGAGCCTTCTCTTCTCCAGGCTGAACAACCTCAACTCTCTCAGCCTGTCCTTGTGTGGGAGGTGTTCTTGCCCTCTCACCATCTTCATGGCCTCCTCTGGACCTGCTTCAATAGATCCATCTTTCCTGTGTTTCTCAGTGCCTGTGTATGGGGCTGCTCAAAATGCTTCTGAAAATTAATCTAAGCCTTTGAATCTGGATGCTCTTCCCCTGGGCAAGTTGGACCCTTTTGTTGGGTTGGTGATGCAGGAGGAGGCTGAAAGGTAAAAACCCTTCGTTGTTTATCATAATAAGAGCCAAAGGGAATGGGAAGATTGTTGAAGACCCATCTTCCAGTCATGTGGAAAAACCTGGCTCACTATCCAGGAGTTTCAGAAGTGGTTTCTTGGTGCTGGCCTTCCAGGAGTGCTAGGAGGAGAAGAGAACACTGGCTGCAAAACTCTTCTCGTTTTGGACAATATCATCTCCTACAAACTTGGTTACCAACCCATGTCCCACCTGAAAGCCATTTATGCTGCTGAAGATGACCTTCTTAATCCCACTGATGACTTAATCGCTGCATGCAAAGCCTGGTGTCTAAGGAAGACCTTTTTTATACTCATTCAGGAGATAAAGGCTGAGGAAAAGCCCTCCCCAAAGGAGTTTTGAAAGCGATTTGTTATCAAGCATGGTGTAGATAACCCTGATACATCTTGGGGAGAGATCAAAATTCAGCGCACAGTGTGTGGTGGATAACAGGACTCGGCTTTGTTCTGGCTTTGTGGGATTTGTCATCATCTCCACACTCCAGGAGGATGTTGTTTCTCGTGCTGTGGGTACAAGGATGAGGAAGCCTACAGGAAGAATTGGTGTCGTTACCGCCTTCATGCCTTAAAAGCTTGACAAAGACCTAATTGACTTTGATGAGCAGCTTTAATTGACCTTGATGACATCTGGTGATGACACTAAAAATGAAACTCATTCAGCAAGCAGCAGTGAGAACCCTTACCCTGCAGGATGGGTACGGGGTGTCCGTCCCAAAGGTGCCAACAGGTGAAGTTTCTCAGGACAGAGGTCTGCTTGGAGAGCAGGCAGACAAGGCCACCAGTGTGCTGTAAGATTTGACCTTACAAAAAGGTCTTCTGGAGAAGGTCTCAAGCCAGTAATTGGTCGTCCCTTAGTCCTTCAAGTAGCAGTCAGGATCTCAGCCATAGCAGAGCCAGTGTCTCCTCCAGTTTTCCAGTCATTACCAGATGTTGGCCATTGATCTCTGATTACTGCAGCTCCTGCCTCTCCATCCTCTGTGTCATCCAGCGTTTCCTCCTCCTTGCTGCCTTCTGGTGTAGCGTTTAACAAAGAGGGTGTTCCCTGAAGGAGATGGGAAGACCTGCAAGGGATCATGTGGATAGAAGATGAACAGAAATAAGAGAATCGATAAAGGATGGGGAAAAATGTGATTGAGAGCAGCCCTGCTTGGGGTGCTGATTCATGAGAAGCTCAACATGAGCCAGCAAAGTGCGCTCACAGCCCAGAAAGCCAACTGTGTCTTGGGCTGCATCCAAAGAAGTGTGACCAGCAGGGCAAGGGAGGGAATTCTGCCCATCTCCTCCAATGTGGTGCGGCCTCAGCTGGGGTATTGTGTCCAGTTCTGGAATCCTCGACATAGAAGGATGTGGAACTGTTGGAACAGGTCCAGAGGAGGGCTATGAAGATGATCAAAAGGCTGGAAGACAGGCTGAGAGAGTTGGGGTTGTTCAGCCTGGAGAACAGAAGGCTCCAGGGGGACCTCATAGCGACCTTCCAGTACTGAAAGGGGCTCCAGGAATGCTGGGGAGGGACTTTTTACAAGGACATGGATTGATGGGCTGAGGGGGAATGGCTTTAAACTGGAAGGGGGAAGATTTAGGTTAGACATTAGGAAGAAATTCTTCCCAGTGAAGATGAGGAGGCCCTGGCCCAGGTGGCCCAGAGAAGTGGTGGCTGCCCTATCCCTGGAGGCCAGGCTGGATGGGGCTGCAAGCACCCTGATTCAGTGCGAGATGTCCCTGCCCATGGCACGGGTTGGAACTGGATGGTCTTTGAGGTCCCTTCCAACCCAAACCATTCCATGATTCTATGAAGAGCCAAAACTTACTAAGTAGCTTCTTGTTGTGGACAAGGTGTATCAGATCTCAGGTGAGAACAAACTGTACACAAGATCTAGGTCAAGGCTGATAAGATAACCTGGGAATTAAAATGCCAAGAGCCTGTGGGACTCCTGAATCGCAAAGACATTGACAAATGCAGTTACAGCACCTTTGGGAGACAGGAAAGGAGCTCGACGTGAGCTTGAGTGGTCCCTGAGTCCTGTGGAAGGTGCAGAGCTGCTGGTTCGGCTCCGGCGTGGGACAGACTTGTTGGTAACTCTAGTCAGGGATGGAAGATGAAGAGCTGCAGACAGTTGGGATCCGAGGGCTTTGCTAACAGCAGGGATAACAGAGGAAATGTTGAATTGAGAGGAAATCCTTGGATTATTTTGCTTTGATTCTGGTAGCATTTACACGTGGTCTGGAGTGAAAGTAATCAAGGAGAAACCACCACGGTGGAGTTTCAGCTCCTCTGATGAATAGAAAGGGAGATTGGCAAGGGAAGCTGATCAGGATGGAGAACATTTACTGGATTGCTGAAATTACTCCTCCATCCTGTAAAGGCTCCTGTGTTCAGAGTTGTGTTTGCAGCCCGTGTTGCTCAAGCAGAGCCCTCAGGACAGGGAAAGCCTCCACTCCTTGAAAAGAAAAAAATGGTTTTACTAAAGCCAAACTGTGCTCCCTCCTCCTGTAAATGCTGTGCTTGGACTGGTGAGGCCCCACCTCAAGTATTCTTTAGTTTTGGGTGCCACAGGATAAAAAGGACATCAAAGTACTGGAGAGCATCCAGAGGAGGCCACAAAGCTGGTGAAGGGTTTAGAGGAGAAATCATATGAGGAGAGGCTGAAGTCACTTGCTCTGTTCAGCCTGGAGAAGAGGAGACTGAGGGGGGACCTCATAGCAGTTCACTGCTTCCTCACAAGGGGAGGAGGAGGAGCAGGGGCTGAGCTCTTCTCTCTGGTGACCAATGACAGGACCCAAGGGAATGGCAGGAAGATGTGCCAGGGGAGGGTCAGGTTGGACATTGGGAAAAGGTTCTTCTCCCAAAGGGTGGTGAAGCCCTGGAACAGCTCCCCAGGGAAGCAGTCACAGCCTGACAATATTCCAGAAGCGTTTGGCCAAGGCCCTCAGCCCCACGGTGTGAATGTTGGGGTTGTCCTGTGCAGGGACAGGAGTTGGACTCTATAGTCCTTGTGGGTCCCTTCCAACTCAGGACATTCTGTGATTCTATGATCCTTAAAATTGTGCTGCAGTGTCTGGGAGGTGTGTGAGCATCTGTCAGCTGGAGGTGATGGCCGTTACTGTCTCACTTTCCAAAATGTGGTCACGTGGCTGAAGTCTCTTGTAGTGATCCCTTCGGAGCATCCCCGCAGTGCGGCATTGGCAGAGGTGAGGGTTCCAATCCTGTACCCTGCTGAGCTCTGTGTGGCTCACGGCGCTGGTCGTCTTGGAGAGGACTGTCTCCTGCTCTTGATGAGCACTGCAGGAGGAATGTGTCTTCATGTCTTGGTTTCTCCAGGTCAGAGCCCAGCAGTTTTGCACAAATGCTTTTCCCTGCTGATTTTGCCAGGAGCGAGAGCTGGGCCGTGGGGCGCGCGGGCTCCAGGCACCGGTGCTTCTCCCAGCAGGGCAGGGAGGGATGGGCAGTGGCTGAGAGCACCAACCCCAGCTGCTGCAGCTTCTCCTGCAGAGCCTGCCCATCCCAGCCTTTCAGAAGCATCAGCCTCCTCAGGATGACGCATGCACTTTGAAAAATGAAAATGGGTAAGTTTATCCAGGAAGATAAAGCTGCCTCAGCCATCCAGGAGCAAAGGACCTACGCTCTGTGTCTGGAGCGCTGAGCGGGTGTTAGTGGTGCTGAGCTCATCGCTTAACGGCAGGGCTGGAACTTGAAACCAGGCTGCTGGGGGCAGAGAAAGGGGATGAAGAAGTGAAACAGCCCTGGCTCTGGTTTGGGAAGCAGTGAAATCGCACACTGAGCACCCAAAGGTTCTGTGCTCACAGCACTGACAACACGAGGCTATTCTGGGGCTGGAGAAGAGAAAGCAAAGTCAGCTTTTCTTCAGTTCGAGAGGGAGCTCAAGAGATACTGAATTGTCAGCAGCTGAAGTAACTGCACTGTGTCTGCTGGTTTGAAGGATTCATAGAAACATAGAATCATGGAAAGGTTTGAGTTGGAAGGGACCTCAAAGCCCATCCAGTCCCAGCCCTCTGCCATGGGCAGGGACACCTCCCACTGGATCGGGGGCTCAAAGCCCCATCCAGCCTGGCCTTGAACACCTCCAGGGATGGGGCAGCCACAGGAGAGCAGGACACCTTCCTTTGTGCAGAGAGCTCAGTTACTGGAGCAAGTCAAGGGGAAGGAGTGGTGTCAGCAGGATTTTACAGAAATAGCTGGCTGGACAAATAAGAGAAGAAATTTTAAATTACGAGCTTTTCATCAGAACAGGAGATGTCGGTTTCATTAGCAGGGGATGACCCTTCCAGGCTGGCACTTCCCTGAGTGCCCTGGTGCTTGGTGGGCTGGGCTGGGGGGGGCTGCTGTCAGCAGAGGGGGCCAGAGACCAACAAACAAGCTCCCTCGCTTCAGTTCCAAAGGGAAGAGCAAGGGGGGAGCTCAGCTGCTTCCTCCTACCTATCCCTGACTCTTCAGATCTACAAGGAAAAAGGCCAAACGTTCTTCCCAAATGCCTGATGGGCAATGCCCCGCGGGGGTTTGGAGCCTCAGCTCACAATGCTGTGGGGGTCATGGTGTCCCACCAGCTCCAGGCAGGAATCACTGCAGCATTTTTATTCCAGGCAGGAATCACGTGTAAGGGTTTTCGTGGGCTTTCAGAAGCTGAAGTCCAAGCTGTGATTCGTTTTTCTTCTTTTTCTCCCTCCTTTGGGAAGGAGGACTCGTCCCAGTACAAGAATTCTGTTAGGTTGTCCCTGCCCACCCTCCAGAATAACCCTCCTTGCTGCAAACTGACTGCAGCAGTGTTGTTGCTGCTTGAACTTCAGTTGGATGCTGCTGGCAAACGGTTTATCCTGGCTGGAAGGGGAGCTGTGACGCAGCCGTTTGAAGTTGCTGGAGGGTCAGCTCTGCTGTCAGGAGTAAAACACCCAGGAATGAGCTGCATCATCAGCTCTGGGTTATGGGAGGCTATGTGTGAGCTTCTGAGTTTCACGTATTGCTTCACTCAGTTGGTATCTGTTGATAGGATGAGAGGAAATGGCCACCAGTTGCACGAGGGGCGGTTGAGATTGGATTTTAGAAACAATTCCTTCACTGAAAGGGTTCTGAAGAACTGGCAGAGGCTGCCCAGGGAGGTGGTTGAGCCACCATCTGTGGAGGTGTAGACAGGTAGACAAGTTTCTCAGGGATCTGATGATCTCAAAGGTCTTTTCCAACCAAGAAATTCTATGACCTCTTCTGCGATTCTCTACCTCCACACAACAACTGTTTTATTTTTGGTGTCCTGTTGATGCTGACTATGTGTTGGACACTCAGCATGTGGCAACATTCTATGCTGTGCAGGGTTTCTCCACTGGTTTAGGTTTTATTTATGCCCTTAGTGTCCAAACCAATTGCTTATTGATGTGAGGAACTTGGGCAGGAGCTCCATTACAAATGCATTCCTACCAGGCTGGCAGGTTTCACTGTGCCGAGGGGGACAGCCTTGATAACCCAACAGACTCAGAAAGTCATCTCTTGGTATTTTTCTTTCTAGTGTTGATGTCAGAATGGCTGAGATTGATGATCTTAGAGATCTTTTCCAACCTTAATGATTGTGTAATTCTATGGACTGATGAGGCAGGGGATGTAGCTCTACTGGTTTCAGCTGTATTTGTTCTGGTTTGAGAGCCTTCAGCAGTTCCAATTAATCTTATTATGTTAATAACGGTATAAAATGATTGAATTGCTCCCATAAATGGTCAAAAATCAAACATCATTTAATAAAAATTCCATTAAAACAAAGTGGAGGAAGGGGGATCTCCTTAGGATGAACCCAAATAACATAGGAACATGGAATCACAGAATATCCTGAGTTGGAAGAGACCCACGAGGATCATCGAGTCCAACTCCTGTCCCTGCACAGGACAACCCCAACATTCACACCTTGGGGCTGAGGGCATCGGCCAAATGCTTCTGGAATATTGTCAGGCTGGGACTGCTTCCCTGGGGAGCTGTTCCAGGGCTCTACCACCAGCTGGGAGATGGAACTTTCCCTAATGTCCAACCTAACCCTCCCCTGGCACATCTTCCTGCCATGCCCTTGGGTCCTGTTCTTGGTCACCACAGAGCAGAGCTCAGTGCCTGCTTCTCTCCTCCCCTTGTGAGGAAGCTGCAGACCACAATGAGGTCTCGCCTCAGTCTCCTCTTCTCCAGGCTGAGCATTAATCAGTGCAGAAGGTGGCTTTTAGCTATGGGGTCTTCTCCTGACCTGTTCCCCATACTGTAACTCACTGTGCCCATGTTCCCATGGGATTGGGGTCCCTGCCTGCTCTGGGTCGGTGCTGGGGAGCTGGAGATGCCTGTGGCTCTGCACTGTCCAAGAGCTCCTGCTACCCTTTGCTTAGTTTTCTCTTTTGTTTTTGCTGCTGTCAGTTCTTGCTTTCTATGTCCTTATCACAGAGAAATGAGGTTTCTATTTCTGGGTAGTTAAAGGTTTATGTGATAAAGGAAAGAATGTGAAAACAGGTGGAACTGCTATTTGCATTTCAGCCTGTGGTCCAGCCTCTTGGCCACTTTTTCCCACTTTGCACAGGCTACTGGGATTGTTTGGGAACAGGCTGGGTGTGTAGGTAACATCAGCCTGATGAGCTCCGAGATCCAGGCATGGGGGGCAGAAGTTTGGGCTGGTGCAGCTTAACTGGTGCCTCGTGAAGAGTGGATGATGGGTCTGTGGCTGATGGGAACCCAGAAGCAAATCTGACCCCAGGGCTGCTGAACTGCGTTTAAATGCAGGATCCAAAGTCTGTAAAAGTCAATGAGGAGCCACCCATGGAATTCAGATGATGCTTTTGTTAGGACTTCTGGGACCACAGCTCCTCCACTGTACTCTGAACTCATTTGTTTCTGCAGAGGCATCCGTAATGCTGGGGATTTTCTCCTGTGTTCTGGAATGAAACAGCAGTAAAAGGGAGGCTGCAAAAATATGTCATAGTCTTAAAAATCAAAGTATAGAGAAGAGTACAAATAAAAATTTCTTCCTAGCATTTGTCTTCTTCTTTCTAAAGCTTTAAGTTCCTCTCACTTCACATTTTCAAGTCTTCTTCCATAACCAATCAGAATAGAAACCTGCATTTTTATTTTGGTGAGATTTTCTGTGGAGAGATAAGATTTCTTAGGCAGTCACCCAGGTGCTGGGCTTTGAGGAAGGCAGCAGCCATGGCAGGGCTTGTGGAGAAGGGCGGAGGAGCTGACACTGCAGGGGACTGATGAACTCACCAGGAAAGGTGTATTGCCTGGCTGGGAAGTTGAGGGTTCAGGAGTCTCTCGTTCACTCTGGCCCCAGAATGGCCCTGCTGGAACAGACATTGCTTGGAAGGACAGGGGTGGCCTCCAATTCCCTGTGTGGTGGTGGCGGTGGCCACAGCTGCTCCTGAGGAAGCTGGACTGTGAGCCCTGTTGGCACTGCCAGGTGAAAAAGCCTCCTACCTTGGGGTCAGTTACAAACTGCAGGGGAAGTATCATGTTTTTGAGACATCCATCCTTTTGGTTTCAGATGGTGTGCATTGTTCAACAGAGCTGGGAAGGGTCTGGAGCCCAGGGGTTCTGGCAGCAGCTGAGGGACCTGGGGCTGTTAATTCTGGAGAAGAGGAGGCTGAGGGGAGACCTCATCACTCTCTGTAGCTTCCTGAAAGGAGGTTGTGTTGAGGTGGGTGTTGGTCTCTTCTCCCAAGTAACAAGTGATAGGATGAGAAGAAATGGCCTCAAGTTGCACCAGGGGAGGGTTAGAGTGGATATGAGGGAAAATCTTTTACTGACTAAGTGATGAATCCCTAGCAAGGGCTGCCCAGGGCAGTAGTGGAGTCTCCATCCCTGGAGGAGTTCAGAAAGTGTGTGGCCGTGGCACTTGGGGACAGGATTTAGTCCACACGATGGGGTTGGGCTGAGTGAGCTTAGAGGTCTTTTCCAGCCTTAATGATTCTGTGATTCTATGATTCAGGGTGACTGGGTGCAGTCATTAGCTCATTTTGCTTAAATATGAAACAAAACACTCCTGTGTGGCACTGAAGATCAAGAGCTCAGCAGTGGCCACGTCTGCTCTGGAGGGAAATCCGAAGTCCTTGAAGCAGCAGTTTGGCAGCTTTTGCAGAAGCCTTTTTTCTTCAGCTGTTCTGTACTGGGTTTCCATATGGGGAATGCAGAACCAAGCAGAAGACATCCATGACAGCAGTTGCCTTCTAACGAGTCGTTATTTGCCATTTAAACCGATCATAGCATCCTGAGGACCGAAGATGTGGGGTTGTGTTCTCTCTCTGGACAAATTTGGTTTAGACCTAAGTGGTCTGAACCAATAGGAAAAATGACCAGCTTGATCCTGACTACAAAAATAGCGTGGAATAGAATCACAGAATCCTTAAGGTTGGAAAAGGCTCCTTAGCTCATCCAGTCCAACCATCAGCCCAAACCCACCGTGCCTGCTAAACCCTGTCCCCAACTGCCATGGCCACATGTGTTCTCCAGGGATGGAAACTCCACCACTGCACTGGGCAGCCCCTGCCAGGGCTTCACCACTCTGTCAGTAAAGACATTTTTGCTAATATCCAATCTAAACCTCCCCTGGTGCGACCTGGGACTATTTTCTCCTGTCCTGCAATTTGTTACCTGGGAGAAGAGGCCAGCACCCACCTCACCACAACCTCCTTTCAGGTAATTTTAGCAAGGTGGGTGTTCACAGGCATGGAATGAGAGAACAGCCTTGTTAGTGAAGAACAATTTAATTATATTTAGCATTAATTCCTAAATTACTCATCTGTGATGTGAAAATTCAAGGCTTGATGAGTTTTAGGTAATGTCAAGGTTGAAAGAAGCCTTGAGGAGAAATTGTGGCTTTTTTTCACTGTTCCAAACCATGGCAGCATTTCCTCAAAGGGTCTCCTGGCAACAAACTTCCACTTTAGTGAATTGTTGATGTGTCTGATGATGGTGATGTGAAGAAATCCAGAACAGGACTGAGACAGTGTTCAGTGTTCCACAGCTAGCAGTGATCCCTGGAGGGGTGAGGAATGGGAACAAGCTAGGACAGCCATGAGAGCTTCTCTGGGAATGTCTGGCATTACCCCTGGGTAACGAGTGTGTGCATCCCAAATGTAAGGAATCTTTCAGTGCACAAGCTCCTAGAGGTGCCTCTGTCCTCTGATGGGAAGAGGAGCCCAGGTGTGTGCATGTGATAAGTGGATCCTGCATGGATTGCCCTTGGAGGGGCTTTGTGTCTGCTGAACAGCAGCCATTCTCCCTGCCTTTGCATTCAGAGTTGCTTCTGTTGTGGCTGGGGACCAGTGAGGGAGCTCAGTGTGCAAGCAGGAGATGGTGGTGGGGATCAGCTGGCACACATTCACATGGGCACGTGGGGCCTGGCTGTCTGCTGCCCGGGCTCCTCTGGGGAGCTGCCTGCCTTCCCATGGGATGGGATGTCCAGCAGCACCAGGGGACCCTGCCTGAGTCCCTGGAGGGACCTGGCCCCAGCTGTCTCTTGGCCCACAGCAGCACTGGAGCCTGGACACGGCTCTCTGGGCTGCTCTCGAGGACATCAGCCCTGGGTGATGTGCCCTTAGAAGCTGCTTGGGCCTCCCAGGTGTGACCCCAGGGTGCTGTGATGGAGGGTTTGGTTCCCTGCCCCTCACAAGTCAGTTGTACTGAGATTACTATACAGTGGTATTTAAAGGGAGTGTAAAAGGAATCTTGTCAGAGTTCTGGGAATCTGCCGGAGCGCCTGTTTGTGTTGGTTGCTGTGGTGAGGTCTCACAGGACACAACCTGGAAAGCCACTGCTTGCGAGTGGGGAAATTCTCCTTTGCCCAATTGCTGAGCAAAGCCAAATTCTTCAGAGTCTGGGACCATGAACTCGCCATTTCAGAGGGTTTGTGTCCTCTGACAGATCACAGATGGATTACAGCCCTTTCTGTGTTCTGGAAGACTGATGGGGTAAACTGTGTTTGGGTTAAATACTATCTGTTCCACTTCTGGTGACTTCTCCCGCCCTGCTTTTGTTTGAACTAGGGGTGGATTCATCTGGGGTGGTTCCTGTCCCACCAGATCCCATACTGCCACTGCTGGCACTGAGCAGCTTGGCACAAGGAGCTGCCACAGGAGACCTTCGTGGTGCTTGATGAGGATATAAACTTCTTGAATCTCTCTGAGTGCTGTAAGCATGGGATAGAGGTTTCCAGAGTTCCCTATCATCTGTTGAGGAGCAGGAGGTTATTACTCAGAGGACATCCTGAAGCACTACTGCTTCTGTGCAATGCCAGGAAAGCTGGGGAGGGGCTCTTGATCAGGAGGGCAGGGACAGGATGAGGGGGAACAGATTTCAGCTGAAAGAGGGGAGACTGAGATGAGATTTTAGGAAGAAATGTTTTGCTGTGAGGGTGGGGAGGCCCTGGCCCAGGTTGCCCAGAGCAGTGGTGGCTGCCCCATCCCTGGAGGTGTTGAAGGCCAGGTTGGATGGGGCTTTGAGCCCCCTGATCCAGTGGGAGGTGTCCCTGCCCACCGCAGGGGGGTGGGACTGGCTGGGCTTTGAGGTCCCTTCCAACCCAATCCATTCCATGATTCTTATGCCCTGTGTGATGCTCACACTGCTGCTCAGGACAAAGCACAATTCGCTCTGTGCACCTTCAGCCTCCCCTCTGGTGACTGCAACCACTTGGTGTTATGGCTGGGCCATTTGTATTTTTCTAAGCGGTTGCGTTCCACCAGCACACGCACAGTGAGTGCTCTTGAGGGGGAATTTCCTTCCTGATAAACAACTCTGCAATGTGATTCAGCAGGAAGGATGTGGTGGTTGAGGCACTGGGATTTGGGAGACATGGGTTCTGTTCCCAACTCTGGCACAGTCAAGATATGCTGAGTGGAAGGGCAAGCAAACAAAGAGGAGGAGCTGTTTAGCCCTGGTAAAAACGTGCTTTCACATGGGCTGTTTGTCCAGCGTGGGGTTTTGTTTTGTTAAACAAATAAACAGTGTCAGTGAGTCCCGTTTGTGCAGTTGAAACCTGAAAACTCATCCTGGCCTGTTCCAGCAACACAGATGTTGTTTGAGGTACCTGTTGGTTTAACTTGCAGGAGATTTCAGGTGCCCCTTTCTTGGTGTTCCTTGCTCGGTGTAATTCACCGATCACCGTTGCGTTCTCTGCTCCGCAGGCAATGTGCTGCGACCTCTGCGCTGAGGTGGTCCTGCACACAGCTTGTCCCTGAACTTGCTCAGGGTCAAAGGCAGCAGAGCACAAAGTGTTCCCTTTGTCACACAGGGTGAAGCTCCTACAGTTTGACAGTAACACTACACATTTTCTTTTCAGAAGCCAGAGCTTGGGCTAGCAACTGGCAGCTGCAGGAAGCCCAGCATCCTGACCTGGTGCCACCTTTGGGAGGATGAATCAGGACAGTGACTCAAGTGATGAGCCCGCTGGTGAGTTGCTGCTTGTCCGAGTGTTTCCCTGTCTTCTCCTGTTCATTCGCCATGATTGCTTTCAATTTACTGTCCTCAGTGCTATTGGAGGAGAATACTGAGTCACAAATAGAGCAAAAACCTGTGGATTCAATGCTAAATTGTGCCATGAAGGTTATTGACACTTCCTGATCCAGATCCAGATATCACCGTTCTTAGAACTGTATTCCAGGTTGAAACTTCTTATAACAACTGTTTCTATAACCTCAGAACACATGATTTTTATTAGTGTTACTCTACTCATCCAGATTTTATCCATAGCTGAGTTTTCTCATTAACTGCTTCTGTAATTGCTTTACATTATGAGGACCTGTGGAGGATGTGCACGCGTGCCCTTTGCACCTGTCCTGTGGAGACTCGGTATCGCGGTACTTTCAGGAGAGATTGAATGGGGTCAGAAATGGAATCGCTCTCTGCAGCTCCTGGAAAGGAGGTTGTGGTGAGGTGGATGCTGGCCTCCTCTCCCAAGTAACAAGTGATAGGACAAGAGGAAATGGCCTCAAGTTGCACCAGGGGAGGGTCAGATAAGTATGAGGAGAAATGTCTTTACTGAAATCGTGGTGGAGCCCTGGCAGAGGCTGCCCAGGGCAGTGATGGAGTCTCCATCGCTGGAGGGGTTCAAAAACTGTGGCCGTAGCACCTGGGGACGGGGTTCAGTCAGCACAGGGGTGTTGGACTGACGGTTGGACTGGACGAGCTTAGAGGACTTTTCCAACATTAATGATTCCATGAATCTGTGATAGGGATTTTTTACTTATTCTGACTCAGTCTTGCCATCAGTTTCCTCTCCTCTTCCATCCCCAGCTTTGGTTACTGGGATTCAGTGTCATCCAGTGCCTCTGGCAGTCACTGCCCAGGAGAAGAGCCTGGGAGGGACAGGGAGTGGAGCCTGACGGCTCTTGCTCTGCTCTGAGCTTTTTTGGATGTGTGAAGGAGCGTTCTTAGTTCTGAGGTGAGGGCTATTTTTTGACAGTTTCCATTGTTCCCCACTCTTTGTTAACGGGAGAGGTCTTTTTGTCCGATTCCTTTTTCAGAGGCAGAGGCTGTTAGCAGAGCTGCTCACAGATTTGGGGCTTTTCTTTTGTTGTCAAAAGCCCTGAGAATTTCTCCCTCCCTTTTCCAGACTCGCTTGGGCAAACTCATCCAGACAGAATCAGCCCGAGCGGATTGCTAGGATACCCCCGTGCTGGGATACCATGGAAAGGGTCCTCACAGCCACCACCCTGATGCTCTGGTCTTGCTGTGAAAGCCCACAGGACTGCAGGCAGAGCAGGTTGATGAGTTTTTGACCCTGTGAACACCTTCCTATGCTAAAGATAGAATCATAGAATCACGGAATGGTTTGGGTGAGAAGGGACCACAAAGCCCAGCCAGTTCCAACCCCTCTGCCATGGGCAGGGCCACCTCCCACCAGACCAGGCTGCTTAAGACCCCATCCACCCTGGCCTTGAACACTTCCAGGGAGCAGACATCCACAACTTCCCTGGGTAACCTGTGCCAGTGTCTCCCCATCCTTATTGTGAAGATTTTTTTCCTAATGTCTAAAGATCTTGTTGGGGGCTGTGGGATTGGGTCTGGGAGTGCAAGAATGGAAGATTTTTTGAAAATCCCTGTGCTGACGTGGGGAGATTGAGATGAGATCTTAGGGAAAAATGTTTAGCTATAGGGTGGGGAGGCCCTGGCCCAGGTTACCCAGAGAGGCGATGGCTGCCCCATCCCGGGAGGTGTTCAAGGCCAGGTTGGATGGGTCTTTGAGCCCCCTGGTCCAGTGGGAGGTGTTCTGCCCTTGGCAGAGGGGTTGGAATTGGATGGACTTTAAGGTCCCTTTCAACCCAAACCGATCCATGATTATGTGATGCCCAGGAGGTGTTTTTATTACTGGGAACAAACGCCGATAGCACGTTGGGATGTAATGTAGATTCACCAATCATCTGCAAAATGACCTTGAGGCTGGGTCTTTGGAAAAAAACATTCAAGGGAAGTCCCCATCCTGAGTGCTTGGGAGAAATGTGAGGACCACATGGTCAGGATATTCATAGATTGCTCATGGCAGTGTTATCTTTCGTAGGGGTAGTAACTGTTACACTTTGAGTTTAGATCCACTCTCCAAACAGGGCCAGGGATGAGGCTGTCCAGAGGGACACATTTCCAGTGTGCTGCTCATGTCTATTTTTCACTTCTGTTGAAGCACTTCATCCTGGACACTCTGGGAGTTGAGATCCTGTGTTAGGCAGGGGTGATTTGTATCTTGGCTGAAGTTAGGGATCTTCCAGTTTGGACCTCCATTTGTGCAGCCTCCAGCTCCAGCCTCCTGTACCCACCTATTGAGTTGGACGTTGTCGGTTCCTTTCATTATCTAAGCCTTGCTATCGCAGGAGCTATACTTGGAGAGGAAGGATATTATAATCTTGTGAACGATTAAAGTGTTTTTTACTGTAATCCAGCTGGAAGGGCAGCGCTTTTCTCAGGGTAAGAGGCAGCCAAGGCTTTTCCCATTCTCTCCTCCCCTTGTATACAGGAAGGAAGTGCTGGCAATGGCCCCTCAGCTTCCTGTCGACTCCGGAGCACATTTCCAGACACAGCCTTCTCCACCATCCATCACCCAGCCCAGCCAAACAATCACCGCAGCGCGACGGGAGAAAGGCGCGGCTCGCAGAATCCCTGCGCAGGCAGCGCGCGCGCGGCTGGCCGGGAGTGGGGCAGGAGGCGGCCGTGACCGGCAACAGCACCAAGGATGCTCGGCCCTTTAGGGTCCAGTAGCTCTATAGTCATAGTTCCCTTTTAGAAGAAGTAGACTAACAAAGGAAGAAATGGGGAAAAGAAGGAAAAGGGTTGAGGTTCAGTAGAGAAGCTTCTGTGGAGCCTGAAACCGAGGAACGGAGCCAGGCACCCGAGTGAGGTGGCTCAGAGGAAGGCGGTGATGCCGTCTGCCTCGGCAGGGCCAGAGGTGCTGTCGGGTCCTCAGGGCATTGATGAGGCAAACACTACCTGTGATGTCTTCAGGAAGGGTGAAATAATGAAGATGGAGGTCTCACCTGTAAATGAAACACCTTTGCTGAATAGGGTTCTGTGCCTCCCTCATGCCAAACCTGACAATATTCCAGAAGCGTTTGGCCAATGCCCTCAGTCACACGGTGTGAATGTTGGGGTTGTTCTGTGCAGGGACAGGAGTTGGACTGAGTGATCCTTCTGGGTCCCTTCCAACTCAGGTCATCCTATGTTTCTATGATAAAAGGCTCAGAGCTGAACCACGGTCTTTTTCTCATGTTACTGGTTTTGTTTCAACACTGCACTACAATATTTAGGTAATACTTTCAGAGCTCTGTGCTCTGTAACCTTTTTTTTAACCATTCCTTCACACAGCTATTTGATTTTATTTTTTTCAGTGTAGTTTTACTGTTCTCACCAGATTTCACTGTGTTTCGGATAGCAAAAGCCTGCAGAGCTAGGCTGTTAAGAGGTGATGAGCAATCACTGAAACACCTCTTAGGATCACTGTGTAATCCTGCTACACTGCTGGATAGGACAGAATATCAAGGGCCTGACTTGATGGAGAAACAACTTTTAAGTATTTGAGGCTTAATTTTTCATATAAATCTTGAAGGGGCTCCAGGAAAGCTGGGGAGGGACTCTTGACCAGGTAGTGCAGGGACAGGACGAGGGGGAACAATTTTCAGCTGAAAGAGGGGAGAATGAGATGAGATGTTAGGGAGAAATGTTTTGCTGTGAGGGTGGGGAGGCCCTGGCACAGGGTGCCCAGAGCAGTGGTGGCTGCCCCATCCATGGAGGTGCTCAAGGCCAGGTTGGATGGGGCTTTGAGCCCCCTGATCCAGTGGGACTTGTCCCTGGCAGGGGTTGGAACTGGGTGGGCTTTGAGGTCCCTTCCAACCCAAACCATTCCATGACTGTATGATCCAACCTGAATGCTTTATGTGTAAGGCTCAGCACCTTGGTTTTTCTTCCTGGATGTGAGCATCCACGCAGGTAGAGCCCTGTCTCCATTCCCATGTTCGCACTCCGTATTTTCCAGTAGGTGTTTTGGGAGCCATCCTGTTGTTCTTTGGCCTGAGATGCCTCAAAGCAACCTCCTAGCAGGTTGTGTCCAACAGCAAAGGACTGGTTTGTCCTGGAGAATGGAAAAACTTGGGTGGAGACGCATCGGCCAGCCCAGCCGTTACGGCTGCCCTTGTGTTTCCACCTGATGCTGCCCAAGTCGGGTTGTTTGTGTTTGAGCCCACACCTCTGCTAAACACGTCGACTGGTAAATCAGTGTGGAAATAAAACACCTCCAGGATTTCTCTGGTTGGGTCATTGAAGAGCTTGGGGTAAAATTCAAGTCAGGGTCCGCCTTAGTGGTAACTTTAAATCGTACCCTGGAATTTCAGCAGTTGCACACGGAGTAAGAAAATGATGTTTGGTGGGGTTATTTTTTTCCTGAATCAACTGGCCCTGCAGGATTCCTCCAGCCTTTGCCCTGATGTTTCTCTCTGAAGGAGCTGCTGTCGGTATCTCCTGCAGTGGGACTGCAGTGTGCCCGGTGTGCGCAGGGTCAAAAACTTAACACTACATTTTGGCGACTTTGGGATAGAAATTGGTTGTGAATGTAAGGTCGAGAATGAAGGGAATGTGTGGTTTGGATGGCAGGGGTTTTAGGCTGGAGTTGGGGAAGTAATTGGTGATAACTTGCCAGAAGCAAATTGCGTGCTACTGAAATCTGCCCACTCTGACCCCATCTGCATCCTGGCTGATGCACTGGGTCGATTTGTAGCACATCTTGCAGTGCAGTTTATGCCTTTTAGGCTTTTTTGTCTTGTAAAAAACTGTGTGACTCTTACCAGTCTCGATAAGCACAAGAATCCCCAGCTCCACTCTGGCTACCTGCACCAGCGCCCTGTCTGCCCACCCAGGTGGGCCTTTCTCTGGTGCTTCTATTACTTCTCTGTTTAACATCTTTGTTGTCCTTTGTCTGGGCTTGCAACAGGCATGGGGTGGGGAGGAAACACCTTAAATGCCTTGACGGTACTTTGTGGAACAGAAATTATTTCATATTTAAGGTCTTTACAGAATGCAGTGTTGGGACTCCTCATCTAAAAAAGCTGAGGACATTTCTGAAACACCAAGAGCTGTTTTTGTTTCCTCCCTGCAGGAAAGCTGGGGAGGGGTTCTTGATCAGGGAGGGCAGGCATAAGACCAGGGAAATGGTTTCCAGCTGAAAGAGGGGAGATTGAGATGAGATCTTGGGGAGAAATGTTTTGATGTGAGGGTGGGGAGGTCCTGGCATAAGTTGCCCAGTGAAGCCATGACTTCCCCATCCCTGGAGGTGTTCAGGGCCAGGTTGGATGGGGCTTTGAGCCCCCTGATCCAGTGGGAGGTGTCCAAGTAAAACTTATGGGGGATGGGAAGGATAATGAACAGCATTAGTAGCTGTGTGCTTATGAAAATATAACAACCTCAAAACCTTGCCCATCGGGGCAATGGCCTGGAACTCAGAAAGGTCTGGTGTCAGGGCTGAAAGTAGATGCTGATGACTGAAGTTGTCCACTTTAAAAGAAAAGCCAACCTCAGCAACCAAGTTTCAGGTCCTGCCAAGGACCCAAAGTCCCCAGACAGTTGGTGGCGTTGGGCAGTCTCGGTTCCCTGCTCCGTGAGGTGTTTAACCTTCCCCTTCGTGAGTGCTTGAGTGCTTGTGAGAAGTGCTCGTGTTGGCAGCGGGCAGCATTTGTTACTCTCCTTCTAGAACATAATTTTTTGTGTCTTTACTCATTGTGGCCATTCTGCTCGGAGGAAGGAGGCATCACCCTCATGGACAGCGCGTGCAACCCTGCTCAGTTCCTACATTCCTGATGTCTTATTTGTTTTGTTAATCTAATTATGCACTGTGACAGCAACGGGTTAACAAAGGAGACAGGGCTGTGATTTGTTGACAGTGTCCCTTTCAAGTACAGGAGTGCCAACTGGAAACCAGTCTCCCGTGTGCTGGCCGAGCAATGCAAGGAACGCGGGGCAGCCGTAACGTGATCGGATCTGCTGAAACCACCGAGGCCAAGAGCTGCGGCACCGGGAGGAGCCGCCAGCGCCGAGGTGGTTGTTTGAAGAGGCTGTGGCTGGGAGGACTGGTGATTCTCAAAGAAGTGAAAGCAGGCAGGGACTTGCAAGCCCCTTCTGACGTGGGCTGGTGGGTGTCATGGTTTGTGGTTCAAGTCCTCTGGAGATGTCAGTGAGAGAGGCTTGTGGTGGTAAATGCTGTTTGCCCAGAGGTCTGAAACACTGTGTGATGGAGAAGGGTTGTGTCCGGGTTGGACCGTGGTCATAGGACACAAACTGCTCAATAACAAAGTTGTTTCCATGAATTGCCTGCTGGTCTCTCCGTTCCTCTTTGTACAAAGCAATGACATGCAAGAGCTTTTTCTGCCCACTCTGGGTCTTTCACATCAATTCAGTAGAGACAAGGGTCCAGTTAAATCCAGCAGTCCTGAACCACCTTCACAACCTCTAGCAAGGTCCAGGTGACAAACATTGAAGGAAAACCATACTATGAGACCCAACTCACAGTAGTTATTAGAAAAACTGGAGGTGAAACTGTGTCCTACAACCCAGGACCACTTCAGTGCCTCTGGTGCCTGTTGCCATGCAGAGCCGTCAGAGACTGCAGGCGTTTGCATCCTCCCTCCCCTGGCTCCTCAGCCCCCTTCACGAGGCAGATGTCCTCTCCTCTGGCTGGGCAGGAGCCTGCAGGGTGGTGGGTGCTTGGTGGGAGCAGGGTGTTGCCCGCAGCACGTAGCTGCAGGTCTTCTCACCCAAACAGAAGGGATTGGGAGTGAAAACACCAGCTCTGTTTATGTGCGGGGAGGGGGGAATTCTTCCACCACCGCAGGAACTCGTTTGTGTTTTAGTGGGAGCTGTGAGGCAACAGCAACGTCCTGCTCCGAGCCTAAGGCAGCGTTTGCTCTGTGTGTGTGATTGTGCATTCTGTTAAATTAAACTATTTTGCAAGCACTTCCTTCCTGCATTTCTCAGAAGGAGGGAGGGGGGTGTGCAAGGAATGTTTCACTGCCTTTGACGGAGGAGGGAAACTGAAGAAAACAAGAGATGCAATCCTAACTACTGACCTTTTACTTGAGCTTGGTGATGTTTTTCAGCAGCAGAGCCTCCAGGGAGTAACAGCATCCTCCTTGCTATTGTGCTGCCTGCCCAAAAAGGGGGCTAAAGTTCAGCTTTTATGATGTTCTCACTCTGGGCTTGTGGGAAAAAGGCCACATTCCCTTTCTTAGGTCATACGAGTGCAAGAGATGACAGAGTCCTCCAGTCTAACCCCAGGGCATTAGGCCAGTTTGGAATGAGACAGGGATAGACAGCTCAGTAAATATGCAGCCGGCTTTATCTCCATAAGGAGACTCACAGCAGGTGGGAGGGTAATTTACATCGTTAAATTAAAAGGCACTGCTTTATTTTATGATGGTGTGTTATTGTTTCATAAAAGCACATGGGTTGCCATGGCTCATAATGGCTTCTTGCACTTTACTGTTGAACACTCCTGTTCCACTTTGGTCAACACTTACTGGAAATGCACCATATCCACTAAGACAAAAACAAAGAAGTGTAAACCTGCAGGTTTTTAGGGAACTCTCCACACTTTTGAAGACTGCGATTGTTGCAGTGGATGTTTTCAACCTGTGCTCCTTATCCATCAGGCTGTTCATTTCCTCTATCCTGTGGAAGGGGCTGGGGGCTAATGATCCATCGCTCCCTCTGCTCACTGGATCGGAGCAGGCTCCCTGTCTCTGAGGGACCACATGGTCAGCGCAGTGGCAGGGTGACTGTCACCACTCTCCTTATCAGCTTCTGGTGTTTCTATCCATAGTGGCTTCCTTTGGCCTTGTTTGAAGAGCAAGTCTGGAGAAAGCAACAGAGATGATCCAAGGGCTGGAGCACCTCCCATATGAGGACAGGCTGGGATAGTTGGGGTTATTCAGCGTGGAGAAGGCCCTGGGGAGACCTTAGAGCAGCCTCCAGTACTGAAAGGGGCTCCAGGAAAGCTGAGGACAGACTGCTCACAAAGGGCCTGTAGTAATAGGACAAGGGAAAACTGCTTTAAACTGGAAGGGGAAAGATCTAGATTAGACTATGGGAAGAAATTCTTCACGATAAGTGTGGTGAGGCCCTGGCACAGGTTGCCCAGGGAAGATGTGGCTGCCCCATCCCTGGAGGTGTTCAAGGCCAGGTTGGATGGGGTCTTGAGCAGCCTGGTCTAGTCGGGGGGCTGGAACTGAGTGATCTTTAAGGTCCCTTCCAAGCCAAACCATTCTGTGACTCCTTGAGTCACCCTCTCTGCCACAGTGCCAGTGCCTTGGACCCTTCACCGTCTTGGTTCAATTCACTGGCCCAGCAAGAACTGATCTGTCTTTTGCCCGCTTGGTTTTCTGCCGGGAGTCTGGGTGGGGCAGCCTTGGGAACCAAGGTCTGCTGAGGGTTGGAGCCTGCTCACGCTGGGGGAGGGTTGGGGTTCAGGTTGGTCTGTGTGCCTGTGGTCGCAGGCGATGCGCCGCGGAGGTGCAACAAAGATCGGTCACGTTGCTTTTGGGCAGCTTAAGCTGCCCCCAGTGAAATGCCTTGGTACCAGCAGGGCAGTGCCATCCAGCCCAGTGTTCATGCAAAGTACTTGAAATACGGCGTGTGCCGTAGCGCCCTTGGGTGGGTGTTCTTTGGGTGCAGACGTGCTTGGTGCCCACTCAGCTTCCCGAGTGCCACACACTGGTGCTATGGGGGAGCTGTATGCAAACTGTATAACTGTAGGCAAACAAATAAACTCTCTAAGGCAGTTTCATACCAAGCTTGGGAATTTTTTTGCATTGCCCAGGAAGCCCCTGTGCGGGACGAGGGCCAACCCACACACCTTGGGGTTTCTTTTTGCCTCCTAAAACCAAGCCTTGCCTTTGCAGCATCTTCTGATGCCCAACCCTCCCATCTGGGAAACACAAACATCTGGTTACCCAATACACACAGGCAGTGCTTGGGTTGTGGAGGAGAGAAATGTCTGTCAGCACTGGCATTTCTGGTTATCACAGCGAGTAGCAGAGTACAAGTTGATGGTGGCAAAATGGGCTGGAAGAGGAGGGAGGTTTGCCAGGAGATTTGCTGTAGACAGGAGAGTTGGATGTGTGATGTGAGGTCAGCAGGCAGTGGCATTCGGATAACCCAGGAGTGTGTCTGATCGGGGCAGAATCCTGGTTCTTTTAGCCGGATCAAAAATTGCTTAATCTTAATCTCTTTCTGGCTTGCAAGAATTGGTTTTCCTGTACAGAAGAAGGTGCCCGTGGCAGCCTGAGGTGGGGCCCTGCCCTGGCACAGGTGCTGGGTCTGTGCTCTTGCCCAGCTGCCCACTTGCCTCTGCCAGCTGAGTAGAGAGCAGCTCCAGTGGCAGTGGAAGAGCCACCATCCCCGTGGACTTCCAGGGAATTCTTAGAGAACAGAAGGCTTTGACTGTACAGATCATTTGTTTAACTTTGTTTAATTTTTCCTGATTTGGGAAGGTACCCCTTTTCCTTTTCTCCTGGATGCTCTTTGTGCTGAGCTACCAGACACTGGGGGAGGGAAGGATTTTTCTAAATTGTTTGTTTTTTCTTGGGGAAAAAGAAATTAAGATTTATGACTGGGTTTCCCTCTCCAAGCTCTACCTTGGAAAAATCTTCCGTAAAGCAATTTACAGCTTTTCCTTCCAGAAGATTGGAGCAAACTCTTGGTAATTCAGCATAACAAAAGTTCAGGCAGTTCAGAGCTTTCGTGGTTACGGAGCAGCTTTTCTCGGGGTTTTTAACTGTCCCAGACACAATTAGCAGAATTTCTCAGCAAGGAGAGTGCAAGCTGGGGGCTCTCTGGCAGATGTGATCACTCAAGGAGAACTTTGTTTGGCTTGGCTGGTCCTGCCTTCATTCTGTGCCCTTTCATCCCACCGCTGCTCTTTGTCTCTCAGTCCTCTCGGTGTCTCTCTGTCCGTCTTTGTCTCTCTCGGTCCCTCTTTCCATCTGCCCCGCGTTCCCTTGCAGGCTGAGTGGGACAGCATCAACCTGACCACTTCCAAGACAAACACGGAGTCAGAGGGACCTTTGGCTGCCGGGGAGACTTCGTGGTCTCTCACTTCTTAGAATTAAAGGCTGGGAGTGGATCTATAAGGCAGCCAAGCCAGAGGCAATGGCTGGGTTTCCATTTTGTTCCTTTGATACTGACTTAAATATGCGAGGAAATGAATTAAATGTATGTTTCCCAAGTGGGGAAACAGAATTTGCATAAAGTAAGGAGAAATCCACTTTACAGCTCAGTTTTACCCCGTGTCTTCTGACACAGATATCGCAGGGGGAAAGCTGCTCTGTTGTTTCCTAAAGGACCTTGGAAATCGGTGCTGCTCTTAGAGAGCTGTTTTACTGATGAAATCCTGACTGTGGAGTGGGTTCTTTGGTACCCAGAGAAACTGGGATGGTGCAGCTGTAATCCTGGTGGTGAGAGGAGATGCGTGGCATTTCCAGGCATGGCTTGTGAGGGACATCCGGCATCACCACGTGACCTGCACAGGGTCTGTGCCATCAGTTGGGGACTGCGAACCACATCTCCAGAGCTGCGAATACCAGGCTGGAATGAGTCAGAAGCATTTGTGAGTTCCTGCTGTCTTTGCTTTGATGCTCCCAGAGGGCTAAAGGCAGTGTCTTCCCTGCTGGACACCTTCCACTTGATCAGGGTACTCAAAGTCTCATCTAACCTGGCCTTCAACACCTCCAGGGATGGGGCAGCCACCACTTCTCTGGGCAACCTGGGCCAGAGCCTCCCACCTTCATCATGAAGAATTTCTTCCTAATGTCTAATCTAAATCTTCCCCCTTCCAATTTAAAACTCTTAGCCTCATCCTATCACTACTTACTATTGTAAAAAGCCCCTCCCCAGCTTTCCTGGAGCCCTTTTCAGTACTGGAAGGCTGCTAGAAGGTCTCTCCAGAGCCTTCTCTTCTCCAATCCCAGCTCTCTCAGCCTGTCCTCGTATGGGAGGTGATCCAGCCCTCAGATTACCTTTGTGACCTCCTCTGGACTTACTCTGTGTCCTTCCTGTGCTGAGGATTCCAGAACTGGACACAGGACTCCAGGTTCGGTCTCACCAGAGCAGAGCAGAGGGGACAATCCCCTCCCTTGCCCTGCTGCCCATGCTTCTTCTGATGTAGGCCTTCTGTTGGCCTTCTGGGCTGTGAGCGCAGCTCATGTTCAGCTTCTCATGAATGAGCACCTCAAGTCCTTCTCAGGGCTGTTCTCAATCCCATCTTCACCCAGCCTCTATTGATACCATGGATTGTCCTGAGCCAGGTGTATGACCTTGCATTTGGCCTTGTTGAACCTCATGAGAATCCCACAGACCCATGTCCCCAGCCTGTCCAGGTCCCTCTGGATGACATCCCGTCCTTCTGGTGTGACAACTTTACCACTCAGCTTGGTATCATCTGCATTATGTGCATTTTGAATAGTCCAAGCTATGAATGAGAGATTGTTCAGCTTCCTTGTTCCATAGTTATCAGCTGATTCTTGGACATCCCAAGCAAAAATATTTAACAGTGCTGATTTTCCTGTGAGGTTGAAGGCTGAGGAGACTCTTAAGTCTTGTCCTTGGTAGCTTCTAAATGTCCAGCTTCCAGTCTCTGCCCTGTCCATTCCAGCTTCCTTGTTGAAGGCTCCATTCTCCCTGCTGTGCTGTGAGGCAGCCGCTGGCAATCAGCGCTCCAAGCTGTGCTTCTGCTCAGTTTCTGGAATACACCTGTCTCTAACTATGCCTTATCCTTTCTCCCGGCTTGTGGGAGTCCTTCTCTTTTCCCAGATGAAAAGGAGAGCTGTGTTAAAGCAGGTGTGGGTTGGTGCTGGGTCACCTGTGGTGCGTTCAGCCGGTTCCTGGTCACGTTACTATTGCTCACCCGTAGCTGGGTGTTTCTGACTGGTGGTGTCACCCATGCACACAGGTGACAGGGGGTGGGTGTGAAGAGCAGTGCCTTTCCCTGCTCCAGAACCACCCCTGGGACAATGTTGTGGTGGTTTATGGACATGAGCTGGTTTTTGCCTTTAAACTCCGTCTGTGATGGGGCTGGGCCTTGGACAGTGGGGACTCATGGAATTATGGAATCGTGTGGTTGGAAAAGACCTTTGAGATCAAGTCCAACTGTACCTGTCCACTACTGAATCATCTCTGAGAAACTCATCTACTTGTCTTCTAAACACCTCCAGGGATGGAGTCTTCTCCACCTCCTTGGGCAGCCTCTGCCAGTGCCTGAGAACCCTTTCAGTTAAGAATTTTTCTGTGATGCCTCAGTGGAATGATTGCAGCACCGTGCTCTGCTGGATGGCTTGAGCACATCACAGATTCCCTCCCTGATAAAACTGTGATGAGCAGTGACAAGGTTCTCTCTCTGGTGCTGATGGATATTGATAATGCTCCAAAGAGCCTGCCATGAGTGCTCAGGTTGAGGGATCACCTGTGGACCTGAGAAACACCAATGAAATGATGCCTATTGCCACAAACCACCTCACAGTCCCACCTGGCTTCCCTGCCTGGCAGCAGGAGTGCTGCAGCACCTGGATTCCCCGTACCCACCCCATCCCGGCCCAGGGAGCTGGTGGGATGCTGCACACTGAGCTGGTTGTCTCAGTTAGGACCCAGCAGTGTAACTGGGTATCTCACACTGAAAAGCCTTTCCCTTGGTGTTCAGCACTCATGTAACAGGTCCCCAACCCTTTCCTGCATGTTCGGAGGGAAAGGATCTTTCCATATATAATTTAACCATATTCAGCAGCAAAGCTGTTGAATTTTTCTTTCCCCAGAAAATCTATAACATCTTGTTAGTTAAATCTCATACTCTGAGAACGTGGGTGAGCTTGCTTATCTCAGCCATTCAGATGAAAACACCTCTCGACATCCTGTTTTTCTTATGTCACACGGACAGGAAGAGAGCGATTGTTTGAGATGTGCGTCAGTCATCCCGGTAACCAGGCAGCCACCGTACCCTCCCATTGCCATGGAAACCAGCAGATCCCCTCAAACATGGTGGTGCTGAGCTGAACAGGTACCCCTTTTCTTCCACTTCATCTCCCAAGAGCTGTCACTTCCCGAGTCATGTGGAGGACCTCTCAAAGAGGTTGCACCTACAAATTCTGCAAGTCAATAGTCATCACTAATTCTGTCTTAATTAAAGGTGATATCTTTCATTTGACCTTGTACCTTGTACCAGAAGCACGGAAAAACTCCAGAGCAAGCTCTTTAGCCAGCAGTAGCACAGTGTGGAGTAGGGGGCAAGTGAGCCTGTGTGTAATCATAGAGTCATAGGATGATTTGAGTTGGAAGGGGCCTCAAAGCCCACCCAGTTCCAACCCCCTGCCGTAGTCAGGAACACCTGCCCCTGGATCAGGGAGCTCCAAGCACACATTCTAGAGCAAGAACGGTTGGAGCCAGCCGGCTTCTGGAACAGCATTTGGCTGTTTTGCAGTCACTGAATGGTGACATGAAGAGCTTTGTGCATGGAGGGAGCAGAGTCAGTACCTGGGACACATCTGGGAGTGATCGGCGCTGTTCCTGGATGGGATTTTCCAAAGCAGCACAAGGAACAGGGATGCGTACGAAGCACGTGTTATTTGAAGTTTCATGCTTTCTGTGGCTGTATCGAGTACCAGTGCTGGAGACAGAGTTTTAACATAACACAGGGGTGTCCTTAGCTGTAGGAAGAAGAAAGAATAGGAATTTTACCTCTATTTTCTTCAACATAAGCAAAGCAGCAGTTGTGCTCTGCCTGTGAGAGCTGGGTTCAGCCTGGACAAATGGGTCTTTTCCACCTTGTTTACTGAAGTCATACGTAAGCTGAAAAACTACTTTACAAGCCGTAATTTTGATTAGAAGAAAGTGATGAAACTTTCTCCAATGAGCATTTAAAGCAGCTCAGTTTGGCTTGCTGTGCTGCCCAGCAAGAGCACGGGTCCTGGATGCCCACATCTGCCCTCTCCGCGTGGCTGGAGCGCCCAGCCCAGATCCACACACAGGCAGAGGAGGAGGAGGAGGAGAAGGGGAGCAACGCATGAAGCTGATAATGGAGTTGGAGACTTCACCTCTGAAAACACTGCCTGAGGGACAGGAAACAGGCAGCTGTGCTGGGGACCTGCTGGCCTGGAGGGGGTGATGGCTGATTATCTGCTGTCACCTGCGCTGTGAAGGGATGGCCAAGGAAGGAGCACAGGGGTCCCGAAACGAACCAGATGCTTGCAGCTGTGCATTATAACGTGTCCTCAAACACCAGCCAAATACTTTGCTGACAGCAGGAACTCTCAATATGTGAAAGCTTCTATTTGAACTCCTATTTTTGAAGACAATTTAATTTGTATTTGGATACTTAGAGAACAGAGTTTCCTTGAACCTTGCATACCTTCAGTGATTTCAGCTAGCAAATAAAACCCAAAAAAGTTAGTTTCTATTCATGGAAGGGGTTGTTTTAATCTGCTGCTGAAATCCTGGCAGAAAAGCTGACGGATTCTCCAAGCTCAAGCTGTGTTTCTCAGGTCTGACCTACAGATTTCTTTTGACAATGGAGTTATCCAGCCACAGATGAAAATGGATTCTGTGTCTGATATGAAATCCTGAATCAGCTGCACCAGTCGTGGGACGGTGTGGGTAAGAGACACAGGAAACCTGAGGAGCCCCTTGGTGCCTCTCACCCTGCCGACAGGAACGAAGCTGCAGCACATTGGACCCTGCAAAGGGCCTGGCTGCCCCGTTAGTAGGGTGGAGGTCAGCAACGCGACGGTGCACGTTGGCCTCGGGCAGGAAGAGGTCCCGGCCCCCGTTTATGAAGCATCTGCTGGTGCTTCATAAGCACACAGACATGAGGAACTGGCAGGAGAAAACATGGGAATGGCATTTAAACAAGAGTCAAACTATTGTTGCTGTTCTAAAAAGAAAGTTTGATGACTTCCAAACATGTTCTGCGGCTTTTTAGTGTTAGCAGTTGGGTTTGTTTGTGGAAAACTACTTAGGAGAGACAGTGAAAGGTTCTAGGGTTTAGAACTTGGGGATTTCCAGAGATGTCTGAAAGGGAAAAAAATGTATCTTTTTAGCTTTACAATTGTCCTCTGCATCTGTTTCTTCTTTCCCAAGGAGCAGTTCAGTCCTTAGGCCTGCTCCTGCTGCTCTTTCTGAGAGTCCCAGTACTGGGGAGTCAGAAAATAAAGACAGATGTAGAAAGTTCCCCCTTTTATCCTGGACAATATCAGTTTTCCTCACCTTTGGAAGACTGATAAACTTGAAGGAAGAAATTTTAACTTTTCTGGAGTGCTGCTTTAAACCCTGTCTTTAAACTCCTGGATTTCCATTTCCATCGAAGTGCCATTAACTCAGGGCAGGGACAAGGACTCGTACCCTGGCTGTGACAGATCCATCCTCTCCCTGGGGCTCACAGAAGGTGGTGAGACAGGGATGTGAAGAACATTCCACAGCCGGGAGTGCTTGGCCGTGCTCTGGGAGCGCTGACTCGCTGCTCACCCTGCCCTCCTCAACACAGATGTTTTATGGGAACAAAACCCATTTTTCCTTATCACTGAAAACTTGCAGGGAGCTGTTGACTCAAGTAAGGAAAATTAGCTTGGCTGAGTTTTTGAAGGAAAAGAAATGTATTATGATGAAAGTGTGTTTTTTGCTTAAATAGGTTTGACCACAGGAACAAAAGCTGTGGTTCTGGCAGGACAGTGACCTGCTGAGGTCAGCATCTTCAGTCACCTCCCTGGCTGTGCCTGGCAGTGAAGATGTAGGGAGAGAGGGTAAAAACTCAGCAGGGAGTGAGAAAATGCAGTGCTGTCCTCCCCTGTGTAGAATCATAGAATGGTTTGGGTTGGAAGGGACCTTAAAGGCCATCCAGTTCCAGCCCCCTGCCATGGGCAGGGACACCTCCCACTGGATTAGGGGGCTCAAAGCCCCATCCAACCTGGCCTTGAACACCTCCAGGGATGGGGCAGCCACCACTGCTCTGGGCAACCTGGGCCAGGGCCGCCCCACCCTCATCAGGAAGAGTTTCTGTCTAATGTCTCGTCTAATTCTTCCTCCTTCCAGTTTAAAGCCCTTCCCCCTCATCTTATCCCTGCACTCCCTGATCCAGAGCCCCTCCCCAGCTTTCCTGGAGCCCCTTTCAGTACTGGAAAGCTGCTACAAGGTCTCTCCAGAGCCTTCTCTTCTCCAGGTAGAACAACCCTAACTCTCTCAGACTCTGCTCCTACGGGAGTGCTCCAGCTCTCAGATCATCTCCATGAGCTCCTCTGGACCCAATCCAACAGTTCCATATCCTTTGTATGTTGGAGATTCCAGAACTGGACACAATACTCCAGATGGGGTTTCACGAGAGCAGAGCAGAGGGGCAGAATCCCCTCCCTTGTCCTGCTGGCCACGCTGTTTTGGATGCAGCCCAGGACACTGTTGACCTTCTGGGCTGTGAGCACACGTTGCCGCCTCAGTGTGGGCCCCGGCAGCTCTGTGTCCTCCTGTGCCAGGGAGTGTATTGTCATCTTGGTGCTTAATAACCCCTGATGATGAGGTTATGGCCAATATAGCAGATGAGGAAGCCATTAAAAGTGCTGCCAATTACTTACAAAAGGTTAACGATTGTTGTATTTATGGACTTTTATTAATTTGGATTTCATTACCTGCCTAAAAAGCAACCTCTTAGTCATATTTTTAGAGTTTCCACATGTAAAAATAAATGCACATCTCTTTGTCAAGCCAGGCTGTACTGAAAGTATCTGAAAGCGGCTTTGGTTTAGCGTGGGGATCCACATGTGTGTTCAGACCAACAACATGAGATGCTCTCCTTTGCCACCGTGCAAGGGGAAGAGACGTTTCCACTCCCAGACAAGGGGTCAACTTGGGCACTGTGTGAAGGTGGTCCCAAAGCTGAGTGACTTCTTTGTTAGGTTTCACCTTTATTTCTATAGTTGGCAGTGGAGCTGAGGGCACCTCCTGCTCACGTGCAATGTGCAATGCCAAGAAGGGCTTGGGCTGCTGGTGGATGAGGAGCTGGTCATGAGCCAGCAGTGTGTGCTCATAGGCCAGAAAGCCAACCATGTCCTGGGCTGCATCCAAAGCAGTGGGAACAGCAGGGCCAGGGAGGGGATTCTGCCCCTCTGCTCTGCTCTGGTGAGACCCCACCTGGAGCTCTGTGTCCAGTTCTGAGCCCTCAGGACAGAAGGGACAGGGATCTGTTGGAGCGAGTCCAGAGGAGGCCATGAAGATGATCCAAGGGCTGGAGAACTTCACATCCAAGAACAGACTGAGAGATTTGGGGTTGTTCAGCCTGGAGAAGAGAGGGCTGCAAGGAGACCTTTGAGCAGCCTCCCAATACTGAAAGGGGCTCCAGGAAAGCTGGGGAGAGGCTCTTGATCAGGGAGTGCAGGGACAGGATGAGGGGGAATGGTTTTCAGCTGAAAGAGGGCAGAAATGTTTTACTATGAGGGTGGGGAGGCCCTGGCCCAGGTTGCCCAGCGCAGTGGTGGCTGCCCCATCCCTGGAGGGCAGGTTGGATGGGGCTTTGAGCCCCCTGATCCAGTGGGAGGTGTCCCTGCCCATGGCAGGGGTTGGAACTGGATGGGCTTTCAGGTTCTTTCCAAGCCAAACAATTCCATGATTCCGTGCTGCTGCTGCTGTGGTGGGAGAGGAGGAGTTTGGAGTCCCCAGGGTGAGGGTGCACCAGGCCTGCCAGCCTCTCACCATGCTTTCTGGTCGGCACCGCTCCTCTCTCTTCATTGACAAAAAGCACTAAGAAAATGAGAGGGAAGTGTAATTGGCCATTCTGCTCAGCCAAGCCAGCCTTTCCTTTTAATGAGAATTCGTTTCTTTTGATGTGTGTTTTTTGGGGAGGAAATGATGAATTTTAGCCATTAGGAAAACAAAAGCCCTGGTTATTTGTAAGGATTGTTTTATCAGAAGCATATGTGGGCTTTATTATTCTTTTGCTTGAAGTGTGGGGATTGTTTTCAGTTGGGAGGCTGCGTTAGAAGAATGTGAACTTCTGACTCACTGAGAACTAGAGCGTGCATGGTGAGGCTTCCTGGGATGTTTTCATAACTTGAATTTCTCAGGTCGGACGGGATCTCTTCTGAGTTTTTTGACTTTTGCTTCCATTGAGAGAGACCGGATTCTTTCTCTAGGGAAACGTGTGTTGCTTTCAATGCAGTTTTACTCGACCAACTGCTCTTCATTCCCTGTCTTCTCTCCAACCCCACAGTTTCTCAGTGTTCTGCCCTCCTTCAGCTGTATTTCTGTTTGAACTCTTAACTTTGACTTTGGGATAACGATGAGGTCAGCGGTGCAGACCAAGGTATGGCGCAATGTAGCGATCCCAGGAAAGGGTGGGCTCAGCTAACAGCATCCGAGGAATTCCAGCTTTTCTCTAGAAGACTCAAATGAGGAACATGAGCTCAGCATTGCATGCATCACCGAATGCCTTGTGATAACCTTTTGCAAGGTTGTTAGAGAAGACACAGTTAGCAGAGCTAACCCTGTGGATACAGCATTGGATGCTGTCACGTTAATGCAGGGGGTGAAACCCAGTTCAGGGATTGCTGGCCCGAACCTTGCTGTCCTATGTGGCAGGTACAGAACTGAATTAGATATTTCTAATTTCTATTAGTTTGAATTAGATGTTCCTGATTTCTGTTAAATTAGGTCTGTCTAAAAGATGGCAATGGACCACCTGGAGGTGAACTCTGAGATCATAGAATCATAGAACCTTCCACTGGACCAGGGTACTCCAAGCCCCATCCAACATGGTCTTGAACACCTCCAGGGATGGGGCAGCCTTGACTTCCCTGGGCAACCTGGGCCAGGGCCTCCCCACCCTCATTGTGAAGGATTTCTTCCTAATGTCTAATCTAGATCATTCCCCTTCCTGTTTAAAGCCATTCCCCCTCGTCCTATCACTATTGAATGTTTCTGATTTCTGTTGAATCAGTTCTGTCTGAAAGATCGCAATGGAGCACGCGGAGATAAGCTCTGAGATACTGACCTCCTCCTGAAGTGAAGCAAAATCTTTCCTGCTGAGTGAAAGGACCGCCTGATTTCAATGGGAATGAAGCTTCCCCTCTGCTTTTGGTACAGGGAGGGAACTGGGATAGGGGAAGGTGTTTTGACTTGACCTGACTTTTTTGTCTGGCCTGTGAACCGAAGCATAAACTGGTTCTGCAGTTGAAAAGATGAGCCGGACCACATCATGGCAGGGCATGAGGCAATGTGACCACCTCTATGTCAGAGGACATTGAGCTGCTGGAACGTGTCCAGAGAAAGGAAATGGAGCTAGGGAAAGATCTGGAGAACAAGTCTTATGAGTAGCAGTTGAGGGACCTGGGGCTGTTGGATCTGGAGGAAAGGAGGCTGAGGGGAGACCTCGCAGCAGCTCCTGGAAAGGAGGTTGTGGTGAGGTGAGTGCTGGTCTCTTCTTCCAAGTAACAAGTGATAGGACGAGAGGCAATGGCGTCAAGTTGTGCCAGGGGAGGATCAGATTGGATAGAAGGGAAAATATCTTTAAGGAAAGAGTGTTGAAGCCCTGGCAGAGGCTGCCCAGGGTAGTGGTGGAGTCTCCATACCTGGAGGAGTTCAAAAGACATGTGGCTGTGGCACTTCGGGCCATGATTTAGTAAGCACAGTGGGGTTGGGCTGATGGTTGGACTGGATGATCTTAGGGGTCTCTTTCAACCATAATGGTTCTATTATTTCAGTAGCAATTCCAGCCATGGGTACTTCATCTGCCATAGAGAGGCTGCAGAGGAAGCCCAGCTGTGGCCTACGGATCTTCTCTCCTCTGGCCCACAAGGGAAGGTGACTGTTGTGTAAGGACATCACGGGGCCCTTAAGTATCAGAACTGTCACAGCTGATCAACAAAGAGAAATAAGGAACTATTCATATTAAACAAGGATTCTGGCTACTGAAAAAGAGCTGATGTTCATAATGAGGTGATTATAAATTAGGAACTCGCTGAGTTTGGAGGGGTTTCTCCTCCTTTTTTCCCCCTCCTGTCTAATGCAGACACTCCACAGGCTGTGTTAGAACAGAAGGTGAATCCAAACATGTGAATGAGGAACTGGAGGAGGAAGTAATGAATGCTTTTCCTTTGGTGAACCGAGACTCATGGACCTTCCCAAAGGCTAAATCTTTAATGTTAAAATTATAGAGGAGGTGTGTGGTGGATGGAGTTTTGAAGACTGCGGTTCCTTCCCTCCGGAGGTCTGAAGGTTCTCTGCGGTGCTGTTCAAAGCTCTGCCAGTTAGAAAGCTGCAGCTGAAGCTGGAAATGGAGCCAAAGGTGGGAGCGAGCCAGACATAGCTTATAAAGAAGGACCCTCTCTGTCTTGTTGCTTCATTTCCTTGTTGTTTGACTTCAGCTAAACCCACATCGTTATACATTTAAAAAGCATATTTGCAGGAGATGCAGTTCAGGAATGGTCCCTGGGCATGGTGAGTGAATTTTGGAGCCCTTGAAGTTGTGCTAAAGCAAAGCAGTTTATTGCTTCTGGAATGAAATAGTTTTGTGACATCTGATCCTCTTGTAAATTTTGCACTGGAGAATTCAGTGGTGGGATGTAATTAACATTTAAATTGTCCGGCTCATTCTGCTGCCTCTCTGCAGACTCTGGTGCTGAAGACGTTTCCCTGCGAGCCAATAGCTCTGGGGTGCTTTTATTCTTAGTGGGAATCTCATCACTGCAGTCAGTGGAGATCAAGATGAATCATCGAGTGGTTACTCCTGAGTCATTGTGTTCTTGGAAGTGAACTGTTATCATTCCTGGAAATATCTGTTTTTCCTAACACACAGACTCTGCCATGAGAAAACATTAAAGAGCCTTTGACCTCCTTTGTGCAGGTGCACCCAAAACAGGAGTGGATGCTCTTGTGAGTGAAATCCTTCCCATCCCCAGGATGGTGTTAGTTTACGTTTGAGTAATGTGCAGGGAAGGAGAAAGGATGCATTGAAAGTTCATCCTGGTTATGGTGTTTTGGAAGGGGTGATATTCCTGAAAAAAAAAGACTCCCTTACGTAGAATCATAGAATCGTTTGGTTGGAAAAGACCTTTGAGATCATTGAGTCCAACTGTACTTGTCCACTTCCAAACCAGATCCCAGAGCACTTCATCCACCTGTCTTCTAAACACCTCCAGGGATGGTGATGCCATCACCTCCCTGGGCAGCCTCTGCCAGTGCCTGAGAATCTTTTCAGTGAAGAAATTTTTCCTGATGACTGACCCTCCCCTGGCCCAACTTGAGGCCATTTCCTCTCATCCTATCACTTGTCACTTGGGAGAAGAGCCCAGAAGCCATCTCGCTACAACCTCCTTTCAGGCAGTTGTAGGCAGCGATGAGGTCTCCCCTCAGCCTTCTCTTCTCCTGGCTAAACAACCCCAGTTTCCTCAGCCACCTCTCACAACCTTTGTTCTCTAGCCCCTTCACCAGCCTTGTTGCTTTTCTCTGGATGTGCTCCAGCCCCTCAATGTCCTTCTCGTAACGAGGGGCCAAAAACTGAAGCCAAGATTCAAGGTGTGGCCTCACCAATGCTGAACACAGAGGCACAATCACTTCCCTGCTCCTGCTGGCTACGCTGTTTCTGATCCAAGCCAGGATGCTCTTGGCCTTCCTGGCCACCTGAGCCTCTCCTGACTCATGTTCAGCCACACCAGCACCTCCAGGGCCTTTTCTGCCAGGCAGCTCTCCAGCCACTCTTCCCCAAGCCTGGAGCGCTGCCTGGGGTTGTTGTGTCCCAAGTGCAGGACCCAGAACTGATAATGACAAAGTGTCCGAGAGCTGTCGCTGGGACTGGCAGATCTGATCAGGAGATGCCGTGGATGCTCGTTAGATAATCGATGTGAGATGTGCCCTGCCTGCACAACTCCTCACTCCCTCCCTGCTCCCACAGAGTACCTTTGTGGAGCATGAATGTGGAGAGAAGTGCTGTGGGCATCGAGCCCCCGGAGCTCCAGCAGCATCCACAGCCGTCCACCCGCACAGGACGTGTCCGCACGGGCCCCGCAGCCCCAGCTCAGTGCTGCTCCCAGCCCTCGCTGCAGCAGGAGTGGGGCTCAGAGGGGTGGGGAGAACACAGGGCACACACAGTGGCTGCCACAGGGTTGCTAAAGCCCCTGCTTTGGTACTTCTTCCCTTATTGTTCTTCCTCGGTGGTTTGGAGCTCTGCCTTCTTGGCTCCTTGCTAACTTGTTTGTTTCTTGATTCTTTATGGGGAAAACTACATTTTTATTCACCTTTTCTCTCCCAGTTATAAAATATGGGCACAGGGCCCTGTCTGTTAAGCAAAACCCTTTGGAATTTTTATAGTCAGCAAGTGAACTGAATGAGAACAGGGAAAAAGTGACCTTGGATTTGCGGAACACAGTGGCTGTCTCAGCCGAACGGAGCAGGCAGAGGCTGCATTTCATTGTGGGTGAAGCAGGCAATCTGATCCTTGGCACTGCTTGGAAAAATACAGGCAAATTACAGCAATGCCATTAAATCTCATTTAGAACACGTGTTCTCAATAAGAAATGGAGAGTGGGTTGGTGCAGGGGGAGGCAGCAGCAATACCCACAAAGCCACTTCTCAGGATGTTGCATCTTAGCAAGTTCTGACCGGCTGAGAAAACCCGTGACCATCTCTGTCTTCTGCAGCTTCTGATGCATTAATTACCCTGTGCTCTCCCCTCCCTCGGAAGCAAAGGAGGGAGCTCCATAAGCCTGGCTGTGAGGCTGTATTTATTTTAACTGGGATACCCATGATGGAAGCATGACCGTTACTCCAAAAAAAAACATACTAATCAAGAAGTTGCCCCAAGTTCCCATCTCTGGGGCACGTGTGTCGTAGGGATGCTCAGGGGCTGCAGGTGGTCTCTCGCCCTTGGAGTTTCTGGCTCTTTTCAAAGAGATTTCTCAGATTCGTCCCTAGGTTTGTTGAGTCCTCATTTCCTTCTCGCATTGCTCTCAGAGTGTTCAGTGTCTCTTGAAGGCAGCTCTTCAGAACAAGGGGTGTTGGGGCAGGACCAACCCCTGGTGCAACAGCATCATCCTAATCTGTTTTTTTCATAGAATCATAGAATCTTTCTGGTTGAAATCATCAAGTCCAGTCATACCCATCCTCTGCTAAACCATGTCCTTCGAAAGAGGGGAGATTGAGATGAGATTGCAGGAAGAAATGTTTTCCTGTGAGGGTGGGGAGGCCCTCCCCAAGGCTTGTTGAGATTACCAGGAGTTTTCACAGAGGACATATTTCAAGGGATTATTGGGACAGAAGACACACAAACCAGTAGACAGTAATAAAAATGCACTGGGTGGGTTGGACCGAGGCTCTGGCACCTCTGGTTGCCCAAAGAAGTGGTGGTTGCCCCATCCCTGGAGTTGTTGAAGGCCGGGTTGGATGGGGCTTTGAGCAACCTGATCCAGTGGGAAGTGTTCCTGCCCATTGCAAGGGAATTGGAACTGGATGGCTTTAAGGTCCCTTCCAACCCAAACTATTCTGTGCCTTGTTCTATATTCCATTAAAGTTTTATTAAAATCATGTGAATTTGCAAGGCAGAGGTGTAATCTCTCTGCCTAAAGAAGACCGAACCATTAGCCTTTCATTTTTGACCTTCTCTGCCCCTGAATTCAAGCTGTAAGTGACAGTTCCATGGATGTGATCCTGTCTTTCATTCACATTCACCTTCTTTTTTTGGATCTTTCCTTTTGCAATCTGTATCTGGTAGTTAATTGGCTGCAGTTCTTCCAGGGCTCAGGCCATGAGGCGTTTAGTGGCTTTTGACACAAAGGAAAAGTGTTGAGAGATGTTTTCATTGGTAAATTCCTCCTCTGGGGTTGGATGTCTCACTTTCCCCATGCGAAGGCGCAAGGAGCCTCAGCCCGCGAGCGGGTTTCTCGTGCCAGGGCGTTTCAGCAGAAGCGGTGAATAATGCAGTGGAGCTTTGCAGGGACTCAGTCACAAAACCACAGCTTTACCTCACCAGCCCGCGGGTACCGCTTTTGTTGGGATCACAGCAGGTTCTGAGTGATGTCTGCACAAAGGGAGAAGAGAGAATGAACAGAAAGCAGTTTATGGCTTTCCTCAAAGGCACTTTTCTAACTGAAAAATATAAGCCTTGTGGTTTGTATGGCTTTGAAACGTAACCACAGATATTGAGAACTGGAAAAGATTTGATTTACCATCTCCTCCAGTTTTGGTACCAGCTTCAGGGCAGAGGAAATTTATTTTCAGAATGAAAAATGTTTAAAGGAAATCAGTTGCTGTCAGAACTGTTAGAACAGGAACCTAGGAATGGGGGAAACGTGCAGTGGTCATTTGTGTTGTGATGGAGTGGGTGCAGACGTGTCTTTTTGAGACCTCCACCAAAGTGCTTTAACCTTGTTTCAGTGAATCTCTGCTGGGTGTTTTATGCTCTGCAGCCCCCTTTTCAGAGATGTGAAGGATCAGTGTCCAACTGAGGGCTTCCTCGTGAAGTTTGATCTAGGAGCTGAAGAGGATCAGCTGCTCAGGGCACGTCTTTCCTCACCAGTATGCAGGACTTGGCCACCCTTGGTCACTCACAGCTGGCACCACAGTGAGCTGGTGCCCTCTTGTACGTGGCCCATCCTTGTTTGCTTCATTTTGCTCACTGAGTGACCCTCACTAATAGCTGGGCATCTCTTGAAGTCTCTGCAGAATTTAACTTCTTTAGAATCGGAGGTCCTGGGTGTTCTTGGTATGATGTGGGATGGCATTCTTCTGGCTTCTGTGACCTGTCCTTGCTTTTGCAGATACTGTTCTGTCACCTGTATCTTCGTAATTGCTGGTTCTTCCTCCTGCTGTTGTGGCTAGAGGTCACTCTAGAATTTTCCTGTTCTTGTTCTGAGTTGGACCCAGATGTGTTTGTGGTTCAGTTATGACCATTTGGTTCCCAGTCACTTTGCTTTGTTTTTCCTTCCCTTGTGTTTCTTCCTCTCCCTGTTTTGTGTTGAGCAATCGTCTGCTTTCCACATCTGTTCTGCAGGGCTTAGAAGACTCCTTGGAAAGCCCTGTCCTTTCTCCTCAGGTATCCCAGAATTCGTTTCCTGCTGCTTCTCTGGCTCTTTCTCAGCTGCAGATGAGCAGTGCCCTGTCTGGTATTCAAAAGTGAACATTCCAAAGTCTGTGATTGCTTCATTATCAGTGCCAAAGACAGTAATTTTCCACCCTTTAGGGGTCCAGGAGAACCAAGAGGAGACCAGCCTCCCCCAGCAGTCCTACGGGAAGAAGAAGAAAGGAGTTCTTTTCTTTCAGCAGCCAAATGGTGTGGACCCTCATGTTTGCAACTGCTGGGCTGGCTGGAAGGTGGCTGCGTGCGATGGCTCAGGGCCCAGCGTGATCAGCAGTGGTTTCTGCTCTGGGGAGCCTGGGCAGGAACACGATGCTCCCATTTATGTTTGGCTCTAGGAACGTACTCTCGTCAGTTGTGTTGTCGCGTTGAGCCTGTGACTGTGTTTCACCCTTAGGTGCTTCCGAGGCTTTCCCAGGAAGGGAAGGAAAGAGCACTGTTCCAACCCTAGCATACTGTGCCATCTCCTTTCCTTGCTCACTCCCGCTCTGGAGAATCATAGAATGGTTTGGTTTGAAAGAGACCTCAAAACCCATCCAGTTCCACCCCACTACCACTGGCAGGGACACCTCCCACTGGATCAGGGGGCTCAAAGCCCCATCCAACCTGACCTTGAACACCTCCAGGGACAGGATAGCTATGACTTTTCTGGGCAGCCTGGGCCAGGGCCTCCCCACCCTCACAGCAAAACATTTCTTCCTAAGACCTCATCTCAGTCTCCCCTCTTTCAGCTGCAAACTATTCCCCCTCATCCTATCCCTGCACTCCCTGAACCAAGTGGGAATTGTCTCCTTGTGCCTAGACAGAGGAGAGCAGACCCTTTTGGCCGGGTCATGCCATAAAGTGGGTGGTTGCCCATGGGTGGTTGCCCATGGGTGCCCCCGTCCTGTCCCGGCATTTTGGCACTGGTCTGGCTCTCAGCCAGGGCTCAGCAGCCTCCCAGGCCTTTCCGATGAGGAAGAGTCCTTCAATGTGGATGCCCTCGCTTCCAGGGGCCGGGGAGAGCAAGGCTGATCCGTGTGTGCCCGTGTTTGCCCAGTGGCAGCTGGAGACACGCGGAGCTGCTTGAAATTGCCTGGAGAGGCCATTTGCATGTGCTGAAATAACGGGGAGCTCAGATTTCAGCTACAGGGAGGTGAGGTAGGAAAAGTCTTGTAAGGAAAGGGCTTGTTTTGTTGACTGAGGTTTAGAAAGCTTTTTAACGAGTTGAAATATTGGCTGTATCTGGAGGGAACTGCTGCTCTCCTACCTGCTCTCATTTCCTGTGTCATTCCAGCTCCCTCACTGCAGTCACTGCCGTGCGGATTTACAGCAGATTGGGTTCCACTCTGGGTTGAGTTTGAGTTTGTTTCCTCTGTGTGTGCAGTTCTGTGGGAGCCGAGCCAAGCCAAGAGGAGAGTGTGGACAGGCAGGCGCACACACAAGGGCTGAAGCTGACTGTTTGCTGCTAATTTGGGGGGAAACAGGGATCTGGATTTTATTCAGTTTTGCTGTAAAAGGAGACTTCTTTTTCCAAAGGCAAGGCAGTAGCTGAGAACAGCCAGATTTTGGAGAGCTCAGAATTTTTGAGCAGCCAGAGATGAGAGAAAATATTATCTTATGAATTTTAAATGTGGCATTTTTAATTTGGCTGCCGTTTCCCAGAGGCTGTGGATAACGGGGACGCTATCACTCGCTTGGCTCAACCAGCGTTCAGCTCGCTACTTAAAATATGTTTAAGTGCAGTGCTCCAGAGTTCAGCTGGATGAGGTGGAGCTTTTCACAGCTGAAGTAGCTTTTTGTGACCTGAAATATGAAGTGAGATGTGATACTAAGCAAGAAATCTAGCAGTTGGGAATGTGCTATTTAGGAGCTGTAGAACACAGAGGTGATGGAGAGGATGTTTCCCTTTCAGTTTAACATTTTTCTTTTGGCTTTTTGAGAAAGTAGGAGGAGGGGCCCTAAAGACACGAGGATTGGTTTTGGAGAACTCATTCAGATTTGTGAATTCACTTTTAAACTGTTGATGCAGTAGAAGGATTTCATTCAGAATATTTTGAGTCATGGTTTTGTAAGTAAATGATTGCAAATTAAATAGAACCAGATATCAAAGATGTCACTGCTTTTAAAAGGAAATATTCCTAACCATTAGATTCAGAAGTACTGGGATGGTGCATGGTCATGGATACAGAATTTCAACTGAATCATAGAGTCATAGAATGGTTTGGGTTGGAAGGGACCTTAAAGATCATCCAGTTCCAACTGCCAAGTTCAAGTTCTCAAATAACTTGGTGAAAAGTAAATGAGAAAAAATCCAAATAATCTTCATCTGAAATAACTGATCACTCTTTTTTTTTTCATCCTTACCACTAATCCCAGGATCACTTCACCTTCCCTCCCTCCTCGACACCACCTTGTCCCAGTCCCGTGGGAGCCCATCCTGCCCTCAGCCCGCGGGGCTCGGCTCCTGCGCTCGCCGAGCAAGACCGAGCCTCCCATGAATTCACCCACTCGCCTCTTCCACCCCCAGGGTGCAATGAGGTTAATGCTTTGAGCCATTTAACTAAAAATCAGTGTGCTGATCATCCTGTCCAACCTGTGCAAGGTGCTGACTCTTCCAGGGCCGCTTTGTTTGGATATTACAAAGGAGGAGATGCTCTCGATGCATCGCAGCCGCGATGGTTTAGTCGTAAACGCACCAATACAGCCTTTCAGGATCTAAACCCGCATGGGTGTTTGGTTAAAGCTGTGCATGTCTGTTATTCTGTTAGGATTTCAGAGTGAGGGATTTTAGCCCTTTAATCCTGACTGACAGTTGGAAGGGTGGTGGTTTCAAACAGTGGCCTGGAGTAGCTGATTTCTCTTGGGTGAAACAATGCCCCAGTGTGTCTGGGCTGCCTGCACAGAGCCAATAAATCTGTTTTGTTTTGTTTTTCTCCCCCCTTTTCTCTCTCTGTTCCCCCTTCTCCAGGCCAGGACCCATTCCAATTGCTTAAAACCCTTCAGCTCCTCTGGATGAAGAAAGAGATGGTGAAGGTAAGGCTGAGCCTCCCCTCCGCGCCACAGTTCATAACTGCATGCAGAGCATGTCCAGACGCAGAACGCTTGGGTCAGACCTGCAATTCTTCATGAGTGCTTTCAGTTCCAGCACACAGGGGAAGGGCCCGTGCATTTACAGCAAGGATTGAAAAGAAAAGGTAGCACTGTGTGATATGAAGCAGCTCAGGGGCTCTTATAAAAGAGCTGAAGTTTACAGGGCTGACTTACAGAAGGGGAAAAAAAAAGTTGCTTTTGTTTTCTTTTACATGCTTTTTTTGTCCATTAAATGGAGGCTTTTTGGGGGAGGGGGAAGAATATTTCTAGAAGCTGTAAAATGAGGGTTGAAGTCAGTAGAAAGGTGCTCTCAGCCACGTGAAATGATATTAAAATCTTCATTGCTGAAGTATTTTTATCATTGTGTTCCCATTAGTTTGGGTTTTGCCTTTTAGAGCAGTGAATGCAATTCACGCTACCTGTCTGAAATCAGTGCTGGGCTTTCATACAGCGCCCTACGGGCTCTACGTGGAGATGTCTCACAAGGAGTAAAATACAGTTCATCTACATCCGAGACCTTGAAAGCTACCAAAACCATTAAATTTGTCAGCTTAGTGCTGAGTTTCCCCTGTTTAACTCTGCGTTGTTCAGGAAGGTTCATAGCTGAGGTGTTTTATCCTAAAAGACCCCAAAGCTGCGCTCACCACCCAGCTACAGGGAACATGTCCTGAGAGTGTTGGTGTGTGAGAAGCTCCACATGAGCCAGCAATGTGTGCTCACAGCCCGGAAAGCCAACGGTGTCCTGGGCTGCATCCAAAGCAATGGGACCAGCAGGGCTAGAGTGGGGGTTCTGCCCTTCTACTCTGCTCTGGTGAGACCCCACCTGGAGCCCTGTGTCCAGTTCTGGAGTCCTGAAGCTGTGGCTGCCCCATCCCTGGAGGTGTTCAAGGCCAGGTTGGATGGGGCTTTGAATCCCATGATCCAGTGGGAGGTGTCCCTGCCCATGACAGGGGGGTGGAACTGGATGGGCTTTAAGATCTCTTCCAACCCAAACCATTCTATGAAATCTGCCTACCTTGGTGAACGTGCTCCGTCCTGGGTAGCTGGAGTATTTAGTCATTGTCCTTGTCTGCCGCACGTAGACTTTCCATTACTGACAGTCTGTGGTTCCCAGACAGAATAATTAAACAACTGGAAATTCAGCATGAGAGGTGCCTCTCCAAACGTCAGTCACCAACGTAGACTTGAGCTCTGCAACTCTGAAGCCTTGAGCTTTCTGTTGAGTTTTGTTAGAGTTGGAGGAAAAAAATATTATTTGTTAGGTCTTGAGGGCAGTTAATCCCACAAAACAACAGCAATAAAGAGTAATCATCAAAATATCTGTGCTCTGTGCCCTGGGATGTGTGTGGATTGTGAAGAAAAACACTCTGAAAAAAGCCAAAGCCTCCCATCGACGTGTCCTTGGGCAGAGAGCACCGCAGCTTCCTGCTGAGGATGGAAAAGCTTGAGGATCCCCATGAGTCACAGTTGTGGCTCCACTCATTCATAGAATCACAGAATCATGGTTTGGGTCGGAAGAGACCTCAAAGCCCATCCAGTTTCACCCCCCTGCCATGGGCAGGGACACCTCCCACAGGATCAGGGGGGCTCCAAGCCCCATCCGACCTGGCCTTGAACACCTCCAGGGATGGGGCAGCCACCACTGCTCTGGGCAACCTGGGCCAGGGCCTCCCCATCCTCACAGCAAAACATTTCTTCCTAAGATCTCATCTCAATCTCCCCTCTTTCAGCTGAAAACCATTTACCTCATCCTATCCCTGCACTCCCTAATAATGTTTGTTTGTTTCTGGAATGGTCATCCCTGTGGGACACATGGGTTTGCAGAGCATGGGTGCTGCAACTCCCTGGTGATGCTGCTCTGTCCCCCCAAGCCCACCCATCAGGCAGCACCGCGCGGCATGGGCAGAACTGTGTTTCTGAACCTGGAGGACACATTTCTGAATGATGAGGAGAGCCTGTTTAGAGAAGTGGGAAGGCTTGTGGTGGGCCAGGCAGCAGCTGCCTCTGAGTGGAGAGCACAGCCCGAGTGTCACCAGTGCTTTGATGCGTTCTGGTCACGCTGTCACTGAGATGAGCTCCTCACTGCTCAGGGCATTGTTGCCCTTCAGGTGTGCAGGCACTTTTCAGACACAGACACTTTGTTCAGAGGCAGCCGCTGCCCCTGAGGTGTGTGGTTCTGCTGTTGTCCCTGAGCCCACAAGCATCCAAATCCAGTTCAAATAAATGCAGGAAGCTGACTTAGATGCAGCCCCGTCTGCTCCGCTGGTCTTTAAGGGGCAGGGAGCTGCTTTGCTTTTCGCTGTCAGTGAGTGTAAATCAGCACTGCCTGTTGACCAGTGTGAACCAGTCATCTCCTTGTGTGATCCCATCGGTGTCAAATGAGTGACCCTGAGCAGAAGGAGGGTACCTGTCCATGGCATGGCCTGGATCCTGGAACTGTTCTGAGAAGTGGTCATTTCCTGCATAGGAAAGACAGTCTGGGCATGACCAGGATGGGAATAACCAGGAAGCATCAGCAGACTGCCCTGGGCTGTGTGAAATAAGGGACCAAAATGGAATGAAGGAACGTGTAGGTTGAGCATCAGCACTATTTTCCTATTCCCATGATCTATCAGGCTGTAGAAATCCCCCAAGGAGCATTCCCTGCCATGGGAATCGATCGAAATGGAAATGGGAATTACGCATCCAAGAGCAATCCTTCTCTGGCAGAGGAATGAGCCAGGCAGCTCAGCACTCTTTCCTCTCTGCTTTAGGTGTCTCATGCATGTTTTCCTTTGATTCTTTTCCCCCTCAAACAACACAAACCAGAGCGAAGCTTTCAGATCGCTGGGAATTTTTGGGAACGGCTTTTCCCCTGCTTATCAAAGCTGGGAAAAAAAACAAGACTCAGCCAGGATCTGTTGTCAGTGCTGCTGCCAGTTGTGTCCGTGTTGGCGATGCCCTGCGTGTGAACGTGGGCTTGTGCCCTCCCAGCACCTGGGAGCCCATCCTGCCAAAGCCTGGACTCCCACTCCAGCCCAAGGAGGAGCCGAGCAGTGCGGTGAAAGCTCTTGTTCGGCCTCAGCGTGCTGAAGTGGGGCTTTGGGGAGGGAGAAGGGAAAAAGGAGAGAGGCCATTTATAAACAGTGCAGTTCAGTTGGCGAGGGGCTTTGTTTTCCTTTGGCTGTTGTGTTGGATATTTGTGGTCGGATAAGAGCTTTGCCTTTTCCTTCTGCTGAATCTCGCAGTGAAGTTGGAGTCGATGTTTCACGTCGCAAATTCTTGCCACGGGGAAAAATACTTACAGGGAGAAATCTGTTATCTGAAATCACATCTTTGTTAGTCATCAGCTTTTTATGCTGTAGTTGATAATTGAGCGAGAAAGAAACGGTTTCAGTCGTAAACGATAGGGTTTGTGGTTTTTCCAGACATGAAAGACACTGTGGAAAAGAACTGCCTTCCAGTAAATATGAATCAAAAAGAGCAAATTCATTGGCAAATTTTGTAGATTTTCTTTTGTTTTCCATGTCATTCTTTAAACTTTCTGTTGTTTCCATTGGAAGCTGTGGCCGGGGCCGTCGCGCACAGTAAATTACAAGCGCTGGCTGCAGGCAGGAATGAGCATCTTCTAGATTTTGTTTTTTAGCCAGAAAAGAAGGAGAGCAGCTGCTCTGGGTGATTTCTTGTTTTCTGTCTCTGCTTTTGCCCTGCTCCACGCCAGTGTGTGCACCGTGCAGAGAGAGGTCCTGTGTGGGTACTGAAGGATGCCACTCCTTCACCCTGCCAACCCTCCCAACTCCTTGGAAACTGCTTCTAATGTAAACATGATAAAAGATATTGCTTGGTACTGCTAATTTATCACTTCTACCAGATGGATAGTAAGTAGCCTATTAACATGCACAAAGTGAGTGTCCAATTGCTTCACATTTTTAAACACATCACCCTGGGATTCCTAAGATTTATGGCATGGAGTTTTCCCGCGTTGGAGCCCCTTTACACTTAGAGCTATAGAATCATGGAGTCATTGATGTTAGAAAAGACCTCTAAGCTCATCCAGGCCAGCCATCAGCCCAGCCCCACCATGCCAACTAAACCTCTCCTGAAACACCACCTCTACACGCTTTTTACACCTGTATAGAGATGGAGACTCCACCACTGCCCTGGGCAGCCTCTGCCAGGACTTCACCACTCTGTCAGTGAAGTAATTTTTCCTGTTACCCAATCTAAACCTCCCCGACACGACTTCAGGCTGTTTCCTCTCATCCTATTGCCTGTTACTTGGGAGAAGAGACCAACACCCACCTCACCACAACCTCCTTTACAGAATCACAAGAACCATTAAGGTTGAAAAAGACCCCTAAGATCATCCAGTCCAACCATCAGCCCAGTTCCACAGTGCCTACTAAATCATGGTCCAAATTGCCACAGCCACATGTCTTTTGAACCCCCCAGGTATGGAGACTCCACCACTGCCCTTGGCAGCCTCTTCCAGGGCTTCACCACTCTTTCCTTAGAGAAGTTTTTCTAACACTTGTGGAGGTGCCCAGTGCCTGGCGTGCAGCGGCCGTAGGTAGCTGACAGCAAATACTCTGCTCCAGTAGACTTGGAGGAAAGGAGCATGGATTTGCAGGATGGCAATCTTGAGTTTGAACTCCAGTATTTCCTTCTCTTTAATCTTGTATGTAATATCCAAACCATTTTGATAATCCCAAGTATTCCTGTTAGGTGAGGAGCATTAACCCATCGTGTTGACGTGGGTTCAAGGTCATACAGGAAAGCAGTGGTTCAGACAGGAGGAAGAGCAGTTTAGATGCTTTATTCTTTGTAGGTCTGTTAGAAGATGAGTAGCTTTCCAAGCCCAGTTATCTACCTTCAATATTGCCATTTTCCTAAGAACACCCCTTTCGCCAGCTCAATTCTCTTCTCCCCCTCCCCCAAATCCCAAGCCCCTTTGTCTGCCCCACAGAACAACTTCTCTGTCTTTATGGGATAATTAGTGTGGACAATTGCTGCTTTTCCCATTGGGTTTGAGGTGCAGTGAGCCATGAAGGAATCTGTAATGACATGAAAAGTCACTGGAGGCGCGGATGGTGGCTGAATAGCAACAGTTACCTCTCTGAATGGACCAAATTAAAAAAAATAAAGCTTTGTGTTCAGCTGGGGGAAGGGAGGATTCACTAATCTTTTTGTACATGACAATGTGGTTTTCTATCTCGGCAGCTCAAGGAAGAAATCAGGCGGGGCTTTGCAGGCCTGGAGGACCCTTTGGCAGGACTCGTGGACATGCTGGAGTACAGCAGTGACTGGAAGGGGAAGGGGCATTCCCTCGGGTATTACATCACCACGGAGCTGCAGCTTTGGATAAAAGAGCATCCTGCTCTTCAACAGGTTAGAAAAAGAGAGAGCAGATGAGCTGGGAGAAAGGAGAGGGCAGTTGCCTTCAATGTCCCTCAAGTGTCCCCAGTTTCACATTATCCTATAGTCCAGTGTCTTCTCCATAGTCTCATACAAGCACAGCGTGACAAGGTGTGAAATTCACACTGATGTGTTTTTATCTGTTGTATGCTGGCCTGGAAATGAAACAATATTAGAAGGAGTGATACAAGAGCTCTGTTTCCCCTTCCAAGCTGGGATTTCCATCTTTCCAGATCAAACTACTTTGATCAGGCAACCTTTGCTGGGCTGGATGCATTCCCACTGGAGTTTCCATCCCTGCTGTCAGGATAAAACCAGTTGCAGGAATCAACTCTGCATCTTCTTCCAGTTCTGCAAATAGAAGCCAGTTCCTGTGCGATTGCTTAACTCCTGCCATATGGTGGGGGGAGCTTTTATCACTGGGAATGCAGAAAATGGTAACAGTATGGCTTTTCAGCAGCTGAGTGATGCACTCTGGAACGTTGGGTCATCAGATTGGCCGCTTTAATGTTTACCATTCCTTAAACCTTCAAATATTCTGACCTAGTTTTTTTTCTGCTTTTATGCAAGAAGCTTTTGTATTTGTGTTGTTTCATTTTGCATTTTTCCAAATAGCTCTGTTTAGATGTCAGGCTCTGCCGTTGGGATGGCTGCAAAGTGCAGGGAAATGCTACTGGCACTGAAATTCCTGTTGCAAGGGAAAGATGGTACAGGAACACAAGGCTTAGTACTTATATCTGTGTATCTTTTGACAATACTTTTGCTTTTCCTTCCCTTCTTGCACCCTGGAGCCAGCCTGGGAATGCAAATTGAATTCCTCTGCTTGATAGGTGAGATTTCCCTTGAGGGGAGTTGCTGGTTTCAAAGATTTTCTGCTGGGAACTGGAGGGGAGAATTTCTAAATAGCTGTGTTAGTAAAAAAATGAGCATTTTTCCAGTTTCATGTTTTACTTTTGCACGAGGCCATGTGCCTTTTCCAGAATTATCCCACAAACATTTAACATTTTCAGATTGGATGCTGAGAAAGAGCTGTGTGTCATCTTGTTCTGATTTCTGCTTGCAGACTCCGTGGGGAAACTGGAGAATCCCTTCTCAAGGAACTGGCTTGTTCCACTGTTTAAACAAGCTGCATTTTCAACTACCATTGAATTGCAGCCATCTTTGCTAAATCTGTGTTTGATTTTTGTTTGATTTTTCAGTCTGGCCCCAGGCTGGAGGAGCTGCAGGCCCGTGTGCTCAGAACACTAGCCCAGTGCCCGGCTAATCTGCTTGACCCCCTGATTAGCATTTACCAGCTCCATACAGCAGACCGGAACTATTTGCTTGGACACGTCAGTCATCTTTATCACATGGGCGATTACAAAGAGGTGGGTCGTGTCTTTCAAATAACTTCACCTACCCAGCTCGCTGTTAATGCCTGTGGCCTGGTTTGGATGCATTTCAATGGGAATTCCATTTCATCCCAGCAGCTGCCCACTGTGAATGGGACAGCTTAGTGTGGTCTTCCCGTGTACATGAGCACGCTGTGTTCAACCTCGTTTTTCCTAATGGCTGAGTGCAGAATGCCAGTGAATCCTTCCCCCCACCCCTTTTTTGACCTCTGAAAGTAATAGGTTAATAGGGTTTAATTTGGAGAATTTACAGGGATGATTGTGTTCTTTTTTTTTTTTTCCCTTGTCCTTGGCAAGAAAAGAAGGGATTTCAGTAGTTGGCCATCGACCTGCTGTGCTATCTCCAGGCTGCCTGCAGCTAGGAGGGCCTGGAAAATCTGTTCCCACGTGATTTCCCCAACCAAAGGGTTCTCAGTTTCAGGAGTTTGGGATCCTCTTTACCATTGAGGCTCGGGTTCAAACTGTGTTACTCGTGTTTGAGTTTGAGTGGCTGATACTGGCAGGAGTTCACCAGACCCAGAACTCCGTATGGTTTACCCTGTAGTCTAGAGAACTTGCAGCATCTCTGGCATCACTAGGATGTCTTGGTAGCCTTGTAAGTGTTCTCATGAGCAAACTGCAATACTGTAATGCTATTTTTTTTATAAGGCAAACCCCATACATTGGTTTTCTCAAAGACAGATGGGTCACTTTGAGGGTGCAAAACAGCTTGATCTTGTTTAGCAAAAGGAAAAATCAAATAGCATTTTGAAAATCCTATTCTTCAGTAAAACCAAATTCCCAAGTGAGATTATGGAATTCTGTTCTTGTTGATTTCTTTAAAGACCAAAACAAGGATATTTCCTTTTTGATTAGAAGCTCACAGGTAGGTGCTTGAAGCTTATTCTTCTGCTCAATAATTTTTTGAACGTGTTTGAAACCATAGTATTTGACTACGTTCAAGTGTGATTGTTAGTTCATGGCTTCAAAGATCTTTATTGTTGTTGTTATAAATGTGGTTCTTTCTGGATCTGGCTTTCAAAAGCTCTGAATTGTTTTGCTGTTCATTCTTCTGCAGCAAAGCTCATTTGCGTGGCATTCCCGGTGTGAAGAACAGGAAACCTCAACTGTTACTTACCCTCAGCCATAACTTTCTTCTCGTTTAGTTTTGTTGCCAGAAGGATGAATAGAATTATCCTCAAGAATAACAGGAAATCTTTTACTGCTCTTGGGGACTGATCATACCTAAGTTCACAGCAACTAACCCCAAAAAGCCTGGCACTGAGGCTCGGAGCACTTGCAGTGGGCTGTGACGCGTCTGCTCGCCTTGCTCTTCCCGTCTTTCCAATGGGGCTGTAAAGCACATTCACCTGTAGGATTTTTGCTCTTCTATCTCTCACCTGAAAGGACAGAAATCCTATTATATCCTTGCTGTCATTTTTTATTTTCCTGCTGCATTTACAATAACACACCGGGTGTTTATTCTCGAGCCCATTATTCCCGTTAGCTGGTTGGATGCATTTCCTGTGCTGTGCGAGCCATGGGCCCCCCAGATCAGCCCTGTGGGTTGAGGCTCCTTTCCAGCACAGAGGTTTTGAGGAAAGATCTCTTCAGAAAACAGGGTCGCTGGGGATGGCCATAGTGGTTATTTGCTTCTCAAACCCCTCTGGCTCCCGCTTGTTGTGGTAGAGCTGGTCCAAAGCTGAATCAGGTTGGGAATGACAGCAGCCAGGAGTTTTGCAAGGGCTGCTGGGATGCCAGTGTGGTGGGGAGGGGGCAGGAAAACTATCTGCTCTGGTAGGTTTGGGGGAAGATGGTGCAGGTGGAGGCACCTTTATTCTGATAATTCTGTTCTCCCTTATGAGGACAGGCTGAGAGATTTGGGATTGAGCTGGAGGAGGCTCCGAGATGACCTTAGAGCACCCTCCCAAAACTGAAAGGGCTCCAGGACAGCTGGGGAAGGTCTCTTGATCAGGGAGTGCAGGGATAGGATGAAAGGGAACGGTTTACAGCTGAAAGAGGGGAGATTGGGATGAGATCTTAGAAGGAAGTTATTTGCTCTGAGGGTGGGGAGGCCCTGTCCCAGGTTGCCCAGAGCAGTGGTGGCTGCCCCATCCCTGGAGGTGTTCAAGCCAGGTTGGATGGGGCTTTGAGCCCCCTGATCCTGTGGGAGGTGTCTCTGCCCATGGCAGGGGGTTGGGAGTGGATGAGCTTTGAGATCTCTTTTAACCCAACCATTCCATGATTCTATGATTCTGCTATGTGGAAAGGAGGCTCCTGGAGGGAGCACTGGCCAGGGGATGGCACTGGTGCTCTCAGGATGCCGAAAACCCACTGACACAGCGAGAGTTAAAGAAAAAAGCAGGACATAGAAGTGGGTTTTTGAGGCGTCTGGCATGTTTGGGTGTTTTATCCATTCTTTTGTGAATGGAGCTGCAGCTGCTGGAGGAGGGTGGCAGCGTGGGGCCTTGCAGGGCGCTGGGAGCCGAGCGAGGGGCTCTGCTGTGAGGAGACAGAAGGGCTCGAGGCTCCCGCTCAGGGAGTTTCAGCTGAAATGCAGTGGTTTTCTCCCACTCTGAGGAGCCCCCTGAAGCCACGGCCCACGGCTCCCCGGAGGGAGCCCATGGTCGGCCTGCGGGATGGCCGGCTTTGTGGGAAGGGCGATGGCTGCTGGTGGGGCCGGGACAATGCGGGGATTCAGCAGACCGGGGGTAATGCAGCGCGAGCGGGGCTGCGAGAGGCCCTGAATAGGCCGGGCTGTGCTTGAGAAGAATGAGGGGTAGGCAGAAGGCAAGCTAGTGTTTCATGGTCATCTTATGTTACACTTCAGCCTTTCAAAGAGTGTCTGGGGCTGCCTGAATGAACCTCTCTTGCGCTGCGAATGCGGGAGCCCGCAGACAAAGGGGACTCTTGTCACTCGCAGGCCCCTTTCGGGAATAAAAGCCATTGTCACATGAACAGGGCAGTCTGGCAGGCTGTGCATGCTTCAGTGCCCCATGATATCGCTAAGGCTCAGCAGAAATCACATTCAGGGCCCTGTCAGCTTTGATTAGCGGGGTCTCATGACTTAATGTGCTGCGATATTTCATGTCTAAGGGTGGCGGCTGTCTTTCTGTGGGATGAATGCCCTCTATTGTCCACTGAGTTATTTTATTTACATTTTTTTAAACAGCTTATAAAGGTAAAAAGATAGCTGCGCTCGGAGAGAAAAATCAAATTCCTTTGCTCCTGGATCAGGAGTGAGCGCCGCTCGGGTCAGATACAGTGAGACTTGTTTTTGCAGTCAGCATCAAAGTTCTCGTCGTGTTTAACAGCTTCATAGTAAATTCTGAACAGGTGGCAGTGGAGCTGGGTTAGGAAGGAAACAATAAATAATCTTTTTAGCCTCTGACAACCAGAAATATTCTTTGGCCTGAGAGTTCCAGCTCATCTGTGTCGGTGACTCGCAGTGCTTTCCTCCCCTCCATCAGATTGGTTCTTAAACAAGGCTATCAGTGGGACAGCGAATACTTAGTTTTTAGTAAGGTTTTTTTGCTGTTGTCCATCCAGATTTCTCTGTTTTCAAAAGCAGAGTTTATTTCTTCTACTGATGTTTTACCTGTTAATTTCTACAAATAATGAAGGTTGTTTCTATACGTTAAATTCAGTTCCTGTTCACTCTTTCAGTTAAGTCCATTGTTAAAGTTTGTCATAAAATAATCTGGGGCACCTAGAGAAGAAGTTCTGTGTGGACAGAATTTAAAGTTTTTGTCAGCAATGCATTACAGGAATAATCTGAGAGTTCAGTAGAAAGGATGATTGGCCAAAGAGTTAAACTTAATGCGCTACAAATATGCTAAGGAGTTGAAATACAGAGCTCAATCACCAACACGACCTTTGGTTTTCAGTGTAGTGAGGTTCTGAGTGCGATTCAGGGATGTGACTGTAGTCCCACTTTGTACGTGGTGCTGGAGTAATGTGGTGTATTTTTGCAATATCTGTCACTGCAGATCAGTGTTAAGATCAATTGAACACATTGGTGGATATTCAAGTTGGGATTTCTTTGCTCTGACGTTTTTGAGCTGTTCTCGGGACAGTGACAATGTCTCTGGTGTTGCTTCTTTCCCTCATTCATCACCTCAGTTACAAAGGCTTGTGCAATTCTCACTGTGTTTTAAAGTGCCTGTGTTTCAATTTCCTTGTTTCTTTTAAATTAAAATTAATCATCAATAATAAAAAGGAGAAATTTACTGCAGCTCTTTCTCATACAAAGATCACAGAATCATAGAGTCACGGAATGAGCTGGGTCAGAAAGGACCTCAAAGAGCTCCAGTTCCACACCCCTGCCATGGGCAGAGACACCTCCCACTGGATCAGGGGGCTCAAAACCCCACCCAGCCTGGCCTTGAACACCTCCAGGGATGGGGCAGCCACCTCTTCTCTGGGCAACCTGGGCCAGGGCCTTCCCACGCTCACAGCAAAACATTTCTTCCTAAGATCTCATCTCAATCTCCCCTCTTTCAGCTGAAAACCTTCACTGGTACTGATGTCAGCCTCAGCCCTTTTTTCTATTAACCTCACCCTCTGTTAAGGGACAGCTTTCATGGCCCATGCCCTGTAGATTCCTTCCACTGCAGAGCAGAGGTAGGCAGCCTGCGGGCCGGGGACCACTCTGCCACTTGCTCCCAAACTCCATCTCTTGTGGAGCCCGTCTGGTGAAGGGGTTGGGAAGGAGGTTGAGTGTTGCTGGGAAACAGTGGCAATATTATGTTCCTACTGCCAGCATTGCTGGGCTCTGCTTGAGCAAGCAGGCTCTTGGAGAAGTGGGAATGTGGAGCAGATCTCACCACACCAAGAGTGTGGATCTGGAGGATCCAGGGAAGGCGGGTGGTCTTTGTGCACAGGACACTTGGGAAGTGCTCTACAGCATCATTCATTTGTGAGAGGCACTGACCAGTTAAACCAGGTTTAAAACTGCTTTGAGTGATCTGAGATAGACAAATCACACAAGCATTTGTTTCAGTTCTCTCTCCCCTTCACCCGTGCAGAGGCACATTCCAACCTTGGCTTTTATTTCTCTCCCTCTGCCTCAAATTCCTTAGATGTGAGCAACCTGTCTCTCCTTTATTTTGATGGTGCCACTCCTAAAATACATTCAGACTCTCTTGAAAGTGAACCTGGGGAATCTCATGGTTTTCTTGTTTCTGAGGATCTTCCTGAAGACAGCTGTGTGTATCAACTGCTCTTTAAGCAGGAAGCTATTACACATCTGCCCTGATGTCATACGCGGTGCAGTGATGCACTCTGAGAGTCTGAGCAAAGCTAATTAGCCACAAGTTCAAAATGAGTGATTCCAGAACACAACCCAGATGTTCCCAGTGATAAATACATTATGTGCCCTTACTCAGTTATTTCCACCATTATTAAGTATCCAGGCTTTGACCACTATGATTTTTTTAGAGCTGACGCTGAATCCTCCTCTGCAAAGTGTCAATCTATTGTTTGGTCTGTGCTATGGGCTTTCAGAAATTCCCTTGCCATTGGTTCAGAAACACTGCACTAACCCAGAAAGAGGCATATTTACCTCTGTGTTGTCCCAACTTGCTCACAGCAGAGCTCAGTAACACAGGAGTCATCAGAAACCACTCGTGTCTGTCCCACCTCACCACTACAAGCAGCGCTGCAGCAAAAGCTTTATTCCTCTGATGCTCACCCCACCGTGGGAAAACTGCCTAAATTGTCAGCATAGACACCACCCAAGTGCACATGCCCTTGCAGATAAGATCTCCTGTGGCTTCCTGCGCTCCGTGCTGTATGTGGAAAGAATAGTCATTTTTAGATGAGGCAGAGCCAATTGCATTCAAAACAAGCTGAGAGGATCAGGTATGGGTGCAGGGTGCTCAGGGCTTGTGTGTTCACTTCAAACTGCTCTTGTTTTTTTGCATGACTGGGAGAGTGGTCTGGTGCTCATGGCTTGGCTTGGATGTGTCAGGTTTGAATAATTTCCCCCATCCTAAGCACAATGCACCCACATGCATTTTAGATACAATTTAATGCAGTATTGCCCAATTTTGACTTCTTCCCCTTCCTCATCCAACACTCCCTTGCTGTGTTTTAGATGTTTATTCTTGGGAACAAAACTGTTACAAAATGTCCAAATGTGATTTTTGCTTTCACTGTAATGAAATAAAGAGTGACCCAAAGCTCCCGAGGATGATGGGAAAAGTCACAGACATCGACAGGATTTCAATAAGGCAATGCACCATCACCTTTTGTGCTGTGCTGAGCAGTGGCTTCATCATGTCCCTGTCCTGTACACACTTGAGGAATGGGAGGCAGGAGAGGAACCAGCCTTCCCCATATTTCTGTTATGATCTGGGGCAGGAGGGTTAAACAATTTTCTGTGTAGCAGTAATGCTAATAATGCTACTCCTGTGCTGTTATTAGATGACATCTAGAATCTGATGGATGAGAAGCTGGTGGATGAGCGGGCAATGGGCACACACTGCCCAGAAAGCCAACAGTGCCCTGGGCTCCTCCAAAGCAGTGGGACCAGCAGGGCCAGGGAGGGAATTCTGCCCTGTTGGGGATCTGTTGGAGTGAGTCTGAAGGAGGCCATGGAGATGATCCAAGGCCTGGAGGACCTCCTGTACAAGGACAGGCTGAGACAGTTGGGATTGTTCAGCCTGGAGAAGAGAAAGTTCTGGGGAGACTTCAGAGCAGCCTCCCAGGACTGAAAGGGGCTCCAGGAAAGCTGGGGAGGGGCTCTTGTCCAGGGATTGCAGGAGTAGGGCGAGGGCGAACTGTTCTTCGATGAAAGAGAGGAGATTGAGATGAGTTCTTGGGGAGAAATGTTTTGCTGTGAGGGTGGGGAGGCCCTGGCCCAGGTTGCCCAGAGCAGTGGTGGCTGCCCCATCCCTGGAGGTGTTCAAGGCCAGGCTGGATGGGGCTTTGAGCCTCCTGATCCAGTGGGAGGTGTCCCTGCCCATGGCAGGGGGATGGAACTGGATGGGCTTTGGTGTCTCTTCCAACCCAAACCGTAACATGATTCTATGAAGCTCTCTGTGTACAACACATTTTTATGAAAAGGCTGCTGGTACCACCTCTCAGGACTGTAATAGGTTCCTTAGCTCAGGGAGGTTGGACAGACCCTGATAAGCTGAGAATACATCAGGGTTCACCAGAGCTTTTCCGTGTTCCCACATTGTAGCCCAGTGTTTGCTCTTACTGATCAGCTGCTGAAGTGGGGGAGGTATTGGCTGCTTTGGACGTTTGTGGCCCTGCTGACCCACCCTGAGCCTGAGGATCTGCAGTTGGATTTAATGTGGTTGCTGTCTTCCAGCACGGCTCGAGGAGCGCAGCACTGGCTGTGGGGAGATACCTGTTTCTGGGGTGGGAGAGGGATTCTCCCTGTTTCAGTTCCTGCCTGCTGGCTGCCTAGTTAAAGTGTTTGTTTTCTGACTACAAAATGAGTCTGCAAGTGAGGTGTTGCTTTTCTGGAGATCTTATCATCTAGAAACAGACTGTTAAAAATAGGGTCATTTTACAGAAAACTTGTTTGTGGAGTGAAACAATTCAAAACATGATAATAACAAAACAAAATCTTAAAATAGCTTGAAGTTGAGACCACAGGCACAGCTGCCAAACACTTTCATCTTTACTGCAGTTTCTCATATCTCTTCTCTTACTATTCCTGTTGTAAACAGGCTGATTTTATCTCCGTGGTCCCTGCTGTTCAGCCAGCCCAAGGAACTACACCCTGCGATCCAGCCTGGTTGTTCCTAGGACCCAGGTCATGTGTCTCCTTCCACGTTCAGCTCTGGGCATGGATGGGGCTCCTGCCCTGTTGCTGACAGCGTTCCCTGCTGCAGGAAGTTTCAGCCAGCAGCACAGTTTGTCTGATGGCTCCATCACCAGCTTTAGCTGGGTGATGTGAATATGATGTCAAAACCCAGGCTCTGGGATGCCGAGCAGTTGCTCTGCCCGCAGCAGCGCCGGCTGGAGCCACAGCTGGGGCTGGAAGGCAGTGTGTCTCCACGCTTCCCTTCATGGAATATCCATTGCTCAGTGCCCTTTGATGCAGGGTGGAATATACATCCAGTAAGAGCGGAAAACTTGAGCTGACACTGTGCATGTTCATCTGATTAAGTCACCTGTACGGGTAATAGAGAGGGAGATAAAACTGCCATTTAGATAACAGTGCTGCAATTAGATTAATCTGAACCTGCCTGTGATAATTAAAAAGCCATTAGGGAAGCCATTGTATGCTTGCATGTTAAAACTAACCAGGTTACTTGTTTGGTGAAAGACACTGATGAGATCAAACGGTGAAACAAGATTTTGACAGTTGTGTCCTTTTTCTCCCTTTTCAATTCATGAGCTGAGCTCATGGGAGGAGAATTGAAGAGGCTGCCACAGCTTCAGAGACCCCAGCCCTTCTTCAGGTCCAGGGCAGAAGTGCCAAGCAGCTTTCAGCTTGTGTGCAAGTTGAGAATAATTACTCAGCTTGAACTTTCTGATGATAATCTGATAATTTGAGAGAGAAGATACCTGGTGCTTGTGGGGCAGAGCAGCCTCTGAAGAGGTGGGGTGGTGATGAGGTCTGGAGTGAGAGAGAGATGTGTTTGATGCTTTAGCTGGGCTGAGCATTGATAATGGGCCTTTCTGTGCAGTGTCTGGTTTGTAGCACACGGACACCACATTAATCTGAGCTCCTGCTTTTGCCCTGCAAGCCCTTCTGATGATTTCTCTCATTGAGATGAAGCCTGGGCTGTCAGTGATGCAGTGTGACTTTGGTGTTAAAAAGAGAAACAAACAAAGCCCCCCACAACTCCACCCCCCAAACTCAAACCAAATAGAAAAAAAACAATGGTTTTCCACTGATAACTTCGTATCCCTGTTCCTTCTGGACAGTCAGACTGAGTGTCTGAAGGTTGAACTGAGGTTGAACTGAGGTGGTGTGTGCTGGTTGCCTGCTTTTGGCACTCTCAGTGTCTGGAGCAGAGGATGACAAACACACAGGGGTTTCCCAGCAGGTAGCACATCCCATGGGTTCTGGTCCGCAGTGTTTGGCTGAGCTGTTAGGGTCTGTGTGGCAGAGCATGTTGTGCCAGGGGAGGCTCGCAGAGATCTCTGCAAACGTGTTTTGAGGTGTGCTCCCACCCCCATGGAGATTATTTTTCGGGTTGAATTTCCCTGCAGAGGTTCACGCGGGTGAAGTGCAAGGGTGAGGTTTGTGTTTGCTTGGGGGGATGGACGTATTTTCCTCTGTTACATTTGTTTACATGTTCTAACAAATAACACATTCTAAAATGTGACTGTTTTGACAAACAAATCCATCATTTCCATGATCTTTCTCTCAAAACAAAATCAATCACAGATAGCAGAGAAACCTGCTGAAGATAAGAGCTGTTCCTCTAAGCCTAGAGACTGGTTTTACCCTCATCTGAATAAACAGGCATTTGTGGACTCAGTTGGTTGTGCACTTGGTCCTGTGGTTGCTGCAGGAGGGTCAGAGATGTGTTTTCAAACACTGTTTACAACCATTTGGGAAAATACAGCCTCACTTTGCAAAGTGCTTAGAAGGACACTTAATGTGAAACACCCTTGTTACCCAGAAATGTGCTAGAAGGCTCCTCACTCTTACTAAGTTTACCAGGACAATACATATTAAAGAAAGCCATTAAATGCTTATTTTGTATCTGAAATCCAAGTATTCTCACACACTACAGGAATTAGCCACTATTAACTGCTAAAATCCTAATTAGTTTCTGTGCCTCCCAAGCAATGCAGGGTTAGATCCTGGTACTTGTCTGTAATCACTAGCCTGTGGCTGAACCAGTTCTTCTCACAGCCTGAGTTACTGGAGTTCACCCTGGCAGAGTTTCCTCCTCTACAGGAGATACCGAGTTGGAGTTAATCTGTGAATGTGGCAGGTCTGGGCTTACAAGGGTTTGTAGATCCTACAAAGGGAAAAGCACAGTTCTTGCCCTCTTTCTGGTTGTGGTGAACCTTGGCGCTTTGAGGGGCAGGGAGCTTCACAGGAATCATCAAAACTCAGACCTCTCTGTTCACAAAAGCAACTATTTTACCAAATATAAAAGGCACAGCACGATGGACAGAGTTAATTCAGAAAGGTGTGATTGATCGGGTGTTTTTTACAATTATGTTCATAGGGAATATCTACCTTTGCTGATTTTGTCCAAGCACTTGACTTTCTCTCTCTCTCTCTCTCTCTCTGCCAGACAGCTTGATCTTTCATTGTTGCTCCAGGCTATGCTGCTGCTCAGAGTACACTCCTCTGCCAGAAGTGTTCTTGTGCATTCCTAAGAGGGATGTATGTGGTCAAATGTTTATGTGATCTGTACCTGAAAATTTAACAGAAACAATTAACACATTAAAAATGTGTATAATAGCATATATACTTGGCTTTGGAACAGTGTCCGTGTATCCACTGTGTTCTTCTCCTAAATACATGACTTTTTGTATTTTCCAGGCAGCCATACTGAGCATAAAGCTGAAATTACAGCCAGATCAAGATGTGGAGAAGGTGAGTCATTTCCTCTGCAGGCTTCTCTGTCATCAGATCCACCTTTTGTTAAGCAGGAGATCCATCAAGGCCCTCCAAGCTGTGCTGCCTTTCACTCAAGGTTTGACTTTGTTCCCAAGAAGTAACTGTGGGATTGCTGAGGTACCTTTGTGTCCAGGGAAGCGACAGAGGGGTTGTTGGGTGGTCTCACAGCTTGCTGGGCTATTTTTCTAGCAGCAGCCACTGTTACAGGGAATTCTAGCCATGTTCTTGACCCATGGTTATCACTGTGATGGAGTTCAGGGCTTTTGCTGGTTTGAAGCTTTGCTGATGTTTGGGTTGAAGATGTCACGTCACTCGTTGGCTGCACTGGTTGATTCATCAGGGGGTTGCGACTCGCTGGCGGTGTCCGAGCAGCAGGGAACAGGGCAGCTCTGTCCTGGGTTCCAGGCTGCAGTGTCATGGAGCCCTTGTGTGCTGCAGCACTCAGTCTGCAGGCAGAACGTGGTGATCAAACGCAGGGCACGGTGCTTTCAGTGTCATTTCTTCTCCTAGATGTGTACGCCACTACTGCTCCAGGATAAAACTAACTTGGTGGAAGACTATGTGGCTGAATATCCTGAGCTCCAGAGCAAGCTCTTGCAGATCCTGGACACGTGGTGTGAACCTGGTTTTGATATCAGAGACATCACAAGGTAGAAACACTTGTTGACTTTCTAAACTGTCCTGTTCTCTCCTTGTCCGCTCGAGACCATCTCTCAGCATACAGAGAACAATGTATTTACTTTTCAGCTGAGAAAGGGGAAATTCTGGTGTCTGAGCCTGAGTCTTCTCAAACGCCTCAGCCCCTAGGACAGAGGTGTCGTTCCTCTTGAGAGATGCTCAGTTCCTGCCAGGAGAGGGGAGCGTGAAATGAAACCTGTGCAGTAGGTCTTAGGAATAGAGCAATATCAAAGCTTCCTCCGGGAGGTTGTGGCAATCAGGCTCTTGTGCTTTTGCTACAGACAAGGGTGAGTTTCAGTATCGGTTGTACAGGTTTTACAGGAAGAAAATACAGTGATGAAGTGGCAGAAAAACTAGAGATGCAAGTGGTTAACCTTCATGTGCTCGTGAAAGAGTTGTGTGTGTTTTCATTTATAAATTGTCACTCACTGGAATAGCTCCTATCTCACAAAGCCAGTAGTGAAAATTCACAGTGTAGGTGCAGGAGTTGCAGTCTTGGTTCTGAAAAAAAGATGGAAGAGAACTTTAGAATAAACCTCTGGACTTGCTTCAGTCATTGAAGTTTGTGTGGTTGTGTTGTTGACTGTTTGCTGTAACTTGGGATTGTTCTTAGCAACACCTAGCAAACCCCAGTACCTGTGCTTTTAAATATCTACTACTTTAGGTGATTCCACGGATGTTTCTTTCTGATTTTATTTGCTTACAGACAATATCAAGGCCTGTTCAGGTACAAACCAGACAAATTTAGCCGCAAAACCCTAAGCAAGCTGATCTTCAGGCTCCTGGACCGCTTTAACGTAGATCCAGGTATGTGATATCACAACACATTTTGGTGTTATCTCACCAATAAAGAACGATGGAGTCAATTTGTCTTCTTTGTGTTCAGCAAGGAATCTCTGCTGTAATTTATCATGGGGAGTTTCAAGGTTTAATTAACAATATCAAAACCCAAAGCTGGTAAGTTATGGGAATTATCACTTAGTGCTGTTGAAGAATGAAGTGCTTGTGATTAATAGAGTGCTTCTTCCATGATATGAAATAAATCTTGACCTCAGCCTGGCTCTGCATAAACACAGGATGGTCAGCTTTGAGTTATGACTCCATTCCACCCACATAAGAGGCGAATCATTATTCATCTGGGGATCTGTTTTCTTGAGTTATGGGTTCGTCAGCTGGGCAGAGATAACCCTTGGGAAGCAGGAGCCTCACAAACCTTTGTATTCTTTGCATAGGGTTGGTGATAGGGAATTTTAATGCTCTCGCAGCCTTCCGAGTGAAGTAACACATTTTATCACTGAATAGATCTGCTTCACTACCAGGTATCTAAAATCTGCATTGCTCTGGTTGTCAGCGGGGACTGTTGATGTTCTTTTCTTCTCTTTGGGACCTTTCAGACACCTTCAGGTGCACCGTTAGGTTTCGCCCTGCAAAGTTTTCCATCATTATTCTCTTCTCTTGGACTGAACAGTGTTTTCTGACCACAAATTGTGGGCTTACTACACCTGGCAGCAACACATATTGTATATTAATCTTCAGATCTTTAGGCTGGTATTCAAAAGTTAATAAGATAAACCTTACAAACCCTCACTGGAGGATAAGTAAATATAATTGAACTTAGCACATTACTGTGAAAGCTGAGACATATGGGGAGTGATTTATTTAAAATCTAAAGCCTTCCCAAGAGTTTACTTGTCTTCAGTAGTTTTGCTGCCTTTACAGCTGGTCTGTTAGCAGGCTGTTGTTGTCTTTTATGATCTGCAAAGAAAATTGAGTTGTTCCCCTTTCCTTATGAAAGGTCCACCAAGGGTACGGTAGTGACTGCAGAGGTGAAATGATCTGACTGCTCACAGAGTGAGTCCTGAGTAACTGAAAAAAAAGCCAGTGAAGGAGAGGAGTGTGTGGCTGCTGATCTCAGATGCTCTCTGTGGGGTGTCAGTGTGCCACAGCCCAGGGATGGTGTCCCAGATGTTGTAGCTACTGATAAGAGTGGTGAAATCGTGCTGATCCTCCACACCACGTTCACTGGTGAGGAGGCTCCTTGAGGCCAATGTAGATCCCATGTCTAAGCTTCCAGAGAGTGATTTATCCAACGTGAACTGCGGTGTCTCCAGTGCAGGATAAGTCACTTGCTCTAGAGGGTTGTCCTCCTCTGTTGGTGGGAGAGGAGATGTGAGCTGCTGACATCAACAAGATGCCAGATTTGGGCGGTGAAGCCCAGCGTTGGGTGACTCTCATAGTCCCATCTATGAAAGTAGATGTTTATTTTTTACATAATATTGCTTGAAATTCAGAGCAGGACTTCACTGTTGGCTAAGCTGTGGTCGTCTTCATCTCCTTTGAAAAGGGGGTGAATGCGTCCGGAGGAATTCCTGCCTTAGTGCTGGTCCTGCTTGAGTTGAATTGGGAAAGAGTGGCAGCTGGAATAACATCGCTTTCCTCTTCTTCCCACCTCTCTCCACTCCCTTCCTCTGTGTTTCTGGTGCTCTTTCTCCATTCTTTAGTGAAAGTAAATCTGACTGTGAGGAAAGAGCATGCAAAAAGGAAGCAGGCTGGGTAAAATGTACAGATTTAACACCCCCCCCCTCAATTCTCTTGTTCGGAGCAGCCCCACCAAAAACCATCAGTGAGGTAAAACTCACACTTGTTGTTACTGAACCTGGTTGTGGGCTCGATCGATGCCGCAGTCTCCTGCTGGTTTCTGTCTCCTCTGCTCATGACTCCTACTTGCTGAAAGAGGCCGAGAGCGGCAGCAGAAGAGGGAAGTGGCTTTTGATGAGAAAGGCTGGAGGAGGACAGGGTTTCTTGGTATGAGAAAGCAAACTTGTATGTGACTCAGTTCGTGCAGTTCCAAATCTGCTTTCATATTTCACTGCCCAAGCTCAATCTTACCCACTCACAGTGAGTTTCACTGACTGCTAAGCAAAACTTAGGTGTTGATCTTAGATGTTAGTTCTGGAGTCCTCAGCATAGGAAGGACAGGGATCTGTTGGAGCGAGTTCAGAGGAGGCCACAGAGATGATCAAGAGGGCGGGAGCACCTCCTGCATAAGGAAGGGCTGGGAGAGTTGATGTTGTTCAGCCTGGAGAAGAGAAGGCTGAGGGGAGACCTTAGAGCAGCCTCCCAGTACTGAAAGGGGCTCCAGGAAAGCTGGGGAGGGGCTCTGGATCAGGGAGTGCAGGGGCAGGATGAGAGGGAATGGTTTTCAGCTGAAAGAGGGGAGATTGAGATGAGATCTCAGGAAAAATGTTTTGCTGTGAGGGTGGGGAGGCCCTGGCCCAGGTTGTCCAGAGCAGTGGTGGCTGCCCCATCCCTGGAGGTGTTCAAGGCCAGGCTGGATGCGGCTTGGAGCCCCCTGATCCAGTGGGAGGGTTTCCCTGCCCATGGCAGGGGGTTGGAACTGGATGATCCTTAAGGATCCTTCCAGCCCAAACCATTCCATGATTCTGGGATAATTCTGTGATCAGCCGTTAAGACTGGAAACACTCCTTGGAACTGCGAGTCCTGAATTTCAGAGTCAGACATGAAATACACAATCACAAAAAAAGAGCTGAAACCTCAGGAATTAAAAAGAGCCATCGTCTTAGGTTAGTCCATCTCTTCTTTTTATGAACTGTGTTCCAGCGTTCCTCCTAACACACCAAACACTGCATGATAAGTGCAATATTCTCTGCTGAGTTCCAAAGGTGTCCCAATAAAGCGTGTGTGGATTCCATTTAATTGGCTTTATTGGGGCAGCAGGAAGTTGGGTAGAACTGGTCTGGGATTGAGGAAATGGAGTTTTATAGAGTCTTTTCTCACACCTGGGTCAGTATGCTCTGCTTTAACGAGCCTGTAGCTTTTTCAGGCTAATTACTTAATGCTGTTTGGAGACCCTGTGAGATTGACTTAGATTTACAAACACAGGTTTGGTCAGAACAGTTCCCAGGGGTGAGCAGGCCCTGTGTGAAACTGCAGAGTCTCTTTTGTCCTGTGCTTTTGTGTGGCCAGTGTAGAGAGAGGTTGGCAGCGGTTTTCATTGGGAAATCATTGGGTACGAGGTAGAAGTAATACCACTCTGGAAAGGGAAACTGGCTGCATGTAACGTGCCTTAGCACCTCGCTGGCAATGGAGAGAACAGTGGTGTTGAGAGGGAGCAGTACGGAGAGTGCTGGTGGGTGAGGAGCTCTACGTGAGCCAGCAATGTGAGCTCAGAGCCCAGAAAGCCACCTGTGGCCTGGGCTGCACCCAAACCAGTGGGACCAGCAGGGCCAATGAGGGTTTCTACCCCTCTGCTGTGCTCTGATGAGACCCCACCTGGAGCCCTGTGTCCAGTTCTGGAGTCCTCAGCACAGGAAGGACCTGGAGCTGTTGGAGCAAGTCTGGAGGAGGCCATGGAGATGATCTGCAGTCTGGAGCACCTCCTGTACAAGGACAGGCTGAGGGAGCTGGGGTTGTTCATCCTGGAGAAGAAAAGGCTCTAGAGAGACCTTAGAGCAGCCTCCCAGTACTGAAAGGGACTCCAGGAAAGCTGGGGAGGGGCTCTTGATCAGGGAGGGCAGGGATAAAACAAGGGGCAATGGTTTTGAGCTGAAAGAGGGGAGATTGAGATGAGATCTCAGGAAGAAATGTTTTGCTGTGAGGGTGGGGAGGCCTTGGCCCAGGTTGCCCAGAGCAGTGGTGGCTGCCCCATCCCTGGAGGTGTTGGAAGGAGCTTTGAGCCCCCCGATCCAGTGGGAGGTGTCCCTGGCCATGGCAGGGGCTTGGAGCTGGATGGGTTTTGAGACTCCTTCCAACCCAAACCTTTCCATGGTATCGCTTTGAGACAGCCCTTTTCACGGCCGATGCAGCAGCCGAGCACCTTCAGCTTTGCAAGCAAAGTGCGTGTTTGCACCGCAGCCTTTCTGGAGCCGCTGTGCCCGGAGCTGCGGGAGGCGTTTCGGTGCCCTGCGCGGCGCCCCGCGGCCGGCAGGGGGCAGCAGCCCCCGCGGGAGGCGCTGCTCGGCAGCGGCTGCTGGAGCTCCTCAGGAATGCCTTTGGAGGGAGGAAATGTCGAATGTTTTTTACCTTTTCCTCATTAAACCAGACCAGAAGGTTATTGCATTCCTTTACATTTGCTTCACAGAGGTTGTTTCCCCCTATCCCATGGTGATTTTCCTCCTTAGTTTCTAGCTTTTGTGCTAAACACCAGCACATCTCCACATAGCACTGCCTGGGACTGGACATCCATTGCACTCACGGAATCATTGAGGCTGGAGAAGATCTCCAAGCTCATTCAGTCCAACCGTCAGCCCAACCCCACTGTGCCAACTAAACCCTGTCCCAAGTGCCACGGCCGCACGTTGTTTGAACCCCTCCAGGGATGGAGACTCCACCGCTGCGAGGGCTTCACCACTCTCCTGGTAAAAAAGTTTTCCCTGATATCCAGTCTGACCCTCCCCTGGTGCAACTTGAGGCCGTTTCCTCTCATCCTGTCACTTGTTACTTGGGAGAAGAGACCAACACCCACCACACCACAACCTCCTTTCCAGGAACTACAGAGAGCGATGAGGTGTTCCCTCAGCCTCCTCTTTTCCAGAGTAAACAGCCCCAGGTCCCTCAGCTGCTCCCATGTCCCCTGTCCTCCAGCCCCTTCCCTGGCTCCATTCTCTTCTCTGGACGTGCTCCAGCCCCTCAATGTCCATCTGGGAGTGACGGGCCCAAAACTGAACCCAGGATATGAGGTGCAGCCTCCCCATTAGGATAGGACCCATCCATTCCTGAACTGCAGTGGCTCCAGATGCTGAAGGAGGAGGAGACTGAAGATGCCAGGTCCTTTCTGGAGCCATTACCTTCTCAGCTACCTGTTGGTCTACTGAGTCACAAGCAGTAGAATATGATCTACACGCAGCTGAGAGAATCTGGTTCCCAGCTCCAAGCTTTTCACTGGAAAAGCTGACACCACCCTTGCAGTTCTGAACATGAATTCATCATATCCAACACGTGTCTAAAGACCACACCAGAGCATTTTTTCCTTTAGGCGTAGAGGGAAACCCTTGTGCTCTGCTCTTTGTTCCCCCCTCCATTCAGCTCATGCTCCAGGCAGCACAACCAGCAGGAGCTCTGGGGGTTGGGGGAAGTCTGGAGTTTGGCCGTTTCACCTGCCTCTCCAAGGACCACTGACCCTGATCCTCCAATGGCACAGAGCATTTGACAAGAGTCACTAATGCATCTTTGAGCCCCCAACAAATGAGGTTTTCTTGAGTCTGGCCCTACCCTCCGCTAACTCACACTTGGGACTGATCTCATAAATGCACTGAGAGGCCAAAGCGCAGCTCACTTCTCATTAGATTCCCCAGCAATCCTTAGCAGTACCAGGGTAAAAGCCTCTAGTGTTTCAGGTACCCTGATTTTATTAAAAAAAGACTCTTTCACTTTGTCCCAAGACAGAGTAGGCTTTGTCTGGGACCTTCTGTTCTGCCAGGACAAGGTGAAGGAGTCTCATTGTGAATGGAAGGCAAGCTCCCAGGGCAATGTAAAGAGGACTGGGTCCATATCCCAGCTCAGGAGGCATCGTGTGCCACCTGGGAGGGGAAATAACGCACCACACCTGAAAATACGTTGCACCGTGTCCCCAGCAGACACATCTTACTGATATTACATGAGTGAAGTAAGTGTGTATTGTGGGTTTCATACCCTGCATGACAAATAGATTTCCTTTTTTACTTCCTCTGTGTTGCCAATAGCCATTAACTCTGCTGACAGCGGAGAGCAGAATGGATGTTTTGCTTCTGAGTCAGTCCCAGATGTGAAGCGCAGTTCGGGCGAAGCGCTGTTGTGGTGCAACTGCCAGGGTAAGAGTTAACACACACTCAAAGAGGTGCTTTCATGGTATCACACCATTTGTATCCCACCACAACCCAGTCACAATCCCCAAGCCCCACTGTACCAACACTAAATAGAAGGACAGTTCCTATTCTGAAAAGCTTAGGGCCGTTGTCTTTTGCTGTGACCAACAGAACATTGGTTTTGGCTCAGGAGTTCTGAGTTCAGACTCCTCTCACCCAGCTGTGTGTGTGACCTGGGGGAGCTGCTCTGCCCTTTGATTCCTGCAGGTACAGGGTGTAGATGGTCGTGACACTGCAGGGCTGGCAGAGACTCTGCCCCTCCACCTGCATCACCCTCCTGCCCCGGAGCCAAAGGGGCTCCTTCTCTCATTTCTGACACGTATGGAATGTGGAACCAGTTCTTAAAGACCTCCCAGGTGGAAAGTTTACTATCACCTGTACAACCTATGCCAGTTCTTCTCAGGCGGTGCCGTTAGGTTTGGGCAGTGTTTGGGTTGGGTTTTTACCTCCAACAGCCTGTGTGGATTCTCTCTTGCCTGCATGGCTTTTGGTAGCTGCATCTCACGCCTCCGTGTGGGCTCTCTGCTTGTACGTGTTTGTGCTGTTCTTGTCTGTCTGTGATCCAGTTTCCACATTCTTTGAACTTCCTTTTTTGCTCAAGATCAATAAAAGCTTCTGATTTAACAGTTAAGTCTCTTACTTCATTTCCACTTTTCCATTGCCAGCTCTTAACTCCTTTTTCCCTTATTCATTATTTGCACATGAAATGCCAGCTTTCTGAGCTTATTGAAGTCCATTTTGTCATTTTTATTTCACTGTTCTTCCTTCCCTTAGAAATTCGAATTCTTCATTTTATCATCTCTCTTACCAAGTTATCTTTCATCCTCAAATTTCTTATTAGTCTTTTTTGGTTTTTTTTTTTGTAATAAAATTTAGAGAACTGGATTGAAAGCTAGTTCCTTTGCTCAGAAAAGGTCATAGGATCATAGAATGATAGAATCATCTGGTTGGAAAAGACCTCTAGATCACTGGGTCCAACCGTATCTTGTCAATAGTGCTTCAAAAACATCCCAGTCCATCTGTGTTCCTCTGTCCTCCTCTCCACACGAGTTTCTGGGCACTTAAAACCCCTCAGTTCTGCCAAGTCCTGTGCTTTGGCTGTTTCTTCTACAAGCTCAAGAGGAAAAACGGTCACTGGATCTTTTTGGTGATCTCGAGCAGTCGCTGTGTTTTATTCTGAAGTGCTTTGAAATCTTTAAGTCAGGTGGTGATATTATTAATTTTTATGTTGATCTTGCCATCATTAAAGACTGTTGCTTCCCATGAGCTGATGATCTTTCCTCCAGATGTTATCCCCGTGTGCAGAGGGAAGATCACTGTATTTATTGGGATAATATCCTGTGGGATAATTGTGATAATTTCTTCAGATCCTTTGAGTGCAAGGGTATGTTGTCACACTGTGGAAGATTAACTTAAAAATAACAGCTTTAAACACCTCTGTTTGAGATGGAAATGTTCAAGTTATGAAGTGATGTTTCAGGAGATGCTGAGAAGCTGCAGCACCCAGCGGTACCTCAGAGCACACCCCTCTGATTCCAGGGTCTAGTGCTCAAGGATCTTTCTCCATCCTCTCAGTTTCCAGCCCTCAGGCATGGAGAGTGCCCAGCTCCGAGGGCCTCTGAGTCGGGAACTCAAGTTTCTTCTGACATGCACTGTATTCTGTCCCCCTTTCCAAGTGCTGGTCCTACTCCTTCCAGCAACCTGTGGGATGGTTTTAGCCACTGAAACCCCAGTGAAGGCTTTGGTTAAACCCTTCCCTGTACATACCAGCACCCGGAAAGATCTGACAGATATGTGTGCTAATCCTAATTAATGTATATTATCTTCTGCATTTATCTCTCTTCACACTGGATTTCAAAACCAGGTGCTATATGAAGATCTTGGGGTTTGCAGTTGTAATGAGGTGAATCTAATGAAGATGACAGTAATAAAAATAATAACAACAACTTCTGCTTGCTGGCTCAGCAAAACAATAGTCCCCTCCCTCCCTGTATGGATATAGAGTCTCTTTAATGGTTATGTTTTATTGGATAAACTTTAGCCCCAAATTTACATCTTGAGTAATGTGTTCCAAACTGCTGCAATGAATTATTAGCACAGGTTCCAATTAAATCAAAAAGAATGCAGCCTCTAGAGACTGGCAGTGGTGCCTGGGTGAGGATGCTCCCAAATTAAAGGTGTGAAGTCATTGACGGGGAAGCACATTGAACCAGCAAGTGGATCTTATCATTCCAGGGTGGTAGAACCAGAGGTATCAGGATTAGCATTGCTAATCATGGGTGAAAGTGTAAATAACAGTTTCTAGTTTAGATAAGCTGGCAGTGTGTGTGTCTGTCCCTCTTTCTTCCAAGTGTGGTGCCATTCTGCCTTCCACATACTGGGATTGAAACTGGGGGAGGAAAAATGTCATGTCTAGACAGTAAAACTTTTGGGAAGTTGGAGCTGTGTTGTAGGTTTAAATGTCTTTTTCCTTCTTTTAGCTCTCTGCCCCAATGTCATAAATCAGCGGCACTTGAGAACCCTGCATTACCTCTTCTACAAGAGGTTTGTCGAGGTACGTTTCTGTGTTGGGTGGAGTGGGGTGAGTGAGGCTTTTTGATCATTTTGCATTTTGAATTGTAGAAACATAGAATGGCTTGGGTTGGAAGGGACCTAAAAGATCACCCAGTTCTAACTCCCCTGCCATGGGCAGGGACACCTCCCACTGGATCAGGGGGCTCAAAGCCTCATCCAGCCTGGCCTTGAACACCTCCAGGGATGGGGCAGCCACCACTGCTCTGGGCAACCTGGGCCAGGGCCTCCCCACCCTCGCAGCAAAACATTTCTTCCCAAGATCTCATCTAAATTTTCCCCCTTCTAGTTTAAAACCCTTCCCCCTCGTCCTACCCCTGCACTTCCCTGATCAAGAGCCCCTCCCCAGCTTTCCTGGAGCCCCTTTCAGTACTGGGAGGCTGCTCTGAGGTCTCTCTGGAGCCTTTTCTTCTGCAGGCTGAGGTAACATAGTGGTTATGACTGAAATGTATCAACAGTATGTGAGCGGGTTTCATTGTGATTATTATTGTATAGAAATGTATTGGATCTCCACTGGATGTGTGTTTTGAGCTCAGTGAGTGGTTTGTGTGTTGGTTTGTATTCTTGTGATTGGGTGTCATGGTTGCTCAGAGCTAGGTGCCTGTTCACCACAGCATCCTCAGCAGTGCTCTGAGACACATGGAGGGAGGTCAGGGCATGCTCTCCATGTGTTTGGTTTCTCACAGCCATCTCTAATAAGCAGGAGCTTACTGGATAAAGAGTTTGGTGGTGATTTTGGTTTTTGGGAAGGTGTGTATTAGGGTTTTGTTTAAGAACACTAGCTTTTAGGGATTCCACATTGCTGGATTCTTTGCTTTGGCACTTGTGGCCTGGTTATGTCCCAAACCTACCCCAGAAGCTTTTGTGTGCTAACAGCCCTACAACTGCTGAGCAAAACAGTTGTGCTTTCAGCTCCTGCAACACACTTGGAGCTAACTTTACTTTTGTCCATCCTCCAAGTCCTTTTCCCAAATATGTGGGTACTTGTCCTGTCGCAGAGGGCTCGTGGAAATAAGATGATGCCTTTAATTCTTTCTAAGGAGCAGGTTTCTACAAGGCAGCTTGCAGGGTGACTGTCTGCAGAACAGCTTGGCTGTGGTTTCTCCTCCTCTCTCATGAGTGCCCTGGGCCAGGTCACCGCCCTTTGGATGCGCTTGAGCACAGTGCATTAGGGAGCACATTTCTCTTCTAGTTGGCAGGGTGGTTTTGGTGCTTCTCTTGAGGTCTGGCATCCATCATCATCCTGTGCCTGGAGACAGATTGTACCAGCTGAGAGTAAGTTTTTTTTCTGCCTCTCTAGAAAAAAACAGCTTGCAGTTGTTGTATCTTGGTCTAACAATTGGCCTGCGAAGGGCAAGGACTGCAAGAGACTGAAAATCATAGTGGAACATTCCCATTTCTTCAATTCTGACTTATCAGGTTGTATTTGCCAGACATGTAGTGGTGTTTCTGCTGCAGTTCAGAGAAGGCTTTCTCTTTGTAGGTACAAGAGGCTTTTTTAACAGAGTTCAACAGAGCCCAGTAGGATGTTCAGATGTTCCTATGGTGCTATTGATGCAGTCATCAGGGAGCTGGTTTTCAGGAAATGAGACACCTCCTCCAGAAGTGCCTGTGCTTTTTTTCAAAAGAGGGTTTGTTTGATGTTCTGACAGAAGAAGGCAGATGCTTGTGCTTTTTTGATCCCCCACCCCCAGTACTTTGAACACAAAGATGGGGTTGAGTGATGGTGATCTGATGACACCATTCTGGCACAGCCAGTTCTGCTTCCAGGACCTCCTGATCCATCAGGGAAGTCTCTGATCTCTCTTTGCTGCCTGGCAGATGCACTGACAGAAGACCTGGATTGAGCATTTCAACATCCTGCATCTCAAAGCTTTAATGTTGGATGACATAATTTTAGAGAGCTTGGTCATCCACAGTGAGAGAGCAGAAAGCATTTACCGAGGTGTATTTATTTAGCAGAGTGGAATGGATTCTTGATCTGGTGTCCTGCTCCCCCTGGCCTTCCATTTCCTTTGTTTTGGAGTATTTGCTTGATTTTAAGTATCCAAGCTGGCCAGTTAGTTCCATTAAGGTACATTTGGCAGCAGTTTCTGGACGCAGTCCCTTCTTCTGAGAGCTCTTTGGTGCTCTCTGTTTACCATTCTCAGCTGTGTATAAGCTCTGGTTAAAAGGCTCCTTTATCTCACCAGTATTTAAATTACATGCTTGTATATCTCAGAACTGTTTTCTCTGAGGCTCTTACTCCCTGTTTGCTCTTGTACCTTTCCCTGAAGTGGCACTACTGATCCTGGCACCTTTGCCAGGAGTGGGGTGAAGCCCTGGCCTCACTGGCCGCTCGACCTCGCGCAGCCTCTGTTCTTGGCAGGGTGGAGAGTAGGTCCCATCCGAGTTTCTCCCCAAGGCTGGCTCTGAGTTCAGACATCGGAATGGGAATATTAACTTATCAGTTTCCTTTCCCAGAACTCGTGATTCCAGAGGATTTTTCATGACTTGGCTGTTGAGAGGAGTTTGTGTTTTTGTATTCCAAAGGCTCAGCTTTGCAGATAATCCCTGAGAGCCCTTCTCTTACTGGAGCCCATGGGGCTGGCTCTGCTGGGCTAGGTCGAGGTGAACAGCCTATGGACATGTTGCAGATCTGAGGTTCCACTGGACCATGGCCTCTTTCAGCCCTGCTCAGTGATGTCTGTGTCATGGCAAGAGCACCATGGGAGCTTTGAGGAGTTCAGAAATGCTGCTGCACTTTGCAGGGTGGTGTTAAGGCGATTTGGTTTCTGCAAATGAGTCATAGAACCAGAGACTCACAGAATGCCCTGAGCTGGAAGGGACCCACAAGGACCATCAAGTCCAACTCCTGTCCCTGCATAGGACAACCCCAACATTCACACTGTGTGGCTGAGGGCATTGGCCAAATGCTTCTGAAATATTGTCAGGCTTGGAGCTGTGACTGCTTCCTTGGGGATGTGCTACACCAACCTCTGGGAGAGGAACCTCTTTCTCATGTCCAACCTGACCCTCCCCTGGCCCGTCTTCCTGCCATTCCCTCGGGTCCTGTCATTGGTCACCAGAGAGAGGAGCTCAGCTTCTGCTCCTCCTCCTCCCCTTGTGAGGAAGCAGCGATGAGGTCCCCCCTCATTCTCCTCTTCTTCAGGCTGAACAGACCAAGTGACTTCAGCCTCTCCTCATATGATTTCTCCTCTAAACCCTTCACCAGCTTTGTGGCCTCCTCTGGACACTCTCCAGTGGTTTGGTGTCCTTTTTATCCTGTGGTGCCCAGAGCAGCCCCCAGTGCTCGAGGTGGGGCCTCCCCAGTGCAGAGCAGAATGGGAAGTGGAGAGTCCAGGACCCAGCTCTGGTAACGAGTGGTCAGGCTCCTGCTGGGTGAGGCCCTGCATTACCTCTGTGCTTTGAGTGCACGTGGGGGTTTTTTGTCTTCTGGGCTGTAGCACAAGGCTGTGTTGTTGTCTGAATTACTTCATCTCAGCTGTGTTTCTCTGCCATGCCCTGGCTGGTGACACATGAGAAGCAGAGGTTTCCCAGTGCTCGCGCACGCGTTCCTCAGTCGCGGGTGATGCAGTTTGTAGGATGGTGTGGTAGGTTTCAGCTGGCTTCGTGGAGCTTTCTCACTTCTCGAACACAGCTCAGGAGTAATTTTGTCTTTTCAGAAAACGATGACTCAGGAGAACTGGACAGACCACGTCCAGGTGAGTATGGATCCCCCTCTCCCATGTTCTTATTGTAAGATGTTCACAATATCCAGCTCTGCATCCTGTAGTTCTGCTGTTACAATTTTACACTTTCTTACAACACTGTAAGCACGAACCAGAACTGTACATGCAGGGAAGAGCAGAGAAGAAAAGGTATATTTTAGTTGCTCTTATGTCTTTAAAAATGATCTAATTTGGCTGGGGCAGTTAGATTGCCAAGTACATTCTTTTGCTTTCCTGTGCTTATTTAGAAGTGAACACTATGAATATTTATGTTGATTAGTGAGAAGGAGAAGGGAAAAGAGAGTTCACTTCAGGCAGCAAACATGGTGTTACTGACCTGGGACAAAAGCATTGCTCTGCGTGCTCCACTCTGATCGTTCTCCACCTTTGGTGATTGTTGGATATGGTGATTTCTGTGTCTTGTGCAGTAGGACACAAGAGATTTCGATAACACAGGAAGAAGGAATACAGCAATATTTTTTTTCTTGGTGTATAAACAGGAGAGTTCAGGCAACCATGGTTTGGCCTGACACTACAATAAATATGTGTGTGACAATGAGATACCAACAAATCCCATGGTGACAAACCATTAGAAATGGTTTATGTGTCCATGATATCCCTGTGGGTTCGCAGCCTCCCAGTGAGTGTCTGCTCCTGTTCTGTAACTGCTCTCGGGTTGATTTCTGCAGCCATGAGGGATTTCTGACCATCAGCTGGACCCTTCCTTTGAAAATCCACGGGGAGGGTGCCCGTGGGCCCTGGGTGCTCATGAGGTGGAGATCTCAGGCTGTCTGCACACGCTGTCAAAAGGATTGAGGTTTAAACATGAGCTGTTTCTTCTGTCTTTCATGGGTCAGCAGGAGAAAGAACAGTTTAAAAGGCATGAGAATGGGCTTTTTAAGACAGAAATCACTGATAAAATGCCTGGCAGTGCTTCGTGGCATGTGTGAAACCTACTGAGAGCTCTGGAGTGTGAATATTCACCTTCTGTGTTGGTTATCACAGCCATGCAAGGGCCAGACTTGTGAGCAGAGGAAAGGGTCTTGTCTCTTGATCTTAGTGAAAGAACTTTTCAGGGTTCCTTTGGATTCTCACAACTTTAGAGGCCAGCACCAGTGCTGGTGCCTTGCTGGATCGAGACCTGAGGTGGGATTAAGTGATGAAAAAGCAGCAGAGCCCTTTGCCACAGCTTCTGGATGTGCTGTGGGGCGTGCAGAGAAGGGGGAACTGTTGGTACTCAGGTGGATACTGGGGAAAACCTCCCAGGTAACAGAAATGATTGCAGGTCGGGTCAATCACTTGTGGAGACAGGAGGCTGGGGAGTGGAAGCTCTCTGAAAAGTGCTCGTTTGGTGCCTGGTAAGCCAGCTCCCTGGAGAGCTACACAGAGCTCAGCTGCACGATGGACATGGCACGAGGTGGTCTTTGTCTTCCCAAGGTATTCCAAACTTTATATTTTCTGTGTGCTGCCAACATACCCTTTTGGCAATGATGTAATTATCACACGAGCAGTGCTTAAACTTGCCTGTTATCAGTATCTTGGTGCTATCAGAGATTCCTGTCTTTGGCATTGCTTTAAAGTGATCAGAATCTGTACCTGTGCATCTGGAGGAACTGAAATAATCCCATGTGCAGGTAAACTGCTTCACGCTGGTGGCAACGCGGCTGCAGTGAGCAAGAAGGGAGTTAGAAAGGAGGGATCTCTGAGCAAGGTTTGGTTTTCAGTGCAAAAACTAGGCTTGTCCAGGACTTTATTGTTTTTGAATGATTGGGCTTTACATGAGGGAAAAGGTTCACCTGTCACCTGACCCAAAAAATCTATGAAGCTCCTCATGGAGCTGGAGAGCATTGTCTTTTGTGTTGTTTGTCACAGACCCATTGCCTGGGCGGGCAGCAGGGGATGGGAAGCACTGGGACCTCCAGAGCTCCTGGGGGAGTGGGAACCAAAACTCCCTGATGACTCCACCACACCTGACTCTCAGTCAGAAATTTTGGCTATTTTTTTCGATTTTACGTCTAAGGAGGTGAAAGTCTTCATGAGTTTAAAGCCAAATTTTGTTGAACCCGTAATCAAAGATGGGTTTCATTGGAAAGATGCCAAGAGCAGTGGTGAAAGCGGTGTCTGTCCTGCCGGTGGTGCTGACCGTGCCACGCTCTGGGTGGTGGCTGAGAGACATTTCTGGGCTGGTATTTCTTTTTTGTTCCCCCTGAGCAGTACAAGTACAGAATCTTCCCATTCCTGCCCTGTGGGATGAGTCAGAGGTGTGACCCTGATTGCTTCTATAAAAGCCAGAAGCTTGGCAGTTAATTGTGGGGCCAACAGAACCTGTTCCCAGCCCCGCAGCAAACTGGTTTTGCCCCCTCCACCTGCCAGCGCCCGCGCTGTGGATCTGTGTCCAGTGCTGGCAACCGTAGGTGGGCAGAGGGGGCAGGAGAGAAAGCAAAGGGATCAAAACATCTTCACACCCCAGGGAAACTGCCCTCATCCAACTGGCAGCCTGGGTAGCCCAGGAGGAGAGCTATGGTTTGCCCCCTCCCCGCCAGGCACAGGTGCCTTGAGGGCAGAGGGAGGGGGAGCCCTCTTGGTGCGCAGTGCCAGCTGCATTGCTGTTCGCCAGTTTGCCTGACTGATCCTGGGCTGCTCAGAAACACAGAGCAGAGTGCCTGTCCTCACAAGCAGAGGGGAAGGTGTGTGAGATATTGACAGTAGATAGGCAGGAAAAAAAGAGGCAGGGCATGAGCCAGTTGTCTGCTTCGCTGAGCACGCTTCTGCTTCCTTTTTTGCGTGCTTCATGGTCTTCATAGCTTTAATCAGTTGCACTGAGATGGCAGAGCTGCACAGGACAATGAGAACAGCCGAGATCTGACACCAGTCTGAGGTGTGCAGGAGGGGTCATCCTGCCAGCGACTGCAGGGAGCACTTGGCCAGCGGCAAGAGGGGCTTCTTGAGTACTGCTGTTTTCCTGGAAATTCTGCAGGACAGAATCACTTCAAGATTATAAAGCATGGAAGGCGTTTTCAATCATAGGATCATGGAATCATAGAATCATTAAGGTTGGCAAAAGCCTCCAAGCTCATTCAGTCCAACCATCAGCCCAACCCCACTGTGCCAACTAAACCCAAAGTACCATGGCCACACCATTTTTGAACCTGTCCAGGGATGGAGACTCCACCACTGCCCTGGGCAGCCTCTGCCAGGGCTTCACAGCTCTTGTCAGTAAAGACGTGTTCCCTACTATCCAATCTAAACCTTCCCTGGTGCAACCTGAGGCCATTTCCTCTTGTCCTGTCACTTGTTCTTTGGGAGAAGAGCCCAGCACCCACCTCACCACAACCTCATTTCTGGGAGCTGCAGAGAGCAATGAGGTCGCCCCTCAGCCTTCTCTTCTCCAGGTTAAACAGCCCCAAGTCCCTCAACCAGAACCCCTGTTCTCCAGACCCTTCCCCAGTTCTGTTCCCTTCTCTGGATGTGCCCCAGCCCCTCAATGTCTTTCTTGGAGTGAGGGGCCCAAAACTGAACCCAAGATTCAAGGTGTGGCCTCACCAGTGCCGAGTCCAATGGGACAATCCCTTCCCTGCTCCTGCTGCCACACCATGGCTGATCCAAGCCAGGATGCTGTTGGCCTTCTTGGCCACCAATCTGCCAAGCTTTCAACAGTGAACACACACAGAACAATAATATCTAGGAGGAGCATAGCAGGGAAGCAGCTCTGGTTGCAAATGTCATCTCTGCCAGTGCTGTAGATCCCCTCTCAGAGGGGAGCTGGAGCACGAGGACATCTCAGATAGCACCAGACACCTATGTTTTGGCCACCTGAAGGTCTCCTGGTTTAACAGAGGGCTTGGCAATAGAACAGTCTCGAATTTTGCTGCACCACTTTTTACATGCAGTGTTCTCACTGATGCCTTGAGGGTGAGCTTATGATTGTGCCCTTCTAGGCTCAGCTTGGTTCATTAGTGCCCAACACCCTTTTGTGTGGAGTCATCCACAGCCCTTCAGGCCTGGTCCATTCTGTACTGGAGCTGCGCCGGCCATGTGAGCAGAGAGCTGCCACGAAGATCTAGGGCCCTGGTGCTACCACAGGAGACAGTTCAGCTCAAAGGCTGGGGTAGCACTGAGGTGTGTGCAGGGGGAATGAGAGGATATCATGGGTGTTCCTGAGCAGGCAGGGCCCAGAAGGCACACACTTGCTCAATGATTTGAACATCCAGGGTATTTTTGCTGGGAATATGGTTTCAAGGTTGGACCTTAGAGGTCTTTTCCAACCTTAGTGATTCCTTGATTCTGTGATTCTATGCTAACAGTTTGACTGCAGCAGAGCTGACCAGTTGGTACAGTTTCAAATGTTGTCCCAGGGCACTTTGGTCCACAAAGTTTATAAGTGTGTGTTTGGACATCCTGCTATGAAATTCCTTCTCCTGTGGAGCAGAAGTGGTTGATGGTGCACAAAAGCGTAGCTCTTCATTTGGGGCAATAGCAAGAATCCGTGTTGGGCAAGGTTGACACCAGTGGGTTTGTTTAGAATTGTCAGGGTTACAGTCACCTGTTTGCAAGGTGTCTGGGCCAGGGAGGTGGTAGAGATGGGGCTTCCACCTTTACTGGCCTCGAGCCAAAGCACCTGGTGTTGCTCAATTAAAGAACTTTCCGTGCTAGTGTTTGCACAGGGGAAGCTCTCCCATGGTTCCTTAAATTTAAAATCTTAAGCCCTTCCAAAACTAACACTGAGAAAAAGCGATGGAGTTTGCAAAGAAGTTGCTTGTTCTTTTGGGCACTCATACAGGAAAGCTGGGGAGGGGCTCTTGGTCAGGCAGTGTAGGATAGGATGAGGGGAACGGTTTTCAGTTGAAAGAGGGGATATTGGGATGAGATCTTAGGGAGAAATGTTTTGCTGTGAGGGTGGGGAGGCCCTGGCCCAGGTTTCCCAGAGCAGTGGTGGCTGCCCCATCCCTGGAGGTGTTGAAGGCCAGATTGGATGGAGCTTTGAGCCCCCTGATCCAGTGGGAGGTGTCCCTGCCCGTGGCAGGGGGCTGAAATTGGATGGGCTTTGAAATCCCTACTAAGCCAAACCATTCCATGATTCCATGATTCTGAGCCATGGTTCCTCAGATAGGCCTTTCAACAGTGCTGGAAGCACTCTGTCCTTCATTCTGGCGGGTGGAACTTGAGAGAAGGACGCCAGGACACAACACCTGGGAAAGTGTCCCTTGTTCTTTTCAGGCCCCTGTTTTGCAGCTCTTCATTCTGCTCTGGTCTTGCAGGAGAATGGAGCCCATGAGCCTGGTGCCAGCTGTTGGCCGTGTGCAGCGCTGGAGAGGCTCCAGCTGATCTCCTCTCCTCCTCCAGCTGCGACACTGAGATAACTTATTTATTTTAAAATTTCTGACCATGAAAATCAGAGCCTGTGCCAGCTCATTCTCCGGGTAATCAGGGGCGAGGTGCTGGTAATTCATAGCAAATGTGTAACTCCAGTTCCACTGAAATTCTGGGGTTGTTCTGCTCCTTCACAGATAATATTCCAAATTATGCCCAAACAGAAGGCATAAAAGTCCCCTGCTTTATGTGCCATACATTTGAGAAACTTTGACAATTACTAGTCCTTAATAGGTGTGAATTATCTGACATTACAGCAAGGAGTTTATGTAATCTGATTTATTTAACCAATCAAGTGTCCCAAAAGGCATATGGAGGGCTCTTAGAGCACACCAAAAGGCAAACCAATGCCTGTCAGGACACTGAAAGCCAGGACCGTGTCCTGGTTCTGCCGTGCATTCTGGAGCACGAGCATGGCAGCAGGCTTGGGAAGAGAGGGACACATACAATGAAGTCACTGTGTATGGATGAAGGATGCTTTCCTCCCATCTCACCCAGAAGAACCCATCAGTGATCCTTGAAAGGCAGTCCTGGCTGTGCCTTCCTACTGTGTTGGGTAAGGACTGATGGCCCTCAGGTAGAAGGTCACACCACAGTGCTGACTGAGGGGTCGGAGAGGTTGAGCTGGCCAGTGATGTCGGTGGGATGATATTGCTGCAACACACAAATAGACAGACAAGAAGAAAGAAGTGTTAGGCAGTTCTGGCACTTGACCCCACCTCTGTTTGCATCCCATGTGTCCCTACAGGATATCTCTTGGGGGTGACGCAACGGCCCAAAACCCGCTGCTGGCCGAGATCCCCTTCCCAGTGCAATCTGGGCTGGTGCAGAGGTCGTGGCAGACACTCTCCAAGCACCCTGCAGCTGGGCAGGGAGGATGCCTCAGTGACTGATGCTGTGGTCATAGAATCATAGACTCATAGAATCATGGAATCATAGAATGGTTTGGGTTGGAAAGGACCTTACGGATCATGCAGTTCCACCCTCTGCCATGGGCAGGGACACCTCCCGCTGGACCAGGCTTTTCAAGACTCCATCCAACCTGGCCTTGAACACCTGCATGGAGGAGACACCCTAATGGGCTCTTTCCATACAGGGCCATTTTGACCTGCATTAAAAGGTAAACACCTCTGGAATAAGATGTAACAGCTGTTGCACTCAGGGAGGTGATTTTTAAGGGGAATTTAAAGGGCAGACTGCAATTATTTTTTAAAAAATTTTGTGGCCAGAACACCTGGCCAGCAATGCTGCTCTGGGGAATCTTTCATAAGGACAAGAGGTCAAAAAAACTGCTTTGCAGAATTCCCCATCTCATGTCCTTCCCGAGGACCCCACACTCAGGCGAAGGCTTAAATTGGCTCAGAATTGTTTGGGGTGCAGCAACGTCCCCACAGTGCGAGGAGCTTCGTATCTGAGGGGAACTGAGCAGGCTGTGCAGTGCAAGTGGGACTCGTGTTCAGGAGGTGGTTAATAAACAGCGTGGCCTTCGGAGGAAGGCTGCACAGCAAAGTCTCTGTCACCCTGTGTCTGAGGGAACTGTTTATTCAGGGATCTAATGGATTTCATCGCTCAGACGTCAGACCCAGCCTGGTGGTTTTCCTGGAAGGTAGATTCCAGAACTCGTTTAACCAGCCCCTGCGCACGTCTTTGTGCCTCTTTTTTAGCAGGAAATTAGAACCAGTGGGTGATTGGGTTTGTTCCTTCTGGCCTTAAAAATCCCAGGGAGGCATTATAGGATGGGTTGGGTTGGAAGGGACCTTAAAGCTCATCCAGTTCCAAACTCCCTCCGTGAGGATGGTGGAATTATTATTATCAGCTGGGATAAATGGTTCTATTGGTGCAAAGGGTGCTTGGGCAGAGGGGCCTGGGTAGCTCTGGTGTGAGGGGTTATGGAAATACACAGGAACTGCTCCCTGTCTCTGGTTTGCCTTCAGTTTTCCTATTAAATTGTCTGCAAAAGAATTGCTTTTATCTTCCCACAACTTTTAGCATCTTCCTAGCAGCTGCTGTTTAAAAAAGAGAAGATTTGTGTTTTCTTTCCCATTTCTCTTTCACAAGCCAGATGGTATTTAGACCTGGACCAGGCACAGGTTTGATATCTGGTATCATTCTTGGAAAGCCAGGATTGAAGGAATTGCTTTCTACCAGCTGAGAACTGGCAGTCTTTCTTCTGGCCCTGCCCACTTGTTGCTTCCATTGATCCTTTCATTCCCCTTCCTGCGTTTTGTCCCCTGCTCAGACACTGACCAAGAACTTGGTGCTGGTGGGAAGGTATGGGCAGTGCCTCTGGTTTTGCCCTGATTAGATTTCTTATTGCTGTTGAAGGTCTCTGGGGAGAACATGCAGCCACAACGTGATATAAAAGTATATTTTGCCTAAGGGAATATTAAACTGTGGAGAAACTGGACAATAAAAGTAGCAGGCAAAGTATAGATTTCCTTCTATTTTTCAGTTTGGTTTGTAACCAGTGTCACGTATTTATTGATTGCTGGAATAACTTCAGAGCTGCAAAGCAGGACTCACTGGTAGAGCTGATGAAGAAAACAGCCACATCTGTGGTCATCTCAGGAAAAACATAATGGAATTCTTCAGTTACGTCCTGCTTTCTGGATGGAGCAGTAAAATCTGCATCTGCACTAATGAAGTTAGCACTGTTGGTCTACAAGAAATGGGAACTTCTCATTTAACAAGTCCACAGCTGTTGTGGGAGAAATACATGGGAAAAGCCAAACATGCGGTGTGTTCTGTGCCTTATCCAAAAAAAGTCTATCTAAGGATGATTTGTGCAGCTAAATGTAAATACCTCCACATTCCTCCTGCAGGGCTTAGAGAGGATTATTGTCTGTAAGACCTGGAGGGCTGGTGTGCCCAGTAATAGTTGTGGTAGTTTTATTTATTACAAATCCAGCCATTTTTAGATAAATAAATTGTGGTTAAGCACAACCATACTAATGAATCATAAAATTGCAGAATGTCCTGAGTTGGAAAGGACCCACAAGGATCATCGAGTCCAACTCCTGTCCCTGCACAGGACAACCCCAACATTCACACTGTGTGGCTGAGGGCATTGGCCAAATGCTTCTGGAATATTGTCAGGCTGTGCCTGCTTCCCTGGGGAGCTGTTCCAGTGCTCCACCACCCTCTGGGGGAAGAACCTTTCCCTCATGTCCAACCTGACCCTCCCCTGGCACATCTTCCTGCCATTCCCTCAGGTCCTGTCATTGGTCACCAGAGAGAAGAGCTCAGCCCCTGCTCCTCCTCCTCCCCTTGTGAGGAAGCAGTGAACTGCTATGAGGCCCCCCCTCAGTCTCCTCTTCTCCAGGCTGAACAGACCAAGTGACTTCAGCCTCTCCTCATATGATTTCTCCTCTAAACCCTTCACCAGCTTTGTGGCCTCCTCTGGACACTCTCCAGTAGCTTTTGATCCTTTTTATCCTGTGGTGCCCCCAGTGCTCAAGGTGGGGCCTCCCCAGTGCAAGGCAGAGCAGGACAATCCCCTCCCTCTCCCAGATGGCGATGCCGTGCTGGATGCCCCCCAGGACACGGTTGCCCTCTTGGCTGCCAGGGCTCACTGTTGGCTCCACTTGCCATCAACCAGAACCTCCAGGTCCCTCTCCTCAGCGCTGCTCTCCAGCCTCTCACTCCCCAGCTGGAATTTTACAAAGAACCTAAGGAAAGCTGCCATTGGTTTCCATACTTTCTACCAAATCATCAAAAATCAGCCAAAAATTTCTCTGCAGGGGTGGAAGATGCATTTTCTCAATAACTTTGGAAAATCAGGTCCCATTTGTATGAGTGTGGATCTAGAGGGCTCATGGAGCTGCCTGTCTGCCTTCTACTTCTGTGAGGTATTGGCAAGGGACTCCTTGGAAAGCACAGGACCTCAGCTTTAAATATTGCAGCCAAGTAGCCTTTCTGTGCAGACATGTTAAATACTGGAGAGTGAAGAAAGGAAACTAGGGAAAAAACTCTCCTTTAAATTGTTTTTGTGTGTTAGAGTGCTTTCTGGCCTCAGAGCCCCTGCAGCCAGACGGGGTTGCTCGCTGCTACGCGGGGTAATTACATTTCTCTCCCTGGCACACATTCAGCTGAAAGTGCAGCTTCATCGGAAGGAGATTTGGTGTAAAAAGGAGGATAATTGCCTTATGGCTGGGAGGTCAGTGTTAGATTAAAGAGCTAAGAGCATCAGTAGGTGGTCAGACTGAGCTGGTGTGCCCTGCTGGGACATTTAATGCAGCCAAATGGGAGAAGCATCTTAGTACGAAACAATATAGGAAGGACTGTCATCCAAAACTTTATAGGAATATATAGGACATCCGGGCTCCTTAAAATCCTTGTCAGGAGTCTGATCCAGCAGTTTGCAGTTTACCTGTTACTGACTCCGAGCTGCATCAGCTGTAGGATTGTGTACCACGAGGGGAAAATGGGGACACGTCACTGGGAACAAGGAAATCCTCGCGTTCCCTTTGCCCTAAGACAAAGGGAACACTGTCAGGACATTGGCAGAAATAGGGAGCAGTGAGGAGGAGGATGGGACACGGAGCTTGCCTGCTGGCACAGGAGAGGATGTGTTCACTGCCTTTCCAAGAGAGGGAGGCAAAACGGTCCTAAACAGGGTTTGTGTTGTGGGTGTGAGTGGGAGACAACTCTCACTGCAGCTCTGTGGAGTGAGACCAAGTGCTAATGCTTGCCCTGAGGTGGTTCCTGCGTGCGTGGGTCGTGCACAGGTAGGGGCCACACTTGCCCAGTGTCACTGAACTCTTCAGCCTTGTGCATATTCACACACATGCCCAGATCCACTCTTATGTTCTTATCCATAAAACTATCCGATCATTCAATGATCAGCCCCGATTGTTATTGAAACCCTCTGTAATCAATTGGTCCCTATCTGAGGGCTTCCACACGTAGATATTGGACTCTAAAAGCCTGTGCAAATCAGCTGCTTTGGACGAAGGTGGTCGAGCTGTTTGCAGTTGATAGTCTGGCTGGATTATACTTCTAGGCAAGATCAGTTCACCAGTTCCCTGCCAAGAAGAGAACCACATAAACAGAGGATTGTTTAGAAACAAAAAAAGTTCCTCTTGCCGGAGAAGTCATGTAAATGGGAAGAAACAGGAACCTAATCTTCCCTTGTTCGCTCTGCAAGAATGCATAACTCTGAGGAATGTTGTAATTATGGATTTAGGAAATCTGTCCAATTTGCCAGGGTGTGAATTTCAGAGTTCATTCAGTCAACACTCTCAAGCATTTCTCCTTCAGTACAAAAACCACCGGGAGTTTAAAATGTACCAAAAGAGATTAAAGGAGAGAAAAACCTACTTGCCAAGCGTTCTTTTGGAAAAGATCCTGCACAGATATTTGTTATTGCTTTGGCTGTGAGCCAGCTGAGGTTTGTGCGTGGTGAAATAGAAAGAAGTGGTAACTCATGTTTTTCCTGTGGGCATTTGTTTGCCATCAGCTAATGATGGGAAGAGTTTGTCCTCCTAAGCAAGTATTTCCTTTGTCAAAATTCTTGCTTATTGACTTTGAAGACTTTACTAAATAGAAAAATGTCCCCTGCTGGGAATGCCACATCAGCAAGTTCTTAGAGGGAGAGAACCTAAACCCGAGTTCTTGAGTGTTCTGGAGCAGCCCTGGCCTGGAGCAGATCTGTAAGCAGAGCAGGGCCAGGGAAAACATTGGGTGTGAGTCGAAGGCATGGAAGGGCCCAGGAAGGTGAATGAAATCACACCCAGTGAGCATTGCTGAGGAGCTGCAGGGTGGGTTTGAAGGCAGGTCCTAAGCTCTCACAGACCCACTTAGGAGTGAAACAACAGCTGAGAAGAGACCTGAAAAATCTGATGTCAGTGAAGCTTGGGGCTGGGGTAAGAAGAAAGCAAAGAAATTAACTGGCTGCTTCTGTTTTTTGGCAGTGAACGCATAAGATTTTCCAGAGAACTCAGGGCTACCCCCTCCCTGGAGGTGTTCAAGACCAGGTTGGATGGGGCTTGGAGCACCTGGATCCAGTGCTCATGGCAGGGGGGCTGGAACTGGCTGGGCTTTGAAGTCCCTTTCAACCCAAACCATTCCATGATTTTATGATTTTAAGTTAATTCCACTTCAGAGCTTACAGGCCTTTTAATTATGATAGCGATGTAAGTGAGAACCTGGAGCTCTTGGATGACCAATCTTTCATGCAGGTATTTCCACGAGAAAAGTGCATATCTGAGGGGAATTGCCCTGTGTTGGGAATAAGCACGGGCAGAGCAACAATGCATCCTGGATAGGAGGACCTCTACAGAAAGCTCTTAAAATAATCTGGAGCCAGGACCAAGTAACAAGAGATTCCTGCTTTGTTGCTCGGCCTGATGACTTGGAATTTGCCCCAAGCAGGGAGAACCAAGTAGTGGGGGAATGAGAAAGGTTTCTGAGGCTCTTTTCCCATCTGCAGATCCTTCCTCCTGAAAAGTCTGCACTGGCTGTTTGGAGCTGACACAGGCTGGACCTGAGCAGAGAATCCTCCTGCCCCATGGGGAGTCAGTGTGCTGGAATTCCTTGTCTTTTTGGAAAGGAAGTCTCCTTACACATGTGAACAGTTAACTGATTGATTGGTTGGATTAATTGATAATACTGATTTAGCTCGTTAGAGTTAATGTTAGGGCTATCCAGAACAAATGGGAAGGCATCACAGTGGCTTCAGCTCATGTTCATCCTGACAAACTGCTGAGGTGTGACCCTGTGAGTGGGTTGAACGGCAGCAGTGGGGACACAGCACCAGTGGTGGTGTTCCAGGAGGTTGTTCCGTGCCCGCAGTGGTGTCAGGCGTGGGCAGCGCCGCTGGCTGTCGCCGCGGTCCTGTGCTGTGCTTTTGTAGCTGGAGGGGAGGTCCTGCAGACATCTCATAGCACGAGTGGCTGCCATACCCTTCTGCCCAGTTGGGTTGTGGAATGTTCACCTTTGATAGTGATCCTTCAGGCAGCCTCATCGCACAGCAGAAAGTCATTTTACCTTGTGTGGGCTCCAAGACACAAACTAAAATAGTCATGGTGAGTGTTGTAGAAGGTTTATGGAAGCTTGGCAATTGTCTGAACCTCCTTAGGCTGGAGAGGCTGAGGAATTGTGTTGGGGTCATGTGAGGACCAGACTTAGCGAACCTCAGTAGCATCACAGGTCACCTGAGGTGCAGGAAGTGATGGGAGCCCTCGATCTCTTAAACTGGAGAGCGCGATTTGCCACTCGCCACAGTGACACTGTGTTCATGTGTGTGTGACATCCTGACAAAAGGTGGAGAGATAAACACTGCTTCAGAATACACTGGGAAGATAAGGGCTGCCAGTTTGTCTTCAATACGCTGTGTGATTGGACTTAGACAAAGCATCCACTGTGATAAGTAACACCACTCTGCGCTCTGAAAGAGCTTGGCCCTTTTCCCCATCCTCATTCATCTTCGGTCTTGCCAAGTGCTGGAATGCTCCCAGAAAATATCTCCAGCCTGCCATCGTGGGACCAAGAGGTGTGAGAAATCTGGAAATACATCCAAACTGAGTAGCTTATGTATGCAGAACGAGTCCTTGGTCCTTCGCTGATCCCTGGCGTGAATCATATCCAGCAGCGCTGGGGCCGGGGTAGAATTCATCTCTGCAGTGATGGAGAGAAAGGGATTTCAGGGAGAAGCACAGACCCTGGGGACAGACTTCACTGCAGAAATTATATCTTAAAAAGGCAGTAGAGTGAAGTCACCTTGGTCTGCTTGTTAAGGACAAGGGTTTGGTTTTTATGGAGGGCTTGCAATTATTTCTCCCTCCAAACAAGGGTTATTTTAATGGGGTCAGCCTGACTGCAAAGCTCATTAAAGGTATAAATTGGTGACATTCAGTGCACAAGCAGTGCAAGGGAGAACAAGTATTGCAGGTGAGGGCACCCTGATCTTGGGTATCAGTGTACCTGGAGTTGCTGTGAGATGTAGTTGAGGAAAATTAGTCAGGTTTGGGTTAAAACACAAACAGTTCTCATCTTCCCACTGGGAATGTCCTCCAAGTGTCGGGCTACACCTCCACTGCTAAACAAGCCCATGAGCTGGTCTGTGACCCTGCAGGCAAGTGGCACTGGCTGGCTCAGCTCCTGAGGTGTGTCTGAAGGCCCCGGCGACCAGGGTGGAGGGACAGGACCCCCTCGTTGGTGCTGTCCTGCCCGCGCAGCAGTGGCAGCTGCTCAGGCAGTAAAGGTGGATTTTTCAGGACAACATTTCAGCAGCTTCATTTGAGTGCTGGTGGGTGATGGATTTGGTGCCAGCGCTGAGATTCTCCCTCTCACAGCTGCATCGTGGTGCTCCCTTTGCTAAATCCCACCATGCCCTGAAGAACCTGGGGGACTGAGTGCCTGGCAGTTCCCTTGGGCAGTCAGGAGTGATGTTGTGGTGGGTTAAAACTTCTCCACAAAACCTCAACTTCTGTCTGGGCTTGTGCCTTCTCCAGCCAAGAAACACTGATGTCCACGTTCTGATCAAGTACTGAAGTGGAATCTGGTGGTGCTTGTGTTGGATTCACCGAAGTAAAATGTTGTGTGCGGAGTCTTTCATCTCTAGGAGGTGTCATGTGCCCTGTGCAGTGGAGCTGCTGCCAGCAGATAGCTTATCAGTTCTGTGGCTCTGCGAGTTGGGTCAAGGCTGTCTGAAGGGTGTCCAACATGTTTTAAAAATGCCTCAACCTATTGCTTAATATCTGTTGAAAATCCTCTCTTCAGATCTGACTCTGCAAGCAGAACTCACTCCTTACCTCTGCTAGGTCCCTTCTCTCATCAGTGGCAGTGTGAGCAGAGCTTGGAGACGTGATGACTTCATCTGGTGAAGATGAATGACTTCCCTCAGGGACTGCCTGACAGAAATTTGGAGGAATCCCAATGTAGGAAATGTGTCTGAAGCTCTGTATTGTTGAGCATTATCAGGACCATCCTGTTTTCTGGGTGGACGAGATCTTGGGTGTTCTGTCTGGGAGCTGCTTGGAACTTGAAAGCCTCAGTCGCTGCAAGAAGCCACCTGTCTGTGCAGAGAGGAGTTGTGGTGCTGGTGAACACAGTGGTGCTAATCACAACATCAGAGGCTAATTCCAGTTGGAAGGAGCTGTGGAGGGCTCTTCTCTGTCCTCCTGCTCAAAGCTGGGTCAGCTTAGTTAGACCAAGTACTTCAGGGTGCTGCCTGGCTCCACAGTCCTCTGGATCTGTCGAAGGCTTTAACCACTCTCACTGTCGCGTGTTTGTTCCTTTAGGCCTGGCTGGAATTTCTGGGAGGATGTGAACCCTATCTTCTCTGTGATCCTCCATGATAAATTTGAAGAGAGCAATTATATTCCTCTGTGTCCCCCAGGTCAGCCTGCCCTGGGCTGCACAGGCCCTGCTTCCTCAGCTTCTCCATCTAGATCAAGTGCTCCAACCCAGTAACCATCTCAGTGGCTCTTTACTGAACTCCCTCCTATTTTCCAGCATCTCTTTTACACTGCAATGCCAAAACCAGGTGCCGTGCCCAGGTGTGATCTTAGAAGTGCAGAACAGAGGGGAGCAATCACCTCCCTCAGCTGAAGCTGTACCCTGGGCTGCAACCAAAGCAATGGGACCAGCAGGGTGAGAGAAGGGATTCTGTCCCTCTGCTCCACTCTGATGAGACCCCACCTGGAGCCTTGTGTCCAGTTCTGCAGTCCCCAGCACAGGAAGGACCTGGAACTGTTGGAGTGAGGCCAGAGGAGGCCATGGAGATGATCCGAAGGCTGGAGCACCTCTTGTATGAGGACAGGCTGAGAGAGTTGGGGTTGTTCAACCTGGAGAAGAGAAGGCTCCAGGGAGACCTTAGAGCAGCCTCCCAGTACTGAAAGGGTCTCCAGGAAAGCTGGGGAGGGGCTCTTGATCAGAGAGTGCAGGGATAGGATCAGGGGGAATGGTTTTCAGCTGAAAGAGGGGAGACTGAGATGAAATCTTAGGAAGGAATGTTTTGCTGTGAGGGTGAAGACGCCTTGGCCCAGGTTGCCCAGAGAAGCTGTGGTTGCCCCATCCCTGGAGGTGCTCAAGCCCGGGTTGGATGGGGCTTTGAGCCCCCTGATCCAGTGGGGGTGTTCCTGCCCATGGCAGGAGGATTGGAACTGGATGATCCTTAAGGATCCTTCCAGCCCAAACCATTCCAGCATTCAGTGGCTCTGTGAAACACAGCTGGCCATGCACACAGCTCAGTGAATTTTAACAGACAGGCTATGTGTTTTTTCTCTTTTGAAGAGAATTTGCCATTTGGTGGTGACTTCTGGATTTCTGAATGAGAAATGGCATTGGTGAGATTGTGTGAGCTGCAGAGAGAAGACTGGAGCCTGATGGGTCTCCTCACACAATATTGCCCCAGCTACTCATCACACTCAGCGTCATTCAGGTTGCCCAGGAACAATCAGCTCCTTGTGAGGAGCTTCAGGATGGGCGACAAGTTGGCTCTGAGTTGCCTTTTCCTTGATCCCTTCAAGTGATATCCTAAGTTAGACTCCTCTGAATTGCCTTTATGAAGAGCTGATTGCATGAGGCACTGGAGCTGAAGCTGGGTAGTGTGAACATGCCTCAGGGAGCCACATCGCCAAAGCTTTGTTGAAAGAGAGAAGAAGAAAGACCACTTCCCTGCCATTGATGTGGTAATGGCCTCCAGAACAGGGCAGTGTGGCTGGGTCAGTGACGCACTGATTGCTATCTGAAAGTCAGTCTTCTGGGATGTGAATGGAGGCTGTTTTGTTTTTCAGTTCATAAATTAGAGCATCTGAGTAGCCAGTGCCTTCCAGCGAGAGAGCAGCTCAAGTGGTGAGAAAGAGGGCTTTCTCATGCTTCAGCCTTTGTGCATTGGCTGTGGGTGAGTGGCTGCTGCTTTCACAAGGAGCCCTGCTCAGCAGTGGGTGTGGGGATTGTTGGCATCTTCTGTCCAGGAGGCATCTCTGTAGGATATGTGGAGATCAGGAGCCCGCTTCTCCCATGGAACAGTCTGTGACCTTGCTTTGTGCTGAGGTGTCCCAACACCAGTCTCATGTAAAAATCACTTTCCTTTGGTGTTGTAGTGCTGCAGCATCGCTCCGTAGAGTGAAGATGGTGCCAACTTCCAAACAGAAACCTAGGAAGGGCTGGGAGAGTTGGGGTTGTTCATCCTGGAGAAGAGAAAGCTGAGGGGAGACCTTAGAGCAGCCTCCCAGTACTGAAAGGGACTCCAGGAAAGCTGAGGAGGGGCTCTTGATCAGGGAGTGCAGGGATAGGATGAGGGGGAAGGGTTTTCAGCTGGAAGAGGGGAGATTGAAATGAGATCTTAGGAAGAAATGTTTTGCTGTGAGGGTGGGGAGGCCCTGGCCCAGGTTGCCCAGAGCAGTGGTGGCTGCCCCATCCCTGGAGGTGTTCAAGGCCAGGCTGGATGAGGCTTTGAGCCCCCTGATCCAGTGGGAGGTGTCCCTGCCCATGGCAGGAGGGTGGAACTGGATGGGCTTTAGGGTCCTTTCCAACCCAAACCATTCCATGATTCTGTGATTCTGTGAAATAAAATAAAGTAACACTGAGTCTACCATGGTCAGGTGTTCCTGGGAATCTTTAAACCCAGGTGCCTGCGCCGTGCCTGCAGCTCTGCACTGAGCTGAGAAATTCTGTCGGTGTCCTCCACTGCCCACAGGGAGTTCGTCCTTTCAAAGCCCAGGTTTCTTTTTCCCCTTTTAAAGTTGCTGGCTCTCAAATATTCTTCTTGACATTTTCTCTATACTAACAGGAATTTTTTTTGTTGATTCTGGAAGCACTTGAGAACAGAGGAAACGAGCCAAGACATTCAGAATTTAAATGAAAATCTGACTCTGCAAATAGCGAGTGTCAGCGGTGAATAACTGCGCTCTTGGTAAAGGTACTGACTGAGAGCAGAGCACTGCGTCGGCCAGAAATGCAACTTAACCCTGGCAAACAAAAGGGATCAAGGGTTGGCTGGGATGGGTTCCAAACAGATATTGAATATCTGTGAATGGTCTGTTTTGGATAGATGGTGAAGAGTCTAGAGGAGAAATCATATGAGGAGAGGCTGAAGTCACTTGCTCTGTTCAGCCTGGAGAAGAGGAGACTGAGGGGGGACCTCATAGCAGTTCACTGCTTCCTCACAAGGGGAGGAGGAGGAGCAGGGGCTGAGCTCTTCTCTCTGGTGACCAAGGACAGGACCCAAGGGAATGGCAGGAAGATGTGCCAGGGGAGGGTCAGGTTAGATATTGGGAAAAGGTTCTTCCCCCAGAGAGTGGTGGAGCACTGGAACAGCTCCCCAGGGAAGCAGTCACAGCCTGACAATATTCCAGAAGCATCTGGCTGATGCCCTCAGCCCCACGGGGTGAATGTTGGGGTTGTCCTGTGCAGGGACAGGAGCCAAAATCATTGATACCAATGGAGGAATTGCTGATGTCAAAGGTTGAGACCAAGACATTCCTAAGCTCACCCTGTGCTGGTTGTGAGCTCTGTAAAGCCCTCAACTGGGTAAGAACAGGATTTACAGGTGGGTAGTCAGCAGCAGTCATTTTGGAAAGCTTTAATCACGAGCAATTGTTGGTGTCAGGAGTTTTTGTGGATGCCTATGGATTAAAGAACATATGATATATCTGGAGTTCAGAGGGATGTAAACAAGCCTATGGCACACAGCATCTTCTCCCTCTCAGAGGTGTCCTGGTGTCAATCGGAGCAACCGTGCCAGGTTCCTCTTGACAAGGGTTTGTTTGCTGAAAACAAAATACATGAAATGTCACCCGTAATGAAACATTTTTCTCTGCATCTGTGCCCACATCTTCTCGGGCCAAAGTTTCCACATTCTTGCTGCTCACAAAGCTGTTGTGCTGGCAGCCTTCCCCTTTACAGCAACGTTGGGGTGTTCAGTAAAAAAGAAAGAAAGCTGTTTTCTGTTTCAGCACGTAAGATGTGGTATCTCTGGAGATTAACCTTCCTTCCAGAGCTGTTTTGGTAGTCAAAAGAATAAATCTATTATCATTAAACTAAGAAAAAAACCTCATTATTTCCAGAAATAAGGCTGACATAATGGGATTTATTCAGAATTGACTCAGGGTGAACTGAAGAGATCCAGCCCCAAAGACTTTGTGTTCTAGAAAAAAGGCAGAAAGACAATAGGATGGACACAGGGTAAGCTGGGAGAGGGAATTGTTCTGTGATGTTAGTAAGAAAATATGTTCTTTTGGGGAAGCACTTGGAGAAGCAGCTTGGCAAACCAGGCAGAAGTTCTTCACCCCCGTTCACGTGTCAAGGGCTTGGCTGGGCTCTGTTGCATGAGGCAGAGATGTGGGAGATGCCAAAGCCTCTGGCCTGGCCTGGCCAGGAGGAAGCATAGAGGGCAAGAAGTGTTAACGTGACAGCTTCTCCTGCCCTGCTCTGCACCTTCCCTCTGTTCCCTCTCCTGCCTCCCTCCCGTATGTGAATCCCTGGTCAGCTCCTTGATCCCCTTCGCACTGCCACTGGCTCCTTGCAGTGCCACCAGCCTCTTAGGAGCAGCAGTGAAAATATTCCTCCCCATATCCAAGAGAGTGAATGTGATTTGGCCTTTGGGAGAGTCCCAGGGGTGCAGGTGTAGTGCTGAGTTTTTGTGAGCGGGTTGGCTTCTGCTCTGTGCTACCAGGGACACCAGATTTCTCTATGGCTTTTAATCACAGAATCATGGAATGGTTTGAGTTGGAAGGGACCTCAAAGCCCATCCAGTTCCACTCCCCTGCAATGGGCAGGGACACCTCCCACTGGATCAGGGGGCTCAAAGCCCCATCCAACCATCTGCAAGTCTCTGCACCTCTTTGGTCTCGGTCATTCTTCTTTTCCTGTTTTACTTTCTTTTTTCCTTCCCTTTTACCTTGGGGCCATCAACAATTTGTCTCCTGATCTCTGTGCAGGGTGTCTGCTTTGAAGACGACTTCTCACCTTTTAGTTCCTGTAGGAATGTGTGGAATGAGGCTCCGTGGCCCCAGCTCCCACCCAATCTTGCTGTGTTTGTACAGGCAGAGGAGAAGGAGCAAAAAGTGCCTTTGTTCCCGGGGAGCAGGTTTGGAGCCTCCAGCGCTGCTTGGTGGGCAGTGTGGAGGGCAGGGGTGGTGTCTGAGGGTGTATCAGCACCTATCCGAGCACAGCCAGCAGCTGCTCGGCCATGTAGCTGCAGCTCCTGGTCATGGAATCAAGGAATGGGTTGGAAGAGTCCTCAAAGCCCATCCAGTTGCACCCCCTGCCATAAGCAGGGACACTTCCCGCTGGATCAGAGGGCACAAAGCCCCTTCCAGCCCGGCCTTGAACACCTCCAGGGATGGGGCAGCCACCAGTTCCCTGGGCAACCTGGGCCAGGGCTCCACACCCTCATTATGAAGAATTTCTTCCTAATGTCCAATGTGAATCTTCCCCCTTCCAGTTTAAAGCCATTCCCCTTCATCCTGTCTCTACAGGCATTTATAAAAGGTCCCTCCCCAGCTTTCTTGGAGCCCCTTTCAGGTACGAGAAGGCTTCTGTGAGGTCCCCCCTGAAGTCTTCTCTCCTCCAGGCTGAACCATCCCAACTCTCTCAGCCTATCCTCATAGCAGAGGTGCTCCAGCCCTCCAATCAGATTCATGGTCTCCTCTGGACCCTCTCCAACAGCTGCATCTCCTTGTGTTGGGGATTCTCCGTGACCCACATGGAGAGTTTCAGCTTGGTTTAACAGTTAAGTTCTCTTGACAGCATTAGCTTCTCCAGCAGATCCTGAGCAGATGAGGCTGACAAGAGGTGTGAGCTGCTGCTCTGGCTGCAGGAACTCTGGGATATCTGGAAGCACAGGTGGGTTGGCTGGGCAGGAGGAAGGGCTTATTCCCACCCTCAGGAGCTGTTGTGACTGTCAGTGTCACCATGTTCATATTTTCTCTCACAACTGCATCTTGTGAACAAGACAACAGAGCTGTGGTGAATGCAACAGTCAAGGTGGAGACCATCCCAGCCCTGTGTCCCTGCCCTGCCCATCACTGCTCCCTGGTGCCAGGGTGGGCACTGTGCTGTGCTCCAGCCACTGCCTCCCAGCTGGGAACCTGGGCTGAAACCACAGGCTCTGGGAGTTTGTGCTTGTGCTCCCAGGCTTTGCTGAGGGCACATGTTTGCTTCTACCAGAAAATAGCTGGGAACTGGGAGTGTCCTAAACTGCCCTCCCTGTTTGCAGGTGCTCCTGCAGTGACACTCAATATCGTTGTGTTTGTCCCTACGGCTGAAGCAATGATCCGGTTGTCACGTCCACAGAGGCCTTGAATAGACACAAAGGGAGGAATTTCTTGCACCCAACCCTATTTCTTCACAGCTGGAGAAACTTCTCCAGGTTCCTCTTGCGATCAGTGGGGCTCTTGCAGTTGGGTTACAACAACCCCTTGCAACGTTCCAGGCTTGGGAAGGAGGAATGGAAAGCTGCCCAGTGACAAAGGCCCTGGGGTGCTGGTCAGCAGTGGCTGACCATGAGCCACAGTGGCCCAGGTGGCCAAGAAGGCCAAAGTCTCCTGGCTTGGGTCAGCCATGGTGTGGCAGCAGGAGCAGGGGAAGGATCCTCCCCCTGCACTCAGTACTGGTGATGCCTCACCTCGAGTACTGGGTTCAGTTTTGGGCCCCTCGCTCCAAGGAAGACATTGAGGGGCTGGGGCACATCCAGAGAAGGGAACGGAGCTGTGGAGGGGGCTGGAGCCAAGGGGTTCTGGGAGAAGCTGAGGGACCTGGGGCTGTTTAGCCTGGAGAAGAGGAGGCTGAGGGGAGACCTCATTGCTCTCTGCAACTCCTGGAAAGGAGGTTGTGGTGAGGTGGGTGCTGGGCTCTTCTCCTGAGTATTAAGTGATAGAATGAGAGGAAATGGCCTCAAGTTGCACCAGGGGAGGTTTAGGTTGGATATTAGGAAAAATTTCTTTACTTAAAAGGTGGTGAAGCCCTGGCAGAGGCTGCCCAGGGCAGTGGTGGAGTCTCCATCCATGGACAGGTTCACAAAGCGTGTGGCTGGGACACTGTGGGACAGGGTTCAGTCTGCACAGTGGGGTTGGGCTGATGGTTTGACTGGATGAGCTGAGAGGTCTTTTCCAACTTAATGATTCCATGATTCTTTGATTCTATGATAGAGTAGGACAGGGCACAGTTCCTACAAGCTATTCTTGATGCAGGGTGGCACCGCTCATGCCCTGGTCCCCATCTCCAGTGCTGGCCGTGCCTGCGCTGCTCGCACAGGGTGTCCGCAAAGTGCACTGTTGGGTGTTGTTGGAGGAGGGACCTGGTGCCCCTGTTTTCCCAGGAGTGTGTATTGATGTGCTTCTCCTCGCTGTGGACACCAAAGTCTGTCGCTCAGGAAAGCTTTGCTGATGAGCCCTCCTTGTGTCACCCGTGTGGGACGGACAATCCTAGTTACCCCTGCAAATACTCCCTGTCTTAGTAAGCCATCCTCTTGCCTCTCCCAGAACATCAAGTCACAGCATCACTTCAGGCACAAAATGGGATTAAAGCATCCAGACTCTTACCTCTTCCATAATTACCTCACTAATGAGTGTTTGGTCAGTCACTGCTTCAAATTTTGCTTAATATTATCAGTATCTGAACCAATAACATCCTGCTCACCAGTCAGACTGAATGATCTTGGTTTACCCTTGTTTCTGTGCTGCACCTGTGATCTTCAGGTAAGGTCTATTCCCTGAACAAACACAGTTCCAAGGAGCCTCACTGTTGAGGGGCCCCAGGGGACTCAAAGTATCCGCTCTTCATCTCTTGTCAGAAAGAAGTGCAGCACTTTGTTTGGGCAAAACTCCTCCTGCTCTGTTCTGCACGTGTCCAGGACCCTCTGGAGAGGTAGAAACACCCGTGATGGAAATGGCACTGACAGTTTTCCTTCACTCTTGGTTCCCCTTTCAGAGCACAGTTGGAGAGAATCGGTGGCTCCAAGGGCACCTGATACAGCTGCTGCTCAACCACTGTGATCTGAACACAGCAGCAAGGTGGGCGCAGCGCTGCAGTTTTCCCAAGGAGATGCTGCCTTATGAAGTGGCTGATGAGCTTCAAAAGCTTCAGATCCAAGAGAGGTGAGTGCTCTGTTTCATGCCTTTTCAATGCAGGTTACTTATCGTACGAGGATCACATCCTTGCTTAAAATAATCTGCTTCTTTGGGGAGAGAGGTTTGCAAACCTTCCTCCATGTACTCAGATGTACAAGAAAAGAACTGAAAAATCCTTACATTAAGAAGGATTCTTTCAAATCCTTGGTTCCCAGTGCACAAAACTGGGACAACAGCCCCAGTCAAGGATCCCTGTGAACCTGCTGGTGTTGGGGGAGCAGAGGGGATGGATGGAAGGGAGAGGATGGCCAGGATTCATCTATGTGAAGGCACAGATGTGTGAAGTTGGAAAGAGACTCAAAGTTTAGGAAGGCTCCTAGAGCCACCCCAGCTCTTTGGAGCTGTCTCATCCCCACAACTGGAGCTGGAGGAGTACTTGAGTTTGGTAGTTCTGGCTTTGAGTATTCTGTGCTGAGTTGTCTGTGGCAGTTGCTCAGCTGTGCTGTGTGCAGAAAGAAAGGCTGAATTTAAAAAAATGGCTCAGATTCACCTTTATACTCAGGTGAGCACTGGGGTATCTGCCGTGCTTCAACCACTCAACCCACAAGGTGTCCAGGTGAGTTTTCCAGAGACAGCTGTGTTCAGCACCCTTTTTCAACCCCCTTTTTCCCTGCAGAAAGGCCTGCACGTCTGCAGGCTGCCACAAGCCTGGAGGAACCACAGAGCATGCAGGTGGTACTGTGTGAGGGTCCTGCTAAGATCCCACCAGGACTGCCCAGGAGATGTGGACCCTTGGGCTGGCTGGGGGCTGGCTGGCAGTCTCTGTGCCCACGCTGCAGGCTTCCCCAGTCCCTGGGCTCATGGCAGTCACACTGTCACCCTGCTGGCTGGCTGCAAGCAAAGAGCATTTTCTCTGCCCATTTATGTGCAGGTATTCATCCAGTTGGATTTGTGCGCAGGAGAGGACTTCTCCCTGAGCACTCAATGTAAACCAGGAGAGCTCTGGGCTGTGGTTTGAGAGCAGCACAGCTCAAGGCCTTGCTGGCATTTGAGGAGCCACCATGGTGGAGTCAAAGCTTTTATCACAAACAGAAGAGAGGAAGCAGTGGTCATTTTGGGTTTCTTGGGACTCTTTCATAGTTGTACCCATCAGTTGCCTCATTCCAGGGTGGTGTGACTGGACGTGGCACTACTTCTCTGATGTCTCTCTCTTGCCCTTTCTGCTGAAACATGCTGGGTTTTTTTAGCACAGAGATTGGTGTTTGTAATCCAGACACCAGGTGAGATTAGAGTAAAGTCTGTGGGAAAATCTTGGCTGCTCCCACAAGTTAACTATGTAGAACTTTGTGAAAGCTGATAGCCCCTATCTTCAGCATCCTGCAAACACAGCCTGTGAAGCCTCAGATCCGAGGGAGGAATTTCCAGTACAGAGCTGAACTTCCCTGTGTGATGGAAATCTGAATCTGATTGGTAATGACCTGTGCGTCCAGGAGTTGATGAGGACATCATACATCGCCTGTTTGGGGAGGAATAAAGCCAGCAGAGAGCTGGTGATCACTGCTCCCTGGGTGCCGGGTTGGTTGCTAGAGTCCCTCTCAGCGTGGCCACTGCACAGCCACACAGCTCTGGGGCTCCCTCTGTCACTGCAGAACCTGCAGCTCTGGGCAGGTCATTTGGGTTGCCTTTGGGTCTTGGTGCAGGACTTCCCTACTGGTGTCACATGTCAGAACTGTGAGCTCCAGCTGCTGCTTAGACTCTGTCTCTGGCTGCCTGGTTAGTGCCCACATCTCCCCAGGGCACAAGGGAGGCTGAGAGGGTTACCTGCTCCAACAGGGTTATCATCATGTTTGTTCTCTTCAACGTTACAGCTGATTTCCATCTCCTGGAAGAGGAGTTTTGGCAAAAACTGCAGCTTTTGTAACGAAAAATCCTATTTTTGGAGCACAGATTGGACTGACTTGAATGATGTAGAAGGTGAATGAGAACACAGTGTACTGTTATTTTTTGAGAGGGTCTCCCAGTTGCCCTTGAGCAGTTCATGTGCTGATGGATCTGATCTTTCTCCTAGTGTGGAGCTGCACTGGTTCAAACCCTGTGTAACCCCAGAAACTGCAACACAGATGTAATCACCTTCCAAACCCTGTCTGCAAAGGCCCTTTTCTCCAGATGGTCCATGGCTTGGAGCACAGGAAACTCTTGGCTGTCTACGACGTGCTTCCACTTAGCTCTGATGTGTTGCTGGAGCTGCCTCCTCCTCCCTCCTGAAGCTGCACCTACCCCAGTTGGGAGTCAGAAGGTTTTTGCTTGAGGTGCAGACCCTCCAGACACCAAGGGGTGGTTAAACAGGAGTGTGGCTTAGCCACAGGCTGTGCATCCAGAGAGGTCAAAAGCCCCACTACATCCCTGTGCTCTGGGAATGCTGTGCTGCGTGTGGGGGGAGCGAAGGCCGTGCTCGTTAGGATGTGCTCCGCTGTTCGTGAGAAGTTGTGACAGATGGGTAAAACCCATTGTGCCCCAGTTTGCCCATCCAGTCATGATGCCTGCTGCAGTAGCTGCTATAAAACCAGCGGAGCCAAGGAACCTAATAAAACAGTCTGTCTGCCTTATTTATTGAGCTAACAAAGCAGCAGGTTCCCAGGGAGGGTGTTCACGCTGTGGGGAACGAGGTGGTACCAGCATATAAATTACATCATCTCTGCCACTGGTCACACCACATGCGGTTTCTGAACTCTGCAGGTGAGAATATTGCAGGAAACCTGGGGCTGCACACCTTCATTAAATATTTTTCCACAAATATTGACTTCCCCAGGCACACAAACTCACGGAAAAGTGTTTGTACAGTGAAAGCTGCTGTGCTACCAAATAGGTCACACAGTCCCCTAAACATGAGGTTAGTAAATAGTTTCTCAAGTCTCTATGGGAAAGACGCTATCCAGAACCTTGTGATGTGTCCAAAATAGCTGGATATTTTTTCATTGGTTTCTCTCCTCCAATTGCATCATCTGGCCAGGGCAGCAGAGCGATGTGCTGACCCTCCAGTCACAGGGCCATGGCAAGAGTCTCTGCTGCATTTTGCAAAGAAAATGTGCTGTGTAAGATCCTGTCATAGGAAGTCAGTTATCTTGTTTCTGCAGCATCTTTCAGCATTCCCAGGGTGCTGGTACCCAGACAGTGAACTTCCCTGTTTGGTGCTGTCTGAAACCCCAGTGGAGGAGCAGCACGAGCTTGGCCCTCACTCTGGGGGTTCAACTGGCTGCCCTCACCTCAGTAGAGAAAGGTTTGAAACTTCATTTCTGTTTCTCATTCCTTACCTGTGCAAAGCAGGACAAATGTTCTTGTGCAACCTATGTGGACAATCTTACAGGGAAGGGGATGGAAGTGAAGGGGCTGGATAACATCAGGGAAGTCCGTGAAGCCTTCCCAAGCCGCTGCAGATGATGAGAATGAGAATGATGAGACAGATTCACTCTTTCCCAGTGATTCTCATGTGGAGCAGTTGGAGAGGCTCCTTCTGAATGAGTTTGTGCTGTGGGGAGGTGTGAAGCTCCTGTTTGGACACAGTGCTGCTCAGAGCTGGCTGCTCCATTCTGTACCACACTGTGGGAGCTCACAGGCTTTCATGTGAACCTTGAGGGCAAAAAGCAGTAAATATGCAATGTGTTATCTCTGAATGTGGGAGCAGCTGCCCAACTTTGTCATCCAAGTTGCATCAGTTCTGGGAAGGAGAGCTGTACACTGAGGTCAAGGCCTGGGCCTGACTCCAGCAAGCGGCTTGGTTTGGGTGTTCTCTGCAGTGGGCACAGTGTGTGTGCATGGAGTGGTGTCAGGTACAGAGCCATTGCTGTAGGAATAAAAGGGGAGGATGAGTCAAGATGAAAGAGACCGAGATGACAGGGAAGGTGAGGAGAGAGAGGGTAAGAGAGAGAGTTGAGTAGTGTGGGGAAATAAGAGGGCCAGGGTGAAATCCAGGACTTCTTCCCATCGCATGGTTTAAAGCTGTTGCATTTAATTCTGTGCAGGGTAGAAGAGGCCACAAAAGCAGTTAATTCTGAAGAGAAGAAGAAGAAGGACTATTACCAGCTTCCTATTCCACGGGCAAATATTCATTTCCTGCAGACCTGGGAAGAGACCCTGCCATGCTGGGAAAAGCTGCTGCAGGTGAGTGTGGCTCTGGAATTTACTTTGTGGGTCAAGGAGTGGAAACTCCATAGCAGGCTTGTACACAGGGTTATCTGTGGGCCACTGCCACCAAAAGTCTCCTTTGCCAGGTCAGGAACAGCTGCTGCCTTTAGACTGGTCTGACCTGGGGAACACGTTGGGAATTGCTGTGTCAGGAAAAGTCCATGCAAGCGTGACCCAGGGGTGCGGTGGCAGTTGTTGCTCTCTGTAGCAGTTGAGGTGCAGTCATTGAGAACGAAATACTTGTGTTCTGAACAGGGACTGTCCAGGCTGCTTTCAGGCACAGATGGTCTCTGCATGAAGGTGGCCTTTGTCTGTGTTGCAGCCTGGGCAGGTTGTTGGCATTGACATGGAGTGGAAGCCTTCGTTCGGCATGGTCGGGAAGCCCCGCGTCTCCCTCCTTCAGATGGCTCTGAAGGATGAGGTGTTCCTGCTTGACTTGTCACGGCTCCTGGAGGAAACGGAGGCAGAGGGTGGGAAGGAGAAGCTTCTCCATTTCATCCAGATGCTCTATTCAGATGCAGCCATCACCAAACTAGGTAACACATGTCTCTTCTCCCCACGTTGGGTCTTTACACAGCTTATCGTGTATCCTTCCTAGATCCTCTTAGAGCTGTCATTCTCTAAATCCACTGATCACAGAACCAGCTTGTGTAGCCCTGGCTACTCCAACACTGCCAGACCAGGAAGAATAGAACCGTAGAATCATAGAATTACCCAAGTTGGAAGGGACCCACAAGGATCATTGAGTCCAACTCCTGTCCCTGCACAGGACACCCCCAACATTCACACCGTGGGGCTGAGGGCCTTGGTCAAATGCTTCTGGAATATTGTCAGGCTGTGACTGCTTCCCTGGGGAGATGTTCCAGGGCTCCACCACCCTTTGGGTGAAGAACCTTTTCCCAATGTCCAACCTGACCCTCCCCTGGCACATCTTCCTGCCATTCCCTCAAGTCCTGTCATTGGTCAGAAGAGAGAGGAGATCAGTGGGACGATCCCCTCCCTCTCCCAGCTGGCGATGCCGTGCTGGATGTGCCCCCAGTGAAACTGGGGATGATGGAAATGTCTCCCGTTTTCGGGTCAGACCCAAGATTTCTGATTTAGCCTCCCCCCTCAGACTTGAGATTGTTTCAAACTAAACCCTCATTTGTGCTCAGCCTTCAGTGGTCCAGGGAATTCTGCCATCCAGAGTTTTCTGGATTTGCTGACCCTGCCCCAAAGCCACTGTGCGGGCCCCCAGAGCTCTCTGCCTTACTCCTCCTGGGTTTAGAGTCTGTTTGGAGTATTTTGGCAGGAGTTACTAAACCTGGAGTTCAAGAGCAAATTCATAATTGCCTTTCACCAACCTAGCAGATTTTACCTAAGCTGATTTTAAACTCAGCATTTTTCATCCACCTCTTCTCTCCTAATCTTGATCTCAAGAATATATCAGGAACAGGAGCCTGCCTTGTGCAGGACAGTCTTTCCACTAATGTTTATACAGATACTGTCAGCATTGTGACTCTGAACTAGAAAAAGCTGCAGTGCATTAGCCATGATTGGAGTTTTCCTACTTGTGTGATGTGGGCTTTTGTTTTATCCAGGTTATGGGATGTCTGGAGACCTTAGCAGCCTTGCAGCCACGTGCTCGGCTTTGAAAGACACGGATAAGCAAGCGCGAGGTGTGGTGGACCTACTCACAGTAGACAAACAAGTAAGGATGGGCACACAAAGATATGGAAAATGGTGTCTCCTGCTCACAGATAACTGTGATGAATTCACAGCATTGTCTTTTTGTGTCTTGTACTGGCAGGGGGGTGGCTAAATGAACCAACAGAGCATTTCTGCTTGTGGTTTCAAGGGAAATATGGTTCTGTGAAGAAAGAGAGAGGCGGTTTGTTTTCATCAACTAAAAAGTTAGAGCTTGATATAACTTTTTTCATGGCCTTTATGAAAGCTATGAAAAAGCAATTGAAATGGAGATGTAGCTCCAATCAGCCAGGACAGAGTTTCTGAGCACAAGTCACATTGAAACTCAGTAAAAAGAAATTCTTGTAGAAATGCTGATGTTCCAAGATCATGTAGTATGGAAGCAGATATTATGAAGGTAATGAGTTGTACAGAGCTCATAGTGCCCACGGGAGGGCTCTTAATGGGTTCCTCACAGGAGTTTCTATTCAGCTGAGGTGCAGCTGTCTGTGGGTTTGCACACAGATTGTAGGGGTCTGCAGAAATGTTCAGGACAACCATTTTAACAGGTAGATTTTACAGAGTGTGTTTAACACTGTGGGTTGGGGTCAACCCAGATCTTTGGGACCAATAGCTTAACCTGGGAGTGCTGCAGGGTCTGAGGTACCTGCCAACAGCTGTGAAACCTGCAGAAAGGCCCTTCCCCTGTGTTACAGGAACACCTTTTCTCACTGGAACTAGGAGAAAGGTGCTGAAACACCTCTGAGGTTCTGTGATTGAGTTCTACCCCACATCCTGCAGCCTGACTGAGCACCCTCTGAGCAGTCCCAGGCCCAGGCCCAGCCCCACTGCTCTGACACAACGCTGTAGGACAATGGGCTTTTTGCCTTCCCTGGCCATGAAAGAGATTTGTTTCCAGCAAGTGTGTTTGTTAAAGGACCAACCAGACACCCATATATCAAATGCCATCCCAGCCCTTGTCTGAGACAACAGGACTCAGAATGCTGGCCAAGAGATAAAAATGATAAGGTTGCTGCATGACCCCACCTGTCACATTGGGAGGTGGTGCAAGAGTTGTTTTATAACCATGTGTTTTACATCTTTTTCTTTCCATCAGCTGCAGAAGAGCTCCGTTGAGTGGAGGAAGGGCGGCCAGAAGGTCGATGGACTGTCACCGGAGCAGAGCTATGAGGATGGAGGGTTCAGGCAACCAGAGAAAGGACTCAGCCTCTTGGTGCAACATGTGCTGGGGAAACCTCTGGATAAAACAGAGCAGCTGTCTAACTGGGAGAGGCGGCCTCTCCGGGAGGAACAGATCCTCTACGCAGGTCTGTCCCTGACTCTGTGGCAAGGAGATGCACATTGTCCATCCCAGGCTGTTCTCTACCTCCAGGAAAATTCTCAAGTAGCAAACAAAGCAAATGACTTTGCAGATGGGTTCCTGCTCAGAGAAGCCAGCACATGTTATGTTTGTCCTTTTGCAGACATGGCTTTAATGGTTGAAGTTTAAGCTGCCCAGTGATTCATTATTTCCCTTATGAAAGAATTCCTGTGCTTTGCAGATTTTGTCTGATGAAACAGCACCTCAGTGGAAACTCCACTCAGTAAATGAAAGGAAGAAAGTCCACTTCCTTCTGCCTCATTTCACAGCCTTTCTGGGAAACAAGTGCTGTGCTCATTTGTCACAGCGAAGTGTTTGTTAGAGCAGGGTTTAAAATGGGTAGACCTGGTGTCACAAACTGTGGCACAGAGCCTGTACTGTGGAGGGGCCAGGGGACTTCACTGCTGATTGCCCTGGAGTCAGAAGTCTGGCTGTGATTCTTTTCCTGGGGCATCAAAGGACAGTGCTGCAGAGAGCCAGCCCTTGGTTAAATTCAGCTATCCTTGAAGCTGACACAGTTCCCACAGGAGTTAATCACTGGGACTTGTAGAACTGGCTTGGAGACTTAGACAGTTCCCGTTGCAAGGCACAGGAGCCTCATGGCAGTGCGTGTGGGCAGGTGATCGCAAACAACTCGGTTATTACTTTTCAAGATATTGCATCTAAGGGGGAAGTTACGTTCCCATCGCTGAGCTGTGGTGATGAACTGTGGGCAAGCTGCTGAACAGAGAGCAGAATGTGCTGGATGGAGCTCGGTGGTGGTTTGACATTAACATTTTGCATTGCTGGAGTCAGAGGCAGCGGAGGGCCTGTTGCCTTTTGAGGCCCCTGCCTTGCCTCTGCATGAGGAGCTGATGTCCACTGCATCAGTAGGAGGGCAGGGTGTGACGTTAGTGAGCTGGAGCTTCACAGGTTATTTGTGTTCAGTGGCATTTGCAAAGGTGAGAGCTCCTCCTTGCAGCAAGCCTCTCTTTGACTTTTGAATGAAACCAGCTGAGGCCCATCTTCCATTTTTTTCAGCTTCCGATGCGTACTGTTTGCTGGAGATCTACGAGAAACTCTGTAAGGATCCAGCAAGCTTTGGTCTGAGTTCAGACCTGACCAAGAGTCTGGTGGGAAAACCAAGCATGAAACCCAGGGCAAAGAAGCAGCTGAATAAACAAGAAGTACCGTCACCTTCTGGACAGGTTTGTAAACAGCTTCAAAGAGCTGCACGTTGCTCAAGACCCCTGCAAATCATATGTTGCCTTGTCTCTCATCATGCTGTTAGCTATGCATGGCGTGCCTGTTTGGAGTCTGTTCTCAGGGCTGTTGCAGCAATCATCTCCTCCCCGTTACTGGTAAGATGTGCTTTCACCTGTGCGTGCCTTGGGATCACCTCTCCGTGCGATTTTAGGATCATCTGTCTTCACAAAATGTTGGTGTGGATCTGTGTGGCAGACCCCAGCTGGCCTTGCTGGTAGAAACGCTCCTTCCACAGTTCCTTGGGAGTGTGGGTTTGAGTTCTGTGGCCTGGGTGTTAATAGAATCATAGAGTCACAGAATGGTTTGGGTTGGAAGGGCCCTCAAAGCCCATCCAGTTCCAATCCCCCTGCCATGGGCAGGAACACCTCCCACTGGATCAGGGAGCTCAAAGCCCCATCCAACCTGGCCTTCGACACCTCCAGGGATGGGGCATCAATGAGGTTACAAAACTGCCTTACTTTTGCTTTTAACTGAGCTTTGATGCTTTGGTTTCCCACTGGGAACACCTCCTTTATTGCATCTGGAGTAGAAGTCTGCAAAGTTAAAAACAATCGATCAAGAAAGCCTTTCAGCCTCCTCTGTGTCTCCCTGCCCACCACCACGTACTCCATGCCTGGCCTCCCCCAGCCATGTGCATTGTGCCAGAGCCTTCAAACCCTGCTGGCCATAACCTGGATCTGTGTAACACAATATCTCCGAACATGACTGGATCCTCTCTCTCAGTAGCAAAGTTTTACTTTTAAAATGCAACCATAGAATCATAGCATGGTTTGAGTTGGAAGGGACCTTAAAGATCATTAAGTTGCAACCCACTGCCATGGGCAGACACCTTCCACAGGATCAGGAGACTCAAAGCCCCATTCAACCTGGCCTGGAAGACTTCCAGGGATGAGGCAGCCACCACTTCTCTGGGCAACCTGTGCCAGTGCCTCCACACCCTCATAGTGAAGAATTTCTTCCTAATGTCTAATCTAAATGTCCCCCCTTCCAGTTTAAAGCCATTCCCCCTCGTCCTGTCACTGCAGGCCCTTATAAAAAGTCCCTCCCTGGCTTTCTTGTAGCCCCCTTCAGGTACTGGAAGGCCGCTGTGAGGTCTCCCCAGAGCCTTCTCTTCTCCAGGCTGAACAACCCCAACTCTCTCAGCCTGTCAGCCTTGTGGCGGTTTATGCACCTATGAAAACATTAGCAGAAAACCAGCTTTGTTTATTAACTAAGACTTAACCATGGCTGTGTATCTTCTGAGGAGCCCCAAATATGTATTTAGCTCTTGAAGTCAATAGTATCTTCCATGGTTGGACTGAGATGCTATTGATTGCAGCCACCTCTTCAGGATCCTCCTTATCGAGTGTGTGTAAACATACAGTGTCCCATTAGTCTGGCAGGAGAGCACAAAGCTGCTCAGCAATTTGCTGAGCACTCAGTGTTCGTGGGAATATTGTGCTTTCCAGCAGTTCTGACTGATTGCTGCAGAGAGGGGAAAAGTAAGTACTTCAGGTCTGAATTCACCTTGTGAACTCACTGGTCATACTTGTGTTCTGTACAGCCAGATTCATTAAGTGGGAGGTGGTTGGTAAAACCTGGACTGGGACCCAAAAAAGCAGATTTCTTCTGACTCTGCATCCTGCAGGACTCCAGGCTCTCTTTCCCAGTGTTTCCTGGCCCACTCTCTGGAGTGGGGCTAATGACACTGCTCTCCTTTATAAGCTTTTTGCTTTCTGCTGGCATGGAACATGAGAAAAAAGCCACATATGACATTGCTGGCCATTGAGTAAACACTTGCTAAGAGCCAGCTGCTGCTCCTTCACATCTGTTTGAGCAGAGCAGCAGCACAAGGTCAGTGTGCTCCGATAGGTCCTTGCAGGAGCTGCTGACAGCCCAGTCTGCCCAGTGCTGCAGAGCTTTGGGTGCACGGAGCAGCTTCTGGGAGCACAGCATCACACAGGCTGAGCTCTTGGGCTGGAGCTCATTCACATTGTCCTCCCAGGTGTGTCTGCACCGTGTGCCACAGCGTTTGCAGCTCCTGCAGAGCTCGCCTGGGATGCTGCAGGACCTCTCTGGTTCCAAAGGCAGCGTGGCCCTGCACAAGCTGTGCCCTTCAGTCATTCCAGCTGATCCGAGTTCCTGGAGGCAAAAACTGAACATTGTAAGTTCCTTAATAACTTCCTTTCTCCATTAATTTAGCTATTGTACTTCTGGGAGCCTCCCAACGACAAAGTCTCCAACTGCAGGAACTCCCCCAGCAGCAACACTGGAAATAAAATAAACAGAATTCAGGCACTGCCTATTTTTAAACTTCCAAAGATAACAAAGCTGACTTGGTTGCTTTGTCTACCTGTTTCTCCCTCTGCCTGTCAGATCCCCTTCCCAAATCACGATTTCAGCACATGTGTGTTAGTTGCAGTCCCATTTCGTAGGGGATCAGTGGTCTTGAAGCTGTGTTTCTGTGACTTATCGAATCGTACAAGAGAATCACAGAATCCTTAGGCTGGAAATACCGCTCAGCTCATCCAGGCCAGCCATCAGCCCAACCCCACCGTGCTGACTAAATCATGTCTCAAAGTGCAATGTCTCCATGGTTTTGGATCCCCTCCAGGGATGGAGACACCACCACCTCTCTGCCAGGGCTTCTCCACTCTGTCAGTGAAGAAATTTTCCCTAATGTCGGGTATAAACCTCCCCTGGCACAACTTGAGGCCACTTCCTCTCGTCCTATGGCTTGTTCCTTGGGAGAAGAGACCAACACCCACCTCACCACAACCTCCTTTCAGTCTTCCTGGCAATGAATGTCTGTGTAGAGCGTGGAAGTCCAGGCTGGCATTTCTCCAGGGCAGGGCTGCAGATCCCTGGTTTGGGTGGCCAGCTGCCTGTGAGTGGTGGGAATTAACCCCATCGCGTGCTACCTCCTGCCTAAGGGATGGGTGGGTGGGCTATGCAGAAAGGACGCGACGGAGGAACTCGAGGTGTTGCAGAGCATGAGAGGAATTGTTCCACAGGTGGAAGGGGACAGTTGGATGTGCCATGACGAGTGAATGCTGGGAGGCAAAACACCAATGTGCTGGAGATCAACCTTCTGTTCTGCTGCTTACGGATCTCTTGCCTTCCCACAGCAATGCAAAGCATCCAGAACGGAGACGTCACGTCCCGCTGCCCCCATCTCCCCGAAGCAGTTCAGGGTGGTCTGTGACAACATGCTGCAGGGCCTCGGGCGCTACCTGCGCTGCCTTGGTGTGGATGTCCGGATGCTGGAGAATGAGGATGACCATCGGAAAGCTGCTGAGGTGGGTCACGTGTGTGGGTGTGTTTACAGGTCCCATCTGCAGTCCCTGGGGAAGGGCTGCTGCTCGCTTTGTAACGGCGCGGGGTGGTCACTTGTGCCAGGAAGAGCTGCCCAGCACTGAGACCCTGCTCCGGTTCAGCCCGAGAAGCTGTGCCACGGGGCAGTTCATGTTCACCAGTCCCTACAGGAGGGTGTGGGCTTGGTTCTCCATTTCCAGGAGAGAGCAGGTGAGCGAGAGTGCTGTGACCTCAGATCTTGCTTGTGTCTGTGTTGTTGCGTCATGAGCAGCCAAGGTGTTTCCAGTCATGAGAGGAATACAAGTAGAATGTAAAGATGTGACCTCAGCCTCAAGTGTCTTCAATGGGGAGGTGGTGGTGTGTTTGCAACAAGACAAAAGTCAGAGAAAGGAACCCAAAATTCACTTAGATTTCTGACAGACTCCAGTTTGGGCTTACAGGGAAGGTGTTTGCCTGCCTTCTGTCGGGGTCAGCCAAGCACAACCATAATCAGAGAATCACAGAATGGTTTGAGTTGGAAAAAGATCATCCAGTTTCACCCTCCTGCCATGGGCAGGGGAACCTCCCACTAGACCAGGCTGATTGAGACCCCATCCAACCTGGCCTTGAACACCTCCAGGGAGGGAGCATCCACAGCCTCCCTGGGCAACCTGTTCCAGTGTCTCACCACCGTCATCGTGCAGAATTTCTTCCTAATGTCTAATCTAAGTCTTCCCCCTTCCAGTTTAAAGCTCTTCCCCCTCGTCTTATCACTACAAGCTCTTGTAATGATAGGATGGTGATCAAAAGATAGGATGGTGGTCAGAAGATGGCTGTTCAGTACAGAAGGGAAGGTGTCCCTAATAAAATGTCATAGCCCTAGCTAGCTCCCACCTTGTGAGGTGACTCCAAGGTGATCGTCCACAATGCACAGTGCAGTATTTGGGAAAGGAAGAGTCTCTAATGCACATGGGGACAATGCCCATCCATCTGGACTCCCACAGCAGCTTTGACCCCCTGCCTCTCGGAGGAGGGCACACACTGCTTCATTTCAGACATGCTTCTCCTGTGCCAGGAATGGAGATGTCCAGCCCACACAGTGTGTCGCTGTCACGTGTGCACCAATCGCCCGCCCTGTGCAGGTGACATTCCCTCCTCAGATGGCTGCTTGGCCAGAATCCTGGGCAGGCTCGGACTTCTGCAGAAATAATTAATTTCTCCTCTCTGCCAAATGTGCACAAGTCATTTAAACAAGCTGGTTCTCACTGCCTCCCCCTGAGCTGCATCTCTGCTTCTCATCCCGATACCTTATCGTGCCACGGACAGGATGTTTTACATTGCTTTCTCTATGGTGACCAGACAAACATCCTTTCACTATCCAAAGCCTTTGGAGTGGTACTGTATTGCAGAGCCTTTGATCTGAGCTTGGATAATCAAAGATAAAAACAGACTCCTCCCACCCTGGTTTAGAGCTGCCTCAGCCTGATTTAATAAAAGTTGAATGTTGACCACGATCAACCAGAAACTTGTCACGCTATGGCAGAGGCCAGGAGAAAGGTTGGTGACTGAATACAAGATAGGCAGTTTGAGTGTTGCCCCAACACAGTCACAAACTGGTGTCACCAGGAAGGCATCACTGTGTACAGAGTCAGTGTTTGTTCTTCGTTAAAGTCATTCACTAACATGATTTATCAGCCCGATCACACATCTCCTTGTGCCAAGAACTCCTCAATTGCCTGGCATTTGCTCCTTATTTTTCCCATTCCTGTTCCTTGTTAAAGTGGTTTCAATTGTCAGTAGGCAGATGGGTCTTGTCCTTCACCCCCTGTTATTTGAGATCGGACTCAAAAGCCTGAGGACTCTCTAGGTCGTGCTTGGGCAGCTATGGATGGGGTTTATTGTTTCTTTTAGACCAATGTGTGTGGCAGTAACTGGTTTGAGCAACCCCATTCCCAGGCTAAACCTGAAGTCTGTCTCCTCCATACTGCTCCGTGTTGTGCTGCCATTGTTAGATAAATGTTTTCTCTTGGACCACAGTTGTCATGGCAAGTTTATCACAGCAAATCTGCAATCCCAGCTCCACCAGCCTTAGCTGAGAACCCGAACTCTGACACCACAAGTCAACGTATTCCCCTGTTCACCCGTGTTTTGCTGCTGGGAGGTGATACCAGTTCTGTGGCATTCAGTTAGGACTTGGCTGGAGAAGTCATCATCACAGAATCATGGAATGGTTTTGGTTGGAAGGGATCTCAAAGCCCATCCAGTTCCAACCCCCTGCCATGGGTAGGGATTCCTTCCACTGAATGAAGTTTCTCAAAGCCCCATCCAACCTGGCCTTGAACACGTGACTGATTAAAACTTCCCTGTCATAAGTGCAGACACAGAAAATGTTTAAAAAATGGAAAAATAGTAGAAAAGCTTGCCGAAAATTTCTCTGGTGGACTCTGTCCTTGTGCTGAAAGCAGAGGGCTCTGAGTCTGTCCTTGCAAAACCTCTTCAGCCTCTCTTCATGAGCACCACCCTCTCTGGGAGAGCAGCTTTGTGTCCGAGTCCCGCTGCTCTGTCATTTCCCACATCTTCTCTTTCATTGGGGCGACCTTAGCACTTTTGTGGTGTTCCATTCCCATCCTGTCTGCTGCAGCCCAGGTGTGAGATTTGTACCAGATGTTCTGGACGAGCTGCTTTACCTGGCTCAGAACAGCCAGGGGGTTCACCACATGCTTTCCCTGCACCGTGTCCTTGCCTGGCAGTGTGGCTCTGGTCCTGCACCTTGGAGCGAGGCCCTTCTGGAGGGCCCTGAGTAACGGCCCAGGCTGGCCCAGGCCTGGCTCCCTGTTCTTGGTGTGTTTCTATCCAGGTCTCCCAGCTTGTCGTCTGCAAAATTCTCTTTGCAGACAATCTTTGGGGCCTCCTAGATGGGTAATTGGAAGGAAGTGGGAAAATTTCAGTAGGAGTTCCTCTTTCCTCTGCGATTTTGCGGAACCAGGTGGAGCAGTGGAATGCTTCTCCTATGAACCTTAAAGGATCAGCCACCAGCCTGGAGTGATTGCAGCACGTCTTGCCATGTTGTACTTCAGGAGCAGAGCAGAAGCTAAAACAAAGATATTGATATTTTCTTACATCATAAATTTATAAGAAGAGACTTGGTGGGATCTCAGAGCCCCTTCAGTTGGTTTGTTTTATTTTTTAATGAATTGTGCTCTTGGTCTTCAAAATCATCCTCGTCTCTAAGAATAATTTACACACTAATTTACACCTGGTACCTTTTGAAGTGTGATAATAACCAGAAGGCTGGTAGAACTGGCTTCCTGCAGCTCTCATGGTGTAGAAGGTTCCCGTGCAAGGTTATAACTACTCCCCCCAAACTCCAGGAGAAGCAGCGAGTCGGAGGGGAGGGCCAGGCTCAGATGGATCTCAGGACACAGCCAGAGCATCTGGATTTCAAGTGCCCTGGACTGGTTTGGAGCCATGGGACACTCTGAGGGCTGCTGATAGTGCAGTGAGCAGAGCTCAGTGTAACGGGGGATCTAATCTCCAATCTCATCTCAGCTTTGAAGATCTTTTTCCATGTTTTTGATGTAAATGATGTTCTTCAGGTTTGCAAGTCCTTTTAACTGGAGTAAATTCACAGAGGACAGGTGAAGAACTGCTCTGCCTTTAAGATCAAGACTTTGCTTTTTGTATTTGATCGGCAGGAGGACAATGTCTCTCACTGGAGACCTTGATATAAAGGGGTCTAAACTAAACAAAATTGTGTTGATAATTTTGATCTGGTACTGAGGCCACAATTTGAAATTGTGCAGTAACTCTGTGTGATTTCTGGTTTTCAGGAATGCTGAAGTCTAGGGTTGACATACCAACTGTACGACAAGTGCCCTGCAGGACTGGGCTGAGTGTAAAACTCTTGTTTTGCTGTCTGGTTTAGAAGAGTCTGAGACAAGGGGTAGGGGCTTCAGGGTTGGATTGAGGTTTGTGGTCCGCTCATCCAGTAGATCCTTGTCTGAGTGCTTTTCCAGCACACATCCTGGAGCAGATACTTTCTGTCTGCTCCCTTTCTGTCTGAGCCAAGCCCTTGCTGGCCCAGGATCGCTGTGTCACCTCGGTCACTGCAAGGGGTCACAGCTTTTCCCAGAGAGCTGCCTCACAAAGGGAGCACTGCAGTTTCCCTCTTCAAGGACACAAGCGTTGCCCGAGATGTGTCATGAACAGGCTTGGCAAATTTAGAATTTTAAATTACAAGCCTTGTGCTGCTGCTTCTTGAAACCTTCTTTGGCCTCAATTCAGGGTCTCTCCCTGCGCTCTCTCATCAGTCATTGCCCTTCCAGGTCTCTCTTGTAGTAACTCATTCAAGTTCATTCCTCTCTGCAGGGTGGAAGTTGGCTGGACAGACAGGCATGTTAAGGACCAAGCTATCAGGGCGTGCTGTCTATCCAGAAGGTCCAGGCCTTTTCCAGAGGAAGTTGATATTATCATGGTAGTAGATGGTGAAACTGAGGCCAGTGCCCTCTGCAGCGACTGGGATGGAGCACAAGTCCCTGACGCCCACCCCAGCGCGCTCCTCTGACAGCTCTTTTCCTTTTCGTTGCATCTCCAAGCCCACAGCTCCTGGATGGTCCCTGCACTGTCTTTGGTTACTTCTTCCAGAGGGAAAGAGGGGTTGTGTCCTTCTCTCCAGCACGCATCCTCCAGGGTTTGTCAGCTGTGTGCTGTCACGTGGTGTTCTGGCTCTGCGTGCTTCTCCCAGCCGCTGTTCCAGAGGCGGAAAAAACATGCTGGAAGACTTATTGCTTTTCTCCTTTTTATTTGATGTTCTTTGCCTGTCTCTGCAGAGCCATTTAGATAAGGGGACTTATCGAGCTTGAACTAATTAACCCTGGATGCAGGAAGTCAGAATAGTGTTCCAGCTGTGAAATCTTCAGACTCACCCTGGAGCACACATGGGCCTGGGGGAATTTCACATCTCTTTTCACTTGTTGGCAAATCTCTTCTACTGTTTCCTTACAGGGCTCCTCTCGCCAACGTGCCATGAGAGTGCTTTGTTGGGGCTGTTCAGCAACCCAAGCTGTGTGTGATACAGTTGCAGCAAAGGGTGTCTGTGCTGAAGCTTCAAGGTTCCTGTTCCTGAAGAGTTGGGTTTTTTCCTTTATTGAGAGAGTTGGCTTTGAAAGAAATCCAGTAATTTTGCCTGCAGGAAGACGCTTTAGAGGTTGTTGTCAATTGGTTTCTCAGTGCAGAACTGGCAGCCCAAGAATGCCTTCATAAAAATGGGAGGGAAGCAGCTGCCTGATGGGTCAAGATTGGGAAAGAATGGTTCCTTAGTTGACTGCACAGGGAGTTTGTGTCTTCAGAGCCTTCTCCCTCTTGTTTCATGTTTATAGAATCAATGAGTGGTTTGGACTAGAAGAGACCTTAAAGCCCATCCAGTTCCAACCCCCAGGCAGGGCACCTGACACTAGATCAGGGGGCTCAAAGCCCCATCCAACCTGGCCTTGAACACCTCCAGGGATGGGGCAGCCACAGCTTCTCTGGGTAACCTGGGCCAGGGCCTCCCCACCCTCACAGCAAAACATCTCTTCCCAAGACCTCATCTCAATCTCCTCTCTTTCAGCTCAAAACCATTCCCCCTCATCATGTCCCCACAATCCCTGATGCAGAGCCCCTCCCCAGCTTTCCTGGAGCCCCTTTCAGTACTGGGAGGCTGCTCTAAGGTCTCCCCAGAGCCTTCTCTTCTCCAGGCTGAACAATCCCGACTCTCCCAGCCTGTCCTCGTACAGGAGGTTCTCCACGGTGTCCTCTGGACTCGCTCCAACAGATCCATGTCCTCCAGAACTGGACACAGGGCTCCAGGTGGGGTCTCACAAGAGCAGAGCAGAGGGGCAGAATCCCCTCCCTTGCCCTGCTGGTCCCACTGCTTTGGATGCAGCCCAGGACACCGCTGGCCTTCTGGGCTGCGAGTGCGCATTGCTGGCTCATGTTGAGTTTCTCACCCACTACATGTTGCCATATGTCCTGTGGATCTTAAAAGAAGGGCTGTCTATCTAAGACAGAATTTAAAATCTTGGTTTGTTTTTCTTGATGTTCCCTGGTTGTACCTCATGGTCTCAGAATGTCTGGGAAGTGCAGCCAGAGGCTGATCCCAAATGTGTCCTCCTGACAGTGTTAAAGACTGATCCCAAGAGGGCTTCTGAAATTCTGATTCAGAGAAGAGACGCCTGGGACACACATCTGGAAACAGTGACAAATGCAAGGGCTTCCAACTGAATCCAAGCCAGAGAAGAGAAATAACCTCACGCCTACCTCGAAGTGCCAGCCTCTTGTCAGCACTGGCAGAGCTGAAGTGCTGGTTCACGTGAGAATCCTGTCACTACAGCTGTGAAGTTGTTCCCCTCCCAGAGGATGGTGGGAGGCAGGGGTGTCAGTTAAGCATAGGAAGATCAGTCGCACTTTCATCCTTGTGAAGAACTGTGGTTCCAGATTTAGCATCTTCTTTTGGCACCAAACCATTCCAAAGCGTCTCATACTCTGTTGGGAAGGTCAGAAGTGTGGGTGATGAGTCCCCTGATAATCCAGCACAGACTTTTCCCCTGGAGGCCAAGACCTCTTGATAAAAGCACAGGATTGCAAGTCAGGAGGTGATAAAAGCTAATGGAGGTGTTCTTGAGCCCGGAAAGGGTGCCTGATTTCTGTGTGTCTGCTGGGAGAGTAACACCGTCTTATCTTGAAGAGTGGTGTCAGCATCGTTCTGTTAATGGCTATGAAGTCCTCAGACACATTTAACGGTCCAGTTCTTGCTGGAATTAACCTTTTCAGATTATTTTTTCCATCCTCCCCTGGGCATTGCTGAACTGCCTGCTTCTTTGTGAACCAGACTGGGGAGATTATAGAAATAGACTCGGTTAAGGAAAAAAAAAGAAGCCAGATAGGTTTCTGATGGGATTATGTCAAGGTGGCTGAGTTCCCTGGGCCATGTGCAGCACAGATGCAAGAGCAGCTTGTTCCCACACGTGTGGGGTGAGGTGGGACACAGGGAGCAAGCGATACCTGGAGCTGCTGTTGCTGCCAAGTGCATTTATTAGACCAGACACAGATCTTCTTGACCCAAGGTGCATCAGCCCTGCAGAGAAAGGCTTGGTAGCATCAGTTCTGACCTCTATCCTGTGGCAGAAAGGAAAGCTTGAATCCAGTAGGAGCTTCACACCGTGTTCATTATGATTTTCACTGTTTTTTCCAGATTGCCCAGCAGGAAGGAAGAGTCATTTTAACCTCTGGACTCCCCTACCAGACTGTAAGTGTCCAAAGCTTCTGGCGTTTTGCTGGCACTGGTTCATTGCGTGGTCTGGGATGCGCAGTGGAGGGGAAAGCAAAAGGCAAATGTGAATGCAACAGCTGGCTCTGCTTTGTCTTGTTTTCTGCACTAAAAACTACAGTCAGGGTCTTAAGACCAGAGCCTGGGGTGGAACTGGTTTTGTGCTCAGTACTGCATCAATGGGGAGAGCAGCTGCTCTGCACTGGGGCAGGGGTGGGAATGAAACCAAACAGTCCAGATAAAGTCATCCTGTTTGACCTCACTGCCAGGTGAAAGGCATCTCAGTTCCTGTGCTTTTTATCACAAAGACTCTTGTTTACTGACTGGCTCCACACTGACACAGTTTCAACACTTAAAGAGGTTTCTTCAGGCTTGGAAGGGAGAGAATGGAAGTCACCAAGCATGGTTCCCACTGGAAGCCGTAGAGGTTTTGTGTTCCTATTGATACACAAAAAATCCAAAGGGAAACCCGACCTTACCCTCAGCATCCAAGGTTCAGAACCCTTCAAGAGACACTCCAAAATGGAACATTGGTGGGAATGCACTGAACCTGTCAAGTCAATGGGTGCAATGTTGTGCTGCAGGTCCTTCACGCTTTGTATCGCCCAAAATTTCATTTGGAAGAATGAGACTACTCTGGAGTACAACATGAGCCAGAGTGCAGGACTTCTCTGTTACAAACTGCTGATATAAAAGCTCTCAACTGCTCAAGTAGCTGCTTGGAGTATTTGTAGGATGCAGATTTCCTGCACAATATCTGAGCATTGAAGAAAACTCCCCCCCATGATGAGACACTGAGGCAAGTTCCGAATAGGCTCTTCATCCAGACTGTGCTCCTTGAGCCTGCGGTTGATGTAATAGGTAATGCAGCACCCAGCATAATCTTATTTGGCAAAGCTTTAACATCCAAGTACTGTGTAGGAATTGCAAAAGGGAATAACTGCTTCCCAGTGTACAATACCATCCAGGGTCTGTTTCCCTGTGTTTCTCTGACTTTGTATGCCCTACGCAAGGACACGATGGCTCTGGGAGGCTCCTTTCCTTGCACGGAGCTGATCCCAGCTTGCTGTGAGTACTCATCATGGTTATAAAGGTGTGTCTGGAACTTCCCAGTGCTTGTTCCCAGGTACCAACTTCTCTGCTTAATGCGGGACAAGCATTGAGAGAGAGTCCACATTAACCCCTTCAAACTCATTGGCCGTCGGTGAGCTCCAGGTGAAACACTGAACTAGAAGTGTTGTAGTAGTAAAACTGTCATCAAACATCATCTCCATCACTGTGTGTGATGAAATTCAGTTCTCTCTTGCTGCCCCTGCCAGCACCACACCACCAAAATGTAAGTTAAAGGAGCTGTGGGCAGTCCCGTTTCATGTAGATGTAAAATTCTGCAGTGCTTTGGCAGTCTCAGAGCTTCTGCAGCAGTGGCTGAGTGTGAAATTACCAGTTGTGCTTGTTACATCAATGTTTAGACTGTAAGCACGTACTAACTCTAAATGTTATTTGTAATTAAACCCGAACTGAGTGTATTAGGAAAAAACCCCACAGACCATGATGCACGGAGTGCCTGATTTGTTGTCTTTTTGCTTTATGATTTATCTCTTGCAGCTGAAATCCCAGGTAGCAGAAGGAAGGTGTTTCTCCGTGAACTGCTCAGAAAAGGCAAAAGAGCAGGCCCTGCAGGTTCTGAAGCACTTCAACGTCCAGGTGTCCCTGGCAGATATCTTCAGCCGCTGCCAGGTAGGACCAGGCTTGTCTGAGTTAACGCGCTCGCTCGCTCGCTCGCCGGTTCCTGCAGCTTTTTGGTTCTTGCACTCAGCGTCTTGTACTCGGTTCCTGAGATTTCTGCTGGAACTTTGGTAGTGTTTTGCCAACTGTGAGGAGTTCTGAGTGTGCTCAGATCCGTCCGCAGTGTGGATGGCTGAGTCAGGAGAGCAGCTTGCTAGAAACTCTGCTGTTTCCCTGGATTTTGGTTCTTGGCTTGTGTTTGGCCATTGGCTGTGTCGGTTATGCTCTCTTTGTTGCTGTGTTCTCTGTCTAGGACACACGCTGCCTTAATTATAGCCCATGTTTAATTATGGCTCTGTGATTCTGATAACACTTAATTACTTTAATAGGAGGATTTTTTTGTTAGGACTGTATTTTTTTCAGAAGCTCTTAGGTTAATTCATGTCCATGCTAGTCGATGACTCTGGATTGTGTTTGGCACTGGGTATCTGTGGATTGTTTTAAAGAAGAAATTTTAATTGTGCTCGCTCAAATCTCCATCTCTTCCAATTTCACTCTTGCATTTGCTACAGTAACATGCTAAAACACATCCCTTCAAAACCTGTAATATAAACCAACATCTCTCATCTTATCAGTGTTTAAAGAGAGAAAAAGAAGAAACTGCAAATCTGGCTGGAAAAGGAGCTTTCTCTTAGGAATAAACGAGGCAGCTGAGAAGTTCAGTGCAGTCTGGCTCAGTGCCTTGTGGTCGCGCTCGCGGCGTCTCCTGGGCTGGTGGAACCACACAAGTGCTGTAGGAATAGCAGTGACTTCTGAGCAAACACACCCGAGAGCATTCTGTAGACCTCTGCCTCTGTCTGGTGTTGGTTGTTGAAACAATGTCTGTAATTTAAAGAGAAACTAAGAGTTGTCCAGCTGTGCAGGTTGTCTGAATGAGGAGAATGACATAACATCACGTGGGCTGGATTGCCATAACACAGGTTGACCTTCAGGTTAATTGTAGGTATTCAGCTATAAGATATTGGCTTCAGTCTGGCAGGTTTATTGTTCTGAGGACAGGTCGCAGTTGTTATTTAGTGGCACGCTGGCTTCTTTGCTGTTTTTAAAAAAAAACCTTTAAAAAACCTTGTGTATTCTCCAGTTCCCTGAGATCCCATAAAATATCAGTGCTCTTCCTGATGGTTGCTGAATACCACAAGAATAAGCACTCACAGAACCCATGCTGTCTGCGATAGCTGTAAGAACTGCAGAGGGCTGTGCAGCATCTGATATGAAACTGACCCCTCTGCCACGATCTGGAGTCTGGAACTGTTTAACTCTGGCTGTTTAGTATGTGCTGTCTGCTTTTACAACATAAATAGGGGTAATCAATCTGGCTAGGAATATATATGAAGTGTTCCCTTACTTCCAGGAGAAAGGCCTTCCCTGTAAATAGTGGTGGTGGAACAGCTGCATGTTTTACACTGCCAGGCATGGGAAGATGATGTCCAACTGCTCCAGGTTCTGAGTTGTGTATTTACCCACATTTAAGGCCTTGGTGTTTTGGAGCTGATTTGGCTCAGCTGTCCCTACAGCCAGTGCAGGTTTCACTCGTAGGTGGCTGCTGTGGATTGTTTTTAAGGAGAAATTTTAATTGTGTTAGCTCAAATCTCCATTTCTTCCAATATCACTCTTGTATTTGTATTCTCACTGCTCCCCTGGGGAGCTCAGCAGCTCTGTGGGAGAGGGGGAGCTGGGTGAGATGGATCACACGGAATAACTGAGGAGCATTGACTGCCCACGGGAAAAATGGCTTTTAGGAGGGTGCTCTGGGGCCAGCAGGGACCTCAGCACTTCATCTGTAGGTTCTTTCTGAAATGTCCTAGTTCTCTGCAAACATAATGGAGCTCAGTTAGGATGGAGGCTGAGTTCATAAACTGCTGAGCTGGGCCCTCCGTGCTGCCTGTCCTGTCCTGTCCTGTCCTGTCTGGGGTCACCGACCTCAGCGCTTGGAATCTGCCTGGAGTTCTGCCTCCTCCTTGCGGAAATGGACTGGTGGCAGGACTCAAGGGTTTGCTAACAGAGTTTGCCAATGACATGAAACTGGGGGGAGCTGCTGACACTCTTGAGGGCAGAGAGGCCCTGCAGGGGGTTCTGGACAAACTGGAGAGCTGGGCAATCACCAACCACATGGAGTTTAACAAGGGCAAGGGTCGGGATTAGTACCTGGGACACGGCAACCCTGGCTGTCCACACAGAGTGGGGAGGGAGGGGCTGGAGAGCAGCCCTGCAGAGAGGGACCTGGGGCTTCTGGTCAACGGCAAGTTGAGCCAACAGTGTGTCCTGGTAGCCAAGAGGGCAACCGTGTCCTGGGGGGCATCCAGCATGGCATTGCCATCTGGGAGAGGGAGGGGGTTGTCCTGCTCTGCCTTGCACTGGGGAGGCCCCACCTTGAGCACTGGGGGCAGTTCTGGGCTCCACAGGATAAAAAGGACATCAAACCACTGGAGAGTATCCAGAGGAGAGCACAAAGCTGGTGAAGGGTCTGGAGGAGAAATCATTTGAGGAGAGGCTGAAGTCACTTGGTCTGTTCAGCCTGGAGAAGAGGAGACTGAGGGGAGACCTCATAGCAGTTCACTGCTTCCTCACAAGGGGAGGAGGAGGAGCAGGGGCTGAGCTCTTCTCTCTGGTGACCAATGACAGGACCTGAGGGAATGGCAGGAAGATGTGCCAGGGGAGGGTTAGGTTACATATTGAGAAAAGGTTCTTCCCCCAGAGGGTGGTGGAGCACTGGAACAGCTCCCCAGGGAAGCAGTCACAGCCTGACAATATTCCAGAAGCATTTGCCAATGCCCTCAGCCACACAGTGTGAATGTTGGGGTTGTCCTGTGCAGGGACAGGAGCTGGACTCGATGATCCTTGTGGGTCCCTTCCAACTCAGGACATTCTGTGATTCTGTGAAATATGTGTAGCTATTGGGTGGCCGAGGGTTCCGGTGTGCCCCGTAGCAGGATGACCTGCAGGATGGGGCTTCCAGAAACACCAAGTGCTGCTCTGTATGTGCTGGGCAGGAAGGGGAGGCTGGGCAGTGCTCATTCATAACCTGGGCCACTCTTCTCCTTGCCTTTGTGGCTCTCCGCCGGTGCCTGCGCCGCTGGGGATGGTTTATCGGCCCCGATCATCCAGGGTAGATAAGTGTTCTCTGTGTGTCACAGGAAGCAACGTGGCATCCTGCCTGACTCTCTCTGTCTCGTGGAGCAAGGGCTTGTTTTGTCTCTTGGGCTTCTATTCTGTAAATGATTTGAGTGAATATGTCAGCAAATATTGTTGCCGTAACAATTAATGCGTGTAGAGCAGAGCTCGGGGTAAAAATAGGTCCCAATTCAATGTCGTACCCAAGATTGCTGTAAAATATGTTTCCTGTGTCAGGTCTCTCCACAGGGATGGACAGTCTTGCAGATGTGAAGAATGGGTTTGCTTGTAGCCCTGCCAAAATACTGCCTGTTTCTGCTAAAGCAATAGCAAACACCAGTTACCTCTGTCTGGCAGCAGCAAGTGCAAGGAGTGCACGAGCTTCTCGGCATTTCTGCTCTCAGTTGTGCTGGGTTTCCACTTGGTTGCTCTGGTTCAAGGCTCCAGAACTGGACATTGCTGCTGGCTGTGTCAGTCGTCGCCAAGTATGGCCTTCTCATTGCACATCTCTCTCCAGTGCTGTATCTTGAGGACTCAATGATGACTATAAAGAAGCCACTTGTGCACAGCAGCTTTGGCCAGGCTTGGTGTTGCCTTTGATGAGAAATATTTTATAGGAGCTGAGTGAAAACAAGGTCAGTTCTGTCTTCTGCCTGAGTCCTTAGAGCAGCCTCCCAGAACTGAAAGGGGCTCCTGGAAAGCTGGGGAGGGGCTCTTGATCAGGGAGTGCAGGGGCAGGACCAAGGGGAATGGTTTTCAGCTGAAAGAGGGGAGATTGAGATAAGATCTTAGGAAGAAATGTTTTGCTGTGAGGGTGGGGAGGCCCTGGCCCAGGTTGCCCAGAAAAGTCGTGGCTGCCCCATCCCTGGAGGTGTTCAAGGCCAAGGTTGGATGGGGCTTTGAGCCCCCTGATCCAGGTGGAGGTGTCTTTGCCCATGGCAGGAGAATTGGAACTGGGTGGGCTTTAAGGTCCTTTCCAACCCAAACTATTCCACAGTTCCATGATTCTGTGATCTTCAATCAGATGGAAAAGGCCAAGTTCATCATCGAGGTATTATCTCCTCTCTTTCAACTTCAGCAGGTGAGTTGCGTCTGCTGACCTGGCATTGTGCTCGATGTGCTGCTCTCTCTCTCAGGGAGCCTGAGGTACCCAGGACACTTTCCTTCCTGCAGGTAAGACACAGGGTCTGGCCCAGCCAAGTTCTTGTCAGTTATTGTTAGTGAAGACAAACTCAGGGCAGGGGCTGGGAGCAGTGCTGCTCTGTGCGGCACTGACACGGTGAAATTACATTTTGAATGGTGATGAACTGAGGGGAGACAAACAGTATGAATTGTTAGCTTTAAATCTTCATATCACAAGTGTTTGTCATGATGGTTTGAAGGGAAAACAGTGTGTTCACTGTTGTACAGGATCCAATAAATTATTCCTGTTCTGGAAGAACTTCATCATTAAAGGTTTATAGTCCTTGCTGGTTTGAGGCTCTGCAGACAGATTGGGAGGCAGGAGGGCCTGTCTGGCTTCACAAAAGCTGAGTTGTGCTTTGCTTGACAGCACAACTCCTGCTCAGCTCAACTTTGAGTCTGAAGCTTTGCTCTTGTAGAGGGGAGGGAGTGGTTGGGGCACCTGGTCCAGCTGTGCCACCTCCTTGCCTCCCATGGGCTTCTCTTTCCTTTCCCACCCTTTCTTTGACTTGACCCTTGAGCCTTTAAGCCGACCAGGGCAGGGACTGTGTTTGAACAATACCTAATGCAGTGGGAGGCTGATCCCAGGTGAGGTTTCAAGGCTTTCCTGCAAGGAAAAACGATTGCAATTATATCCACTGCAAAAATAAACGTGCCCAGAAAATAAACCTCTCTGGCTCCAGCTGCAGATTCTGCAACCACGCAGCCCTGCATTTAGTACAGGATTATCTGCAGAGTCAAATAGGTTGTCTCGTTCACTTCACTGAATGCTCTGATCCTAAATAAGCAAATTACATCACCTATTCTGATGTCCTGTTTAACTCATGACCTCAGCCCCAGCACTGCAGGATGTGCGAGATAGCTGCTTTATTTCATTGTCTGGAGATCTGCTATCTTTTTTTCCCCCTCTTCCCTGCCCTTTCAGTTTCAAAGCTGCTCACCCCAGCCTTTGAAAAAGGTGTTAGTTTGGGATTAGGAGTGGGTGGGGAGGAGGAGGGAGGAAGAGAGGAAACCACCGTGTTTTTTGAAATGAGGTGCAGAAGTGTTCTAACAGTCGCAGCGAATGTTTCTGGCTTTTTGTGGTTAAGGTAACGAATTTCACTGCTGCAAAGCTCATCATGTGCAAGCTGATGTGCACAGAGGGAACCCAGCATGGAGAGATCCATTTAGCAGGGATGAAGAAAAAGGCCTTATGATGAGATGAAAAACCCTGTGCTTGGGGCACTTTGTGAGAACCTTTGAAGCCAGCCTGGGAACCCTGGTGATATTAGTCGATAATTAGTAATATAGATCCCTCAAGCTGTCGTTTAGGTTGAAAATGTGCATGTCTCTCATGAGCCTCTGTCACACCAATCTGATCAGCAGGCTTTTTTGTTCCTTTTATGTGGGTTGCTCTGTCGGTCCAGACGATGCTGAGAACTGCCAGACATCATCTTTCTCACTGTCTTGTGAGCCGAGCAGCTATCTCCCTGCTCTAGCACGGCGTGGAAGTGGGGCCAGGGCAAGTTTGTTTTGTGGTCACCTTTCCTGGTCTGAGTAACAGGCATTTTGTTCTTCTCAATGTATGGTTGTCCTTCCCCATGCGTAGTGAAGAACCAGTAGAAGTGAAAGGCTACGTCTTTCATAAATTGTTTTGCCCCAACAGACAGCCAGGGATTTGTCCCAGGGGCTGCTTTGGACAAAAAGCTTCTGTAGCTGAAACAGGGCTGAGCGGATTGTCGAAGAATTCCAATAATGTCAGTTATATAGGATCATGGAATCACAAAATCATGGAATTATTGAGGTGGGAAAAGACCTCTAAGCTCATCCAGTCCAACCTCAGTTCTCAGAGCCCAGGTTTCAGCTTTTGAGGTTCCTTCCCCTGACGTAACATCGTGGCCCTGTATACATCCTTTCAGCCCTGAAATCTCTTTGGACAGAGCTGTGTCCCCACCTAAGTGAAGAATTAAGAAGGGTCATGTGCACTGGATTTGTGTTGACTCGGGAATGCTGAGGAAGGGAATGTCATTTTGAAACTCTCTGTGGTTTAATGAAAGGTTCATCCATGGGCTGCAATTTGTCAGCGCCTACAGGTCAGGAGAACCTGTGATTAACAGCATCTGTGGTTTCCCCAGATGTGAGTTCACTGCGTGCTCCTCACCAGCCCTTAACCCAAAGCGAAAGCTCAGCCTGGTGCCTTCCCACTAGGTAGGCTGTGATTTCGTGCTTCAGAGCACGATTGTTCAACGCAGGGTAAGGCCCTCTTAATCTTTTTGTTTATCCTGGGCTTGGCAATTTAGATGTAATCTGCGACTTGTGCTGTGAGCTCTGGCCAGGAAGCAGGGCTGGTGTTATTCTGCCTCTGCAGACATTGTCAAGGGAGTGAATTGGCCTCAAAAGGTGCTTGTCCTGGCACCATCTGAGTTCAGTTGTGAATGCACCCAGCCCCGTGCAGCAGCATTTCATAGCAAGGGATACAGTGTTTGGGTTGGACCAGCTCTACATGATGGACAGTCAGTGGCATCAGGGTGTGTGATAACTTGTAATAGCAAATTGTGCCCCTTTCAAGGCTCCAGTTGAGATGTCATTCCCCAACCCTGGAGGGGTTCAAGGCCAGGTTGGATGGCGCTTTGAGCAACCTCATCCAGTGGGAGGTGTCCCTGCCCATGGCAAGGGGTGGAACCAGATGGGCTTTAAGGTCCTTTCTGACCCAAATCGTTCCACAATTCTCTGATTTTTATGTGCTGATCCCTAAGGCTTTGTAAACTGTAGTGGGAGCTCCTAGCAAGGGGCCTCTGTTATGGGCATACATCGAAGCAATGTGCCTCTCCGTGAGGGGGGAACCCAACGGGAACTGAGCGAGCCCCAACCCATGGGTGCAGGAGGACAGGAGGGTGGGCAGCAGGCTGCCCGTGCCAGCTCCATGGTCACCATCACCATCACGATACCGGAGTGCCCACAGCACCAATCCTGTGACAGTGCCAGCCTATAACTCACTCAGCACCGCGCTGCTGCCCATGCGGAGCTCAGAACCTCCCCCCAAAAAGGGCTCTGCTGGCCCTAATTCTTCCCAGCGAGGCCGGACAGCGCTGCCTGGTTCCCACAGACTGTACACTTCCCTGCCAAGATTTCAGTATCTTCAGAAATTCAGTGGAGCATGAAGGTCACAGCGAGGGAAGAATGACAGCCTGAGACTTTTCTTCCCCCCTTTCACCAGCTCGCAGCAGACTGCTGTCTCTGCAGCATGTTGACTGTTTTCGTAGGGTTAGCGTGAAGTTTATGTTTTACACAGACCAGTGGAAGGCAGATATGGGAACGAGCGGATCAGCTGTGTTTCTTCAAGGAAGACGGGCTCATATTGCAGATTTTCTTTCTCAGTGTCTGCAAAAAGCTTGATTTCCAGTGAAATTTCCTTCACAGATCTTTGTCTTTAGGTTCTTTTTTGTGAAGAGCTGCACCCAAGGTTTCAGTTTGGGTGTTTGCTTCCTTTCTCTTATTTTCACTTGCAAAGCTGCAGGCGGATATTAAACTTCAGCGGGGGGGAGAAGCTGTTAATTTTTCACGGTGTTCTGTATTACAGTGCTCCAAATGATGATGCCAAATTAGCCATTAGAGGTCAAACCTCAGCTGACAGCAAATGTTTTCTTTTGAGGAAATCATCCTTATTCCTGGGAACCAATTTTGTTCTCCTGTGCTAAATGCAAGAAAGGTAGGAATGTGGGTTTTTTCCTGGAGGGCAACACTAGCTGGAAAAATGCTGGGTTTAGCCAGGGGAAACAGCACAAGCAAATAGCGATTGGCAGTGAAAACAGCACTTGTATTTAGACCAGCATAGAAAAGAAGACACAATGTAGTGCAGAGTAAATGTCCTTTCATACAGTTCTGTACAAGGCTTTTTCTTCCTCTCGTGGGTTTGGACAGAGCGTGAAGTGCATTGGGCAGCAGCAATGCTGGTGCACTGGGAGAAAGTCAGGAAAGGTCAGTGGGTGACAGTGATGGAGCGACTGTAAGGAGAGCGAGGAGCTCTCTGGAGAAGGCACTGACACAGCTATAACTCCCATGTGTCCCCAAGAAACTGTCCCCATGTTTTCTCTCAAATGTCATGAGAAAACAAGAGATTTGTAGCCAATTTAAGTTCTGTTGGTCTCCAGTCCCCTGTGCCTTTTGAGGTCGAAGTTCAGGGTATTGGCTGTGTCAAGAAGTCAAAATTCCCATGTTTTATACACTGTGGAGTTTCTCCTCCTTTTTGACATTGGTGCCCTTCTAATGCTCTTTGTTTGTGTGTCGTGGTAGGGATGGGATGTCCAGCTTCCAGTGGTTGAATGGCTGTGTATTTATCCTCGTGGGTTCTCGGGATGATAATCCTACACAGAGACCAGCAACACAATTAGCAAGTCTTGTTATTTGAGAGACTTCTTGCATTAAAAGTTGAATAATGTCAGAGTTCTTGTTTTTACAATGTAGTGAACAGATTCATTAGTAGTTCACATGAAGTGGATTGGTTTAAACTCATCCAGAAGGCCTCCAGGCCTTTATTTTCTCCTCCTAGATCAAGGTGATTGCACAGTGCTGGAGAGGAGCCTTCCTTCTAAACGGGTCATCTTGGAGCACAGGTAGCATGGCAATGTTTTCCCAAATCCTGCGGAGAATCCCGCACAAACTCTTTTGTTGCCAATGCAATTAAACCCTGCTGCGTGCTCCGTGGGGAATGAACATGTTTGCAGTCATCCAAGATTTGCTGTGTTTGCCGGGGCAGCTGTTAATGCCGGCAGCAGAACATTGTTCCTTCTGGAGAATGTGTGATCTCCAGGCACTTCTGAAGCTTTCCTTTGAGTCAGCATTGTACCCTGAGCGACACAGACTTGGCTTCATTGTAGAATTTGCCAGATTAATTACTCGACAGTGTTTATCCGAGACCTTTAGGCATTAAACTGTGTAACTTCCTATTAGCATAAATTGAACTATATCTGTTATTAACCATGGTATTAATGGTAGGAGATGGTGCTTTATGCCAGAACTGTAGGTCTGTGGGCCCCTGTAGGGTGCAGTACATCATCTCCTTCTTCATCTGCTGCTGGGAAGGCATTTGCACCAGGGGAGGTTTAGATTGGATATTAGGAAAAATTTCTTTACTGAAAGAGTGGTGAAGCCCTGGCAGAAGCTGCCGAGAGCAGTGGTGGAGTCTCCATCCCTGAAGGGATTCAAAAAATGTGGAGATATGGCACTTGGGGACAGGGTTTAGTCAGTATGGTGGGATTGGGCTGATGTTAAGCAACTCATGCCAGGGGCTGGGCTTTTCAAGAAGACCTTGTCCTGGTAAGAAGCACATGGTCTTATTGATTGACTGGATGTAGGAGGAGACCATTTAGTGTTTGTGTAAACCTTCTCCTCCAAGGATCAATCAGTGTTTCAGAATAGAGACAGGTAGAGCAGCATCCTGGTGAGAAGAGAAACCGAAAGCTTTTAAATGAGTTTCTGGAATCATACATCGAGTCAGTCTTGAAGGAGGTGTTATTTTGCAGTTATCTTGATGAAATACAGCTACAGCGTGTGCTGTGCACCCAAGGTAGGGTTTTACTGGGAGAGGCGTGGGTACCTCATTCAATCCATCAGTTATAAGAGGCTCAGGATAAATTTTCCTCTCTCTTTCCCCAGGAAGGCAGTAGGAATCCCTTGGTAGCAGGCAGGTTTCTATAATGAGCTTATCTGAGGGTGTGCTAGTCTGGAGCAAAGTCTCCTGATGGCACATTTTTCCTTCCAGAGGGCAGCCCAGTACCCTCCTATTTCCCAACACCAGGAGTGATGGCTCTGAGGGAGAAATGACAGCATAACACTTTTGACAAAAGTGGAAAATGTAACATACAGGGCACGCTTCTTGTCAGTCATTTTGTTTTCTCTGGACAAGTGGATCTGGATTATTTCCCTCTCTTAATTCAAGATGCACAGTCTGAATTGATCAACCTTTTATTCGGGGAAGTGCAGGTGAAAGCCTTTTTTCCTCTCATCCCCACTAACTTCTCCATTCCCACCCCCACCTCGGCTTTTCTCCTGGGGTTTCTGGGGGAGATGCTCCTGCTGAGGAGAAATAGTTTTAGTGAAGCAGGAGAATATCATAGAATCATAGAATGGTTTGGGTTGGAAGGGCCCTTAAAGATCATCCAGTTCCAATCCCCATGCCATGGGCAGGGACACTTCCCACCAGACAAGGTTGCTTAAGGCCCCATCCAACCCAGCCCTGAACACTTTCAGGGATGGGACAGCCACAGCTTCCCTGGGCAATATCACGTGTTTAAGGTGAGCACAGCCAGGTTTATTTTCCCAACAGCCTCTTAAAATACCTGTGGTTGCAGTCAGGTGTCTTGCAGCCAGGAGGGTCGCCCAGCACCCCTTGTCCCCTGCCCACTCGTCAGTCCCTAATGTTTGCAGCTCATGCTTGGGGAGGGAACATGTGGGGAGCCAGATGGAATCATGGAGTCCCAGAATCAGAAAGAAACTCCACGCTCATCCAGTCCAACCATCAGCCCAACCCCACTGTTCTGACTAAACCCTGTCCCCAAGTGCCATAGCCACAGTTTTTTAACCCCTCCAGGGATGGAGACTCCACCACTGCCCTGGGCAGCCTTTGCCAGGGATTGACCACTGTTTCAGTAAAGAAATTTTTTTCCTAATATCCAATCTAAACCTCCCCTGGTGAAACCTGAGTCCAGATGGGGGAACTGATCTGGCTGAAATGAGTCAGTGCTTTGTAGTCACAGGGGACCACAGGAGCAAGTTACAACTTGGGTGTACACGTGGCGTGGACCAACTGGGAGCCCAACTCTGGGCTATGCCTCTGACTGGGCAGTGAGTGTGGGTGTCCTGCAGAGGTGTGGGCAGACCTCTGATCCCTGCAGCTCTGAGGGTTTTGGTTTGACAGTTTCATTCCATGGACTTTAAAGCAGGGGAGATCTCTGAGCTGGGTCCTGCAGGAGGAAATGAGCAGGTGGCTGGGGAGAAGGAAGCTGGTGACAGAGGAGCCAGAGGAGGAACACGGTTGCCTACAAACAAGGTCGTGTGAATGGCTGTTTGGTGACAGGACAGAGTGATTGATGTGCAAGGATAATAGGTCACTGGGGAGTTGGCCTGAAAGATAAAGCCTCTCAAAATGTGTGGGACATTGTGGAAAAGAAAGTTAAAAAGACGTCAAGTCAAGCCAGGCAGCTTCTTGCCCACCCACCTGCCTCTCAGCTCCAGCTAGTGTGGTTCCCTGTGCTGACCACAGAATCACAGAATGATCTGAGCTGGGATGGACCCACAAGGATCACCAAGTCCAGCTCGTGTCCCTGCACAGGACAACCCCAACATTCACACCGTGGGGCTGAGGACATTGGCCAAATGCTTCTGGAATATTGTCAGGCTGTGACTGCTTCCCTGGGGAACTGTTCCAGTGCTCCACCACCCTCTGGGGGAAGAATCTTTTCCCAATGTCCAACCTGACCCTTCCCTGGCACATCTTCCTGCCATTCCCTTGGGTCCTGTCCTTGGTCACCAGAGAGAAGAGCTCAGCCCCTGCTCCTCCTCCTCCCCTTGTGAGGAAGCAGTGAACTGCTATGAGGTCTCCCCTCATTCTCCTCTTCTCCAGGCTGAACAGACCAAGTGACTTCAGCCTCTCCTCATATGATTTCTCCTCCACATCCTTCCCCAGCTTTGTGGCCTCCTCTGGACACTCTCCAGTGGTTTGATGTCCTTTTTAACCTGTGGCACCCTCCAATTTCTGACTCTGCAAATGAGTTGGGCACTCAGACGTTGTTCGTGCTTCCTTCTGTGCAGGCAGTGACCTGTGCCGGAGGACTGAGCCTTTGTTCCCAGGAGGAATCTCATCCCACAGCTGGGAGCAGACCGCCCTCGCCCTGCCGAGCCTCCTGCAGTCGGGCTGTTCCTCCCCTGAGCGGGGCCTTCCCTGGATCGGCCACATTCACTGGCATTTACTGGAGGGCTCCGATTACCCCAGTGAAAATAATCGGTTATGCAAAGTTACGCTGTTTAGATTGGGTTTCTTCTGTGTGGCCAGTGAGGTGTGAAAGTCAATCTGCTCCTCAAGCCCGGAGGGCACTTTCTCTCTGCTGCCTTGATATGAGAGCTGTGGGGTTCGGGTGTCCGGAGGAAAGCTGGCCCGGGGCTCTTCAAAGGGACACAAACCCAGGTGGTCACTGTGGGACTGGGCTCATGAACAGCACAACACTCCCAAATCTGGCCAGAGCTGAGAGAGCAGACGATCACCCAAGAGGAGGGTGTGAGGTTTGGGTCATAGAATCACAGAATCACTTGGTTGGAAAAGACCTTTGAGATCATCGAGTCCAACTGCACCTGTTCACTACTAAAACAGATCCCTGAGCACCTCATCTACCCACCTTTTAAACACCTCCAGAGGGTGGGACTCCACCACCTCCTGGGCAGCCTCTGCCTGTGCCTGAGAACCCTGAACAAATTTTTCCTGATGCCAAGTCTGACCCTCCCCTGGTGCAATTTGAGGTCATTTCCTCTCGTCCTATCGCCTGTCACTTGGGAGAAGAGCCCAGCACCCACCTGGATACAACCTCCTTTCAGGCATTTGTAGACAGTGATGAGATCTCCCCTCAGCCTCTCCCAGAACCCCTGTTCTCCAGCTCTTTCCCCAACTCTGTTCCCTTCTCTGGATGTGCTCCAGCCTCTCAATGTCCTTCTTGTACTGAGGGACCCAAAAGTGAACCCAGGATTCAAGGTGTGGCCTCACCAGTGCTGAGTGCAGGGGCACAGTCATTTCCCTGCTCCTGCTGGCCATGCTGTTTCTGATACAGGCCAAGATGCCATTGGCTTGGGTCTTGCTGGTGATGCAGAGCCCTTTGGTCACCTCAGCCTGGGAGAGGGCTGGTGAGGGTAGGCCACGGCTTCCAACTTACTATTCATGTTTATGGTGTTATTGTTGCACTGCTCTGCACAGGCACAGCCCATGCAGTGAACAGCAGTGTCACCAGTAAAGCCTGGTTCTTAGGAGAAGGACTTGCTGTAGCTGGAGCATTTCATGGTATTCATCATAATTTTTTTTCATATTGTCTTCCTTTTCTTCTTAGTAGAACCATAGACTCGGAGTTCCAGTGCAGAAAAGTCCCAGTGGACCAACAGACCCTCCTGACCATGCCATTCCTGTACAGAGAGGTGCAGGCTTGCTCCCAGTATGAGCTGGGTTGTCACCCAGTGGGGAGGCTGTGGGGGTTCATGCTGAAACCCTGAACTAACAGTCCAGGATGACACCAGACTGTCTGTAAGACCCCATCCCTGGAGGTGTTCCAGGCCAGGTCGGATGGCACTTGGAGCAACCAGGTCCAGTGGGAGGTGTCCCTGCCCGCGGCAGGGTGGTTGGAACTGGATGTGCTTTAAGGTCCTTCCTGATCCAAACCATTCCATTACTATATGAAGATCACAGCAATGACACAGCTGTTGTTAAGGGGCTTCCTGCCTGCTTGCTGAATATTTATAAGTTCCAGAAGATCCCAGCATGTGGGATAGTCCAGGGCTGCTGTCTTGGCCAGGTAATGCAGACCTGATGCAGTAGGAGCAGTGCTGAAAAGCAGCCCTTGCATATTTAAATCAGCATCAATTTATGCTGTCGCTGAGCTGTGACTTACAGCAGCATCATTCGTATTCAGCTTCAGTGCCAAAAACAATACTCAGCTGCTTTCTTACTTCTTAATGAAAAATACCTCTTTAAGGTTTCTTTGAAGTCCCCACCCCTGAAAAATCCCAGCTATATTGTCAGCATTGTTACTGTTAACAGCCCCTGCCAGGATCGGGAGCCCTTCCTGACGGATAGCTCTGCGGGGGCTTTGTCCGACGCCGCAATTCAGCCTTAGTCTGTGGCCGGTTTGAAATGGGTAATGATGGGCCTCCCGGGGGAGTTCTGCCAAGCTCTCAAAGACCTCCCAGGTTTACAAGTGGCAGGGTGTCCTTTTCCTGGGGCCAGCCGCAGGAGGAATGCACACAGTCAGATTCTCCTACCTAAGCTGCATCAGCCTGGTTATTTTTTCAGTTGCAAAGACTCATCCATGCGTGTAGAGGCAGTTGCCTAGCAGGGGAGAGATAGCTGTGTCAGGAGAGGACGTGGAATAAAGAGAGGAAAAAGGTTAGGGGGGAACTATCCCCACCAGTGCGAGGTATTATTGCATTTTAACGTTGCAAATATCCTGTTTGAAAGTTGTAGAAAGATATGAAAGAGTTTGAGAAATGAAGTCAGGGTCTGTGTCAGAGTTAGGACAAGATTCCCTTTTCCTCAGTGTGTTGTGACAGCACAGCAATATTTCTGGGGTGCAAGTAGGAACGTGTGTGCTGTGGATATGAGCTCAGTCTGATGTGCCATTTTCAGAGGCAGAAAAACACTTGGGATCATTGCGTGTCTGTTGGAAAGGGGACTCTGACACTCTTGACAGTTCTAAGGCAGCTCAGGCGGCCGCTGCTGCCAGATGAAGCCGAGCCTCTGCGCTCACCTTCCCCTACCCCGGTGCCTCTCTCTTGTCCCAACTCAAGTGCTTGTTTAGCTGCAAGGTCGTTGGATCAGGGAACTGATCCCCTTGAAACAGACCTGTCAAAACCAGATGGTTAATTTTAAGCCAGCTCCGCTCCCCAGTCTGGGTCACTCTGCAGCTGCCCAGATGTGTGTCCACGTGGGAGGGGAGCGGGACTCTGCCTGCTCTGTGTCAGTGTGGGCTTACACTGGCCCAAGCTCTTGTGAGCCCACGGCTGGAAGAGCTCAGCCCTTGTCTGTTCAGGCCCAGCCAGAGGAAGAGAACTTGGCTGGTCCTGCATGGTGTGCCAAGGAGGGGCTCACAGGGGTGGATGGCTTCTCGTAAGCTGCCTGGTCTCAGCTCAGGAAATGAACCCTCAGCCTGGCTCAGCCCTACCCTGTTAATATCCATTAATTTTGGAGCCTTCTGGCAGTTCAAGGTCTCATCTCGCTCAAATTTGATCCTCAGCTTTAGAAGTGAAGTGCTCAGTCAGGTGGGCACCCATTCCTGGGTAACCAGAAGCCCTCCCATGTCCATCAGTGCAGCCGACGTGCACCTCACACGGTCTGGCATCGCGGCTGAATCCAGCTTTCAGCTTCTGCATGGGTTTCTCAATTTATTCATAGTGAAAAAGGCTCCTGTCGGTGATTAGCAAACAAATTTCCCAGAGAATATGTAAGAGTCGGTTCATTGCTTGCACTTGTGCTACCAAATGCAACTAAATCTTTCCACCTGCTAAAGGAATCAAAATTAGCACAGGCTCCTCTGCATTAAAATATATATATTTTTTAATTAAGGGGAAAACTGCCGTCTCACAAAGCAATGCTGTGCCTTTAACTGGGCTCCTGTTGTACAGAGGACTTGAAGCTTCATTTAGCCTGAATGAAAAACTTGATGCATGTTTCTGAGGAGAGGAAACTGGCAGTGGATGATTTACTTGGAATGCCCTACAGCAACGAGGTTATAAATGAAGAAGGAAAACACCAAGACCGCTGTGATCCCAACCGGAGGAAATGCACGGAGCCTTGCAGTGACCTTATGTAAATTCCTAAGGATGAGACTAATTGAACTCATTTTTTTCTGGGGGTTGTAAAGATCAAAATAATGACAGCCTTGAAATGCAAAGCTCTCTAGATAACGCATATGAATGTGCGGTTGCATACAGCTGAAAACTGCCCCAGGTCTGTGTGACCAGGGTTTGTGTGTCCGGGGTTTGTGTCACCGGGGTCTGTGTGACCAGGATTTGTGTGACCAGGATTTGTGTGACCAGTCTGCCCTGCAGCAGGATACTGGACCCAGTCTCACGATGGGAGCTGTGGCGCCCGGGGCCCCTGACTGATGCAATGGGGCTGCTGGAGGTGCAAAAGCAATCCTAGAATTGAAGTCCTGCCTTCCATGCTTGAGCCAGAGCTGCCTCCACTTAGAAGCTTGTTTTAAACTCTGTGCTTCTGCCCCGAGTCCCAGAAGCCTGCCATGCCCAGGGATACAGCCTGGAAACTCGCTCATGTCCTGAGCCCAGCTCCACGGGGACGAGCGCCCCAGCCCCCTGACACGGAAATCCCCTTGAGGAGAAACAGAGCAGCTCCTGAGGGGTCGTTGGGCTGTGCCCCTCTCCCCAGGGTTGGTTTCCAAAGTGTAATAATGTGGGCATGTGTTCAGTGTGACAGTGTCAGAAACTGATATGGAGACTGTCAAGACCGAAATCCTGTGCTGTTCACAGTGCTTGAGATTTTTTCCTCTGTGTTTGCATTTGCCTCTAGGATTCATTCTCCTCTTTCAAGTTAATGCATTCTTGGTAATGTGACGGAGCACTGCTCGGGGGAGAAAAAGCAATGAAAAATATTTATTGCCAATTCTGGTTCCTAAATTCGCTGGGTTGGTGTTTTCCAAGGACTTGCAGAGTTAGGTACCCACACACTAAATGTCTGTGAAACACCAGCTGCCAAACCTCCCCAGTTTCATTCAAAATACCAGATTAATTGATTTATTTAGATTCTTAACCAGCAGTGGAGAGCAGGAGGCTCTGACCCAGTGAGAAACTGCGGATATGGCTGTGAGCAGCAGGCTAATGAAGATGAAAAACCTCCCCTGTCCAGAGCAATCCAAACACAGCCTGTTGGCCCAAGTGCAGCTGTTTGTCTTTGCAGCAATCCGAAGCCGGAGCAGTATCCGGAGAAGCAAAGGGGACAGTGACTGTAAGTGGCAGAGGTCGCTTCTGCTGCTGCCTAAACCCAGCAGAGGTGAGCTCAATGGCACGGTGGTGCCACCACAGCTCGGGGTTGAGCTCCCACCAGCACAGCCCAGCTTCCCCAGCTCTGTCAAACCCAAAGAGAGCAAGAAACTCGATGTCTACCCTTCAGAGGGAAGCTGGAAAATCTTCTCTGTATTTAAAGTTCCCATGGCTGCAGTTTGAGTCTGGCACACAGTTGATCCCGGGGTTATCTGAGGTCACGTACTCAAATAGTTGTAGATAAAACAAGGGCCTGTTTGGATTGGAAATCTCCAGAGGGCTTTTCCTTTGCGCACGGGTAATGATATTGCAAGAGGCCATGAGCCAAAATAAAGATTCGGCTCCGTATGCAGTAGCTCAGTAAAATAAAATGAGCAATGGAAAAAAAAAAAAGGAAGGAAAAAAAAAAGAAGAAAAAGAGGCTGTTTTCATTATGATATTTTCTGAACTTGCTGTGGAGATGGAGGAATTAGAGCCAAGGAGAGGGAGTCCTGCAGCCAGGAGACTTCCAGGACTGGGCTGGCCACTCCACTCTTCCAGGAAACTCCCTGGAGGTGCAGAAAGCAGCTGCCTTTGGGCTGTGTGTACCTGCCGTGGGCACCCACGTGGGCCCCACACCATGGGCGACACTGCTGGGGGTTCCCAGCTCCAGCCCCCACTGCCTCCCCCCCTCCTGCTCCTCTGCTGAAGGGCTTGGTTTCCCCAAATCCCTTCCAGTTGGGCAGTTATAGCGAGGGAGAAGTCAATGGGGTTTGGAAGTTAGAGAGGGAACAGGATTCTGCCAGGCGCTTTCACGGGGCCTGGGCTCCTCTGGGAAGCTCTTTACTCACTGCAGAGCACATGTGGACACAAAATGTGATTCAGTCCTTTTCCAAGCTGCAGTTAGAGGAGAGCGTGTGCTCGTAACAGCAGCTCTGCTCCTCACTCATGGCCCGCTCCAGCGATCCCCACACCTTCACAGCCTCATGTTACAAAAATAATTGAAATGCAAAAGCAAAACGACAGAGTTGGGAAGAAAATGAGGCCTCCAGGGGCTCTCTGTCTTCCTGTGGTGCACTTGGCTGTGGTGGTGATGGATGCTGCTGTAAAAGCATCACCCAACAGGTAGTGAGGAAATAAAGGTGAGACTGGAATGAGGAGGAAAGGCAGGAGGAAAAGTTGTCCCCACACTTCACTGTGTGCTGTGGCTCAGGGCAAGGGGGGAAATGGAAAAGGGAATTCCTTCTGGGTCCCACCATGTCCTGTCCATGGGCCTGATGGAACCCCACATAGGCTGCGGTGGGGTGGGCAGTGTTGGCTTTGCTGGCCTGGGGGTGCTCCAGCTTGTCAGGGAGAGCTCCGTGTCCTGCCCAGTCTCCACTGCTCCTGCTCTCAGCTCCCCCGGAGGGGTGTGGTACCAGGAATCGCCTGTCTGAACTGGAAATCCTATGGAGTGCAGTGGGGCAAGTCCTGCTAAGCTCCTGCCTTTTGGCTGTGCGTTTCAGGTGGCCCTGTGACGGGTGGGATTGCAGGCAGTGCCACCTCTGGGCACTCAGTGGGAGCAGCCTGGTCCCAAGGGAGCAGCTGCAGTTGGAGAAGGGAATGTGTTCTTCACCATGCAGCCAGGCTTTGTGCTGACCTCCTGCCCGTCCTGTAGTGCTTGCCCTTGAGAACCAGGAATGTACAAACCTTCACAGAATCACAGAACCATGGAATTTGTGTTGGAAGGGACCCATCCAGTTCCACTGGATCAGGGGGCTCAAAGCTCCATCCAACCTGTCCTTGAACGCCTCCAGAGACGAGACAGCCACCACTTCTCTGGGCAACCTGTGCCAGGGCCTCCCCACCCTGACAGCAAAACATTTCTCACTAAGATCTCACCTCAATCTCCCCTCTTCCAGCTGAAAACCGTTTCCCCTCCTCCTATCCCTGCACTCCCTGATCAAGAGCCCCTCCTCTGCTTTCCTGAAGCCCCTTTCAGTACTGGGAGGCTGCTCTAAGGTCTCCCTGGAACCTTCTCTTCTGCAGGCTGAACAACCCCAATTCTCTCAGCCTCTCCTCGTACAGGAGGTGCTCCAGCCCTTGGATCATCTCTGTGACCTCCTCTGGACTCACTCCAACAGTTCCATGTCCTTCCTGTGCTGAGGACTCCAGAACTGGACAGAGGGCTCCAGGTGGGATCTCACCAGAGTGGAGCAGAGGGGCAGAATCCCCTCCTTATTGCCCTGCTGGTTCCACTTCTTCTGATGCAGCCCAGGAAACCTTGTACTAAAATGAATTTCATTTCTTCATAGAAGTTATATGAAGATTCTATTTCTATTGCCCCCTCCCCTCCTCCCTGGAAGTGTTCAAGCCAGGTTGCATCTAGTGGTCAGCAGCCTGGTCTACTGTGAGGTGTCCCTGCCCATGGCAGGAAGAGTGGACCTGGGCTTTAAGGTCCCTTCCAACCCAGACCATTCCATGATTGTATGATTCTAAGTCAGCTTACAGCTTTGTTACACTTGCTTGTTGTGTTAGATTTGAGATTGCTTGTTAAGAACTCTGAACATGGATGTCCTGTTGTTGGCTGGAAGCTCGGGTCCCACCAAGGTTAGTGGGAATTGTGTTTCCCTCTCCTCTGGGCTGCTCAGAAATCAGCCTCCATCAACAAATCTTTATCTGCATCTTCATTAGAGCTCACTCGAGGTGCTCATTGGAGATGTTGGCGATTTGAAAGTTTGAATTCATTGATTTATTTCTGTCCCCTCTCTGGATGGAAACAACTGATAAGTGTAGGTTTCCGGTGCAGATTCTGAAGTTTACATCTTCACAATTCTGTTTCTGTCAGTAGGTGCTTCAAACGTACATTCACATTCTTTCTGTGAAACCAGTTTGTTAGTAGGGAAAGAGTCATAAAAAGGTCACATATTCATCAGCGTTCATTTTTAGAAAGGGAATGAGGCTGCATGCATGTCTGCTTGGAGCACTGGCTCTGCTTTTCTCCTTATAGGGAGTATTTTAGTAATGGCAACGCTGTCAATTTTCAGCCTATGGAGACATACAGCAATGTTCCCAAAAAGCTTGAGTGGCAGTCAGTGCCACAAAGCCCTTTTCTCTCTCCATCCGTCCTGTGTTTGCATGTGGTGGTTGTATCTGTATCTTGTAGATGTTCCTTGATGTACTTATGGTAAGCTTATGATCCAGTGGGAAGTGTCCCTGCCCACGGCAGGGGAGTGGAACTGGATGGGCTTTGAGGTCCCTTCCAACCCAAGCCGTTCCATGGTTCTGTGTTCTGTGGCTGCTGTTGGGGGGTGATCTGTTCCACCGTTCCTGCTGCAGCCGGTGGGTCGTGTGGTTGGGCTGGGTCAGGCTGGCTGTGCCGCTGCGTGCCGTCCGCTGGAGCATGGCGCAGGATCAGCTGTCCCAGCGCCAGCCGGAAAGGGACAGCGGGGCACTGCTGTGTCAGAAGGCACTGGCAGCCAGAGTCCTTCCAGCTGAAACCCAGTTAGTTTGAATTTTTAGAGGATTTTTATAGGACTGTGGCCTGTCTCCCTGATTTTATGCTGTGTTAGTGCTCCGTGTCACGTGCCCTTGATCCCCGAGCAGAAGCGTTGCTGCTGCATTTCCCTGTGTCACTGCAGCCCGTGCTCTCACTTCCCACTCTTCGGAAACAACCCCCAAACCAAGTCAGGGTTTAGCAGAATTGTTGTTTTGGCCCAAAAGAAACTCAGGACTCGACAGAAGTTCCAGGGGCACACAGCAAAGCCAGGAGATGTTTGTCACCTGCGGGTCCTTATGATTTAACTGAACACACACTTGGCAGCTTTGGGATGGTGATATTCTGCATTTTTTACCCCAACAGTTGAGCAAAATGAATCCAAAACACTTTAGAATAGCAACTGTTTTGTAGCAATCGCAGCCTGAGCGCAGGAAGACGCCGTCACCGTGGCAGCCCCGTGGCTGAGTTGCTGAGATGTTCAACTGTCTCTAAATCTACATTTCTGGTCGTGGGTCACTTGTGCTCTTTTGGCATCGCTCTCAGAGCCATTTACATTTTCTCTTTCAGCACAAACACTTCTCTCTAATAACAAGAAGACTCCTGTGCTGGGTTTTGGGGGTGGTGGTGAAAGTCATTGGGATCTGATGGGAGGCAGCTGTCTCCTTGGCTCTCCAGCAGGATTCAGGCACTCGGTGAGCCTGCAGAGGAAACACATTTGTAACGTCTGTGTCAGGAAACCAGCTTCGAAGGCAGAAAAGTCGTGTGAATTCTCAGTGCTCCTGTAAGACCTATAATTTGTTACAGTGCTGTGGGTGCTGCAGTTCTTTTGGGTGTGGATTAGTGAAGCCCTCACGGCATTTACACTGCAACACGTTGAGCAGATTTTAATCTAATGTTACTGAATTGAATGAGAAGTTGCCATGTGAGAAGGTAGAGTTGGGACATTACTTGAAGTCCTGCATCCAGTTCTGGAGGCCTCAGCATGGGAAGGACAATGGAACTGTTGAAGCGAGTCCAGAGGAGGCCACGGAGATGAACTGAGGGCTGGAGCACCTCCTGTACAAGGACAGGCTGAGAGAGTTGGGATTGTTCAGCCTGGAGAAGAGAAGGCTGAGGGGAGACCTTAGAGCAGCTCCCAGTACTGAAAGGGGCTTCAGGAAAGCTGGGGAGGGGCTCTTGATCAGGGAGTGCAGGGGCAGGACCAAGGGGAATGGTTTTCAGGTGAAAGAAGGGAGATGGAGATGAGATCTTGGGAAGAAATGTTTTGCTGTGAGGGTGGGGAGCCCCTGGCCCAGGTTGCCCAGAGCAGTGGTGGCTGCCCCATCCCTGAAGGTGTTGAAGGCCAGGTTGGATGGGGCTTTGAGGCCCTGAATCCGGTGGGAAGTGTCCCTGCCCATGGCAGGGGGGTGGAGCTGGATGGGCTTTGAGGTCCGTTCCAACACAAACCATTCTGTGATTCATCCCACGTGGTCATGAATACTTAGGGACATGAGTTCAGGGCCATGGGTTTGAGCGTGAACTGACCAAGAAATGAGCTTTCACCAGTGCAACACAAGTAAGACTCTTCCTAATATAATTTATCTTAGATTCATTAAGCAATCCTCGGATTCTGCCTTGTCCTGTGCATCCCAGAGCTGAAAGAACAGTGAGACAGTTGTCCCTGTTCTGCTCACTTCTGGTGAGCTTGAAGGCTCTGGAGATGTCATTTACCAGTGATATCAGAAGGATGTTTTATATGTTGCAGAACATGAATGTGCTAAAACCTTCTGTAAGAGGACAGTGGTACATGACAGAGGCTGTGAAGTCCATGAGGACTCTCACACATGCAAAATGCAAAGCAGAGACCAGAGCAGAGGTGTCAGAGACCCAGCCTCCCTTGGAGAGTCCTGGAGGGGTAGTGGCCCTCGGCTTAGATGAACAGGAAGAGAAACAAGGAATTTCTAGTTGAAAAGCAGGTGATGGGACTGAACCTGGACAACTGAAAAGTCTTTGCAGATTCCCCCTTCGGTGCCAGCAAGCCTCAATTTGAGGTTTAAAGTAAAAAAACTTAGTTCAGGTTGGTTCTTCAAGCCTAGGGAATGCTTTTCCAGAACAAAAATGCAAACCAGCTACTTCCCAGGCACAGGAGACCTCTGAAAGGGAGATCATTTGTGTGTTACTCGTCCAAGCGACAGTGATTAAAGGTTTCTCAGAAGGCTTGTTGCCTCGTTAGAGATTTGAGCCTCTACTTTGAAGTTCCGTCTCCAGCTGGAAACTCACACGAACATTTGGGCCAAGAGCACTTTTTTCCCTGAAATATTTGATACCAGTGCTTTGGTACAAATCTCTAATTTGTGTGCAGCTTCTGCTTTGTGACTCATCTCTCTTGGCAGAAGATGGACAGCCAGCGACAAACTGGGATTATGGAATGAGGGAAAAATCCACATTTCCCTGGAAAGATACCTGGGGACCTCAAAATCTTGAGATAAGCTGCCTGGCAGCAAAGGCCCTGGGGGTGCTGGTCGACAGCAGCTGAACATGAGCTCAGCAGTGGCCCAGGTGGCCAAGAAGGTCACCAGCACCCTGGCTTGGATCAGCCATGGTGTCACTGCAGGAGCAGGAAAGGGATCTTCCCTCTGCACTTGGCACTGGTGAGGCCACACCTTGAATCCTGGGTTCAGTTTTGGGCCCCTCACTCCAAGAAAGACCTTGAGCGTTCAGAATGCATCCAGAGAAGGGAACAGAGCTGGGAAGGGTCTGGAACCCAGGAGTTCTGGGAGCAGCTGAGGGACCTGGGGTTGTTTAGCCTGGAGAAGAGGAGGCTGAGGAGAGACCTCATTACTCTCTGCAGCTCCCAGAAAGGAGGTTGTGGTGAGGTGGGTGCTGGGCTCTTCTCCCATGTAACAGATGATAGGATGAGAGGAAATGGCCTCAAGTTGCACCAGGGAAGGTTTAGATTGGATATGAGAGAAAAATCCTTCATAGAAAAGATTGTCAAGCCCTGGCAGAGGCTGTCCAGGGCAGTGGTAGAATCTCCATCCCTGGAGGGGCTCAAAAAACTTGTGGCTGTGGCACTTTGGGACAGGGTTCAGTCAACACAGTGGGGTTGGGCTGACGGTTGGACTGGGTGAGCTTAGAGGTCTTTTCCAATTTCAATGATTCCATGATTCTCTGACCAGTATTTTGCATCTCTCCCCTTTCTTCTCTGTGAATACAGAAATTTTAACTCTCCTCCATACCACGGACGGGTCGGTTGGAAATACAGTGTGTAATCCTTTGCCTTTTTGGAAACAGGGAATGTTTTAAAGGCAGCTTCGAAAGGCTGCTGCTGCATTTGGCCCTGCACGGGCCTGGCAGCCCGAGGTCAGGGTGGAGGTGCAGATGTGAAGATGAAGCTCTGCTGTGTGCACGGTGGTGAGGCCAAGTGTGAGTGCGTCTGTTCCTTCTTCTCTTGAAAACGCTTTCCCAAGGAAGCCAGGAGAAACAAGTGGCTTCAGACAAGGTCTGCACTGCTCTTGTGCTCCAGTCGCCGCAGGAGGGACCTGCTGGTGGTGGCTGTGGGCTGAGTGCACGCCTGGACTCTGCATTTCCTCCTCAATGCTGGAAGACATCAACACCCTTCATGTGTGACCCCGAAACAACAGGTGCTGTCCTTGCTGCCGCTGTGGTATCCCAGCTCGGCCTGGTGGGCTGGTTGGATGCTCCATAGCTGTATCCTACATGCAGGGCTGCTTGGTAGAGGCTTTCCAAAGGCATTTCCATAGAAGAAATCCTGTCTCATCATCTCTCTCCCTAGTCACAAGCATCTTTGTGTAGCCCTTCCCCTCGGCTGTTTTCCCATGGCAAGAAGTGCCTAGTTCAGAAAGCATCAGCCCCAGCCCCTTTGATCTTTTCTTTCTCAAGAGAAAAAAGATTAAAAAAAGACAAGAAGTTAAGGATTTGTGAGGGGGAACGGAACATGAATAGCAAATTCTGCTGTGGAGGTCACCTCCCCCCAGCTTTCTTCCTGTGTGATCAGGAGGAGGGAAGGGTGCAGAGCAGCTCTGTTGGGGGATCCAGGGAGGAGGGGAGTAAATTGGGAGCAGAGGAGTGGGGGTGGAGTGGTGAAACCCTTCAAAAGGAACAATGCTTGCAAGCTCCAGCATTGTTAAGCGGCCCTTTACAGAGAGTGCCATGAATACAGGTTATAAATTCTTTGGCCATTGAGAGAGCTCTCCAAAACTGACTCCATCCTGCACTAAACCAGGCCGGAGCCCTATCAGTTGCATAGCAATGAATTCATTTACATCTGGATAGTTAATCTCCAATTCACTTGACAGTTTATCTCACCCTTGGAAGAGCCAGCAGTGCCTGCTCTATTGTGTTGAGGGGTATATGACCATCAGCTAGCCTAGCACCTCATCTTTGTGGGCAGCAGAGATAAGAAGGGTGGGTGTTGATATCCAGCTTATGAAATGCACAGTTATTACTCCAAACCAGCTAATTCTGCACCACTTTTACTTGGCATCCTCTTCATCTTTACCTTTTGCATCTTCAGTGTGGCAATGCCCTATCCCTCCCTCAGTTATTGCTGCAGCACAACTCAAGTGCTGCTTTTCTAACGTGAGCAGCATTAGATGAACAGTTTACACAGTCCAGAGCTATTTAGTTTATCTCATTTACTGAGGTCTCCTAATTCTGCACTGGTTTTACTCTCTGAGTATTTTTCTGGATCCCCCAGGGAAGAAGTGCTGCTCTTGTTCCAGCAGAGCATCTTCCAGACGGTTTCCAGGACGGTGCCTCACAGCTGCGTTGCAGGGTCTGGGAGAAGCTTGGGATGTCCCACAGGGATGGGAGAGGCATCATTCACCCAAAACCCCAACCTGAGTTGGCGAGCCTGCCTGTGAGCCAAGGCCTTGTGAGCAGCACGGGCTGGGCCCATTGTAACTGGAGAAATGATTGCAGTCGTGCACATCCACGTGGGCAGGGACGCGGCGCGAGGACTCATTGCGTTTGGGTGCTGCAGACGGGAGGGCACGGTCGGCTCGGGCAGATCGACTGACTCCGTGTTAGGAGAGCAGATCAGGAGAGGAGACCTTGGGGGTCAGAGGGCAAAGTTAAGCATGAAAATTGCTTGATTTATTGGTATTTTTAAGTCTCCAACTTTAATTTCCTGCAGTCAATATTTGTATTTGATGTGGTTTGCGCATGATCTGTAGAAGGGCCACTCTAATTAAAATATCCCTCTTTTATCTAGAGTGGTTGCAAATCTTTAACCGACCCTTTTGTCTCCTCTGTCACACAGAGCACTTATTTGGCTCTGCTCACAAGAATTATGTCTGAAAGGCTGTCTGGAAGGTTCGGTGCGGTTAACACTGAACAGTGAAACACAGTGAGATGAGGTTAAAAACAATGTGAATTTAAAAACTAATAATAAGTTGAGGCAGGAAAGCAACTTTGGCTTTTTCTTTAGGTACTAAAGAGTCCTCATTTCTGCAACTAGGAAAGTCAGAAATTGTTTCCTTTTCTGATGGAAGCTCGAACTGTCATGGAGTCCCAGCAGTCCAGCTCCTGATCTTCTGGGCTATTCCTGCTCTTCTCTCCCTCTCCCCTTACCTCTTTGTGGGAGGACCTGGAGATGAAGGATGAGGAGATGAAGGAGAGGTTCTTCAGTGAGCAGCAGCATCAGGCTGCCTGATCAGTGTGTCCAAAACTGGAGTGTGATCTGTTTCTTATTTGTGACCTCTAACTGAAACTGGTTTAATATTGGAAAGCCTGACTCAGCAATGTGGCCATCACTGCTGCTGATCTTCCTTCAGTGTGAGACCCCAGTCCATGCTGAAGTCACTCTGGATGGACTCTGCCTGCCCAGACCATGCTAGCTGGGCATATCTGTGAGTCAAATTTGCTTTCTTTCCATGTTGGTCTTAGGAAGCCAATGAGCAGCCAGCAAACCCACGACTACACCAGTCTGCAAAGTCTTCTGGGTGTGAAACATAATGGGGTTGATATTTGCGTTCTTGAGGAGCACTGCTGGTAACAGTAGTAGTGATGTGGTACAAGCACAGGTGAAAGGCAAATGCCTACCCCACAGAATTTATTCTGCAAGTATAAAGAGGGAGACAGAAGGGAGAACATGAGGAACCAGGGCTGGTCAGCAAGCTGCAGAGGCCCTGACCCTCCTGAGATGGTGAGAATGTAAAAATATATCTCTGAGAGTGAGAGGCAGTTGGGTGTCACAATAAGCTATGAATGGACCAGAAATGAAACAGGCACTGGATGAGAAACGATGGGTGTGACTGGGAGCACCTGATGGTGGGTCTGAGAGGGAGAGGAAAGGCAGGGATGGCCGAGTGGCCGTGGTGTGGGTGGACAATGGTCATTGCAGTAACGCTCCAGTGAATTTCCCGAGAGTGGAGCAGGAGGTGCTGCAGGAGCTGCAGGGAGGTGGTGAAAGCCTTGCAGGACCTCCTGGTCAAAGTGCTGCAGCCAGTAGATAGTCAGCCTGCTGGTGTGAGGGGCATGGAGATGTTGGGGGGGGGGCTGGGAAAGGACAAGGGTAGTCTGGGAATGCCCTGCAGCAAAGAGCTGGCACTGCTGGAGGAGCTGGGGTACCGCGGGGGGATAACCCACCAGCTAACCTGGGAGCACCCTGGTACTGCAGAGAGCATTTTCCCACGCCTGGTGGTACCAAGTGGAGATGTGAGCAATAGCTGGAGCTCAGTCAAGGTTGAGTAATGCTTTTATCCCATCCATGTTCCGAGCCACAGGTCCCCCCTGCCTGCAGGACCAGGGTCGGAGTTCACCAGCAATGTCATGGGAGCCAGAGCCAGTTTGGGAATGCTGCTCAGAGCGCTGGCATCTGTGTGGAGAGGCTTCTGCTCCCAAGGGGTGGGAGGCAAGTAGGGATGGAGACCTCTGTCTGAAGGGGGTTGGAAATTTGGGATGGGTGAGTGGAAACTTGTGACATGGAATCAGCACCTGGTACAGGCAGGATGGGAGAGAGGGGAATTTGGAATGGGGGAATGGAAACGTGTGCCATGGCATCAGCACCGCCTGGTACAGGCAGGATGGGGGAGAGGCAAGGATGTGAGGTTGGAAGGGGAATGGAACAGAACAGGGGCTCCATGACTTCTTGCAGCCTCTCCTGGTGGCTGGTTGCAGGGGCAGATGATGAAGCTCCACCCTCACCCACAGGTGTCTGTGACACAGCTGAAATACGTCCTCTCCTCACCTGGAGCTCTCAGCCCTCCTCGTGTTTCTGAGCACTTCTGGAGGAACACGTGCCCTGCAGAGAGCTTCTCTCCAAGCTGGGATTTCAAATAAGGTCTCAATTGGAACTGCAGTGCTCTCTGAGAGCAGCGGGTGGGAGCTGGGACAGATAAACCACAGGAGGCCTTCCTGAGGCTGCATCTTGGTCTGAGGGGCCTGGGGTCCCATGGAGTGAGTTTGGTGCTCACCATCAGCTGAGCAATGGAGATGACTGAATTCCAGCGTCAATGACCACAGGGCTAAGCATCTCCTTTGTCCCTGCAGCATGTTGACATGCATTTTTAGTTGTTTAATAATAACATTTTTGTTCACCAACACGATTTTTTAATTCCATTTACTCTGTTTTTCTTTCCTTGGGATGTTGCTGTGAAACACACAGGTCCAGGAGGCTGAAGCTTGTCCCTAGCATCAGCTTGTAGCGATTCAACCCCAACACACCATAGGCTGCTGTCTGTGGTTTGTGTCCATCACCAGGGTAGTTCCTCATCCTCAGGACGAGGGACATTTCCATTCGGGCACTCATTATTAGAGTCTAAGAATGTTTTAGAATCATTTGTCAGTGAGTGGTGGTGTTCTGTTTCCCCCCCCCGAACAGAAACCTCCCCAGGAGGTCTCGCTCATCCCTGGCAGCAGAGGATGAGCGTGGCTCTGCCTGCCGCGGTGAAGCCACGCTGGCGGTGACAGCGTGCGCCGAGCTGAGCTCCCTGGCCCGCGCGCTCGGAGCCGTCGGCCCGGCCTGCTGCATCCCAGCCACGCTTTATCTGCTCCACGGTTTCGGTTCTGATGATGGTCAGGGTCTCCTGGCAGCACTTCCAGACTGGCTGAGGGGGCCAGACTGGTGATACTTAGGAGCTTCAAGGCCAGAGGAGGTTTGGCTAAGAGGATACAAAGTGGAATTTGCCTTTTTACAGTGAGTTTATATTTTCTTTAAAAAAGACCATTTTACCCCAGGTTGGCCCATTTCCCAATTTTTGCTTTGCCTGACCTGACAGAGCTGTGGTTCCTCTTCAACCAGGAAATCCTGGTTGGGTTTCCTCTTCTGAGTAGCGAGTGGAGATGATGTAAACTATTGCTGGTAGCAGCTATCAGCATTTCTTCTTTTCTGCTTCGTCTGACATCAGCTGTTTTATCTCCAGGTGGGAAGAGTTAGGGACTGGGTGATTGAGGAATGACACACTGAGAAATGATGTGATTAATCTGTGTACAGTTCTGTGTACAGTTCTGGGGCCCCCAGTTTGGGAAGGATGTTAGGATACTGGAATGTGTCCAGCGGAGGGCAACGAAGATGGTGAAGGGGCTGGAGCACAAGCCCTACGAGGAGCGACTGAGGGAGCTGGGGCTGTTTAGTCTGGAGAAGAGGAGGCTCAGGGGAGACCTCATTGCTCTCTACAACTCCCTAAAAGGAGGTTGTAGTCGGGCAGGGGTTGGTCTCTCCTCTCAGGTGACCAGGGACAGAACTAGAGGGCAGGGACTTAAGCTTCGTCAGGGAAAGTTTAGGCTTGATATGAGGAAAAAGTTCTTCACTGAAAGGGTGATTGGCCATTGGAATGGGCTGCCCAGGGAGGGGGTGGAGTCACCGACCCTGGAGGGGTTTAAAGGGAGACTGGATGAGGCACTGAGTGCCATGGTTTAGATGATGGTTGGTGTTAGTGTTGGGTTATAGGTTGGACTTGATGATCTCAGAGGTCCTTTCCAACCTTGTGATACTGTGATACTGTGATACTGTGATACTGTAATCCCTGGAGCAACTTCAGTACCAACATAGAATCATAGAATCATGGAATGGTTTGGGTTGGAAAGGACCTCAAAGCCCATCCAATTCCAATCCCTGCCATGGGCAGGGACACTTCCCACTGGATCAGGGGGCTCAAAGCCCCATCCAGCCTGGCCTTGAACACCTCCAGGGATGGGGCAGCCACCACTGCTCTGGGCAACCTATTCTAATGTGGTGCCTCCTTCAGCCCTTGGGGTCATCAGCGGGGATTTGATGTTGTTTCAGGGAGTGACAGCACAGCAAGGACTTAGCCAAGCAAGATAATGTTATTGACAATAAAATCTATGGGGAGATTCAGTGTTTGGTAAATAAATGAGTGGGTGTGAAAAAGCAACATCGTGTTTCAAAGCCCAGAAAAGACTGGGTTTTTTTCCTACAGAAACAAGACAGAGTTGTGGGATTTTATGTTCCTTTTCTATTCTCAAGTGGAAGAGTGAGGAATCATTCCTTCCCTGTGGAACAAATCCTGTTCTGCCTTCACAACTCCTCATCTAAATGTTTAAAAGCCTTTTTATTGTTCATTGGTGTAGGAGCAAATTGCTGGTTCTTGTTTTGGTTCCTAGTGACTCGCAGCCATCTCTCCACATGAAAGATGTTTTCTATCTTTCTTATCTTGTCTGTGGTTTGTGTTTTCAGAACTGCCTAACACAACTTTATTTTATTTTACTTCTGTGTACGCATTTAAATAAAAATAAATTACAATAAAAAGCATTAATATAAATATTATGTTTAAGATTTAAACTAAACAAAATTAGAATGTTCAAAGATGTATTTTCCAAGGAAGCTAATGGAGCCCCTTTCTGTCTCACTTTATGGCAGTCTGTAAAGCAGAATACAGGGCACATGGGGTGGGGACAGGACAGGGTTGGACTCTGCACTCAGCTGAAGCGTCTCCCTTATGAGCACAGGCTGAGAAAGTTGGGATTGTTCAGCCTGGAGCAAAGAAGGCTCTGGGGGTACCTTATTGCAGCCTCCCAGTACTGAAAGGGGCTCCAGGAAAGCTGGGAAGGGGCTCTTGATCAGGGAGGGCAGGGATAGGGTGAGGGGGAAGGGTTTTCAGCTGAAAAGGGGAGATTGAGATGAGATCCTAGGGAGAAATATTTTGCTGAGTGGGTAGGGAGGCCCTGGCCCAGGTTGCCCAGGGAAGGAGTGGCTGCTCCATCCCTGGAGGTGTTCAAGGCCAGGTTAGATGGGGCTTTGAGCCCCCTGATCCAGTGGGGGGTGTCCGTGCCCATGGCAGGGGGCTGGAACTGGATGGGCTTTGAGATCCCTTCCAACCCAAACCATTCCATGATTCTCCGCTGGGTTAGGAGAAAGCATGACAAATCTTAACCCAAAGGGCTGGAGTTGGGGAATGGTAACTTATACATCCATGAAAAACAAGATGTCTTAATGGAAAATGGCTTCACATTGTAACACCTGGCACTCACCCTTCCACGCTTCGACCTGCGTGATTGGTGCAGCCGTGAGAGAACAGGGAGCGAGTTGATGCCTTCAGCAATCACAGCAATCAACACTCTGTGGGTGCTGTATGTGTGACAGCACATTTGGGAAGCAGAACATTGTTCAAGAGCATCTTTTTGCTCTGGGTCACCCAGGTGGGGTTTAACCACTGAGGCACTTCTGGGGAGTGTTGGAGGCCAAGGCTGGCAAACGGCAGCGCTTTGCTCTAGGGGCATCAGACCCCACCTGGTCTGAGCAGAGCTCTGAGTGTTCGTTCATGGCTCCTGCCTGTGTTCAGAGATCTGCAGTCAGAACAGGAGAGCTGCCAGGGGCACTGGGGTTGCTGATGGAGCTGTCGCTGTTCATAGAGCATCCTGAGCACTGCCCTGGGGATGGCTCCCCACCACAGGCTGGCTGGGAGCTGGCTCTGCCTCGGGGGTAGCAATGGAAGGAGATGGAAACCTGAGCCATGTCTCACCTGGCCACCACTGCCCTGGCCCTTGATGTTGCCCCTCTCTGCCCAGAGGGATGCGGGCAGACGGACCCTGTCCCTGTGCCACAAAGCTGCCACAGGACTCCATTCACATGTGGCAATGTGGTACCATTTTCCCAGTTCTCCAGGGGTCAGAGGGCTCCTGGGTGATGGGAGCAGGTCCTGTGGCCACCATGGTGGGGACACTTTGCAGGAACGGGAATTGGAGCACTGGGGAGGTGGCAGGGGGACACTGGGAGGGGTGAAGAGAGGGGCTGCTGGCAGAGGCCATTCCCCCAGATTGCTGCAGCTCATAGAGTGCCACCTGTGAGCTGCCCCTGCAGCTGCCCCTGGCCAAAAGCAAGGCCAGATGTGGTGGTTAAACCCCAGAGGACAGTGTGAAAAAAAAAAAGGGCTTTCTTCTTGAGCTAATGCAAAAACCAAAGAGTTCATTTCAGCGCTCACCTCCTCTTTCTAACTGGATGGGATCCTGGATTTTTTAAAAGAAAACAAAGCGTATTTCAAACGCAGGCTTTCTTTTAGTCTTTTTTTCGCATCCAGTTGCTTTCTGTTTGCTGACAGCAATTTTGGAGCCCTGGGGATGGTGCATCTGCCAAGGATGATCTCGGCTCTTCAGGAAGCCCAGGCCCCATGCGGGGGAGCTCTGCTCGCCTCACTGCGGCTCCCTCTCAACCGAGCAGGAGCTGAGCCCCCACCACGGGGGGCTGGTACTGCTCCCCTCTAAATAAGGGTCCACCTGGGCTGGCACAGGAATCCACAGCTTTAAGGGTGGATCATAGAATCATTAAGGTTGGAAAAGACCTCTAAGATCATCCAGGCCAAACCCTAGGGATGTACAAGGTCTGATCTGCTGTCCCAAGATCCTGTCTCCTGTGGCAGCTCCGGGTGCTCCGGCAGACGTGGTACTGCATTTGGACAATTCTTGACAGGTGTAGACACCCACCTTTCCATGCTTGTCACTGCTTAGCTGGAAGATCCTGCTTTTATTCCCAGAGAAACCGAGGCAGTGAAACAATCCGTCTCATGGGAACATCAGTGGCAAGGTCCTGGTTCCCAGAGATGGACTCTCGGAGAGAGTCTCTGGAGAGGTGCTGTGTTAGAGCCCTGTGGTGGTGTTAGCTTGACATTAACCGCTAGACAAGACGCTTGACAACCAGCAGAAGCCAGAACCTTAGCGGTGCCCTCCTGTGCCTTATCAGAGGAAAATAAATCTTGACTGATGAGTATTTTAAATGAGATTTCTCAGCAAATAAACGAGCTGCCTGTGCGGTGATAATGGGCTGTTTGGTGAGTGAATCTATGGAGCGTACACACGGCTGGAAGTCATCAAAACCATCTTATCCCATGGAGTCTCCTGTGCTGAACTTGTGTTTACAATATCGGACGGAAAAAGGAATTTTTCAGTGGATATTTTGTACTATTTTTTTTTTACCTAAGCAGCAGCATTATTAGCACAGGTCTGCGCAGGGCAAGGGCATCACTGCTGGCTGCAGACCCTTGGCCTCCTTCTTCAACCCTTTCTTACTATTTTGACCCATCTTGCCTCAGTTTAAATCTGTGTGCTGGGGTCTGACAGATCCTGAGCATCCCATGAAGAGTTTGCCGTGGTCCCATGGGCCTGCTGGTGAGGACAAGTGTATTTCCATACCGGTTCTGCCCTCGGCCCTTTCCAGAGCCGCTGTGGTGTGCAGGAGAGAGACAGCTGGGAAGGATGCAGGTCCTTGCAGTGAGCTAAGCTGCAGGCAGTGTTTCTTGCTGTGATTTGGAAACGTTGTCGGGTTTGTGCACCATTTTCTTGCTTATTTTAACAAGTTCCCCTAAATAATCCTGACATTCATTCACTGGTGACAAGCTGGACTAAAAACAACCTTTCAGAGCATGGTCATAAACGCTTGATCATAGCTCAGCGTGCTGCTCATTTCCCCCATCTTCGCCTCTCTCCTTCCTTTCCTGCTCCCTTCTCATCCATAAAGATCTCTTTGTATGGTTTCTGCTAGAAGTCAGGGCTGGATAATTGGCCAATTTCCTGCACGCTGGATTCATTGTGGATTCATTGTGCTGTTGCTCCTCTCCCTCGTTCCCACTGGTGCAGAGTGGTGCAAGACCCAGCCGCTTGAAAACAGCCGTGGGCTTGAACGCCGTGCCCTGACGACCCCACCACTGTGGTAACTCCTCAGCCAGCAGGGAAGCTCGTGTTCTGCTGAGGATGCTGAGATGATGCTTTGAGGGGGAGCATTAGATAAAACTTCCAAGGTGATTCTGATCTGATTGCTGGGTCCAGCGTTAGGAAACAATGAAAAAAATGCAAATTAAACATCACCCTATTCTGTGTGTGTGTGAAATGTCTCAGCATCTCACATCTCTCTGAAAAACTGGTATTTTTAGATTTGAAACATCATTTTTGATGCTGATGGCCTTAAAACTGTTCTGACATAAACTCAAGGTATTCTGCTGTCTTGAAAAATGATGTCTTAAAAAAGAACTGAAACTTTCTGTTGCAATATAGCAGAGCCCTCTAACGTGCATGGAAAGCAGCTTGGAAGGAAGGGGAACAAACCTGAAAATGGATCAGAAAGCCAAGCTTTTCAGAGGCCCTACACTGGTTCGCCCCTCTCTGGAGCTGCACCCTGGAGAAATCAGCTTTGCATGCAAAGCCAGGACCGTCCAGCTGTGAAACCCAGCTGAAATGTAAACTCCTCTTAAGTGCTCACGGGTGGCTCACATGTGGGTCTGGGTCTGATTAGCTGAGATTGCACAACAGCAGTCAGTTGTGTTGCCAGTTCTTCCCTCCTTACCTTGACCCATGCTCTCCCTCATTCGCGCCTTGTTTAGGCTTTGGCTGGAGAACATTGTCCTCCCCTGTGGGTCCAGCAGTGGGAGCCTGGATTGGTGGGTCTCCAGCCAGCAGAGCGACAGCAAAGCTGGACACAGCTCTGGATTCCTGGAGTCATCACGCAGAGGACAGCGAGACGGCTCACCTGGAGTCAGGGAGGATGAGCTCGGGGCTGGACGTGGTCATGAGCCCAGGCTTGCTCTAATAGGATTTTCACAATGATTTGCTTCCCCTGTCATATTGTTTCAAATTCCTCCCAAGCCATGCTTTTCACAGTCTGGATTTTCTCTCACGAATTTCTCAAGGGGCTATCTGGAGGGGAAACTATTCCTAACCATAACAAACAACCAGAGCCTTCATCGTTAAAAAATAAAGCACTAACACGGCCCTACAATGGACCCCTTTGTCAAGTCACATCTGCTTAGATCACCAGAAATGATAAGCCTTCATTTTCAAAAGTAATTTTCTTTTATCAAAATCAGAAAGAGGACTGGAAAACAGTCAGAAAAAAAATCTGCATGAAAGCCAAGACTTGTGAAGCAGTAGAAAAATCGCATTCCCTGTATACACAAAATCTCTTCTAGCTGGGGGTACAGAGGGCTCAGGTCACTGCCATGCTCACTGAAAAACAATGTGAAAAAACAACCTGGCCTGCTGGACAGAACACCTCTAATTTCAGAGCTGATACAGATTGCCTTAGTTTTAGCCCCAAAGTTTACTGTCTGCCAGTAAGTGCCAAATTGCAGAGCAAGAGGGTTCGCATGGGGAAGGATGTAAAATACAGCATGAGGTGTATTTGGTCATTTGAATTAAACAATTATTATGCAGTAATAAAAGTTCCTGCACACCCAGAGAAAGCCCACGGTGTGGCTGTACCCGTGCTGGGCCCATACAGGTTCCCCAGCAGTCTCGCAGATGGGGAATGCTGATGCTGCTGCAGGAGGAGCTGCCCAGAAACCCCTTGCCTAAGGCCCTGCTCCGCTCTCTGCCAGTGATGCTTCTCCCTCCCTCTCCAGGTCAAACTTCCTTTCTGCAGGTGAGGTACTGGTACCCACAGCAGTGCATCCCATCTCCATGCTTGGCACCAGCCCAGACCAAGCCTCTCCTCTGGAAAGAGGCTGCCTTCCTCTGACACGAGGACAAGGTTCTGCAAGGCAGCGAACCTTGGGACAGGGATCTTCAGTCAGCTTTCACCAGATCATTGAGCTTTCCTGGCTGCTCTTGTAAATTCATAGAATCATAGAATGACTTGGGTTGGAAGGGACCCACAAAGATTATTGAGTCCAACTCCTGTCCCTGCACAGAACAACCCCAACGTTCACACCGTGTGACTGAGAAGAGCTCAGCGCCTGCTCCTCCTCCTCTCCTTGTGAGAAAGCAGTAAATAGCTATGAGGTCCCCCCTCAGTCTCCTCCGGGCTGAACAGACCAAGTGACTTCAGCCTCTCCTCAAATGATTTCTCTTCCAGACCCTTCACCAGCTTTGTGGCCTCCTCTGGACACTTTCCAGTAGTTTTATGTCCTTTTATTCATGTGATGCCCAGAACTGGACACAATACTTGAGGTGGGGCCTCACCACTGCAGAGCAGAGTGGGACAATCCCCTCCCTCACCCGGCTGGCGATGCCGTGCTGGATGCCCCCAGGACATGGTTGGTCCTCTTGGCTGCCAAAGCACTCTTGGCTCATGGTCAACTTGCCGTGACACAGAATCCCCAGACCCCAAATACTCCAAATATTTGGGCTGTGTTCATGTGGTTTGAATTCTACTGGAGTTCTTAACCAGAGAAAGCCCTACGACACTCAGGTTTGGGGGATACAAGTGAGCTCAGCATGAGCCATGGGGCTTAGGAAAGTGAGTTACGTGGGTCTGGGTTCTTAAATAAGTATTTGATGACAAATCCTGCTCTCTGGCTGAGATCCCCACAGTCTGGCTGCTGGCCCTGGTGGGGCAAGGAAGAAATCCACGGGTTTCTATCAAACCAGTTCAAACACAAACCACGCTCATCCTGTTTCCTTGACAGCTCTCAAACCACCTTCACTGCATCACCACGGAAAGTTTCAATAGCAGCAACTGAAATGTCCCCGGGCTCACGTCTGATGTGAAGCTGGAAATGAACTCTAAATCAGCCTGTGCTCAGAACTGAAGTCCCTATGTTTGTGTGAGGCTTTTCCCTAGAGAAACGAGGGGGAAAAGAGGCAAATTTGTCTTGAGGAAATTTTTTTTCCTTTTAGAAAGTCCTTCAAAGCCTTTTCAAGGCCACCATCAGCGGAGATGAATTACAGATCATTCCTGTACATCCAATAAAGGGAATGGTTGTACAAATTCCTCTAATTATATATAATTGGTTTTGAAATTAAATGATCTGGAATTTCAGTGAGTGACTCTGAGAAGGATTACTGACCAGGGCGGAGGAGCAGCCTGTTGGAATGTAATAGATACAGGGAAGGAGTTATGGCAATAGTCAGCTTCAAGAATTGTGATAGCAGGTGCTGTGCTCCGGAGCACCAGGATTCCGCTCAGCATCCTTTGGGAAAAGGCTAAGCACTGTGTGCTGGGGCAAGTCTGGAAGATGTCAATCCTCTATATTTTTAATGTGAAGTGACACAAAGCAGAGCTGCTTTTCCCTGCCCTTTCCTCAAGCATTTGGTTGTGTCAAAGGGTTTAATTTGTTCATGGATGCTCCGAGGGCCGCACAGCCATGCCAAGCATGCCTGGGTGAAGGTGTATGAACAAGGTGTGCCTGATTCCTGCGTGTAGTTACCATAACAAGTGGAAACACGCGCTAGGAATGTGACCACATGCATGAACACACATCAGATTAGCAAAGAATTCCTGAATGCAGAGACCTGATTTGAAGAACAAGTCATGGCATCTGTACGTGTAAATCACGTGTGTCCTTGCACATGAGTTTCCAAACTCTGTTTCTAGGGAGCGTGTGTGAGACCACAAAGCTTATCTGCGTTCCCCTTTTTAACCATAGTGATGAGATCACTGGAAACAGTTGCCCACTGGTCATCCTCCTTCCTCATTTTTGAATGCCTTTCTTAATATCATGCAGTGCTCGGTTCCAAGTCAGATATCCAAGGAAAACGAGATCCAAAGATGGAGATGGCAGAATAAGGGAACTCACAAGCTGTGGTGCTGTCTCTTCCATGCCAACTGCAAGGAGATGGGAAGAATTCAGGATGCAGCTCCTGAGCTCCAGGAGCCTCCAGCCTCATGGGACGGAGGTGCTTGTTCTGGGAAGGACACGTGTTCCTCTCCACCTCACCCAGACCCTTGCCGCTGTCAGCAGGCAGGGTGAAAGCCTAGAGTGACAAAACAGTGAGAGCCCTGTGGAGAGCTGTCTATAAGTGTCTGTGCTCACCATCCTCTGTCCAATCTGTCCCCACAGGGCTCTGACCTCTTCTTGGCTCGTTGCATTTCAGCCTATATGGGAGCATCTTTCCTCATGCTCTTCCCTTATGGACAGAGGGAACCAAAAGGGTGTTGACCTCTGTGGGCTACCAGAACCTGAGCCCTTGCTGGTGGCCAGCCTTGGGCTATCAGGCTACAAACTCATCCAAGCATGGGAAGCACCGGCACTTCCTGCTCTCAGGTGCAGTTTAACCAAACCTGCACAGTCACCCTGGCCTCGGTCACTACGATGGAGCCTGGGGTTTGAGTTCCTGGGTTGCATTTAGAATCAGTGTGGTCTCCTCTCCTCTTCTCTAGCAGGAGTCACCTCTTCAGTTATTACTGTGCTCTGCTGAAGAGGAAACGCTGTTGCCTTTTTTGGAGCTTTTAACGAATCTTATTTTTCAAAATCACTTTTAGAAACCCTCCTTGGAAACTGGGATTCAATAGGCAGGTGTTCACTGCCACTGGGCAGCCAGACAGTGGAAAAAAGGCAAAATGCATTTACTACTTAAAGCACACACAAAAAGATTTTAAAACCAGACAAGGAGCACAAAGAGTTTGTCTTTGTGCAGGGTTTCGTGCAGCACAAGTGGGTTCACTGAGTTTTACCGCATCGGTCAACAAACGGCTGTGTCAGCACAAACGTGGGAGCAGCGTGTGCTGGGCTGGGTGAAAGAACACCTGGAGCTGAGAAGAGAAGGGGACGAGGTCTGATGTGGACTTGGCTGTGCAGAGAGCAGAGGACCCTCAGGGGCAGAGCCAGTGGTTTCTTTGGTATTGCCTTTTTCTTTGTCACTTTGCTCCTGAAGGAGCAGTCTAAGGACACTGGGTATGACACTGTGTGGCACTGAGTACCCAAACTGTGTGGCAGGTAGCTGGGACTGACAAAGGCATCTGCTTTTATGCTTTCTCATTACTCTATTCCTGCATTTCTGGGTGCTCATGCTGTCTTTTAATCCCCGCTCCACTTTCAGTCCCCTGTGAGCGCAGGTGTCAGTGCAGAGAGTGACGCTGTGGCAGCCCTGTGGTCCCCCCCCTACAATGACACCCACTCTCCCGTGGCCAAGGCAGCACATGGGCAGATGTGAGCAGGGTCACACACACATCGTGTTTCAGGGATTGTCTTTCTCCTTTTGTTCCTGAAGCCGTGTGGCTCCCACTGCCATAACTGCAGGGCAGGGTAGAATCTCGCTGATGAGCCTGTATAGTATTAAAATGGTGTTGAAAGTCAGCCACCACGAGCAGAACCACGGGGGAGAGGAGCTGCTGTTGCCCAGAGGTGACTTATGGCCTCCTGCAAGTGCCAGCTCTACAGGGCTTGTTGGGGGAACTAGGACACTGATGATGAGTGGGTAGGGCCCTAGAGCTTCTCAAGAGGCTGTCATGAACATCCTTGGTGTTTTGGAAATGTTTGTGCAGCCAGTTATAATGTTTGTTGTATTCTCTGGAGGTTTCCCATCTTTCCTCTGGAGGTGACCGACTGTTGCATCCTGTGCCTGGCCTGATGCCGGCACAGCGTGGGTTCGGTCCAAGCTGTCGTGTCTCCCGCGGCTGTTGCAGAACCGTCAGCTCCACGCAGAGGGGAGACAAAGCTGGATGCTGCCCGGAGCAAGAGCTGTGCAAGGAGGCTGTGAGGGACTTGGCTGCTGAGCAAGTCCTACATCTCCCCAAACTGTGTGTGATGCTCTGGTGGGCTCCATCCAGGTGGGACGTCGGTGAGCTTCAATGATACAGGAAAGTTTATGTGAGTTACAAACCTCTGTCTTCCCAAGGCTGAGAGAGTTGGGGTTGTTCAGCCTGGAGAAAAGAAGGCTCCAGGAAGACCTTATTGCAGCCTTCCAGTGCTGAAAGGGGCTGCAGGAAAGGTGGGGAGGGGATCTTGATCAGGGAGTGCAGGGATAGGATGAGGGGGAATGGTCTTGAGATGAAGGAGGGGAGATTGAGATGAGATCTCAGGAAGAAATGTTTTGCTGTGAGGGTGGGGAGGCCCTGGCCCAGGTTGCCCAGAGAAGTGGTGGCTGTCTCGTCTCTGGAGGCGTCGAAGACCAGTTTGGAAGGGGCTTTGTGCCCCCTGATCCAGTGGGAGGTGTCCCTGCCCACGGCAGGGGTCTGGAACTGGATGGGCTTTGAGGCCCCTTCCAATGCAAACCATTCCATGATTCTATGATTCTAAGCTGTGTGACCCAGGGTGTGCTGAGCTGTGACAGTGAGACAAGCAGCATCGTTCAAGATATTTTACTCTTCTCTGTCAGAGCACTCTCTGCACCAGCAGCCCAGCCACTTCTGGAAAAAAAAATAATAATCTGGTTTATTCTTATTATCCTCATCAGAACTCATAAAAAAAAAAATCTTCTCCTCAGAACCAGTAGCCAAATTCCTGCCTGTTTACATCTCGTGTTGGAAAGGGGGTAATTTGGGGAGATTAAGGCAGTAAACAGAGTTATAAACAGAGTAAACCTGGAGAGCATTGCAAAGGGCAGCAATGTGAACAGTTGTGCTCAGCATCACTGTAATTTGTGTGCAGTTCCCTTTCGTTTATGAAGCCAGCGCAACGATTGGACACGCGGATGAGATAATTGGAAAATGTCTTGCTTGCTGGGATGGCTTCGAGGATTAACTCTAAGCTTAAATTCACTTCTAATTCCAGCCAAGCACTCGGTCTGGGGTTTAAGCCGGGGTGAGCCAGGGCTGTTGCTCTGGCGCAGGAGCAGGATGAGCTTTGGTGCCCTGGCCAGGTGTGCAGGAGCAATCCTGCCCACGCCGCTCGGCTGGGGCCTGGCAGCCCCTCCTGGCAGCGCACGCAGGGAGCTGCCTCAGCCATGAAGTCATGCTTTGGTTCTCAGGCTATTTTTGCAGCTAGAAATGCGAGTGTAACCAGCGCTTCAGCATTTTCCCACACCTTCCATGTGACACGGGACTGTGCCCAGTCACAGGACTCTGTCCCTAGGACTTCAAAACTGTCACAGTTTCACTTCCCTGCTGTTTTTTTTTCCCTTCCTTTCCCGAGGCAGCATAGTTGATTCCCTTTGCTGCCCCCATCACTGCCTGGTGCCGCCCCGTACCCAAAAATCACCTTCTCTATATAATTCTCACCATTTTTGACCTGTTCCTGCAGGCAGGTTGTGCTTTTTCAGTCCTACTGCGTGTGTTCCACACCAGCTGTTCCATATCTTGAAATGCAGAACCAACTCTTGGGGCAGAAGAAGAAGCTTTACAGGTTGTTTTATACATCATTTCCACTTCCATGCAGTTAAGATCAACATTTAAAAACAATAAAATGTACGACAATTTGCACAGAGTCATAGAACAGTTTGGGTTGGAAGGGACCTTAAAGGTCATCCAGTCCCAACCTTATCTTTCTGGTGAAATGGTTAAAGCCAACCAAGCCTCAGCTATCACCCACAACCCTTGGCTGTTCACAGCACCCACTCTTCAAGCCTTGTCTCCTGTCGCTGAGTGAAGCCAGAGCTGCCTGGCAGGGGCTGCACAGAGAGCGCTCCCTTCGATTGTCCACACCAACCCACGGCACCCGGGAAGCACCGGTTCCCTGATCTGCACATTAAAAATGCCCAAACAGCTACATGAGTTTGTAAATTGCTGCTATTCCTTTAATTCTAACATGCTCTTAGAATGTTAATTAAAAAAGCATACCAAAGTGAAATAGTCCCTCGAGAACCAAGAACCTGTCATTTGCGTGAAAACCCTGGATTAGAAACTGCTTCTTCTACTTTTGCTGCCAAATATGCAAACTAAATTGCACAATTTCAGGGATGCAGTTGAGCCACTTTGTGTTTTTCTTTCTCCAACTGAGAAGAAACATTTTCTTCCATTTGGAAGGGAGGGAGGTGTTTGTTTTTCTTGCCGTGTCACACATATGGGCTCTCATCAACATTAACACAATAAGGTTTCCACCATTCCTTATCTCACTTTATCATGACGTTGCGGTTTTTCTAAGCTGAGAACTGTTTGTTTGCTTTGTTTCCTTGCTATAATTTCTGAGTTATTTTTCCAAATAAAAGAAAGTGAAGTCAAGTTTAGTCAGCAAAGCAATGATCACAGTTACGAGCCATGCTGAGTCCTGTTCCCATCCCTTCTCAGGCGTGAGAACGTTCTCAGCCAGTGGGACTGTTCACATCCAAACTTTTCTGTTCCTTAGTTGTCAAATACCCAAATCATCCACCCGAGCTCCATCCGTAGATTGCACAATCAGTCATTGCTATATAACAGATATGGGATGCTTTCTTATTTCCATAGTGCTTTTCCTTAATTGCAAGATTAGCAAACACTGGACCAGCGATGTGGTGTCCCCCAGGAAGGGATTTCCCCAGAAAATCCTTAATTCACCTGCCTGCAACTCAGGTGTTGAGAATGCATTTCTGAGGGCAATTTCCTGGATGGGAAAGGCGAACTGGGGTTACTGGGCTGGGCTGTGGGGCAGGAGGGAGCGGGTTGGCACGGAAGATGGGTGTTTGGTGGGGAGCATTTACGCTGTCATAGAAAACTTTAAAAGTATTTATAGAGTATTTAAAATCTAAGGGCTTTTGAGGGCTACTGTATTAATGATGTAAATCAGAATAGTTAGGGTGTTCAGTCCCATTCTATGCCAGTCATTGTCACCATAAGGGTCCAAGCTTTCTTTCCCCAGTGGGACATCCAGTTTCCCATTCAAGTTACCTCTCTGGAGTTTGGTCATTTCTACATTCTCTTTCACTTTACTCTGTTTGTCACTTTAGATTATTTTTTTGGTTGGTTGGTTGATTAGTTTGGTGTTTGTTTGGATTTTTTTAATCCCAAAGAGACATTTGCACCAAAGATTTCAGGACTATGGAGCTGCAAACAAGGCGAAGGGCCCGTGCAGACCATTGCAGTGTTAGCTAGAAAGAGGGGAAAATTGTTTGTAATCCTTCAACAACTGATGCTGGAAAGGACCTCTGGAGTCTCTGTGGCTGATTCAGGATTGATATTAGTTTGAGCCTCCTGATCCAGTGGGAGGTGTCCCTGCCTATGGCAGGGGCTTGAAACTGTGTGGGCTTTAGGGTCCCTTTCAACCCAAACCATTCCATGATTCCGTGATCCTATGAATCTCTGATTGCATATAGAAAAGGACTTCAAGTGTTGATGTGAGTTGTTCCTCCTTTGGAGCCCATCTCAGGCCCTTCTGAAGTCAGTGCAGGCTCCTTTTGAAGTTGAGTGGCAGATTCAGGATCCTTGTGGTGACGCCCTTGTCCCCAGACTTTGGACTCCTGACAATTAGGCAGCTGGTGTGAGCTCCTGGAAGAGACTCAAGTATCTCCAGGGCTGCTTCCACCCATCCTAAGGCATGTGGGGGTGTGAGTGCCCTGGTGTAGGTCCTGGTCTCTCTCCACCAGCTGATGGGAGAGCCTCTGTGCTTTGAGATGTCCAGGTAAGAGGAATCTTTACCTTGGAGAGACAGTTCAGGTGCTCAACTGCACAGAGATGAGTTCATATGTTCACATGTTCTTACTCATTTCAGAGAAAGGGTTTGTTAAGAGGGATTTTAGACTTGTGAGTCCCCTTAAGGATGTGCTGAATCTCAGCACCCAAGTGTCATTTCACAGTGAAGCTTTTCCTGCTGTTAGACTTCCACCATCCTGCTCCAGTGCAAGCGGAGAAGAGCTTGGCCAGCAGGAGTTAAGCCTAGAAGCTGAAAGCATTAGGCAGTAACCATAACGTGGACTTACTTGCCCTCAAAATGTGTTTATACACAAGAATTTGGGAGTTTCCAGGGAATCCACAAAGAAAAAGAAAGGGCAGCATCTGTGACACACCGTGAAGTGAAACCACAGCGGTGGAGAGCAGCTGGGTTGAACTTTCCAAGATTCCTTTCTACTGCAAAGCAAAGCAGAGATTAAGAAAGCTTCACTATTTTTGCAGTCAGTGTTCACCCCCACCACAAGTGTTGTGAAATACAAAACAAAACCCTGGGCAGAATAATAAAAGTAACTTTGTGCACTGGTGAGCTGCAGAGCTTTATGGCCAAGCATTTTTGCAGGGAAAAGCCTTTGCTTTCAGGGGGTCAAAATTCAAGTTTTATGTTCAGAGTCTGAACACAGGAAAACAAACCTTTTTGATTAATCAGCGTTCTCTGTGATGCAGGATTTTCTGCTCCGTGTCCCTGTGGCAATTTCTATTCTGCTGCTCAGCACCAATGGCCATGCCAAGGCGCAGGCTCCCCGTGCCCATCCCAAGGCATAGACTTCCCAATGCCCATCACAAGGCATAGGCTCCCCATGGCCATGCCAAGGCGCAGGCTCCCTGTGCCCATCCCAAGGCGCAGACTCCCCAATGTCCATCCCAAGGCGCAGGCTTCTCAGTGCTCATCCCAAGGCACGGACTCCCCAATATCCATCCCAAGGTGCAGGCTCCCCATGCCCATGCCAAGGTGCAGGCTCCCTGTGGCTCACACACAGAGTAAGTCAGTGTGCTGTAAGGGGTGGCCCTGTGCTGGCCGGGCTGGCAGCATTCCGTGCGGCAGGAACCACGTGTACGTTGGGAAGATGGGGTTGCCAACATCCCGCCCGCAGCAGCGCGGTGCAGCCAGGGCTGAGGCCGCCTGCCTTGGCCGTGCTGGAACCCGGGGCTGCTCTGTGCCCTGAGCTGAGCTCTGCGTCGCCGTGCGCTCCTGCAATTGCAAGTCACCTGGTTGAACACTGGGGATTTAGGAGTCTGATTTGGGGGTTGGAACTAGATGATCTTTAAGGTGCCTTCCAACCCAAATCATTCTGTGATTCTATAATTCTATAATAGTGGGCATTTCTGGATCCAAAATTGTTACTTTAGTGTCTTGGAATCATAAAACTGGTTGGAAGAGACCTTAAAGCCCATCCAGTTCCAATCCCCCTGCCATGTGCAGGGACACCTCTCACTGGATCAGGGTGCTCAGAGTCCCATCCAGTCTGACCTTGAACACCTCCAGGGATGGGGCAGCCACCACTGCTCTGGGCAACCTGGGCCAGGGCCTCCCCACCCTCATTGTCAAGAATTTCTTCATAGTGTCTAATCTTCCTGCAGCCCAGGATCTGCACAGTGAAAAGTGGGGGCCAGGATACCCATCTGTGAATGAAGACTTTATCGTAATCTGGACATGTTAGGACAATGCAGAATCTTAATGTGCTGGCATGTCCAGACCACCAGACTGGGGAAGTGTTAGAGCCAGGCCTCTTTCCATTAAAGCTGATGCGAGAACCTCCTCTTGACTCATGCGGGTTGGTGATTGCCCCTCGCCCCTCAAACACAGCTGGCTCTGGCAGGAGCCAAGGCAGCCTGGCACCCCATGGGCACAGCAGGGCTGTCACATCCCAGTGCTTCACCAGACACTGCACTTGAAAACCTGCCTTGGTTTGCAGCCAAATTCAACATCTCAGCCTTTTTTGAAGAGATGCGCTGGAGAGAGAAGAAATATTGTGTGGCGAGGCAGTGGCTGATGCTCAGGGGCTGCAGCACTTGTAAACGGTGCTTCTGGTGTCCAGAGCTCCAGTGCAGCCCTCTCACACATAATCGTCTTGTAAAACTGATGTTGAGCTCCTGACAGGCTCCTAATCCGTCCTGACATGCACACAGATGCTGAGCTGAGTGTCATTTCCTGCTCTGAGAAGCCCAGATTGTTCCTGACTGGCCCTTGGGCTTGAGCAATCAGTTTAATTTTTCTCTCTCATTTATTCCCTTTGTCTGGGGGAGCCAAGCTCCAGCCCCTCTGCAGATCTCCTTGTCGTTTGGCACATGGAATACGCTCAGCAGGGCCTAAGGCTTATTTATGAACTGAACTGCTGGCAGGAGCTTTGCTCGGGGTGCGTTGCTGCTCAGAGCTCTGGATGCACACAGCTCCTTCCTGGAGCACACGTCTCCTGCTCCGCAGTGGGAGAGCACCCCTGTCTCTGCTGGGAGGTGTGAAAGGCTCCATCCCATCGTTGGTGAATCCAAGGAGGTTTAGGCCAAGCAAAGAGCAAGGTGCAGCTCCTTTTCATGTCACTTGCTCCTGCTTTCTTGCCCAGGCCAGCTCAGGGCTTGCTGGGAGAACAGCTACGGCAGGACGAGGGCTGTGGGCAGGCGGAGCGGGGCCACAGCAGCAGATGTTTTGGGACAGCTCAGCCTGCTCGCATTTCAGAAGGGAACGCTCCACTTGGAGTCCTTTCCAAAGCAATTTGAGGTTAATTAGCGACTTCTGGCTTCCCTATCTGGCTGGTCTGTTTATCTTTTGTCTGAGTGAGTTCTCTTCTCTTCCTGTTGTTGTTCCTTCTTCCTGAGCGAAGGGGGGGGCTGCGCAAACACCCTGTCCCAGCGCTCGGGGACTTGCTGGCCTGGGCAGGCTCCTGCTGCCGCCTCCTCACTGCTCCCAGATGTGCAGGCTGGCCCTTGCCTTCTGAAATGGTCCTTCCCTTCTGTCTCACAGCCCAGAAAGCCAACCACATCCTGGGCTGCACCCAAAGCAATGGGACCAGCAGAGTGAGGGAGGGGATTCTGCCCCTCTGCTCTGGTGAGACCTCACCTGGAGCCCTGTGTCCAGTTCTGGAGTCCTCAGCACAGGAACGACCTGGAGCTGTTGGAGCAAGTCCAGAGGAGGCCACAGAGATGATCCAAGGGCTGGAGCACCTCCCATACAAGGACAGGCTGAGAGAGTTGGGCTTGTTCAACCTGAAGAAGAGAAGGTTGCAGGGAGACCTTAGAGCAGCCTCTCAGTACTGAAAGGGGCTCCAGGAAAGCTGGGAACAGACTTTTTAGCAAGGCCTGTTGTGACAGGACAAGGAGTAATGGTTTTAAACTAATGGAGGGGAGATTTAGACTGGATATGAGGAAGAAGTTTTTCATGATGAGGATGGTGAGGCCCTGGCACAGTTTGCCTAGAGAGGAGGTGGATGTCCCATTCCTGGAAACATTCCAGCCCAGATTGGATAGGGCTCTGAGTGACCTGGTGTGGCTGAAGATGTCCCTGCTCCTGCAGGAGGGCTGGACTGGATGACCTGTAAAAGTCCCTTCCAACCCAAACCGTTCTAGGATTCTCTGAAATGTCTCTCCTTACCCATCTGACTTTTTAATTTAGCTTCTGCTTAAAGGAGGCCCTTTGCAACGTGTGGTGGTGGAGGCCAGAAGCACGGTGCTGGGCGCTGGGCTTAGGACAGAGCTGGGAAAGCCGCAGCCGGCCGTGCCGGCTTGGAGGTCTCACCTCCCTCCAGCTATCACAAAGCACAGACATGGTGACCATCCTTCTTGGGACTGGCCCTTCGTGCTCCCTGGTGCTGGGCTGCCGGGGCCCTTGGCGCGTCGCCACAGCCTGTGGGTGGGTGCTGGAACGGAGAGAGGACATCGAAGCTGCCCTTGGCTTCTCCTCGGAGCCCAGCTGTTCGTGCCGATGGAAGGGATCCAGACACCAGCACACGGGCTCCAGCTGAGTCTTGGGGGTCACCCCTGCTTTTCAGCAGGCGTAAGAACAGGCCATGGCATTCCTAACACGCCCACCGTAAATGTTTTATGGAACCTCATAAACTCCAAGGAGCTGTAAACTTATAACGCCTACGGCCTTCGCTGGGCTGATGTTTTCAGCAAGAAGCCTTGGGAGAGCTGAGTGATCTGGGGGTAATGAGTTTCTCATTCTTTCAGAAAGGGTAGCCTTTCCATGAAGTTTCACGTGCTGAAGGCTGCATGGGATTTTCCTAACTTGCATGTCAATAAGAATCTAACAGTGTGGCAGGGACAACCCAGAGTGAAGCTACAGGATATGACCCTCAAGTTCTTCCATCAAACTGCTGTCACGGTAGAACAGGTGAAACAACAGATACCGAGCAAGGGAAGATCATCTGCACCCAGAGCAGTTATGTATTCTATAAATGATCTCCAGCTCTGGAGTCTTCACCACAGGAATGACATGGATCTGTTGGAACAAGTCCAGAGGAGGCCACGGAGATGGTCCGAAGGCTGGAGCACCTCCTGTGTGAGGACAGGCTGAGAGAGTTGGGGTTGTTCAGCCTGGAGAAGAGAAGGCTGAGGGGAGACCTTAGAGCAGCCTCCCAGTACTAAAAGGGAGCTCCAGGAAAGCTGGGGAGGGGCTCTTGATCAGGGAGTGCAGGGGTAGGATGAGGGCAAATGGTTTTCAGCTGAAAGAAGGGAGACTAAGATGAGATCTTAGGGAGAAATGTGGGCTGAGATTGTGGGGAGGCCCTGGTCCAGGTTTCCCAGAGCAGTGGTGGCTGCCCCATCCCTGGAGGTGTTGAAGGCCAGGCTGGATGGGACTGTGATCACCCTAATCCAGTGAGAGGTGTCCCTGCCCGTGGCAGCAGCGGTGGAAGTGAGTGGACTTCAAGGTGCCTTTTGACCCACACCATTCCATGATTCTGTATCATGCAAACCCAGAGGTGTTTCAGAACTGTTGATTTGAGGTTGAATTAAGCTTTTCCCTCCTTCTGTAAGAGCGGATTGCCTGGAAGCTCCCTGTGGGCTGGGTGGCAGAAGGTGCCATGAAAGACTTGCAAGGGACTATTTTGCAGAGACTGTTTCTTATCTCTGAATGCCTTCATTTTTCTGCCTTGATCCTTTCTGAACTCTACACAGCAGACTTGACTCCCCCTTCCTATCTCCCCACTCTCCACGGAGGGTAACCCAGCAGCGATGGTTACTGCAGGAAAACCTCCACCAGCCTCAGCTCCCTCTGTCTCACAGGAGACCCTGCCTCCCTCTTGGCCCTCTCATCCTGGAAATCCTTCCTACTCTCCTCCTGCTCGTCCAGCCCAGATGGTTTCTGTTGCAGCTGTCAGACGGCAGCTGCGCCGAACGGTAGCTCTCCCCGCGTGCTCCTCGCCCAGCTCTGCACCCAGCCTGCTCCTGCCCCTTCTCAGCACGACTCCTCCACGCGTGACAGAGCAGTGCCAGGGTGGGTCAGTCTCTTCTCTCCTTCACACCAGGAATTTTAACACCAGCTCTGCCTGAACAAGGGAGTTGGGCAGCTAAAGCAATGAGTTTTGTTTCTCAGTGGGTGAAGCCTTCACCTCTGCCTTCAGATTTAAACCCCTGCTTCTGCTGGGGGTTTAGGTCTCCTGTTTCCATCCTCTCTGTAGTGACCACAACAAGGTGGGGGGCATGGCCCCTATGGGAATACTCTCCATTCCTCCTGGCTCTTGGAACATATGCCCAGGGATTGCCTTCCCGAGCGCATAAAATGTACATGGGATGATAATAGAATAAGAAGATCAGAAGGGAAGAGCAGTGCTGGTGGACAGGACCCTCCCTTCATGCAGGGACTGAGCAGAAAGCCATTTCAGAAATACCCGCTGAGAGATGAGCATGGACATGCATCTCCCAGGATCAGAGGGTTTATTCCTCAGCCAGTCATCTGCTCACACAGAAGAGAAGGCGTCTGTCTGGAAATCTCGTTTTCACACTCCCACTGTCTGGGTTTTCAATTCGAATACTGCCCCAAACAGGCATCTGCTTCCGTTTCTTGGCTGTTGCTTCTTGCTTTCCCCCTCCCACCCCCATTTGAAGTGTTTTTCTGGACTAAGGTGTTCAGCCAGGAATACTTGGGGTTCCTTGGTTCCTGCAATGCTCTCCCAGCCATCGGTCCTGCACCCATGGTCCTGCCAGCCAGAGCCCAAATCACTCAGATCCCTCTGCCAGGATGAGTCCAAGTGTTGAGTTTTAGACTTTTGGTCCTTCCCAAACCAGTTTTCTCGGAAATCCAGGTCATGAGAAACATGTGCAGATGCTTTCCAGCCTCCTCCTTCCCCCCGTTACCCTCAGGCTCTCAGCAGCAGGCAGTGCCCAGCTCTGCCCATCCCATGTTTCCTGGGCTCCCCGAGAGCTGGGGCCTTTCCTGTGTGGGAAGAGGCGTGGAGCAGCGTGTTCTGTGTGTTGGTGAGCAGGTGAGAGCCACCAGGGCTAGTCCCCCTCTGCCAGCTCAGCTCTGGGAGCACTGGGTTCCCAGCACTGTGTCCAATATGCTCCGATTTCGATGGGGTTGCGTTCCCACTCCGAGTGGTTCACATGGTGCAGCTCAGCTTCTGGGCTCAGGCTCGCGCACACAGCTCCGTGCCAGAGAGTTTGTGTCCTGCAGAGATGAGCCAACTCCAAACAGTACGTGGGTTTGATTGCACTGCAAATGATCTTGGCCCCGTGCATGGGAGAAACGAGTCTTGGCAGAGCACTGTCCTTCGCTCCTCTGTTCTCCTCCCCTCTTCTGACCCTCTCCCAGTGGGCTGCACCAGGGACCAGATCCCCAAGCTGGGTGGCTTCTGGGGCTTATGGAGACCTCTCCCTCCATGAGATGACTCCTGACAAACCCTCTGATCACCACTGCAGCCTGTTGGCTCCGCTGTGCAGAGCCTTCCAAGCCCCATCCATCATCTCTCCAGAAATGCCCAAGCCAATGACAGAGCCAGGGCAGAAGTTTGAGCCCTTTTTGGGGAAGGGACTGGAGGTGGATGAAGTGGGGCACTGCCTCCTGCATCCAGACTTCGCCTTTCCAGGCCCTGCGATGCTTGACCAACTTCACACAGAGCATCTTCTATGCCTGGGCCATGCTGACCTTTCTGCCTGTGGCCGGGAGGGGAAGGTGGAGGAGGTGACCAAGGAAGGCTTGTCCCATCTCAGAGGCGGGAGCTTCTTTCCTCTTCCTGTCTTTGGGGTGGGAGATTTGCGCTGTGAGCTTTTAGAACAGGTCTGGGGAAAGAGCTGTCAATGTCCTCCACCCCACCGTGTTTTAGCTCTTGGGGAGGTGCTGGGTGGGTGGCCCAGGTGAGCCTCTGCTCCTCATGGAGGTTTTCTCTGCTGAACCCTCCCCAGGCCAAGGGATCAGAGATGCCTCAAGCCATTGGTACATGGTGAGGGGAGCTCTGCTGTGGGGGTAGTGCTGGCCCTAATCCAGCCTGGTGGTGGAAATCAGGACACATGATGGAGCCAGGTCAGGGGAAGGGCTCACCTCTCTGCCCACCTCCTCTGCCCAGTGCAGTGATTGAATTGCTCAGAGGAAAACTGGAGAGGAGTCCTGTGGTCTCTTGAGGACTGAGCCCGTATTAACCCTGAGAGGTTACTGAATGAAGCCTGGGGCTCCTTCCTGCAGCTCATGGACTGATTGTGCGGTTTCTCCTTGCTCTTCCTTTCTTCTAAATCATTACTGTGAGAGTTTGTGAGCCTTGCCATAGCTCCAGCCCAATAGCCAAGTGTGGAAACTCCCCCAGTGCTCTCTCAGCTGCACCCAGAGACCGTTAACAGAAATCAAAACACTGAGAGATTTGAGAATTGTGGGGCTGCATTGGGCAGACCAGAGCGCTGCCCATCCTGCCAGCACTGGGTCTGCAGGCAGGTGAGAACATTCTCTGGAGACAGACCAGGCATCAAGGACATTGAATCATAGAATCAGAAAGGTTTGGATTGGAAGGGACCTCAAAGCCCATCCAGTTCCAATCCCTCTGCCATGGGCAGGGACAACTCCCACTGCATCAGGGGGCTCAAAGCCCCATCCAGCCTGGCCTTGAACTCCAGGGATGGGGCAGCCACCACTGCTCTGGGCAACCTGGGCCAGCGCCTCCCCACTTGTGGGGTCAGGATCTGACTTTGGAGGTGACACATTTGCAGCTGTTTCTGCTTCCGATAGGAAGACTCATGGCTGGGACAATCCCTGTGAATTCATGGAAATTTGGATCAAGTGGATTAATAATAGGAATGCTAATGTGCCAGATAAACCATTCTTTTCCTGAACATTCAAATATGCACTAGACAGAGTAGGAAAACCAAGTTTACAGGTGGGGATGTGTAAATCTCCCAAACTTCACATGTGAGACTGGATTCACAGGTAGCCTGAGCTTTGCCTCGCTTGCCCACTGCCATGCTCCCTGCCAGCAGCACCTGCCGCGTGCCCGCTCCATGCAGGATGGGCCTTGGGATGTTGGGCCAGTCGATGCACAGGCTGGCAACAAGAGCTTGACTGTGAGTAAACCCCACCTTTAGTCGGTGTGCATCACCACTTCTCCCCTGAAACAGCCCTGCAGACACCACTGTGGGAACTCTGGAGCGTGCGAGCTGTGAGATTTGCCTGCGCGACGCTGCCTCCGACCACAAATGACGAGCACGTAACCAGTGAGATCCGTTTCCGTTCTCATGCTGCTGGTGCCGTTCTCTCGCTGCCGGTCAGAAGGCGCCGAGCCGTGATTTGCAGAAAGCCCTGTGCCTTGACATTGGTTCTCGGCGGGAGGGTGAGTGCCCCACGCGGAGGTGTGGGGAGAACAAACAGAGCAAAGGCGAGGAGCAAACGCAGACCGGTGTAAGAGTCCCCGAGCCCTCGCCCTGGGGCTCCATACAGCAACTGTTACCTATGATTAAGAGTCCGTAGCAATCTCAATGTCATGAAAGTCACCCAGACCGTGAAATTCCCATGTTTGGTGTGGAAATACGGCATTTGATGCATTTTTGTTTGAAATGCGTTAAATCTGCCTTAGGGGGGGAGGGTTTGGGCCTCCTCAGCCAGGAGGAATCGTGCCGACTCCCTCACTCGCGGAGCAGGGCGCGCGGATCTGTGGTTCCTCACGGCTCATCCGTGACCAACTGCAAAAATCGCAGAGCTGTTTGTTTGCCACGGTCGCCCTGTGAACTCGGCCTCCTCTCGAGGAATGGGAAGCCTCCGGAGCCGCCATCCAGCACGGCCCGGCTGGCTGCGGCTTCACTGCCACAGAGCAGCTCCCAGCGGCAGGCAGGGAGGCTCAGGGCTGCCCGGCCTCCGGCGTGCAAGAGGGATGGGAAAGCAGAGTGAAAACACGAGGCTGTGGTGGTTTGATGGTCCATTCCGTAACCTGGCACTTGGTAGGAAGGGGCTTTAAGCACCCCTGGCCTTCATTCCCAGGCATAATGCAGCACGGGCTGTAAAGTCACTCTTCGGGTGAGACTCTTTGCTGGCAAGTAGGATGTGTTTTAGCAGCCAGATTGCTCTGAGGGTGTCCCCAACCATTCCAGCCGTCCCTTGGGATCCCTGCTTGCACCTGCAGCCAGAGAGGAAGCGGTGAAGCCTGCACTGCCGGAGCTGCCGGAGCTGCTTGGCGCTGCAGCAGGGCTCAGGGGCTGCCCCGGGTTTCCTACAGCTCGGCTGCTCACAGTTAGTTTAACAAACGTGCTGATTGATAACTCTCTGGAGTGCGTTTTCCCTTCCTCTCCACATAATGTCCTGAATTCAGCTCTCCCTTTGGCAATTCCCACTTGTGCAGCAGAGATGGGGTGGGGTGTCTGAAGAAAGGGCGCATTGGAGCGGCCAGGAGCGGATCCCGCACGGAGCACAGGGGCCTGGCAGCGTTTGTTTGTGCGAGGTAGAGTTCTCACGCTCTAAATATACAATCTGCGATAAGGGAAGGGAAAAAGCCCAGCATGGAAATATTCCTGCTCTAAGAGAAATAATTCGCTGGTGCTAAAAATATATGTTCATATTATTCCTGCCTTGGTCTCTAGCTCGATGGGAGAGAGCGCACGCAGGCTGCCCTCAGGGGACTCAGCTCCATGCACAGAGCCCAGGCACTGGGAAAGGCCGTGCGTCCGCTGGGGATGGAGGGATCGTGGGGGGGAGGGATGGGGCTCCTTCTCTTCGCGCTGGTTTATCACCCCCATCTCTTTCTCAGGCAGTAAAACCGTGATACAGGGTTACCTCAAAGGTCGTAGGAAGTAACCTCTAAGCAGGTGCTGACAGTGGGAAAGGAAAGTGATCCGCGGCGTTCCCAGAGCAGCTGGGAGCCCGTTCCCAGCCCCGGCTGCGTGGAGAGGCAGGAATGGCTTTGTTGGAAGGGGACGCGTGTACGGACCGGTGGGATATGTGTAATCCCTTCCTGTCTCATCTGTAAGCGTCCCAGGCCGGGTGCTTCCTTCCCTGGTTGCTGCCCCTGGGACCCTGGGTCCCCATTCGCGAGCGTTTCCGTGCCCGTGGCGGGCAGAGCCCAGCCGAGCCGAGCAGCCGCCCCGCAGGGCAGCGCCGGATTTCCCAGGGCCAACCCCGGGCTGGGACACAGCACCCCTGGGGTGCCCTCCCCGCCTCGCCTCGCCTCGCTCCGCCGCGCCGCGTGAGCCATGAGCAGGGTTTGCTGCCACAGCCTCAGGTGGCAGAGCCTGGCGTGGCTGTCTGGAGGCACTCAGAAACAGGAGACCTGGCTCTGGGGCATGGTGTCTGCTCAGGAGCAAGGCTGCAGGCTGTGTCACCCATCTAGAGAAGATGGTGAAGGAGCTGAGCTGGCAGAAGGCAGCCTTGTTGCTGCAGAGCTGTCAGTAATGAGAGACCATGACCCAGAGCAAAGCTTGAAGCAATTTTTATAATTCATATATTGCCTTGGCATTGCTTTTGCAACTGTCAAAGAACTCTTGCCCCCTGGAGCCCAGCACTACTCCCCAGAGCATCCTGAGACTATTACTTGTGAAGTTGCATTAATTCCCAGGTGACATGAGGGGAGATGATAACAGTGTAGTTTCAGTTCAGGATGCAGCAGCTGGGCCACTTGGCAAGGAAAACATCTTTTGAAACTGGAAAGATGCCTCTTTTTAATACATCCTCTTTTAGACACCCTTTTAAAATCATAGAATCATGGAATGGTTTGGGTTGGAAGGGACCTTAAAGCCCATCCAGTTCCAACCCCCCTGCCATGGCAGGGACACCTCCCACTGGATCAGGGGGCTCAAAGCCCCATCCAACCTGGCCTTGAACACCTCCAGGGATGGGGCAGCCACCACTGCTCTGGGCAACCTGGGCCAGCGCCTCCCCACTTCTGGGGTCAGGATCTGACTTTGGAGGTGACACATTTGCAGCTGTTTCTGCTTCTGATGGGGCCAGGGCCTCCCCACCCTCCCAGCAAAACATTTATCTCTAATATGGAGATGTGGCTTTGAGCCCCCTGATCCAGTGGGAGGTGTCCCTGCCCATGGCAGGGGATTGGAACAGGATGGGCTTTAAGGTCCCTTCCAACCCAAACCATTCCTGGATTCTATGATTCTATGAATATCTCATCTAAATCTCCACTCTTTTAGCTGAAAACTGTTCCCCCTCATCCCGTCCCTGCACTCCCTGTCAAGAGCCCCTCCCCAGATTTCCTGGAGCCCCTTTCAGTACTAGGAGGCTGCTCTAAGCTTTCCCTGAAGCCTTCTCTTCTCCAGGCTGAACAACCCCAACTCTCTCAGCTTGTCCTCAGACAGGAGGTGCTCCAGTCCTTGGATCATCTTTGTGGTCTCCTTTGTACTCACTCTAACAGATACCTCTCCTTTTTGATGCTCAAACACGCCCTTAAGAATTTGGCATCTTTACTAACCATGCTTATTGCAAGGGAGTCATTAGAAAACTTCACTGCTCAGATGGGCTCCCGAAAGCCCTTTGCAGGCTGTGTGCTGGTCACTGAATGTGGCTTAGAAGCATTGCTGGCTTTGCCAGGTGAGATGAGGAAGGGCAGCACCCACGGTGCGTGCTGACTGGGGCTGCAAACATCACCCATTGTGTGCTGTAGCTGGCCAAGGTGGGCTTTGGAAGGCTCCTGCTCAGCCTGGAGGAGAGCTGAAAGGTTTGCTCCTCTGGGTTTGCTTAAGGGTAGAAGTGCTGGCTGAGAGCTCAAAGGCAACAAGGGAGGTTTAGATTGGATATTAGAAAAAATTTCTTTACTGAAAGAGTAGTGAAGCCCTGGCAGGGGCTGCCTGTGGCAATGCTGGAGTCCCTGTCCCTGGAGGGGTTCAAAAACCCTGTGGCTGTGGCACTTGGTGACAGGGTTTAGTCTGCACAGTGGGGTTGGGCTGATGGTTGGACTGGATGAGCTTATAGGTCTTTTCTAACCTCAGTGATTCTGTGGTTCTATGAGGATGTGTTTGTGGTGCAGAGCGTGTTGCACGCTGCCACGTCCTCATCGCTCCCCATCACCCAGTGGTGAGGGCAGTGGGCAGGGACAGCCCCTGTGCATGGACAGGTGGGGCAGTGAGCAGACTTTGCTGGGAGTCAGTAGAGGGAATGTGTGTGTGAGGTGTGGGCTGGCCGCTCCCATCACTATGGTTGGAGCTACAGCAGTAGCACAGGGTGGGTTTGCTCAGGTTAAGGACGATGCAAAACGTCAACCCCAAAGCTCCCTGGTGTGAAGCTCTTCTCGAGGTGTCTCTCTTTGGACCACAGGAGATGGTTTGGTGAGGATATTCCACTTGCTGGGCCTGTTTGTGCAGAGCTGGCTGAGTGAGTCAGAGCCTTGCATCGACCTTCCCAGGGAGCTGCAGGTTTCCTCTGGCCTCGGCGGAGCCTCCGGGACTCTACCCCTGCCCTGACAGGGCATTCTCTCCCCGCAGGCTGCCCGATGTCCATCCTGGCACCGTGTCAGGAATGTCTGTGAGCTGGGCAGGCCCGGCAGGGCGGGGAAATTGCCACCGTAAGAAAGGGAAAAGCTGCCTCCTTGTTTTTCCTGCTTCAGACCGTCTCTCGTTTCAATTGCTGGGAAAGGCAGGGTTCAGCCTGGCTCAAGGTTATGTCCTTCTGCTGCCTGGCCCTGGGCCAGCGAGCGTGAGAGCGAGCTAGACACAATAACAAGGATGTCAAACATGGGATCACTTCCCTGCAGACCCAGGCGAGTGCACAGGCAGCACTGGGAAGGGATTAGCAGGATGGGGCAAGCAGTGGGGCTAAAGCATGTCAAACCGATTAAATAGAATTTTTTTTGCCCAGTGTTCTTCCAAAAAAAAAAGAGCCTTGGCCTCCACATGACCAATTTTTGGTTCTGTTGTGTCAGTAATTCTGCTGCTTGCTGAGATGGGGTGAATTTGGGTGATTTTACACAGCCTGTTTTCAGCCAAGGAGGCAGAAAGGGTGGTTGAAATTTCCACACAACCCATGATTTAGACACCCAGACGTGGTGATGACCCATTCTCCTGCTGCTAATCTTGAGCCCAGGCAGGATTTGCCTCTTGGGTGCATTGGCTTAATGTAATTGGTAAGAGGGAAAATGCCCTGGCACAGGTTGCCCAGGGCATCTGCCCCACCCTGGAGGTGTTCAAGGCCAGGCTGAATGGGGCTTGGAGCACTCTGATCTGGTGGAAGGTGTCACTGCTCATGGCAGGGGTTTGGAACTGAATGAGCTTTGAGGTCCCTTCCAACCCAAACCATTCCATGATTCTATGAGCCCATGGGTGGTGGTGTCCTTGACAGATGGCACAGACACTGCCATGGAGAGTGTGTGGGCCTGGGAGAGTGATGACTTTGCAGCCAGAAAAGGGAGGACGTGACACATCCAGGTTGACCAGAGAAGCTGTGCCAGAGCCGGGGCTGGTCTTCTGAGCTTGGCTTTAGTGTCTGAGCCTCACAGTGTTACTGAGGGTTATGGCTTTGGGGAAAGGTCCTGGCAGGTCTGGAGTGGGTGCCCACAGCTGTGCCCGGTGTGCCACCGTGCCTGGACAGCCCGAGCAGGCAGCACTTGCCCTTGCTTTGAGCAGAAGACAAGCTGAGCCACGGCGATGTGTTCTTGGCACATCCATCCTCCCTGCCTGCGAGCTCCTCAGTGCTGCTCGGACACAATCCAAGGTGCTGCAGCCCCATCACGGAGCAATTCCAGATGGGAGAACTGGGGCTCCGGTAGCAGAAACCTGGGGATGCACGGGGTCGGCTTCCCTCCTGGACCATGGCAGAGCAGGGTTAACCCAGCAGTGTCCCTGTGCAATGGCCTTTTTATCTGCTGCGATGCAGCGCGTTTCCTGGTGCAGCGGTTCCTGTCCGGTCGTTGAGGCTGCTTGGCAGCGGAGCAGAGAGGAAGGCTGGAAGTAAACACAGGCGCTCTTGGAGCGGTAGCTGGGAAAAGCAGCGAGAAGCTGCATGGGATTGCCATCTCCCAAACCTCTGCATTTCCTTACCTCACAGACAAACGGCTTCCTGCCAGGGCCAGCACACACTGTGAGGCACCCAGCCTGCTCCCTCGGCACCGCACGGCGCGGCTGCCACAGCCACTCTGCCTCTCGCGGCGATCTCCAGCCACTTGCGTGGCTTGGGGACTGGAAGGGGGGTTAAATTTCACGAGGTTTGCGTGCCCAGCTCCTCTAGAGCCCACAGACAATCCAGGGCTGTATTAACCTGAAGTATTGACCAGTCTTGCCGAGTTATCATCTGCACTGGAGCAGCAACAGCCGTGTCCATCGTGCCAGGGACGAGGAGCCCCGCGACACTGAACGCCTGCATCGTGTGCTCTCCAGGCCACTTCACCAAGGGCACGCAGTGCTCCTGGCAGGGCTGGCTGGGCGATGCTGGCTGCTAACATCCTGATTTCTGAGCTTTCACCTTGCTTCTTTGACCCAGACACTGGCTTGGGCATGTCCTGGGGTTTTCTAGAATGAACAAAAGCAATGTGTCTCTAGATCCCTGCTTCTCTGGGGTCAGGTGAGGAGCTCGGGGCTGAGTCATCAAAGAGGACTTGACTCTCTCGTGGCTTATTAGGCAGCGCGAGCAAGACCCCGTCCCGAGAGCTCATCTTGAACAGCAGCAGGTCAACTGCACAGATGGAAAAGTCAGTGTTTGGTTTGCATGGTGGATGGCACAGTCAGGCTACTGCAGACTCAACAAGCCATCACCTCACCTCTTCAAGCTTTTCCTCTTTTCTAATTTACAACATAAGCAGTGCCTTTGCATGGCTTCTCCTTGGATTTGGGTGAATGCAAATGTACAAATCTAAGGCTGACAGGAGATGAAAAATTTTCTTCCAGATAAGGAGACAGCTACAGAAATGCCCAACATAGAGTGAGGAATGGGAGGCTGCTTGAGTCCACTTTGCTGAGTGTGTCTGCCTGGAGGGTTTCCCAAAGAATGGAACCATTCACCTGTAGACTTGGAAAAAAAAAGGGGGGGAAAGAATAAAGTAGAAGATTCGAGGCTGTTCTTCATGTCTCTGTTTTAGATGATGTATCTAGTGTTCAGCTACAGAAATAAATAACCCATTGCATGGAGCCGTCGCTGAGCTGTGGGGTCTGACCATTGCTCTGCTCCTCACTCCAGTCTGTGCAGGAGGAAAGCAGCCAACCAGGGTCATTCGACAGGAATACCCTCAGTTTCTCATGGAGGCATGGAATGAAAAGGAACCCCTTTCCTCTGCCTGAGTTTCCATTTTAAAGTCAATAATCACAAAATGCACCAGACTGGAGGGTACTGGGATCCCAGTCACCGCATTTTCCACGTCACAGGCTTGTTCCAAAGCCTCTCTGTAGCTGTGAATGGAGATCAATGATGACTTCACTGGCCTGCGATGCTGTCGCTGTGGCCAAGCGGACAGTAGCCTTTCTCCTGGCAGTGAGTTTGCCTTCAGTTCTCTCTGGGGCCTCATTTGGAGTTCATGTCTCAGCGCAGAAGGACAGTTGGCTTGTTTCATGTTCCCGCTGTATCAGCTCTTCTCAGCTCATTTTATCCATGGACTTCCCTGGATTTTCCCTGGAAGGAGAGTACAGCCAGCCACTTTCTCTTTCCTTATGTGACATTTCTGCTTCTGCCAACTGCAATATGCACAAACAACCAGTTCATGTGTTTGTATGAAGGTGCTAACAGCCTGGAGGTGACAGTGCTGTGCTCACCTGAGCTACTGCAAAGCCCTGCAGGTCCCATGGGCCATCCCAATGGACATTGACATTGGCCATCAATGTCACACAGAGACTCTGGCACTGGAGCCATCAAAACTGTTGGAAAAATCCATGTTCCACAGGAGTGATGTGCTGGCTGCTGAGCTGAGCACTCTCTCCCTGTTATCACTTAAAGAAAGGATGGGCTCATTTTTTCTGTCCTGCAGAAGTCCAGCAAGTCCACATCAAGCTGAGCTCTTTGCTCACCTCCATCGATGCTAAGGTTTGGGCTTTGTTGGTGGTATGTGCAGCATTTATGGGAAGGGGATGGATTTCTCATCACATGAAGTTTTTAAGCCAAGATTGGATGTGTCTTGCTTCATCACAGCTTACCAGCTGGATGCTGGTACCTCTTGCCCTGCTCTGATCTGTGCCAAGCAGGATCCATTCAGCTTGTTGTTGATCCCCAGTTCTTCAGTCAGACCTGGGGAATGTCCAGGAAGCCTTTGCTCAAACACACAAACCAAGAGCCAGTGGTAGAAAAGCTTTTTGTCCCTAAATATCAAGGCTTCTGTGTTTATTGAGAAAGAGTGAAATGTTCTGCTTCTCCAACAGATCCACAACGCTGTGTTACTGAGAGTTTCCCTTCGGTTTAACGTCATGGCAGGAGTGTTTGGAGGCGCCAGTCTGACCCCAGACGTGCCCATGTGTCTCCCAGGTGAGATGCCAGGGCTGAGGTAGCAGTGTTCCTTTCAGACTGAATCGGTGGACTCAGCATCCTTGTGTTTCAGAGGAAAACTCAGGCCTTTCCCTGTGTTTCTACTCCGGTTTGGATGTCAGGGATTACCCTCTGCTTTCCCAGCACTCTGCCCAACCCCAAGCCTGAGCCCCACTCGAGTCTGTCTCTGACTTCCTACCACTCCTTCTTCCTCCTCCAAGCCCATGTAGTCCCCACCAAGTGGTTGTTCACAGGAGACTTTGCCAGGCTCGTGGATCAAAATAAAATAGTTGAAGACTTAGGTTTTTCACGAGCGTGTTCCCTGACTCTGTGCACGAGAGGAGCCAAGTCCCTGAGCCGAGCAGCCACCTCCTTGCTGCAACACGCACACGCTCGCCTGCGGATTTGCATCTCTGAGCCTTTCCCCACCCCTCGGCCAGGCACCGCGCGCCTGCCTGGGAACGGGAGGGGGGACGGCAGCGCCTGCGCTGCAGGAGACCATCTGTGCCTCTGGGTGAAGGGAGGATGTTGCACTTCCTTTGGTGGGAAAACGAGTGTCAGAGCCTCTTTTGACCCGTGCGCTCAGGTTCCTGCCTTGCCGTGCATTCCTGTTGCTGCTCATCGGTGCTGGAATAGCTGCTTGGAGAGGAGCAGTCGGGAGAGCTGGAAGGCTCCTCTGGCAGTGCCAGGGGAATCTGTGGCACTTGAAGCCTCTCTCACTCCTTTCACACAGTTCGTGCCCCTGTTCTCAGGAGCTGGGGAAGGGCCAAGACAGCACAGCTGTGGAGGAGCAGCAGCAGCCAGGGCTCTGCTCAGAGCTTCTGCCAAGTGCTTGCAACAGGGACTGAACTTTCTGTCTTGGCCAAGTGCTGTGCAGCAGCTCGGGGCACAGGACCCTCTGGTGCAGCTCTAGCACCGGCCCTCAGAGGCTCTCAAGCTGCTTTCTTGTCACTGGTTAATAAGCTCTATCCCTGCCCTTAAAAGAAACAGTTTGCAGTAGGTACAGGTAGGAAAACTGAGGCACAGGGAGGTAAAGCCATGGCTCTGTAAGGTGCCAGCGGTGCTGTGTGTCTCTTGGCTGCCCTTAGCTGTTAGACCCAAGCTGTTCAGTCAGAGTGTGACCTTTACTGCTTTGTATAAACATCACCGTGACTACAATATGTCGTCAGGCTCCGGTTATTCCCTGAACTTGTGTCTGACTTTGCCTGAGGAATCTGATTCTGTTTTTCTACCCAATGTGGACATAGACCAGAGGCCCTGAGACTTTGTGAATGGAGGGATTGATTTTGCTGCCTACAGGATGCAGTGTGAGGTTCCAGGTCCATCTGTGATGTCAGACCAGGAGGAAATGTCGGTAGGGAGCAGCCTCCGTACAAACACCCTGAGTCCCTCTGCTGCTTTGGGGTTTTATTGGATTTTTCCATCCAAGAACCCTACCTGGATGCCTCAGCATCTTGCAGAGGAGGAGGATGTTGCTGTGACTCCAGGTCCCATGGAACACAGAGGGTATGTGGCCACCCACATCCTGCTGGTGTTTAACTCTGCAGCTGCTGGGTGCGGAGATGTTCTGCATTAAATTGACTCCATCTGCAAAGAGCAGCATTGGAAGAGCTGGAGTCTGAGAAGTGTTTGGGGTTTCTTTCTTGGTTAAAGTCGTGAAGGGAAATGTATGGAGAGAAAGGGATGACCCTGAGCACACAGAGAGAGGAGGGCAGGCATTATTATAGATATTAAATATGGCTGTTCAGTTTCCTCTCTGAAGAACAGCCCTCTGGTGCAGTTTGCCTGCTGCAGGATGACAGCTCTAGTGCAGATGTGCAGAGCCAATGTTCCACGCAGAGTCCCTCACGCATTGAGCAGCAGTGATGGACACTGGACTTGTTGGTCTGGATGAGCCCTTCCAGCTGAGCTCCTGCTGGTGCAGCCTGCGTTGCTGTGCTTGTAGAGCACTGTGATGGCTCAGAGAAACTGCATAGAACCATTGAATCATGGAATGGTTTGGGGTGGAAGGGATCTTAAAGCCCACCAAGTTCCAACCCCCTGCCATGGGACGCCTCCCACTGGATCAGGGGGCTCCAAGCCCCATCCAACCTGGCTTGAACACCTCCAGGGATGGGGCAGCCACCACTTCTCTGGACAACCTGGGCCAGAGCCTCTCCACCCTCACAGCAAAACATTTCTTCCTAAGATCTCATCTCAATCTTCCCTCTTTCAGTTTAAAACCTTTCCCCCTCATCCTGTCCCTGCACTCCCTGATCAGGAGCTCCTCCCCAGCGTTCCTTTTCAGTGCTGGAAGGCTGCTGTCAGGTTGCTGCAGCAGGGCAAGAGGCTGGTGAGAGGTTGGCAAGGCTGAGAGGGGAGCAAACAAGCCAGTTGTCCACCTGAGGGCTGCCAGGAGCCATTGCAGTGCAGAGAACACTCTGGGCAGCCCTGGCTGAGCAGGAGGAGATACTCAGAGGGGTTTTTCCTCATGTTATAAGGACCAGCACCATAGGCGCTGGCAAAAGCACTGCTTTGCATCCCCCCTGCTCCAGGCCACTGTGGGCATTTGGAAACTCTCCTGCAGCTCGACACCCCTTTCCCCAGTGGCTGTAGTTCCCGAGGGGCCACCAAGAGCCTCATGTTGATTTGTCTCCCAGTCCTACCGTGAGCAGAGGCTGTCGTGTGTGGGGTGGAGAACCAGATTTCTGGCTTTGCTGGCTTTGTAAATAGAAGGAAGTAGGAGAGACTCGAAATCTCTGATTGTCTTCCAAGGGGACTCCCATCCCCTCCAAGGCATGTCTCAACTTCCCAGCCAAGACTGGAGCCATTCCAAGAGCCGCAGTGTTTCTTGTCCTATTTTGAAGCACTTTCCTTTGCTCCTCTCCCTTCAGACCTTCTCAGGTAGTGAAGCCTCAAGCCCTGGTGCACAAACAGCCTGTGGCCAGAGCACACAGCTGACTGTCAGGCTCCCATTTCTCTTCCCTCTGGGGAGGAGAGCCATTCCAGAGGAGCAGTGTAGCAGCAGTGCAGGTTTGGAGTCCTGCTGTGGGGGGTTTGCCCGGGGAACGGCGGGTGCCCGCGAGCTGGCTCTGTGGGCAGGGCCCTCTGGCAGCACGGCACCGCCTGTGGTGGTGACCGGGCACTCTTCCTCCAGCAAGGCCTGCTAGCGCAGAGCTGTTTGCCAGGGCAAGTTCCTGGGGGTTTCCTCCTCCCACCTACCTCTTTCCTCCAATTTTGTGGATATTGGTGTGTTTGCACTAAAGGCGCGCTGTGCTGCGTGGTTCAGCAGAGCCTTCGCTGCCTTGGAGAGCGGCTCAAAGGAAAGATCTGGAAATAATGGTCATTATCGAGTTCTGTTTGATTCCAAGAACCCTGGAGCCGCACTGAGCCAGCCAGGGCGGACACAAACACTGGCCCAAGTGCTGCTCTGACAGCCAGGCAGAGGCTCTGCACTGCAGGGAGCAAGAGAGCTCTGAGCTGGGGCATCCCAAGTATTGTGTTCAGGTTTGGGCACCACAGTATAAAAAGGGCATAAAAGTACTGGAGAGTGTCCAGAGGAGGCCACAAAGCTGGTGAAGGGTTTAGAGGAGAAATCATATGAGGAGAGGCTGAAGTCACTTGCTCTGTTCAGCCTGGAGAAGAGGAGACTGAGGGAGGACCTCATAGCAGTTCACTACTTCCTCACAAGAGGAGGAGGAGGAGCAGGGGCTGAGCTCTTCTCTCTGGTGACCAAGGACAGGACCCAAGGGAATGGCAGGAAGATGTGCCAGGGGAGGGTCAGGCTGGACATTAGGAAAAGATTCTTCTCCCAGAGGGTGGTGGAGCCCTGGAACAGCTCCCCAGGGAAGCAGTCACAGCCTGACAGTATTCCACAAGCGTTTGGCCAAGGCCCTCAGCCACACGGTCTGAATGTTGGGAGTGTCCTGTACAGGAACAGAGCTGGACTTGTTGATCCTTGTGGGTCTCTTCCAACTCAGGTTGTTCTATGATTCTGTGAATGAGTATGTTCTGAGCATCCTTACTTCCTCTGGCAGGACATCCTTGCCCACCTGGCAAGTCTGAAGTAGGATTAACATCTCTGGCAAAGGCTCCCATTCCCCTGCCCAGCACGAACAGGATGTCCCATGGCCTCGTGGCTAGGAAGGCTGTGAGCCACCAGAAGCTCCCTCCTGCTACCACCAAGCCCTGCCCATTTCCCATGGCAGTGGGGCAGGGTCTGGAGGGTCTGTGAGGGCAAGGAGTGGGCGATGGGGCTGGTGTGTGGGAGGAAGAGATGCTGCTTAGGGAGATCAAGGAACCTGCAGGCAGCAGATCAAAGAGCAGCCCTAAGAAAGCAATTTTTGCAATTTTTGTAAGGAAAGCAAGTCTGAAAATGAGACTGAATCCAATCTTGTCAAGGTTGTTAAAGGAAACAGCAAAAGATGGGTTGCCCAACTGCTGGAAACTGTCCAGCCATGTAAATGAAAGAGGAAGCAGGAAAGAAGAATCAGGGCTGATCTACGCTGAGGATGGGACGGGGAAGGAAACAACATGGAAACTTGTGCCCAGGTGCTGGGTAGCAGTGGGAATGCTGGCCCAGGGCAGAGAGGAAGGATGAGTGAGGGCAGTGCGTGGGGATGGAAAATGCCACAACCAGGGTGGAAGCAGCAGTCAAGGGTCTTTTGAGCATGCAAACAGGTAGGGCCAGCTCTCTTCTCCTCCAGAACTGAGAAAGGGCTGGCACAAAGCTGAAGTCACGGAAGAAGGGTTTGTAATAAATCTGTCAAACCACAGGGGTTGGATGGTTTGGCTGGAGAACAGCAAATAAAGGTCTCTTTATTGGGGCAGAGAGAATGTGTTCTTGGCACATAGGAGTCTATTAGTCTGCTTCTATTAGTGTGCAAAGCTTCAGAATAAACATTAAAATAGAGAATAATTAAGAACATGGAAAATGGGTAAGAGGGGATATGGATTTTCTGAAAGTAAATTATGCCAGAGTAGATAAAAAATGGATCTTCTCAACTAAGCAGACAGGATAAATCTAGGTTGTCTGCTTTTCAGTAAAGGAGAAATGTTCAATCAATTGGGAGAAGAAGGAGCTGGGCTGTGAGGACTGTGCTCGATGGGCTCCTCAAAAATCAGCCTTGGAAATGATGTTTCACATTTTTAATGGCCTTGGCACAAAACACAGAAATTGCTAATGAAATTTGATAATTACACGTAATTGGGAATCATCATTGAAACAAAGGAGTTGGGGGAAATTACACACAAATAACTGGATGCCCCTTCAGGGTAGGAAAACAAGAAATGAGATGAAATGGCAGAGTCAAGGAGTTGTACATGGAGGGATGGGGAGCTGTGGCATCTGCTCTGGTGCGGAGCCAACCATCACCTGGAGCCCAACGAACTCCAACAATGCGAAAGGCCCCGGCGCACGAGTCAGCCCCTGAGTCACTGGGAAAGGGCAGAGGGAGGAGGGGAGGGGAAGGAGCACTGCCCGTTTCTATGTGAAGCATGGATGGATTTGGAGCCCGTTGAGGAATGATGTTATGGAAACCAAAGGTGTGGTACAGAGGTCCTGCTTTTGGTTTTAAGATGTTGTGACAGCACCTTCTGCGATCCGTGATGTCTTGAGCATGTTTGTTCTTGAAACTTGGGGAGGATTCACTCCTCCATGCCCTTCGCATCTTGCAGGATGTGATTTCATGGGATGACCTGACTAATGTTAACTCATCAATGCTGCTGAAACGGAAGGTCCTACTCCACCCACCTCTCCTCAGTGTCCTCTGCTGAGCTGGTGCAGATGCTGAGGTTCCTCTCACCAGCCAGGAAGCCGGTTCAGTACACTGCAACAGTGGCCAGAAAAAAGAGAGGTGGATATTTGGATGTTTGCAAGGAGAATGGCTCTTATGTGATCTGAGGTTGTGCCAGGACTAGTCCAAGGGTGTGAGCAGGCACTAAGGAGGGATTCAGTGATGTGTCCCCTCATGGCAGTAGCAAGCTTTGAAACCAGCTCTACTGTACCATGAAAGTGCACCCTGAGCATCAGCACCCCATAAGTGTCCAAGGCAGGGTACTGGGCTGGAAGTTCTGCCTTTACCCCATCCGGGGAACCCCTGCATGATGACAATGTCCAGTTCTGGTCCCCAACAGATGAATTCAGATAGGGGCTGTGGGGAAATCTGTAGGCAGATCAGTGAGGTGAAGATGCTGTTGTACAAGAGGAGACCTAAAAGAGCCTGGAGTGGTGGGCTTAGGAGAGGGACTCACTCGAGAGGCTCTCCCTGTTGCCGCTGGCTGTGAGGGGCTGATGTGCCCATAGGAGGGAGGAGAGAAGCAGAGCTGAGACAACTGCACAGGAACAAAGGTGCAAAGTACCATGAGTGAAGCCAGGCTGGAAATTAGTGGGAGGCTCTGAATCCCCCAGAAAGCGCGTTTCCACACCTTGTCCCAGTGTAAAAGAACCTTCACTCACTTCCTGAAGGGACTGGAGGACACGGCACTGTGGGAGCAGAGCCTAGCCTGGGTAACACAGCAAGTCCCTTCCCATTGTGTGAGAGATCTCCCATGACCATGTGGAAGGCAGGTTTGCAGGTTTTCATGGAATCATGGAATCGTTTGGTTGAAACAGACCTCCAAGGCCATTGAGTCCAACCATACCTGTCCACTACTAACTAAACCAGATCCCCGAGCACCTCATTTACCCATTTACACCTCCAGGGATGGGGACTCCACCACCTCCCTGGACAGACAGTTCCAGTGCTTGACAACCCTTTTGAGAAAATGTTTTCCTAATATCCAATCTAAACCTCCCTTGGCATAACTCAAGGCCGTTTTGTCTCATCCTATCACTTGTTACTTGGGAGAAGAGATGAACACCCACCTCGCTACAACCTCCTTTCAGGCAATTGTAGACAGTGATAAAGTCTCCCCTCAACCTCCTCTTCTCTAGGCTTTTCTTTTGCCTTTCCCAGCTAAAGAAGGGCCATATGCTCTTTCCTGTGGTTAAACCCCAACACAAGAAGGATTTGAAACTATTGGAGCAGGTCCAGAGGAGGCTACAAATCTGATCCAAGGGCTGGAGCACCTCCCATACAAGGACTGGCTGAGAGAGTTGGGGTTGTTCAGCCTGGAGAAGAGAAGGCTGTGGGGAGACCTTAGAGCAGCCTCCCAGTACTGAAAGGGGCTCCAGAAAAGCTGGGGAGGGTCTTTTTCCAATGGCCTGGAGTGACAGGATGAGGGGAAACAGTTTTAAATTGGAAGGGGGAAGATTTAGATTAGACGTTAGGAAGAAATCCTTCAGGATAAGGGTGGTGAAGCCATGGCCCAGGTTGCCCAGGGAAGCTGTGGCTCCCCCATCACTGGAGGTGTTCAGGGTCATTTTGGATGGGACCTTGAGCAGCCTACTTTACTGGAAGGTGTTCCTGCCTATGACAGGGAGGTTGGATCTGGACGGGCTTTGAGGTCCCTTCCAACCCAAACCATTCCATGATTCCATGATCCTATGGAAGTGTCCTTCCCTGTGCTCCTGACATGCACATGAGCACCAGGATTTTGTCCCCTGTGTCCTGCTGTATAATTATATCTGCTAGCTATGCTGCGCTTCAGATAGTGAGCAATACTGCAACCTTAAAAAAATCCCTCCTGGCTGTTATTTCTGCCTTTTGCCCAATCTGTTTGCACCATGTGCTCCTCGCACTGTTTCCCTCAGTCCCTGCCAGATCTTGGCACTGGCAGAGCATGACAGGGAAAAAAAAAAAGAAAAAAAAAATAAAGAAGACAATTTGAGCACGTCCCTTTCTTTTTTTCTAATAATCCCATGGTAGGGTATTTTGTGTTGCAAGACAAAGGATCACCTGAGGCGATAGAATGGTGAGAAAATAAGCCTATTAAAATGTTCGAGCTTACTTAACTCTCCGACAGCACCGGAGGATAACTGGTAAGTTTTCAGCCAAGTCTGTGAGTCATCTCGTCCTTCTCCATTGTCGCAGCTTGGCTTGTCTGGTCGGTGTAATTGCTGGAGGAGAACCACGTGCAGAGAAACAGGAGCCATCCAGCCATTTGGAGTCACTGAGCTCCAAACAGCAGTGGACCCGCAGCCTGGGTCCTGGTCAGTGTTAGCAAAGTCACCAAAGCCCAGCTTCCTGGAATTAAGTAAAACCTAAATCCTTCAAAGAGATGAGATGGGAACCCATCAGGAAACGAAGCTGATGATTCATCTGCCTGTGTGAAGCTTTGAAAAAGAAAATGTATTATTATTTTATGTAAATGAAAAGCTATCAGCACGATTTGGATCATCTCCTATCTCAGGTACTGGCATAAAGCCTCCTTCCTTCCCTTGTGAAGTGCTGGGAAAGTGGCCCATTCATCGCCAGGCTCTGTCAAGTGTTTTTTCAAGCTGCTCCTGATTAAGCAGCGTGGTATCAAGGGGATAATTGCCCGTTGGAATTGATCCCAGAGAAAATCATTCAGTTCTTTCTTATCAGGTCCTTTCTTGCAGTGCGAGAGACCCACAAGACTTATCTCCCTCTTCAGTGCTGGCCTCTAATTACTATTTAAACAGCTCATTAGAAAACCTTCATTACAGTGTAATAGCTGAAGCTGAAGGTGAATGCGGGCTGATGCTGCGGTGAAGCGGTGCCTCCCACGCGCAGGCTGGGGCACCCATCGCGGCCCCGTGGGCTCCTCTTCCCCGCGGCGGCTCCGGCGGGAGCGCCTGGCGAAGCAGCAGGGCCGGGGCGCAGCGCGGCGCACACTGAACCTGGGAATGTCACTTGTCCTGGTGCCAACCTGCCTGTTCTGGGTGCACCACGGCGTGGCTCCAGCCCGTGCTGGAAGCCTACCAGGAGCTGAGCTCCACGCTCAGACCATTTCCACGCCTAGCACAGGGTTTCAACAGCTGGGAGGCATTGCCGAGGCCTGATGGCAGAACATTAGAGACCATAGCAATTCCATTTTAAGCAAAAAAATTGCATGCATGGGAAAAGTTTTTGTATGAATTTATTTGTGTAAAATGTTCAGCCTGGAGAAGAAAAGACTCTGGGGAGACCTTAGAGCAGCCTCCCAGTACTGAAAGGGGCTCCAGGAAAGCTGGGGAGGGACCCTTGATCAGGGAGTGCGGAGACAGGATGAGAGGGAACAGTTTGGAGCGGGAAGAGGGGAGATTGACATGAGATCTTAGGATGAAATGTTTTGCTGTGAGGGTGGGGAGGCCCTGGCCTGGGTTGCCCAGAGCAGTGGTGGCTGCCCCGTCCCTGGAGGTGTTCAAGGCCAGGTTGGATGGGGCTTTGAGCCCCTGATCCAGTGGGAGGTGTCCCTGCCCATGACCAGAGGGTGGAACTGGCTTTAAGGTTCCCTCCAACCAAACCATTCCATGGTTCCATGGTTCTATGCACTGATGCAATGCTCACAATCCCATGCCTGAAGTCCCCCCCTGGTCTCCAGCATGTGCTCCACGTTTACACGGATTCCCCCTAAACAGGCAGCAGCCCAGGTCAGGCTGGGTCTTATTTCTCTGGCTGTAAAATATGTCAGGGAAGGAGAGGACACGCAGGCTCCATACCACCCTGTGTCCTGGCTCCCTGACAGTTTCAACCCCAAAGGAACCACTTTTTGGCATTAGTCTTTCACTGGGTTTTTCAGCAGGAAAACCACAAATGTTTAATAAAAATCATTGCAAGAAGCGTGCCAGGCAGCGCCCAGCGAGGCGTGGGTGCATGCCCTTTGGGCTGGTGGGTGCGCTTTGCACAAGTGGGCCCTGTAAATATTTTCTTGACATTTAGGAAGTTTAGAGAAGTGTTTATTATTTCCCTGCCAACTTGACAACCCCAGCATGAAGAAGGGTGGAGATGTGCGTGGCTCCCGTCCCTACGCCGGCAGCGCTGCCGGCTGTTCCGTACAGCCAAGTGCCACTGTGAGGCTGATGCAGGGCATTGATTTAGGAAAGCAAGAAGCTACAGCTGGGGAGGGGTGGGGGTGCTCCTTCCTTCCTTCTTCTGTTGCAATTTAGGGTGATAACACTGCCTCTAATTTGCTTGGTTGCCTTTGCTGTGCCAGCACATGGAGCTGCTGGCACATACGCCCTGCCTGGAGAGCAAGGAGGTTCAGGGGACACTTCGGGGCACATCTGGCTGGCTGGGTTGGCCTCCAGTCAGGCATCTGAAAGTAGGAAAACCATGATTAGATTAAATGAAATCTTCTGAAGAAATGTTTTGCTGTGAGGGTGGGGAGGCCCTGGCCCAGGTTGCCCAGAGCAGTGGTGGCTGCCCCATCCCTGGAGGTGTTCAAGGCCAGGCTGGATGGGGCTTGGAGCCCCCTGATCCAGTGGGAGGTGTCCCTGCCCATGGCAGGGGGTTGGAATTGGATGGGTCTAGAGTTTTCTTCCAACCCAAACAATTCTATGATTCTAAGTAAAACAAACTAAAGGACAGCCTGGCCCTGGAAATGACATTTGGGGAACTGGATGTGGTGCCCTCCCTGGAAAAGTGCTGCCTCCTCAGCAGCCTGCCTGGCCCTGCCCGCCTGGCCCTGCCCTCTCAGCTTGCCTGACCTGCAGACCATCAACTTCAGCTGCTTTTCCTCTCCAAGTCTTTAAAGCCAAGCACAACTGTGTAGATGTTGCTAGAGCCCATCCCCTTGCCAGCCCTCAGGGAGTCACTGGATGGGCCTTAAGGTCCCTTTCAACCCAAACCAATCTGTGATTCTATAATTCTGTCAGTCTTGTGGAGGTACTGAAAACTCTGGAGCCTCCAACTCTTCCAGACACAACAATGTGAATGCAGACTTCCCATCACTCCAGCACCCTGGGATTACAGTCTGAGCAGACACAGCCGGCTCAACGCAGAGGGGCTGGAGCTCTGACTCAGGAGGTTCAAGAAGCAGTGGCTGTAGAGGTGTTCCTGCAGCCACCCCAAAAGCCTTGTTTGGGAAGTGCAGAATGATTTTTATGGGACCCTGTGCTCTTGGGAACTGTTGATGTCTCTGCAGTCAAGAGAGGTGCAGTTGCAGGAGCTCCGGTGCAATGTAGTGACGATCCTGCTCCAAGTGCTGCCAGCAGGGACCACCTTGCTGAGGAGCCAAGGGAAAGTCAGGACAGCTCAGTGAGTGTCGGTGTAAATACTGTTATCAGCTTGGTGAGGAATTTACACCTTCAGCAGTTTCTGGTCCAATTAAACGGAGTGATTCTGTGTTGGGGGTCCTTGGAGGCCGTAAGTGAAAAGCTGGATGTGACTCGATACTGAAATGCTGTCGACAGCCGATAGCACTGGTCTTGCTTCTCTGAAAGCTCACGTGGGAATGGCTCTCTCTGGGTTGGATGCGCACACCCGACTCACCGTTAGGTCCTGTTCCAGTAGCAAAGCTCAGCATCTGCGCCGTGCACGGCTGGTGGGACCTGGCTGTACCTGCAGCAGGCTCCCCGCAGGCTTAATGAGCTCAGGGTTCATTAAGTGCCAGCTTAGGTGGGTATCATACATCTGACCACAGTGTAGATAAATCCTCTGTGTCTTTCTGGTCCATCCCTTCTCAGCACAGTCCAGCCAGTGTTCTGATGATGGAAGCTCTTGTAGGGCTCCAGCTTTGCTAATCTCTCAGTTCTGCAGGTTTCGATTCTCAGTATTTGCCTTCTCTTTTCACCAAAACCACTCATGCTGGGCTGTTGGGAGCTGCCAAGCCAATGGAGAGGTATCCACCTCATTACAGCAGGGTGTAAAGCATCACATCCAGACGTCTGTTAGCTTTTACTCTTTCCCCACTTCTGCTCTTGGTTTTCATACTCATTCCTTACCATTTCTTTTTCTCTTTGTCTTTGTTTCAGCACCTCCTAAACAGCTCAGGCATCAGAGGTCCTGTGGGTTTCTGTGTTTGATGGGCAGGTTTGGAATCTAAATAGCTGGGTAGTGATTGTGCAGTAGGTGTATGTTGAAAAGAGCAGTAGGCAGGTGCAGAAGCTAAAAATGACATCAAATAACTCATGAGTTAAATGAAGAGTCTCTGTTTCACAAAGACCCAGTCCTGGAGTGAGTCCTTCCTCCCACAGCAAAGGGAGGATCCTGTTGGGCCTGGGGAGGTGGGAATGTGGTTGTTCGTAGTGCGTGCAGCCAATGAGTTGTCCAGTGGTGTGAACGCCTGGAGCTCCTGCTGAGAAAGCCAAGTTGGAAAATATCACATGCATGACACGTGCCTGCCTGAATGGGTTTTGAGGGAAGGACCGTTCCATGCCACATTAGTCCCTGGGACCTGATGCTGTTCACATGGGCTCAGCTACTTCCAGTGCCTGGAGCCTTTTGGGAGGAAGCAGGAGGAAGGGGTGTGGGAAGGAAAGAAACAGGTACAGGAGACTTCCTGAAGCTGCATGGGCTGCTGGGAACTGGAGATCAGCTCCGGGGCCCTCAGAGGTGCACACTGGACACAGCCATTCATGATGAAACCTCTGTCAGCTGAGCGATGAATGCGCCAGCGCCCAGCGAAAAAGGGCCAGGCTTTCCATTAGCACTGCTGTTCTCTGGGTTTTGATGAAAGCTGCTCTAACTGAGCAGGCATTTTTATGGACCACTTGTTTTTCACAAACCTTTTCTCCCTCCTCCTATGCTGAGGTGCTGTTGGACGCTGCTGTCCTGGAGGGGAAACCCACAGACACTTGGCCCCGCAGACAGCAGCCAAAAAGGGCATCCCTGGGGCCTCAGCATGGGGAATGAAGGCTCTTGAAGCGTTTATCAGGCTTAAAGTTAGGGAATGGCATGCTTTCTCCAGGGACAGTATCAGCTGGATAAGAGAAGATATCCTCCTTCACCATCCAGGAGGCTCATTGGAAGCAGCCTTGCAGCACAGCAAGGCGAGCCCGCTCCTGGGCCAGGATCCCTCAGTGCTCGCGGGGTGACGGCCGCAGGGCTCATCGGACACTGCCTCCTCGTGTGTTCTACACGAATCCTTGTCCTGTGAGCCTACATTTTTGTTCAAGAAGGTTTTCCCACTTCAAAATATTTTTAACCAAAAATGCTTTAATAGGAAATATTTTTTAAAACCAAAAATTTTAGAAGAAAGATTAGTTTTTCTGTTGTCAAAGTATCCATTGTCAGGCAATGCATCACTGTAGGTAACCAAGATGAGACTGCAGGAAGCATCCATAGTTCCTCTGTAGTCTTATTTCCTTGGAAATCTCTTCCCAGGTCCATTTCTTTCCAGGAGTTTTCCCATATGCATGTATTCTGTTATCATGGAATCATAGAAGCATGGAATAGTTTGCAATGAAAGGGAACTCAAAACCCACCCAGTTCCACCCCCCTGCCATGGGCAGGGACACCTCCCACTGGATCAGGGGGTCAAAGCCCCATCCAACCTGGCCTTGAACACCTCCAGGGATGGGGCAGCCACCACTGCTCTGGGCAACCTGGGCCAGGGCCTCCCCACCCTCACAGCAAAACATTTCTTCCTAAGATCTCATCTCAATCTCCCCTCTTTCAGCTGAAAACCCTTCCCCTCATCCTATCTCTGCACTCCCTGATCAAGAGCCCCTCCCAGCTTTCCTGGAGCTCCTTTCAGTACTGGAAGGGAATGTTCAATATACAATATACTTATATACAATAATGTATAGTATATGCATATAAATGTATATATTCTGTATCTATAATATCTTCTATTAACAATGTGAGCCTAATTATTTGTCCACTGCCCCGTGAGGCAGTGGTGGGAGCTCAACCCCACCGCTCTTTCTCTCCCATTGAACTTTTCTCTGTTATTCTTGGGGAAGCTGAGCAGGGGTCAAGCTTCCAGGCAAGGAAATGAGGTCTGGGGCTGTGGAAAACTCGGACCCTAGAGCTGCCTCCTATTATATAGATATAAATGGAATGGAAAATTATTTCAAATAAAAGTGCACTGCCCTCTGAGAAATGTTCTCACAGAACTGCCTCTGAGAGTGCCTTAACTCTTTATCAGGGCACAGCGCCTCGCGACAGCAGCGACCCTGGGGCAGCGGAGACAGTGAGCGCAGCATGCCAGCACCAGGGATGTGCCTGAGCCAGGGATGTGCCAGAGCCAGGGTCGTGCCAGCACCAGGGTCGTGCCAGCGCTAGGGATGTGCCAGAGCAGGGTCATGCCAGTACCAGGGATGTGTCAGAGCTAGGGACGTGCCAGAGCCAGGGATATGCCAGAGCTCGTTTCATGCCAGTGCCAGGGATGTGACAGAGCCAGGGTCGTGCCAGTGTGGCCTCCACTGAGAGCACGGGACTGATCCCCACGGCCAGCCTGGTCTGTGATGCTTTCCAGGCACTGTGCTGAAGGGCGATTTCCTGTGGCTCCCCTCTCTGTTTGAGCCAATGATGAATCTGCATCCACGACCCGGCCAGATCTACATCCCTGGAAAGGACACAAAACTTGGCTCTGCCTTGCTCCATCTCTGAAGGGCTGCGTGGAGCGATGCAAGGACAGCTTGGTGCCCAGAATGCACTCCCACAGCTCCTGGTCACAACCAAACCCGTCTGAAATTTTAGTAACATCTGAATTGGAATTGTGGTGCTGGGCTCGTTCAGCGAGCACCAACCATCCCGTCTATTCCCAGGTCAACACCAGCCCGTTTGCTCCTCTCTACTCATGAGAGTGAAGTGCTCATCCTCACAGACAAAAATAGACCCTGAGGAGCCCTGTGGGAGACAACGGGGAAGGAGGTGTGTTGTGATGGGGGATATCCGACTGGCCATGAGAAACAGAGGAGGGAACAAAGCAAAGGGACGTGGCAGTGCCCGGGCACTGGCCTTGCATTCTCCTTTGTCACTTGTCACTGCCAGCCCCGTCACCTCCCCATCTGTTAGTGATGAGGCTTTGCAAGAGACTGAAGTGCCGGGGAGCTGGGAAGCCCATGAGAGGAAGGTTCTCCCCAGGGAGGTGGGAGAGTGGGATCTGACAACTCTGCTGGAAGCTGGGCTGAGCCATAGGTGTGCAGGGTTTGCAAGCTGAGTGCAGGTCAGGAACAAAGTGCTCCAAGGGATTCCCACCTGGAGTCATGTGTCCAGTTCTGGAATCCCCAACGTAAGAAGGAGATGGAACTGTTGGAGTGGGTCTGGAGGAGACAACAAAGATGATCCAAGGGCTAGAGCACCTCTGCTATGAGGACACACTGGAAGAGCTGGGAATTGTTCAGCTTGGAGAGAGAAGGCTCCGGGGGACCTCAAAGCAGCCTTGCAACACTGAAAGGGGCTCCAGGAAAGCTGGGGAGGGACTCTTTCCAAGTGATAGGACTAGGAGGAACGGCTTTAAACTGGGAAGGAGAAGATTTATATTAGACATTAGGAAGAAATTCTTCACAATGTGGGTGGGGAGGCCCTGGCCCAGGTTGCCCAGAGAAGCTGTGGCTGCCCCATCCCTGGAGGTGTTCAAGGCCAGGTTGGATGGGGCTTTGAGCCCCCTGATCCGGTGGGAGGTGTCCCTGTCCATGGTGGGGTTGGAACTTGTTTGGCTTTGAGGTTCCTTCCAACCCAAATCATTCCATGATTCACTGTGCTCAGCCCACTTTTCCTTCCCATCTGCGAGACCAGACTTGGTCTCTCCTGCTGCCTCCCAGCACCTCCTGAAATCAGAGGGGTCTTTTCCCCAGTTTAGGTGCTGAAGCACAGCCACGGTGTTCGCTGGTTGTAGCTGCAAGCCCTGCTCAGGCAGCGAGTGCTGTGATCACAGCCTGGGCTGCAGGGCAGGAGGAGGCAGGACACAAATCAGCTGGTGCAAACACACAAAATAAAGCAAACGGGCAGAGACGTTATTTGCTTTTTAAGGAAACGTTCTTGAAACACCCACCCCCTTAGGGACTTCATCAAAGGCAGAAGGCAAAGAGCTAATGGGCCATCTATCCAAAGCCTTCTGGCAAATACTGGAGCCTATTTCATTACTCATAAAGAAACTGGCTTGGTTCACTAAAAATCAGTTTGTAAGTAAGTGCCCAAAAGATACCACTGGGATACAAACCAGCACTGGAGACAGTGCAGGGCAAGCCAGCCCCGTGTCCAGTTTCCTGTGTATAGAAGTGACCTGCTGGGTAAGGGGCAGAAACCCGGGATACAGGCCTTGAGCTTGCAAATTCACTTCAGCAGATGTGGGTGGAATGTGCTGTGCCAGGTTTTTGGATGGCAAATCCTCAAAGGTGCTAGAGGACAGAACCCTTCAGCCTCTCTTCATCAAGTGGCATCCGACTGGTGTCCTATGCTCTGGACATCTGCAGGTAGTCTTCTCTTCTGAGTTTCCTCCGCCCTCTGATGATATCATTAGGAATGCAAATCATTCATGATTTGGAGAAGACAATCGGCTGCAGTAACAGCCAGAAGCCACTAAAACCCTTCTGATTTCTTACTTCCCTTGCAAAACAGAAAAGGAGAGGGCTCTGGAGTTTGGCTAGGACTGGTTTATTTGTGTGTGTCTCATTTCAGTCCTGAAGAGGACACCAGGCATGAGCTGCTCTGTAGGTTTGGGAACGTCTTGCAGCCTAAATTCATGAAGAGGAACATCCCGGGCTTCCTACAGTGGAGAGAGCATCACCCCCTGATACCACATATTGCTCTTTGAATTTGCATTGATGTCTTTGTTATTCATTCCACCGAGATATTTAATGAAGTGATTTTCTGAAATACGAGTATTAAAGTTAAAAGAAGAAAACTGTTGTGGTTGATTGGGCACAGTTACACTCTGAGGGCAATGCAACATGAAGGATAACGGGGCGAGTTTCAGGTGGGTGACCTGAGTCAAGCAAGGATCTTTAGAAAACAGAGCTGCAGCCTTGGTGAAACCAAGGAGGAGATGCACATGAGTCGTGCAGGCAATATGTAGGGTGGGATTTCAGAAGACAAGGAGGGCTGGTGGTTGGTGCTTCTGGGGCACGAGCGGAGAGTTTGCAAAAAACAATCTGTGCCACATAGGGAGGAGTAGAGAGGTGAAGGGCACTGCAAGAGAATGAAATAGGTTCTCTGCATCCTCCTGTCCCATAGGGAACTTGGTCATTGAGACAAGAAGGGCGTAAGGGTCATTGTCAACTTGGTCTCAAGTGTGCAGCAGCTTCTTCGGAAGATTTGTTCCATCGCTCCTGCTCACTAGTATCACAATTTTAAGTGTCTTTGGGAAATGTAGGACAACCCAAGGGCTCTCCTGTGCAATCGTGCTGGCAAGCTCCACCACAAGGACAGGCAGAGGCTGCCGCTGTCAGCCGGGGAGTTGCTGCGGCCACGGAGGAGCAGAGGGCACACGGCCACGCTCCGGGCAGAGCCGGTCCGTCTGCTCGGGTCTGGCATCCCGGGCCACAGGTGATCTCTGGGCTTCGGTGCCCAGTACTGCATCAGAGCTGGGAGGAGAACGGTCAGTGCCTGGGAACGGTTCTGCTGATGCAGGATTAGTCATTTTTCACACACACACAGAGGAGGTTGCACGCCCTGAGATAAGGGGGCAGCTCTGCTCTTGCCTGTACATGAGGACAGGGTAGGTTGCACCGTCGCCATTTCTTCACTACGGTGATCTTATGGGCAAGGGGTTGCATTTTTCACCCTCTGAGGTGCCGTCCTTCATGGCTCTGGTGTCCCAGTTGGCTGCTGCTCTGGGCAGATGCAGCTGCAATGAGAGCTGTGCTGCCCCAGGCTACAGGCTTGGCCAGGGAGGGCCGACATGGCCTTTGCTCCTCTCTCTGTTGTGCTCAAGCTATGACACACAAAAGTAAAGGCTGGAAATCTCCACTGAAGATGGGAATGCCAGGCACTGTCGCAGGATCCAAGCCCATGTGGCTTAAGGAAGGCAATGCCATGGTGAAAAAAAAAATGGTTAGCAGTGTGATTACCACGAGATTTTAACAGTCTGTGGGTCTGCCTGGCGTTCTGCTTTAGAATAAACCCTGACACTAATGCCTCTGCAGTGTGCTGGCGCCGTCTGCCCCAGGGGATGCTCCATGGTAGAAGGTGAAGACAATTGGGATGGTGGTAGGGATCCACCTCCCCACATATGGGACCTTGCAGGGGACCTGCCTGCTTTGTCTTCAAACACCGATCTTGGGCATTGCAGCAAAAAGCATTAAGTGCAGGCAGGGCAGGGCAGGCTGGTGGAGAAGCTGGGTGGTGGGAGCTGGGTCACAGGCTGCCATCCCAGCCCAGTGTGCGGGGCGCTCTGAGCAAGTGACTCCTCCAGAGCCCAGTTTCCCCAAGGAGTGCTCATCCCTGTGCGCGGCACCTTCGGAAAGCCCCCAACAGGGCAGATGGCCCTGTGGCCCTGTGGCCCTGCAGAAACTCAATGGGGTTCCTCCATGGCCATCATCACGGGGCTGGTGCCCCTGGGCACGCAGCGTGCCCGCGGCGCCCCGCTCTCCTCCAGCATGGCGAGCCGTGCTGCCCGCTGCGGCGCCAGGATGGACGGGCTCACGAGTGCTGTTGGGAGAGCAATTTTTCCCAGGCCGATCACGTAGCCTTTTTAGCTTCATCCCCCCTCCGCTACACCCCCCTTCCTCTGTTATTTTGGTGCCTTTCCCCAAGGGAAACAAAGTTAGCTCAAATGCTGTTCCCACCAGAAAGGCAAAAGCTCCCCCCTCCTTTTTCCTTCCTCTTTTGGGTTCAGGGTAATATGTCCCATGACAAAACAAGCACAGAGCCCTGCACAAAGTGCTTTGCCCTTCTCCTTAAAGGGAGAGTCTTTCTCCAGGGCCCCGAGGACCATCACTCCATCATGCTGAGTTCCTTCTCAGATGAAGGATGGTCAAATTGGACTCTTTTTAAAGTCTGTGGTGAGAGCAGCCCAAGCCCAGAGACAGGCGGTGATGCTGGGGGTGGGAAATAGGTCTGGTGGCTGGGAAATATGACACGGGGAGTGACAGTGTGCCCGAGAGAGACAGGTCTCATGGCTGAGCTTCAGCCATCCCTGGTGGAGATGCCTCATGAGAGCAGGTGGTTCAGGCCCCTGTGCAGCTGTAGGGAGACAGGGTCCCTCCTGGGACCCTAAAGTAAATGTCCAAGGCAGAGCATGACCTCCAAACTTTTCCCGCCACTGCCTGTGGAAATGATGGATAAGGAGTTACTCTTCCCCCTGTGAAGGTGTGAGGTGTGAGGTGTGTCAGCAAAGACCACCTAAATCCAAACAACCATATTTAGATGAGATCTTAGGGAGAAATGTTTTCCTGTGAGAGTCGTGAGGCCCTGGCCCAGGTTGCCCCGAGCAGTCATTGCTGCCCCATCCCTGGAGGTGTTCAAGGCCAGGTTGGATGGGGCTTTGAGTCCCCTGATCCAGTGGGAGGTGTCCCTGCCTATGGCAGGGGGGTGGAACTGGATGGGCTTTGATGTCCCTTCCAACCCAAACCATTCCATGATTCTATGAATCTGTGATTCCATCGCCAGAAGCATCCAGGCAGGTGGCTCAGTTATAAATGTTTGATGGGAGGTGACTGATATTGGTCTCTGGAAAAGCACCCTCAGGCTGTCTCTGTGCACTGGGCTGTGTCAACTGCAGGGAGGATTTTAAAGGTACTGATGAGTATGGTCTGCCTCCACTATTTTGGGAGGGTAGAGTTCTGGCTTTTCAGCAACTGATCCATAAATCCTCCTTCTTCCCACAAGTCACTGGTCATACCATGCTAGAGAGAAGTTTTTGATTCATGTGGCCACTGCATCCTCTGGCCCAGCGGGAACTGATCATCCTCGCTCTGCCAGGTCTCAGTGCCAGCAGACAGGTTGGCATCATGCAAGGTCACAGTTTGCCACCAATACCGCAGTCGCATCCCTGATCCTCTGCAGAAGTGTCCAAAACAGCCTGACATTCATTTTTTTCCTTGTGAATGATGTTTTCAGGATTCCCTCTGCCCTTGGATTTTTTTACAGATGGGATTTTAATGCATCCACTGAATAGAGCGACAGCAAATGTTTGTGCTGCCTGTGCAGGTGATAAACCATAGAACCATTAAGGTTGGAAAAGACCTCTAAGCTCATGCAGTCCAACCCCCCTGTGCTGACTGAACCTACCAGACCCACTAAACTAATGAGTGGGGAGCCTGGGGATGGAGAGGTTTTCCCTATTTTTGCACCATAGTAATTTTGCCCCATGAGACGTGGCAGCTCATCCTGGAGCCTGCACCCAAGGAAAGGTGGCTGGAAGGGAGAAAGGGAGAAATTTAAATAAACACCAAAGGCTGCTGGTGAGAAAAGCAACTTAAAAATACAATTTAGGTTTGTAATGTTTTAGAAGAAAGAAGAAACATTTTCATTCAAAGACAGTGAAATCAGACTATTGTTTTATTTCAGGTGTTCTCAAGGAATGCTGGATTTGGAAATATTAGGGAAGTTTATAGTGCGTGTTCCCACCTGGTGGCTGGGGCTCTCGGTGGCCTGGGCACAGCATGGGGCTGTCCCCTACACACGGGGTGCAGGATGTGCTGTACCCAAGCAGCCATCTGCTTTGGGGGAGACCGATCACCTCATTCCCCTCCACCGAGTGTGAGCTGAGCAACAGTGCCAAGGCCAGCTACAGGCTCCTCCAGCTCACGGGAGGCCAGTGAGATGGTTCCCCAGGTCTCCACTGAATTTGAATCCTCCATCCCTGGAGGTGTTCAAGGCCAGGTTGGATGGGGCTTTGAGTCCCCTGATCCAGTGGGAGGTGTCCCTGCCCATGGCAGGGGGGGTCGGAACTGGATGATCTTTAAGGTCCCTTCCAACTCAAAACATTCTGTGATTCTATGAGAAAGCCAGTGGGATGGCAAAGCATCCTCTTATAACCAACATCATCGAGTCTCATGGCTGGAAAATCTTCCTGCTGAAAATCTTACCTACTGCTCCCCGGGGCAGGAGCCAAGCAGAGATGTGGTCCCAGCCTCGTGCTGGCTGTCAAAGTCTCAATTTCCTTCCCATGCTGCATCCAAGATGCTGTTTCTGCCTTCAGAAGTACCGTCCTGGCTGATGCAGAATGATTAATGACTTCCAGGTCCCAAAGGTGTGGATGTGGGAGTGAGAATCGTGGAGCAGAGGGAATACAGCTCTGGCATAGGATCTGCGACAGCCTGGCTCATCTGTCAGGAATGCCGTGATGGAGGGGATGTTCCAACTCTATTCAGCATGGGAAAATATTTTATCAAAGAAACTTGGAATAAAAAATAAAATTAAAATCTAAACATGACACTTGACACAGTGCCACATGAGGGCTATTTTTAATCTCTTTTCTGATCGTTCCACTTGTTTTCATCATCAGCTCTTTGGATGATGGAATTGGTTCACCATATATGAGACGAAGTAGACGGAGAAGTCGTGTTATCCAAGATATAAGAGCCGTGGCATGCTGATGCCCATGGGTTTGCCATGAGCCATGGGTGACCTGGTGGCACCCAGACCCATCTGCATGGTTGGATGCTGGGGACAGTGGCTTCCAAGGGAAAGCTGGGATGGTGGCCGTGCAGTAGCCTTGCTGTGAGGACTCGTGGGGTTGGTGTCAGACACACTTTTATGAGGAGCCTTCTGTGGAGTTTAGATTGGATATCAGGGAAAATGTCTTTACTGACAGAATGGTGAAGCCCTAGCAGGGGCTGCCCCTGGCAGTGGTGGAGTCTCCATCCCTGGACAGGTTCAAAAACCGTGTGGCCGTGGCACCTGGGGACAGGGTTCAGTCAGCACGGTGGGCTTGGACTGACAGTTGGACTGGATGGGCTGAGAGGTCTTTTCCAACCTTTACAATTCTATGATTCTATGAGTTGTCAGCGTAAAAGAAAATCCAGGCATTTTCCAACAAGGAGGAAGCAGGCTCATGCTCCATCTGCAGTGCTCAATGCTTTTACTCTGATTACTTCTAGCTATGCACTTAATGAGCTGGAGAAGCCCTTGCTGACAGCCTGACACAAGCACGGGCTTGATATCCTTCCTGGGGGCTGGCATGGAGGGCAGGAAGAGCTGAGAACAGGGCCTCAGCCTTGGCAAGTGCTAACCTGGAGCATCCCTGAGCACCAGTTCCTGGATTCGTGAGCTGCCCTGCAGGGCTGGTGCCGTCTTCAGGGCCGTAGCATGGCCATGACCCACAAAGACTCATCACCACTGCATGGTGGTGGCTCCAAACTGGTTTGCTCTGCAGCTTTGAAACCGCCATTGTGTGGTACATTTTCTTTCTGGCTGTTTGGTTTCTTAATGTCCTTAACTCAGGGCAACACTGATTTCTGGAATTTCTAGTTGTATGGCTATGTCCATGCTTGTTGATTCATGGAAAAGATAGAGAGGTGTTTGGTTGATGCCATAGCTGTAAAATATATATTGCTACAGCTGGAGAAGTCCCCTTCTCATTGATCCCTCAAGGAGGGTCCCTGTAATAATGCATGATGGTTATGGAGCACTTTCCATCCTGCAGGCTTGAGATAATCTGTTTCCTAACCCTTTAAGCTGAGCTCCTGAAGGTGATGGGAGTTACTGGAAAGCCTAAGGAGGAGCCAGTGGGTTTGCAGCTGGGCTTGAACGATACCTGCTCGTTAGAGCGCGGCATTGTGCAGCTTGGGAATGGCTTTCTAGGCAAATTTAAAATATTACCTCTTACTGGATCTGTTCTGAATATACCTTAGCAATGATAATAAAACAATGACCCCATTTAATCACAATAGTCAATTAAACACCTGTAGATCCAGTTAGGGCACTGAATCCAACGCTGGCATTGCTTGTGCCTTTGGTTTCACCATAAATTGATATCAAGCCCAAGAGGGATTAATAAGATCACCTGATGAGATGGCATGAGTCCCCATCGTGGCTTTATGCTTCGTTTATTGTTTTAATGAAAGATTTACAAAGGGGTTTGGCTGTTGATGTGCTTTAGGAAGGAGCCCAGATGAGGTGGGCAGAGCACGGCCACCGCCGTCAGAGCAGAATGCCTGGCAAGCCCAAGGGTTCCAGCGCTCCATCAGAAATCCTTCAGTTGGATTTGGCTCCTTTAAAAATAAAAACTCATGCACAAGCCTGAAATTATTTGTTTTCACAGAAGCCTGGAGTTTCCCACAGAGGGTTGGTGCATTTGGGGATTGCTGGAGCCAACAGGCATTTTTTTTTCCTAAGGTAAGGAGCCTTCCTTACCAGGATCGTTAGGATAATAGTCATGAGAGACATTTCCTAATTATTCATTAATCACAGGTTGGGCTTTCTGACACTTTCTGGGAGCTGATGCTCATGCCAAGCTCTTTCCAACCCCTCCTCTATGTTTCCTATGGCCGGGCTGTGTCCCCAAAGGGACACCGGGATGGTCTGTGTGCTGGGGGAGAGTCAGCAGGAGCCTCCAAACTGGAGATTGCAGAGGCTGCCCGTGGACACACGGGCTGGAAGGTGACACAGGGGCAGAGACAGGCTCTCCTCCCCACAGTGAAGGTAGTGGGCAGGCCAGGTCATGGGTGATCCTCAAGGCCAGTAGCTGGAGGAACACTGCTGGAACCTGGCTCCTGCCGTGGCTCTCAGCCCAGAGAGAGGTGAAGAAGTAGACAGAAGGTTTGAGACAGCATTTTGTGTCTTTAAGATTTCCACAGCCTGGTGGGTGAGGATGAAATACTCATGTCAGGACTCACCCAGGCTGAGATTCACCACCACAGTGAGAAGCATCATCACCAATCTCACCTGGTGTACCAGTACCGGTAATGAAGCTCCCACTGGGGCTGGACTCGATGCTGTCTGATTTCCCAGTGTTCTCAGGTGCAGCCCTGCACTCACACAGCACATCTCAGCCAAAAGGCAGTCCCACCACTTATGAGGGACATTTGCCACCCTGGGAGAGACGATGGAGGTGACCGGCATCACCGCAGGGCAGGGGGGGAACAGCCCCCGTGCCAGCTCTGCATTGGCCCAACGGAGACACAAGCGCAGGGCTAGCAGGAGGGCAGAGCAGCCTCCTCAGCCCCACCGGCCTCCTGGCCAAGAGCCACAGCAGGAGGTGTTTCTCACCACCTCTCTGTCCCCCCAGACTTGCCCTGGTCTTTGTGAGCGCGCAGGGTACCGGCCGGGCCCCATTCCCACACTCATAATCCCTGGGTCACAGGAGACACAAAGGAGATGCAGCGCTGCCGGGAGCTGCGGCGGCGCAGGAGGGGCAGCTGTGCAGAGCCAGCTCCACTGCCTCCTTTCTCACTGAGGATGATCTTCAGTTTTCTCCCTGCTAATCCCTCCCTTCAGCCCCCCTCTCCTCTCCTCACCTGGGTCAGGGAACCTTCTTGTCATCTCCCTTTTTCCCTAGCAGCCCCATCCCAGTCACTGTGTGTAGAGGCAGGATCCAAGCCAGGATGTCTCCATCACCCACAATTTTGCTGGTGGGCAGGGGCCAAACTGGGGACTGCCAGAAGGCCAGAGGTGCTGCAGGTCACTGCTCTTAGAATCATAGAATCATGGAATGGGTTGGGTTGGGAGGCATCGCAAAGCCTGTCCAATTCCAACCCCCTGCCATGGGCAGGGACACCTCCCACAGGATCAGGGGGCTCAAAGCCCCATCCAACCTGGCCTTGGACACCTCCAGGGATGGGGCAGCCACCGCTGCTCTGGGCAACCTGGGCCAGGGCCTTCCCACCCTCACAGCAAAACATTTCTTCGTAACATCTCATCTCAATCTCCCCTCTTTCAGCTGAAAACTGTTCCACCTCATCCTATCCCTGCACTCCCTGATCAAGAGCCCCTCCGCAGGTTTCCTGGAGCCCCTTTCACTAGTAGAGGCTGCTCTAAGGTCTCCTTGGAGCCTTCTCTTCTCCAGGCTGAACAACCCCAATCTCTCATCCTGTCCTTGTATGGGAGGTGCTCCAGCCCTCGGATTGTCTTTGTGACCTCCTCTGGACTCACTTTAGCATATCCATGTCTTTTGCTTTGTACGTGAGATGTTAAGAGGGGTCACTTGGAGGTGGATCGTGACACTGCTAAACCAGGTCCTGCCTCTGGCCATATCCCTGGCCAGGAGCCAAAGCCTGTGGGGCCTCTTTGCTGGCTGGCCAGAGAAGTGGGGCTGAAGCCCTGCATTCCCACAGGCTCCATGGCAATGCTTCAGTCTCAAGCTTGCTCCTGGGCCTGAGGGCCTGGCCGACCTCCCACCACTGGCCACCCAGGCAGTGTGTGGTCCCTGCCAGGCTTTCACAGGGCTCTGCCCTGCAGCATCCTCTGTGCTGGGAGCAAGAGGCCGGCGCCTGCTCCCAGGCGTGGGCATCGCTGCCGCCAGGCTCAACACCGGCAGCACCAGGTCAGCTTTGGGACATTCAGGCAAAGCTTCCACATGAGACATCAGGACAAGGGGCCCCAAACTGGCATTTTTAAAGTACTTCTGATCCCATGGGGCTTTAGCAAAGAGGACAGTTGTGTCACAACTTCATGGCTGCAGAAACAACAATAAATATCACTGAGCAGAGGACGTGCTGATGCCCCAGATCAACTCATGCTGCTTTCTAGGCAGGCTTTGAGCCAGGGTTGAGCTCTGTGGTCACAGCACCTGAGCTCGGGTGCCTGCAGTCAGTGTGGAAACATCCATGTGAGTTGTACTCATGTGCCTGAACTCTTCTTTTAGTCTGTTGCTTCTACAGAGCCCCATGCCACAGTGTCTCCACCTCAGCCTGGGCTCCTGATGCTTCTGCAAGGCAGATAATAAATGTGAGTCACAGCAGACTGGGAGAATTACAGTTCTGGGCTCATAAGGGCTTTACTTGGTCTGAGTAGAGAGATTCAGGTTCTGACTTGTGGTCCTGATTTGTGAGAGTCTTGGCTGTAGCACTAAAACACCCGTATGTTCTCTATTAAACTGTCCAACGCAATCGATTTCGAGCCTGTGCTGCAGCTTTTATACAAAGTGCTCAACAGCTGCCAAAGTGAAGGAAGTCAACAGTTTTGTTTTTATTGGAATTCCAACAGTAGCATCCACACTTCCAGGCTTCTGTAGGGAGCTGGAGGGCTGGAAGGGTGGACAAAGTCTCGTACACTGCACATCTGCGGTGATGCCTGTGATTTTAGAGTCGACCCTTTTCTGTAGCTGTTTTTTTGAAGTGCACCTGCAGCTCATGAGCTGTTGGTCCTTTTTGTCTGTGATTCCAACATTGTGAGTCCTAATGCTTTGGTACGTAGTACGATCTGTCCCTACAGATGAGTTGGCTGCTCCAAAAACTCCTACTTCAGGGCAGCTCTTACCTGAACTTGTCTCTGGTACCCACAAGGATGAGGGCTGACCTGGGCAGAGAACTCCTGCCAGCAGACTGTGGGAGCTGCCGTGCTTCTGGAGGACCCTGGGGTTTACTCTGGCAATAAACTAAATTTCTTGGCACAATCCAGATGCTCAGGGGCTCAGTGGTGCTTCCAGAAAGGCTGTATGGAGGCTGAGGCACAGAGCAGCAGCACAAAGCCCTCTCTGCAGGCCCATATCATGCTGCATAATGGACCAGTGAAAAAAAACCCGAGGCTATGGCAGGAGAAGTGGCTTGGGATGGGAGATAAGGTCTTCCTGTTTCCCACAACGCCCTGGGTTTCTTATCTGCAATACTGCAAATAAAAAACATGGAGCCAGCAGGGCTGATTCCCACAGTGCAGTGAAGACTCAGCAGCATCTGTTTTCCCGGCAGCTCCTGGGTCCTTAGGAAGATGCCCAGGCTCCAGACAGGCTTCCCTGTGAGCTGTCAGCTTTGGGAGGGGTTGGTCTCCCTGTTTGCCAGGCAGGGCTCTGCAGCATCCCCTCTGCACCCTTGCAGCATCTTGCAGAGGAGAGTCCCCCGCTCTGCAGGGACCCCTTGCCAAGTCCCACTGCTCACATCCCCACAAGCTGCTGTCAGGGAGGGAAATGCCACGGGTTCAGGGCTGGGAGCCACGCTCCGAACCCCACCAGCAGGACCCACCACGGAGGGGCTGAGCTGTGCCTCTCTGCACTCACAGCTCTTCCTTCAAACAAGCAACACTTAGAGATCTCTGGAGCAAATACCAAAAGGTTACAATAGCTGCTGGTTGTTTTATGAAGTTTGATGAGGTTTTGAAACATGAGATGTCTGCATTAAACAGAGTGTCAACCTTTCCAAAATGAAGTGCATTTGCAGCCCGGAAAGCAAACCATGTCCTCCAAAGCAGTGGGACCAGCAGGGCAAGGGAGGGGATTTTGCCCCTCTGCGCCACTCTGGTGAGATCTCACCTGGAACCCTGTGTCCAGTTCTGGAGTCCTCAGCACAGGAAGATCATGGAGCTGTTGGAGCAAGTCCAGAGGAGGCCATGGAGATGATCCAAGGGCTGGAGCACCTCCCACACAAGGACAGGCTGAGAGAATTGGGGTTGTTCAACCTGGAGAAGAGAAGGCTCTGGGGAGACCTTAGAGCAGCCTCTACTAGTGAAAAGGTCTCCAGGAAAGCTGGAGATGGGCTCTGGATCAGGGAGTGCAGGGATAGCGTGAGGGGGAACAGTTTTCAGCTGAAAGAGGGGAGATTGAGATGAGATGTTACAAAGGAATGTTTTGCTGTGAGGGTGGGGAGGCCTTGGCCCAGGTTGCCCAGAGAAGAGGCGGCTGCCCCATCCCTGGAGGTGTTGAAGGCCAGGCTGGATGGGGCTTTGAGCCCCCTGATCCAGTGGGAGGTGTCTCTGCCCATGGCAGGTCCCATCCCCAGCCCTTTAGTGGGCAAATCCTTGCATGGATGCAGCACAAGAGGCCCAGTGGCTGCAAACAGGTTCGTCTTGTGCTCAAACGCTTGTGCGATACCAGGAAGAGGCATTTGTAGCAGCTCTGGCCAAGCCTCAAGCATCTACACAGCCCTCCAGAAAGCCCAAGTCAATGATGTCGCAGTGGTGGCTCCTGGAAACGTGAGATGAGGCTGACAGTCTCAGAGCCAGGAGCTTCATCTGCCCCCCAGGGAGGATCTGCTGCTCCCTGGTTGCTGCCACGGGGAACAGAGGGTCACTTTGGTTGGATGATCTCATCACACTTTGGTTGTATCTGCAACACAAATCCTAAAAACACTGTTTGCAGGCCCGTAAAAGGCTTCCCTGGGGGGAGATAAGAATTGAAGACAACTGGCTTTAATGATGTTGAAGGGATTTATGGGATCACCTTAAAAGGATTTATTGGAGGGCTTTTTTAAAGAGCAAATAATTAGTAGATTTATCTGGTTTTAGCTGCCTTGCTGTTTTATGGGCTTGGCAAAACCATTTTCTAGGGTTTGTAATAAAATATGATTCTGACTTTCTTCCCAGGATCCAAGCTGGCGTTACCTGTCCTGGGCACCATGAGCTGGGAAAGCAGCTCTGTGGGATCTGCAAGGCAGGGCTGGGAGGGCCACCCTTATTTTTAGGGACAAATCATGCAGCAAAAGGATCAGAGAAGGAGGAATCGGCCAGGGAAAGCAGATAGTGAATGGCAGAGCTCTGAGAAATTCACATGTAAGCACAGCAAAGCCCAAAGGCCTGGAAGGAGTAACACAGGGCAGCAATTCCCTGAGGGCCGGCGAGGGAATGGGCTCCAGCAACCTCTCCGCAGTTGTGCTTGGCTTTAAAGACTTGGAGAGGAAAAGCAGCTGAAGTTGATGGTCTGCAGGTCAGGCAAGCTGAGAGGGCAGGGCCAGGCAGGCAGGGCCAGGAGTGCAGGGCCAGGCAGGCTGCTGAGGAGGCAGCACTTTTCTAGGGAGGGCACCACATCCAGTTCCTCAAACCTTATTTCCAAGTCCAGGCTGTCCTTCAGTTTGCTTTCCTTAGAACCATAGAATCATAAATTGGTTTGGGTTAGACAGAACTTCCAGGCCCATCCAACCCCTGCCATGGGCAGGGATACCTCCCACTGGACTGGGGGCCGAAAGACCCATCTAACCTGGCCTTGAACACCTGCACAAGCCCAACTCTCTCAGTCTGCTGTCATACAGGAGGTGCTCCAGCCCGTGGATCATCTCCATGGCCTCCTCTGGGCTCGTTCCAACAGATCCATGTCCTTCCTGTGCTGAGAACTCCAGAACTGAACACAGGACTTCAGGTGGAGTCTCACCAGAGTAGAGCAGAGGGGCAGAATCCCCTCCCTTGCCCTGCTGGTCCCACTACTTTGGATGCAGCCCAGGATGCTTAGGCATGAATACTAAAGTCTCCTCTAAAATTCCACAGCCTCCTTACATCACATAACATGAACTCACACAGATATTAACAATGTTAATACCCTGCCATTCTATAGAAACTGATCAATATAATGGGTATGGAAGGGGATTTTCTTAAAAGCCCCCACTATCAGCATTGCCACTTGCCCCTTGACAGCATTGCCACTTGCTCCCAGGATCCCTCCTGGGACGGATCACCCAGTGTGTGGATCCTGCTGTCAAATTGTGGTTAAAAAGAAAATAGCCCCCGAGTTCACAAGATCTGTGAGAAGAGTCGGAGGCCGGAGCTGTACATGCTGGGTCGTTAGTGGCTTTCACTGCTAATTGGGCACAGGCTGCCAATCTGGACTTACTCCAGCGGAAAAAGGAATCTCTTCCCTGCTTTTTTCCCTGACAAGTCAAAGCTCAGACACCTTTAAAGTCTGTGCAATTACTTAAAGCTTTCGACGTTCTTGCACTTAAAAGCTTTGCCATGGTGCGATTCTGCAGCTCATTAAGAGGCAGAGCAAAGCCTCCATCCTTAGGACAGGCCTGGCTCAAACGAGCCCCCGTGCCACCACTTTGTTTCTGCCCACCATGAAATCCCCTCTGACTTAAGAATTCCCAGAGCAAAAGAGTTTGTTTCAATCCTGTTCCACTTTGTGCTGCCAGACCCACATCAACCCAAACCTGTGCTGAAATGCTCTCTCCGTCTTCATGGCTCTTTGGGCAACCTTGGATCTTTTTATCAATGTCCCTGACTTCTCCTGGAAAGTAGGAGCTGTGGCTTCCACAGCCAAGCATTCCTAAGGATTACTAAGCAAAACTCTACTTAATAAATCTTCTTCAGACCAGCAGCTCTCCTATTTTTCTGATTATTTTCCACAGAGAGAGGGTAGAATCATAAACCATAAGTGTCTCTCGTGACAGATAATGCATAATGGGCAATGGCAAGGAGAAGCATCCATGAAATCATGGAATGGTTTGGGTTGGGAGGGCTCTCAAAGCCTGTCCAATTCCAACCCCCTGCGAAGGGCAGGGACACCTCCCACTGGATCAGGGGGCTCAAAGCCCCATCCAACCTGGCCTTGAACACCTCCAGGGATGGGGCAGCCACCACTGCTCTGGGCAACCTGGGCCAGGGCCTCCCCACCCTCACAGCAAAACATTTCTCCCTAAGATCTCATCTCAATCTCCCCTCTTTCAGCTGAAAACTGTTCCACCTCATCCTATCCCTGCACTCCCTGATCAAGAGCCCCTTTGCATGTTTCCTGGAGCCCCTTTCAGTACTGGGAGGCTGCTCTAAAGTCTCCTTGGAGCCTTCTCTTCTCCAGGCTGAACAATCCCAACTCTCTCAGCCTGTTCTTATATAGGAGGTTCTCCTGACCTCACATCTTTGTGGCTTGTCTTTGTCTTTCCTTAAGAACCAAACCACCCTGGTGCTTTTGGGTGGCCTCCCACGGTCCCAGCACGCAGCCACCCTGGGCTGGGAGCCCAACAGGGTCCGGTCATGACAGCAGCTCTTGATGAGTCACTTTGCTTATTACTGCAAGAGATTAATTAATGGCTGCTTTGGCTCAGAAGTTGCTGGGCAGGGTTGGACACGGCTGTCAATGGCTGCAGCTGCACCACCTGTGGGCACAGCTGGGATTGACAGGGACCCTGGGAACCCTCGGCTGGGTTCTCCACCCTGGGGTCCTGCTGGAGGGATGAGCATCCTACCACTCTGGCACCACACCATAGACCTGCTCTGCCCGTCCTCACACTACGGGGTGCAGAGAGGAGACAGGGTGCTACAGTAGGGGTGGAAGCAGGGCATCTGCTCCCCACCATCCCTCCAGCTGTCACTAGTCTGGTTGTCCTCCCCTTCACAACTTCAAAAGACAAGACACTGTCATCCCGACCTCACTTCCTGGCCGAACTGTGCTCCCTGGAAAGGGTCCTGCTCAGACCCTGGGTGGAACCTGGTCCCTTGTGGTACACAAACCCCACAGCACCTTGCTGCTGGCTCCAGAGCCTAGGGCCACTTGCTCAGCTTTCCAGGTGAGATTTCCCAAGGACCTTTGGTGTCCTGGCTGCTGTCCTGTTCTCTGCGTTTACCCACCAAGCTGGATCCTAAATGTAACAGACACTGGGTGAACAGATCCCAAGCTTTCGCATCTTCATGCTGTGTGTAAGAGATGCTCTGAGAGTATCAACTCCCATGATCCTGGAGTTTGGAGCAGAGGAAAGCTCGGTTATTTTTCCCCTCTTCCTGCTGAAATGGCTCTGATTTATTGCTGGATTTTAGTTACTCTTTTTGCCTAAACCTGGTGGCTTCCAAGTAGCCTACAGGGTGTGTTTTATTCCTCTTGCACTGCAGTGGGAGCAGCAGGGTCTGGGGCACTGGGACCCTGTGGTCTGGGTGCAGAACTGTGGTTGCAGCTTCTGGAGGTGGAGCTGTGCTGGAGCCTTCTCCCCCAGTTACCTCACACCCTCTCGCCCTGCTGCCACAGGACCTGGGAGCGTTTCCCCAAGCAACTGTCACCAGCAGCCTGATTTAAACTGACAGTGGGGCAGAAATTCAGATGTGTGCCTGATGCTGCCACTTGAGCCTCACCCTGTGTCCCCGTTCCCTTCTCCTGCTCAGCCTGTGGCAGCCGGTTGTCTTTTATTTTCAAATTTTATAGCTCTGAGATGACGAGGGGGTTGTTCCTCACCATCCTGCTCCTACTGAGATGATGTGTCACTTGATTTTATGTGTGTTTTCCTGATGGGTTTCTGTCTTGCGTCTGTTTTACAGAGTCAGGCCAATTCAGCCAATGCCACTAAAATCCTCCACAGGCACCAGCGTCCTTGTCCCAGACACCCAAGAGCACAATCACTCTTTCCAAAAAAAAAAGAAAAAAGTGAAGAAAATGTTTATTTTTGTATCTCAGCAAATGCAAAGGCTCCAGTCTCTGGGCTGGGGCGTTGGGCAATCCTGGCTCTCCTGCAGAATGCATCATGCTGGGTGCCATGGTGGTTGGGTCCTGAGAGGGGTAAGTGTATATGACTTATTCTTAGAATCACAGAATCATTAGGGTTGGAAAAGACCTCTAAGCTCACCCAGTCCAACCATCAACCCAACCCCACCGTACCGACTAAACCATGTCCCCAAATGCCACATCTACACACTTTTTGAATCCCTGCAGGGATGCAGACTCCACCACTGCCCTGGGCAGCCTCTGCCAGGGCTCCACCGCTCTTCCAGTCCTGTCCTGGTTCTCACTTTCCCTGTGTGTCCTTCCCTTCCTTCTCTTCCTCTTCAACCCTTCATGTGCAGGTCTGTCCTTTCCCTTGGTGTGTAGCACACGGCAGGAGTATTGAGAGAGACCATCTTCCTTCTACTCTCAACTGGTAGAGCCAAGAAGCCCAGTGCCCTGCTTGCAAGGGCAACACGAACAATAACATGACCACAGTTCAACAGTCAGCATCCCCTCTCCCTGCCCCAGAATGACAGTCAGCGACGACACCATGGCTTTTGCATTGTCCACATCACAGTGGCAACTCGATCTGCAGCTTCTCTTCTTTGAGAGCAGCACTGGGGACTTGTGGGTGCTGATCAATGAGAAGCTCAACATGAGCTGGTGATGTGTGCTCACAGCCCAGAAAACCAACTGTGTCCTGGGCTGCATCCAAAGCAGTGGGACCAGCAGGGCAAGGGAGGGGGTTCTGCCCCTCTACTCTGCTCTCGTGACACCTCATCTGGAGCCCTGTGTCCAGTTCTGGAGTCCTCAGCACAGGAAGGACCTGGATCTGTTGGAGCGAGCCCAGAGGAGACCATGGAGATGATCCAAGGGCTGGAGCACCTCTCATTAGGGGACAGGCTGAGAGAGTTTGGATTGCTCAGCCTGGAGAAGAGAAGACTCTGGGGAGACCTTAGAGCAGCCTCCCAGGACTGAAAGGGGCTCCAGGAAACCTGCAGAGGGGCTCTTGATCAGGGAGTGCAGGTATAGGATGAAGGGGAACGGTCTTCAGCTGAAAGAGGGGAGATTGAGATGAGATCTTAGTGAGAAATGTTTTGCTGTGAGACTGGGGAGGCCCTGGCCCAGGTTTCCCAGAGCGGTGGTGGCTGCCCCATCCCTGGAAGTGTTCAAGGCCAGGTTGGATGGGGCTTTGAGCCCCCTAATCCAGTGGGAGGTGTCCCTGCCCATGGTAGGGGGTTGGAACTGGATGGGCTTTGAGAGCCCTTCCAACCCAAACCGTTCCATGATTCTTTGATTCTCCTCCCTGTGTGTTTGTTTGGAACACTGTGGGGATGCCGGGCTCCTCGCCGGGGCTGACACCCCCAGAGCTGCCTTCCCACGGTGAGCTGGGACCTGCCCTGCCCCCTTACCTCTCTCTGATGTGGCTGCCGAAGGATGTGGCGACAATAAAAGTGTGAGTACAGCGAGGTGCTAAGGGAGGTGAGGCTGTTGGCTTCCTGTTAGCACCAGCGCGACAAGACACGGCGCTTCCCCGCGGCCCCGAGCGAGCCGGTTCCCAGCCTGCTCCCCGCACCACAAGCTCCATTTACAGTTATTTACTAAAACAACATAGAGTGTGTGAACTCCCTCTAGGCCAAAAATAACTGCCGCCCCATTAACTCGAACTGTTTGTTTGTTTTCATCTGTTTTCTGCCCGTATGGCGGGCAGGGAGCCTGCCTGCTGGGGGCCAGCGAGGGGAGCGGGGGGCAGCGCCCCTGGGGGCTTCAAGACCCCTCAGCCTCGGCTCCAGGAAGATTTCCTTGCACTGGGTAAAAAGCAGCAGTGACCGGAGTGTCTGTGGGATTTTGCTTTGTGGTGTGCAATGGGACAGAGCAGATGAGTCGCAGTGGGATGTCAGTGACAAGTGATGGCCCTCAGGGGTCTGTACTGGGACCAGAGCTGTTTAATGTTTCCATCAATAGGCAGCGAGATCAAGCACATGCTAAGTGGGTTTGAAGATGACACCAAGCTGAGTGGTGTGGTTGACACTCCTGAAGGATGAAGTGCTGTCCAGAGAGACCTGGATAGACTGGAGAAGTGGGCCCACATGGACCAGATGAGGTTCAACAAGGCCAAGTGCAAGGTTCTGTACCTGAGTCGGGGCAATCCCAAGCACAAGTACAGGATGGGAGACAATGTGATTGAGAACACCCCTGAGGAGAAGGACTTGGGGTGCTGAACAATGAGAAGTTTGATATGAGCCAGCAATGTGGACTCACAGCCCAGAAAACCCACCGTGTCCTGGGCTGCATCCCCAGCATTGGGACCAGCAGGGACCAGAGGGGATTCTGCCCCTCTGCTCTGCTCTTGTGAGACCCCACCTGAAGTCTTCTGTCCAGTTCTGGAATCCCCAACATAAGAAGGATATGGAACTGTTGGAATGGGTCCAGAGGAGGCCACGGAGATGATCCAAGGGCTGGAGCACCTCTGCTAACAGGACAGGCTGAGAGAGTTGGGGTTGTTCAGCCTGGAGAAGAGAAGGCTCTGGGGAGACCTTAGAGCAGCCTCCCAGTACCGAAAGGGCCTGGAGTGATAGGACAAGGGGAAATGGCTTTAAATTCAAACGGGGACGATTTAGATTAGACAGGAGGAAGAAATTCTTCACAATGAGAGTGGTGAAGCACTGGCACACGTTGCCCAGAGAAGTGGTAGCTGCCCCATCCCTTGGAAGTGTTTAAGCCTGGGTTGGATGGGGCTTGAGCAACCTGGCCTAATGGGAGATGTCCCTGCCTGCCATGGCAGAGGGTGGTTATGGATGATCTTTAAGGTCCCTTCAAACCCAAACCATTCCATGCTTCTGTTTCTATAACCCTTTTCCGTAGTTGCGTGTGACAGCGTTTGTGTTGGCCCATTGTGTGAGCCCCTCCCTGCTGACGTCCGCGGCGCTCCCCGCTGCGACGCTGCGCGGCAGCCCCCACGCCTGCCCTGCCCACCCGTGAGGGCTCTGCACATGTTGGCTTTTCCTTCTCATGCTCTTCAGGTTCTGCAAACGTGAAGGGAAATCCGGCAGCGTCTCTCCCAGCAGGGATGGATTTAGGGGGCAGAGGGAGGACTGGGGAGGGCTATAGCCTTCCCTTTCCCCATCCTCCCTGCTTGGTGCGTCATGCTTGCCTCTGCCCACATGAGAGGGCCTTTCTCAGCACTAGCTTTTTCAGTTCTTCCCATGCAATTTTGTTCAATGTTTTATAAGGCGTACGATGTGTTTTACCCTATTTTTATGTCTTCTGCCTTTGTACACCATGTTTCTTTAGCAGGTTGGGCATGTACTTAAGAGCACAGGATTGCCGCCCGTCCCATGTCCATCCTGGTTCTGCCATGGTGGAGAGGAATCTAAAAAAGTCCTCAGCATTGCTGTTGGGTCTTGTCAAGATAATGAGGGCAAAATGTGGGCATCAGAGAGTGGTACTGAAACCTCACACACCACTGGTGTCCATGGCTTTCCCTGGGAACGGACACCTCAACAGCTCTTTAGGAGGGAGCAAAGCGCAGCAGGGCCATGGAACTCACCACTCTTACTCCAACACAGTGGACCCAGCTGGGAAAAACCAGAGAGCATCACAGGGCTGTTAAACTCTGTGCTCTGTCACTCCCTGGCTGTGGCCAGAAAGTCCCTTTTGAGAAGTAAGAAGTTGTGTCTGTCATGAAGAAGAATGAATTATTTTGTAGGCTGGGTGAAATCGGAGCGCGCCGCTCCCACGCAGTTTGCTCTGCATCGCATGCTTGAGCTCTTGCCTTCACAGAACTGGTGCATTTGGCTGCTTTGCAGAGAGTGTGGAAGCTCTGTCTACCTGATTAAAATTATCTTCACAGGGAACCAGGCTGGGAAATTGAGTAAAAATGGCTATTTGAAAGCCATTTATCCTCAAAATCTCCAGCATGCTTCATTCGAGGATCTCCAAGTACAGTTGACTTTGTGGGGAAGGATCTGTTTCTCCATCCTGGGGACAGGCTTCTCAGTAAGGGGCTGTGAGAGATGCATAAATTAAACAAAATGGTCTTTTAGCTTCTGTGAGGAAAATCTGTCCCTGTATAGACAAATTACAGCCCAGCCTGAGTGCTGGCAGCCTCATTCAGACTTCCTCAATATAGAGCATCGCATGCAATCGCTGATGCACGAATGTGTGTGATACCCTCACTGAGATAAAGAGGAAAAGTCAATGAGGAAGTGAGCTGAAAGAAATATTATCCAGGAGGTTATAGGCTGCTGGAAGTCACTAAATATGGAGCAGAGCCCTTTCTTTGGCAACAGCAGTCGGTGTTCAAGTTGATTAATTCGGGCAGGGAGTGCCCTGGGCTGTGATTGTCGTCCAGGACCATTTTATCTCCATTAACGTGTCCATGGAGGAGGTTAATGGTGCCAGAGCTGGAAAACAGAGCTTCGGGCTGTGGGAGCAGGGAGCACAGTGACACAAGGCTTGTCTTCCTGCCCAGAGTAGTTACTCTGGTTTGCAGTTTGGGGTTTGGGTTGAACAGAACCAACCGCCAGTTTGAATGTTTTATTTGTTGACCCTACTGAAATGTTTATAGTTGTCACCAATGTGATTTCTAATGTCAGGAGGTTCTTCCCAATATTCCTCTCTTCTCCTGCCAGTCTGACATTTTTCCCACCCAGCAAGCTTCCCCTTACGTGACAGATGAGGACGGCTGCTCACAGCATGGGAGAATTGCTCACCTTCTGCTCTACAGCCACTCTTCTCCCAGGTGTCCCTCTCTTCTTCAGTCTGCAATGAAATGGGTGTCCTGTCTTTAATCCATGTAAAGCCTTTTCCAGCCCTCTTTAAGGATCCTTCGATGTTTCACAAAATCATCTCACATCTCAATTACCCTGGGGAAGGAAAGAGTTGGGATGGGTCTGATCACAACCCGTACCTGCAAGGGGCTTACAAGGCAGTTGGGCTCTACAGGGAGGGGCAGGGTAAGCAGGAAGCCGTGGCCAAGGCTTTGCCTTAGCTGGTCACAGAGAGGTTTCCACCATGGTGAATTGGATTTAGTGGAGTCTGGCAGACCCCTGCCTCTGCCCCTTGGGTGGGGCAGCAGGGTGGTCCTGGTGGCAAGGCCATCCCTGCAGCCCCTATGCTCCAGTCCCTTGGGGAGCATCGCTCTTGCTGAGCCCTGGCAGTTCATAAGAGAGGGAGGTCTGGGAGCCCAGGCACGGCCAATGTGGCACAGGAGCCCTGGAGGCACTGGGCACGTGTCTGAAGCCCGGTGAGCACTGGGTTTCCTGCAATGGCCACAGCTCCTGGACTGGAGGTGCTGCGGTGGGGTGTGGGTCAGTAGGACCGGTCCAGGTGTGAACGTCGCTGAGTGCTGCTTGCACAGCGCATGGGTGCTTGGGTTTGAATTAAATTCAAGACCACTGAGCCAGAGGATTCTCACCCAACACCTTTCCTGGACTCATGTCCTCAGGAGACCCTGGCCCTGGGTTTCAGAGGTGGGCATCACAGCTTCCCAGGATGGCAGCTTTGGCTCCAGTACACGTGATGTCAGTGATGGTATTTTCCTTTCTGGCTTTGCAGAGCAACAGGAGACATTTATGGTGCTGTCTAACACGGGAGGTTCCTCACTTCTGCTTTCTCCTCTGGGAAAATGTTCAGAGAATAAAAAATAATAAATTTTAAAAGGCACAGTACTATGTTTTTCTAGTTCAGGGAAGCAGTTGGTGCTGTGTTGAAGATAATGGGATGGGCGTTTGTAGTGTGGAAGAAACCACACCTGGTTTGCTCCCAAGTCCATCATCTCCAAAGCATCCAACAGCTCACGCGGAGTAAAAGAAAATCTGGAAATGGGGCCCAGAGATGAGCTTCACATAAGTCCTGTGTCTGTGATGTCCCTGAGTGCTGTCTGGCTCTGGCTCTATGGTGGGCCCACCCCGATCACCTCTCCAGGACCATTTCCTAACTGCTTTTTAGCTGCCTCTGCCTCACCCAGAGGAGACAGCTCCTATCTCTTCTAAGAGGAGCGGCTGAGGGAACTGGGGTTGTTTAGCTTGGAGAAGAGGAGGTTGAGGGGACACCTTATCATTGTCTACAACTGCCTGAAAGGAGGTTGGAGCGAGGTGGCTGTTTGGCTTCTCTCCCAAGTGACAAGCGCTAGGACGAGAGGAAATGTCTTCAAGTTGCACCAGGGGAAGGTCAGATTAGACATCAGGAAAAATTTCTTCACTGAAAGGATTCTCAGGCACTGGCAGAGGCCGCCCAGGGAGGTGATGGAGTCACCATCCCTGGAGTTGTTTAAAAGACAGGTAGATGAGTTTCTTGGGGACATGTAAGGGGACAGGTACAGGTGGATTTGATGGTCTCAGAGGTCTTTTCCACCCAAATGATTCTATGATTTTATGATTCTTTTCCTGCCTGATTGTGCCTATGGTTGGAAAAACACACGTAGAATTGATGTGAAAAGAGGGACTGAAGCCACTGGAGAGCTGCTTTTGTGTGTTGGGTAGAGCTTTGTGCCGGGGTGTGGGAGCCCCAGAGAAGCTGCTGTATGGCAGTGGGTCCTGCAGAGGCGGGTCCTGCAGCTGACAGCTCTGCTGGGCATCGTGCTCCCACCTCAGGTCCTGCTTTTGGAGAACCAGTCCCTTGTCAGGTCTGCAGTTCGGGCAGTTCTTCAGCTGTTGGGTGCTTCAACCTGTGCTCTACACCTGCATGCTGGTTGGAGAGGAACAGAAGCTGAGGAAGGGTCTGGAGCCCAGGGGTTCTGAGAGCATCTGAGGACCCTGGAGCTGTTTAGTCTGGAAAAGAGGAGGCTGAGGGGAGATTTCATCACTCTCTGCAGCTCCTGGAAAGGAGATTGTCTTGAGGTGGATGCTGGGCTCTTCTCACAAGTAACAAGTGATGGGATGAGAAGAAATGGCCTCAAGTTGTGCCAGGGGAGATTTAGATCGGATATTAGGGAAAAAGTCTTTATTTAAAGCATGGTGAAGCCCTGGCAGAGGCTGCCCAGGGCAGTGGTGGAGCCTTCATCCCTGGAGGTGTTCAAAAAACATGTGACAGTTGCATTTGGGGACAGGGTTCAGTCAGCACGGTGGGATTGGGCTGATGGTTGGACTGGGTGAGCTTAGAGGTCTTTTACAACCTTAGTGATGTTAAGAGCTATAATTCTATAATCTTGGTCCCTAATGTCCCCCCATGCTGATGGGGAGAGTTGTCCTCAGCTGGTGTCTCTTTCCCCTGCGCACAAGGAAAGGGTTCCACAAACATGGTTTAACACAGAACTCGGGGCAGTTTGCATCCTGTCCCTGGGGCCTCTGGTGTGCAGCAGGGAATGGGTGAAACAGGACAGAGAGCTGAGCTGGCGCGTCCGGCGCGCGAGCGCACATCACCGTGCTCCCCTCACCCTCTGCCAGGCGGCTTCCCCGGGCACAATATGGGCAGGGAAGGAGGAAATCAGTTATTTCTGCCTGCAGATCACCTCACCGGAGGAGCCGCGGTGCCCAGCAGCAGGATGGCTCCCTGGCTCCTGTAGCACACCTGGCTGCAGAGCCACGGGCACGTTTTACCGTCCAGCCTTTGCCTGGGGAGGGGGCTCTGTGCCACGGCTGCTGGCTCATCCTTGCCCTGGCAGATGGCACCGCAGCTCTCTCTGAACACTGGTGCCAGGGGGCAGCCCTCAGCGTGGGGGTTGGCACAACTGGGATGCCTGGTCTGGTAGAAGAAAAAAATGTTTGGGTAATATATAAGCTTCTGCCACCCAGCAGACTCACTTTTCCTCTTCCCTTTTGTCTCTTTGCTGGCTTCGGGGCGATCCTGCTTGCTGGTGCTGGTACAAGAAGTGGTTGCTATTTCAGGATGGAATATTTTGACTTAAGTAGAGTTGGTTTTCTGTACAATTGGTTTTCTAAATCACTTCAGTTAAGTGATATCCTAGTGGCGGCATTTTTTAAAGTCAGACAGACACAGATTGTTCTTCTGACAGTGTTTTTTTTAAATAGTGCTGTTCCCAGACAGTACCTCTTCGGCATCTAAGAATGCAAGGTTGGTCAGAGAACTGGCTCCAGAGCTCTAATGAGCAGAGCTTTGGCTGTTGTGAAGTTCATAATAAAATTAAGATTAGTCCTTGGAAAGTAGTAGAATCTGCATGAGATTGCTGGGAGAATTTATGCACATGCATGGAAGTGGGTTATACATGCTGTGAGCAGCTCTTGCCTTGTTGCACATGATTGATGGAATCATTCCCTCACACACCCAGCACTGAATTAAAGGATGCTGCTTTCTAAAACTCCGAAATGAGCCTTAGAAATTTTCGGTATCAGCACATCTCCCTGCAGCGCTGCCTGCCGCCCGTGGGCAGTGGCTGAGCACAGTGACCAACACCCAGGCACCAGGACCGTTATTTATTTGCTGTTGCTGCCCCACCGGCCCCGGTCGAGCCGCTGGGCAACTCCAACTTTCTGTTTCCTTCTTCGCACATTTTTCTGGACGCTGCGTTTTCGCATCTCTTGTTTGTTTTGAATGCTGGGGGGACACAGATGATGGTGAATTCCCAGCCTGGGACCACGCTGTGTCGGCCGCCTGCACAGCACGGGGCTGGGGGTGTGAAAGCACCCGCTGAGAACGTGTTCACATCGCAGCAGCGAAACCAGATGCCTGAGGCCACCCCTCTCTTCATGTGGTGGTGGCGGCTGCGGCCCCCCGGGAGGAACGCGATGCAGAGCAGCTCCCGAGCTCCTGCTCCGACACGCGTGGGCAGGCGCCGGCAGCTCCAGCAGCACCCGGCTGCAGCAGCTCAGGGAGAACTCGGAGGGAGGAATCCCGTGCTCTTGTCTGCTCTGTTCTGTAGGGGATCGGGGAAGAGGGAGGTGAGAGCAGTCAGCAGAGCTCAGCCCAACCGGGACGATGCCTAAACCTGCTCGTGGGATAATTTTATGTTCATGTGAAGGGTCCTCCCAGCCCGCCGTGGCTCCAGGGCTGCTCAGTTCCCTGCAGTTCATTGCCAGCAAACCTGGTGAGGGTCGGGGGTGGGCAATGGCTGGGTGAGTGTGGAGAGGACCCTTGCCCCAATGAGCCCCAGCCCTGGTTCACAGGAGGAGGCTGGGCTGGGCTGGGCAGAGAAGAGAAGAGAGCTCTGCAGGGATGGGTTATGGGCACTACTGGCTGTGCCATCGTGGATGCTGGCTGGCAGCAGCCAGCTAGAGCAGGCATTCAGCTGTCCTGAGTCTTCCCACGGGATTTGCTTGGGTTCTGGATCAGCCAGGTTGGTAGTAATCGGGAGAGCACGTACCGCTAGGAAGCCCCACCGGCACCTTCTCCTTAGCCTTTAATTTGAAGCAACACACACAGAGTTTCATGCCAAACTCAGCATCTCCAGCACGTGGTTATTCTACAGTCTGAGGTCTGAGCATTTTTCGTGCTCAGGACTGTCTGGCTTTGCCCTCTGCCTGAGGTCACTGGGTCAGGGCTGGCTACACTGCCCAGAGTGGATCTCCTCGTGTCCCAGCTTCAGCTGCTGTGGTCATCTTCCCTCTCCCAGCTGGTCTTTCCTTGGCCACACTCAGGACCTCCTCCCTTTCCTTCCCACATCCTCTCCTGCCATTCAGGAGCGGATCCTGTTTGTGGTGGACCCCGGAGGGTTCTGCCCATTGGGCAGTTCCTTGTTCCTGGCCACTGGTTTGTCAGATCCAGTTGGGGTTGTTGTTTTTTTTTTAACCAATTCTTCATACTTTTATGTTTTCTTTGCTGTTGTGGTTTTTGCCCCAGGTGCCCTCCAGAGTGACCCAGCAATGCATTGGGGTAAAGACATGGTGGGGATGTGCAGGAAGAGCAGGCAGCCGGGTGTGCCTACCACCTCGCAGCACCACTCCATGCCAAACCAGAGCCTTCGGCCCTGGGCTGGCAGAGGTGGCCCTGCACTCCCTACCAGGTCTGCCTGAGGACAGCAGGATTGGGCCACACCAGCCTCTGTCTCCTCTGGAGCCTCCAGCAGGTTGGAGCTTCATGCAGGGACCATGGCTTTTCTTTCCTTCCCACAGAAAGCTTGAGGAAGGTGAGGTTTGGGTTTGCAGAGGTGCAGCAAAAACGCTCGATTTGCTTGCCCAGCATTTGTCCCCAAACAGGTGTTGGCAGGTACCTGGGGAAGAGGGACCATGTGTATCTGTGGCAGTGGCACAGGCTGCATCCCTACTGTGCCATCCCTAGGGTACTGAAGCTGAGCCTTGGGGCTTCACTGTGAGTGAAGTGGGCAATGCAGGAGCACCAGGGCTGATGTCAGCATCCTGCGCTGTCCTTAGGCTCCCAGGCTGACATTAAGCATCTGGACTGGTCTTGAACACCCAGACTGGCACTAAGTAGCTGGACTGGCAGTACCAACTGGGCTGACCTGAAGCTTCCAGGCTGGCATTACCACCCACGCTGGCGTTAGTTCCCAGGCTGGTGTAAAAACCCTGGATAGGCACCAGCACCCAGGCTGGCAGGAGCACCCAGCTAACATCTCTTGACTCCCTGGATTCAGAGGGAGAAGGATGGAATCAGGCTGCAGCAAAGCACGAGCTAGAAAAGGGTTGGGTGGAGCTTGCAGGGAAACAATAACGACCGTGGTAAAGATGAGGAAAACCTGGAGGGATTTAGGGTAAAGCCTATCCCCCACTTTGTGACAGTGCCCACCTCCAGGATGAGCCCCTCACTGCTGGTACCCATGGAATGGGTGCAGCCTAGGTCAACCCCCAGCCCAGACAGGCCATGGGCTGTTCTGGCACAGGAGGTGCAAAAGCCAAGCATTAGAAAGGGATGCAGAGCTGGGGGTGACAGTGGCTGTGCCAGCTGGGGCTCTGCCAGCTACCTGCCTGGCTTTGGGGAATGGCATTAATGGATAAATGGTTTGGGTTAAGCCAAACAGCCTTTCCCAGGTGCCAAAGCAACACCTCAGCTCCTGCCCTGACCAGAAACGACAGCACTAACCACAGTCAGCCTCCCTGTGCCACCAACCAAGCCCATGGGAGCAGTAAGAGGAGCTGTGCTACAGCCACCATCATGTCCCCATGCAGGAGCTGGGCTCTGGCTGAAACAGCTCTGGTCTCGTGAAGGAGTTAGGGCACTGCTCCTCTTCACAGCCGAGGGTACAAAACTTCCTGGCAGCCCAAAAGCCCTTGCATGAAGTCAGCCAGGGAGCAGGTCCCAGCAGATGCTGCATGTCCCACTGGTGGCCATGCCAGAGGCTGCTGTCCCTGTTATCCTCCCTGATGGGCTGAGCACCAGAGGAGCTTTTCAGAGGGGCTTCTCTGGGATGTGCCAGGGTGCTGTGGCACTGGGGAGTGATAGACTCTTTCTCAATGTGTCTCTTTTGGTCTGGCTCTGAGTGACCCCTATGCCTGGAGCGAGGCTCTGGGGCTTCATCCTGGGAGGTTAAACCTCCCTGCACCTGCTCAGCTGGGAGCAGTTTTGCCACTTTTCTTTCCTCCTGCTCTTGTGACACAAAGAGCAAAGCTGCCAGTCTGCCCGGAGTGACCTCTGTGCCCTACAAACCTAACCCCTTCCTCGAAAAGACAAAAATCCCATTGCCTTGCACCTCCATCTGTTTAGCGAACAGTTTAACCTAACAAGATTAGCATTCGAGGTCGGCTCGGCTTCTTTTGCTTTTCCCTCCACCGTTTGCAAAGAAAACAGCATTGGATTTAGGACAAAAGCCTGAAACCCCTCATTTGTAAGTAGCACAGCCTTTGGAAACTGTTTTGTTCCAAAGTTATCTGGGGAAAGGGCTAGCGAATCCTGCCCTAAAGCAAACAGGAGTCATCTAGGGGGCTCGGCCCTGGGAAGGATGGAGCCAAAGCCCAGAGCAGGGCACCTGCACCCAGCTCTGCTCAAGATGGAGTTGGAGAAATTGTGTTGGATAGTTCCCTCCAAAGAGGTTTGGGAAGAGCAAGGTTGTAGTAGATGGGAGAGGCTGTGGTGGGGTGGTTGGAACAGGAGAGAATCTGGATTTGAGTTCCCCATTCCTCCATAGACACCCACCAGTGATGTTCTGGCACACAACTCCATCCCTGTTGAGAAAGTGTGGAGAGCACGGGCACATCCTCAGGCGTGGCAGAAGGAGCTTGAAAGAGCAGCAAGCATCCAAACTGACCATACTCAGCCAAGAGGTTGAGAGAGTTGGAATTGTTCAGTCTGGAGAAGAGAAGGCTGCAGGCAGCCTTAGAGCAGCCTCCCAGTGCTGAAAGGGGCTCCGGGAAAGCTGGGGAGGGGCTCTTGATCAGGGAGTGCAGAGAGAGGAAGAGGGAAACAGTTTTGAGCTGAAAGAAGGAAGATTGAGAAGGGATCTTAGGGAGAAATGTTTTTCTTTGAGGGTGGGGAGGCCCTGGCCCAGGTTGCCCAGAGCAGTGGTGGCTGCCCCATCCCTGGAGGTGTCCAAGGCCAGGTTGGATGGGGCTTTGAGCCCCCTGATCCAGTGGGAGGTGTCCCTGCCCATGGCAGGGGGTTGGAATTGGACAGGCTTTGCGATGCCTCCCAACCCAACCCATTCCATGGTGATTATTGTAAGATGAACCTGTGAGGGGACACAAGTGCTGTTCTCCCTGTGTGTTCCTAAACACCATCACATCCCACCACAGCCCCTTCCAGTGGGCTGAGCTGCCCAGCTCCCCGGCACTGCCCAGGGAGGTGATGGCCTAAAGAGTCTCCAAGGCATCGTCGTCAGGGATGAGGGAAAGGTAAAGGGGTTGATTTTCATTCTTCGGGACTGTTTTCCCCTCCCTCATCTCCCTCCTGCCCCCCTCCCTTTTTGCCACATTGTGCTGAGCTTGAATCAGACCTTCACAAAGGGGATTAGAGGCCAGGCGCTGATAAATAGCAAAGCAGGTTGGAAGCGTGGGAACCAGCCATGGCGCAGCGCGGAGGGACATTCCTGCTCCGGAGGGCCGGGCAGGAGCAAAAGTCCGGGCTAACCCTGGGTCACCCGGGGGACCCAGCGCCTGAGAAGATTTGTTCGGACACTGGCTTTTGTTGTGCACAGTTCCGTGTCAGCCCAGCGTGTCTCTGGCTGCTATTGATGGGGAAGGAAAGTGCTATTGTCAGGGGCCCGCGGGCCCCCCTTTCACTTCTGCGCTCTCGGGGTGACGTCAAGGCGATACGTGGGAACCCGGCCGGCCAGCCCGGAGTGGGGCGATGGCCCCAGCAGTGCTCCACATCTGCCAGCCCGTTCACACAGCGAGGAGAGGTGCTGGGGAACTGAGCATCACCTGTGGGGCCGGGAGCTGCGCTTTCTCCTTTGCAATCCATCCCAGTGCTGCCGGGAAGGCCAGGAGCGAGCAGAGCAGATGCCCCAGCAGGCAGCTGGGTGGGAAAGTGGAGGGCGTTTTGCTGTATTTCAGCCCCAGCGTTATCAGTGAAATTTCCCAGAGGGGGGGAGGGTGAGGCAGGATTGCCAAAAATTCATGCCGGGAATCAGCTGCTGGACAAGAGCGCGGCTGCGAATCCCAGGGGTGTCTGCAGTGTCCGCTCTCGCCCCGCTCGGACACCTGCGGATGGGTCAAGCAATTCTCTTGTCCTCAGGCTCTGATTTGCTCACACAGTTTTTATCTCCACCTGGAGATGCTGGGAGAGGTGGGAGAAGGGCCCGGGGTTGGCTCTGACCCACACCTTTAGTCCAGCTCCTGCTCCAGCCTCTTTTCGGGAAGAGGACAGGCAGGGAATTTCCCTGACAAAGCTCTGTGGGACGTGCAGTGAAGCTGCTCTGAGCAGCAAAATAAAGCTCAGCTGCTTTGCATCTGGTGCCGAGGCTCGCTCCAGCATCGCGGAGCATCTGGGGACAGGCAGTGTGCCAGGGAGGGAGCCTGCTGGGAAAATCCCTCCAGCCTGCCTCCGGCTTTTCTCCCTCTGACCTGACAGCAAGGAGCTGCAGGTGACCTTGAACCCTGCAAGCTACCTGGTCCTGATTGGGGCTCTGCAGGTTTCTTCATCACTTGGCTCAGAAAATGAGCTGAGCACCAAGACTGGGACTTGCTCCCAGCCCTTGTTTCCCCTCTAGAGCGGGATTCTGCTGCCAAAACCTCGCCAAGAGCTGAGGCTCCAGCACCCCATTCCTCCAGGGAATGATGGGAGTGAAGGTGGCTCCAGAGTCACCCCTGAAAGCTCAAACCAGCCAAGGGGTCTAAACAGCCACATCCAAGTGGGACCCACAGGCTTTGTGTCCAGCAGGGAGGCAACCAGAGCAGAGTGACAAACAGATTTGCTGCCACAGGGTCCTCCGGCTGCATCCTGCAATCCCCTCTACGAACTGGGATTACCTGGGAGAAATGAGGCAGTTCAAGTAGGACAGTGGGATCATGGTTGCTCTGCCACCAAGGATGCTCTGACCCTTCCTGGGAACTCTATGTGGGCAGCTGTGGAATTATTCCTGGAGGTCACTCAGGAGTCTTGGAGCTGGAGGGGCAGTGGAGCTCTGCTAGGGGTGGGCAACAGCCAAGGGTTTTTTCAAAGAGCTGTGAAGCAAATGGGAATGGCTTCCCAGAAGCAGGATTTTCAGCACGCACCGATCTGGGTCCTCCATGGTGGGTGGAAGGCCTGGTGTCCCTGGGAGCACGGATGTGAGGCGGGGATGGGGATGGGGATGGGGATGGGGATGGGGATGGGGATGGGGATGGGGATGGGGATGGGGATGGGGATGGGGATGGGGATGGGGATGGGGAGGAGAAGAGTGGCAATGAGGAGGAGGATAGGATGGGTATGAGTATGGGAATGGGGATGACAATGGGGTTGGGGATGAGGATGAGGAGGAGGATGAGGATGAGGATGCAGAGGAAGACAGGGATGCTCAAACACAGCACCTTGGTCAGGCACAAAACCATGTTGCCCAGGCTCTCCTGAACATCCACCTCACTCACTGCCTGCCCACCTTCTCTTCCTTCTCTGGTGTGGGCACAGAGATCTATGGGGTGGAGGAACCTGGGGTGGGACAGACAAGCCCTGCATGTCACAGTGTTGTCCTGCCGTGCCAGCACAAGCTTGGCTTTGGCACACACCGTGGGCACGGAGGGGCAACTTCCCAGCACTGGCAAGCCAATGGTGCTCTGAGTGAGGATGCTTCTTCCAGCTCCCTCAGCCCAGCACCCACCCACTTGCCTCTTAAAACCCTGCAGAGCCCAGCATCAACCACGCCAGGCTGGGCCCTGCCAGAGTGCACGGATGAGCCACCAGGCAAACGCTGTCTCCTGCCGCTCCCACCACGGCCCAGCCCGTGGACCAGGGACCCAGCTGGCTGCAGGTGGCCATGTGAAGGGCTGCTGTTGGATTTTGCTGAAGTAAATAAATAGTCCTGCAACAGGAGGGGATTTTTTTTATTATTATTACTATTATTCCCAGGCTATCAGAGGCAACACCTTAGCCCTGCCTGATCGAATGCAGCTGTTTCCTGTGCGCTCACAACAGGCCTGACGCTCCGCCGTCCTCTTGGCCGGTTTATTTAAATAGGTAAGATCCAGATTTCCGGAGCAAAACAAACAGAGCCGGATACCTGGACTGCTCCAGCCCTGATCCCTCTGCACCCTTCGGTGCCCCCACCACCTCTCTGAGCCTTTGGTCCCCTGCAGGGTCCCCTTGGGCACCACAATGGGGTAGGGACGGCTGGAGAAGGTGCCCGTGGAGGTGTTTCTATTGGTCAGTTTTATTCTTCTATTCCGGTGCTGGGATAAGGCCAAGGACAATTGTCCCTTTGTCCTAAAAGACCACAGTTCTCTGTCTGGAGTCTTCAAGGCTGCAGAATCTGGGGATCATAGAATGGTTTGGGTTGGAAGAGACCTCAAAGCCCATCCAGTTCCAAACCCCTGCTATGGGCAGAGACACCTCCCACTGGATCAGGGTGCTCAAAGCCTGAAGGATCAGACCTCTCCTTTCCATCAGTGGGATGCGAAGCCCCTCACACAGCTCTGCAAACTGCAGCACTGTGTGTCCCAGGGGAGAAGAAATGCCCTAGATCAGTCTGTCTGTGACAAAGTAGAAGGATAAATGGCAAATATGAGACAAGACAAGTAGCCAGGACAGTTGGGTTTGGCGGGGGAAGGCAGGCTGGGCATGTCCATGTGTGTTAGGGACTGTCAGATTTGGCTGGGCTGAGTTTTGGGAAGTTTTAGAGGGTTAGATTGAAGCTGGATGGACATTGACCTTTTTGGTTGTTGCAGTTTTGCAAAACAATTCAATTAACAGGTGCTAATCACCTCCTTTTAACTGATGTCTAACATTTGACCAGCCAGAGCACAGGCTTGAAGACTGGGTCTCTCCAAGGTGCCAGGCTGGGACTCGTGCAGGTGCTTGAGGCAAACTGCCCGGGACTTGGAAATGTCCCTGTTGGGAGATACAGCCAGGATGGACAAGGTGGGGTTGCTCTACTCAGGCACAGATGCCTTCCTCGTGACGGGCTTGAGTCAGAGCAGCAAGGGCTGTCCTGCCGGGGCTCCCCTTGCCCCTCATCCTCAACCCCACTGCGGGCAGGTTGGCAGCTTGGGGTGCTCATGGGTGGCTGCCCTGTGTGCCAGGAGCTGTGGTGGCTCTGCCGCTGGCAGCGCTCCCTCGGCTCTGAGCCCGCCCTTGCCCGTGAGCATCGCTGCTCCCATGGCTCATCCCTTTGGTTCTTTGCAGAAGAGCCTTTTGGTGGTGTGAAAACTCTTTGGTGTTAATTACTGGCTTTTTGGGTGCAGTTACGTGATGTGGCAATGCTGACTTGTCCTGACGCCGTCTCCCTGTGCGTTGCCCATGCCAGCGTTGCGCTTACCCTGCTGCTGCAGCACCGCTGGCTCCAGCGCAGGCAGCTGAATGCCAGGGAACTCTTGGTCTGCTTTGTCCTTTCCTTCTCCCATTCTCTTCCCCTTTTTCTTTCCTTCATTTTCTTTCTATTTTCTCTTTCTCATTCTCATTGTCTCCCAGCTTCTCACACTACCCAGCTGTGCTCTCTTTGCAGTTCATATCCATCAGGCACCTTGTTTAATGTTGCTAATTGAGGATTCACATCCCTTTGGCAGAGGTATCACTCTGCCCCCACACCCTGGACCTATGTTGTGATAGCGAAACCGTGGCATCTTTATGCCAGAATCCAGAGAAAAGCCATACCTGGACCATAAACTGCGAGGCTGTTTGCCAGGATGATGGTGAAGGAAATGGCCTCATGTTGCAACAGTGGAGATTTAGATTGGCTGTTAGGAACAGTTTCCTTACTGAAAGACTAATGAAGCCCCAGCAGAAGCTGCACAGGGCAGTGATGGAGTCTCCATCCCTGCAGGGGTTGAAAAAGCATGTAGTTGTGGCACTTGGGGACAGGGTTTAGTTGGCACAATGGGGCTGGGCTGACAGTTGGACTGGGTGAGCTTAGAGGTCTTTTCCAACCTCAGTGATTCTGTGATTCTACCATTTCTATGATTCTGTGAGCTTCCCTCCCACCTGGGCTGAAGGCTGGGCAGGACAACCAGGATGGTTCCTCTAGACTTTAAGGCTGGGGAACCACCTCATCATCCACCACCGGGACTGTCAGGGTGGCAGAGAGCTCTGCCCGCAGGGGTGGATGTCTCCCCGTCCCAGCAGGCTGGTTTTGCATCTGCACAAGTTAACAAAGCTGAGTTTGAGCAAGCGTGAACGAGAGCAGGCGCAAGCCTGGCATCATCTTATTTGCAGGGAGAAACAGAAGAAAACCTGGTGCCTTGATTTCTCTGCAGGCACATGGGAGCAGCCACATTTTGGGGGTCCTGGATGCTTTGCTGGTGTCTGTAGAGGTGACAGAGGTGACGGAGGTGACCGCTCCTCACCCACCACCCCTCTCCCCATGGGCAGGCCAGGCTATTGGCCATTTGGTCCCAGCAGCGTGGACTCGAGCGCCGATGCCAGCGGCCAGCGGCCAGAGCGGCTGCGGGGAGAGGGGAGAGGGGAGAGGGGAGCGAATTCGCACCTCTGGGCAGGAGATGAAAGAGCCACCGGCGCTCGGAGATGAAAGAGCCGGCAGGGCCGTGGCGCGGCGGAGGACGGGAGGTGAGGGGAAGCCCCAAGAGTTGTTTTTCTTCTCATCTCTGCCGCACAGCAGGACAGCGGCAGCCAGTGCCGGGCTTTCCCAGGGCCACGGCAGCATCGCAGTTCCTTTCCAGCTCTGGGCTGAGATGCCGAAGCGCGGCAGGACCTGCTGGGCATCCTTCAGGACATTTCTCAGAGGGAGGGGAGCTCCTGGGGTGTTTGCCTAAGGAGACAGGATCTGGAGGGGATGTTCTTGTCACACCACTGCCAGCCCTGCCTGCAACTACTCGGGGTTGTCTCTGTTGCCCGGTGTTAGGTGCCATCATGCAGTGGTGACACAGCAGGGACACAGCCTGGGATGAAGTCTCCATCTCTGGTTTGAGCGTAGTGAGGCTGGGATAGGGCTTGGTGGCTCAGCTGAGTGGCATGGACATGGCAAACCTCAGTGTCCCCGGTTCCTGGGACTCCTGTCCCCAAGCAGCAGCATTCCCGTGTCCCCCCATCGCAGCGCAGAGGGCGATGGGAGCCCAGCACGGTACCTGACCAGTGCCATCCCTGTGCCGCGCTGCCTTGGCATCCCGTGCTCTCTTTAGCTTAGCCCCAGGGTTTCAGGTGCAGGCACAGATTCAGCAGTGCTGGGACCACCTGGATCCCTCTGAGGGGGAGGCTGCATGTCAGGCTGGTCCTTCAGTGCCTCCTCTGCCATTGCCACTCTGACTGCAATTCAGCAGGGCACAGACAGGTCCTTTGGCCAAGACAAATCTGGAGGAGCAGGAATGCTGAGGGCAGTTGAGAGTCCCCCTGATCCAAGCAGGTATCTCCTGGGCTGTCAGGATGCTCTGCTTCAGAGGTCCCTGTAGCCTTCTGTGTGTGTAGTTTGTCCCCCATGGCTTGTGCAGAGCGGTGAGAGCAGAGGCCGGTGCTCTGGCAGATGGGCACCCACAGCTTCCCCAGAAGGCCTGGGGCCTGCAGGTTTGGACTTCAACTTGCTTTGGACTTCGAGGCTGAGCCTCCAAGACCAAACTAGAAGCTGCTTCACCCCAGAGACTCTACCAGGTACCTGATGAATGCTGCTTTTTCATTTCTGTGGATCATTTTTGTATGCAAGAACTTGTGCAAGGGCCTGGGTTGTTGCTTTGAAGAGCCTCAGCCTTGCAGGTAGCTAAGAAATGGGGCTGAGCAGGAGAAGCTGCCATACAGTTGTTCTCTCCCAGGGCAAATACCGAGGCTGGTTTCCCTGGGATGCTCAGGCAGAGCTGAGAGGTTTTTATCTTCCAGCCCTGGCCCTGTGCATCCCAGAGCTCTGCCAGTCGATAAGACCTCCTGGCACTGGACAGGGACTGTGACCAGCTGTGGCTACAAGCAGAGGACCATTAGGAAAAGGGCACTGAGCCCCCTGACACAGTAGGTGAGGACCTGCAGGGAGTGTTGGGTGAGGATGCTGATGGAGTCAAAGAGGTCTCCCGCTTGGTGTCTGCATGACCCAAACTGCAATGCACTTATCACTGCATGAACTGAACTGAAAAATTATGGGGAATCACTTGTTCCAGGTTAAAATGTTGCACTTGAAGTTAATTTTCATTGCCTGGGGGGGTCTGGTTGGCTCTGAAACTCTTTGAAATAATTGGGTTCAGGAGCACCTCAGGCAGGGGAAGTGGAAAATCCAGAGCCATCCTCTAAACCCATCTCTCCATTTGTGTCTTCTGGCTGGTTTCCTAGCAGGTCTGGGGCTGCTGCCCAGCCCAGGGACGAGTGCTCTTGCTCGGACACCGCTGTGCATCTCCCATACTGGACCCGAGTGTGCTGGACACGTGGAGCTGGGGAGTAGTTCTGAGGAGCCAGGCTGGGCTGAAGGCACCAGACAAACCCTCCTGGCTTCTCCTCTCTCACAGCTGCAGAAAGTTTGAGAGTGCTCCGCCTGCCCCTCCCTGGAGAGCACCAGCCTCCTCAGGACCTGTGGGATTTGGTTGGCACCAGGAAGCCTGGGGACGATGGCCATGGGGATTAGGGGCCCGACTCAGCTCTGCACCGCTCCTCCGCACCAGCTCTCTCTCCTCCTGCCTCCTCCGCCCTGGCTGCTGGGTAAGGATCGCTTCTCACCTGGCACAAAATTTAATACCCGTGGCCTGGTTCAGTTTGTGGCTCAAAGGTGCTTCTGAATTTGGGCAGGAGGTGAGAGCTCTCTCATCTCCGTGGCACAGGCGTGCGTGGGCAGTGGTGCAGTGAGCAGGCTTTGCCCTCACTGCCACCAGCACCAACACATCCGTGTCGGGCGATGAACTCAGCCTCCTGCCAGGCTTCCCAGCCCGTGTGCTGGACACTAACAGTGAGCCCAGAGGTTTTTGAAACCAGCCCAGAAACATGCTGGGAGACAGCCTGCATCTATCGTGCTTCTGCTTCCCACTGAATTCCAGTCCTCTGACACGTTTAGATCAAACCTGATGACCCAAATCTGACTGCAGCAACTGAGAAGAACAGTGACCTTCTGAACAGAGCAGCTGATCCAGCCCTGGAGAGCAGGCACATCTGCTCCAGGCCACCCTGGGCCACTGCACCTGGCCACGCCGCAGCGCGGAGCAGCCGGGCAGCACCGAAACATTTCACTGCCTTTAATTCAATTACTTTTCCAAACAGCACCAGTGACACCTTCGCAGCATCCCATGGCAGCGGAACGACCCTGGAAGCTGTCACCAGTGGCCTGTGTGAAACAGCTTAGTGGGCTCGAGCCAGCAGCTAATAAACATGTGTGTGCAATGCAAAAACCACCTGCCTCTGCAGCAGCACCCGCCGAGGGAGCTGGGGTCACCCCATCCTGCCCCCCGCCAGGGCACTGGGAGCGGGCGGGTGGCTGTTTGGGGAGCCTGGACAAGTCCCCCAGCCCTTAGGGAGAGGTGGGCTGGGGTCAGGGGGAGGTGCCTTCACCTGACTGCAGGTGGAGGTAAGCAGGGGAGGAAGCCCTGGAGGGAAAGCAAGGGAAAGGGCATGCATCCCTCCTTCCTCCTGTTTTCCTCATTAGAAGCGTGGAACTGTTTGAGGCTACAAGGTGGTAAAGGAGTCTGGGATTTGTGGGATCTCACAGCCCTGCAGGAAGGCAGGGACATGGCCCCAGGTGTGGGACTCTTCAGGCATTTAGCACTCCCTGCAGCCCTGGGCACCTCTCAAGCCCACTTCTTCGAGCTGTCAAAGGTCTCCAGCCAAAAATGAGGCAAACCAGATATTTTTAAAGTGAATAAACCAGGAAAACTCTTTTCACTTCAAGATCTGTGACTTCCAGCCCCCACATCAAGCAGCTGCGATGAGCAGAAGCTCAAATTGTTGCCCCAGGCAGATCTCATTCAATTAAAAGCCTGAGGAAGAAGGATGTTACCCCAACTGTTCATCTTCCCGGGCGATGCCTGCCAGTGTCTGGAGCAGGGAGATGTGTTCACAGTGCTGCATATCCCATCCCTGCTGCCATCATGTTCCCTAGGGAGGCCAGAGCTTGCTGTGCTCAGTGCTCTGAAAGCCCGGCCGCTCTGCTTGCTGACCTGGGGCCCCGGGTGTTGCACAGATGGGTTTTTCCATGGCCCAGTGATGCTTTCCCAGCCTCACTTCCCACCATTCAGGGTAGCCTGAAGGGGAGTGGGAGTTTCAGATCTTGTGAATCCCAACATGCTTTGGTCAGCGGTGCAGGAAGAACGAGCCTGAGTCCTACAAACTGCTGAGGTGGGGCTGGGGGCAGTGGTAGTAGTTCCTGTGGCTGAAGGGGGGGTGCCTGCTTGGGAACCTCTCTCTAGGACTTCCTACAGCACAAATCCCAAAGGAGGGAGGTCCCTTTGCACCCCTACCCACAGCCCATCCACCCTGCACAGGGAGACCGCAGCCATCTCAGGGTCTGGAAGAAGAACCCCTCGCCCTGAGGGGGATTCCCCTGCTGCACTGTCCCAGGGGCTGCGTGCTTGGCTGGTCCCCACTTGTGGAGCCCCTTCTTTTCCCCAGAGCATCCCCAGGGATGGGGGGGAGGGCTGGCCCCAGAGCCCCTGCGAAGTGCTGGTGGGGGTGGGGGTTTCCCAGTCCTGGGAACCAAGCGTCAGCTTTTGTTGGCGAACAGAGCGTAGCTTTCATGTGAAAAGGTTAGTACAGTATGTTAGTTCCTAATGAGGGGATAATAGAGTCGGATTCTCACACCCCGGGGACTGCGAGGTGACAGCAGCACGGGAGAAGGGTATTTAACACCTTCACCCTGGGAACCTTTTCCCTTCACAGCCGGAGTCCCCTGGCCTTGCCAAGAGTGGGGAGGAGGAGAAGGAGGAGTGTAGTCCAGCGCCTTTGTCCCCGCTTCCCTCTCGCGCCCCAATGCGATCTCATCGGCACACGTGGCCTCACAGAAGAGCCTGGGAAACAGTTGGCCAATAAGTCAGGGACCAGCCCTCCATCACCACCTCACGGTGCCAAAATCCCCTGAGCCGTGGGCACTGTGGGAGGAGGCTGTGGGTCACAGTCCCTGGAGGGGACACGGTGTGTGGAGAGGGGACAGTGAGCCACCTCGATGTATGCTTCCCAGGGTGGTGGGTGCTCTCAGTCTGTGTCCCAGTGGCTGTCACCTCCCTTGCTGTCTGTGCCAGGACTGGGGCTCACGGTGCCACTCAGGGCATCCTCAGTGGACCAGGGTTTGGGGGCAGACATGTCCCACAGAGCCGGGCAGCACAGCTCAGGTACCATGCAGGGTGGATTTGAAGCACCCACCACACTGCCTTGGTTTTCCTAGAAAAATCAGGATTCTTCCCAAATCCAGGCTCTCACCCCTTCTTGCAGTGGCTGAGGAGGGGGACGAGCCCTGTGAGTGTGTGGCACCTGGGAACAGCCCCATGCGTGGCCGTGGCCCCCTTGGTATTGTCAGTCACGTGCCAGCCCAGGGCTCCCACATCCAGGTTGGTGGTGTTTCTCTCAGGGTGGCAGTGTCCTGGGAGAGCAGCCCCTGGGCTATCGCCTGCCTGGTGCCAGGAACCAGCACCGCGAGCGGCTGGAGCCTCCGCGAGGAGCATGCTGATGCTTTTCTTATTGCAGGGACCTGAGCTGGATTGAACCCCTGTCTGCTGTATTTATTGAGGGGGTTCAATCCGGGGTGCCTATGCGGGGAGCAGGAATGTCCTTGGAGCAGGAGAGACCAGTTTTGCCAAATTCCACCTCCATGGATGCCAAATTGTCCTCGCCCGGGCTGTCACTCTGCTCCAAGCCTTTCAGGCCACACCACCTCCCCACCTTAGCAATCCTAGAAATGGCAGATTTTTGTGGTAACCCTTTCCTGGGTGAGCTGTTTCTTAATGAGGTTGGCTGTGGGAAACCACCAGCTCGCGAGACCCCAGAGAGCCAGAGCTGCCTGTCCTTGCTTTGCTGCTCCCACTGGGTCACGCTCAGGTGTGACGAGAGATGCTGCCGAGTGGCAACTGAGCTGCATCGGTGCCAACAGCTCAGACTGTGTCCTCTCCACATGACTGGGTCAACCATCGGGGGGAGGAGGGTGGGGGAGGGGTACAGTCTGTGCTCAGAAATGGACAGCTCTCCGCAGCCAACTCTCTGTGGCCAGCTCTCCACAGTGGACAACTCTGTGGGACAACTCTACACAGATAACTCTCTGCAGGGACAGCTCTATTCAGGGAGGGTTAGGGTTAGGATTAGGGTTAGGGTTAGGGTTAGGGTTAGGGTTAGGGTTGGGGTTAGGGTTAGGGTTGGGGTTAGGGTTAGGGTTAGGGTTAGGGGTTCCCCATGTAGAGTTGTCCTGTGGAGAGTTGGCCGCAGAGAGTTTACTGTGTAGAGTTGGCCATGGAGAGTTGTCCTGGACCCTCTGTGCCTGCTAGTAATAAGATGCTGAGGAATTACCAAATCTGTATTCAATAACACAGGGTCCTGTGCACTCGCTAGGTTTTGCCAGCTCGCCATCGCCGTATCCCTCCTGGGCATTCTGGTGATCTATGGGGGGTCTTCAAGCTACCATGCCTCTTTCTGCTGACTTACACCCCTCCTTGCTCCTGGCAGTGCCTGCCTTTCTTGCTTGGCTCTTTTGGTCTCCTTTGTGCTCTTTTCTTTCTCCCTCATCCTTTAAAATAGCAGGACGCCACTCCAGCCTCACCGGGTTTTCCAGCAGCAGGGCTTGAAGGGCGGGAGGGCTCTTGGTTCACAGTGACACAAAGCTGGTGTTGATACTTCCCTGTCCTCCCCAGTGGTGCAGGGTCCTGCAGGCACACTGGGAAACCTCTCTAGGGTGGCTGAGGCTGGGCTGCCCTCTGCTCCTCAGAAAACCTAGGGAAAACACAAGAGTTGGATTTTGGAAGGAGACAGGCTTTGCATTGGATCTTTCCACAGAGACCCCTGCGTCCTGAGGCTGGTCACCTCCCCCAGCCTGCTGAGTTTCAGAGATTTCAGTGTCAAACGAAAGTCTGGGAGCACCTCTGCTTCCCCAGGGAGACAGAAAAGGGGCTCAAGCCCAATATTCCTGAACAGACACGGAGGAGGCTGAAGGGTGAGGTTTGGCAAGTAACTGCTTAAGACCAACTGAAATGTCACAGTGAGGTGTGATGATGGTCAAGACCCACAGGTCAGCATTGCAAACCTCTCATAGAATAAGAATCTGACATTTTGTTTCTCTGTTGGGTTATTTTTAAATATGCAAATATTCAAACTTCTGGAATGGGGAACCCAAACCATAGTTTAGGTAGGGCAAAGTAGCAGCCATAGGGCCTGACCAGGAGAGTAGTGAAACTGGGAAAGAATTTGCTTTACTGAAAAAAGGGGCTCTGAAGTCCAAAACCCAGCTGGGTCTGAAGACAGAGCTTGTGGGCTGAGAGGTGGTGACTTTTCCTAAGGCGCTGCACAGACACGTAGACAAGGCAGGGTCATGGTCCCTCTTCGTTGTCAGGCAATTGGTGAACAGGCTGAGAGAGCTGGAGTTATTCAGCCTGGAGAAGAGAAGGCTCCAGGGAGACCTTAGGGCAGCCTCTCAGTATTGAAAGGGGCTCCAGGAAAGCTGGGAACAGACTTTTTAGCAAGGCCTGTGGTGATAGGATGAAGGGGAATGGCTTTAAAGTGAAAGTAGGAAGATTTAGATTAGACATTAGGAAGAAATTCCTCACAATGAGGGTGCAGAGGCCCTGCCACAAGTTTCCCAGAGCAGTGGTGGCTTCCCCATCCCTGGAGGTGTTCCAGGCCAGGCTGTATGGGGCTTTGAGTACCCTGATCCAGGGGGAGTTGTCCCTGCCATGGCAGGGAGTTGGAACTGGATGGACCTGGAGGTCCCTTCCAACCCAAACCATTTCATGATTCTCAAAGGGCCAGATTTGAGTCCAGCATGAAGCATGGAGCAGCTGTTGCCTGGCTCTCCTTTGCACTGGGCTGACGCGGTGCAACTGGTGTCACTTCAAGCAATGTTCCCTCGGCAGTGCAGGTCCCGTGATGGGGAGCAGGGAGAGCTGCCAGCCCAGCATTGCCCATGGTGCACCCGGCTGCACGGCCTCTTCTTGGGCTGCTCCAGCCCAGCCCCATCCTCCAGGGAGAGGAGCAGCAAGTGGTCCCCTTGCTGGCCCAGAGGTGAGTGGGTGGGTGGGAGCAGGTTGCCCACCCAGGTATGTGGGTGGGGTCACATCATCAACTGGGCCCAAGGGGCATCTTTCTGGGTTAGACTGCACCAGCCTGTTTGCACTGGAGGAGATGTTTTCCAGCTGAGATAGCCTGGGCCTGAGAAGCAGACATTCCCTCGCTCGAGTGTGCTGAAATGTTTAATTAGAGTTTAACAGCAGCCTGGGAAAAAGGTGTCTTGTCATATTTCTGGGCTGTGTTTTGTTGTTGAACGGCGAGCCCTGTATGAGCAGAGCCGAGGCAGCCCTGCTGCACAATGAGCTCTTTATGTGCCTCTCCCCACGGCTCGCCCCGACCCTGAACTTTCCCATTAGCTGTTGGCGCGGTGCCCTCACGCATGTGCCCGGGAGGGAGCCGGAGCCGGCACAGCATGGGGATGGGAGCGCACGGCGATGCGAGAGTTTCTGCTCTGCTTTTCAAGTTGGTATTGCAGGAGAGGGGAGAGCGCAGGGTGTCCTCAGGAGAGGACATCCCACTGACTGTGCTTGGATATTCAGATGAGTCCAAGGTGCCCTGAGCTGAAGCAGGCTCCAGAGTGCAGCCATAGGGATGCAACGTGCTGGCTGTGCATGTGGCAGCACACTGGGGTGCAGCAGGATGGCACCTGGGGACATGGCGTTCACCTGTGAGGGCCCCGCACACAGGGGCTTCTGAAGATGCTGGTCACATAGTTCAAAGGTTTCATTTCATGGAGTCCAGAGAAGACCACAGAGATGATCCGAAGGCTGGAGCACTTCCCATACAACTTCAAGCTGAGAGTTTAGGTTGTTCTGCCTGGAGAAGACTCTGGGGACACCTTAGAGCAGCCTCCCAGTACTGAAAGGGGCTCCAGGAAGGCTGGGGAGGGGCTCTTGATCAGGGAGTGCAGGGATAGGATGAGGGGGAACCATTTCCAGCTGAAAGAGGGGAGACTGAGATGAGATCTTGAGTAGAAATTTTTTTCTTCTGAGGGTGGTGAGGCCCTGGCCCAGGTTTCCCAAAGAAGTGGTGGCTGCCCCATCCCTGGAGGTGTTCAAGGCCAGGCTGGATGGAGCTTTGAGCTCCCTGATCTAGTGAAAGTTGTCCCTGCCCATAGCAAGGAGTTGGAGCTAGATGGGCTTTCTAGTCCCTTCCAATCCAAACCATTCCATGATTCGATGATTCTTGAACCCCAGCGGAGATTCACACCTCAATCCTCTTGCCGGGAAGGGAGATGCTCAGCCTCACCTGGCTGGTGGAACCTGGTCACCCAGATGGACCCTGGGCAGAGTGGCCACCCTCCTGTGGGAGCTGGGGAGGAATGCAAGGAATGGAGCACACACCTTCCTTCCCCGGCTTCAGCTTCACCTCCACAAAGAGGCAATCAGCATTTTTTACTCATAGTTATTTTGTTCTGCAGGGTTAAAAATGAGGTTTTGCCACCACTCCCTGCCAACATCTTCTTCTTCAGCAAAAGAGCAAAACTAGGTTTCATGGCCCTGAATTGCTCCTCTTTCCATCTGCTCCAGCTTCCTCTCTCCAGTTGGCCACTGAAACAGCAGAGAGCAAATCCCTTGGGCCCAGCAAAAGCCTAAAAAAAGCCACATGTTTATATATATTTATTACCCCTTTTTACCTCTTCTTTTGTGTGACCCAAACGTGCGACGCTCTAGATTATCTCCCCAGGCCCCCACTGCAGTGAGGAGATGTGGAGGTGTTGGGGCCCCACAGGAACACCCCCGTGTGCTTCTGTCACCGCGGTGACCTCCCATGTCACCAACACGCTGGGGTCACGTTAGCACGGCTGGGAGGTGTCGGGCTGGGAACGCAGGGGATCTGTGCATGAGGTCTCCTGGGGTTTCTCCTTGCTCCAGCAGCAGCAGCTCCTCTTCTGGACTGCTCCCAGTGGCTTTCTGTGTGCAGGTTCCAGTTAGCAACTCACATGGCTTCTTTCTGAGCCTGTTTTGGGGGATCCTTTCAGAGAACTCCTGCAAGAGATGGTGTTTTTCCCTCGAGTTGAAGTGTACATGGTTGTTCTTGAAGGAGATGATCTCCTCTGTGCTGGAAACACTGCCAGAGCCCAGCGGTGTGGCTTCACCGTCTGCTCCCCCATGGGGGGAGCTGCACCACCAAAACATCATCTTTCATGCACCCAAAGCATCATCTCCCCAAAGATGGGGAGAGCCTTCCAAAGGCACCTGGCATCAGCCTGCCCCTCACTAAAATCCCTGCTGTTTCCCCCCTTGTTCTACCAAAAGTGTCTCTGTGAGCCAGGGGGCCTTGTGGCAGCACGTGGCCCGAGCACCCTCAGTCACAACCTGTCCTACAGCTGTACCAGTCCAGTTTCAGTCCCAGAGGTCACCACCCCTGCTTGGGGTTTTCTACAGAAAAGGGTGCTGGTGGGAGGGATTGGGAACATGGTCCTGAGTGTTAAACTTGCTCCCTATCACCTGTCTTTCCCTCTGTCCCACGCCAGATGTGCGGCAGCGCGGGCAGAGGCTGCTGCCTGTGCTCAGGGCTGGTAGGTGATACCCTGGAGGAGCTGTGAGAACCTCCTGCTCCTCCTCCAGGCATGACGATGGAAAGAAACTGCAGCAGGGACCATCCCAGAGTGCTGGGGAGGGTTGTGCAGAGGGACCAACTGTCACCAAGTTCACTGACAGGACGTGTCATTCCACAGTGATGTCCTGGCTGAGCCGCGTGACCAGCAGCACCGCAGTCCCCTCTGTTGCTGCTCCTCCCTTTGGTGGCCCTGCAAAATGAGCAGTGTCTGCACTGACCACAACTTTCTTCCTAACAGCCTAAGCCTGTGTTTGGGCTAATGCAGGGGAGAACAAGGGCTCCCTTGTGAGGACGAGGACGATCTCAACTCACAGCAGAGAGGATTCAAGGTAGATCTTGAGCTGCAAGGAGAGCAAAGCCTGGGGGCGCTGAGCATCACTATCAGCAGAGGCTGCTTGGAATGACAGGTGGTTCACAGGCAGGTATGCTCCTGACCTGGGGTCTCCAGTGATATGGTGGCCCTCCACATCTGGAACATCTGAGCAGCTGCTATGCCCATGAAGAGGTGGACACCTGAGCTCTGATGAGCTCTGTCTGGGCTGGAACCAAGGAAAGAAGCCCTGCCTGAGAGTCTGCAGGGCAGTCAGAGAGCAGCCCTGATGACTTGGTGAGGGAGCCCTGAAGCTGAGACATAGCTTCTGCATTTTTACCCCTGCTGATGGCAGAGGGCAGCATCCAGCCCTGGGCTTAGAGACGCACCTGGGGTGGAGATGCCAATGACATGGGATGAACCTGCAAGAGCACCCACCATCCTGGGCCACATTTCAACTCTGCCTACATGAGGGAAGGATTTGGCCCTCATGGCCTGCAGCCCCTTCCTGCTGGCAAATGTTTGCTAAGGGGCTCCCTGCAGCCTTCTCCCCAGCATCCTGGAGGCTGAATGTGGGTTTGGAGATGCTTGTGTCTTCTCTTGGAAGGGCTGTGGGAGTCATGGGGCTGCTGGCCAGGCCAGGGTCAGGGTGCTCAGTGATGGAGGTGGCTCCACCAAGCAGAAGTAAAGAGCTGCTGCATGTTTCTTCTTGTCAGGGAGCAGAAATGGAAAGTCTCTGGGAGAGACCCAGGGGATGGCATGATGGCAATGGCACCTGGGAATAAGGTGACCTCAGGAGAGGTGAATCCACCTGGGCCCTCAGAAGTTTAAATGCAAGGCAGAGTGTGTTCCAACTTCATTGTGACAGCAGTGGCAGCAATTGCATTTGCAGAGGCAAATATTTGCTCTGTGTCCCCTCCTCCAACCCTGGCAGAGCCCATGAGGGGCATCCCTGCCACCACCCCCTTCCCACTAGGGTGGGGTGCACAGGGTCCCTCCTGCCTCACCTGGGGGTGGCCACCAAGGCAAACAAAGGGGATGCAGGTGCCCCTCGCTCTGTACCGTTTCTCTTCCCAGAGCCACTGAGCAGCTCCGCCTCCACGGGTGCCGGGCACCGCGGGGTGCGGGCAGGATCAGCCCACGGTGCATGCAAACCGCCCATCCTGAGGGACGGGGCAGCATCCAGCCCAAAGGCATCCCAGCTCCGAGGTCAGAGGTGGAGCCACCGTGGAATGGTGCCCAGCTCTGCAGAGCTCCCTGGGGAGCGTGGCTGCGTGCGAGGGGGAAGCCGCATCCGCGGGGCCGGGCTGCAGCGCAGCGGCTCCCGGCACACCTGCAGCGAGGCTCCACGCACGCAAACCCACCGCACCCTCCCGAGCTCCGGCTGCCTGGGCGCTGCGTGCAACCAACGCCCTGCCCATCGCCCCCGGGGCCGCCGGCTGCGGGGCCAGGACAACACTCACGGGCATCTCTCCACGGGACAGCTCTGCACAGGGATGACTCTGATCCTGATCCTGACCCCAACCCTGACCCTAATGTAACCCCAACACTGATGGCTCCCCGTGGGCAGTTGTCCCCATGGAGAGTTGTCTCGTGGAGACTTGTCCCTGCAGAGTTGTCTTGTGGACAGTTGTATCCACAAAGAGTTGTCTCATGGAGAGTTGTCCCCGCGGAGAGCTGGCCGTGGTGAGTTGTCCCTTCCTGCTGGCTGCCCCAAGGAAGATCTCCATTCGGAGTTATCCCCTCTAGGGCTGGTGAGCAGTGCCAAGGTGGGACACTCCTTGCCAGCCCAAGGCACCTCCCCAGCCACAGTTTGTTCCCAAAGCCCTGCTTGGCCAAGCATAACCCTTGCTTTTGTACCCTGTCAGGGTAGGATCTGGCCTTCACACCCAGCTCCCTCACTAACCCCTTTGCCTGGGTGGTGACAGTGCAGTCCCACGCTCACAAGGACCACCCCAAAATGAGAAACAGTGCCAGATTGTGCAAGGTTCTCGTTGGGCTCTTGCACTGTTGCCATAGGTTGCCCAAAGATGCCAGGATAAACCAGTGTCCCATGCTCTGGGGACACTGTGTGTCCCTCAGCCCTAGCCTGAGCAGTGAGGGCTGAGCTGGGGATCCGCACAGCCTCCTCCAGTGCCAGCAGTGCAGCCAGCCTGGCCAGGGGTGCAAGGAGCTGCTGCAGAAGCAGCACCACAGCAGCCCACCCGCCACTGTGGGCTTGGCGTCTTGGGTGCACAATCTTGTGCCAAACCCGCCAGAGTGTGACCTGTCAAATGTCACACATAGCATAGAGGCAGGATGGAAACTGTCACCGTCAGCGGGAGCCCTACAGGAGGCTGTTTCCCCACCATCCCCAGCATCACTTCTTCCTCTTCTGCTCTGCAAAATGTCAAATCCACTTTCAACCACTTTCCATCCATGTGCGGGTGTGTTTGCCGCTGCCTGAGACCCACAGGGCTGCTGCTCTGGGCTGGAGTTGGAGTGTTGGACCATCCTGTGCATGGGATGGGGGAGCCCTGGGCTGGTGGTTCCCTGCTGGAGCTTTGCTTCTTTTCTTATCCCCACCACTGGGTGGGACAGAAATGGGTTTTCTCGTGGGCTATGTCTGCTCATTGTGGCTGTTTGATGTAGGGCTGGGCAGAAGCACAGGGCATAGGTATGGGTTTGCTCTTATGGGGTCACTGGAAGGCTTCTCCCTGCTCAGCTCCTCCCCAGAAGTAGAATTGTGGAATCATTAAGTTTGGAAAAGACCTCTAAGCTCATCTAGCCCTGTCAGCCCAACCCCATCATGCTGACTGAACCATGTCCCTGGCCACATGGTTTTTGAACTCTTCCAGGGATGGAGACTCCACCACTGCCCTGGGCAGCCTCTGCCAGTAAAGAAATTGTTCCTCCTATCCAATCTAAACCTCCCATGGTGCAACTTGATGCCAGTAAATATATCGCAAACCCTTTGGTTGGGCGTCAAAGGAGAATGAATGAAAATGACTGGATAGGGTTTGCAAAATCCAAGAGAAGGCTGTTAGAGTGATAACAGTACTTGGAAGGGCACTGAAGGAAGAAGTGGCTTATCTTTGGGGTGGCTGGTGATGAGCTCTGAGAGGGTTACCCAGGGAAATAGTCTTGAGGTTAGGATGCGGGGTGGAAACCGGCAGGGCAAGAGAGCCTGGAGGAAACACGTGAGCTAGAAGTGAATGAATTGGAGAGCATCAAGCTAGAAATGCCTGCCAAGGCGGAAAGGAGGAGCCCAAGGGAAATGAGAGAGCAGCAAAGAGCATGGTGTTGAATACACTTGGTAGTGGTTGGAGGGTGGTGATCGGTGTGGAAGTGAAAGGAGTCAGGTGACCAGCCTGGAGATGATGGGAATGGGACTGATGGGTGTGGGGCAGTTTGGAATAGGGTGACCAGACTGAGGATGACTGGTGTGGAGAAAGTGGAGTAACCAGGTTGGACATAATGGGAATGGGTTGACCAGGTGAGAGTTAGTGAGAGCCTCCATCAGGGGGCTGGTGGTACCCAGGCAAGAGGAGCAGCTGCTCTGCAGGAGACCCTCCAAAGTGCAGGCAGTTTGCTGACCAGCAAACACCCAGAGCCTCCCAGGTCCTCCAGGAGCTTCCTTCCTGCTCTGCCGAGAATGCTGCTGCCTTCACAGCATCTTCATCTCTGAGTGAGGAGGAGGAGCAGGTCTGCAGGTCCCAGGGGTCTTGCCACCCACGGTCCTGCCCTACTGGGGAAAGGGTTGTGCTTGGGGAAAGGAGCCCCAGCTCTCCCACCACATGGGTCATGCACGGCAATGAGCCATGAGAGCACCTTGCCTGGTTGGGTTTCTCCTGGACTTGTGGACATGCAAACTGAGCCCCACAGTGCATCCCTCCTTCCAGCTGTTGGTGAATTGCCTGAGGGTCTGTGGTGTCACGAATGTGGGATCTCTGCCTTCAGAGCTTTTCTTTCTTTATTAAATTAAAGGTTCCCATCCAAGGACAGGCTCAGAGAGTTGGGGTTGTTCAGCCTGGAGAAGAGAAGGCTGTGGAGAGACCTTATTGCAGCCTCTCAGTACTGAAAGGGGCTCCAGGAAAGCTGAGGAGGAGCTCTTGATCAGGGAGTGCGGGGACAGGATGAGGGAGAACTGAAATAGCTGAAAGAGGGGAAATTGAGACGAGATCTTAGGAAGAAGTATTTTGCTGTGAGGGTATGGAGGCCCTGGCCCAGGTTGCTCAGAGAAGCTGTGGCTGCCCCATCCCTGGAGGTGTTCCAGGCCAGGTTGGATGGGGCTTTGAGCCCCCTGATCCAGTGGGAGGTGTCCCTGCCCATGGCAGGGAGTTGGAACTGGATGGGCTTTGAGGTCCCTTCCAACTCAAACCATTCCATGATTCTATGGATATTGAGGGTCTGGGGCTCATCTTGATGTGTGCCAGAGCAGTTGCACCACAGATGATTTTCACAGACTCCAGACTGGAGCCTGGACCAGAGGCACCCAGCACTGAGAGCTGAGGAGGGGAGAAGGTGCATCCATGACCATTCCCCAAGTAGCCAGATTTGCTGTTGGGTGGTTGGACAGGTTTTGTTGGGAACGGGGTTTGTTTTCTCTGCAGAATTCGGTGTTGCCTTCCTTGCCCCACCACGGCCACACTGCAGGAGCACCATTTCCACCTGCATCCCACTTGCACTTGGCCACAGGAAGCACGGCAGGTGGCACTGCCCAGCTCTGCTGCCCTTTGAGCACAGCCTGGGGTGAGCCCAGAGCAGGGATGAGCCCATCCTGGGAAGGAGCCCAGCCTTTGGGCAAATCCATCCTGGGAGTGAGCTCAGCCTGGGGTGAGCCCAGCCTTGTGGTGAGTCCAGTCTGGGAACGAGCCCAGTCTGGGAAAAAGCCCAGCCTTAGGGTAAACCCAGCCTGTTGTTGAGCCCAGCCTGGATGGTAATAGAGCCTAAACTCTTCCTCAATCTAATTTCAGACTGGGTGCTAATCCTAGCCAGGGTACTGAGCCCGACTCAGTTAACCCTGAGTCCAGATTGGGTGCCAAACCCAGCCCAGCTGAACGGGGTGCTGAGCCGGGGTGCTGAGCCCTGCCGGCCCCAACCCCGGGGGTGCTGTGCCCATCCCAGCACTGGGTCCCCCTGTCCAGCCGAGGGGTGCACCCCGGGTCCCCGTGGCGGTTTGGGGCGGTGGAGCAGGGTCCCCATCCCTGTTCGGGATGGTGAGACCAGGTCCCCGTGGCAGTAGGGCTGGGTCCCATCCCTGTTTGGGGCTGTGGGGCAGGGTCCCACAAAGCCCGGCGCTTCTGGGCTGGGGACGCCCCCGCCCCCTCCCGCCGTTCCCAGCCCGTTCCACCTTCTGTGTAGGAACTGGTTTTTCTTCCTGCGCTATTGTTTCCGCTGGATTGGTTCGATCGCTCCAGGCCTTGCTCAGATTTCCTTTCTCACGCTTTTTTTTTTCCCTTCCATCCCCGTTTTCTGCGCCTCTCCTCGCCTCAGTTAAAGCCGCAGGCGCTGCCGGCGGGATGGGGGGGTTCGCTGCTGACTGGGGCTGCCCAGGACCAGGGACTGGGCTCCCAAATGCTGCTCCTGTGCTGGGAGCTCTGGGGTCAGCTCTGCCCTGGACAACCTGCATGCTGCACAAACTTCCCTGGCTCAGGTTGCTCAGGTTTCCATTTTTCTGCAGTTCTGGCCACTAAATCAATTTTTTTTCTTTAATAAACAAAAACGAATGGGTCTGGTGCAGCCCTAGCGCCCACTGGGCACCACGCAGAGTGGGATAGGAGGGGTCCCCCAGGGTGCTGAACCAGCATGATATTGTGTCCTTCCCAACATGCTGCCAGCCAAGCTCATCCTGCTGAGCTTCCACCGTTGCTCCTGAGGAGAGCGGGGTGAGTCCCGGTCTTCCTGGGCCAGTCTGACCCCTGGGGCATGGATTGAAGGCCAGGTTGGGAAGGGACACCTTGCATCTGGCCACTGCTCAGGGTGTGAGAGGGCTGCTTTGTGTGATGAGTGGCTTTGCTGTGATGAAGTGTTCCCAACCTCAGTGCTGGGAACCTGCACAGAGCCCTGCCTGGAGGACAGGGATCTGCTCACTGATTCCTTCGCTCCCGACTCACCAGGCCATGGCCCAGGCAGAGGCACAGGCAGGATGTCCCAGTGCCTCAGAAGATGCTGCCCTCTGCCAGGAGGCCTGGCATGCCAGCAGGGCAGGGAGCACGCAGGTGGGATCTGGCTCCAGCTGGGGCAGGCAACACAACCCCCCTGGGGCCTCCACGTTGCACTGTGGGCAGACTTGGGTTCCCAGATAAAAATAGAAGCTGAAACATGAACCCAACTTCCAGCTCTGCCTCTGCCCCGCACTCCTCGTCTGCTGCACCATCCCAGGGGCACCAGCCTGTGTTACCCCCAGGACTCCCCAGGAGGGTGAAGGAGGAGGCAGTGGGAATGCGTTTGAGGATGCTCATGGGCCAGATGGCTGTAGAGGAAAGGAACCACTTGGCCACCTGGCCCAGGGTGGCCTCAGCGCTTGTCCAGGGCTGAAAACTGCACTGGGGAAAAGCAGAGAGCTCTAGGGGCACAGCCTCCAGACAGACACAGCCTCGAAGGCTCAGTATGGGGCAAGGGGGAAAACTCTGCCATGTGTTACACAGATGGTCCCAGGTCCTCAATCAGAGGAGGGAAAACTGCCAAGGGAAGCCAGAAGCAGTGGGAATAAGGGTGGCTGTTGGCTTAATACGTAATAAAGATCATTTCCTAAAGCATGTCTGGCATTGGGAGCAGAGGATGGATATGGCTGTGTGTTCAGCCAGGAGGAGGGTGCAGCAACAGAGCTGGGGCTTCACATGCAGCACTGGGGTTTGTTAGGACCTGGGTAAGGCAAGAAACTCGGCTTCCAGCAGGGCCAGTATGCATTTGGGTAACGAAGAGCAGTGCCGTGTCTGACTGTTAATGAGCTGAGTGCTGGACTCTGTACAGACAGAAAAGCTTCAGTCCTTTGCAGTTTCCAGGGCTCTGGCTCACGCGGTCAGAAAATGTATCGCCGCGCTCCTTTCCATTTCTGGTGCCAAAATGTGATGCTCCTGGAGGTCTGGGGGATGCTTGGTAGCCAGATTCCACCTGCATTTTAGTTTTCAGGTACAACCCTTTCAAATTTGTGCTCAGGAGGGCTTAACCCTCACGCCAGAGGTGGATATTCTATGATATAAAGCACATTTATGCAGGCAGGAAGGCAGGTGCTGGCACAGGACTGGAGGAGCAGAGGCACCAGCAGTCAGGCAGGCAGGAGGGTGGGGACTGCTCGCCCCCCGGCCCCCCGGCAACTGCTGGCACAGAGCTCACCCTAAAACGAAGGCTTTGGGGATGCTGCGTAACCTCATTATAAGGCAGTTATTACTGTTTTGGCTTTGTTATTAAACTTGTTGTAAGCACTGGGAGCCTGGCCTGCAGCAGCACCCCGCTGTGCTGGGTGCTGTATAAACAGGGCTTGCGGCCCTGGTGAAGGTTGGGTCAAGGGTGCTGTGGCAGCTCCAGCTTCTTGGAGGGGCTGAGCCCCCACCTCTGCAATTCACAGTCCAACTGGGAGGGAAAATGAGCAAGGGAGACTTGAGATGATTGCATGGCAGCTGGAGGAGACAGAGGGACCTGGGGAGGGGGTGGATGTGTGCAGCAGGAGTCGGGGGTTGAGCATCATTTTTCTTTCCCCTGGGAAATTCAGCTTTGCATGTGGGTTTAGGTGTGATGTCGAGTGAGGTTCTCATCACTGCAAAGGCCTTGAGGTACCAAAAAGGGCTTTTGGTGTCGCTGATGTTTAGGCCCTGACTACCCACGGCAGGGTGATGGCGAGGTGGCAGCGGGATGGGGTTTGTGGTTAGGGAGCTGCAGCTGTCTGCGCGGCGCTTGCGAGAGCGCCTGTGCACGGAGAGGAGCAAAAAGCAGAGATCTCAAACCTCTGGTGCCATCCCTGCCGGATGCTGAGCCCGCTCTGGCAGCCCCCACGAGTTATCCAGGGATGTGCTTGTGCTTCTCTCCCTCCATCCCTGCCCTTCTCTACGGCAGATGACGGACCCCTCTAACCCCCAAATCCTATTCTTTTCTCTTACTCAGAGCTGCAAACTGGCAGGGGAAAATGGAGAGGGAGATGCCCTGGAAGGGAGCCAGAGGGAGCTGGGGTGCCCGCAGGGCCTCCGGGGCTCCATCACCTCTGACCTCTTGTTCTTGCTACCTCCCCAGCCTCCTGCCAACTCCTCTAATCTGCAGTGTTCGTGCTCCCAGACTAGCGAGGCCCTTCTAGCTGTCAGGTGAGCCTTTCCCAGGGCTTATGCAAATGATACTAATTAAAGGCATTCTTATCTGTTCGATTTCCCACACCTTTTGCCTCCAAGGGAGATAGAAAACTTCATGTTTTAACTCTGTATTTCATGGCAGTCGGAAGGACTGCCTAGGGAAAGCGTTGGGAAACGCAGCAGGTCACTCCTGATGAGAAGAGCTGGCTTATGCAAGTGTAGAAACACTTTATTATGCATGAGAAACCTTCCAGAAACAGATGACTAATAGCAAAGCGGGAGCAGAGAAAGCAGTGGGAACGCCGTACCAGGCTGGCATGGGATCCCATGTCATCTTACCAGCTTAGCAGGGTTGGGCTAGGTCAGCACTTGCCTAAGAGACCTCTCAAAGTACCTGGCTGGTGATGAGGGAAGTGATGTTAATGATTCAATAAACAGAGCCCTTCCCTCTCTGTGAACCAAAATGCCCCTGTGTGATGCCAGTAACCCACCAGCAGCCCTGTATTCCCACTGACTTGGCTTGGATGGCCATAAAAATCATTGCACAGGCAGGTGTAGTAGAGGATGCCTGGACTGCAATCCCAGGTGCACCATTGCAGTCCATCTCTCGGAGCAGCCCTCGCTGTGTTGCTGGCAGACAGGGCTGCCCAGGTTTTGGTGGCTGCTCAAGACTGCTGTGTGAACAAAGAGCCATTGCTCCCTGGAAGGACTGGGCTAACACACCTGTGCATCTCATCTGCTGCTTGGGTGGGCTTGCTGGTACCCAAGGACAGGTGTGAGACCGTTTGTAACAGAGCAGGAGCAGCAGTGCACACCTTGACAGGTCTCAGGTACTGCTGATAAGAAGGGCAATGAGAAAAGCTCTTGGCATAAAGGGGAAGGGAAACAGCCCGGGCTTTATGAAAATCCCCAGCTCGCTGCTGCTATGCACCTAGAGCTGGCCTTTGGACCCACAGGGTGTGGGAAGATCTGCTGGGTGGAATTCCTGAGGTTTCTGCTCTTTGTGCAAGGACCTTGAAGACGCTGCAGGGCAGAGAGGAACCTGGCCCACAGCATTGCTGGAGGAGAAGGGGAGGGTCTGAAGGTCAAAGTTGGAGAGTTAGGAAAAGCGTGTGAAGATGTACATGTGGGCAGATCTTAGAATCATGGAATATTTTGGGTTGGAAATGACCTTAAAGCCCATTCAGTTCCAAAACCCTGCCATGGACAGGGGCACCTTCCACTGGATCGGGGGCTCAAAGCCCCATCCAACCTGGCCTTGAACACCTCCAGGGATCGGCATGATCAACTCCTGACTTGTGTTTGGAATTTGCCAGGTTGTTACCTGGTTTTCTTTCCTTCCCACCATCTGCTTCCTTTCAGGGTGTGCTCTGCTTTGGGCAATCCAGGGCTGCTGGATGCCACACGTGGGCATCCTGTATTGGGGGCATGGCTGGCTGAGCCTGAGCATCCCACATGCCTGTTCCAGGGAGGTGTCTAGTCTCGATAAGTCCCTGAAAGAAACTCTTGGATGCACAAGGATGTGGTTTCACAACCAAAATGAGGGTTGCAACCTCCATCTGGAGGAGTGGCCCTTTCACCAGATGATATCCATCTTGGAAAGAGGGAAAGAAAGAAAGGGAAGAGGGTAGGCGGTGAGTCGGAAAAGAGATATCACTCCAGGTGGCAGTTGAATAGTCCTGTGATATGGCAAGCAGAAGACGCCCAGGGAATTGTCCTGACACGAGCTGCCCTGGATTGCCCCAAAGGGTTCACGCCGGGCACTGTTGTCCTTTACAGCTGATGTCAGTACACTGAGGATTTTCCAAGCCAGGAACTCTGCAGGTAGATGTTGTGTCTCACTGATAAAACTCTTGCCAAGGAGATCCCTCAGTAAGGTCGGCCTTTGAGGTGACGTTTGTCAGCAGAGCAGATGGAAGGAGCCCTGTGAGTCCAAGGACTGTTTTGGGGACAGCTCCTCTGGGCAGAGCTCAGCATCGCCAAGGTGACTCCTGGAGAGCTTGGGAAATGCAGCTTTCAGGAGGATCAAGGGAAGGAGCAAAACTTGACTCCACTGTGGTCTGAAGTGCTCATCTTCCACATGTGTTGTCCACTAGCCTGTGGACCTCCAGCTGAGCTCACACCACCTTCTTTGGCCAAGCTCACACCATCTCCCAGGGCTCTCAGAGGTTGGTCCTGTTGTCTGTAGGACTTGAGTTTTCTTTGAGCTTTTTGGTTTCTTGGGTGGAGGCCCAGAAAGTGTGAGATGTTGAGATGGCCCCAGAGCTCCACACTGAAGCATCCAGTCCCTCGAGTCCTGGGAGGTTTGTGCGTCACTGCTGGTGAAATCCCCACCCAGGAGGGGTGGGAGAGGCAGGGATCATCCTAAACAACAACAAGCCACCGGACAGGCTGCCAGGATTGCACAAGGACCTTTCACCTGCCTTGTCCTCCTTGGCCATGCAGGCGGGGAGAGCCAGGGGCAGCTGCCAGGGTAGCTCTGGCTGCTGGGGCTTGGGACAGGCACCACGTCGGGCTTGGGGACCACAACAGCAGAGACCCATGGCAGCCCTCCTGCTGTGACAAGACAGTGACATGTGACATCACGGTCCTCTTCCAATGACATCAGCTCTTCTAAGCCCTGTGACACAGCTAATGGTGTGGACATGGCAGAGCTGGCTGGGCTGCAGAGTGTTCCTCTGGGAGTGGTGGATACTGGCACAAGGTCCCGGGGCTGGAGCACATGCAGCACCTTGGCCAGGAGACCCAGACAGGTGCAGGGAGAGGGGACCACAGTGGAGACCCCAGCTTCGTAGAATCATAGAATAGTTTGGGTTGAAAGGAACCTTAAAGATCATCCAGTTCCAACCCCGTTACCACCTTTCAGTGGATCAGTCCAGCCTGGCCTTTTAACACCTTCAGGGATGGGGCAGACACGACCGACTTCTCTGGGCAGCCTGTGCCAGTGTCTCACCAGCCTCTTTGTGAAGAATTTCTTCCTAATGTCTAATGTAAATCTTCCCTCTTCCAGTTTAAAGCTGTTCCCCTTATCCTATCAATACAGGCCCTTGGAAAATGTCTCTCCCCAGCTTTCCTGTAGCCCCTTCAGGTAGAGGCTATCAGGTCTCCCTGGAGCCTTCTCTTCTCCAGGCTGAACAACCTCAACTCTCAGCCTGTCCTCAGAGCAGAGGGCTTCAGCCCTCCAACCTCCTCTGGACCCGCTCCAACAGTTCCATATCCTTCTGATGTTCATCTGAGATGGGTCACACCAGCTCCTCACCCTTCTTGTGGCCGTGGCGAGCAGAGCCCGTGGAAGCAGGGAGATGTCACAGCTCTCCCCCTGCCCAGAGTGCCTGGATTCAGCCCCACTGGCCCTCGTGGCAGCGCGCGGGGCTCAGCGTGGGCTCTGCTCTCCTGGCTCTGCCTGGGCAGCTGCACTTGTGCCGTGCGGGGGCACCGAGCGCCGGCCTGGCGAGGGGCTGATTCACACGGGGCGCTGGAAGCTGGGCTGCCGTGGGAAAGCGCGCCCGCCATGGCTCCCGAGCACTGGGATTGCTTCAGCGGGGGAGCAGCCAAGATCCATTTCACAGAGGGCAGAGCAGATCTCGGCTGGGATTCACCAGTGACTCAGCGTGTGCTGGCACGGGCTGCCCCAGCGTGAGAACGCGGCGCTGCTCCTCCTCTGGGGCGCGCAGCCCACGGGGGGCACCGGGGCACCCGCCGGGCGACGGGAGCTGCGGCCACCCAGCCCCCTCCTCCCAAGCCTAGCTCAGCCCTTACCTCTCCCTGGCTCCGTGGTCGCCCTGTGGTTACACCAGCCACGTGGACGGGCAGGATGGCATGAGCAGAGACCTGGCACGCTCAGCACGTTGTCCCCAGGGAGGGCTGGGACGTGGGGCAGCAGCTGCCATCCCCCACCCCGAGCCGGGCACAGGACCTGGGGGCGCCCCTGAGATGTTACAGGGTCAAAACCCTTGGTTCTCGGGTCAAAGCCCCTGCTAGCAGTGGCTGCACCCCCAGGCAACGTGCCCAGGTGCCACCATCTCCTGCCATCTCACTGCTCCAAGGTTCTTTACCTCTCAGTGGTGACCACGACTAATCCCACCACAATAGATCTGAGGAAAAAAAAAACCTTCCCAAGGAGGAAAACCCCATTCCTTCCCCAGGAGAGGGGCTCCCCACTTCCCTACCCTTAAAACAAAAGCAAGATTGGTTCAATAAACTGCCCCATGCTCCTGTGCAACAACAACGAGGGGAAGAGGCTCTGGGGAGCTGTGGCCCCAGACAGGAGCTGAGCATCGAGCCCGAGGCCACCACTGGCCCCTGCATAGCAGCCACTCAGCCCACTCTTATCGTGGTGGCAGGCTGCCCCTCTTGCTCCATCTCTTCTGGCTCATTTTGGAATGGCATTAAAAAAATTAATTGCTATTTTTTTATTACAGCTAATTGGCACTGCTGCTAAGTGGCTTATCTGGGTCCTGAGCCCATCCCTAGTTTTTGGGAAGCTGAGGGTGGCAAAGGCCTGGAGGCTGGAGAGATGAAGTGGGGCTTGGAACCTCATGGCAAGCACCTGGCAACCCTAGGAGAGTGGGGAATGCCAGGCTGCCCCTGGGCTGTCAGGGTCTGCCTGACTCAGGGAGGAGGATTGCTCATAGTTCACAACAATGATGAATTTTAGAGAAGCAGCTCCAGATGAGCCAGCAATGTGTGCTGGGAGCCCAGAGAGCCAACTGTGGGTTGCACCCAAAGCAGTGGGACCAGTAGGGCGAGGGAGGGGATTCTGCTCCTCTGCTCCGCTCTGGTGAGACCCCACCTGGAGCCCTGTGTCCAGTTCTGAAATCTTCAGCACAGGAAGGACATGGGTGGGTTGGAGTGAGGCCAGAGGAGGCCACAGAGATGATCCAAGGGCTGGAGCACCTACTTGTACAAGAGTTGATGCTGTCCAGCCTGGAGAAGAGAAGGATCCAGGGACACCTTAGAGCAGCCTCCCAGTACTGAAAGGGACTCCAGGAAAGCTGGGGAGGAGCTCTTGATCAGGGAGTGCAGGGGTAGGATGAGGGGGAAGGGTTTTAAGCTGAAAGAAGGGAGATTGAGGTGAGATCTTAGGGAGAAATGTTTTGCTGTGAGGGTGGGGAGGCCCTAGCACAGGTTGCTCAGAGAGGTGGTGGCTGCCCCATCCCTGGAGGTGTTGAAGGCCAGGTTGAATGGGGCTTTGAGCCCCCTGATCCAGTGGGAGGTGTCCCTGCCCATGGCAGGGGGTTGGAACTGGATGGGCTTTGAGGTCCCTTCCAACCCAAACCATTCCATGATTCTATGATTCTAAGCAGAGAAATTTGCCTGAGGTCACTGTGTGCACCCAAGCTGGTGCCAGGAGCCCTTGCCCAGCACTCCCAATGCGGTGGCACTGCTGACCAAATCGATGTCACATGCTTCAGGATGGGCACTAACGTGGGCTTGGTGTTTGTGGATGGGAGCTGAGCCCGCGTCTGTGTCCAGCAGGAAGGACTGTGGAGGAGGGTGCTGTTTGCCCCAGGGGCCTCCACTGTTCCCATCCCAGGTGGCAGCTTGGTGTCTGGGTGCTTTGTGACCTCTCCAGGCCTCTGACACCCAGTGCAGCCAGTGCTGCTGCCATACCCAGGAGATGCCATCCCACGTCTCTCCCCCTGCCAGGCTCAATGCCCTTCTCCAACAGGCTGCGCCCACCTCTGTTGTCACTGTCAGGAGGCAGCGGGCCCAGCCCCTGTGAGCTGCCTGTCACCTCTGCCTGACTGGTGCAATCCTATGCATCCCAGCAGGCACCTTGTGAGCCATGTGAGGGCTCTGTGTGGCTGCCAGGGCAACGATGCCAGTGGCTCAGGGTCCAGCCTGTGCAGGATGAGACATCCTCGAGGCTGAAAGGGTCCATCCTGTCCTGCAGCGTCAGAGCTGACTCTGCCATCAGAGCTGGCAGTGGCCAGAGCACAGCTCTGCTGAGCAGTAGCAACAGGGTCTGCCCCAGGGCTGCAAGTGACATCTGCCCTAAAAAAAATACCCGTCTGTCTCACTCTTCCTTGCTCATCCTTAGACCTGTCCATGCCCCTCTTTCTTTATTCTCAGCCATCTCTCAGGATGGATCCAGCTCGGCTGATGATGAGCTGCTGCTGCAGGCACAGCAGAGCTGGTACAGTGCTGAGGGAGGGGGAGGAGAAAGTATGAAAGGAAGCCAGTGAACTCCAGTCCTCGTTAGTCTGGACTGCTGAAGCCTGAGGAGATCAGATCCCATGGCACTGGGTGGCCTGCGCAGGTTGTGGTTTAACCCTCCCTCGTGTGAGGCTGGCAGTGAATTCCAAAGTGACATCTCCTTTCCGATCAGACAACTGCAGTGGCTGATCTGGCTTTGCAGGAATGCAAATGCTCTCAAATAAGATCATCTTACTGCTTCCCCCGGCTTTCACCCAGTTTAATTTCCCCAGGTGCCTGGGTTTGAGCATGCGAGTGGGGAGGGTGCTGTGCCCTGTGCAGGGGTCGAGGGTCCTGGGCACACTCAGTCCCCTGTGGCATCAGTGCTTGCAGCTCGATCCCAGCGCGACTGAGGAGACTCTGGCAACCTGGAGAGGAGAAGGCTGTGGGGAGACCTTAGAGCAGCCTCCCAGTACTGAAAGGGGCTCCAGGAAAGCTGGGGAGGGGCTCTGGTTCAGGAAGTGCAGGGACAGGATGAAGGAAAACGGTTTTCAGCTGAAAGAGGGGAGATTGAGGTGAGATCTTAGGGAGAAATATTTTGCTGTGAGGGTGGGGAGGCCCTGGCCCAGGTTGCCCAGAGAAGCAGTGGCTGCCCTATCCCTGGAGGTGTTCAAGGCCAGGTTGAATGGGGCTTTGAGCCTCCTGATCCAGTGGGAGGTGTCCCTGCCCATGGCAGGGAGTTGGAACTGGATGGGCTTTGAGGTCCCTTCCAACCCAAACCATTCTATGTTTCTATGATTCCTGCAAAATTCACTTTTAAAAGTGATGCAGTGGCTGCCACATTGTTCAGGTGCTTTCAAGATTGCACCTTGTCCATCTCTGTCTGTGCTGTTGGGGCTGGAGCAGCGTAGCACAAGCATCCTTTTAGGGCCAAGTCATGCCCGGGCAGGGAAGCGTGTGCTGGTTTTGTGGAGGCTGCTGGTGGTAATAACCTCCTCGTGCTGCGGGGCAGAGCCAGGACGTGGTGGCAAACTCATTTTCAAACAAATCATCCTTCCCCCATCCTCCTTCTGGCAGCTGTGTGGGAAGAGGGGCATCATTCCTCCTCGCCATGAACTCAGTGCTGCTCCAGCTAACACACCACAAACCTGCGCTGGGGCTGGGTCAGGTGGTGGTCAGACCTTTCTGGTTTCAACAGGCTTTGGAGCAAAGCCCCAGGTAGGGAACTTGTTCTGGTCGGTGAAGTTCTGCATCTCTCTCCGTGCTTGCCTTGGGTGCAGTGTGCTGAAAATGCTCTGCCAGCAGAAAACAGCCCCTAAAAACAAATGCCACATGAAAGGTGTTGCGGTACAGCGCAGCACCCAGGTCCCACACAGGCAGGGAGGGGGAGAGGAGAATGAAGCTCTCACGGAGCTGCCTGCAGTGCTTCCAGGGAGATTCAGTGCCCATCACTGCTGGACAAGCGCGTTCGGCTGCTGGCTGCACCCTGGGCTCAGCCCAGGCACCTGACTCCTCGACAGGGGGATCTGGGAGCTCCTGGAGGGGGTTTGGCTCCCTAGGGGCCAGTACCTGGCATGCACAGGCACTCGGAGGTCTCTCAGATGTGTTTTGGCAAACCAAAGGAGGAGTGGAAAATGTGACTGGGTGCTCACAATGCTGTGGCAGAGCTGGGCAGAGCAGAGCCAACTGAGGACAAAGCAGAACAAAACTTGAAGCCACTGCCCAGACTTCGGGTGTCTGCTTGATGTTTTAAGGCAACCTCAGTTTCTGGTGTTTTCTGGCATCGTGTAGGGCTGGGGAGCAAGGGAGCGGTACCAGCAGCCTGGCATGATGATCATAGAATCATGGAATGGTTTGGGTTGGAAGGCTCAAAGCCCTGTCCAACCTGGCCTTGAACACCTCCAGGGATGGGTGGTGAAGCGTCATAAAAATGGGGTGTTTCTGGGAATGGGGTACTTATGGCTTGTGAACCCCCTTCATTTGTGTCTGCTGCCATCCTGCCCCAGTGGGACAGGCCTGGCCTCAGTCTCCCCCTGCCATGTGACTGGGGCTGCCTGGCCTCTGCCGGGGGTGCCCAGCACGGGGCTGTTCACTCAGGCAGGCAGTGTCTGGGGAGCACGAGCACCAGCTCACCAGCCTCCCTCTCTCTCTCTCCTTCCAGGTGTGCAACTGCGACAAGTACCTGAAGGTCTCAAGGGAGAGGATGAGGCAGCTGGTGGCGGGCAGCAGGCAGGTGACGCGGGACAGTGACGCAGGTAAGCAGGCAGGCACCAAAGGCTGGCAGTGATGCTCCAACCTCTCTGCCCTCCCACCTGGGACTCACTGCCACGGCAGAGCGGGATCGTCCTGTTTGAGGTCTCTCAGAGCAGGAAGGAGGTCCCCTACCACCAACCTGCCCCTGGGTGCAGACCTGCAGAGCTCTTCCAAGCCTGCTTCATGCCTGGTTGAGCTCGTGTACGCCAAGCACAGCTCCCAGCCCTCTGCCCAGGCTGCCCCGTGCTGCCCTGTGAGGCTCTGGGTCATGCATGGGGTTGCCCAGCCCAGGGTGGTTTGGGGACGCGCCAGCAGTGGTTCCAGTGACAGCCCAAGGCCATCGCAGGTGGAAAACTCAGCTTGGGCTGCAAATGCCTCCTGGCTGGTGCTGCTGATGTTGCCTCCCTCATGCTTGGTGCCTCTCAAAGTAGGTCAGGCTGCAGGAGTGAGTCAGCACCACCCGCCCAGCCAGGCTCCAGCGGGCTCGGGGCAGCCAAGGCTCCTCCATGTCCTGCTCTGAGCTGTGTTGACGCAGGTTGCCCAGGGAGGCAGTGGAGGCCCCATCCCTAGAAACATTCCCGGTTGGATGGGGCTCTGAGCAACCTGGTCTGGTTGAAGATGGCCCTGCTCCTGCAGTGGCATTGGACTGGATGACCCATAAAGGTCCTTTACAACAGAAAGAATTCTGTAAGTCTATGATTCTATGACCCCACCTCACTCCTCCCCACGTTTCGGTGGTGACTGACACCGCCGCAGGCACACCGGGGTGGAAATGTGCCCCTCTCGCTGCTCCGACCCAGCCTGGGCTCTGCGTGGCCCTCGCACGCGCCACTTGCTGTGCCTCAGTTTCCCCAGCTGCTTGATAGGAGAAAGCACTGCAAAGTGGTGGCTCCGGGTGCTCCCAGCTGGCTGTGGCTTTGCTGGGAACCACACGTGGTTCTGGGAATGAGGGACGTGGTGGGGCGGCTTTTCCCATGGTGCCAGCAGCCTGGGAGTGCTGCACTTCCCAAAAGTCCAGGGCATCCTTCCCAGCGGTTTCTCTGGTGGGGGCACTGGCTGTGTGTGTATCCAGCGACCAGCTGGGCCTGTTCAGCCAGTTTTAGAGTATGGGAAATGGCAATGTTGTGGTTTGTGTTCAGCCCTGTGAGTGGTTTTCCCTTCCCCCTTTGGGCTGGGGATGATGGAGCTGGGGGGGGTCTCACACAGCACCACTGCTCCTCGGTGCAGACCCTTCAGGGCCCACCTTGTGCCATGTCTGCAATACCCCATGTCCTCATCGTGCCATGCAGCCTCTCAATGGCTCCCCTGCATCCCTGGGGATATCTCAAGGGGATGGGTCCCTGCATGCTGGGCCAGATGGGAGCCTTGTGCTGGCCACATTGAACACAACCTTATCAAGTTGTGATGGGGAGCATCCTCCAACACGGAGCCATCAGGGACCAAAGGTGCCACAAAGATCTTCAGAGGGTTGGTGTTTTGCATGCAATGGAGGCAGAAAATAGGAGTTGTGATTCCTGGGCAGGTGGCACCTGAGCCAGAGTGAAGAGCCTTGGGGACTTGCCAGGGGGTCCCCTGTGCTGCAGGGCTCTGGCCACCCCAGGGATTCCGTTTCTATCTAGATTCTTCAGGGAGTTACTGGGGCTGCATCAGCGTGAGATCAAGTAGTTTATCCCCAAAATGTCCCACTTTTGGGTCAAGTTTTGTGGAAGAGAAACAAGGGAAAAGTGTGATGACGATGTCCTGGGGGGACAGCAGTGGGACAGCCAGAGAAGGGGGTTCACAAGGAAAATCTCAGTAATTCCCTGATTTCCTTCACATTTTCCTTTCAAAGGGGACAGATGGCAGGGACCTGCTCTGCCCTTGGCCGTGGTCCAGCGCATCATGGGGAGCTCAGCACTCACAGCCCCCAGCTGCTCGCCCACACTGGACTAATCCCTACTGTGTGACTCCAGCCTAGGCCATGTCATCCCATTCATGGATTCACCCCTAGGACCATGGCTGGATGCTGCTGCATGGCAAGAAAATGCCCTTTCCTGGCTCCTGCTTCCAGGCAAGGAGGGAGTCTTCTTCCCCGGGGGCTTCAGGTCTCCCAGGATCAGCCGACAGGTGCAGCAGGAGCCAAGGATGCTGGGGCACCCATCAGCTGGGGATGGGGACGGATCCTACAGGACCAACCCTTGCCATAAACCTGTGGCTGCCCAAGGGCTCCCAGAGTTTGGCTGTAGGCAGTCTAGGGCTGCAGAGCCTGGGCCAGTGCCACTCTGTTTGGCTCCTGGATTTTTATGGCAGGGTTTCCAAATGAAAAGCAGATTATTCATCCTGTAACAGCTCACTCGAACTTGGACCTAGGACTTTCCCAGGTTTTAGGGAACATTTTCCTTGATGCAGTCACATTCGCCCTGCATGAGGGCCTTGATGATGGGGTGCTGGAAATAGTTTCAAGCCTGGACAGCTTTGCTCCAATATGCCTTTTTCCCAGTGGGATGTTGTGAGCAACTCAAGTAGCTGGAGCTGGCAGGGGATGGGGCAGAGAGAGGCAACGGTACTGTGGGTCACCCCATGGCACAGACAAGACCTGACCAGAGGCTGTTGGCAGCGCGCAGGTTCCCAAATGCCCCAGGGGATTGGATGTGTCACGGGCTCTCGTCTGGCCAGGGAAAGCTTCTTGCGCTTACTCAGTGTGCTAAAACCAGCTGGCACGAGCCCCGGTGCTCGTGGGATGCTCTGCCAGATGAAATCCAGTCCCTGGGAAAGGCGAGGATGGAGCACGTTCAATCTGGTTAGCATTCGCCAAACAGAAAGGGCTGCTTCAATCATAAAAATCTCCCCTTGCCATCTGAAACATTTTGTAAAACAGGAAAACAACTGTTCCTGCTTTTCCTTTTTTCCTGAGCACTACCAGGGGTGCTCAGGGACCCCGACACGGTACCTGGGGAGCTCTGGGATGGGTGAGTGTCCTCCCCCCAGCAGGGATGTCTGTGCAGCAGCTCCAAGGTGGGGTGACACCAGTACAGTGCCCAGTCTCTCCTCTACAGCCACTGCACTGGGACGGCTGAGTCTGGTGGGACCTGCTTCCCTCAGCCAGGGGCTCTGATGCACAGCTGGAAAAGGCACTGTGTGTCCACAGCCTTAAGACTGGATGTAGGTATTTTTCTACCATGTATCCCTGATCTACAGTATTCGGCTTTGCTGTGAGCATCACACTCGTCTCACAGGGAGAGGTGGGCAATCCCTGTGCTGCCCCAGGAGGGCTCTTGCACCCATGGAGCAGCTCGTGCATCCTTGCTGCAGGAGAGGCCAAGGCACCCCAGATGTCTCAGGCTGTTCTTCACATTTCTGTAGGAAAGGGGACAGGTGCCCAGGGGGCTTTCCAGTCCCCTTCATCCTCGGACCAGGCACTCCATGCACTCTCTTCCTTCTGGGTGCAGTAGGGTAACAGGGCTATGCTCACATCTGACCCAGAGTGGGGCAGGGATGGGGACCGAGGGGCTGCAGTGGTGAGACCAGCCAGAAACACCCCTGGGCTCAGCTGCCAGCTCTTCAGGAGATTTTTGTTCACTCATATGAAAAAGCCCCTGCTGGGCTTGTAAGCCAGTGGCATTTTGGTGTCTGTGGCTTTGCAGAGCTCTGTCTGTACCCACTGGCAGTGGTGCTGTGCCAAGCGCTCCCTGGGAAGGAGCTGAGGACCACGTGGTGCTGCAGCCCAGCGCTGGCTGCAGGAGCCGGTAGGGTGTTCTCCCACAGCAGCACAGGGAGGTGAAAGCTGAAGGGAGGTGAAAACTAAAGGTGCCTCTTGCCTTAAGCTCATCCTCCCTCCTCCACCCTGGGAACGTCTTAAGATCGTAGCCAGGCTGCTGCAGCCCAGGTTGCACAATCCCGGGTCCTTTGTCCTTTGCTTATCTGCCTCACCAAGGAGGAAGAGATAACCAGGCATCTTCAGTGCCCTGCAATCGAGTGTGTTTCTCAGGCTTGTAACTCCTCTTATCAGGTTCCATCTCTCACCACAGCAAGGTTTCCCATGCACCTTTGTACTCCAAGAATGCTCCCGGCTCTGCTTTCAGCCTTGTGCAAAGCCTTTACAAGGTGCGCTTTCTCCAAAACACCTCAGCCTTAATTGCCTAATTACGGACGAGTCTCCCGTGTGTGTGGTTGCGATGACAGCTGGGTGTGGCTGCCGGGCTGGGAGAAGGGCCCTCGGCTTGCACAAGCACTGCCAGCCCCGCGCACCTCGCGGGACGCTGCCGCTGCCCTTCCCGCTGCGGAGCCGTGGGGCAAGTGCCAGGACCCGGCTTCAGCCAGCCAGGATGAGCATCCAGCTCCTTGCCCCAAGGCCTTGGTCTTAGCTGGGGTGGCACAGGGGGACCTGGACTAAAACAGGGCCTGGAGGGCAGGATTTTATGCAGGAGAACCCAGCGCCTCTGGGGAAGTTTGCATTACCCGATGGTGCTCCGACACGGAGACCCCAGGGGTGCCCGGGGCTCACACGCATGGGACAGGTTGTTTCCAACCAAATCAGGGCTCTGTGCTCTGGGAAAGGGGAGTGGGCACAGGTTCAAGGGAGGTCTGCCCTGATCCTGCTCTGTCCCAGCTTCCCAGGCCCTGCTGTTCCGTTCTGTGGTGGTGGTGTCCCAGTGCTCTCCCAGTAACATAAACCAGGTGTTTGTGTTACTCCAGTGTTGTCGCAGACAGAATAGGCTGTAGGGGCTACAGGTCATCAGTGTCATCATCACAGTGACGTTTCAATAGAAGCCCCCCACCTTTGAGGGCCTCTCTGTGGGCAGAGAAGGGTGAACAACCCCCTGCCCGCTGTGGGCAGCCAGCGCTGTGCCCCCCATCCCTCCTGCTGGCCTCAGCATCAGCATCCATGAGCAAGACCTCACAGTGGGGTGTGTGAAAGCCACCTGGGTTTTGGGCACCAGGAACTATGCAGTGCCCCAGGGCATGAGATATGCTTTGTCATGGGTCTTCTCCACTGCCTTGGTGCCAGTGGCTGGGGCTGAAGGAAGGGGATCCCTGTGGGGCTGGCAGGGCTCCTGCTGCACCCCACCACCCAGAGTGGTGCCAACCAAGCTCTAATTCACGACAGGGGCTTCAGTGTGAAGCGGGGCCACTGCGGAAGTGACAAGGTCATCTCCTGGGCTGCATAGGTGGGATTCCACCACTTTGCTCAGCCTGGGGAAGAACCTGGTGCAGAAATAGGCAGAATTGGGGTCGTGGAGCACCCCATTTTCCCTGGGCACACAACACTGGCTGGGACGTGAGAGGTGGCCATGGGTGGGAACAGCAGCAGTTTGTGCTGTTCCTGCAGGGTATAAATTCTCACAGGTGCACAGGACTGGGCAGGAGCTGGAGCTGTGGTGGGCAGCACGTGTGAGGACAAGGAGAGTAGGAGGAGACAGCTCTGTGCTGAGCAAGGCTTCCAGGTCAGGGATGGTGCTAGAGGATGGGGATGATCCTGCCCATGGAGCTTGGCAGTGCTTGCTCCAGTGGGCACTCAGTACCAGGAGGGGGCTGCAGGGTGCAACCCCCCATCAGGTTCCATCATCCCCAGGCTGACCCAGGCAGGAGGGAGAGAGGTGAGCGAGAGGCAAAAGGGCTTTTCATTTTCAAGATGTTTTATAATGGGATTATTAGTTCCCAAGAGGTGTTTCAAATTGATTTGATAAGGAATCGCTTTCATTTCTCCTCCGCAGAGATGTGGTGGGAATCCAGGCTTTGGTGCAAACTGTTGCAGAGCACTGGAAAATGTGGATGGGAAAAACTCCTGGTACAGTGGGAGGATGTGCTCGGCTCCTCAGCCCCACGCACCCCACACACCTCTGGCTCCATCCCCATCGTCACCCCATGGTGTGCAGCATCCAGGCGAGCCAGTGTGCAGACCCACAGGAGCAGCGGCTCCACTGGGGAGGGCTCTGCCTGTCTCAAGGGAGAGGAAAAAAAAACCCTTATTGAAAAAAATCCCCCCTTTTTCCCAGGAAAATCCTCTTTTTTGGGGGGGATTTGACCTCTTCCTGGCATGGTTTTCCCCACGTGCCCGGCTGGCACCCTGTGCCTGGCGCCCAGTGGCCCTTTCACCGTGGCAGCAAAGGGAGTGCAGGCATCTTCAAAAGCTCTGGAAGGAATTTGGTGGGAGGGGGAGAAGGGGTTTTACAAGCTCCCATTCAAAAATGGTCACTTTGAAGTGATGTAGCATTTTCAACCCTTTGAAGAGCCACAATTAGGAGGGGGCTGGTGCAAGGGAAAGGCAGATCGACTGGGTGACCATCCCAACCTTTCCCCCCGGCTTTTAAGGGATGAACTTTTCCTCCCTGCCTGCCTCTTTCTCAGGAGCCCGGGGGGGTGGGATCGGGGTGTTTGGGAGAGCTGGAGATTTCCCATCCCCTCACGCAGGGAAGGAGGGGGTCTGCAGGCGGTTTGCCCACCAGCAGCTGATGGAGCGTGTCGGAAGGGAGAGCAAATTGGCCAGCATTGTTGCAGGAGCATCCAGTGTCCCCACTCTGGCCCTGGCAGGAAGGGAATCTTTTAGGCTCCACAGTGGGGAAAGATGTTGGCCTTTGGTGCTGGCTGGTGGCAGCATCGTTTCAGTTACAGTTGGATCTAGAAGTCTCAACCAAGGTAGGTGTTCCTCCCGTCAAGGTCCTGGAGGCTCCCAGCCCAGGTAGATGTCTCTTCTGTCAGGGTTCTGGGGGCAGATGCAAAGGTCCAGTGCTCAAGAGCAGGCACGGTGGGTAGAAAAGGCTAAGAATGGCAGATTTGTGTCTTTCTGTGATAAACTGAAGGAAAACAAGTGATGCCCAGGGTCGGCAGGGAGTCTGTGGCTCGTGTGCTTGGCAGAGCAGCCCTCAGTGAGCCAGTCCCTTCATGCCCAGGCTGAGGCCACCCGATGCTATCAGGTACCACAGAGCAGCGGGAAGAAGGGACAGGGCAAGGGCAGAGCCCCTGACTCCCACCACAGGATCTGCCACCCACTGAGAGGCTCTGTCCCAGAGAAACCACCCGTAACAGGGCTCTACCTCGAGGTCACCACTTCAGCCAGCTCAGGGACCTCCTGAGAACAGCCCGGGGACTTCATCACATGCCAAAACTGGAGAAAATGGGATGTTAAAGTCACTGTTTTTTTCCTCTGAGAATGGGTGTTGGTGTCCTATACAGACACAGGATGAAGGAAAGGCCCAGCTGTGAGCAGGGCCACCAGGCACTCTCCCAGGTCACGGTGGTGGTGAGCCTGGCTCTTGGCTGGTGGCTGGGACTGGACTGGGACTGCTTCCCCCCATGCTGTGGCATTGGGCAGGGGGTTGTTCATCCACCCCTGCCCACAGCGAGGCCCTCAGCAGTGGGGGTATCATATAGAAAGGCCACCGTGATGGTGACACCAGTGACCTATAGTCCCTACAGCCTCTTTGGCTGGCTACAATGCAGGAGCCCTGGATCCATGTTACTGGGACAACACTGGGACAACCCCAGACAGCACTGGGACACCTCCACCACGGAGTGGCGGGCACCACAGGGCCTGGGAACCTGGGACAGAGCAGAATCAGGGAAAACCTACTCCTTTTCCAGAGCACACAGCCCTAATTTGGCTGGAAACAACCTGTCCCCATGGGTGTGAGCCGTGGGCTCCCTTGGGGTTTCAGTGTCAGGGCACCATCAGCTCCTGGGCTGTGTGGTGGTCCAGGGCTGGTTTGCAAAACCACCCTGAGAACATCTCCATTGACAGCCTTGACTGTGAGAGCTTTTTGTCTACTGGGAATAGGGATGGCCTGTGCTCCACCAGCTTGGATTGTGGAAGGTCTTGGGGAGCCCCTCTGACCCAGGGTCCGGTGTGGTCTGTGCCTCCCACACCTCTCCCAACTTTCTGCTCATCCAAACCCTGCTGGGCAGCTGTGGAATGGTTCTGCCAGGACAGAGTGGTTGTTCCAGGGCTGTCCTCAGCCTTGCTTTCCCTCACAATAATCGTGTGTCCCAGGTCCTGATGGCATTGGGATGCAGGGAAGAGGCAGCTGTGAATGCTGGTGTCCCTCTTGATCACAGCTGTCTCCCGACCAGGCTCCCTCTGATCCTGGAAAGGGGCAGGCTGAACACCCCAGAGGTGCTGCTGGAGCGATGCAGGATGCCTTTTGTTGTCTTAATTGATGCCTGGCCAAGACAAGTCCTCCCCTCTGCCAAAAATGAGTCATCCACAGCAATAACTGCAGCCGGCCCTGCCTGCCAGGCGTCCTGATGGATGGGAGGCAGCTCAGCCCTCGGCTTCCGCCGCCCGGATCCAGCGACCTGCGGTGCCCCAGCCACGGGGCTGTGTGGAGAGCCTGCCCTGAGCTGCCAAAAATGCCGTGGGAGCTGCGGCACTGGGTTTGTGGTAGCAGCAATCTGGGTGCCTGCTTGGGGCAGGGTTCAGGGTGTGCAGGGACAGAGTACAGGACACGGCACTGCATCACACCCCGCTGTGCCCATGGCCCAACCTGTGTGGTGGGAGGTGGATGTCCCTCGATGTCCCATATACCCCAAGTGTCTGATGTCCTCTACTTTCTTCTGCCCCTCTACTCTGCTCTTGTGACACTTCACCTGGATCCCTGAAACCAGTTCTGGAGACACCAGCACAGGAGGGACCTGGATCTGTTGGAGTGAGGCCAGATGAAGCCACAGAAATGATCCAAGGGCTGGAGCACCTCCTTGTACAAAGACAGGCTGAGAGAGTTGGGGTTGTTCAGCCTGGAGAAAAGACTCTGGGGAGACCTTAGAGCATCTTCCCAGTACTGAAAGGGGCTCCAGGAAAGCTGGGGAGGGGCTCTGGATCAGGGAGTGCAGGGATAGAATGAGAGGGAATGCTTTTCAGCTTAAAGAGGGGAGATTGAGATGAGATCTTAAGGAGAAATGTTTTGCTGTGAGGGTGGGGAGGCCCTGGCCCAGGTTGCCCAGAGCAGTGGTGGCTGCCCCATCCCTGGAGGTGTTCGAGGCCAGGTTGAATGGGGCTTTGAGCCCCCTGATCCAGTGGGAGGTGTCCCTGCCCATGGCAGGGAGTTGAAACTGGATGGGCTTTGAGGTCCCTTCCCATCCAAACTATTCTGTGATTCGATAATCGTCAGGCAGACCAGGAGAGCTCTGGGTGTCCTGACAGTGCACACAGCTATTAATGGTGGCTTTCTTAATTAAAGCAGCAGTAACAGCTTCCCTGCTTCCCTCACTGTTTGTTTGTCCTGTAACGTAGCAGGGGGAGGGGGGAGGTGGGCACAGCCCATCTCGGGGAGCAGACAGGGAGGCTAGACCACTGCACCCAGTACAGCAGCAGCACTGGTGCAGTTACCCTGGCCGGAGTAGCTCCCAGGGCACAGGCTGTGCTGCTGTTGTGGAAGAAGCAGGACAAGGAAGAGTGAGCTGCAGGAGGTGCCAGGCAGCTGCAGGGGAGCAGGAGGCTGCACAGGTGCCTTGGTCAGGGCAGGCAGCTGGTGAATGCTGGCGGCCACCTTCTCTTAAATTCACAGGATGCTCCTCTCTGAGATGCAGAGCAGAGCCTGCACCACCTGCAGGGATGACAGCCCCCTCACGAGGGTCACTCACATGGCTGAGCACAGGCCCAGCCGTCACACCAGTGGCTGATGGTTCATCTGCTGTCTCCTCCCCCCGCAGGCTGCCTGGTGAGCTGTGAGGAGAAGCCCCATCAGCGCTGCAATGCCCCCGTGCCAGCCTGCGCCGCAGCCCAGCCTGGCCGTGCCCCGCTCCGCGAGCGGCTGGAGGGGCCGGAGCAGCGCGAGGCGTCCGCGGTGCTGCTGGGCCACACGGTCCTGCAGGTCACCACCATCCCCCCCGGGGTGCTGGACAAACCTGAGCTCACCGACTTCTACTGCTGCACACGCTGTGGGAAGGTGTTTTGGGAAGGGTCCCATTTTGGACGCGTCGTCTCCCAGTTTCAGGATGTTCTCGTCGCCACTGGGGATGAGCAGAGCATCTACGAGCTGAGCTGAGGGGGGACACGGGGGTTCCATGAGACGAGGATTGTGGGGGACACTCCCAGCAAGTTTTGGGTCATGGGTTTGTGGTGTGAGGGTCAAATGGGGAGAATTCAGTTTGGGGTCCACCAGGGAGGGGACTGTCACGTTTGCACTGGATGGTTCACAACAGTCCAAAAAATACGTGTCCTCCATGAGATCATTAAATCATAGGTGGCCATGGAATGGACCCTTTGCCTTATTTCTGTCTCCCTCCAGGATGGGCATGGCAGGACAGTGGCAGAGCTCTCCAAAACATCACCCTGGCATTGCAGACCCCGTGGCACCCATCAGACTCCAGCATCCTCGGTCGGTGCCCCCCTGCCAGGTCACTTGTGTTGGGGAGCTGGGAGCTGCGTCCCCACCAGCAGCACAGTGCCCAGAGCTCTCCCCTGCCTCTGGGACACGTGTCACACCACGGTGACCCATCCACAGCGGACCCTCTCCCTTGGTCCTGCTCTCCCTGGAGGTGTCCAAGGCCAGGTTGGATGGAGCTTTGAGACCCCTGATCCAGTGGGAGGTGTCCCTGCCCATGGCAGGGGGTTGGAACTGGACAGGCTTTGAGGTCCTTTCCATCCTGAACCATTCCATAACTCTATAATCCTCACGCTGCTCTCCCAGCAGCTCTCCCAGCATTCCTTGTGTTGGCACAGACGTGTGGGGTCTGAGCACTGCTGGGCAGCCACAGGAAAACCTCTGGCTGCACCACGATGCCTGCTGGCACTCACATCCCCCCACACTCGTGCAACGGATGCCCCAGCAGAGCCAGGCTGCTCCAGGGGGATATCCCATCAGTCCCAAAGCTGCTAGATGGGTCCATCAAGCCACCCCCATGCCTAGGGCTCTGCAGGGCATGCACAGCAGTGGCAGCAGAGCATTGTCCCACTATCTCTGGGAGCTGGTACAGATGGCAGGGCACAGTCAGCACCCAGAGGACTGACTGGGACCAAGAGAGGCGAGGAGCCCACACTGGTGCTGCCACTCTGCGCACTGTGGTCCAGTGCCTACCGGGTCATGGGCCAGGCTTAAACCACTCCACCCTGCAACTGAGGATCATTTGCAAAATTCCTCCTCTGGTCCCAATTACCTGCCAGGCCCTGACGTTATTGCTAAGAGGGCCCACAGGGCTCTCAGCTGGAGTGTGACATTTACGGGCCAAAACAATTCCTGCCTGGGCTGCAGGGCAAAATTCGCTTTCCCCCTCCAAACACTCCTGGCCATGCAGTGCCAGAGGCTCCTTCCCCTGCCAGGGATATCTCAACCTGTGGCTCAGCCCTTTGGGAAAAAAAAAACAAACCCTTTTTCCACATTAAACACACCTCTTTCCATGAGCTCCTGCCTGGATGTCAGTACAAGTGACCCTGAACGGAGGTTGTCTCCCCACTACCCTGTCTTCTCTCCCCAGCAGTCCCCGTTGAGCCCAGTTGTGGGCACGACCCCTGTGGCACCACAGCCCAGCATCCCTGGTGATCCTTTTCAATGGTCACAGTGTGCTGTTTTGTCTTGATTTCCATGAGGAGATGGCAGAGGGAGGCAGGTGGCTCACCCTGTGCCACCACTCCATCCCCATCTCCCTCGCAGCCCACAACAGAGGGCTGGAAGTTTTTGTGCTTCCCACAGAGTCACAGCCAGAGACAATACTGTCTCTGCTCTCTCATGCCCTGTCCCCAGGGTGGGCTCTCACCCCAGGGCCCCCATACAGCCCAGCCGTGCAACACCACAGCCTGCCTCTCCAGAGGCTGGTGGCCATTCTCCCACCCAGGCCAGAAGTGGTCTGTTCGAGCAAAAGCTTCCCTCCTTGTCATCTTCATTGCCTCCTTCCCTTCTCTCTTGGTTTGCTCTGGAGATGGCTGCTTCTTCCAGAGATGGGCAAAAGAAAGAAGAGGGATTTCCCCCCTTGGCTGGAGGCTCCCAAGGCCCGGCCACACCCTCCTGCACACTCATTGACACCTCCAGCTATGGGGATTATTTCTCATAATAGGATTAAAATGCCTTCTGCTGATCTTGCCCCCAGTGGCCATCATTTTCCATTGGTTCGTCCCATTTCCCTCTTCAGTTGTTTACATTTTTTGCATATAACCTGAAGGAATAGTGTTTTATGTCCTGGTTTTCCATCTCTGCACTTCACTCTAGGTGTTAATGTGTTTTTCTTAATTCCCTCTTTATCTAAAATGAGAATTTCCTCTTCGCTTTTGCCCTCAGGTCATTTTTGTCATGATTCTAGTGAAACAGTTCAGGGCCAGGCAGTGACAGCAGAGGATAAACTGTCTTCTACTCAACTGGCATCTCTAAATGTACCTGACCAGTGCACTGGGAATTCCTTGTAGGGCTTCTGGAGTTGGAAAACCGGAACATGGAGACACCTAATGTCTGCTTTGCAGGTGATGATACAGCCAGTGAGGCCACAGACCCTGGGTTTACATGTCTTTGGGCCACAATTATCTTATCCTGGGCTACCACGATGAGCTCCAGCATTGAATCCTGTGTCAGTGCAGGGCTTTGGTGCTAGCAAATGACACCCATGATTAAAGGTTTTCTGCCTCTGTGTCATGAGGAGATGTTTAAAAATTGTACCCCATTCCCAACGACAGCGTCAGAAGTAAGTGCCTTCCTTTAGAGCTGCTGAGAACCCTCTGGCCTGTGTCATCTGCGGTGCTGTGACAGGACAGTGGCCTTGCTTGGACATGGACATGCTTGGATAGAGATGCTTTCAATGCATCAGCTGCAATCTCAGCAGTTTGGACCACAGCACGTGTCTTCTCATCCGTCAAGTGCCACCAGCTCTGAAACTCTCCATTCCTCCCCATCTCTGCTCAGGGGCAGGAACACTGCCTAAAGCTGCCAGGACAGCTTTCTCCCTTGAGCCCTTCCCAGGGTCCTCAGGTGTCTGGGATGGGTGGGAGGAGACTTGCAGAAAAGGATGCCTGCTGAGGAACCCTCAGCAACCACCTGGGGTACCCACTGCCCTGTGGCTGCAGGGTGCTGTACCTGGCCCCTTGAGGACATTCTGCCACTGTTAGCCTGGTGCTCTGGCTCTGGAGGGTTTTGCATTGTCCTTGTGTGTCCAGGTGACCTGTTCGATGCCTGGGAGCAGCATGTCCTTAAGAATATCCCAATATCTGGTACCAGCACCCTCCGTGCTCTGCAAAACAGTCACTGGCTCCTTCAGTGCATGAGCCACTTCCTCCACAAACACTCCTGGCTTGTGCCTTGCTGTGTCCTTGTGAGCAACCAGACCCCCAGCTCCTCTGGAGCAGCACGAGGGGACCCTGAAGATCCCTTGAGCAGACGGAGGTCAGGGCTTGTGCTTTGCCAGCAGCCCCTCTAGGCCAGCCTCTGGTGGCAGGTACCACTGGCACCACCCCAGCTGGTGAGCATGGGACCGGTAGTACCAGAGGCTGGGCAGCCCGAGCCACTGAGCCCCACGCAGACTCACCCATGTGTCAGCATCCTGCTGCTTCAGGGTTTGCTCTGGGAGGGCAGAAACAGGGGATGGAGCAGAGCAGGAATGCTGCCGAGCCTCATGGTGTGTGGATGCTTCATTGTGTGACGAGACGAACCTCTCCAGACCCAGTTTGGGGAAGTATCTGAGTCACACCAGCATCTGAGTCATCCTGGGAGCAGGGAGGTGGGAGCTGTGGCTCTGAGCCTCCCAAACACCACTTCCAGCCAGCGTATAGGCATTCCCAGGCTTTACTTCGTGGGTTTTCAGAGCTGTGGTTTCACATCAGTCTGCCACCACTTTCACCATGGAAGGAAGTTGGCACAGTGTCATAGAGGCATGCTGACCCTGTCCCTCACCCTGGGGACAGCTCCTGGCCACACAGCTGCCTGGAAGAGCCCTTTCCTCTGATGCCTGGGGACAGCAGGGTCACCTCCTGGCCACTTCTAGGACGTTGTCTCCCTGCCAGCTCCATCAGTTTTGGGGTGAGCTCTGGCGCTTAGACCCAGTCAGTTGTACTGGGGCAGGTTCGCCATGGTGGGACTGGTTTTAGGAGACGACCAACCCAGGGCAGACACCAGAATGTCATGTGTGCGTGTGGGCACGACACAGAACAGCTCCCACGGGGTCTCATCCAGCACCTAGGAATGGAGACAGTGGCTCAGACCCAGCGCAGCACCTCTCCCTTTCTGCTGCCCACAGGAGGTGATGCCGGGGCGGGATCTGAGCAGCGAGGTCACCTCCAGTCACAGACACAGTCAGCACCCAACTCCACATTGTGGACCAGCCTTGAGCAGCATCCAGGAAGTAATAAATTGTCCAGTTTTGAATGGTGGATACAGATCAAAGGGAATTCAACCAGGTTTTAAATCAGCCTACCATATTATTTCCCTATCTGGCTGCTTAAAAAAAATAATTAAAGAGCCCATTGTCTGTGCCACGCTAATGTTTAACATTTATTAGGGCAGTAACAGGCCCTCTGTGGGTTTATGGAGCCGGTTGATCATGTGTTGGAGGGGCAGCTGCCCCTGCCAAGAGCCATTCTACCCCCTGGCCACTTCACGGGTACTCAGCTTCTGCCCCTTGCACTGCAAGATGCGATCACAGAGGAGCCCTGTGATAAAAGCCCTGGGGAAGAGTTTTATCTCTGTTTAATCACACCAGCCTGAATGAGACCTGAAGGAAAAGCATCCCTCAGCCTTGAGAAATCACACACTGCATCGGATATCGGGCCAGTTCCGCTCCTCACCTTGCATCTTCCTTCCATGTCCTTCAGAGTTTGATGCAGACAAGGTGTTTGGCGCTCAGGCGAGCTTTAGTTTACAAATTAATGCATCAACATTGTTCCTCATCAGGCAGGAATGTGCTTCCCTCCCTTCTCCTCCACCTTATCCCCATCCCCTTCCGAGCAAACTTCCTTCCTCCCGTAATCTGGAGCGGAAACCTTGCTGCATATTTGACCAGCTTGAAGAAAGCAGCTCGATTTTTCCCTGCCGTGACTTTGTGCCTTGAACTGGGGCTGCTCGGTCCCTAAGGCAGCCAGCGAGGCAGGGGAGGAGGAGGGCGCGGGCTGCACGGCTGCCCAGCCTCGGCCCAGAGCTGCCCTTCCAGCCGGATGCTCCCATCAAGCTCCCAGTTGCTCGGCTGCCGTTTTCAAACAAACCGGCGCGTTTCTGGGCACAGACCCAGGGCTGTCCAGCCCGAGTCTGGCTGCACGCTCCGGCCCTCGTGCTGCCCCACACCACAGAACCAGTGCTCCCACGGGGCCAGAGGTCACCTCTGCTGGCCCCTCGATGGGGGTGGGGGAGGAGAGAGGTGTCGGTGCCACGTGAGGAGGGAGATTTGCACCAGGAGGATGTTTGCTCCCTGGGAAATAGCCCAGGACAGGACTCTTCCCACTAGCCTGCCAACATGCAGGCATGACTCCCAGGCAAATGAGATTCTCCCCGTTCCCCAGGTGTGCCTGGCCGTGTGTCCCACAGAGGGGGATGGCTATGTCACCCAGGTCCCCAGGTGTCTTCTGGGGGCACCATGCAGTGGGAGGAGTGGGGCAACGCACCCCCATCCCCGCAGCCACTGCAAAGGAACAACTACAGTGCGCAGTCAAACGGGGGGGCCAGGACCACCTTTCTCAGAGACACGAGCTTGAGCCAAGGCAGTTTGGTACAAGTGTGCTCAACTGTGGCAGGGACACAGGGCGATGCCACCAGGGTGGCCCAGCAGCAGGATACTGGTGCAGCTGGAGAGCCCTGCCTGTGACACCAGGCAGGAGCAGGATCCACTCTCCACCTTGGGAGGGGGGTCCCAGTTTGTGGCCTTCTGCTCCTCGTATCAAATAAGGTGGCTGGAGGTTATGGGCAGGGTTTGAACATCAGAAGAGCAGCAGCTTTTCCAGAAGGATAAGGACTGCTGAGGGGCACTGGAATGATTAAAGGCCAAGCTGTTGTGTGACAAACCAACACCACACAGCCTGACACCACATTGGGGTCCTCCCACCCTGGGGCTAGGCATGCAGGGATGCCCCTGCTGCATCCCCCCCACGGACAACAACCACACATAGGGTTATGAGGGTGCTTGAGTCTCGCTCAGGTTTTAAATCTGATCAGTCACAGGCTGGAACAGTGGGAACATGCAGAGCAGCATCCGCGGTGGCATCCATGGGATGTGGCAGTCTCCAGTGCCACTCCCGATCCCGGTGCCGGTGTCGGTGTCCCACGAGAATGGGTGGTGGCTGGAGCCTTTCCCTGTCCCCAGGGCTTCCCAGACCCACCCCTAAGAGCTCTACTCAGGGTGCCTGGCTCCTTGCAGAGGACAGAGGGCATGTGCCCTGCAAGAGCACGAGGTCTCTCTTGCAAACCCGAGCTCCTTGTCCCAGGAGCTTTCTGCCTGCAGGACTGGAAGGGACCCTGCTGGGGGTTGCTGAAGGCTCACAGTGTGTGATGTGTCCATGTGGACAACATTAGTCTGGTCCAATGGCTGTGCTCCCGTGTGGCCCCTGCTGCGTGTAGGGCAGCTTTCAGGCCTGGCAGAGGAAGGGGTTTGCCCCGACAGCCTCGCTTGACCAGGGTCAGAGCTTCCCTCTCCTCCCAGCTGAAGGTGGATGTCCACAATGGAGACTGTTCCCACCCAGCAACCACAATCCCCAGCACCCCACCCTGCATGGGATCCCCTCCCTGCCCACATCCTCACATTGTGGCTGCCCCCTCCCTGGAGGTGTTCAAAGCCAGGTTAGATGGGGTTTTGAGCCCCCTCATCCAGTGGGAGATGTCGCTGCCCGTGGAGGGCGGGGAACTGAATTAGTTTTACAGCCCCTTCCAGCCCAAACCATCCCATGATTCTACGGTCCCTCTGGCCAGGCAGGCAGCACGGGCTGGGCCCTGCATTTCCCCGCGGGCAACCATTCTGCCCAAAAGCCAGGAGGCAAAGCACCAGCGGCGGAGGAAACCCTCGCGCTTCCTCGCCGCTCGCAGGGAGCCGAGCGGGCAGGTCGCGCTCCCTCGCGCGCCTTTTGCTGGGTCTCTGCGCTGGGAAGAAAAGCTCTCGTCTTTCCCACGCTCTCCGACACATTTTAATGAATTAAGTGGGGGCACGCCCCCTCGCCGCCTGCCCCGGATCCGTCCTCCCGGCTCTCCGTCTCCCTTCACGGAGGCCTCCGGGGGTGGCTGGGCATTCCGCCTGGCCCTGATGATGGGCACTGCCCGCTTGGCTTTTTTGGACAAGGGCTGCAACACGCCCAGCCCAGCACCAGGGCTGCTCTGAGCCCTCTGGAGATGCTGGTGGCAGCTGCCCCTTCTCCTCTCGCTGCCACCCTTCTCCTCTCACTACAGGCTCTTGTGAGCGAGGGGTAAAACACGGTGGTCTCGTCTTTAGAGGAGGGGAAATTCGGTCCGTGCCTCTCAACACGAGCATTCACTGAAAGCATCGCAGCACTCAGTCCCTCTCCCTGCCTCCCGCTTTCCTCAGCTCCGCTCTCCGCTGCTTCCCCTCTTCCCAGAGAGAGCAGCAGATAAATCGCTGCTGGCTCTGCAGGGCTGCACTGAGTGAGCAACGGGTGGGAGGCAAGGACCCTTCCAGCACCCAAGCCAGCCGGTGGCACCGGAGCGCCGCGGGAAGCTGGCTGCTGAAATGCAGGGTTTCAAAATTGCCTTTTTCTTTTCTTTTCTTTTTTTTTTTTTTTTTTTTTTTTGGTGTTTTTTTGCTGGTTTCCCTCCCTCCTGGCGCCGTTCCCAGGCCGAGTCCTGCCCCCACCTGCCAGCCCCGAACATTTGCATGGCTGGGTCCCTGCCCGGGTGCTTTATTTTTCTCACCAGTGTCACAGGCAAACACAGATTTGCTTGCGAGGAGGCAACTCCGGCCAAGCCCCAGACCGGGGAGGTGTGAGCAAAATTCCCACTCTCCCACGGCTTGCTGAGGGCTCTGCACCTTGCAGGATACGGACCATAAATACACAAAATGATCTGTCCTGGGATATTTAGGGGCTGGGGGAGCTGGCAGGAGCAGAGCCCCGACCCCCAGGACCATCACAACCACCACATGGCCACTGCTTTCCCTCCTTGGCTTCCCTAGGATGGGTTTGCCAGGTTTCATGGGAACGGTCCTGGCCTCAGCACTCCCCAAAAGCTGTGGCCCAGCTGTTTGCATGGCCAGGCTCTGCCGGGCCCCTGGGCACAACAGCAACTTGTCACCGTGAGTCACTGCACAACAAGGTGACACAGGGAGAGGAGGGCAGGGATTGCTGCCGGTGACCCCCTCAGCCACCACAGCTGCGGTGATGGGGGGGCAGAGCCACCACCTCCTGCCCAGGATGGGCCCTTCTGGGGATCGGGGGGGGGGGGGGGGGGGGGGCTTCTCTTCAGCCAGGGCAAACCTAGATCCTGCATGGACACAAAGGTCCCAAGCCACCTCTGTGTCCTGTACCAGTGCTGTGGGGGCTCCACAACTCAGTGGCAGCGGGATGTCCTGGAAGAAGCTGCACAGACACAGGACACCAGGAGGGGAGTGTGTGCAGCCCAGGGCAGCAGGAGGCATGGTGCTGTGCCAACCCCAAGCCCTCAGCTGCAATCACATCCCAATTCTCCCTTTTTCATGAGAACATGGTGCTTCAATACACTCACTATAAGAAAGATGAGACTGGGAGAGCTCTGACTTAGGGAAACCAAATGGGGTGAGACATGGAGACCACATAGGGCTAGATGAGGCTGGGATAGGGTTTGGGATGGGATGAGCATGGGGTGGGAGATGGGGATACAATGGATGGGGACAGAGATGAGAGTGGACATGGGCTGAGGGTGGAGATGGGAATGGGATGAGGATGAGAAAAACTGCTGCAGAAATGGACCCAGAGAAGTGGATCCTTATGGGAGGAGAAAGAGGAGCTGCTGTGCCAACCCGTTATTGCCCAGATCAGGCTGGTTTAACATCTTTGAAGAAAGGAGCAGGACTCAGCAAAGGCAGGGGCAGAGCCCCAGCCCCAGCTTTCCCAAGTGTCCTCCACCAATATGACTGACAGCTCCGAGGCAGCATCAACTATTGTTTCATTCGACAATTTAGCAGTTGGCTGATTTCTCCCTCTTCCTCCCCAAATGGATGGCCAGGTGACAGCCTCTTGCCAGGCAGCTGCCCTCGGCGTGGCTGCTGTCACCTCGTTTTACAACACACTACTTCCTTTCTTCCTGCACCTCCTGCTCTGCTCCGGCCGACCAAATGCCTGGCAGATGTGGTCGGTGCTGACCCAGGGATGCCACTTCCAATCCAGTCTCTGCCATTTGCTCTCCTGCAGGCCAGAGGTGCAGGAAGGGCCCCTCGGCTTGTGTTTGGGGTTTTTGGCTCTTTTCCTGCCTATTCATGCTGTCCATATCTCCAAGTGCTCCCACCCCAGGAATCCATCCATCAGCTGGGCCACGGATCCAACCCCAGGATAAAGCCCTGTATGACCAAAGCAAGTCCTTCTGGAACTGGTGGGACCTGGTGGGGCTCCTTCGTCTCCCTCCCAGTCCAGTTCCACCCGTGATCCCCTGAGCAGCCCCTGCTACGTGCCTCAAGGAGTGGCACCGCAAGGCTGGGGCTCTGCCCATCCCTGTCCCCTGCCACTCCCAGGGAGGTTGAACCCACAGCAAAATGGTGTCACCTTAGAATGTAAGGGTGCTGGTGAACCCCACAGCACCGTGGGGACCCCAGCCCAGTCGGGGTGACAAGGGGTTGGCACTGGGGAGGTTTGGGTACAGGCACAGCACAGGAGGGGACAGTTTGGCTTGGCTTGTTCAGCTTGGCTTGGCTCGGGGCTTCACCCAGCTGAGTTCAGCTGGGCACAGCTCAGCTCAGAGCTTCCCTTGGCTCAACTCGGCTCAGTTCAGCTGGGCATAGCCCAGCGTGGCTCTGTTTGGCTCAGCTCAGCTTGGCTCGGCTTGGATTAATATGGCACAGCCCAGTACATCTCTTCTTGTCTAAGCTCAGGGCTTCGCTCAGCTCTGCGCAGCTCAGCTCAGCTCAGGGCTTTACTTGGCTCGGTTGGGCTTGGTTCAGCTTGGCACAGCTCAGCTTGGGGCTTCACTTGGCTCAGTTCATCTTGACACGGCTCAGCTCGGCTTGGATCAGCACGGCACTGTCCAGCACGGCTGTTTCTGGCTCGGCTTGGCTCGGGGCTTTGCTCGGCTTGGCTTGGCTGGGCAGGGGTGCCCCCTGCCTGCAGCCACCGCGCCGGGACAGACCGAGGCGGGCAGGGCCGAACTGAGCTGTGATGGGCCATACGGAGCCGAACCGAGCCGAACCGAGCCGAGCGGAGGCAGGCTTTGCGGAGCCTAACCAGCTGAGCCGAGCTGAACGGCGTCAAACGGAGCTGAGCGAAACCCCGAGCCGAGTCGAGCCGAGCGGAGCCGGGTGAAATTCCAAACCGAGCAGAGTCGAACGGAGCCGAGCGAAGCGAAACCCCGAGCGGAACCAAACGGAGCCGAGCAGAGCCGGACATTGCTGAGCGGAGCCGACCGTACACGCCCGGAGCCGAGCGGAGCCCCGGGAGCAGCCGGTGCGTGCAGGGAGCGCCCCCCACCGCCCCGCCCAGCGCAGCTCCCAGCGCTGAGGGGCGTGGCCTCCGCGTGCCGGCCAATAGTCGCGCGGCGCTCGGCCCCGCCCCCGGGGCCGTCCCGGCCGTGCCATTGTTATGCAAATAAAAGGGCGGGTAAAAGGCGCGGGCGCGGCGGCTCCGCTCAGAGGGGTGCGGGCGGCGCGGCGGGCGGAGCGGCAGCGGCCCCGCGGCCACCACCGCATGCACCACCGCATGCCCGGGCGGGCCGAGGCGGCGCCGGCCGCGCGGGGCGGCCTGAGCCACGGCATGAGGCACGGCCAGGGGTCGGCATGAGCCACGGCGAGGGCTCGGCGTGCGCGGCGCCGCCGCCCCCCCCCAGCCAGCGCGTGTTCCAGGAGGCGGTGCGGCGCGGCAACACCAAGGAGCTGCAGTCGCTGCTGCAGAACATGACCAACTGCGAGTTCAACGTGAACTCCTTCGGGCCCGAGGGGCAGACGGCGCTGCACCAGTCCGTCATCGACGGCAACCTCGAGCTCGTCAAGCTGCTCGTCAAGTTCGGTGCCGATATCCGCCTGGCCAACCGCGACGGCTGGAGCGCCCTGCACATCGCCGCCTTCGGGGGCCACCAGGACATCGTCCTCTACCTGATCACCAAGGCCAAATACTCGGCCGGCGCCCGGTGATGTCGCCCCTTCCATCCCCGACCCCCTTCCCCCCCCGAGCTGCTCCCGTATCGCCCGGGGCTCCCTCGGCGGAGACCGCGGTCCTCGGCGCCCACCCCGGCCGATGGGGTGGTGTTGCCTCCTTCCAAGGGTTGTTTTCCTACTGTAACTTGGTTGGTTTTTTCCTCCATCTACCTCGGCTGCACTCACAGTATTCACGGTTTCAGTTTGACATCTGGTCAGATGCTTTAAAGGCTCCCTCATGTGTGTCCCATCCCCCCCACCCCCGCCGCTAATATTTAATCCTCCCTCCCCGCTCCCCTCGCTCCCTCTGACTTAAAGTATTCTGGCTCAGAAACGAGTTCATTTCAAGGCTCCCGGAGCTGCCCGGTACCGGTGCCCTCGCAGCCGGGAGCAGCAGGAGGGCCTGCATCACCTCCTCTGGCATCTCCTCCCAATGTCTTCCCACCGCCGCCGTGTTTTCATCCCCAGTGACTCCAGTGGAACACGACCGACCCGTTCCTCTCGCCCAGTTGCTCCTTCTTCGTCTCCGTTCGTGTCTGGTTTTCTGCTTTGGTTTGATTTTTTTTTTGGGGGGTGTCTGAACAAAAATCCGCTCCTCGAAGCCGTTCAGCATGCGCAGGATCCCAGGAAAAGACATTGCATCCTTCTGGGTTTGTGTGTCAAGGGGGATTAGCAAATCCTGGACTCTTTTATTATTATTATTTTCTTTTTAAAGAAAAAACACCGAGTGACCCAGACTCTAGGGCAGAGGATATGCTTTTGCACAGGAAAGGGGCGCGAGCGCTCTCTGCTGCCTGGAGAGGCCGGAAAACTACTGAAAAATAGCTTGGGAACTGATTTTTTTTTTCCTTGTGGTGAAACTTGGATAACACTTCTCAATGCAGAACGATTCACTTGACGTGTATAGATTCACCCGCCTTTTATATATATATGCCTGAATATATATATTTATAAAGGAAAGGGAGGAAGAAGAGGAAGCCACCCGAAGGCGCATTTTGAAGTGACTGCACATATAATCGCAAATGCTGCTTTTTTTATTGCTATGGCACAAGAACATCCATTGGGAAAATGTGGAAGATTTCAGAAGTCTCCTTTCTCCCGCTGGTCTTTCAGCCCTCTTCTCTTCGTCTGCACTAAAACCATCCGTATCACTGCCGTCTCCCTGCTCTTTCCTCTCTCGCTCTCTGCATCCAAACCGTTCCGATTAAAGAAAAAAAGAAAAGAAATTAGTTACCTGCTGGTTTATTTGGGTTGTGTCTTAACTATTTATCATGTATGTATATATTCGTGGGTGAAGATTGTGAGCCTGGGCTTGTTTGAAGCTGGTGGTGAGTGTTTAAAAAAATATGGTTTGGGAAATATGCCTTTTTTATTTTTGTTCCTAGTCTTAAAACTAAAAAAAAACTTGAGTCTGCCATGATGAATTCCCATTGCACTGAATGTTCTGCTTTGTCTCTGATGGTTTCACCTGCAGTTTGGTTTTGGTTTGCTCCACTTCAGCTATTTGAAATGATGATTTTTGTAAAAGCTCCAGATTGAAAGGAGAAAAAGGAAAGCCCTGTCAAAAGCGCCTACTGTCAATGCTGTAATTCGCAAGGAACTGCTTGGCTGAAGCCTTTCTGTGAGCATGGAAGGGGGGTTCAGCACTTCCCCTGGTGCTTCTGTGCGATAGTTACGGGGTGGGAACAAGATCTTTTCTAGCGAGGTTTTATTGTCGTTACCAGATGGTTGCACATTTATATATTTTTTTGCCTAAATGGATTTGCCACAATGAAATGTCATAACATTTATGACATGGTATTAAAAAAAGTGTATTGTAAAGCCAAGTTCTAGATGGATTTTTAAAAAGAAATCTTGGTTATAAACCCAGTCTAAAGGGAGCTCTGTCCAGTGTTGTAAAGACAACATGATGTAACCCATATTTATATTTTTATAAAATACCTATTAAGACTGTGAATCTCCTGTGTGAATTGCTGGGTGAGTTGTTTCAGAAAAGTATTGTTCCTTTCCAGCCTCCTGGAGCTTTAGACATGCTGAGATTTTTTGGGAAACTGTCCGTCGGGGAAGGGGGTTTGCTCTGAAATTGTGAGTTGATGTATTTTTACATCCCTTTGTATTGTACTGAAAAGCTGCTGCCCTTCCTAGTCCCTAGAGTTTCAATTTTCTATGCAACCCCCATGCCCCCCCATCTCTCTTGATCCTGAGAAGTAAAAGGGATGCAGATTTGATTCCAATTGAAATGAGGGTCCCCCCCACCCCCCTTGTTGGCTCATCGTGCTGCTGACCCTTCATGCCAAAACGGGGAGTACAAGAGAAAATAAAAGAGGCAGGTGGGGGAGGCTCCTTCATGTATGACTGGTCGCCTTTCGGCAGTCATCTTTTTAATTATTATTATTATTTTTGTAAGAAGAATATATTGATAATGTCAGTGAAATAAGCAGACATTGAAGCTGATGCACAGATTGCTCCAGAAAGGAGTTTTTCTGTAGATTTTTCTTTAGATGCGAATACCTTTTTTAATTATGTTAATTAATGTTAAGAATTTTTAGGCTTATATTGAAGCTGTATGTGGGTCACTATATGATCATTTCTAACTGGATAAAGTCTGTACAGTACAGCATATTCCTGAGTGTAAGATAGAGATGTGTAGCCCCAGAGTGCGGAATTTATGAATAAATTTTTCATTGATCTTTTTATAAAAAAATAAAAATGGCTTCTTTTGTTTGTTCTTTCCCCTGGGGGTTCTGGGTGGTGCAAGGGGGCTCCTGGTTTGTGGTGTCCCTGTTTGGTTGTCTGAAGCTGCAGCTCTTCTGGGGTTAAAGGCTTCCCTGAAAGGTGATGGCTGGGGTGGGTTCTGGAGGGCTGCAGCCCCCACCGGTCTCTTCCCATGGGCTGGAGGAAGCTCCTGGGTTTGGAGTGGAATGGTGTCCTGGTTTGCTCCATCCCAGTGTTTGGAAGATGGTGGAGAGGTGAGGGCTGAATGGGACATGTGGGCATGAGGGGGTCCCACAGGAAAACTGCCTGTCTAGGGGAGAGGGGTGGAAGCTCCTGTGGCTTGGTCTCTGCAGCAGCATTCATAGAACCATAGGTTTGGGTTGGAAGGGGCCTTAAAGCCCATCCACTTTCACCTCCCTGCCATGGGCAGGGACACCTCCCACTGGATCGGGGTTGCCAAGCCCCATCCAACCTGGACTGGGGTACCTCTGTGGGCCTGTGGCTGCCAGCCAAGCACTCTGCAATCCTTCCCAAGTTTTTTTTATCCCACACTGGGCCCCACTAAGGGACTGAGGTGACTTGTCCTTGACAAGCTTTGGGCTGGGATGGTGGGGTCACCTCCAGCTGGTAGGTAGCTTCAGATGCTCAGGAGGGCCATGGGGTGAGGACTGGCATGAGGTCTCTAGCCCCAAAGGCAGCTCCCTCCCCTTGCATGGCTCAGAGCAGGCTGGTGCCCAACAGCAGGTTGAGCCCTGCACCTTTGGAGGCTTTCCAGGCAGGATCTGGCCACTCGGGGAGGTGGGAAAATCGGAGGCAGCCCCATGCCTGCACTGGCCAGGATCTGCCTTCAGCTTTGGAGGTAGGGTGCAGGCAAGCCTCCCACGGTTTGGTGTTTTGGATGAGGCTTTTCCTGCATCAATAACTTTACAGCTCTGGAAACATGTCAAAATCCCCAGGAAATTTGTGCTGTGCCCAGTTTGGCTCCAAGATGTGGGTTCCCAAGGATGCCAGAGCAGTGTCCTGCAAATGGCAGGGGGGAAGGAAACAGAGAAAATGCTCAGTGTGACCCTTCCAGGTTGGCCAGTGTCCACTCCGATGTGCCAAGCCCCGTGCCATCCACTGCCAGTGTGGGACAGTGCCTGGGAGGGACACAACCGGCTGCCCCGGGGTGCCCTGGGGACACAGAGCCTGCCCAGGCAGCTGCCAGCATGCAAGGGACAGGCACCGAGTCACCCGGCTGGTCTCCAGCAGGAAAAAAAAGATGATGGTGCCATAAACACCCATCTCAGGCACTGGTGGTCCTGTGGGTTTGTCACCGGGGATCTTGAAACACTGAGGGCCTTGGCCAAGCCCGTGGGATGCAAGGGGCAGAGCATCGCTCCCCTCTCTTATCATAGGGTGATCTTGTCCCACTTGGCCACTGTGTGACACTGACCCACCGGTGGGTGCCCCCAATGCTCCACCCATCCCAGTGCTCCCTAGAGATGGGGTGCTGCAGGGTCCCACCTGTGGGTGCTGTTCACCCCCCAGGCTTGGGGTGCTGCAAAAGCTCATCTAGGCACCTGCTCTGGGACACCGCAGGGTGAGCTCAGCCCCATGGCTTCCCACCAGTCACTGTCCCAGGGCTTCAGCCGTCTGGGGTGGACCAGCCACGACCTCACAGATGGGGTTTTCCGAGGAGAGGCAACATTCCTGCACACAGATTGTCCCTCACTGCAGCAGAGCTGTTCAGAGCAGGCAGGGATCTGCAGCAGCCCCTTTGCAGGGGGTGTTGGTCTGGGCAGTGAACACAAATTGCACTCTCCTGGTGCCAAACCCAGTGCACAGGATGCCACCCCACATTCCTGGGCTCCCAGCAGCAGGGATGCTCCAAGGGTGCAGCCCAACCCCAAGGCTGGCCCCAGCACAGGGCTCCCTGCACAGCCTGTGGCCAGCTCGCTTCCCAGTTCTCTCTACAGAAACCCTGTCCAAGAAATCTAGGAACTCCAAAGGCTAACTTTTTTTTCCCTTTCTTTTCTTTTTTTTTTTCCTTTTCTATTTTTGTTCCAATAACACAAAAATACTGGAGTGTTTGGTGGCGTAAGCACATTCTTCTGGCATTTTTGCATGGCCCTGGCTGCGCATTATTGTCCGCCAGGCTTGTTACGTAGGTGCTGTTGTTCCAAGAGAAACCAAAGCAGGAATTTGAACTTTCAAGTGCTTCCTGCCATTGTCTTTTGCTTTTGTTTGTGCTACTGACTCCAAACCAGATGGATCGGGCTCCCCTCTGGCCGCGGGGGCGATGGGAAGTCAACACAGCCCGGTGAGGTTTGACAGCTTTGTCTTCTCTTCTATTGCCCTTCATCCGTCAAGCGCAGCCATCGGAGCTGAATCGCTCAACGCATATGGATTGGGGGGGAGGAGGTGGGATTTTATTTGAATTTCAGGGAGCTTAACACAGTAAGTAATGAATGAGAAAGAAAGACGGCAAGCAGGCGAGCAAGAGGGGACGGGCTGTAATCAAAATTCAGGACATTTTAAATAGATGCTTTGTTGGGTGCTTGTATGACTATGATAATGCCGCAGCCTGCAGATCCCAATAGGAGTTACCTTTTTTTTTAAAGAAAAATCACAATCGACCACTGTTCGGTGCCGGGGAGGCGCTGGCAGCTCGATCCAGCCTGCCAGGCTGGCCTCTTCTCCAGTCTCTGTATTTTGCCCCTTCTTGATGCTTTCTGGGCTCCATCCCCATCATCAGGGTGAGCCCCTCTGTGTGGGTGGGAGGTGGGGTGGGCGTCCACAGTACATCATGCAGGATGGGACCCCTCATGGTTTCAACCCATTTTGCCTTTGACCCAATCCTGCAGTGGTGTTTGGTGCTCAGTCTCAATGCAAAGGTCCTGGCGCCCAGGATCCTTCCCATGCTGGTATTGGAGCTGGCTACCCAGTTCCTTCCGTATTTAGCTGGTTTGTGCTCTTCCTGCAGCCCTAACTCCTTGCTGCAAGGTGGGCACAGGGGTTTCAGTGCCAAGCCCTAAATCATTGTCACTCTGCAGACCTCCATGCTCAGGGGGCTGTGTCGCTCCAGGGATGCTCCCAGGCCTGGGATGCGTCAGCACAGGGACCACAGGCAGTGCCTGCTTCTCCTTAATGGCAAGGAATGACACCGCTCCATTGTGCAGATGATCCAGGAGGATCATCTTCTCTTCCCAGAAACTCCTCAGGCACCATGTCCCAGCTCCACCACCAACACCCATCTCTTTGGTTGCCCAGCATGGGGTGCCAGGGAGAGGTGACCTCTGGTCTGACACCAGGTGGGATGTAGACCTGCAGGTGCAATGTAGTTTTTGGCTTCTTCATGTAAGCAGGATTCTCTTCCTGACCTGAAAGACATGGCTAAGCAGGACAACACCCTGGTTTGGCTTGTTCTGAGGAGGACAGTGTATGGGGCTTGGGTCTGGAGGGGTGGAAGGCTGCTGGGATGAAGGGTTGGCTTGGGAGAGATGGAGGGGTCACTGAGGCTGTGGAGAGGTGGAGGGGTGGATGGGAAAAGATGGGGGAATAGAGACATGGCTGGAGATGAACAGAGAGATGGGTACACGAATGGACAGAGGCAAACCTGGACTGCTGGATGGATGACAGGCTGGGGGGTGACTGGAACAACCGTTTTAGTTGGAAACTTCTGGTCCTGAATCAAGCAGCATTCTGTGGCTGGGAGCGGTCTCTGAGGACAAGGAGAGCAGCATCTCTGGCAGCACCCTCACAAGGTGGCAGACCTTGACCTGGCTGAGCTGGAGATGTCCTCCTGCTGCTTTTCAGGGTCCCAGAAGGAGCCTCTCCCTTCCCCTCCTTATCTGGGCTGCCTGGAGGAGTGCAGCAGGGCACAGAAACCTGTCCACAAGCATCAGCTCCAGTCCCTCCGGCAGGGCAGTGCACGGTGGGCTGTCCTTGGCCACGGCCAGCACTTGCTCACTGACGAATCCATCCTCCTGGTCTCTGATGCAGCCCAGCACCAAACAGCTTCATAATCACCCTGGGTGGGACAGAGATGTGGGCAGCGTGGCTGTCTCTGCTACCCCTCGTTGTGGGTGGGGAGGCCCCTGGGCAGCCTGGCACGGGGATGCAGCTGCAGCTCCCATGCAGTGCGGAGCCGCAGCAGGGCTCACCCAGGGAGCGTGGCCACACGCACCCCTGCCTGGAGGGGACATCGGCCGGGCAACGGCTTCCAGCTGTGCTGAACCTGTGCAATGTGCTGGTGGGCACTGGGCAGTGCGAGGCTGAGCCTTCCCCCCGGGCCTGAGCAGTGCCGTGGGACTGATGGTTTGTGCTCGGAGAGGTGAGAGCACAGTGAGCAGCTTCCTGGCTCCGAATGGATTGCACAACCACAGAGAGCCTCTGCCTGCAAACTGCATCTCTGTGGCCTCCTCCCTTCTCTGTGGCCTCTTCTCCTCCCTGGGACTGCACTGCAACCTCAGCTCTTGTTTTCTCCAGATGAAAAAAACCCTTTCTACCTGTGTGCACCAGTGCTTTCGCTCACGATGCAGCTGACTGGCTGGAAACATGCCCAGCTCTCTCCCAGGTTTTCTGCCCATGACCAGACCTCTGCCCACATGCCCCTGCTTGCTCAGAGAGCTCCTGCTGGGATGTGTCAGTGTGGTCATTCCTCTGTGAGCAGAGGCAGGAGCAGTGTCGCAGTTCCCTGGACACCTGATTTCTTTTCATTGTGGCTGGAGGGCTCTGCTGGGGGGCGGGTGGAGGATCTGGAGGCACAGGCTGCTGCTTGCAGTGTGCCTAGGGGCATCCCTTGCTGCCCCATCCCATTGCAGCCAGCCCCACGAAGCAGAGTCAGTCCCAACACCTTTGGGAACTGCCAGCTGCTGCAACACTTGCTGGGAACTCTCCGTGGATGTTTCACTTTGGAAGTTCTCCAGCCACAGGGGGCTGGGGCACCCTGGATCCCTGCAGGTCAGGGGTGCAGGCTGGCCCCTGCCAGGGCTCTGGGTACGGGAGGGTGCCTGCTCAGCACCCACTGTCTGGCACATCCCCATGTTCATCGGGGCACAGAGCAGCCCTGGCCTCACCCTGCAGAGCCAGGATCAGGCCCTCAGCCCCAGCACAGCATACGGCTGGGGCGACCAAACCCACTGGGTCCTCGCATTTCACTCACTTTCACAGCTACGGTAACAACTCTGAGCTGTCCCCATCCCCTTTTCCACTCCCAACTCCCCCTCATTCAAAGCCTCTGTCCTTTTAAGCTATTTTTTTCCCCTCCTATTCATTTCCCGGACGCCTCTGTCCTTTTCTCTCGCCTTGCCCCTCTCCGAGCAGCTGCTATGCTAATAAGCATGAGGCAGAAAAGGGAGCGAGCTTTTGCAGTGGCTGAGGAGAAAAAGACCCCAGAGCCCTCCAAATACTAAATAAATCCAAGGCTGGAGCAGCATCCCCGAACAAAGAGCCCTGGCCTCCCCCCCTCTCTTCCCCTCTTCCCAATTCCACCACCTTTTCACATTCAAATCCATTAAACAGCGAGCAGAAAGACCCTGAGTATTCATAGCATTGCATTAAAGAGAAAGCCCCATGGTCCCTCTCCATCCCAGCCTGGCGGAGGGAAGGGCTCTCCATCCCTGCCGGGCTGGGAAACGCCAGGCTCCGGCCCCTTGGCACGGCAGAAGAGGGACAAAAGCGCCCGGCCACCACACAGGGAGATGAGTTGACTTTCACCTTGTATTCCAGGTTTCTTCCCCACCTGGGACACCGGGCTCCGCCATTGGGATGGGGCTCCTTGTTTGTGCCAACAGGGTGGCCAGCTGCCAGGGGCTGGGGGGGAACCTCATGGGATGTGAGAATCTGGGGATGTAACAAAGTGGGACCCGGTGTCTCCTGCCCGTTGGTGGTGCTGGGCAGCGTTATGGCAGTGCTTGGGCAATGGGGACGCTCAAGTCTTACAGTGGTGAAGATCTCCCATGGACAATCCCCAAGGGCTCCTAGTCTTGGTGAAGGCTGAGAAGGAAGAGAGGAGAGGGCTCCTGCAGGGCTGGGCACAGACAAGGGCCACTGCAACGTGCCCACCAGCCCCTGAGAGAGAAGTCTCTGCTGCACCACGGTGGGTACTTACTGAGCATGGCAGTTGCCTCATGCTGATAAAGGAGATTCCTTACACCAAGATGAGTTCCTACCCATTTTGCATATTTTGCCTTAGTGACAGAGCACCTTCCTTGTACAAAGGGCTCAGAGCTCATTCCCGGAGCAAGAGGACACAGTGGTGGTGGTGGGCATGGAAGTGGGCCCCATGTCAACTGCTGAGGCTTGGCAGCAGGTGGTGGGATGCCTCAAGGGATGTGACTCTTATCTGGAGGAGGAAGGGATGGGAATTTTCTTTTTCTGCCTTCTGGGATGGAAATGGAGATGCACCTCCACGAATAGCTCACAATCACCTCTGGTACCAACATTCTACTGGAGTCACATCCAGGAGATGGGGCTTTTAGTACCAAATATTGAAAAATGTTTTAAAATCATGGATTTGATAATGTGAGGATTGAAGCTGTCTGAGTGATGCCAGCTGGACTGTGGACACTGTGGTTGTCACACACTGTGCTCAGGAAGCAGCAGTAATTCGGACTCTGCCTGCACAGCTTGGTCAGTAGAGTGGGATTCAGCTCTGATCCTCAGGTGTCCATCTGCAGTGGTGTTCGGGCTCCTTTGCAGCCTGGGGAAGCAGGGGAGGGATGGCAGCAGTTACACCTAAGCTTCTGTTGCTTTAGATGTCCTCAGATGTCCTGCCTGGCCTCTGCCCTGGGGTCTGGAGGCCATCCCGTCTCCTGCACTTGCACAATGTCCTAGGCGCTCTGGTGCATCCCAACTGGCACAAGGCTGTCTTCTGGTGCTTGAATCCTGCGCTGTATCGATAAAATCAAGAGTCTGGAAGGTGATGAGGACTGCCCTGACAGGCCACCTCCATGTGCATGGCCACCCTTGGGCTCCTGCAACCATGTTCACATGGTCACCAGGGCTCCATCCTGACCGCTGCAGGTGCTGCATGGCTTTGCGGTGTGTGAGGGACCAGGCCAGCGAGGTCAGAAGATGGGGAGAGGTGGGAAACCTTAAATTGCATTAAATGCTGCCTGGGACATGAGATACAGGAGCTCTGACCCCTGTCCCTACAGCACAGGGCCCCAAAGCTGTGCGTAGCACTCTGAGCTGTGTCCTTGCGTGGGAACCTGGGCTCCCCAGGGTGCTCTTAGCAGTGTGCGATCCCTGGGGAGCCTTCACAGCTGATGCTTCAGGTCTTTAGGGCTCTGCTGACCCACCCTGTCCTTGCTCCAAAGTGCAGATCACCAGTTTCTCAGCCTGGAAATATCATGCTCAATTTGGGGCCTTGCTGTGCCCCAGAAGGGATGTGTTCACCCAGAAAACAGAGTTCTCCAAGGTGAATGTCAGCAGGGACCCGGAGAGGTTTCTGAGAATAACTTGCCCCTGCAAAGGAAACAAACTCCAGGCAGAAGTCTCAGCGTCAGATCCCCAAGTCACAGAGAAGAGGTGTTTGGAAATATCTCCCTGCTGTGGGGAGCCCTTGTGTGCAAGCACAAAGGATGAACCTGGCACGCTGACCAGGCGGAGGGGGCTGTGCTGCTCCAGCTTCAGAGGACTGGCCTTGGGCAAGTGACAGTGGGCACCAATCCTGCACCACCTCAACAAGTGATGCACAGGGCGGCTACGTTGCTCTTCACCTGCAAGGTTGAGCCTGGCATTGGGGGTGCAAGAGGCATAAAAAAGCCCCAGATGCTCCTGGCAGCACAGTCCTGCTCCTGGGTGACTCCCCGTGTGTCCCTCTCTGGGTTGGATCAGTGGTAGGTGGTCATCACCACCATCGCCCTCAGGGGTCCCAGCTCCCAGTGTGATCTTAAGCCCATGTCCACTATCTCCCTCTGCCCCAGCCCCTCCTAAGGACCCGATCCAGCAGCAAAATCCACTCTGCCCTTGGAGCAGCCCAAAGACCAGAGCGTGGCAAGTCCTTCAACACGCACACCGGTATGGGGTAAGTGGGATCGGTGGGAGGGATGAATGCAAGCCACCATGCGCCATCAGCACCCCAAACTGCGTGGCTGCAGTAGGTGCTGAGAAGGGCAATGAACACCCATGGAGTTTTTGAAGGGTGTTCTGTGGCTGAGAGGACATGGTTGACAAGCAGTAGGGCACCAACATTTCTGACACCAAGGCTGTGGCTGGAAGTGCCCCAGTCCTTCTCTGGGAGTGCAAGCTCAGCCCTAACTGCTGCAGGCTCCAGCCTCCCCCTAAGCACCAAAGTTGGGGGGGCCTGCCTCAAGATCCAGCCCGGCAGGATGAGGCCCATAACTCTTCTAGGGCGAGGGCTGTGAACATCCTGGAGACTAAAATTGGCCCACATCACTCCCAGACTGGTCCAAGGGATGACACCAACGCCTCCTCACCCTCATAGGGCTCACCCTGGTGCTGCGGTCCCGCAGTGTGGCTGTACCCCAAGGGGGTGCAGCATGGTGGGACCGTCCCAGGAAGGTCTACCTGCAGCGGCAGGTGGGACAGGGGTCCGGGGCGTCCCTCTGATGGGCTGGCTTGGGAGAAAGGTCCCTGCTTAGCAATGCAGGAATGCAGGTCGGGCTGAATGCGGCGGAGGCGGGTCTGATCTGGTGCCCCGCTAAGCCCCCATTCTTTCCCAGCCGGTGCATCTTGTATTCAGGCTGCCTGCTCCTAAGCAGAGCGTCTTTAATCCTTCCCTTGTCTCCTCCATTCCCTTTCAGGCCTTTGGCCAATGGGAAGGGGATGAGCAGCTCTCTCCAGGAAGGAAATTAAAAGCGGGGAGGAGGGTAGGGAGGAGGAGAGTGAGGGGAGGGGGACTTGGAAGGGGAGACAATCCTGGAGTGGAGATGCCAGTCATCGGGGTCTCAATAGCCCCATTCACCCTGCCCAGCCACACAGAAAATCAGGGTCACCAGGATCCATGCCCTGCCTGGAGACAACTGTTGCTTTATTCTTTTTAATTGCTGGAAAACGCAGAAAAGTTCACTTGTGTGTGTGGCGGCTGCGGTGGGGGCTGCGCCGGGGGCCTTGGCGGCGGAGGGGTGGCAGCGATGGGGTGAGCCCGACGTGCAGCGAGATGGGACACAAAAAGCAGCCGCACGTGAGGGTGGAGGCTGCGACCCGGCGCGGCGGAGAAGCCATCTGTACGGCTGGGCTGGAGCAGCGGGCAGCTCGGGGACAGGGCGCCGGGATGGGGACACACGGGCTTGATTCCTCCCAGCACGCATGGGAAGGGTGCCCTGGGGTTTTGGGTGGAGAGGGCAGTGCCAGGGCCAGCGGACAAGCAGAGGAAGGACCTGTGCAGACAGACGTGTGCAGGCGGATGGGCTGGTGTCCCCACATCTGTGGGCATGGAGATGCTTGGGCTGCTCCTGGCTGGAGACACAGCAACCAGGCAGCTCGAAGCACACGCACCCACCCAGGGCCACATTGCCACCATGATCCAAGGACGTTGACAGACCTCCCAGATGGACACACAGCCATGCAACTTCCACCCTGATACCCTGCTCCAAGTGCCACCTCAGTCAGGTGGGTTCCACCCAAGGTGGAGCTCCCATCCCTCTGCACCCGTGCATCCAGCCCTGGGAATGCCACATAGGGCACGTGTGCAGGCTCACGGCTCTTTCCCAGCAGCATTCTTGCTCTACCATCCACCCCACTGACTTGTACCCTTGTACCCACGTGTGAGTGAGCACCAGCCTTGAGACAGAGGCCACCATGGGCCATGTGCCACCAGTCAGCAGCCCAGCAGGTCTGGCTGGTAGTCCACTGCTGCCATCCAGCTCTCATGGTTGGTGGGTGCCAAGGATCACCCCAGGGGCAGGAAATGCGTGCAGGGGCCACAGATGGAGCCAGTCCCAACCTGTCTCCATCAGCAGCAATCCCGGAGGTATCTCTGCCCGTCCTTCCTGAGGATGAGCAAAGAAACCTGGGGCAATTTGTGCCTGTCCCAACCCCCAGTTTTGGGTTGCACTTCCCTTCCTGGTCCAGCCATTGCTCCCCTTTGCTGAACACTCAACTTTTCCTCCCAAAATGTGTCAAGGATGGGCTGGCCATGCTCATGGTCCTCCTCTCATCCCACAGCTCATTCTCAGCCCACCAGTGCTCCCAACCACTCTGTGACCCATGGGACACAAGGCATCAGTCTCCAAGGTTTCTGTGATACCATGGACTCTGCACACTTGCAAATCTTCACCTTGCCCACCCTGTACCACCAGCCTTGCCTGCCCTCTTGTCCTCAGAGCGTGGAGATGCAGGCAGCACCGGGCAATTCAGCCAGCCTCTGAAACAGGAGAGATACAACACAGAAAGGGCATGGATCTGTTGGACACGTCCAGAGGAGGCCACAGAGATGATCCGAGGGCTGGAGCACCTCCTGTACAAGGACAGGCTGAGAGAGTTGGGGTTGTTCTACCTGGAGAAGAGAAGGCTGTGGGGAGACCTTAGAGCAGCCTTGCAGTACTGAAAGGGGCTCCAGGAAAGCTGGGGAGGGGCTCTTGATCAGGGAGTGCAGGGATAGGATGAGGGGAACGTTTTTCAGCTGAAAGAAGGGAGCTTGAGATGAGATCTTAGAAAGAAGTGTTTTGGTGTGGTGGTGGGGAGGCCCTGGCCCAGGTTGCCCAGGGAATTGGCTGCCCCATCCCTGGAAGTGTTCAAGGCCAGGTTGGATGGGGCTTTGAGTACCCTGATCCAATCGGAGGTGTCCCTACCCGTGGCAGGGGTTTGGAACTGGATGGGGTTTAAGGTCCCTTCCAGCCCAAACTGTTCTATAATTCTATGATTCTATGATACCTGCTGAGCATGGCCCAAATCCACAGCAGGTCTCCTGACCAACACCACAACTGCTGTGTCATGTTCACCCTCAACGTGAGGCCCAGAGACTCCCCTCTGCCACAACTGGGATGAGTGACCTCAAAAGCATCAGGGCAGGAGCAGAGCTCCCAGGCTAAGGAGAACCCAGCAGGCAGGGGGAAAGAGTAGGAGGAGGAGATGAAGAAGAGTGGAGAGGCAGGTTTGTGGAGCACAGAAAGGGAACCTGTTGCAGAGCACAACCATCTCATGCAGTTCCCACGAAGAGAGGCTGTGGGATACACCACCCCAAAGCCCAGCCATGTCCCTGCAGCCCCCAATCCCTTCCTGGCAGCTGTGATTTTAACACCACAACTGCAGCTATTTTAAAACCATAATTTTACCACCCCTGATCAGATGTAAACAGAACCCTTGCCCCAGGCCCAGCCTGGGCAGGCTTAGATGACAGCGGAGCCACAGCTGGGGGACAAAGAGGTATTTGGGAGACAAACCAGGCCTTGGATGTTCAGAGTGTTTGGAGGACACAAAGCAGAAGTGAAGGCTGTGGAGCTCAGATGCTGCCAGGCGGCTCAGAGCCAGGGCAGAACGGCAACCGCTTTCACACCAGTGCTGAGGAAATGGAAAGCTTGGCAGCACACGACGTGTACCAGGACAGAGACCTGGGGGAAGGAGGGCAACCACCAAGGTACAGGGATGCCTTAGCTACCAACTTCTAGGAGTGACAGGGGAGGGGGATGGCTGGGAGGGGGATGGTATAGAATGAAACATGGTGGGGAAAAGTGCAGGAAGACATATTTGTAGATGAAAATTCCAGGCACTGATGAAGAAAATGTAACACTCAGATTACGTGTGGTGAGAACAGTAAGTGATCTGGAAATATCAAATGATGCTGGAACATGTGCAAACTCAGATGGGTTTTCAGCTGAAAAGAGGGGAAATTGAGATGATATATCAGGAAGAAATGTTTTGCTGTGAGGGTGGGGAGGCCTTGGCACAGGTTGCCCCGAGAAGTGGTGGCTGCCCCATCCCAGGTGTTCAATGTCAGGTTGGATGGGGCTTTGAGTACCCTGATCCAATCAGAGGTGTCCCTACCCGTGGCAGGGGGGTTGGAACTGGATGGGGTTTAAGGTCCCTTCCAACCCAAGCCATTCCATGATTTCATGATTGTATGACTCATGCGTACAGAAAAGGAGAGGACCAGGCTGGTTGTGCCCCAGCCCTGCAGCTTCCCCATCCCTTGTACTTTGGGAAGGAAGATCCCCCTCCATTCCCCAAGCACCAGCGGCAGGAGGAGAGGAGCAGCAGTCACAGGAAGGGTGGCCAATGCCAGTCAGGGTCATTCATGCTATTCCCTCCCTGCCAGGTCCCAGCATGGCACCCTGGTACTCGCAGGAAAGCTGACTGGTTCCCAGAGAGGACATTTCAGAGTGTGACCAGTGTTGCTCACAGCTGGGTCCATAGCTGTTTGGGTACACTTGGCTTACAGAGCTCTGGGAAGGCCTGTTCCCTGCACGGGCAGCACACGGGCAGCTGGCCTTGCTGACCATTCCCTGTGGCCTGGCAGCTGCCCTGAGCACAGGGCTCTGGCCAATGCCAGCAGAGAACAGGGATGTTGGCTTTGCAGAGCTCTAAGGGGCTGTTCCCACTGCTGATCCCTGCCCATTCCTCTTGCCCATTCCTCCTGCCCAATCCTACCCATTCCCTCTGCCCGTTGTTGCCCATTCCCCCTGCCCATCCCTACCTATCCCACTGCCCATCCCTGCCCAGAAGCAGGAGTGGAAGTGGGAGCACAGATGGGAGTGGGAGCGGGGATAGGGGAGTGGGAGCAGGAATAGGGAGTGGGAGCAGGAATAGGGAGTGGGAGCGGGGATAGGGGAGTGGGGATAGGGAAGTGGGAGCAGGAATAGGGAGTGGGAGCGGGGATAGGGAGTGGGAGCAGGGATAGGGAGTGGGAGCAGGAATAGGGAGTGGGAGCGGGGATAGGGAGTGGGAGCAGGGATAGGGAGTGGGAGCAGGAATAGGGAGTGGGAGCGGGGATAGGGGAGTGGGAGCAGGGATAGGGAGTGGGAGCAGGGATAGGGAGTGGGGATAGGGAGTGGGAGTGGGGATAGGGGGTTGGGGCGGGATAGGGAGTGGGAGCGGGGATGGGAGTGGGAGCGGGGATGGGAGTGGGAGCAGGGATGGGAGTGGGAGCAGGGGCAGAGGGTTGGGGCGGGCCGGGCTCCATCCCTTGCCGCCGGGTGCCCTCTAGCGTCCGCAGCCCGGGGCAGCGGCCCTGCCGGGGGGGTCCCAGCTGCCCCCGCTGCCCCCGCTCGGTGTTGGAGCCCAAGGAGCTGCAGACCCGGGGGCGCTCCAGCGAGGGAAGCCCTGGGTGGGCTGTTGGAGTGTAAAAGGGGGTCCCTGCCCGCCTCCAGCTTCCCCCCACGCTCCCCAGGACCCCCCAGATGTGGCGAGAAGATGTGCACGTGGTGGGATGCTTGGGCTGCCCCTGCCCGGGCCGAGCCCCCCGCAGCCCTGGCCGGGAGAGCATCCATCACAGAACCACACATAGAGTGACCTGTGTTGGAAGGAACCCACGAGGATCATCGAATCCAGCTCCTGTCCCTGCACAAGACAACTTCAACATTCACACTGTGGGGCTGAGGGCATCGGCCAAATGACAGCGAGATGTCCACGAGAGGGTTAGGTTGAACATTAGAATCACAGAATCACTTGATCGGAAAAGACCTTTGAGATCATCAAGTCCAACTGTATTTATTCACTACTAAACCAGATCCCTGCACATTTCATCTACCCACCTTTTAAACACCTCCAGGGATGGTGACTCCATCACCTCCCTGGGCAGCCTCTGCCAGTGTCTGAGAATCCTTTCAGTAAAGAAATTTTTCCTGATGTCTAATCTGACCCTTCCCTGGTGCAGCTTGAGGCCATTTCCTCTCATCCTATCGGCTGTCACTTGGGAGAAGAGATCAGCGCCCACCTCCTTCAGCCAGTTCAAGACAGTGATGAGGTTTCCCCTCAGCCTCCTTTTCTCCAGGTTAAAAAAACTCAGTTCCCTCAGCCGCCCCTCATAAGTCTTGTTCTACAGAACAAGCTCCATTCCCTTCTTTGGATGCTCTCCGGCCCCTCAACGTCTTTCTTGTAGTGAGAGGCCCAAAGCTGAGCCCATGATTCAAGGTGCAGCATCACCAGTACAGGGGCACAGTCAATGCCCTGATGCTGCTGGCCACACTGTTTCTGATTGGCCCTTGGCCTTCTTGGCCACCTGGGCACTTGGTTCTTCTCCCAGAAGGTGGTGGAGCACTGGAACAGGGGACTTGTGGATCCCTTCCAACTCAAGTCATTCTGTGAAATGCTTCTGGAATATCACCAGGCTTGGTGCCATGGCTGTTCCCTGGGGAGCCATGGGTGCTGAGCCAGGGCTGTGGCAGAGATCAGGGTGAAAGCCAAGGCAGCTCCTATGGGAGTGGTGACCTGACTCTACAAATATTGGGCTGGGACCAACCCGGAGCGGGGCTTCTGCCCTTTGCTCTGTTTGCCATTTCCCTTGCGCTGTTTAGATTCAGTTAATGATCCCAGGAAGGCAAACAGTGGTGGGGATGGACAGGGTGTCCCACACCTCCCATGCCTCCAGGCCACTGGCTGTTGGGTGGGAGAAATCCAGACAGCTCCTGGGAGTTAGGACCCCCAGGAAATGGGGTCCAGAAAGGGAGCAAGCAGCATGGGCTCTGCTCCCTATGGACCTGGTCAAGGTTAGGCAGTATAGTGTGAGCACTGGAGACATCTCCATCCTCTCCTCTCTGCAGGGTCAGGCTGGTCCTCTGGGGCTGGGGCCACCATCAGGGCTTTTTGCAGGATGTCAGGGTAGAAATACGAATCCCAAGGTAGAATAAAGAAGACAGAAAGGTCCTGATCCCACATCTGGGCCAAGCTGTTGTGTAGGAACAGGAGGGTAAGGAACTCAGCCTGGTGTGGCAGGAGGATGCTCACCTCCCCTCCTGCACCCCACGGTAGCTCTCTGCAAATCCCTGCTGCCTCTGAGGGCAGCATGAGCCCCAGGGCCACACGACCAGGGCTGTGCAGGGCCACCAGCAGCCCCACACTCCCCCTGCTGCCCCCCCCCCCCGGGCCAGACTGGCCGGCCCTGCTGGCCACGGTCTGAAGGTCACACTGCTGCGCAGTGGGGACAGCACAGAGTCCGGGCCCCTGGCGGTGTGCTGAGTTCAGCAGCACTCTGAAGCTACCAGCCATGATGTTTTGGGGTCTCCTTTCCCTCCTGCTCATCGTGGTGGCCAGCGGGACCCCCATCGGAGACCAAGATGAGGATATTCAAGTGCAGGAGAACTTTGAGGCTGAGCGGGTAACAGCGGCTTGCAGTTTCTTCATCCTGGGGGCAGAAGGAATGGGGGAAAGCTTTATTTCATTTTCGTCCAGCAAGAAGGGTGTCATTCCCTCTGCCCATGTCAGGCAGCATGGAACAGGCGCCGAAAGTGAGGCCCTACCTGGGTGCTGCTCAAGGAGTGCCAGCTTGGAGCACCAGCCTTTGGGATGGGCTCACCTGGGCAAACACCCAGACAGGGCAGCTGGAGCCTGGTGCAGGGTCACATGAATCCCAGGAGATGTGTATTGGTCTTCCCAGTCTAAGAGGTGTAAGCAGGGCCTGCAGGCAGCAGTAGTGTACAGGACTTATGAGGGATGCAGGATTTATGCGGGATGCGGGATGCAGGATGCAGAATTCGTGTGGGATGCAGGATTTGTGCAGGATGTAGAATTCCTATGGGATGCAGGATTCACGTGGGATGCAGACGGCCTGGGAGATCTCTTGCAGGCAGTCCTGCCCCTGCCAGGCCCTACATAGCCCTGCACATGTGCTGCGGTCTGGGCTTCCCAGCAGATGCCGGTCAGATGCCTCCAGCCCTGCCTGATGGTCAGGGGACTAAGGAAAATCCTGCTCAGTGCTGATCCATTTCCCAAATCCTGTAGTAGCTCTGGCCTCCACACCTTGCACTGTCACCCCTCGGTTGTTCTCAGGACCATGAATATTTCAGCTCTGCAGAAAACTGTATGTCCTACCTCAGTGGGGAGGGTTCATGGAGCAGATGTCCCTTCCTTCTCCCCACAGATGTATGGGAAGTGGTACGACATCGCCATCGGCACAACCTGCAAATGGATGAAGAACTATAAGGAGAAGTTCAGCATGGGCACGCTGGTGCTGGGCCCCGGCTCCAGCTCTGACCAGATCAGCACTGCCAGCACCAGGCTGCGGTACGGGGCATTGCTGGGGGGGCTCAAGCCTCTTCCAAAGCCACCCCACCCTGGGGTGCTCCATCTCCCAGGGGCTGGGACAAGACACAGGGGTCACTTGCTCTGGTTGGCATCAGAGCCCTGAGGACAAGCTGGATTGGGCTGAAATACCCAGAACAAAACTGGGGGGAACTGCTGACACTCTTGAGGGCAGAGAGGTCCTGCAGGGGGTTCTGGACAAACTGGAGAGCTGGGCAATCACCAACCACATGGAGTTTAACAAGGGCAAGGGTCGGGATTAGTACCTGGGACACGGCAACCCTGGCTGTCCACACAGAGTGGGGAGGGAGGGGCTGGAGAGCAGCCCTGCAGAGAGGGACCTGGGGCTTCTGGTCAACGGCAAGTTGAGCCAACAGTGTGTCCTGGTAGCCAAGAGGGCAACCGTGTCCTGGGGGGCATCCAGCATGGCATTGCCATCTGGGAAAGGGAGGGGGTTGTCCTGCTCTGCCTTGCACAGGGGAGGCCCCACCTTGAGCACTGGGGGCAGTTCTGGGCTCCACAGGATAAAAAGGACATCAAACTACTGGAGAGTGTCCAGAGGAGGGCAAAAAGCTGGTGAAGGGTTTAGAGGAGAAATCATATGAGGAGAGGCTGAAGTCACTTGGTCTGTTCAGCCTGAAGGAGAGGAGACTGAGGGGAGACCTCATAGCAGTTCACAGCTTCCTCACAAGGGGAGGAGGAGGAGCAGACGCTGAGCTCTTCTCTCTGGTGACCAATGACAGGACCCAAGGGAATGGCAGGAAGATGTGCCAGGGGAGGGTCAGGTTGGACATTAGGGAAAGGTTCTTCCCCCAGAGGGTGGTGGAGCACTGGAACAGCTCCCCAGGGAAGCAGTCACAGCCTGACAATATTCCAGAAGCATTTGCCGATGCCCTCAGTCACACAGTGTGAATGTTGGGGTTGTCCTGTGCAGGGACAGGAGCTGGACTCAATGATCCTTGTGGGTCCCTTCCAACTCAGGACATTCTGTGATTCTATAATAATAGATAATGCCTTGGGCGGGGAGGCGGTTGGGATCCTCTGTCATGGTCTCATTGCCCCAGTCATGATTTTCATGCAATATTCAGTAAAAAAACATCCCTCTGAGCACCCAGTTGTTGTCCTCCTCTCTCCAGGCAAGGTGACTGCACACAGACCTCAGGAGAGTACCAGAAAACCAGCACCCCTGGCAAATACACCTACTACAACCCCAGTAAGTCGGGCTCGCTGCTGGCCCACTCAGCCCTGAGAGCTGCAGTGCGGCTGGGCAATGGGAACCAGGCTCAGCTGGGGACTGGGGAAGGGGTTCAGGACCACAGAATTCAGGAGCCACTCCACAGTTTTACATCATTTCCAGCCAAAGTATGGAGTGAAGCTGGGATGAAAGGGGCTAGTTCAGCACTGTCCCTGCTGAGCCAAGGGACTATGAGGTGTTTCAGCAGATCCCTCTTGTCCCTGAGGTCTCAAAGTGGGGCAGGCTCCCACCAGCCCCATTTCAGGAACATTGGTGGTATCTCGGTTGTCTGCAACCATTGATTTCCAATCTGCTTGACTAGGAAGATGCTGGTAAGCCTAAAGGGAGTCCAGGTTGTCTGAGAGTCTGCTTCCCAAAAAATCAGTCATTTTCTTGGCCAAGCTGCCTGATCTTAGCCCCAGCTCTGGGGCTGTCTCACACTGCCACACTCCTCCCTGAGGGGCAGGAATGATGTCTCCTGTGTCTCTGTCTCATCCAGAATGGGATGTGTCCATCCGGTCCTATGTGCTCCGCACAAACTACAACGAATATGCCGTCATTCTGATGAAGAAGGAAAGCAGCTTTGGCCCCAGCACCACCCTAAAGCTCTATGGTACGTGTGGCAGTGGCTGTGGTTCTTGTGGGCAAGCAGGCTCTGGAGTGGGCCAGTGCAGTTCAGAAACACCACCCAAGGGTCCCTCAGGTCCCTTTGCCTTGAGGGACCTGACTGTGGTTTGGAAGTAGTGCCTTGGACCAGCTCATCTTCAGCGCTGCAGGGACTGAGTTTTATGGCTCAGCTTAGAGCCACATCACACAGTAGAAGTCCAAACCAGCCTGTTGTTTGCCATGAAGGTGGCAATATCTGCTTGGAATAAACCTAGGCCCTAAAGTGGCAGGAGATGCTGTCTCTCATGACTGAGAAACATCAGAACCACTTTGTCAAGGCTGGTTGAGAATAACAGAGGAGAGGTTGGGAAAGACCAGGAGGCTGGCACTGGGCTGCCTGCAGCTGCCTGAGATCTGCAGGTTGGTGGAGGGTTGGAGGGCTGCATGCAGACCCCAGCCCTGCTCACAGCATGTACCCGTGCCCAGGGAGGAGTCCGGAGCTGCGGGAGGATCTCATTGAAGCTTTCCGGCAGCTGGCTCTGGAGATGGCCATCCCTGCAGACTCCATCTTCATCCTGGCCAACAGAGGTAACCCACCATGAGGCACGTGCCTCTCTTGCTGCCTGTCTCCCCGGCATGCTGAGGCACTGGGACTGCTCCTTCCTGGTGTGTGAGGCTGAGGATATGGGGGATGGTCAGGATGGAGAGAGGAGAGATGAGGGCTGTGGTAGGATGGGATGGGAGGGAGACAAGGCCATGTATCAGACTTCCACCGGCTTCCAGTTGGTGGGATCATGTTGGGCTGTCAGGTGAACTTGTCCACAACACCGTGCTGGGATGAGGGTGCAGGACACCCGGATGCTCCCAGGACCTGAGGAGCTCCTTGCTCAGCTTGGGGTTCAGAAGGTGCTCATGTGATGAAGGTGGGTGTGGGGATTTTAGGGCAATGCTCCTGCGAGTGGGAGGTGGAAAGCAGCAAGAGGGGAAGAACGCTCGGGTGAAACTGGGAGGGCATCCCCTTCCCCAGGGTCCTGTGTGCATGGTGCAGCACCACAGTGAGGTGAGTTTCTCAGGATGCCTCCCCTCTCATAATGCTGATCTTCTCTCCTGTTGTCTGGGCCAGGCGAATGTGTTCCTCAGGAGACTGTGACTGCCTTGCAGGTGAGTGGTCCAGTTGAGACCTCCTGAGATGGATGAAGGCTGGGGACATGCCCTCCAAACCAAACCCACTGGAGACCTGGCATCTGGGGAGCAGGCTCCATGGGCAGGATATTGTTTGGGCAGCAAACCCCTCTGGGAGATGCTCTTTCATGTCTGCTGTCGGGCTTTGCCTGCAAGGACAGAGGCATAGGCAGGCACAGACAGGTAGGGTGAGGGTCCTCGGGGCAGGGTGGCACGAAGGCTCATTTCCAAGTGGAATCCAACGGCTCTTTCCTACTCTGATGTTTTTCATGGGGTGAAAGTTGCCACATGCGGAGCCTGGTGTCTCTTTGCTCCTCGCCTGCTTGTGGGTGTCCCAGCCAGGCTGTAGACCCCCCTCTCCAGGGATGGGGAAGTAGCTCAGTACCTCTGGCTACCGCAACTCAGCACGTTCCAACCTCACACAATTGAGTTTAGACAGATTTTCCAGAGGGCTTAGGTAGGTGAAAGTACCCAGTTGACTGGAGAACAGGTAGCACAGCGCCCTGCGTCAGCAGCGGCAGAGACACATCCCGAGCGCAGGGCACAACTGGGGCACTTGGGGTGCATCCACAGCACACAACCCTGGTCCATGCCCAGGATGAGCACGGGGATGGGAAGACCCAGAGGAGTGGAAGCCTGTTGACCCAAGATCAATGAGTGGAGACACGCTGGGAGCACCGAGGAGGGCTGGAGCCTGCACGGGCTGCAGCACCCAGCAGAACTGCCCCTGGCACAGCCCATCCTGGGGTACAGCAGGGGTCCAGGGGCGAGGGGGTGGCAGGGGGTCGTGTGAGCAGGGGCTGACAGTGGCTCTGTGCTTCCTTCCCCATGCAGAGGGTGCGCAGAGCCGTCCTGCCTCCCGAGGAGGGCTCGGCCGCGGGCCCCCTGCCCCCGTACCTCGGCAATAAGGAAGGTAGGTCCCAGGGGAGGGGTGGCATGGGGCATCCCCCACCCACACCCCTGTTTGTCTGTGACAGCCCATGGCGTGCTCATCCGCAGACTCGTGCCGGCTGAGCCGCGACCCCGGGCCCTGCAGTGGGATGCTCTCCCGCTTCTTCTACAACTCCTCCTCCATGGCCTGTGAAACCTTCCTCTACGGGGGCTGTCTGGGCAACGGCAACAACTTCTACTCGGAGAAGGAGTGCCTGCAGGCGTGCCGAACCGAGGGTGAGCAGAGGACCAGGAGAGACCCCAGCGGGGCCAGGACATGGGAGATGCCTTTGATGAGGCATCAGAGGGGATGCCTCAGAGAGCAGCCTCGAAACCCACATGTCCAGCATCCAGGTGGGAGGTGTGGGGGACCCTGAACCCCCTGCCTCAGCCCAGCCCTTGTCCCCCAGCTGCCTGCAGGCTGCCCATCGTCCCGGGTCCCTGCCAGAAGCCGGTGACGCGCTGGGCCTTCGACGCGGCTCAGGGCAAGTGCATCACGTTCAGCTACGGAGGCTGCAAGGGCAACGGGAACCAGTTCTACTCAGAGAAGGAGTGCAAGGAGTACTGTGGGGCTCCTCCGCTGGCAGGTACCCCCACCCTGCCCCCACCCTGCCGGCACTGCACTGCACTGTTCTGTGCCTGGGGAGCAGCCTGCACGAGCTCCTGGGCTGGGCTGAGACATGGGTGGGCTGGATCTGGGATGGGTCTGTCCTGGGTCTGGGATGGATTCAGGATGGGTCTGTCCTGGGTCTGGGATAAGCCTAAGATGTGTTTGTCACAGCTCCAGCACGGATCTGGGATGGGTCTGAGATGGTTTTCTGCTCTGCCTGGGATGGGTCTGTCCTGTGTCGGGGACTCTGACGGCCAAGGAATAGAGTTATTAATCTCCAGGCAGTATTGCACAGGGCTGCATGGGCTGCACCGAGGCCGTGGCTGAACTTCAAAATCTTGACAAAATGGGGAACAGGCATGAGCAGGCCAGGGTGATGGGAGGAGCAGCAGAGGTGCCAGTGAAGGAAGACTTGGGGAGCTGTAGGGACCCTGACACTCAATAAGAACCAAACAGGGGTCCCTGACAGGGGTGTAGCCTCCGTGCAACGCCTGCTGAACCCTCCAGCTCCAGTCAATGCAGGGGTTTCCATACTGAACCTCCTTGGGAGGCAGACCCACGCCTTGGGACGGAGGGACAAGCAGGTATTCAAGAGCGTGGCAGGTGAATCTGTAGAGAAGGGTGAGCTCAGAGGTCTTCAAACCACAGCCTGCCCTGGGTGAGCCTGCTCTCGGGAGGTGGAAGTCAGGGTCTAGCTGTGCACCCACAGATGGCAGATGGAGCCAGAGTAACACATCTCAGGGCAGAGCTCATCTTCTATTGTCCCATCACTAATATAAATCACAGAATCATAGAAGCATGGAATGACCTGAGTTGGAAGAGTCCTACAAGGATCATCGAGTCCAACTCCTGTCCCTGCACAGCACACCCCAACATTCACACCGTGTGGCTGAGGGTCTTGGCCAAATGCTTCTGGAATATTGTCAGGCTGTGACTGCTTCCCTGGGGAGCTGTTCCAGTGCTCCACCACCCTCTGGGAGAAGAACCTTTTCCCAATATCTAACCTAACCCTTCCCTGGCACATCTTCCTGCCATTCCCTTGGGTCCTGTCCTTGGTCACCAGAGCGAAGAGCTCAGCCCCTGCTCCTCCTCCTCCTCTTGTCAGGAAGTAGTGAACTGCTATGAGGTCCTCCCTCAGTCTCCTCTTCTCCAGGCTGAACAGAGCAAGTGACTTCAGCCTCTCCTCATATGATTTCTCTCCTCTAGACTCTTCACCAGCTTTGTGGCCCTAAAAGCACATTAATGCTGCAGTGGGGGGTGGTGGGACATGAAGTGACATCCTAGGGCAGCATGGGGTGCACAGAGGGTTTGGACGGCTTCCTCCCATCACTGACAGCAGAGACAAAGTCATCGCTGCCTCACTGCCTGTCCTTGGAGTGAGGAGGGGGTCTGTGGGTCTGTCCATCACTCTGTGTGCCTCTCTGCTTGCAGAGGACGAGGAGTTTCTGCATCTGTCCAACTGACACGGGCGGAGGATGAGCTGCCAGCAGCCAGCACCAGGGCTCACAGGAGGTTGCTGGCAGCTGCCAACAGAGGCACAGGAGATGCCTCCAGCAGTAAATGTCTCTAATGTGACCAATGAGCCCAGTGTGTGTCCTGGAGCTGATGGGGAGCAGGTGGGGGGTCCAGGAGGGGCAGGGGTTGATATGGGGTCCTCGCTGGCCTCCCCAGTGTAGTGTCTCCCAACTTTGTGGGGCTGCTGGGTGCTCCCCACTGGGCCTTTTCCCCTTCCTCAGCTCATTGGCTTCAGCCCACGCAGTGCTGGGGTGGCTGATGGTGGCACCGAGGGGCTCAGGGCATCCCGCTGGGTGGGTTCAGCCCCCCATTTCCGAGAGGCCAGTGGTGGGCAGCTGGGAAGGGGCAGCAGCAGCAGGGAACGGGCACCTGCTCCTCCCTAAACGTGAATAATTGCTGCTGCACTGAGGTCAGAATGTGATCAACCAGGGGGACCCTGTCCTGGGCCAGGTCAGGGATCATGGGGAGGGATGATGATCATGGGGGGGTTACAGCGAGGATTGTGTCAGAGGGGACCCTGTCGGGTGACAGGAGGGCACTGGGGTCTGGGGTTCATAGGGGTCCATGGCAGGTGGGAGCAGGAAGTTACAGATGTTACAGCAGCTCACGGGGGAATACTGGGTGTCATAGGAGGGGGTTACAAGGGTTGTGGAGATCACAGGGGGCTACGGGGATGACAGGAGAGGACTGGGGGGCTACAGAGGTCCCAGAAGGGTTGTGGGGTTATGGGGTTCAAAGGGGGGCTTATGGGGGTCCCAGGAGGGGATTAGAAATGTTTTGGGGGAGGGTTCCCTGGGAGCCCCGGGGTTTCTGGGGGTCGCAGGTGGGGAGATGGAGGTCTGGGGTGGGGGCCGTCCGTGCCCCAGGAGACGCCGCGGGGCTGGGGGAGGCGGGGGTGCCGCTGCGCGCGCCGCGCTCCCTTGGCCCCCGCCGGCCGCCGTACCCGCGCGCGCCGCGCCCCCTTGGCCCCCGCCGGCCGCCGTACCCGCGCGCGCCGCGCTCCCTTGGCCCCCGCCGGCCGCCGTACCCGCGCGCGCCGCGCTCCCTTGGCCCCCGCCGGCCGCCGTACCCGCGCGCGCCGCGCCCCCTTGGCCCCCGCCGGCCGCCGTACCCGCGCGCGCCGCGCTCCCTTGGCCCCCGCCGGCCGCCGTACCCGCGCGCGCCGCGGCCGCCGCCAGAGCCAAGATGGCGGCGGCGCCCAGAGCGCCGTGCGGGCCCTGCTCCCCGCGGCGCTGAGCCGCGCCCGGACCCGGCCCTTCCCGTGTCCTTCCCCGGCATCCAGCTGCCCCGCTCCTTCCCGATCCCCCGCCCTTCTCGTACCTTCAGCTCTCCTCGCCCTTCCCGGCCCCCCTCAGCTCCCCCGGCCCTTCCCGCGCCCCGGGCCATGCCCGGGTAGCCCCCTTCCCCGACACGCGGGCCGGGCTCAGCCCCGTACCCCGTCCTACCCCGCAGCCCCCCATGTCCGGCCCCGCGCTGCCCCGGGCCTGACGAAGCCGCCCCCCGCAGGGCTGCCCCCCCGCCCCGTTCCCCCAGGGCCGCCCGGCCCCTAGCAGTGGCCCCTGTCCCGCGGGCGTGGAGCCGGGAAGATGTTCTCGGCGCTGAAGAAGCTGGTGGGCTCGGACCAGAGCGCGGTGAGGGACAAGAATATCCCCGCGGGGCTGCAGTCCATGAACCAGGCGCTGCAGCGGAGGTTCGCCAAGGGAGTGCAGTACAACAGTGAGTGGGGGCTGGCAGGGAGAGGGGGGCTGCCGGGACCCCGAGCTGCTGTGGGTTTCGCCCAGAGCTGCCACGGGGTTCGCCCAAAGCCACGTTTGTCATTAAACATTGGAGCTTCTGGAAGCGTGGGAGCAGTGAGGGGTGGGAAACTTTTCTCTGTGTAGGACTTGGGAACCTGGAGTGCCGTGGTGTGCGCAGGCAGTGTCCCGCAGAGCCTGTTTTCCACGGGCTGTGGCACTGCAGTTCCAGGTAAATCCGTTTTTGTCAGTTCAGGAATCAAGAGGTGGCTCCACTGGGTGCATGGATGACCTTCCCCTGGAGTTATAATTAAGCACTGTGGGTTATGTGATAAGGGCCTGCTGAAAAGCTCTGCCCTGCCAGGCTTTAATAAAAGGTGAATGGTGTTGCCTTGATGTGCCCTTGATACACGATTTCATTCAGACTCTGTTCTGCAACCAATACATGGGTGCTTTTCTTAGGGAATACTTTTCATAATGTTTTTCTGTCAGCATTGAGGCTCAGAGTTACTTTTTTCCCCTCCAAGCTCAATAAAGGTTATTTCTAATGTGACGTTTCAGGAGGGCACTGCCCATATGTGAGATACATCCCAAAGTAACAGTTGTGAGACAGGGATGATAGTCATCCTTGCTGAAAACAGAGATGGGATCAGAGAGCACCGTGTCGGCTCATCTGCGTGGATCCAGGCAGGCAGTGAAGCTGTATTGCAGAGAGCTGAGAGGCCGGCAGTTTGGAAAGAGAATGATTTGTTAATGAGGCACTGAATAATTTCTGAAAAGGCACAGATGTTGGAGGAGCAGAGCTTGTGTTGGGTCTTAGTCTGAAACAGAATGTGAAGGGAGAGGTTTGCACTCTGGGGTTTGGAGCTTTGTGCTTTGTTAAGTGTTACCACTGCCGTCTGTGCTTTTGAACTGATGTTTTGAAGCTCTTGGCTTTACCAGGGAGAGCATGGGGTGCCTTTATCCATAGCACGGCTGTTGGATGTGCCAGTAGCATTTAATTTAGAAGAATTAGTGCCTTACCAAGCACTAATGAATGTGGCCAGGAGCACAATGCTACTGTTACAGGCTCTGTTTCCAGTGATAGACAAGGTGAGGCTGGGATGTGCCAGGAGTATGGCAGTGCATCCTTACACACACACCTGGGGAGCTGCTGGTAAAAGGTCTGCTGGGTCAGAGAGTTGGAGTTGTTCAGCCTGGAGAAGAGAAGGTTGCAGGGAGACCTTAGAGCAGCCCAGCCTTCCAGTACTGAAAGGGGCTCCAGGAAAGCTGGAGAGGGGCTCTGGATCAGGGAGTGCAGGGGTAGGATGAGGGGGAACAGTTTCCAGGTGAAACAGGGAAGATTGAGATGAGATATCAGGCAGAAATATTTTGCTGTGATGGTGGGAAGGCTCTGGCCCAGGTTGCCCAGGGAAGTGGTGGCTGCCCCATCCCTGAAGGTATTCAAGGCCAGGCTGGATGGGGCTTTGAGCACCCTGATCCAGTGGAAGGTGTCCCATGGGCAGGAGGTTGGAACTGGATGATGTTTAAGGGTTTTTTCCAACCCAAACCATTCCACGATGCTGTGATTGCTGCAAAATTCACTTTTAAAAGTGATGCAGTGGCTGCCACATCATTGAGGTGCTTTCAGGATTGCAGCTTGTCTGTCTGTGCTGCTGCTCTGCAGGGCTGGATGATCTTTAAGGTCTCTTCCAACTCAACCATTCCATGATTCTATGAAAGACTGGATCTGTGCAGGAGCTGCATGCACCCACAGCCAAGGACTTGCCTGCCTGCTTCACTGGTCTGTGTTGAGATCAGGTAGCTGATACTGGCTTGTGAATTATGTAAGAGAAAGCAGTTGACTTCTCAGAGAGCAGATGTTTGTGCTAGGGACAGTACGAATCAGCTGCATCCTGCTGGCATGGCAGTCAGGGACAGCTCTGAGTTACGTGTTCACTCACTGCATTGCTGATGGGCCCCGTGGATCTGTACCTGCTTGCTGCTTCCACAAGGCCAGGAATGCCCACAGCTGGGCCGCCAGCTGCAGCTCTGCTGCTTTTGTCTCCCTACTGAAAGCCTCAGGAAAGCTTTTTGTCTGGTGCCCCATCTTATCAGCATCCGTGTTCTAGTTACTGTTTTTGTGGCCCTGAGGGAACCTTTCCAATCTCCATAGTAACTCTTCCTGGGATTGCTCTTATATAATGTTCACGGGAGTGCAGGCAGGCTGGCGAAAGCACTGTGCAGTCCCTGCCTGGCCCTGGATGGGTGGGTGGTTCCAGCAACGGTGAGGCTGTTGTGCTCCTGGCTGAGGGTGGGCTCTGGAGCAACGCTGTTACAGGGGCCGAGCTGCAGATCTGGTGTGTTGTCAGCGCTCCTTTCTCACCTAAAACCTGGCATTCCACAGAGATGCCCAAATGTGTTTTGTAGCCACCTTGACACACACAGAGCTTGAAAACTCTGCCGTTCGTTCCCCTGGAGGTGCCCAACCCTGAACCAAAGTGCTGTGATGGCTGGTTTTACAGAAGGGCTTCCTCACTTTCACGGTCCGTCACTGATCATGAACTGAAGCCCATTTGCTTCCCGGCAGTGTATCCAGTGTGCTGGAATGCTCTGGGGGATTGCTGGTCACGTGGGCAGCAAGGCCGGGACGTGGGCCTTACAGCTTGTCTCTGGGTCAGGGCCGGCCAGGCTGTACTGGCCTCGCAGCTGGCAGTGCTTTTGTGACCAGACAGCCCTGTGTGAGGTGGTGCTGGAGATCATGTGGTGATTCAGTGGCACTTAGGGCGGCGAGCACTGGGTCGCACACACCTCTAGGCTGAACCAACATTCTTTGTGCTGCTGGACCCTCTCCCGTGCGTTAAAGGTTTCCTGAGAGGAGGAGTGCTGCAGGGTGGGTTGGTTTGGATTTCTGATCAAGCAAGCCCAATACTCACCCTTGGCAGTGACCCCTTCCTCTGCATGGGACATCCTATTGCAAAACAAAAGCATTTTCATACTGCATTCCTGATTTTCCTGATGTGGTGACAATATGAATGATTTGTTCAGCTTTTTCCTCACATCTTGATAAATCCCCATCCTTACCCTTCTTCCCATGGATGATTCTCTTGTCTTTGCTACAAACCTGTGGCTGTTTGCAGCACCAGTTGAACTTAGGATTGCAATAAAGCAGCTGTTGTTCCTGTCCCAAGGTGTCAGTACCAACCTCATCTGTAGCTACTGCTTCTCTGCAGTGCTGTGCCTGCCTGGCTGTGCCCTGATGCTTGCTCGGCTCTTGCTACTACACAGACACCTGTGGTTGAGCAGACTTGCCCCAGCCTACATCCCACACACAGGTTTTGTTTGGCTAGAAATGATTGACATCACCTGCCTTCTTCCTGTTCTGTTTTTAGAGACTTTTTCTTTCTTCAGGAAAAAAGTTAGTCAAAACTCAGCACTGTGCAGGAGGAAGGAGATCCTCATGTGGGGAGTGCTCTGGTGGGACAGGGTGATTGGAGCTGTTTGGATTGAGCGTGTGGTGCCACCAGCACCCAGCGTTGATCCTAGTGGGAGCTGTTCTGGGCTAGGCTTGAGCTCCTGGCCTCTCCAGCTGTGCTTCCCTGTACTACTCCTGCAGTGGGTGCTTGTGCTAGAGGAGAAAGCTGAAAATGAGTGATTTCATGGCCAGATTTCAGCCAGTTCAGTTCCTTATACAGCTTAAGGTGTAGCTGCACAAATTATGCTATTGGCACTGGGAAAGGCCTGGGGGAGTAAGATTGCTCCTTCTGGGGGGAGGCTGGGAGCAATCCTGAAAGTGCTCCAGAGCAGCTGAACTATTCCAGGAAGGGTCCCTTTGTCACTTAAAACTCCCCCTTCTGGTATTTTGTGCTGCATTTCATGAGGGAATATATGGATTTTAAAACAACTCTCTAAGGTCAGCAGTGAGAACATTTGGAAAAGCTTGGGCTTTAAAGGGGACAAGTGGAATCTCATCTTGCTTGTGCCAGGGACTTGCTGTGTTAACTTAAGAAAAATCAAAGGGCAACAAGAGATGCAGGGAACAGTTTGTTGTCTCTGCAGAGCTGCCCTGTCAGTGAAGTCAGCCTATAAATACTGTGTTCCTTTTGCCTTTATTCTCTTTTTTGCTATTTTAGTGACTTTGTAAAAGAATGAACAGGGTGCCTCTGGTGTACAACAGCGAAAGCACTGTGGAGCTGCAGCACAAAATGCCACCAGAGAGAACCCTTTCCCAGACCTTGTGTTTAGTGTCTGTTTTACCTTACAGTTTCCTTCTCAGACTTCTCTCTGCAATGTCTGCAGTGACTCCCAAGTTACAACAGAAGGCAGCCTTCAGCCTGAGCATTCCTTGCGCAAATGTTGATGCACAGCCTCATGCTGATCACCTGAATCCGCGTTAGCTGTCTCTGGATGGCCCGTTTTCTGAGGCATAATAGCTGCTATTCAAAACACAAGGATAAAAATTCTGTTCAGGTCAGCTCTCATTTCCCAGTAGCCTTGTGGTTGCTGCTTGAAACAAGGATGGTACTTAAAAATATCCTGTAGTATAACAGGAAATTTTTGAAACAGAACAGAAGTTTTCAGAAAGAAAGAGGTAACATCAGAGTAGACTCTGTAAAGTTGATGGTATTAGTTGCTACTGAAGTGACTTTGCCAGGTTGCACACAGTTCATGGTGTTTTCGACATTTCCTCTGGAGGGTTTGGATGAGTTTCTCCTTTGATGGGCTGTCCTCACATTTTTTCCAAGCAGAGGCACATGGTGGTCGCTCAGCAGAGCAACTGTGGCAGTGGGTGTGCACCTGGTCAGTGGAAGGGGAGCCCTTGTTCCTTTACCCGAGGTGTTGGTTTCTCAGAATGCCTTTGCCGAGTGCTGTCAGTACATTCCACACCCACAGCCAGCGCCGGGCTGTTGCTGTGGTGGAGCTGGACCCTCTGATACACTGAGGGCCCACAGAGATTGGGTTCCTCTTGGTTTTAGTTCACTGTGGTTTCTGTGAGTTTCTGTCCCTGGAGAGGCAGGGTTATTTTGGGTCAATTTATCTGTTCCTAGTGCACATGAGACAAGACCGGGTTTGATTCCATTTGAGTCAAGCTGTGGCCATCAGCAGAGGCAGTTTGGTGGCTTTGCCAGGGGCGGTTTGAGGCAGCCCCCTGTGAAGGGTAACTGCCTTGTCCCTGACCCTGCCGAGGATCACCTCTGGGAGACTATCAGCTCGATGAGCTGGAGCAGCTGAAGAGCAGTCTGTGGTTTTGTTCTGTGTCCCCTGGGAAAGGGATGCTGCCCTGGTGCAAGAGTGTGGGTGTGACTGGGGGTGTGGCCATGTGGCTCTGCAGTGATGTTCACCAGGAGCTGCCCCTGGGCTCTCTACCACTACCCCAGAAGAGCAGATTTACTGGTGCAAGGGTTCAGTCCCACCTTTAGCACCCAGCCCTGCTGGGAACGGGCCCCTTCAATGGCTTGGAGCTGGGTGTGGGAAGTGAGTGTTTTCTCAAGGACCAAGAAGTGTTTAAGGAGAAATGGGAATGGCAGGGGAAGTAACTGAAGAGGCCTGGCGTAGAAGGCTGGCAAAGGGATAGGGTATGGCAGGATGGGAGTGAGGGCTAGAAGGCAGGAGGATAGAAGGAACAGAGAATCCACTGGCTGAAGTTATGCAGGTTCTGAAGGCTCAGTCATGATGTTGGTTCTTTCTGCTGAGCTTGTGCAAGGAGCTGAAGAAATACTGATTATAATGACTGGAGCTTATGGTTTTTAATGAACCTCATATGCGAGAGAGCTAATTGCATCTGAATAATGCTTGCTATAAGTCAACATGCTTTTCAGAGCATTCTTCGATTTGCCTTTAATCAACTTTATTTGTCTTGCTCTTTTCCCCAGTGAAAATTGTCATCCGAGGGGACAGGAACACTGGAAAAACCACACTCTGGCACCGACTGCAGGGAAAGAAATTTATTGAGGAATACATTCCAACTCAGGAGATCCAAGTCACCAGCATCCACTGGAATTATAAAAGTAAGATGGAAGGGGGTGGAGGGAGTGGCAATCATGGGACAGTGCCTTGGTGGTAAAAATTCCACTGCACCCTTGTTTGCTTCTTTCCTCTGTGTCTCCTTGGGAGATGAAATGGTCTCTTATCACTGTTGGTATTGTAATTTATTGTTCAAGTTTCTCAATCATGTTTTTAATAACTTTACTCAGAAACTACCTAAGTGCTAAAGGATGGGTCTTTGGAAGCTGCAGTGAGGGACTTCCCTCAAATTGAGGTTTTGTCGAGCTGCTCCAAATACCTGGAAGGCTCTACATGGAATTATGCCTTTCATTTATGTTCCTTTCACATTGTAAAAGACCATTATTTTCTCAGTAATAATTTCCAGCAGTACAGGAAATTCTCCATGACATTCTTAAAATTTGTTTTAAGAAATATCCCCTTTTTCAAATCATTGTGAAGAGTTCCCTGCCATGAAATCTTTCCATCCCTGATGGCCCATGGAGCCACTCCAAGAAACCAGCTCGGATCTGATTCCCGACCTGTTGGTTGAGCTAGTCTGGAGAGGAAAATAAGTTTATTTTCCCTGTGATCATGCTCTCAAGCCACCTTGAATAAACATCCTGAGGAGGCTGGCAGCAAATATTTACAGATGTCAAATATTGAAGGATTCTTGCGTTGCCTGGTATTAGAGGATTTACATTTTAGATGTGGAATGTGCCACCTTGTCATAGCTGCAGAAATTTTGTTCTTTAGAAGTTAATAAAGGTAGAGGAATTGGAGTTAGTTCTTCGTACTTGGAATGAACAAAATTACTGTTCTGTGCCAATGGTCTCTGTAATGGATATTGGTAATGTTCCATCTCCTGTTTTTTCGGATTATGCTGATCACCAGTTTTATTCTTTGACAGTGTTGGAAAGGGAGTTGGAAATCCAAACTGGCAAATACATTTGTTCGGATACTTTGAATGGTTCATGATGAGTGTGAGGAACCGCAGAGCTGTTCTGCTCTGTGGGGTTTGTGCTGCAGAGCCTGTGAGGTGAATTGTATAGTTGCGTGACAGTAGATATGTCTGAGGGCCTGGGAATTCCTGGTGATGAACCCATCCACAAAGCAATGATTCTTACTTTTAAATGAGCTTTCTTGCATTTGGAGTCTTCTCACCCCTCTTCACCTCTCCTGAGCAAGCAGTGTCTCAGTGAGCCACTGGCTCCAGAGTGCTGAGCCAAACAGTACATGAGTACGGTTCCTCTGAGGGTTTTGGTCCATGGTTTCTGCTCATCTAAGTTACAGAGTTGGAAGGATGAATTGGCTCTCCTTTTGCTGCAACAAACCTTCCAAAGCCACCGAGGTGAAATGCTGATGTGTGAGTCACACCAAAGCCAACACAGCAGCACTGAAGTAATTATCCTCTTGTGTGTTCAGGATAATCAGGAATGAAGCTAGTGAGGAAAAGGAAGAACTGCCTGGCTACGAGATAGCAGGAGCACTTGTGCGAGCAGGAAAAACCCCACGTGGAAAAATGTTTTTCTTGGATCTCATGCAGTGAATTTCTTTCTGCAGTTCTGTGCTTCCCTGCAGATAAATGGGTGTCAAGCAGGTCTGTCTGGGACAGGTGGTTCAGGTGCTTGGCTGGGGGGTGCTGCTGCTCAGTACGATGAGTGCTGTGGAGATTACTCAGCAGAACGCAACTGAAGGTGCAGTTGGTGTTTGGGTAAGAAGTCAGCGATCTCCAGAGATCAGGAGCAAATTCCCAGTGCTGTGTACTGGGTCACCTCTTTGGAAGGCACTGCACGTCATCCCAAGGACTTTTGTAACGTGGGGTTCCAGCTTCTCTGTGGAAGCCCCTTGTTAATGCTTATGTGCTGCTTCACGCAACGCTGCTGGAAGGAACCAGCAGCTTTCTGGTCTCCTCCTGTGTCCCTGCAAAGTTTGCCATCTGAGAAAGAAAAGCATCTCCTGTCCTATTGCAGGAAGTCTTGGCTGTTGGAAGGCACCAGTATTGACTGAGGGTCTGTCCATCGCCTTGTCCTTCAGAGACAGCAACAGCACTGCCAGTCCAGGGTAGGAATTTGGGGTCAGACTTCCACCAGGTGATCCGTGTCCCAGCACCCACAGGTTCACAGCGTGCCTTGAATGGAGCGTGGACTCAAGCAGGCCACAATGCAAGGGGAGCACCTGGGTGTGAGTGGCTGGCCCTACAGCTGCGTGCCTGGCGAGTAGAGAATGGGGAGCTGTTGGACTTGACTCATGCCTGGCTTGATGGTCTGTGGAAATATTCAGGACATATTTAATTTGGGGGAGTGTAATGGCTTGAGCAGAGGTTCTTAGGACTTCAGGCTGCCACGGGCCTTGGTGTTTTCGGTCCCATCAGAGCCTGTGATGCAGTAGCAGGGCTGACCCTGGGCAAGGCTCCCGTTCGTCCTGTCCTCGCTGCAGTATTGGAGGATAAATGGGAGCTGCGGTGAGGAGAAGCAGAGGCTGATTTTGCTGCATGTGTAAATGTGAAAAAAGATCGTTTTTCAGAAGCAGAGGATCAGAGTTTTCCTTTGTTCATAATCTGTCTTTACACTATTTCAAAACACTTAAGTGAAGCCAGCAGTGATTTCTGTAGAATTAGTGTTTCCTGGCTTGACAGTGACGCTTGGCTGAATTCTTATGCCATTCTGAGAGATTATTCTCTACTCTGGGACATTGAGCTCCTGTTCCTTTGCTTTATGGTCAGAGTTGCTCCAAGCATAAGCTTTTGCTTTGTAGCCAATAGCATTTCCAAATACCAGCCATTTCCTGGAACAACTCCATGAAGATGGGACTGCTTTTTTGGGTTCGTTGGGAACATCTGACCGCAGCTGCCTGTACCTCATGCCATCGAAAGTGAAGGTGCCAGCTGTACCAGCAGGGCTGGCTCTGTAGTTCAAATTTTGGTTGCCTTGCGTCAGAGTTTAGCAACTCAAATATATGTCGTTGCTTATAATTTACTGATACTGAGCTCATTGAGAAGCAAAATCGCTGGGAATATCTTAATTTTTGCAGAATTCAACTTGAAATTTGCAGAGAGAACGGGTTTCTGTAGCTACAGGACTGACCATACTGTTTGTCATATTTACACAAACACGGTGTTAGGAAGGTTGACCTTCCTTAAATGTACCTATTCCTTTTTTTTCAGTTGTACACCTTGCTTATGGACCAGGCTGCGTTCTCCAAATTAAATTTATGTGGTTTTTGAAAGAATGTGGAACCCTCTGTATGTTGTGAAGAGAACCTACACAGAATATTCATAACATGCTTCAAATCTGACATAAAACATCAAGTGAATCTGGCTATGGCTTATGTGATGACAGGTCTTTCAGCAGTTCTTTAGACAGCACAGGTTTGGGGTACAACTCGGACCCTCAGCAGCAGGTCTGCTCCTCATCTTGTTTGGGTTTTCTTTTAACTCTCTCAGGAATTGCCTTTCTTTTGACATTCCTCTCCCACGTTGACGATGCTGCGTTGGGCTCTGAGGTGGGCACTGAGTGAGGTCATTTTACTGAAACCCCCTTTTAATGCTTTGTGTTCTTATTGTGCTTTCAGCCACTGATGATATTGTGAAAGTCGAAGTCTGGGATGTTGTTGACAAAGGTAAGGTTTGTAACTTCCTTTCTATTAGAGATGTATTGTTCTTTGTCAATTTTAGTTAAAAACTTATATGGAATTCCAAAATACTGACTGACTGCTGCGTTAGAAAGAGGCCTGTACTTAATATTTCAACTGTGTGGATGCTACTTCCTGGCAAAATATGGAAAGGAGAGCAGAGGCTGGAGCCCATCATTTGCAATTGGAACTTTAGATCAAACCACAGTTGTTTCATTTGTTCTGTGACAAGTCAACCTTATGTTTGGTGTATTTGTATACTCTGAACTTTATAATAAAATTCATCTGCTTCTCTTTGCCATTTTATGTATGTTTAGGCAGCTGCCGAGTTCTTTGTTCTGCCTATAAGTTCTTACCGAGCTATTTTTGTGAAGGAATGCAATTCTTAAATTGATAAAATGTTATGTGAAGTAAATAATGTATGCAGGGGGGAAGATAAAAGAGAAGCCAATTACTTAAATTCTCTTAGGAAGGAAAATGCAATGTATTTAATCCAAAGTCTTTTCTAAATGTTCAGCCCAAGGAAAGTATTATGATGCATAAATACATTTTTCATTAGTTTTCAACTTTTGTCAGAGTGTAAAGTTCTATTTTAGAAAAAATACCCCCAAAGCAAATGTGAAAATACAGTCTTGATGCAGGGCAAATCTGGATTGAGAGGAATGTGTTGCTAGAAAGGATTGGGGTTCAGATGTAAATCTTAGCAGCCAGTTCTGTACCTGCAAATGCAGATGTTGGTTGGCTTTAAGAGGCGTTTTGTACCACCCGGGCTCCTGATTTAACGTGTGAGTATGGTCAGGAAAGCATTGTTGCAAGTGAGCATCTCCTGCTCTGTGGGTCGTGCTCCTCGTTTGTGTGTATCTGTCAGTCAAATCTGTTGAGCACAGTCATTGAAATTCAAACTTTTATGGTTTGAGGCCAATATCTGACCTTTAGCCTTAGGTAGAATCTGTGCTGGCACGTGTTCCTCAGCAGAAATGCATCTGAGGTGCGCTGCCCATGCGTTAACAACTAAACCAGGGGATTTAAGTGCAACAGGGAGCAGGAAAGGGAGAAATGAAACTGTTCATGTTGACTGAATTGTATTTAAAATAGTAAAAAAGAAAAGGTAATTAAAGAGAGCAGCTCTAGTTCAGACATGTAATGGAGCCTTTAGGTTAAGCTTGAAACAGTAACTTCAGCTGAAAATCCTGGGTGCTTTATCTGTTTATTCTTCCAAGCCCCAGTTTTCACAGTGCAGACAAACCCTTACTTGAGTTGCTGTTACTGCTGAAGTCAGTCTGATTGCAGTTTGGCTTCCAGATCCTGCAATAACACGTGCAGGGTGGGAATCTGAGCAAAACAACTGTTTTCTCGCTGCCTTGCAACTTTGGTTTGAATAGCTAGACGGTTAATTTGGGAATCGCATGGGCCCAGCATTTGTGTCTGTGAATAGCCTCTATGAGCAGAGTCATCTTCTCATCTGGAGACTTGTCATTCTTTTGGCAAAACAGATCAGATTTGATGCGTGCAGATGTTGATAACAGCTCTGCTGATACTGCTTTCACTTCTGACAGTGGAGCACGTGTTTGAAATCTCAAGGACTCCTCTCCACTTTATATCCCTTTGAAATAAAGCTTGTTCTGTTCAGATCCCTCCGTATGGACCCACAGATAGGTATTCATATGTGATCAAATGTGCTTAATCAATGCAGTGTCAAAATTCAGATTGTCATGGTATGACAAAAGCAAACCCTTTGCCTATTGCCACAGAGTTGCATATACTTGATGAGTACAGCTTGAGGAAAATGTGCAAATTAATCACTAAGAGCATGCTCTTATTTGACTCTCATCTTACTGTTATGACATTTTTGTTCTTCCTTCTGTATGCTCAGGACAAAAAATCCTCCTGCGTGATGCTTTGGGTGAGAGCGACACTTTATCTAGACTGTAGGCTTTAGTGGTGAGGTGCAGCTGGCAAGACCTGATCCTCCTTTTCCCTTTGCCTACATCTTGGCTGGTGTGCATATTAGAGTTGTACAGGATGCTGCATTTATCAGACTGGGTTAGAAACTGCCAAAAAATGTGTGTTCTGAACATTCACTTCAACATACCTTGTTTTCCAGGCTCAATTCTTTAGCCAGTACTTCCCCAATTTGTAAGAATTATTCCTTGTTAGAGAAAATTGAGACCTCTATTTGAATGGAGATGTTTGAAAATGCATTGGAAGCCTGATGTGAGGTTGTAACCAGACTGTCTAAAAGGTGTATCCATGAACAGCAGTTTTCAGCTTGAGTCTTGTAAAGCAGCATCAACCCCTTCTCTGCTGTTCTGGTGCTGATGCTGGGCATAACGTCTCAGCGGGAAAGTGTGCAGGAGGGTTGGGGGAAACTCAGTAAGCTGCACCACGAAAACCTTCGTGTTACCCTGAAGTTAAATGTGCTTTTACTGTGCAGTGTTTCTCCCGCAGTGTGCCTCCCTATCCCTGTTAGCTCAGCTTTGGTTTCTCCTCCGGACCACTTAGGAATGTGGAAGGTCGCTCTGCTGGCCCGGCCTGGGTGTGCCCGGTGTCATCTGTTTAGCACAGAAATGTTAATTTGAAAGTGTGGGGAGATGTATTGTGAGAGTTTAAAACCTGTGAGGCTGGTTTATGCGCTGAAGCAGGGGAAATGGCAGCTGCTGAACCACTCCTCTTAGCTTTTCCTTGGCTCTATGGGATGTTAATGTGCAGGCTTGCTGGAGTTCGGGCTTCCCTGCAGCCTGCTGTGGTCACCGTGGGCCTGCTCAGAGAGCAGGCTCATTTGTGTGATGATGCCATTTGTTAAAATTGTAACAAGTAGAGCTTGCCCGCAGCCGTGGATTGGGTTGGGTTTTGTGCAGTGCCATCTCCTTTCCTGCGCTTGGAACTAATAGAACGTAGGAAAACTGTCTCTCAGCAAAAGTCACAGCCCTGACTCATCTTCCTGACTTTGCAGTAAGTTGTGTAACTGCTGCAGGTCATAAAGCTGTAACAGATCCTAAATGAAGAGAACCTGCTCAAGTGGAGGTGATTCAGGAACAGCTCTTACCTCCGGTCTTACAGCTTCTGCTGATTTGGTTCCTGCATCTCTTCTCATAGTTTCTTCTGTTGCCCCCAAAACAGAACAAACCCTTTCCCTCATACTGGAGATGCCTTTACTCTCCCTGCCTCTTCACTCTCCCTCCTGGAGGAGGGCTGCAAGAAGGAGGAGAGATCAGAATTTCTATTGCTGTTCTTTTCAGATGTCCTAGGTCAGGTGGCACTGGGGATGCAAATATCCTAGCCATGTATTTTTGAACAGTGAGCTGCAGCGTCTCCATCTCACTATGGGCAGCGTTTGTTGGCAAGCTGTACCGAATCCTTGCTCCCCTGCAACAAAACTGTTGGTATCTAGTGGTGCTGGCGACAAGCCCTGTCTTCTGGTGGTCAGTAAGAGCTGTTCTGTGGATTGTTCTGTAGACACTGGGCACTGAACCCAAGTAACTGCAAGGTTATTTGGGTTCGGTTTTGCTATTATGCCTGCAAATAAGGAGTAGTCATTGTTCAAGGTAGAGAAGCTGAGCAATCACAACATGAAGACCTTCACTTTCTAATTGAAGCTCCTCAATTACGACCAGTGTGACCTTCAATAAAGGACCTCGTTCCTATAACAATACAACCTTCATTGTGCACTGCCTTTACAGGGTGAATTGCATCTTTTCACTACATACATCTTGCCTTTCTCTGGCTCATCCTGCAGTTTTGGTTCCAAAAATAGACCCTGTGCATGAATATGTACACACATGCGCTTTCCAACTCTGTTACTGCTTCACAGATGACCTCCTTTACAGCATCAAGTAAGAATATTGCTCATGCCTCTTGATATACACACAGAGCCATGAGCAGGGAGAGGCGTGTGAGTCTGCTATTCCGTCTCAAAGCATTGGCTGTGAGTGTGTCCAGATTGGAAAGACACCTTGATTGCTCCAGACGAGAGGACCTGTGGAGAGTATTTATGGTTGCTTGGCCTTCTGTTTCAATGCCTGGAAAATCAGGTCATGGCAAGCATAATTTAGTAGCAACTGCAGAAACGGTGATGTTTTGACATACAGAGAAGCCACGCAAATGCTGCTGGCTTGAAAGGAAATTAATTGAAGTGGGAGAAGGCGTGGAATGTCCTAGGCATCCCACACCTTCGGTTGCATTGGGAGAAAACAGAGCCCTTACTTGAGTCCTCCAGGGAAATGCATTGCACAAATGGGGAAGGATCAGGATCGGTTCTTCTGCTACTTTCGGATGAGGCATGGGGGCAAACATTTTGCAGTGATAGAATCATAAAATCATTGAGGTTGGAAAAGACCTCTAAGCTTGTCCAATCCCACCATCAGCCCAAAACCCCACCATTCTGACTGAGCCATGTCCCGAATAATGCAGGGAAGCACCCCAGACACACTGTCGGGGGTGGGGACTGCAGTCTCTGGCACTATCATATGGAGTTAAAACTTTCATTAATTGCTCCATGTTTCATAACTATTTATCCTTGACCTGCTTGCAAAAAGAAGGAATCTCGCATGTAGCATCTGGCAGACCCATGGATTTTACAAGTAGTTGCTCCACGTTAATTAGTGGAGCTGAGTCATTGGTGGAAGCTGTTTCGGTCCCTTGTGTTGTCGACCCTTTTAAAGAGTCAACAAGCAGGCTTTTGTAGGTCCATCCAAGCTGCCAGCACTTTCTGTTGTCAGTGATTTCTAGAAATCGGGAGAAGGAATTCCAGGTCTCTGCCATTGTGTTTTAGTTAACTTGTCATAATTTAAAGTAGTAAAATTTGGAACAAACTGAATTCAGAAGCAAAGTTCTTAGTTGTTGACGGTAACATCCAGGAGATATTTGGTATGTGTAAAACAGCTCCAGATCCACAGAGTTCAGTGCAGCGCTCATCATCAGATACAACTCTGGAAGCTGCTGTACATGGACAGAGTTTAAACAATCCCTGGGGCCAAGAGTAGGATTTGTTATGTTCACACTGAGCTTCTTGGGCAGCAGGTCAAGGAAGGTGTGCATGCTCTTACATTTTGAAGCTCCTGGCTGTCCCTAGTGTTGAGTGTCTGCACCAGAAGATCACCTCAGCGGATTGCTGCTCTGCTGATGTGGGTACAGATCTGTGGTGTCTCCTCTGTCTACTGTGGCTGCAGGCTTTAAAGTTGGGAAACATGAATACAGCGTAACTGATGTAGTGCAAGATGTTCAGGGAGCCTGAGGTTTGAAAACATGGACGACTCCTCTGGGGATGCTGAGTCAAATGCCAGTGGTACTTTAAAATGACAGTTTGTGAACTTATCTGATGCTTGTTGAAGCTGTAAGGAAAGAGAGGAGTCTCAGGGGTCTGCCCTTTCAGTATAATGGCTGGATTTGAGCGTGTGCTGCAGAGAAACCTGTAGATTCCTCCAGATGGGACTGTGGCAGTGGGACAGCAGGGCAAGTCTCTACAGTGGTTTTCTGGTGCCTTCTCCAAGTGTTTTTAGCCTGCTGCCTCTTGAACTTTCCTGTGAGCTTAATCTGAGTTTTACCTGTCCCCTCACTTATTCGTGTGTGTGTGTCCCTAGAGCCTTTGGATGGTGCCTCCGGGGAGATTCCTTTCTGCACCTTTGCAGTGACCAGACCTGACCCCCTGGCTTGGCCTTTCACGCACATGTGGACTCTCTGTCCTCTATCTCCACAGCCCCCTTGCCACAGTTTGTTTGATTTTGCTTGGGTTTCCCCCTGTATAAGTTCTGCCTGGCTTTTGGCTGTTAAACTCTCATAATCTTCTTACCCTGCTGTGGGTCACAAGCTAACCCAAAAGCATCCACTGGACACTGAGTTCATGTTTCTGTACCAGACTGCTCGTCTCAGCTCAGTGATGGCACAGCGACATCACAGCATCTCGGGAGGCTGCTTGTGTGCTTATGCAGTTCAACACAGCAGCCTTACAATCTTTCACTTCTTCACCACTAATGCAACAAAAAGTGCAACAAATCAACTTCCCGTTGTGGTCAGGGAGTACACCAAACCCTGTGTTATTGGTCATTGTGACTTTATGCTGTGAAGAACATGGTTTGAGCTGCTCTAGACGTTCTTCCTATTCATCTTTGAGTTAGATGAGCTGGTGTTCTCCAACCAGGCACACCTGTCCCACCCCTCCCTGTTCCCCATGCTTTTAGTAGGAGTCAAATCTGCTTTAATGCCGTGTTTGAAATGCCATGCTCCTGCCCAGCCCCATCCTGGAGCTCTCTGCCCTCTCTTAACACTTTTTGTTTTACAATTCTTTTTCAGGAAAATGCAAAAAACGAGGAGATGGTTTGAAACTGGAGAACGACCCTCAGGAGGTGAGTCCCCTGGAATGCAGATGTCGGCCTCTTAGCGGGAGGCCTCTTGTCCACAGAGCAAGTTCTGTGTTTCTGCTTTAAGGCTGTCTTAGCCAGTGGATGAGGGGCACTGTGATCCCTGATGCTCCTCGCTCTCATGCCCATGCTTTTTATCTTTGTGCCCTCACCACAACATTCCTACTGTTTTCCTTTCCATCTTTTGGGAATGAGTGCACCCCAGATATTTATTTGGCAGTATTGTCTCTGTCTGTTCCTCGGCAGTAGCAGGAAGTCCTTTTGCGATGGAATTCTTGTGAGACCTGAAGAATTCACTTGATGCCCTGCTCTGTGGCTGTTCCTGGGCAGTCTCGATTTAACACCCTTTGGAATAGAAAGGAGGAAGGGCAGTAAAGTGCTGCCTAGCATGAAAAGTAAACAGAGTGGCTTCCTCAAGGCCTTTGCATGAATATCTCTCCTTTGGATCTTTTGCTGTAGAGGATTGGGAGACCATGCTGCGGCATTCCCCAGGCACATTCAAGCTGCCAGTGGAATTCCCTGGCATCTCTTTCAAAAGGCATAGGATTTAATGCTCAGGAGAAATTCCATGTAAAGGCCCTCAGTCCCATGATCTCTGCTGCAGCTCTTAAAGAGCTTTGTTGTTCCTGCTCATGTGTCCATGCCCTTCGGGGCTCAGTGCACAGCCCTGTTCTGATGCTCATGCAATAATCACGTTGTTGAAAGGGATGGGAAAGGCAGTGTCCTTGATACACAGAGAGCCGAGCACTTGGCTCTGGGCCTGGTTCAGGGCAGGGGCAAGTTACCTCTTCCACCAGGGTGCCAGTCCTGCTCAGTGTGTACGGTCAGGGGAGGAGAATGTTTTTAAAAGTGTTCCCCTATGGGAAAAAGCCTCTGTGAGAACAGATATCGCAGTTACTGCTTCTTTCACCAACGTGGGTGCGTTTTCCACTCCTAGGAAATGAGTGGGAATTGTTCCTTAGGCACCAAATTGCCAGAGGAGCCTTGGAGGCTGAGCTGTGACCAGCACAGTGCTTTGTGGTGTGCAGAGTCCAAACGATGAAGAGCAAATTGAATATTAACAAATGCTTTCAGTCCTGCATGAAGAAACTCGGTAGAACTGACATCCTGGCTTTATACAGCAGCAGCATTAGAGTACAGTTGCTATTTGGGTAGGCAAAGAGATGGAATGGGAGCTGTGTCCTCTCTCCTCCATCCTGTAGCTTATATGGAGTTATCTTGTCAGCACAGGATTTGGGGCACAGAGGAAAGAGGAGGGGGTGGGTTTTAGCATTTTCTGTCAGACGTGTTTTCAGAAACTGTCGACTGCTTCACATCCCACTCCTGTGGGCAATGGAAGCTGTGAACCACAGGAATCTTGCTTAATGATGGTGTGAAATCCTCAGACACTTCTTCTAGTGACTCGCTTCAGAAAGTTTGCCTGTTCAACCCTGTATCAGTTGTGTTCTGTACAAGTCTGAAGTTGATTCAGATGATTTGCTGCTTCTTTTCCCTTTCTTTTCTCAGGCAGAGTCAGAAATGGCTCTGGATGCAGAGTTCCTGGATGTCTATAAGAACTGCAATGGTGTAGTCATGATGTTTGACATCACCAAACAGTGGTAAGACACCCTCACCAGCACGCACTGCGCAGTTCTCGCTTGCTCAGTGAAAACAAATGACTTCCAGACCTCTGGATTCCCAGATGGACTCTGGAGCTGAAAACCAGCCTAATGGGTTGAAGCCAGCTCGTATCCCTTAAAATAATGCCTTTATCTTCTGACATGTCTTTTAATAAACCCCTCCCCTGGGCTTGCTTCAAACAGGCAGCCTCCCTGTGGGCTGCGGGCTGCGGATTCTGATACACTGCTGTCTGAGGCTTGGTAATTAGTAATTAGTGCTACCACAGGTGCAGAGCATGCTGGGCACGTTACAAACCCCTGCTCTCCAGAACACAAGGGGAAGGGGAATGGTATTGAGGAATTCCCAGGAAGGCTGCTGTTAGTAAAGATTAGTTGAAGGCCCTGGGCTGAATTAATGCGCAGAAATAATGAACTGTTCATTTTGCACATCTCCCAGGGAGGGTGAGACACGTGGAAGAGGTGATGAGAATCACTGCTTGTGTTTTGCAGGTTTGGGTGGGTCCGTGAGCCCAGTGGCGACTGGTGACAGGGAATCAGTTCTTCTGAGCTACCCAGTTCTGTGGGATTGAGGGAAATACTACTGCAGGAAGTGGAAGTGGGTTACTGAACTTGTCAAACTATTTTTCAATGAAGAATGATACAAACTTATTTCCAGTTAATGTATTTCTCTGAAGGGGGCAAAGAAACCACAGTCTGGGAAGGATTTTGGGGAAAAAAAAAATTCTTACTTTGTGGGGTTTTTTTCCTGTGATTTGTGCATGAAACTGCTCACAGAAAGCTGTTTCCAGTCATCTGCCTCTGTCTCTTTCTTGTACAATGAAGGACATTTAACTATATTCTGAGGGAGCTTCCTAAAGTGCCGACCCACGTTCCAGTGTGCGTGCTTGGGAATTACCGAGACATGGGGGAGCACCGGGTCATCCTGCCTGGCGATGTGCGGGACCTCATCGACAATCTCAACAGGTAGGGTGGCCCCACGGGCTCCGGGCAGGGAGCAGCCCTGGGCTGCTCTGTCATCCACAGGTAACAGTATTGCTGCTGTGTTTCTGGTGTGCATCACGTTCACCCTTGGCCCTCCTGCCTGGCTTTGGGGATTTTTTAGCTCTGAGTGTCTTGTACAGCAGCTTATACGAGGAGCCCTTTTCTTTTGATCTAGGGGCCTGTTCTGGGCAGGCTGTTAGCTGTATTCCTGTCAGCGGGAGTGCCCCAGCATGGGCCTTTCAGAAGTACTTGTCCCAAAAACCCGTCTTCTCTCTGAATAGACCTTCTCTTGTAAAAGAATCCTCTCCCAGCAGCACAACTGTTTTCTACTCCAAATGATTCGGCTACCAGAGACCCAGCTGGTACAGCTGCTTCCGTACTCTTCCTCCAAGAGCATCCCGACAGCACTGACTGGGCACAGCTAAGTCTTGCGCCTCCCATGCCAGCCAGGCACAATTTCCCCTTATGCAGAGATCTGAGGCTCTCTCCTATTTAGTATGAAAATATTATTTGTTGAGGATTCAATAGGTCTTACCTTTTGGGGTGGTTTTATGTTTTCAAGGCTTTTTTTTATTTTCCTAGTCTTTCATTTGTTTGTTCCGTTTGTTTGTTATCTGGCACACAGAAATGGGATCAGTTTCAAAGCCTGGGTGTGTATGTAAACATTTCTGTGCAAGCTCATCTCCACATGTGACTTAACTGAGTTTAATGCCCACTGCTGATGCTTGTGACTTAATGTTGGTCTGTTTGTGTTTTTAAAACTAAACCTTCACCGAGAAATAGGGCTGTGAAACTCCCAGGTTAGTAAACCGATGGCCCAGTCTCTTGAGGTGGTATTTCTTAGTCTGGCAGCCCCATGACACTGTAACACAACAGCAGCCACGTTCTGCCAACCTTCAGGAGGAACCAAGTGTGAATTCTGCCTGTAAACAGCATAGTGAGACCCTGGCTGAGTGACCAACTGGCCCACGTTTAGGGATGGAGGGATGGCTTGTGAATAGGATTGGTTGTGATGTGTAGTTCAGCCGGTACCTCCTCTGTGTGTCTGCAGTCTGTGTCCTTTGATTGGTTTTCTTCTCTCTGCCTCTCTGGTTGCAACAGGCCTCCTGGCTCCTCGTACTTTCGTTATGCTGAGTCTTCCATGAAGAACAGCTTTGGCCTCAAGTACCTGCACAAGTTCTTCAACATCCCCTTCTTGCAGTTGCAGGTGAGAGAGAATTTCCCTGCCATAGTTGGGGGCGGGGGGGAGAGGCGACAGAATTCCTTGTCTGTCACTTAGGCAGGAATTTGGAATTTGAGGTTTCAGGATGTTGTTAAGGATCCAGAGTGGATTTTTGTTTTAATAAAAATTATTAACAAAATTATGTCAGTACCTTGGTACCTGTGAATTTAAGGTGTCTCTCCTTGTGAGAGAGGACTCTTCTCTGCTGTGTTCACTAGCACTTAGCTCTGGGGAAAGGCTCCGAGGAGATGGATAACACTGGCAAGAAAATTGCAACCAGTGGTGTAGTTGCCAAGTCAAAGATGTTACACAGACACCTTTGCTAAGCTTCTGATTGAACAGAATTTAAATACAGACTTGGATGAGAAGAGATTTGGTCATGAACTGGACAATTCAGGGACAACTGTTGGCAGTGAATCTTTGCCCTGACAGTAACTGATCTACTTGGATCCCTGTGCGCACAGATCCAGAATCTCATATTTCCTTCATAATTGAGGCTTCTTGGGTGGACCGAGTGGAAGAGCAAAGGCTGAATGGGCACAGAAGGGCAGAATTCTCAGCTGTGATCCTTTGGAAGAGGCTCTTCTGGGGTCTTCTTACAGGGGTCTTCTTACAGGGGTCCATCATATGCCTTTTGGGGGTAGATGTAATGTTGTATCATTGGCTTATTTGGGATGGAAAAATGAGCAGCTGATCCTGATTATCTTCCAGCAGTAACTGAAGCATCTGTGTGTGCTTTTATAAAATAACCCCCACTGAAATGCTGGTTCAAAAGCAGCTCGGATGTGTTAGTTGGTGTTACCACATCCTCAGGCTGCGTGGCAGAAAGAAGGAGGATAAGAAAATTGAATGTATAAAACCCAGTAAAATAGTCAAACAATAAATTTTTGAGGAGAGTGTTGTAAAAAATCTGATATACAAACCCAACCTCCTGTGAGGATGGTGTCGATTAAATGTTTGGGTTTATAACCTCAGCTCCTATGGTAAAGTGATGTCTCATGGAAATCATGCAGAATAATCTGTTCCTTTTGTTGGGTTTGTAGATCTCTCCTGTTTTCTTCTAATAGATGTGAAGAGACAAAGGCATCAGTGCAGGCTTCTTGCCTGACATGTTTCTAAAAGCTGCTCAAAATGATGCTGTTAATAATAAGTGCATTGTGGTGGTTTTCCAAGCCATAGCTCTAAGCAGGAAATAGCAAAGCATTTGGAGTAGTTGTTTTGCTTGGAAGTGGCTTTAGAATGCAAGTCTTCAGGCCCTTTCACTTAATTATGCTGTGTATAAGTAATGTGATCTGTTTGTTCAAGAGTGAAAGCAATTAGGACACTTAGATAATTGTTCCCAAAGCCATGGAACTTCTGTGACAAATCTTACTCTTCAGGGAGACAGAAAAACTGAATCTGATGGAACGTTTAGCTGTGTGGGGATTCCAAAACCAGTTGCTTAGGAGAGGTGAGGGCCATGGGGCAGCTGGCTCTGTTCAGTGGGCTCAGAATGGCACTGGGCACAGTCCAAAAGATGGCAGTTTTCCTGGGAACAGACACCCAAATCCTGCAGGTCCCATGTAATCAAATAATTCAACCCTGCAAAAACAAACCTGAAGAGACTTCTCATTAAAGTTTAGTTTCTAGAATGTCCAAGGGGAAGTTTAGAAGGGCACGTGTGAACCATGCATGTAAATACATTTACTTTGCTCTTTGCCTCAGAACAGAAGCTGGTGGCTGAGGAGATTGGTTTATGTCCATCATTCAAGGAGATACCAACCACACCACAGCTGTCCAGCTTTGTCTTTAAAACAGCAATGCCAAAACTAAATCCTGCAGTTCTGTGCTCATCCATGAATTGCAGGCAGGTGCTTTCCTGGGTGTTCTGATAGAAATCACAGCATAGGATCCAGTGTGGAGATGACTTCTTCTGTTTCTGTCTGGTGGGGAGGAGATCCCCGGCCTTGCCATTGCTCACGCAAGTGACACTGCGAATTTGGAGGCTTTAGGTTGCTTCCACCCAGGCTTTGGGGCTTTACTTGGTGTCAAACTTGAGCTGAGGTGTGCTGCACTTAGGTTTTCCAGTGCCTCGGGTTTACTGGAAGAGCTTTGTGCTGCTCTGTGGTCACTGCTGCTGGGTGGCTCTGGCCATTTTGCTGCCCCTGGAGACCCACTGTGAGCATGGCCTTGAAGCATCCAGGGCACCAACACCAGCCCCCCTGAGCCTGATTAGCAACCAGTGTGCTGTTTACATTTGTAGGAGTCACAGCCAGCCTGAATTCCTGAAGGTTCTACAGGTACCTTAGCGAGACAGGCCAGTTGCAGGCTCCAGAAGGGAGTCTTTTCCCTGGTGCAAAGCAGGGTTAAAGGAGAGTGATGCAGCCAGGTATTAAAGGCACAGGTGATTTAACAACCTCAGAGGTTTCCCTGTGCCACAGGCCAACCTCCCACAGCTCCCGTGGGGAGGAGGAGTCATGGAGCTGTGTGTGAGGTTCCACACTGTGTGCAGGGCTGCTGTTGGTGCCCTGGGTCTCGGTTGCACATTTCAGCTTATGCTCATGCATCTTTCATAAAGAGAGCAGAGGCTGAAATTCACACCCCCGGCACAGAGCCCGTTCCCATGGCCCTGGCTCTTCAATTATGCATCTGCTCCTTTCCAAGGGAAGCATCAGCAGACCCGAGGTCGCCGTTTGGATGTAGGTGTTGCTGGTGGCCCACACAATGTGCAAGTGGGACCGGGTCAGCTGGGCCCACGGATGCTGCTTTGGAAGGAGACAGGATTCTGGAGGCAGCTTAAACTGCCTGTTCCCAGAAGCCCTTGGAAGGGGCTTTCAGCCAAAGAGCTGGGCTGCAGCCTGTGATTTATTCCCTCCTTTTGGGTCATTGCTAAAAATAAGCTGGTTCTTTAATATTTTAATACCAGCGTGGTGAAATAGAATTTAGTTTTTAAGCATTGGAAGTCCATTACTGGTGCTGAATTTTTACAAAATTGAATGCAGCTCTCTCTTAATTAAACATAAGTTCTTAATTGACGGTGATGCATGAAAGCTGGAATAACGACAACTCTGGTTTATGTCTTGCTGTCAAAGTATGAGGAAAGGCAAACCACTTGTTTAATGAGAACCATTATCGAAGTGCCCAAGGTGAGCGCTGGAGAACAGAGGCCTCTCTGTCTCTGTTTATTCAACTAATTTGTTCAGTATTTATTTCATCTTAGGAAACTGAGGAAGAAGAAGTAGAAAACTTGCTCCTTTTTGTCTCATTTTTGCTTATGCTGTCAGAATGACCTAAAAGGTTTAAGTCTATTACTTCTAAAATCTTGAATTTCTTGAATTTCTTGAATCTTAAATTCTAAACCATAGAATATGAGTTCTAAATCTAGAATTACTTCTGAAATCTTGATTAATTAAAGTCAAGTTTCCATCTGCATAGAGCTCATGAATAATAAAGGGAATAAAAATTACCTAGCAAAGACATATGGATCACTCCACACTCTTAACACAATGAGAAATGTAAAAAGGAAGAATATGAATCCCTTGGAAGCAGTAAATGCTCTTAGAAGCTCTGAAATTTCAAGAAAGGTTGTACCCACCAGTAAATTTGCTTGTTGAGATGTTATCAACCACTATGCATCACCCGCTCTTACAATACAGAATAACAGTTACTTCAGCCTTGCTCTCTGATTGAAGCCGTGGCAGCATTTGGTGTAGGTCAGCCAGCCCAGCCATGCCCACTGCTCCACGGGACGGAGCATCTGGGGCTGTGTGAGGCAGAGGAGTCACTCGCTCCTTACATTTGCATTTGCACTTTCTCGATAGTACCAGAGCTGTGGTGTCTGTGGTGCTGTGTCATCATCAGTGTGCGCACTGAGCACCACTGGTTTTGTACCGTGTGTGTCTTCCCATAGGGATGTCATTCCATAAATTATCTAATAGGTTGCCTTTTGTGCTTCTTACTTCATGGGATCTTTCTGCCAGGAGCCTGTGTGTTGTCAGGCATGGAACTGAAAGTTCATGCAGTTACTGATGCTGAACTTCAGAAACAGTTGTGAGAGCAGGAAGCTTAGATGTCCTCTGAGGTCAGGGCAGTTACAAAAGCAAAAGTTTTTACAATTTGGAGGGAGCGTGGTGAGAAACCTGCAGTTTCTGTCTTCTCCTGCCTGGGCAATGGTGCAGGCTGTGGCACCAGTGACACCCACTGTGATGGGTGCTATGCGGTGTCACGAGCCACTGGACCTCTTGGTACACGTGGTCCCTGTGCCATCCGGTGTGTAGGCAGTGGGAGAGCAGGGATTGATGCTTTCAGGCACTGAGTTTTGACTCCAGAATTCAATGTGTAAAGTGGCTGGCGTGTCCCTTCCTCGGAACCTCCCCAGGAGGCAAGTGGGGTGCCGTTGCTGGAGCCAGAGCCTGGCCAGTGCTGGTACCAGAGCTGGAGCCTGGCCAGTGTCTGTGCCAGTGCCAGAGCTGGAGCCTGGCCAGCGTCTGTGCCAAAGCTGAAGCCTGGCCGTTGCCAGTGGCCGGCTGTGTGACAGCGATTGTGTCTGAGCAGAGGGGAAGGGGCTGTGGTGCAGGATTCGTACTGTGAAGTTAAGTGGTGATCACGGGCAGCTCTGGTCTTGGCCATGGGATCCCAAAGTGTGCTTCTGTGGAAACAGAAGCTGTGTTAGCCCTGCGGCTCTGGGCTGGCATCGAGCTGGGTGTGCTGGGCAGGCACTGAGGTGGCTGGGGCTGGGGCTGGGGCTGCAGGTGGGGCTGATCATGCCGTGCAGTCTCATTGCGATGCCTGTGGCTATCGGTCTCTACTCACTGCCATCCGGGCTGTCAGGAGGAGTGTCCGTGATCATTTGCAATTGATTTTGAGTCTTTTAAGCCAGCACTTCGCCTCAGCTGAAGTTTTTGCTTGGGTTCTGTTGGAAGTATGAGAAGGGAAGGACTGAATTGCGCTGCCCGGTGTTACTTCAGTGACACCAGCTCGCTGTATTGTACACGTGGCATGGAGGGGAGTGTGTGTCTGTCATCTGTGGGGCAGCAACTGCAGGCAGATGGGCAGTAACTTCTAAAATCCCACTGAGTTGTGCTCACTCAGCTGCCCTGATAGTAAAAGGAGAAAGACTATGAGGTTTTTCAGCAGTGGGATCCTGCTCTGCAGGGTCTTCAGCACAAGGCAAAAAAAAAAGGAACAATCAGAATGAATGGGATGCACAGATGTTCCCTGCAGGAGCTGGTGCTGTTCTCCAAATTCTGAAAATGGCACCGGATTGATTTATGGTCAAGTACAGCTCATAGAGCAAATCACTTTCTTACAAGCAGACTGTCTGGATTAACGTACTTTTACTACTGCTTCAGCTTCCCTGGAGCCTCTGTATTTATTTGAACTGAACACCCCAAGAGGGACTGAAGCTCGTGTTTAATTCATTATCGTGGGTCGGGTGGTGACACAAGATCTCGCTGCGCCCTGTGAGTGCAGAGATCTGCTACAATGACCTTTCCTGCTCAGGCCCAGCTTATTTTTCCTTTCCTCAGAGGGAGACGTTGCTGCGGCAGCTGGAGACGAATCAGCTGGATATTGATGCAACTTTGGAGGAGCTGTCGGTGCAGCAAGAAACAGAAGACCAAAACTACGAACTGTATGTCACTGAGCCATCTTTTCTAACTGTTCTGTCGCAGTGCAGGTGTCTCATGGACATTGGGCAGCCCCAGCTGTGGCACGTGGCCAGGCTGAAGGGTCCAGGAGTGACACTGAGGGTTTCTTTGGGTCTTGTAAAATGTCGCTGTCCCCTGAAATACAGCCTGTGTTGGGGTTCCCTGTGAAAGGGCCTGGTTCCTGCAGGCACGTGATCTGCAGGAGGGCAGTGGAGGTGGAGCTGCGCAGCACACCCAGAGACAGCACACACTGAAGGGCTTGTGGATAAATATGTTACAGCCTCTGATGCTGAAAAGGGATATTTTCTATCTCTCTACAGCTCTGCACACAAGTTGGTTCCACTTGTTCTGGCTATTGCATTCCTGTGTGGTGTCTTATGATAGGCAGAAAGTAATAGCAACAACACTGTTGTCTTTTGTTCCCTTTGGATACTTCTGAACTCTTCAGTGCAGTTCTGATTTGAGACAGTGGCTCGTTCCTGCTGCCTGGCGTTTGTTCAACCCCGTCTGTTTGCTGCTTGAAACAAGCATTTGCCAGATTTAGCCCTGCACAGGCGGGACATCTGTAGCAGTGAGCAGGGATCTCTTCAGATTGTGTGCTGTGACAAATGTGCTCCATGAATTGCAGTGATGTGCAACCCAGAAGAGTCACCCCCAGAGTGAACTGGGAAAAGGTTCTGTACAAGTGGCTTTATTTGGAAGTAGGAATTGGTGATTATGAAATATTCATGCACAGCCATTTTGATAAGCATTTTTCAGACCAAGTTCCATGCCCTCAGTCCGTAAGTTTTCCTTTGTGAGAGCGTCAAAATACCCCCTGCACACGCAAAGCAGCGCTGTTTCCAGAGTGCTCATCTCGTCCCTTTCCTTAGGGACTGGTTGGTTTCCTCCTGCCTTCAGCAGTTCTCTTGGTGTCCCTAATCAGAGGACAGGCTGTGTGGGCTGTGCTGTCGGATTTTCTGTTTATCCTGCATCAGTAATGGGAAAGTGTCTTAAAACATCAAGAGCTGGCACAGCTGTTCCAGACTTGCACCAAAAGGTCTTGATTTTTGAGCAGTTCACCTCTTACCCTTCAGCGTTAGCATTTTCTGGACTCTCACGTGGGCTGATTCAGATCACAAATCCAGCAGGGAACTCTTCTGCCGTGTCTACTTCTAGGCTCACCTGGTTTGGGCTGGCTCTGAGGAGCATCTGCTCAGCACCAGAACTGAAGGGAGGCAGCAGCAGCAGTGTGGTGCTGGCAGAGGTGGGGTGGGAAGACCTCCCAGTCCCAGCAATGGATCATCCCATCCAGTGTAACCACACCAGCGTAAAGAACTTTACCCTGTTGCTGTGCTTCCCCTGCCAGAGCGCACCTGTCCTGGCTGCTCCTGCACAAACATTGTGATTACTGAAGAGAATCCTTTGCAGTGTGGGAGCATCCAGAGCCCAAGGGTCAGACCAGCCACGCTGTGTCAGGCACTGGCCCTGTGCAAGCTCAGAGGAGCCATGGTGGTGGCTGCCATCACCTCGATAGAAGCCCCTGAGTCATCTGTGGAAACGCCAAAGCTAGAAAAGGGTTTGAGTCACATGTCAGTGCCCTGTCATTCTCCAAAGCAGCTGGTGAGCCCAGGAGGAACAGGAGATGGGGTGTGCACACCTGGGAAGCTGCCCAGCCAGGCAGGGTGGCTGCCCCTCTGCGCCACAGAGCAGTGGCAGGGGCTGCTCAGGGGCTCGGAGGGCTCACACTGCAGGAGGCAATTGCACCCTCAGGCTGCATAATTGGCTTAATGGGGCAAAATAAGTACCTTGGAAATGGCACCTGATGGGAGAGGAGATGCTAAAATGGTAAAAGTAAGGCTTTCCTAGGGCTCTGGTTTGCAAATAAACTGATGTTTCTGTGAAGCTGGCCAGCTGCTCTGCAGGTTGTGTGCTGAGAGCAGTGCCCTTTGCTTTCAGAGAATAACACTGCTTCTACAGAAGGTCTTCAAAATATCCCTGGGTGCTTCCTGGATTGAACCACTGATCCCAGAAGAAAAGGACCAGGCTGTGTCTGAGTAATCCGATCACACTTACTAAAATAAAGTACTATTTTAGGATTTTTTGAGGTTTTTCTCTGCACCCCAGGTAGAATCAAGGAGTCTGTTCGTTCCAGCAGCACCTCTCTCAAACAGATGCACAGCAGAGGGGTTACTTCAGCCCCCAAGTTGAACAGTGTACACTTTATATGTTCTTCTTTTATCTCTGCAGGAGTTTTTCAAGCTCAAGTCTGTCAGCCAGAGCCCCAGTTTAAAGGAATCACCACATTTATGTGGCAGGGAAGTCAGATTTGGGTAGAGTTCCGATTCTTAGTAAATTGTTCAGGCTGGTGAACAGAGCATCTGTGAGTGCAGTGACAGTACCAGGTGGGAACGAGAGCTTGCGGTTGTGAAGCAGGTCATAAAATCATGGAATGGTTTAGGTTGGAAGGGACCTTAAAGAGCGTCCAGTTCCAATCCCCTCTGCCATGGGCAGGGAGTGAAATAGGTCTGCAGAGCTTGTTGTTAGGGCTAGGGAAGGGCCTTGCCTCCATGCTTGTCAGATGCCCATCATTTCAGGATTATCATATTTAACACACTGGTGTGTTTGGTGTCAAAATGGGTGCCTGGTGGGTTGTTCTGATGCTCACCTGGTTACCTACAGCCTGTGCGTGGCTCGATGGCCCTGGGCAGATGTGGAGCCCTTGTGATGGTTCCTTCGATTTAGATGGTACTCGGAGCTGTGATGTGTGTCACCACGCACTGGGCAGCACGGGGAGGCATCTGCAGGCCATGGTGTGGCTGCTGCAGCACCTCCTCCGGAACAAGTCCTGCTCTTCTGCCATAAAATCAGGCCGTGGAGCAAGGCGAGGCGACAGCAGAAGGACATCTGGACATCTGGGTGATTTCATTCACCCCCGTGCCCTTCTGGTAGCTGCGGTCACAGTGGCAGATGCTAAATTTGCATCGGAGAACAGAAAGAGCACCAGAAGGCTTCCTCCTGCTGCTGCTGGGTACCTGAGGGCAAAGTGTCACAGCTCCAAACTGTGGATCCCAAAGAAAACACGAGGTGGCACACAACGCTGCCTCATCTGCCTTATGTAAGCCATCCCCGCTGAGATGCTTCCAGCTCTTTCGCTGTGCGTGATCTCCTCTCCACCTACCACACCTCTTGCTCTGGGACTTCCCCGTGGTTTCTCAGGTTTTACCTTTACAATGCTGCTAAAAACATATTCCAGCCCATTTCAAGTTCCTGAATTCTTCTTGCAGAAACAGCAGTGGCTTTTGTTACTCTGTTCTGATTTTGGGATTAATTTGCTCTATTTTTCCATCTTCAATTGTACCCAGTTTGTCTACTGCCACAAGGAAAACTTGCCATGCTCAGTGTGCTTGTTCCCTCACCGAATGGTGCTCAGACAAAAAGAGTCTTTGGGAAATTGTGGAAACTCTTCCTGTGTATTAATTTTTTCAGCAATGCACTGCTGGTGGAAGCATTTGCAGAAGTTAAGAAGCGCAGATTTCATGAGGGGTTTGCATCTGACATCTGGCTGCATTTTTTCTGGGGTTACTCTTTTAGTATCAAAAGGCAAAATTTAATTTCAACAGTTGAGTAATCAACCCTCTTTGAATTCACTTTTTTCCCTCCTCTAGGGATTAATATTATTTTGTCAAAAGGCATACTTCAGTTATTTCTTATGAGATTCTCCATCTTCCTTCAGACTTGGTTTTGAGAAGCTTTAGGAAGTTGTCATGTATGAATGCTGTGATTGTTTGATTTGTCACAGTCCAGCTTCTTCACAGAAATTGTTTTTAAGAAGTGGATTTTCACGTCATTTACTCCTCTTAAAAGCTTTTACACAAACCATTAGACTTTGTAAAAATACGTTGGAGACAGTTGGACTTGAGCTTATCTGAGATGCTGAATAATGCAGCTTCTAATCAGCAGCTTAAGCTGCAGCTTCTGCGACAGCAGGACCTGTCTAGGGTTTGCCAAGAGGTTGGAAGTTCTTCTGGAGGCTTTCCCAGTGGTGCCACACAACCGCCATCCGCGTTGTCAGGGGATCTGGGAGAGCTGGGGCCACAGTCCAGGTAGGGAAGATGAGGGACTGGTGGCTGCAGAAAGGTGCTTTCACTCTCCTGGAGAGGACTCTTCGTGTAGGAGACACGCTCTCCACAGGAGAGAGCTTTATGCACTACAGAGTCATTGGGTGGGTTTGGGGTTCTTTGTTTGTTTGTTTGTTTTGTCCACATTGAGCAGGACTCGCAGGTTTGCGAAGGCCGTGGTGCGAAGTCACACCAGTGCTGTCTGACAGGAGGACCTGCTGCTCTCCTGTATCTTCAGCTGTTTTAAAGCCCAGCTCCACAGTCATCCCACTGAGTTACCAGTTAGAAAAGTAAAATCACTTTTGCTTTCTCTTCCTCTTGCTTCCCGTTTATCATTTCAACTGGCTGTCGGTCACTGTTGCCATCAGAAGCCAGTGAGTACTGGATGGGACTTCAGGTCATGTTTTTTGTGTGGGTCTGCATTAAGAATTAATTGCAACTAACCCTGTCATCATCACTCTTGCTAGAGAAGTGGAGAATCATAGAATCATAGAATGATTTGGGTTGGTAGGAACCCTTTACAGGTCATCCAGGCAGGAGTAGGGACATCTTTAACCAGATCACATTGCTTGGAGCCCCATCCAACCTGGCCTTGAACACCTCCAGGGATGGGGCAGCCACCACTGCTCTGGGCACCCTGTGCCAGGGCCTCCCCACCCTCACAGCAAAACATTTCTCCCTAAGATCTCTTCTCAGTCTCCCCGCTTTCAGCTGAAAACCATTCCCCCTCATCCTATCCCTGCACTCCCTGATCAAGAGCCCCTCCCCAGCTTTCCTGGAGCCCCTTTCAGTACTGAGAGGCTGCTCTGAGGTCTCCCCAGAGCCTTCTCTTCTCCAGGCTGAACAATCCCAACTCTCTCAGCCCTTGGATCACCTCCTTGGCCTCCTCTGGACTCGTTCCAACAGATCCATGTCCTTCCTGTGCTGAGCACTCCAGAGCTGGAAGCAAGGCTCCAGGTGGGGTCTCGCCAGAGTGGAGCAGAGGGGCAGAATCCCCTCCCTCGCCCTGCTGCTCCCACTGCTTTGGATGCAGCTCAGGACACGGTTGGTGTTCTGGGCTGCAAGTGCATTTTTCTGATTCACGTTGAGCACCCCAAGTCCTTCTCCTCAGGACATCTCCCAATTCATTCTCCTCCCAGCATGGATTTTTGCTTGGGATTGCCCAAACAGGACCTTGCCCTTGGCCTTGTTGAACTCCTTGAGGTTCACATGGGCTCACCTCTCCAGCCTGTCCAGGTCCCTCTGAATGGCTTCCCTTCCCTCCAGCATTTTGACTACGTCACACAGCTTGGAGTTGTTGCTGAGAGTGCCTTCAGTCCTGGTGTCTGTGCCTGCGACAAAGATGTTAAATAGCACTGGTGCCAATACTGCCCCCTCTGGAACGCTGGTCTCCAACTGGACATTGAGCCATTGACCACAGAGCGTGGAGCGTGTCCCATACGTTGTGGAGAGGGGTTACCCTGTCCCATCTGTTTTGTGTCAGGTGGAAAGGCCGAGGAGCTCTTGAGGAGGGGCTGTGCTCTCCAAGGCCGGAGCAGTAAGATTCAACCCCACCTGGCAGGTGATTTCACATGCAGGGACCTGGGCTCGGGGCCATCAGGTTCTGTACCTTTAATGAGGCCTAAACAAATGTAGAAATCCAACCTGCAGTAACCCTGGTTAATTTGATGTCACATGGCCTATTAATCTTCATTTTCTCAATTAATAAAATAACCCAAAACATTTCTTGCTACGTGAAATACATTTGAAAAATTGATCACAGCACATTGGAACCAGGAGCCAAAAGGCCTCAGGCTGTTCCTGTCTTCAGCAGGAAATGAACATGAGCGCTGACAATTTTAGGAACTGGGAGGCTAACAAGTCCTTTTGTGCCTTTTTTTTTTTGTTTGCTCTGGGAGCAGAGCACCAGGAATCTTGGGTCCTGATGATTTTTTGTTCCCACAGAGCACGTTCATTTTAAAAATTGCATTAAAGTCTCCTCTTGCGAGCAGGTCTGACTGACAGCAAATTACGCAGGGGCTCTGTTACTCAGTCTGAAATAGAAGTACATAAAGGCAACCAGGGAGCAGATGACCCATCTGGACTTGTGTGGAACATTTGCTGTCTCTGGATCCCAACCACAACAATGTACTGATGGTACCTCTGCTCATCTTGGGCATTGGCAGAACCTGCTCTGCTACACCTGGTGTGGACACAACGGTCACAGCGAGAGTTTGAACAAGTCCTCTGCAAAGGACTGGCAAAATGGGGTTTTGTGGAGGTCGTTCAGCCTGGAGAAGAGAAGGCTGCTGGGAGACCTTAGAGCAGCCTCCCAGTACTGAAAGGGGCTCTGGGAAAGCTGGGGAGGGGCTCTTGATCAGGGAGTGCAGGAATAGGACGAGGGGGAGTGGTTTTCAGCTGAAAACCAGAGATGAGATCTTAGGAAGAAACGTTTTGCTGTGAGGGTGATGAGGCCCTGGTCCAAGTTGCCCAGAGAAGTGGTGGCTGCCCCATCCCTGGAGGTGTTCAAGGCCAGATTGGATGGGGCTTTGAGCCCCCTGATCCAGTGGAAGGTGTCTTATGGGCAGAAAGTTGGAACAGGATGATATTTAAGGTCTTTTCCAACCCAACTCATTCCATGTTTCTATGATAGAACATTGTGTCCAGATTGTACAGAATATGAGAAAACCATGCATGTGGCAGCTTTGGCCCAGTGTGTTCCCAAAACAGCCACAGTGGTGCCTGTGACGAGCATGTGTAGAGACAGAGACAGCATTCATGCATTATGTAGTATTTTCAAAGTGTGGAGGATGCTTCAACACCTCCACCCTGGAAATTACTGAGAGCTCACTGGCAGCTTTTTCATGGGTGCTGTTTTTCCACCCACCTCTTTCACAGAAGCAGATATGAATACGAAAGCTCAGCAGAACTGCTTTGTGCAGCCCATGTAAAGCCAGGATCAGGCCATCCTTATTTCCCTGGTGTCAGAGCACGCAGCTCGGAGCTTGGCCCACGTGTCTGGTTGGAGATGAGGAAGGTGACGTGAAGCACACGTGCCCCGGCTCTCCTTGGTGCTGTGCTGGGCTGAGAGCCTGTGTGTGCTGTCCCCAATAACCATTGTGCCCTTCTACTAAAAATAACGTGCTGTCTCTGTTCCTGTGCCCTTCGCACAGCGTAGGTGAGGGAGGCAGGAGCACAGGTGCAGAAGGAGCCTGCATGTGTGTTACCCTCCAGACCAGCTGAGCTGGAGGGAAGGGTGACACTCTTTATACTCCAGTTATGTAGGATGATCTCCCTCCAGCTCTTAAAATTTCTGTGTTTCTGCAGAGGAACAGGTGGCAGTCGCAGCCCTCCCTCCTCTGGAGCTGGCTCCTGGCCCGGAGCAGAGCAGGTTGTTTCCAAAATGGGAGCTTTGGTAGTGCAAAGTACAGTAAATCTTCACATACCCTGATGTTGTGAAGAGTGTCCTGCGCTTTGCTGGGTCCAGCTTGAAGTCCTCTTTGAGCTTCATATTCTGTGCCCTAAAATGACCGTCCATGTCCATCGTGTGCGCTCCACAGGGGATTCTTACTCCTTAGGCTTCAGTCTATGATTGTCTTATCCTACCTGAGTCACCCTTGGCAGTGGGACCCAGTATCCTGATCAGGCACTCGGAGGTTGTTCTGTTTCCCTGCAGCACTGGTGATGGAGGTGCTCACGCAGACTGGCAGGGCTCAGCTCAGCCAGGGAGCGGGCGGTGCTGGCATCGGTCTCTTGGCTGCTGGATGCAGCAGTGACCAAGCTTGCAGGCTTCTCGCCAGGATCCCTGTTGCTATAAACAAGAATGGGGTGCGTATAGACCAGCTGTGATTAATCTCTCTTCACATTTGGGAGCAACAGTCTTTAATCCTGAACAGGGCTTGCGAGGAGGAAGAATCAGTACCACAAAGCAGAGCTATTCAGCCATCCTGCCTTTGGCTCTCTGGGAGCCCTGAATCAGAGCTCGGAGGGAAGGGATGACAGAATTTAGTACTCAGTGCTTCTGGCGTGGATCTGCGGAGCTGCACATTCTGTGCAGGGAAGTCTTGTGTGTGGCTTTTCAGGCCACAGCAATTCACATAGCTTTGTGGATTCAGAGCACTCGCTTTGTTGGACAAGGACTGGATTGCAGGCACCCTTGGTTTATCTCCCCCTCCCTACGGATGCCCTGGGGAAAACTGGTCGTATGCTTGGTGACTCCTCCACAGGAAGGGAGGGATGTGCCATTGCTCGGCCCTGCAGTGGCAGAGATGCGCTGAAATGCACTGTTACATTTCTCGCAGTGTGTGACCCATCATGCACCTTCCAGCCAAATGTGATACGGGTTCCACAGAGCTGAGTGCAGCCTCTTTATGTTTTCTCTTTGGTGCATGACAGATGATGCATCCTCTCCAGCGGAATGTGTTGTGCACAGTTCACCCCAGCTACTGGTCCCCTGGGAGGGAGGATGCTGGCACGGATGCTCTGCCGTATGCGTTGATCTCAGCTCTGCTGGGAGCTTGTTCTGTTGTAGCCTGTCTGCTGGGTGGAATAAGCACATAAGCTTTGCCCCAGGTCCTGGTGAGAGCACCAGCGAGACTCCCCAGTGTGGCACTAATCTAGGTGCCTTGGCAGCGGGCCTGGGAATGGGCAGTGGACACACGTGTGACAGCCAGGCTCCTTTTCTGCTCCTCCTAGGCATCATTGTGATTGCAGTCTTTAGTCCACTCTTCTGGAATGAGTGAGGCAAGTCTTTCCCAGCCATCCTTCAGTGGTGAACTTGGAGCAAGCACACTTGTTTCCCAGCCCTTGATGACCATTGCCTTTGTACTGCTGAATTTCTTCCCATTCTGTTATTTAGGGTCATCCAGTTCTTTTGGTATCATGTCCCTCTCCTCTCTCTGTTGATGCTGCCTCCCAGCCTGCAGCCTCATGAGCTTTTTCCTGGGCTCTCTCGTTTCACTCAAATGCTGAAATATATCTCAAGGCTAATCCATGAAGAACTGTACCAGGGATTTCTCTTCTAGCTAATACTGCTATTTAGTGCTACCCTTGATCTCCACTTTAGACGATCCTTTCCTGTTCAAGTAAGCTTCCTGGGGATGTTGTTCCTGGACACTGCCGGTCACTTAGTTTCTTTCTTGAAAGAATATCAGGTTGCTCATTAAAATAGGGAATGACATCTCAAGGGGGTTTAGAGTCTTTTAGCCCCTCTGTTTGCTCTCTACTTTGCTGTTCCAGTGAAGGTGGCTGGCTTAGGTCCCTGAGGGGCGTGGCCGTGCTCTGTATGGGAGAGGAGTCTCTGTTCTGGCACACTCGTTGCCCTGATCACAGCCACGACTTTCTGTCTTGCAGAAGTGCTTGAACCCAGTGCCTCTGTGCACAAGTTCATTTGGCTTAATGAAATAAGAGGCGAGACTGTGACGTGTGCTGCATTTTATATGTGATACCTCACTTCACGTCCTTCTCGTTTCTCAGATATACAGCAGGAGCAGACCTTATTTTTGAGACCATTTCACAGTAAAAGTCTGGCTTTCTGTGAGTGTTTCTCTGCACACAGTGTGTGAAAAGGCTGCTGACCAAACAGGCTGCTCTGCAGGATCAGGCTTGGTTTCCATTTGAAAAGGACAGAGCATTTCTCCCTCAGTGGCAATACAGGCTTTAATGCTTCTCTAGGCAGGACTTCAGCCAGGACCACAAATTGCCTCAGAGCTTGTGCTGCTTGGCTCCATGGCCTCCCATCCACCGGGGAGGGAGGAGTGTGCAGGGAGGGGGACTGCCTGGATATCCACACGTTGCAGTCCCTCTTCTGTGAGCCCTCTGGATAGCTCTTTTCCTTTGACATTCAAGGATTCTCCTCTCAAATCCATTCTTGGCTGAAAGAAGAGGTTTTTGTAGCATTTGAGTTTTCTTGAACACTCTGATCTCCCCTGCCAAATCTGAAAATGTGCTGTTCCTGTAGCACTTACTCCCTTAGAGACATATGTCCAAGAACTGACTTAATGATGTGTTTCGAGGCCTGGCATGTTGTTCGAGTCTCTCTATCCAGGGAGTTCCCTGCAGGATTGCAAATGTAGGTTTCATCCTGCAGTGCCAAGCAGGTTGGGATTCTCCACACCTCAAAGCAGATGGGTTGGGTTTAGCTCACATGGGTGAACCAGGTTTATAGTGGCCCAGGGAGTTGCAGCATCGCCAAAAGCCAGCCGGCACCCTCACAGCTGAGCATGTGACCAAAGCAGCCCAGCATCACCCTCAGTGCTCAGCTGAGCACGTTTTCTCCATTCCTTATATTTGCAATTTATCTTCCCTGCAGCTTCCTTGAAATGATGGAAGCCCGAAGTCGAGGACACACATCGCCACTGACAACTAACGGGCAGAGCCCCTCCTCTGGCTCCCAGTCACCCATAGTCCCTCCGAGCTCCACGTCGACAGGCAGCTCCAGCCCTGGCACCCCGCAGCCGCCACAGCCGCTTTCCACAACCTCCGCCATCTCTCCTGAACCCCCCCCATCTCTTTCACCAGTGCCTGCACCTGAAGCCCAGCAGCCGCACGCGCCTCCGCCAGCTACAGCCTCCCCCACACCGCCGGCCGCAGCCCCGCCGCCGAAGCGCAGCATCATTGCCCGTCTGTTCGGGACGTCTCCTGCCTCGGACCCCTCTCCCCAGCCAGGTAGGTGCTGGAGTGCAGTGTCTCAGGCAGGGCATCAGCTGTGAGCATTTCTCCCTTTTCCTCTCGTTTTTGCCTGTGGAAGGCTGAGAAGAGAGAATTCTGAAGAGCACAGGCCCTGTGTGTGTGCAGCGTGTGTCTGAGGAGCGCTGCGCTGTCACTCTCTATTTTATTGGTGCTTGGCAGTTTGGTTTCTCTCTGTGGTGGGACTGGATGCGGTCTGTGTCTGTCCAGCTGGAGGTGGCTGTCACCTGTGTCAGGAGGAAGGTACTGAACACAGAGGATGCTGATAAAGTAACTGTCAGCTTCTTAACAGGAGCACATATACCTCAAATAGCACAGGACGGACATTGATCTGCTGAAGATCATCCAGAGGAGGCCATGGGGATGATTGAGACTTGGAGCACCTCCCATACAAGGACAGGCTGAGAGAGTTGGGGTTGTTCAGCCTGGAGAAGAGAAGGCTTCAAGGAGACCTTAGAGCAGCCTCTAGTACTGAAAGGGGCTCCAGGAAAGCTGGGCACTTGATCATGAAGTGTGGGGATAAGATTAGGAGAAGCAGTTTTTGGCTGAAAGAGATTGAGATGAAATATTAGGAAGAAATGTTTTGCTGTGAGCGTGGGGAAGCCCTGGTCCAGGTTGCCCAGATTGGAGGTGACTGCCGCATCGTGTTCAAGGCCAGGTTGGATGGGGCATTGAGCCTCCTGATTCAGTGGCAGGTGTCCCTGCCCGTGGCTGGGGGTTGGAACCAGCTGGGCTTTAAGGTCCCTTCCAACCCAAACTAATGATTCTGTTCTATGAACAGCAAGACAAATTGTTAGCACAGTTATTTGAAGCTCTGTCTTCACAAAAGTCCAGCAGCTCAAAGGAACTCCTCAGCATTTTCGAAGACAGCAGAGTGCTGGTTTTAAAGGTTATTCAGCCAGAAATGATCACGTAAGTCCAGGCTCTGCACAGAATTCCCCTCTGGGGAAATGTGCTCCTTCAGAGCTGCTCTGAGGAGAAGGGCAGCCTGCCCCAACTCCTTTCTCAGCACCAGGACACAATGGAGCAGAGGCGCACAGCGATCAGTCCAAACTGCTGCTGGATGAAGTTGCAGGGCAGAGGCATCGAGGGTTTTGTTTCACGTGCTTTTACTGATCTGGACCTTAATTTTCCTGTCACATTTGTGCTGTTTGTGAAGCTCGTTGGAGCTGCAGAGCTGGCACTGCCTAAAACTCATTAGCATGCCATGTTTTGAATCATCCTTTGGAAGTACCTTCCCTCTCAAACTGTCAGTCTCTGGAGCTCACAGCACTCTCGAGACACCCACAGAAAGAAAGGAGGAGGTGCTGTGAACACATTTTGCAGATTCAGATGCTGAAATCTTCAGTTTTAGATCTGCACATGATGTTCTTCACCCTGAATCTGTTACCAGGTGTGACACAGTGCACCCAATTCAGTTGATTGATGACTCTTCCTACCCAGAATCAAACACAGAGAAGCAAATGTT